>BSBN01000078.1:0-2400000 GCA_027924645.1 Cunninghamia lanceolata
TCCTTTATAAGGATAGTGAATTTATAAATTCATTCATATATATATATATATATATATCTATATATATATATATATATATATATATATATATATATATATATATATATATATATATATATATATATATATATATATATATATATATATATATATATATATATTACATTTCTTTTTTTTTTTTGTCAATATTGAAACCCTACTATATATATATATATATATATATATATTAAAAGGCTTCCCTTTACAAAATCATTAATAAATAATTTATATATATATATATATATTAATATTTTATTGTGTTATAATATATTAGGTTTTCTTTATATAACAAATGAATATTGTTTTGATTCATATTTTCATTTGAAAAACATTGGGAACCCTAACTTTTGTTCTGTTTTGCTTCATGGATAGGGTTCATAGAGGGCGACAGTGCATGGAGGAGGTCACAGGTGGAGGTCACAAGTAGAGGGAGCTAGAGGTAGCCACAGGGAGTGGCGAAGGGAGGATCGGGCGGCAGCATGTGGGTTGGAGGGGCCGATGGAGGTATGGCCGCAGAGAGTTTTGGATTGTAGCAGCCGTGAGGCTAAGAATGGCGGGGAGTGTGGGGAGGGGGCAGAGCCCCCACCCACATCCCACAGCGTGGGGTGTGGGTGGGGGGCTCTGCCCCCTCCCCACACCCATTGTAATGACAGTCTCGGTGGGGGGTTTGAACCCCCCCACCATTTCATTTATTTGTTTTTAACACAAACACAGTTTATTACTGTGTATCATTCATACAGCCATTGCTTATTTTCCTTAATGCAATTTTTTTATTTATTAAATATAAATGAATATATATATATATATATATATATATATATATATATATATATATATATATATATATATATATATATATGTATATAAATATATATATGTATACACAACATAAGCACAATTTTTTATTTACAAATCATAGTTTATCTAAAATTAATATAAAACTGTATATATATATATATATATATATATATATATATATATATATATATATATATATATATATATATATATATATATATATATATATATATATATAATATATATATATATATATATATAGCCTCAAATTAGATTTATAGACTTAAAGAAATCGGTTAATATTTTAAAATCATGTAAGCACATTCATTTTTTTTTTTTTAAATAAAACCACACATTAAATATAATTATATAATCTTTCGATTATGAATTATTTCTTCAATTTACTTATAAATTCTCTTTTAATAACAATAAACAAGGTATGTATTTTTGTTTATTCCAAAATTTCTTATAAGGCAAGGAGTTCATTTAAAAATATATTCCTGATAAGATTTATATTTACACATTTTGAAGGGAGAAATATAAATATATTTGCAATTAATTAAAAGCTTCTAATGCAATAATTACAACCAATTTCATTCTTTCCAAGATAGGAATTTACAATTTCATATATATATATATAATATATATATATATTTACAACCACAAAATCACAACATAACAAATTGATATTCCAATGTGACATAAAATGAATTAACTTATAAACTTCTTTTCTACAATTCCTCCTTACTTAAATAGTAAAATCTAAAACATCAATTTATAACTTTTAATACAATGAAAGAGGCTCTCTCACAACTTATGAAAATACAATTTAACAACAAGCGAGAGAGAGAGAGAGAGAGAGAGAGAGAGAGAGAGAGAGAGAGAGAGAGAGAGGTCCTCCTCTTTGAAATCAACAAGGGTGAAGTTCCTAAATAGACCAAGCTCTCCTCAAGAGCTTTAAGAGTAAAGGAAAATAAAATATTTTTCAAAACAAGAAAACTTCTTCAACTTCACACTTAAGCTCCAAGAAACCTGCATATCACAACAAGGGAAAGAACCACCACACATCTTGCTCTCCTCTCTACTATAGACCTGTAAGAGGGTCACCCACGAGCTAGGGAGGTCATCCACACACCTGAAGAACTCAAATCCACTTCACAACATGACACACAAACATCTCAAAATCACAATATTACACCCATAGGAAAACACAACACACAAACTCAACCAAGGTGAGTTCCAAAAAGGGTAGGAGAGTGGACACACTCAACTCTAGAGTGCCATTCCTTCAAAATACATCAACACAACTTTCTCATGGCCTTAAGCCAACATGTTAACAAAATTTCTGAAGGAGTTCATATTTTGGCTCTCAAGCCATATATACAAAATACTCAAAATCACATAAAATGCCCTCAAGGCTTTCAACGTCCCAAAACAAGGTAATGACCTCGAGGAGGATCACTCCTCCCCTACCCCACACTTGATGAGGCATTTTCTCCCAAGTGGGAGAGACTCTTTCAACACCCTACTAAATATTCCCCACAATAACAAAATACAACACAAGCAAAAATACATCTCACACATTCATCATGCAAGCAAATTGAAATTACAAGGTGAAGGCCTTAGCCTTGAAAACCAACCTTTAAAATCCCTAATTTGGAAGAATTTGATGTAGAGCTCCTCTAAAATCTCCTCCCACATAAGCCACCAAACCCCTCTATCTTTTCCCCAAAAACAATTTCCAACAATAAAAATTTCAAAAATTCAACAACCCTCACCTTATTGCAAGTGGGATTAAAATAAGCCCAATCCATGAGCTTAGAGGAATGGGGAGGTGACACTTGTCACCTCCTTACTCTTCCTCCCCACTACAAATGTGTCCCAAGGGATGGGTTTTGACACATGTCACTCACCCATCCCCAAGTCTCCCTCACCCCATACCACATGTCCTCTCTCCAACATCATGGGAGAGAAAAAAGGGAGTTAAAGAGGGAAGGGTGACACATGTGTCCCCTTCCTTTCCTCTCATGAAGGACCACACAACTCCATGGGTACTCTCACAATTATGAGAGAGACTTGAAGTCAAGTCCCTCCACAATTGGTGGGTCTTGGAGTCATCTCTAACCTTGGGAAGTGAGAAGGGATGGGTTTGAGTGTTGGTACCACTCATCCTATCCCTCCCAGCCTCCAAATTCGCCACTTAACTTCAGTGTGAAGTTAAGGTGACCATATGGAGGTTTACCAAGGGGTTACCAAAGTCAAAAGGGACCCTAGACCCATGGGGTATAACCCAAGGTCATGTTTTGCCTAGTTAGAACACCCAGGGTCAAGTTAAAACACAAGAAAGGGCCTCGAAAAATTTAAAATTTAAAAATGTAATTCAGAGACAATTCTTACAACACATATCATAATTCAAAGTAAAAGAGGGTAGACTTAACCCCAATTAACCTCATGCAATTTAACATTACAAACATTTTATCATACACAGAGTTGATCTTGGTTCCTCGTGGAACTAGATCAGCTTCACAAGGGATTACAACATAAGGTGTGGGGATGATCTCCAGTATTTGTGGTTGGTTAGAAATACCTACGCACTCAGTTACAAAGTTAATTCCACATATCAATAACATAGCCAAAGCAAATTAAAAACTTGCACTCGCATAAGATATTACAATTTCTCTTAAGCATAAAGGAAATCACATTACAATTTTCTAACTAACATCACCCAACTAGTTTTCCTTTAATATAGAGCATCTATCTAACATCACCCAATTAGTTTTCCTATAATATAAACATCTATCTTAACATCACCCAATTAGTTTTTCTATAAAATAAACATCTATCTAACATCACCCAATTAGTTTTATTTTAACATAATAAAGTCTAACAGTTCAGGAATCCAGGATCAATAGTCCCACAAGTATAAAAGTATAAGCAACAGTAAGGTAATATAGTCACATGAACGGAAATGAAAAGGTAGGCCTCACAGTAAATCGCTTGGAAACTAATCTTGCCTTGTGCCATTTCATAGAACCATTAGCATCATATTTTACCTTTAAATCCATTTGACACCATCACTTGTTTATCTTTTGGAAGATACACTAATTCCCATCTATTATTTTTATGCTTCAATTTATTCATTCATAGCATCAATCCATACTTTCTCTTTTACTACTTCTTCATACATAAAGGGTTCAACTTGAATTTGACTAAGCAAAGCAAAATTAACAACTAGACTTATATTTGTACTCCTCTAATAAATTTCATTTAAACATCATACCTTTCTTGAAGAGCTTGAACTTGATGCTAAACTGGAATAATTCCCTAAATTTCAACTATTAGAACTTGCTAAACTTGACCTACTATTGGAGCTTGAACTTCCACTTGAGCTTGTGGGGAGAGGTACAACATTGTCATTTGCTATGTTCATAATTACTAGTGTTTTTTGTTGTACACCTTTTTGTCATTGCCATACTCCCCCTTCATCAAAGACCACATCCCAACTCACAATCCATTGCTTTATGTCATGATTATAAAATATGTAACCTTTAGATGCATCATAGTATCCCACAAAGATACAAAGTTGGAATTTGCATCCAACTTCTTCCACTTTTGAATTGGAATATGAGCATATTCTAGACAACCAAATACATGGAGATGAGCCACAAAGGATTGTGACCACTCTAAGTTTCCTTTGGAGTGATGTTCTAAACTACTTTTGTGGGTCTTCAATTAAAGATGTATATTGTTGTTGCCACTGCTTCTCCCCAACAATAGTTAGGAAGTTTTTTTACTTCAACATACTTCAGGCAATTTGCATAATGGTACAGTTCTTTCTTTTCATAATACCATTATCTTGGGGAGTATAAGTTGTATTAATCTATCTCTTGATGCCATAATTGTTGCAAAAATTAGAAAATCTTTTGATGTGAATTCTCCCCCTCTATTTGTTATGATTATTTTGAGATAACACCCCACATTGATTCACAACCACAACCTTAAATTTCTTGAAGCATTCAAAGGCTTCATCTTTCTACTTAATAAAATAGATCCATGTGTGGTGACAAAAATCATCAGCGAAAGTCAAAAAACAAAGATTCTTACCTGGTGCAGGAGCACCTAACACAAGGTGGCCTCCATGAGGCATTTAACTTTATGATGTGTCTATGTTCATTTTACTATTTCCAATAAGGTCCTAAGCTGACCATTAATGTAATAAGGTCTATTTGACCAATGAATGTTAATTTAGGTTGTATCTAGGTTCAATTGTGAGTTCCAAGGACAATTGGCAAATCTGTAAGTACAAGGTTGTTAGACAATTAGGAGGTTGTTAGGTAGTTGGATCTCCCAGCCGCTTGGAGGTTGTCTCCCAGTCACTTGGAGTTGGGTGGTTACTACTCAGGTGAGTAGATAAATAGAGTAGATTAGATCAATTGGGATCATGATAGATAGTTGTAGTCAGTGTGAAGTGAGTTGTGCAATTGTGAGAACAATGCATCTGTATACATTTCTAAAAGCATAAATAACAAGGTCATGTTTTGTGTCATGCAACTTTCTTCTATTCAATCTCATTATGTTTTCCATTGCATAATTTGATTTGCTAGTTTGGGATCGAGATGGGTTCTTAACCATTCCACTGGTTAGATTTCTCAAAATTAGTGGAATGGCTGTACAGTGTTTCTGTTTTGTTTTTCTATTTGTTCGATTTTGTGTTTGCAAGATTGAGTACGGGATGCATTGACAGATCTTAACATTGTCATGTGCTAGGTTGGCAGGGTGCAAAGATCTGTATGATTGTAGGAGAAACAGATCTATGTAATTGCAGGGTTTCAACGGATCAAATGCGAAGTTTCGCATTGTTTTGCTAAGCATGCATTTTGCGTGTATATCGCAGTTGTCCATTCGTGAGTATCTCAAAGATGTCTATAGTGGTTGTATGTGGTGGATGTACATTGTGAATGTACAAGTGTATCAGCATACAAAGAAGAGAGAAAGCTAAAGTTTCCAATTGGCATACAAGTAAGTCAACGGTCAAATGTACATTCAACAAAGCATGTTGTGAATGCATCTTCCGAATGCATGTTTGGCAAAGCA
Source organism: Cunninghamia lanceolata (assembly GCA_027924645.1). NCBI lineage: Eukaryota > Viridiplantae > Streptophyta > Pinopsida > Cupressales > Cupressaceae > Cunninghamia > Cunninghamia lanceolata. The sequence continues at coordinate 5,932 of BSBN01000078.1, forward strand.
TATAGTAAATGTATCTTGTGAATGTATATTGGGATATACATTGTGCACATACAAAGGGTGACTAGCAGAGATGGTGAAGGATACCAACGATTGCAAGTCATGCGATGCACGAACAGGCTTGGTTGCATCGGGGTGATCTGTGTATCGGAGTAAGGTTTGGAGAGGGGGCCGATGGTAAATGTTATACCAATGGTTGCGAGGAGTAAAGATTCATCAGGGAGAGTAGTAGATCAGGGTGATAGTTGGTCACTCGACCAATGGAAGTGGGTCATAGTGAAGAGAGAGCTGTCGAAGTAAGGGGTGTGATCGGAGTAAAGGCATTTTGGTCAACCAACGGTATGTGTCTAGCCAATAGGCAAGTAAAACATAGACATACAAAGGGAAATGCAGCTTAGGGTGTTTGGCTCTGCATCATAGTGGTATCAAAGCAAGTTAAGATTTGGGTAGCAAATCAAGTTGAGGATTTGCAGGAGTATTGGCGTTTGGGTATTGTATGTGTATGTTTATGTCAGACAAGGAAAGCGAGATAGAGGCAGAGAGGATGCCTCCCAAAGGTATGTCGCAGGATGCCATTAAGAAGTTGATCGAGGAGATACTTGCATCCAAGTTGGGAGAGTTCAAGTAGTCCAAAGGCAAAGAGAAGGAAGCTGAAAGTGACAATGACGAAGGCGATGCAAAAATTGCCGAAACTAGTAAAAAGATAGAGGAGATACCAGTAGACTAGACGGCATTTTTAAATGCATTGAAGTTAGTCAATAGAGACACCATAGATGGGTTACCTATGTATAGTGGAAGTATGAAAGCTGAAGAGGTGATTGATTGGATTGAGGCATTGAACAATCACTTCGAATATAAAGAAAACCCTGATGATAAGAGGGTTAAGTTGGCAAAGGCAAGATTCTAGGGATCTGCTCTTGCATGGTGGAATTATGAACAAGAAGAAAGAGTTAAGGATGGGAAGAATATGATAACCTCTTGGGAAAGGATGAAGACCAAACTTAAGGCACAATTTTTACCCTTGGACTATGATGTGCAGATGTATAAAAAGTTGCAAAACCTCAGACAGAGAGACCTTGATGTGAATGCATACACACAAGAGTTTCATAAACTTAGTCTCAAATCAAAGAGACAAGAAGAAGAGTCAGAGAAAGTGGCCAGGTACTTGAATGGTCTAAGGATGAACATCCAAGATTAGATCAACATCTTAGCACCAGAAATAATGAACAAGTGTTTCCAAATGGCATTAAGAGCTGAAGAGAAGATAAAGTGGAAGAGTGAGCAGAACAATAGAGGAAGAGGTGACAGAAATTTAAGAGGTAGTTTTGGAAGAAGAAGTCCTAACCAAAGGCCTAGTGGTGAGTCTAATCAAGAAGAGACTGGTAAAGGACAAGAGCAGTTAGATTTCAGAGGTGGATGGAAATGCACAAGAGGTAGATTTGGAGGTGGTAGAGGTTCTAATGTTTTCACTGGGAGATGTTATCATTGTAATGAAATTGGTCACCCTTTTTTTAATGTCCAGAAAGGCAAGGTTCATCATCAAGAGATGATAGGAAGAATGACAAGAGGGTTCAATTTGTGCAAGAAGAGAAGGTGGATGAAAGTGTTAACTCTCCAATGGGAAGTGTTACCCCAACTAAAGATGGAGAATCATTGATGCTAAGGAGAACAATCTTGAAGACATCCAAGGACATGTTACAAAGGAGAGCTCTTTTTAGGACCAAGTGCAAAACCAAAGGACAACTATGCAAGGTAGTAATAGATTTTGGTTCAACAGATAATATGGTATCTCAGGAAGTGGTGGATAGACTGAAACTGGAAAGGATTCCTCATCAAAATCCTTACAAAGCATCTTGGGTAAGTGATATTCAATCACTTTTGGTATATGAACAAGCATATGTTGATTTTCAGATTGGAGAATATCAGGATAGGGTTTTGTGTGACATATTGCCCATGGAATGTTGTCACTTACTTTTGGGTAGGCCATGACAATTCGATAGGAGAGCATTGTATGATGGATATGCTAACACATACACCATCAAGAAGGATGGGAGAACTTTTGTGATGACACCATTGCAGGAGGATGCTGAAGCAAAGAAGGCAGCCAAGGTCATCTTAGTGGTCTGAAAGAAAGAGTTTGTGGAGATGCCTACAGTAGAAGGCATAAAGGCAGTTGAGGATACCTTAGGACATGGAGTTTCTAAGGATCAAAGTTTGAAGGCAATTTCAGTTTTAGCTGATGGAGGTTAGATGGATCAGCAGCAGGTCAAAGAGTAGGTTTACAAGCAGCCACAAGTTGATTGGCAAGACAAGGATGCAATCCTAATAGGGTAAATTGTTTGTCCTCTAGAACCAACAAGAGTTGAAAGGAAAACATATTCTACCATAGCAGCAGTACTAGAAGCATTACCCAAGGCAGGTGTTCAGATAGCTATGATAGTAAGACAGAATGGCAAGCACAGGATAGGTTTTCAAAAAGACTACAATGTAGTCCAGAGATCATGGGGAAGACATGAGATAGCAGAGTATCCAACTAGAGCAAGACAAAGACCTAACTCATGTGGCATGAGTTCTTTTCAAGGTAGGGTGTATGGTGTAGAAGCACCTAACACAAGGTGGTCTCCATGAGGCATTTAACTTTATGATGTGTCTAATGTTCATTTTACTATTTCTAATAAGGTCATAAGATGACCATTAATGTAATAAGGTCCTAAGCTGACCATTAATGTAATAAGGTTTGTTTGACCAATGAATGTTAATTTACGTTGTATCTAGGTTTAATTGTGAGTTCCAAGGATATAAGTAAATCTGTAAGCGCAAGGTTGTTAGACAATTAGGAGGTTGTTAGGCAATTGGATCTCCCAGCTGCTTGGAGGTTGTCTCCCAGCCACTTGAAGGTGGGTGGTACTACTCAGGTGAGTAGATAAATAGTGGAGATTAGATCGATTGGGATCGTGATAGATAGTTGCAATGAGTGTGAAGTTGAGTTGTGCAATTGTGAGAATAATGCATCTATATACATTTCTGAAAGCATAAATAACAAGGTCCTATTTTGTGTTGTGCAACTTTCTGCTATTCGATCTCATTAGGTTTTCCTCTGCATAAATTGATGTGCTATTTTGGGATTGAGATGGGTTCTTAGCCCATTCCACTGGTTAGATTTCTTTGAAATCGGTGGAATGGCTATACAATGTTTCCATTTTGTTTTTCTGTTTGTTCGATTTCGTGTTTGCAGGATCGGGTATGGGATGCATTGACAGATCCTAGCATTGTCATGTGCTAGGTTGGTAGGGTGCAAAGATCTATATGATTGTAGGAGAAATAGATCTGTGTAATTACAGGGTTTGCAGTGGATCAAATCGGCGAAGTTTGGCATTGTTTCATTAAGCATGCATTTTGTGTGTATATCCCAGTTGTCCATTCATGAGTATCTCATAGATGTCTATCGTGGTTGTATGTAGTGGATGTACATTGTGAATGTACAAGTGTATCGGCATACAAAGGAGAGAGAAAGCTAAAGTTTCCAATCGGTATACAAGGAAGTCAACAGTCAAATGTACATTCGGTAAAGCATGTTGTGAATGCATCTTCCAAATGCATGTTCAGCAAAGCATATAGTAAATGTATCTTGCGAATGTATATTGGGATATACATTGCGCACATACAAAGGGTAACTAGCACTGATGGTGAAGGATACTGGCGATCGCAGGTCATGCGATGCACGAACAAGCTTGGTTGCATCAGGGTGATCTGTGTATCAAAGTAAGGTTTGGAGAGGGAACCGATGGTAAATGTTATACCGATGGTCACGAGGAGTAAAGCTTCATCGTGGAGACTAGTAGATCAGGGTGACAGTTGGTCACTCAATCGATGGAAGTGGGTCACAGCAAAGAGAGAGCTATCAGAGTAATGGGTGTGATCAGAGTAAAGGCATTTTGGTCAACCGACGGTATGATGTCTAGCTGATAGGCAAGTAAAACATAGACATACAAAGGAAAATGCAGGTTAGGGTGTTTGGCTCTACATCATTACCCAAAAATGCCTCTTGCATATCACCACAAATATCAACATGCGCAAGCTCAAGAAAAGCTTTTTCCCTCCATGATTTCTTCACCACAAGACTATCTCAGTGTTTCTTTCTAAGTGCACACCCTACGAAAACTTCTTTTTCTGAAATCGCTGGAAGTCCTCTCACCATATTCTTTTTGTGAAGAAAACTCAATCCTTGAAAACTTCAATGTCCATAATGCATGTGCCATAACTATGAATCATCTATGGCTGATTTGAGGGCATGTACATTAGTAGAAATCAATTTGAGAGGAAATAACATGTTCTCTGACATAGGAGCCTTTCCTACAAGATGATAATTAGATGATTTGTCAAATATTTGGTAGTAGTTATCTTCAAACACAACTTTGTAATTTTTTGCTACAAGTTGCTCAATACTTTAAAGATTATACTGTAACTTTGGCACATGTAAAGTATCATGAATATAGGTAGTTTCTCCTTGCTTAGTTTTTATAGCAAGGGTACCATTTCCCATCACATCAGCATCTTTATCATCACCAAATTTTACTTGACTTCTTACAAATTCATTTAGTTTTACAAAGAGATCAAATTTACCTGTCACATGATTTGAGCAACCGCTATCTAGGAACCACACATATTTTTCATGCTCCTTTTCCAAGTCACTTGTGAAGAAAGTGGATTGTTTTGCATCTTTGAAGGACTCTTCAATATAGTTCTCTATTGGCTTATTCAAGTCAGATTTCTTCTTTCTATGTTCAAATTCATAGTGTCCACATTGTTCACAATATGTACACTAGATGCTTCTCTAATTCATAAAACTTCTTCCTCTTCCTCTATTATTGCTTCTTACTTTTCCTCTACCACATCCTTTATTATTAGAAGGCTCCCCTTTAGACTTATTTGATGGAGAAAAAGGAGTTGTAGATTTTTCTTCAATTCTTACTGTAGACTGAAAATCTTATACCAAACTCTTCATAGAATGTTGCATACGCTCCTCATGAGATTGTAAAAAAACAACTAACTTTGCTACTTTGAATGTGGTTAGATCTTTGCTTTCTTCAATGGCTATCACTACTATATTAAATTTTGAAAGAAGAGATCTCAAGATCTTCTCTACAATTTTTTATTTTGTTACTGCTTCCCCTAAAGTCTTAAGATGATTTACAATACCTTGAGTCCTAGTAATAAAATCTTGAATGGAATCAGCTTCTTTCATCCTTAAATTTTCAAAATCTCTTCTAAAAGTTTGTAGTCTTACCAATCTCACTTTGTCAAATCCTTGGTATGCAATTTACAATGCTTCTGATGTATTGGTTCTTTCTCTCCGAATCGATAGAGGGTTTGCCAGTTCCAATGCATGGGCAGTTTAGCCAACAAATACGAGAGGTTACATGAGCTACCTCCCCTTCACTTCTAGTTCTACCGCACCAAGGGGGGCATCCCTATAGCTAAAGATTTGATCTATGACTTGCCCAATGACAAAAAGATTTAGCTTTACAACAATAGGTAGAATACTCTCATGTTTGGACCAAGATTTGTGTGATAAATCACAAGGCTGGCAGTGCTCTTGGACATATCTAACTGGTTATGAATGAGAGTATGCAGGGGTCCTATTTCTACTCCTACAACTAACAGGTTGGAAATATGAAATGATTTGTTTAATGTTTTGGATGCAAGACAGGGGTTTTGGAAACATAACACAACACAGGGAGCAGACTGGTGCCTATCTTAGGGCAAGGAGTCAACTAGATGTATACAAGTGAATGATTTCCAATGGCATTCAAGTTTTAAGAGGTCAGATTGGTATTTGCCTTACAAACACCACCTAAGACTAAGTATTTAGCTGCCTCTACTTACTAACATCCCAGCTAACATACAACCTTCTCCATACTTAACCTAAAACAATTTAATCCACTGTTTGAATGGAAGTTAGAGATCAAGCATGCAATACAACAAATTTGTATTCTAGAATCTAAGAAACCCTTAGCAACCAGATTCAAAAGAAGCTATGCATACAACAAATGGAGACAAATAGCTAAACACATGCAATAATGCATTTTTCATATAAAACAATAATGAAATTGAAAATTTGTGTAACATGCATTCAAAATGCAACACATAAACTCCAAAATGAGACAAAACAACCAAGAAAGGCTTTGTTTTTGTTATTTTCTCCAAAAGTTTGCCTAAGTCTTCAACAACCTCTAAAAAATGAGTAACACAATTCTCTTATACAGAAAGGATGTGTACTCAGCATTTAGTACAATGGTCTACTCAAAAATCCACCAAATACAATGCATCATGAAAATGGCGCCCAAAGCATTCAATGCAGCATGAAGAAGGAAGAGCAGGTAAGATTGGAAAATGTGTAGCCATTTGAAGAATTTTTCATTAAAATGGTAGCTGGCTTGTCCCTTCAGAGCCATACCCCTGTAACTTTTTCCATTAACAGCCAACCTACCTGCTGCTTCGTGCTTTGCAATGCTTTCCTACTTGGAATGCAGCTATGAATGCACAAGAAATCCTTCACTGAAATTTGAAATAGGGTCGTCAATTTCCTTCTTCTCGCTGAGATCAATGACTTTGGTTCATGCTAAAAAGTCCATAGCCAATCAAATCGTGCCACGTAAGCGCCCCTTTTTCCATCGTCGACTTTTCCTGCTTCTGTTTTACCTTTTCCGCCTAATTTGCCATTTTCACCTTTGTATATGCAAAAGCATAGACATACAATCGCATTAGGACACATGGCAGCCTGCTATTGGTTCTCCACCGCTGAAAAAATGCCTCTCTGAGTTATCGGCACCATTGCATCTTCTTTTGCTTTTGAGATTGTATGTGAGATTGCATATACATACAACTGCTTTGCATACAAGGCGGACCCCAAATCCTTATAAAACAAATTGAAATCGCATTCGGGTCCAGCTTGTATCTTCCTTTTTTGCATATTGCTTTGTACATTGTATATATATAATATGCAATGTACATACAAGGTGGATTCCATTGCATTTATCAGTCGGATTGGAAAAACCTTTGAAATCCGGTTTGTATCTTCACCATTGTATATCACATTGTATATTGCACATACAACCCACGAATGCCAAGATGACTATTCACTGCATTTGATTCTCCATTCCATTCTGCTTTGTATGTCCTCCCTTGCATCTTTGCCCTGTATATCGCACATACAATGCACAATATACAACCTGCGGGCCCCACCTATCTTTGAAAGCTTGGTTGACTTTGACCGCTTCGCCTTGTATGTTTCACTTGCATCTACCCGTTGTATGTCTTACTTGCATATTGGAGATACATTGGATACATTCAACGCAAACATACAAAGGAAATGTCCTTGACCTTTCAACTTAGCCATTGTATGCATGCCTATTGTATATGCATCAACCATCAGGGAGAGATTTAGCTGAACTGTCGATGACCGTTATTACAACGATGGAACCTTTCTATATCTACCGATATATATTTCCACTTGTATATGCCCCTTTGTATGTGCCATCAGCCTGTCAGTGAAAATTTTGCATGAGTCACTGATATACATCATCACACCGAAAAGGTCCTTGTATCTTTTGAACATACAAAGGTGAATGTATATGTGAATATACATTTGACCCTGCATACACAAATTCTAGACATGAAACTGAGAAACCCAACGATGGAAAACACTCGAGGCTAAAAGATTTCTGGGTTTTTCTAGGTTTTTGGCAAAGATCTTCATGCAAGATTTTGGGGACTTATGGCAAGGCATGAGTACTTGAAAGGTTTAAGCCTTGCAGAAGAATACTTGAAACCCAAAATCCTAGGTGGGCACCACCAGTGGCTCTGTCTGGGGATGCATGCCTCTTGTAGGCATGGCAAGAACTTTAGAACTATGGGATGCAAACCAGGCCTTATGCATTGGGCAACAGAGTCCAATCTGCACCAACCTACATCACAAATCACACTTATTAAAATTTACTTAGTGGCCCAGGGCCACCAAAAAGGGAAAACCAAAATTTTCCTTTGTCAAACACCCTGTTTTCATTTGATATCACTGGATCAAGCCTGAAGATACTGCCATTGTCTGTCCATAAACAAACCTTGTCATTTGCATATTCAAACATCTCATTGAGCTTTCTTCTATCAGCACTGCCTCTATCACCTTATGCAAATAACCATCAGCATCATGCAACATGTGAATGTCATATTTCTCAAACAATGCATTCTCATATGATATATAACACTTGTCATCATCTATATCAGCAATACACATTGTAAATTGGTCTCCCAGCTAGACTGAAAAATGAAAGCACTCAAAGTCCACCATATAGCTAGGATCATTAGGTCTCATCTCATCATAAGCTGGCATATCAAAGAAAAAGCCTTCATATTCACATTTATGCACCTCGTGCAAACAATCATTAGCTGTACCAAACTGGAAAGGATCAGACTCTGGTACCTCTCTGCAATAACCTCCATGATATATGTTGGTCTCTCTTTCATCAGGATGAAATTTAGAATCCTTATCAATAACATTGCGTAAATTCCCACCATACTCAAATAGATCCTCCTCAGCATATGTATCATTTGCATGGAAGAGGGTTGATCCAAGTGTTTCAGCTTCATTATAGTATGTTGCTAGTTCATGGGCAGCCAAACATGTATTTTCATTGCTGATAAATTCCTTGAGTGGAGGAGGATCAGCCTGTGTGTCATAAGCAAAACTATAATCAAACAGAGAACAATCATGCTCAACACTACTACTTGTTTCAATCTTTGATTGCTCTTCATCATGTCCATGTGTCTGAATAAAAGGTAATGATTCAAACATGGAATTGCTCCTTTGTTTGCTTATTCCTTTTCTATCTTGCACACAATACTCACAATTATCTCCAAAAACCCACTCAAACAAGTATTCATTGTTGTCCATAATCTCATCATTGTTTTTAGAATCAGATACCCCAACCTTAAAATGGGAGTCATCATTGATTCTCTCATTGGCATCTTTCACTAGTGAACAATCCAATTGAGCATTGTTATCAACATTATGTTCAAACATAACAGCATTGTCAACTTTTATATTTTCCTTTTCACATTTATCTTCAAGTGATGCCATAATCACTTGGTCATTTGCAACTACACAACTGCTACTCATACCAAAGCCTATGGACATAGAATTTTGCATGTGCATATCCCTCATTTTTTCTATATTTTCTAAAAACTTGTATGCCATCTGCACATCTATTATCTTGAATTCCCCCAACAATGCACTAGAGCCCTTCTCAAAGGCTTCAAAATACATGCTAATGCATGCTGGAGTATCAGGTCTAAAGTCTTCAGGGATTTGTGAAAGGGCACTTGCAAATCTATGACTAAAATCAATGTTGGGCTCTTCATCTTGGCTTCTAATTTCCATTAATCTTGTAACAAGATCAGCAGGTTCTCTTGCAAATTCCTTTATAAAACAGTCAACAAGTTCATCCCAACAGGCAAAGGATCTCTTAGGAAAGATCAAATACCAATCTCTAGCTCTAGCACCAAAGGATCTAACAAAAAACCTCATCCACATATCCTCATCTCTGAATGTATTTTTCTCCATAAAGTTGTGAAAGTTTTGGATATGTGCACCCCAATCACACACACTATGTCCACCAAATCTAGGCATCTGATTGTAAATCTGAGTAGGCATACTTTCAACTTCATAGTCAACCCATGACAAATCTAATTAGTCATATAAAGGATCAAGAGGGCTGACAAGAGGTTTAGCATTCGGACTGGCAGACACAATAGGGTTATTATTTAACTGAGCCTGCCTAGCCTTTAAGGATATCAACCTATTCTTTATCTATTCAATTTTTTTACACAACATTTCATCCCCCTCTTGGCTGAGTATGGGTGAATACGTATTTGGATTCATAAAATTTTCAATCTTAGACATCCTATGTCTGCCTAAGACCTAAGGCTTCCCCTGGGCATTTGACTTATGCAATAAAACAACAAATACAAGTGGGAAGGAGCCATGTACCTTTTGTCATCTAGATGTTGGAGTCTTGAACATAATATTTTTTATCACAACAACATACATCAGCCTTTCATGTGCACTAAGAACTTTTTGCAGAGTCGCCACCTCTCCAAAGAGGATAAAATTTTCAAACAACTGAAAGCTCATCAAAGAACAAATATTTTTCTGAGTTCATTTTGCCAGCAGAGCACCATTATTCACATGAAAGATCTATATATACAGCAATGATTTCACACTATTCGACTCTTGCCGCCAGTAGAGTCGCCATTTTGTTGGTGACTCGGATGGACAACAAGATAACACCTTTAATTCAACTCCCCAGTAGAGTCGCCACTTTGTTGGTTCTTTCTCTCCAAATCGGCAGAGGGTTTGCTAGTTCCAATGCATGGGCAGATTCAGCCAACAAATACGAGAGGTTACGTGAGCTGCCTCCCCTTCACTTCTGGTTCTGCCGCACCAAGGGGGGTATCCCTATAGCTAAAGATTTGATCTGTGACTCGTCCAATGACAAAAAGATTTAGCTTTACAACAACAGGCAGAATACTCTCATGTTTGGACCAAGATTTGTGTGATAAATCACAAGGCTGGTAATGTTCTTGGACATATCTAACTAGTTATGAATGACAGTATGCAGAGGTCCTATTTCTACTCCTACAACTAACAGGTTGGAAATATGAAATGATTTGTTTAATGTTTTGGATGCAAGATAGGGGTTTTGAAAACATAACACAACACAGGGAGTAGAGTGGTGCCTATCTCAAGGCAAGGAGTCAACTAGATGTATACAAGTGAATGATTTGCAATGGCATTCAAGTTTCAAGAGGTCAGATTGGTATCTTCCTTACAAACACCACCCAAGACTGAGTATTTAGCTGCCTCTACTTACTAACATCCCAGCTAACATACAACCTTCTCCATACTTAACCTAAAACAATTTAATCCACTGTTTGAATGGAAGTTAGAGATCAAGCATGCAATACAACAAATTTGTATTCTAGAATTTGAGAAACCCTTAGCAACCAGATTCAAAAGAAGCTATGCATACAACAAATGGAGACAAACAGCTAAACACATGCAACAATGGATTTTTTAGATAAAACAACAATGAAACTAAAAATTTGTGCAACATGCATTCAAAATGCAACACATAAACTCCAAAATGAGACAGAACAGCCAAGAAAGGCTTTGTTTTCGTTATTTTCTCCAAAATTTTGCCCAAGTCTTCAACAACCTCTAAAAAATGAGTAACACAATTCTCTTATACAAAAAGGATGTGTACTCAACATTCAGTACAATGGTCTACTTAAAAATCTGCCAGATACAACGCATCATGAGAATGGCACCCAAAGCATTCAATGCAGCATGAAGAAGAAGAAGGAAGAGCATGTAAGATTGGAAAATGTGTAGCCGTTTGAAGATTTTTTCATTAAAATGGTAGCTGGCTTGTCCCTTAAGATCCATACCCCTACAACTTTTTCCATTAATAGCCAACCTACTCGCAGCTTCGTGCTTTACTTCCCGTCCAGAATGCATCTATGAATGCATAGGATATCCTTCGCTGAAATTTGAAACAGGGCCATCGATTTCCTTCTTCCCGCTGAGATCAACGACTTTGGTTCATGTTGAAAAGTCCATAGCCAATCAAATTGTGCCACGTAGGCACCCCTTTTTCCATTGTCAACTTTTCCTGCTTCCATTTTACCTTTTCTACCCAATTTGCCATTTTCGCCTTTGTACATGCAAAAGCATATACATACAACTGCTTGCACATTCAAATCTTTGTATATGCAAAAGCATATACATACAATCACATTAGGACATGTGGCAACCTACTATTGGTTCTCCACTGCTAAAAAAATGCCTCTCTGAGTTATCAGGACCATTGCATTTCCTTTGCTTTTGAGATTGTATGTGTGATTGCATATACATACAACCACTCTGCATACAATCCAGACCCCAAATCCTTATAAAACAAATTGAAATCATATTCAAGTCCTACTTGTATCTTCCTTTTTTGCATATCGCTTTGTACATTGCATATATACAATATGCAATATACATAGAAGGCGGATTTTATTGCATTTATCAGTCGGATTGGAAAAACCTGTGAAATCTGGTTTGTATCTTCACCATTGTATATCACGTTGTCTATTGCACATATAATGTGCAATCATACAACCCGCGGACGCCAAGATGACTATTCACTGCATTTGATTCTCTAGTCGGGTCCGCTTTGTATGTCCTCCCTTACATCTTTGCCCTGTATATTGCACATACAATGCACAATATACAACTTGTGGGCCCCACCTATCTTTGAAAGCTTGGTTGACTTTGACTGCTTCGCCTTGTATGTTTCACTTGCATCTTCTCATTGTATGTCCTACTTGCATATTGGAGATACATTGGATACATACAATACAAACATACAACAGAAATGTCCTTGACCTTTCAACTTAGCCATTGTATGCATGCCTGTTGTATATGCATCGGCCATCAAGGAGAGATTTAGTCAAACTGCTAATGACTGTTATTACAGCAATGGAACCTTTGTATATCTGTTGATATACATTTCCACTTGTATATGCCCCTTTGTATGTGCCATCGGCTTGTCGGTGAGACTTTTGCATGAGTCACTAATATACATCATCACGCTGAAAAGGTCCTTGTATCTTTTGAACATACAAAGGTGAATGTATATGTGAATATACATTTGACCCTATATACACAAATTCTAGACATGAAACTAAGAAACCTAGCAATGGAAAACACTCGAGGCTAAAAGATTTTTGGGTTTTTCTGGGTTTTTGGCAAAGATCTTCAAGCAAGATTTTAGGGACTTATGGCAAGGCATGGCATGAGTACTTGAAAGGTTTAAGCCTTACAAAAGAATACTTGAAACCCAAAATCCTAGGTGGGCACCACCATGATGCATCCCTTAATTTTGACATACCAACTATAAGGGGGAAGATTGAAATATCCAATGTAGATTGAATGGTGAAGAGAGCTTTATTGTCCTTCTTTATGTCTTCTTTCAACTCGGTTCATTTGTTTGCTGTCAAAGCATTCAAAGCATTATGATCTATAGGTTCAGTGTAAGCATTCTGATCTCTAGGTTCAATGTATCCTACTTCTACTGATTCCCATATATCTTGGGATAATAGTAGGTCTTCATTTTGATACTCCAGTATTCATAGTTGTCTCCTATAAACAACAGAAGTCGTGTTGATGATTGGTTTTAGATAAGTCAACAATAGAGTAAAACACTAGAGTATCCCACTGTCTCTTGAATAAAGCTCTTCAAAGGCTGAACTATGTGATCTAGTGAAGTAACTCCAAGGTTCCTTATTTATGATTTATGATGGGTTAACTCAGTGATTACATGTGATCTTGCTAATAATCACAAAGGGACTTACATTAGACTTCTTCATACTTAGCTTATTCCTCCTTTAGTGCAGATGATGTATCAATAATAAAGGAAAGCAAAAGATAAGGGTTCAGAAAGGCTAATCTAAGGTCAATGAAGCAATGATGATGTACTTGAATAGACAAACTCCTAAATAAACCTAACTCCACTTCACCAACAATGCCTACAACTACAAGAAGTTGGTGCAATCTCCTAAGGTACGCAAATGGTTTTCAAATCGTGAAGGCTTATACAAGCACCTATTAAACGACGCAGCTTAAACAAACATCCACAACCAAACTTATGCAAATGAGGCTCAGACTAGCCTTACACAACACTTCACCGGTGATGAATGTTAAAAGCATGAGCTAGGAATTGATCAAATATTCAACACAAACATACATTACATCAAAGAGCTTTTAATCTATTTCTAATCTAATTGAAACATCTCTCCATTTCATCAAAGTACAAGAAACCATGTCATTCCACAAGACAACACTTAACACCAAATAAACTCCAATGTTTTTGCATTACTCTTGAGAAATATTTACAACAACTTCTAGTCCTCTCAGATATTTTTGAGAGTCTCTCCTATCCTACTCCTAAAAAACTAATATCTAATCTTCTCTAATCCCCTTACAAATGAGGCAACAAGGCCTTTATATAGAGTCCAGATTTATAGTGAAGGGCTAGGATCAATTCACGTAGCCAAGGGCTCAGATCATGCCACCTCAGTAGGTAGTTACAACTTGCTATTTTTAGTACATATGAGAGGTAATGAAGGCATGCTTTCCAAGAAGATAAGATAAGATGGAATCTTTTAAAGCATCTTCCACATGGATGTCCTCTTTGGCTTCTTTCTTGTTGTAGATACATTTAATGTAATTGAATAACATGGCGAATTATAATTGGATGATGATGTGTACCTACCACATAGATGCCACCTCAACAAACTTGTGGATTTCAACTATTATATCAATTTGTCTTATGGGCATATTCCCAAATTGTATCATTTTGTGTAATGTCTTTGATGTAATAGCTTTGATGATGAACACTTGAGATGTATCTTGTTGATCTTGTCTTGTTCATTGTAAGTAGGATATGTATGATGCTTGTAGCTCATTTGACTAACTTTGTCCTTCTTCTTGCAGTATATGAATGATCTTCCTTGATGCTTCTTCATGGAGAGTAGTAGGAAAGACGATAATAATACCCTCTTTACATGTAAGAGTAGATGATGATGATTCATTGATAATATGAAGTAGAGTAGATGATGATGCTTCACGGAGACTCTTTTGATACTTGAAGATTGGGAGAACTTGAAGTATGGTGGATGGATGTCTTCGAACATGATGCAACTGATGAAGCATACTTGAACTTGATGTGATGATGTCATTGATGAAGAAGACTTGTGATGTATCTTGTTGTGACCTCTTGGAGTAGCTACCTCTTGAAGTGGTGTCTCTTTAGCAGTGATTACTTCCCATCTTAACTCTCTGGCATGAATGAATGTGAATGACTCCTTTGAAATAGCTACATGATGACTCCTCCTTAAAGGTGACTCCAAGCTCTTGCTCCTACCTCTGTGATACTTCTTTTCCTTCAATCTTCCTGCAATAAGAAACACATCAATCCTTATGATAAACACTTTATAACACAAAGGAATCCTCTTTAAACATGCAATAATCTTACTTCAAATCTAGGCGCATATATAGGTAAAAAGAGGAACAAAGGGTGCCTAACACAAGTTGGTCCCATATTCATCACTTTAAATGATTTCAAACAATTGTAATGGCTTAAAGAGGTCAATCTCCCTTAAGAGGTTCATTCAAAAGGTGTCTTTCAATGCAATTTCTTCCTAGGCGCTAGAATAGGTTTGTACTGATGGAAAGTACGCCTAGACTTAAATGTCTTTATACTTGCAATTTTGCAATTCTAAATGATGAGACATGCCTTAGAATGACTTCTATCTTTCAGGCACCCACTCCAAAAGGTCATCTCATGCAAGTTCTCCCAAGGCGCTCATTGAGGTGTCCTTAGAGGCTAAAGTGTGCCTAACTCAATTGCCTTTATCCTTATCATTTTTGTGATCTCAACAATTGGAAATGGCCTAGAGTGATCCTCTCTCTCAAGGCACTCACCTATTGACATGAAATCAAGTTATTTTCCTTAGGCGCAATGTTAGGCTTGCATGGATGAAAAGTGCGCTTAACATGTCTTAGCTTATTTTTTGGCACTTTGATGGTTTCAATCACTTGTTTAAACTTCTTAAGAAGCTCCTTACCACTAGACGCTATTGGATAATCTTCCATATGCAAAAGTGTGCCTTACATGTCTTAGGTGATTCTTTCTAATTCTCAATGATTTCAATCAAATGCCAAGTGTCTAATGAAAGTTGACTTCATCTTGGATGCTCATTTGAGTTGGGAGAAGCTAGAATTTGTGCCTAGATTGGAGATAGATATTTTGGCTTATTTTAGGCATTTGATGATCTCAAGTCTCTTATGAAGACTATCTCATCCCTAGGCCCTTATCCTCATGATTTTAGCACTTAGGCTTCAAGGTGCCAAAACTAGTAGGAAAATTCATAATGAACACCTTTGCTTTGGAAGAACTTCCTATAGATCATTAGGTGCACTTTGGAGTTGAAATGATCAAGGATTGGCACCTAGACTCTTTATGTACTTCCTTTACTTCCATATACTCAATTCATCATAATTATTGTCAAAGACTTCTCCAAATTGATTGATAACATGTTTCTTGATGTTAAGATCCTTCATTCACTCCTTCTTCCTAGATCTAGGAGCTCATGATGGTGGGAAATTACATGAAGGGTGCCTAAGATTCAAGATAGGTTCTTTTTCACTTACTTAACTTTCAATCATTGTAGTTGATATGGAAAAAAAACCCGAAGACTTACCATTGTAAGTTGATTTCTAGCAAGGCGCCAAACTGGGCAATTTTGAAGGCAAAGGGTGCCTTGAGTTTGGAAGATGCTTACTTCATTCCTCATGGATCTAAACACTAGTGAAGGTTCAACAAAGGTATCTTAAGACTAGAACTTTTTCAAATTCTTGATAAATGCCCCCTTGAGATTAGGTGCTCAAACTCACATACCCAAGGATTCTACTTCCTAGGTGGAATTTGATGATCAAACTACTAGAAGTAGCACCTAACGTCACAATGATAAATCATGTTCAACTTGAAGCACAATTTGTTGATGGTTTGAACATGCAAAGGCGCCCAACCTCATTGAACACTTTCTTGTCGGATTTTTAATGTTTAAGGCCTTCCATCTTGAATTCCAATCAAGGCGCCTTAGTTTTAATATCTCCTTGTTCAAGGCACACATTTGGATTTCTACCTTTAGGCGCACAATTTGAATCTGTAGAGGTGAGAAATGTGCCTAAGTTCTTAGAATGAATTTATACCTAGAAGTGGAAATCCCAGAGAGTAAGGTATATTGAAAAATATATTTAAGTATAAGTTTAGAGATTCAATATACCTTTCAGGATGTTTGAGATAGGTCTCGAATCCACTAGATTTAACATGCAGATTCTAGAATTTGAAGGATCCACCAGATTTCAGACTTAGCCAATTTTCAGGATTTTCAGGATCAGGATACCAGACTTAGTCATTTTCAAGATCTCAAACATCAGGATCAGGTCATCAAGGGACTATAGGACTCAAACACCACTGACTTCATCATGCATTAAACCAAAGACATCATCAATACTTCATGCAAAGCATAAGAGCTCAAAAAAAGGAGGGTCCCCATTTGCAATGGGGCGATGTGTGATTAGGTCACAACAAGTCGGAATGAGAAGACGCTGCCATTAGCCATTGGAGATAACTGATAAGTTGAAACTTGTCACTTACAAAATAAAATTCCTGCAACTACTCTGATACTAATTGAAAGAAATATAAAGCTCTTACACTATACTAAAGAAATCCTATAACAGTAAAAATATAGAACTGAATATTAAATCTCATTCATACAACATAGCAGAAAAGAACACTGTTTTTAATCACTCGGAATATTATTGATTCTGCTGTTCATTCTCTATGTAAAACAGTGATCAGAAAATACAGAATATAAAAGAGTTTCTACAGCAGTCTAAAGCTAAAAAACTCTTCTTTAAAAATAAACAAATTAAAAATTAAAAACAAAGAATACTGCGAATACATGCAGATCCATGAGTTTGGGATTATCTAAAAAGCTTTTAAAAAAAACAGAACAGTTCTAAAAATAAGTATCTAAAAAGGAATGATTGATCATGCACTGCTTCAGGCCCAGAGCTTTAATCAAGAGCAGAGTATTTTTTCCTTGTTAATAGATCAGACATTTTTTATAGTTGGACAACAGCTACATCATATCATAACATGAAAGTAGCCAGTTAGGTGCAAATAGACATTCATCTTTTGCTTTATAATTTTGCAACCATGAAAGAGAACCAGCTACAGCCAATACTTCAGGAGTATAGCATCATGAGCAATTTTCATTTTCAGTCTCCATAATCTTTGGTTTCCCTTGCATATTATTTTCAAGCATACTCAAACTATTGGAATGGGTAGAAGTAAAATTTATACATAGCAGGCCGTAACCTATTATGATATGAAAAAGAGATCAATAAAAAGTACAGAATTTAATTGTTATATTATGCACGGCTTTTAGCATGGATTCTAACTGTTGAACACAAAAGATTTCACGGTAAGTTGGGATTCAGAAAATATTCAATGTACGTTCTCCATTCATTTCTAAAACATGTCACGTGCGTTCTGCATTGAAGGATGATTCTCAAATACAGTAAATTACATAATGAGTTTTATTACCGAACAACAAGCATAAATTCATTCAAGTAGTATCTGATACTAAATAATAATTGTTGTTTCTGCAAAGTTACTGTTGCTTCATCTGGAAGAAGCTCTTTCCTTCTCATCGATTGATTGCCGAAGTTCAGCTTTTTTCTTTTCATCTATCAGTTGCAGAAGTTCAAATGCAGCTTCATCATTTAATCCCTGAATGCTACCTTCTGAATACATCCTGGATTGTTCACGGAGTACATCCAGAAAAGTGTTGACATCCTCATTAAACACCTTTCTCCACTGCCAAAACAAAGAAAACGTATAAGGAGAACTGCCTCCAGAGAACACTCAAACTTAAGATACTAGAATTTTTTATTTTCACCTTAAGATACTAGAAGCTTTTATACTTTTTGAAAATATTTAGATGTAATATGAGGTGTGCTCTGCCCATCATTGAGATAAAAAAGAATCAATTATAACTTAAAAGTTGAAGTTAGATTGTGGTATGAATTTAAGAGTTAGCATCTTTGATTTTAAATGTAAATAACTTTTTATGGTGTTTTTTACTTTACTTTTTGTTTACTGGGTTTTTTTTTCCCGTATTTGAGGCTATATTAGCTAGAAATCATTGGGCTGGAATACTGCTACAAACAGAAATATTACTTTCAAAGTTCTTTCTTAACTAGTATTAAAGCATGATTTTTTGGTTGAAATCTTGAAGTGTTGCTCAAGAAGATTGCTTTCCACTATTGATTAATGATTTAAATTGTTTATCTAGATTTTTCTTTTGGTGGATACTGCTCATGTTATCTGTTCTAACAATATTGAAGCTTTACCTATCCCTGATGAAAATGGATTGTCAAATTCGAAGCTTGTCATAAAAGGTCTTCTAAGAGAAATCATCATGGAAGATTCCTAATGAAGAAGTGATTGAGTGATGCGGAGCATTCTGTGGAAGGATTGAAATGTTCTATCCTCTCTAGACAAGGGGAGGATGATGTGGAGCATTCTGAATAACAGCTGTCCCAGTGCAGCTGCATTTAGTTAGGAATGACTGTTTCAGTCATTCAGAGTCAGACTGGAGATTTAGTGCTAGCTCATCCAGATGTTTGGTCTAGTCACTTTTAGTTTTGCTGAGTCATGTTCAGTTTAGTCTTAGTGTTAGTTAGGGGAGTTACATAGGAGTAAAATTAGGCTTAATTGTTTCAGTTAACTAGTGGTTGCCATCCTCGTAGGAGTAAGTTTAGGGGGGAAATTTGGAATAAAGGGGATTGGTTGCTGTTGTTGGAGTAGTTTTTTTTTATTTGGAAAAATAATGTAAAATCTTCAGCCAGAGAATAATGAAGAGATTCATCAATGGTTTTATTTTCTTTGATTTCCCTGATTCTCTATTTTTTCTAGTTCTCTACATGTCAAGAATGTGATGAAAAGTTTCAGGTTTGAGGTTTACCTGCATTAGTTTGGTATCAGAGCAAATCCTTCCTGTGTCTAATGCCTACCATTCAAAGTAAGGATGCCAAGCCAAAGTGCGTGGCCTAATCTGAAGGTGTGAAATGCAGACGTGGAGGCTTGCATACAGATTGCCAAAGAGTGGAAGCCCTCAATACCGAGGATGTTTGCTGGATAAAGGTGGTAGTCAACTATCATGCTGTTCCTTCCTCTTGCCATATTCAGATTCCAACTACACCTTGAGTAGGTTGAGAGGTTGATGACATCCCCTGCATCAGTTTGGTATCAGTTGGCAGAGGTGAGAAAACTGTTATTTTGTTTTAAGTTGATGTTGTTGATATAGCAGTCAACATAGGAGGAGATGCCCACTAAAGATGGCAAGAGAGATTCATTTCACAGAGGGAAACATATATCTCAGTTAGGAGATAAGTTTTACTGAGAGCTTGAAGCATTTGCTATAAGAGTTGTCTTACTGAGCTTTATTACTCTAGAACAAATAATTATTTACTCTGCATTAGTTTATAGGAGATTTGTGCCTGTTTGAAGGGTGTTAGTGGTGAGAAACAAAACTTGTAAATGAAAACTTGTTGGAGGGCCGAGTTCTTTATTGTGATATAATTGTTGCTGCTAGAGCTGAAGAATGCTAAGATTTGAAGTCTTCTGTATTGGCCTATGGAGTACTAACTTTCTGGTTTTCTATCTAAATTTGTCTTAATTTTTTAAGGGCATGGAGAATAGAAATAGGATATTGTTACATGGTCAATAGATCATCCTTCTGGAAGAAAAAAAAAGGGAGAATAGAGTTGCAACGGTATTTTGGGGACTGTGTTTATCACTATGAATTTAATTATGGATTTATATCATGATGTGAGAAAGAGGATAGCCAAGCTGGAAGAAAGAATAAAGAAGAGATAGAGACTAAAGCCAATAAAAGACCAACAAAAGGAGTTGCAAGAATTAGAGTATGAATTGGAGGAGTTAAAGTGGATGTTTGAGGAAAATGAAGCATGTAGCAATAAGAAGAGAAAGAAGAAGAAATCTACAACAAAGGCTTTGAAGAGCTGTGAGAAGGTAGAAAATAATGGTGAGTATAAATACCTAACTTGTGAGAAAGAGTTATATTCAAAGAGGAAAGCCGCCATAGAGGAAAGAATTAGCCAAGGGATAAAACTCCTGGAACAGGGAAAACTTAAATCCTTGGATGAGTTGGCAAGATTGTTATTAGATAAGAGGCCAATAAATGAGATTTATGAAGAGTTTGAGACAGATGATGAATGGGATGAAGATCAAGATGATGAATTTGATGGACCTATTGAGTTGTGTTAACCCGAAGAAGGGGAAAGTATTGAAGATTACAATGCAAGAGGAGAAGAGTTTGAAGACTGCAATGAAGAGAAATGCAGCCTATCACAAGAGGAGACCCAAAATGTTGTAGCAGTGGAAGCAATCCACATTAGAGAGGAAGCTGTAGCAGAGATGGAGATCTTTGGGAGCCCCAAATGTGATGAAATCCTATTGGTTTTAGAGAAGAAAACCAACCAAAAGCAACTAGAGGAAGGTCTAGAGAATCCCATCATTGATGAAAAGATAGTAGAAGATCATCACTTTCTTGGAGAAGGAATGAGAGTGACTGAGGGGAGAAACAAAGATATGTTCATTTATGGTACAAGTGAGTACAATGCAGAAAATGTAATAAAGGAGGACAATACAAAGGAGGATTTGTCATATGAACAACATCACACGGAGCTAGGAAATCAAGACCACCTCACAAAAGATGAATTGAAAAGCATGCCTAAATGACATAATGCAAAAGAGGAAGCACTTATGGGAAATTTTGATTCCCTTAACTTTATTTCTGGTTTTAATGATTTTTGTGCAGGTGCAGTAAAAGGTGGTATTAGTGATGCAAAGAGCCATGATGGTTTTCATTGGAGGACCACTAAGTCTTCAAGAAGTTGGAAAAAGGGAAAGAGTACCAATTGGCAAAGGAGGATGAACTTGAATCCAACAAGAGGTTGGAAGAGAAAGAAGAAAAAGTTTGATGATTTACAGAGGTATCTAATTTGGTGGAAGGGTACACCGTGGCTTGGTTCTTCAAGAGGGATGGTTCTACCATCTATCTTGAACACTTACATGGATGTTAGATGCAGTAGCATCCTAGAATAGAAGCAATCCTACATCTGAAAAAAAAAAAAAAAAATTAATGTCATAGTTGAGTCTTTAGATTTATAATGTGTTACTTGTTAAAATGTTGTCAAATAAATTTGCTTTGAACCAGGAGGTTCAAAATTCTTAAAAGTAGGGGAGAATGATGCGGAGAATTCTATGGAAGGATTGAAATGTTCTATCCTCTCTAGACAAGGGGAGGATGATGCGGAGCATTCTAAATAACAGTTGTCCTAGTGCAGCTGCGTTTAGTTAGGAATGATTGTTTCAGTCATTCAAAGTCAGACTGGAGATTTAGTGCCAACTCATCTAGATGTTTGGTCTAGTCACTTTTAGTTTAGCTGAGTCATGTTCTGTTTAGTCTTAGTGTTAGCTAGGGGAGTTACATAGGAGTAAAATTAGGTTTAATTGTTTCAGTTAACTAGTGGTTGCCATCCCCGTAGGAGTAAGTTTAGGGGGGAAATTTGGAATAAAGGGGATTGGTTGCTGTTGTTGGAGTAGTTTTTTTTTTTATCTAGAAAAATAATGTAAAATCTTCAGCCAGAGAATAATGAAGAGATTCATCAGTGTTTTTATTTTCTTTGATTTCCCTGATTCTCTGTTTTTTCTAGGTCTTTACAGCTCAAGAATGTGATGAAAAGTTTCAGGTCTGAGGTTTACCTGCATCATTGAGCCTCATAATGGAAAAGAAAGAGCATTGTGGACTAGCAAGTTTGAACAAATAAGATGAATTATTGGTAAACCTTTGAACCCAAATCCTAGTAGATGATTTTCTTATTTAAATATGGAAAAAGTGAGAGGAAGACTAAGGATGCTGATCTTGCTGATATATTTCACATAGAAGAAAATTTGTTGAATCTATAATTAGATGATTATAAAAAGATGATCAATTATTTGAATGAAGATTTTTATTTAAATATTTAATCAGAAGAAAAACTTTCAGTTAATTGCTATGCTTGAAAGTAAGCTTCTCCAAAGCTTTAAATCTTATTAAAAATCTAGGAAAAAGGGTGTTTTAACTAAGACCCAACACGGCCTAACAATCTTTTTATTGGTTTTGTAATTCAGTTTTAAATGAAGTCTCAATAATAGAGTAACATATTAAGAATGTTCATGCATATGCTGTAAAGGGAAAAGCATTTTCTAAAAGCTTTGAAGAGAATAATAATCCAGTCATTTCATGATGTAAAAAATGGGAAGATTTAAAAAAAAAATTAGGAATGATAATGTAACAAAGAAAGATGGGGAAAACACTATTTGCATATACTAACGAAGTGAGAATCACATAGAGAAATATTATTCGAAAATGATGGCAGAGGGTTCAAGATGGCTTGAACTCACTAGACTGTCTGTGCATACAGTCTTCGAACTGTGATAAACACTAGAGATAGTGATTGTTTCAAGACCAAGCAATGGTGTTCCTTCTACTTAACACAATTTAAAACTCTCTATCCTACACTACACTCGAATCTCATGCCTATTGTTGCTGCAAATTGTATAACAGAACCTTATCACTAACTCTCTATGAATCCACAGGCTTTCCTTAATGAAATATAATGATATGGTCCAGTTTTGGACTCTCCACGTGCTCATAATAATGGAGTGAAAAAATACATATTTAAGAGCTGTTGACTGGTGAAGACCACGTTTTTACAATACTGGTTAGTGTAGTGAGATTTAACCAAGGTTTTATATAGCTTTTGTCAATGAAATAACAACTAAAAGCTCTTAGCTAAGCAAGAGAAAAGTTTCTGATCCAAAAACCACCTAGGTATCACAGTTATATTTCTTTATAACAAAGAATACAAGTTTATAAAGCTCGTAACAAAACAGTAAACGCCTATTTTCTCTGTTACACGGAGAAAAACACCATTACAAAATGTTTTTTCGTTGGAGAACCATGACTTTATTAACTCAAACAATGAAATGGCAGTCTTTACACGTAATACCTTCTTGGGCGGTTGCAAACTACAGGGTTAGAGGGAAGATTTGATCTCCCAACTACGGAATACTCCTTCCTCGGTGCCTACAGAAGGATTCTAACATCACAAAGGGACTGTTCTATCCCAATCCCGAGCCTTCAACTGTGGCTCAAACTTTTCCCTGTCACTGCCTGGTTGCAGTTTTCCCATGTATCCTCTGTCTTCCCTTATTTCTTCTATCTATCTTCTTTTCATCTGACAATGCTTCCTCTCTGACTGTCCCGATGGTTTTTTTTTCTCCAAGAAAGTTGTCCCAAAAAATCCCAAAAACTCATGGAACTAACTCTACAAGGATCCCTAACTGCCTCTTCTATGTGGAGTTCGGTGGAAGTGGGATGAAAGTCCCCAGTTTGTTACCTACTTGCCTCAATGTACACAATTCAACCTTTTGCCTTGGTGGACACTTTGTAACCTTTGCATGAGGGAGCTTAGCAAAAGAAAGATCCCTTCTATTATTTCAAATTTTCAAAAGCTTGTCTTGGCAGGAAACCCAACCACAAGCATCGAGCTGCAACGAAACAATCAAAAGATCTCCAAAACATTTACCACAATTGGTACAAAGACCTGAAAACAAGACAAATGCAATGAAAAACCCCGAAAAGTCCATGCTCCTACATGATAGGCTCACGTTTGTGAGCGTAGCTCACAAGTGGAGTTGGGTAGTAGGACTACCCTTTCAAATTGTAAACAACATGCAGTATACTCTGATGTTGTAAATAGATAACCTGCAACAATTTACTTGTTTCTTTTCTTCCAACATTTGGTAAGAATAGATCTTTCATTTCGTGGCAAAATGAATTCTACACTTTCTTTCTTTGGCACTTGTGGACCCTTGTCCACCTTGTACCAACCTCCTCCTCGAAATTATTCTCTTCATGCTCTTTCCTCTTGTTGGCTTCATCTTATTACAAACCATCCATCTCTCAAATCTTGTTTTCTTGCCTTCTATTATGGGCCCACCATAAATGGACCACCTCCACCAAGTTCCTCTCTCATATTCTTCTTTTGTGAGAATTAACTCACCATGATCCATCTTCATCCACCTAGAATTTCTTTCTTCAGACTCTATCTCATCATCTTCAACACCTTTTCTGCAACTCAACTTGTAGCCTCTTATTGCTGCACCTTTTCAATTCTTTTCCCATTGCACTATAACAATAATCAGCTTCACCATTAGTATGAACAAAATTTGAGAAATTGACAATTATGGTTGAAATATTATATGTCTCCTTATACCCCTACATATTAACCATTTCATATTCATGGAAATCAATTACATCTTTATCAAAGGAGTTTGAACGGTTAAATTTTACCTCATCATTTTCTGCTACAATGTTCCAATTCCTATCAGCACAAGCCATTCTTTCTCAACTTCTGAATTTTGAAGTAATATGTCATCCGCCACATTTTGTTTTACTGCCTTCTCACTCTTTCCATGAAGAACATTGTCCATGTACTTGTATTGGCATTGTTGTCTTGATCTTTTCTGTATTTTTATGTCCTTCATAGGACCATACTCTTCTATTGTCCCAACTTTTCATTCTCGATTATCTGCTACAATCTTGTTGTTTTCTTCTTCTACCTCTTCCCTTTCACTCAACGATGTCATTTTATTCAACTTAGTCATGTCTTTCCAAAGACCAATCACTACCCCAACTTCACATTCACTTGCTTCACCATATTTTCTTTTATTTTCTACATGCAAATCAACACTATTCTCATCTTTAAAAAAATTAGAAAAATGAAATAATAGCTCCTTTGTTGCTGCTGCAACATCTTCTTTTGTGCATGAAATATTCTCATTTTTCTTCTCGCTGCCTTCTTTACCCTATATCTCGATTTCATGAGAGATATCTAGCTCTTCTCCTGCTTCATCAATTTTCTCATTATATATGGGACTCCCCATGTCCATTTTTGAAATTTTTTCATCTTCCATCTTTTATTTATTGGCTTCTTCTTTCTAATTCCTCGGCAAGTCATCCACTTCTTACTTCTTCACACCATGTAGAAATTCTTTGCCACTCATCAACAATACCTTGCTGCTGCTGTAGTGTATGTTTCTAACCATCCTTCTATATAATGTAAGTGTTGCTTCTACCATCACGTATGGCTTTCCTGTCAAATTTCTAAGGTCTACCATGGAGTACTTGACAAACATCCATAGACATAATATCACACATGATAGTATTCTTATAGCTGCCTATTTGAAATTCTACTAAGGCCTACTCATCTACCAATAATTGATGCCCTTTTTGTAACCAAGAAACATGATAGGGTTAGGATGTTTAATCCTAGTAAGGCCAAGTTTGTCTACCATTTCAATAGCCACAAGATTGTAAGTACCACCTATGTCAATAATAATTTTACAGCACTTACCTTTATCCTTGCAATTGGTCTTGAATAAGGCTCTCCTTTGTACATGTTTTTGAATCTCCTTTCGTGGCTTCAAAAACACTCTCTTAAACAGCAAATACTCTCCTACCTCATGTTCTTAAATGTGATGAGAAGGTGATCCCACACTCTCTTGATCTTCTTGCATGACCTGATTATTTCTTTCATGGCTTGTGTGACCTTCTTGTAGAAATTCAGGACACTTCCTGTGAAACCTCTTCCTCTTCCTTGGTAACCTCCTCTTACAAATGGTCTCCCTCCTCTATTTTGGAAACCTCCTCTTTCTGGACTAGTTTTCCCACTAGAATTGCTTGCCTCTCCACATTGGTGGTGATGTTGTCCTCTACTAGTGTGTTGTCCTATTCCTTTATATCATCTTCCTTGTTAGTTTTGCCTTCTCATAAACTTCTCAACTGCCTTAATGACAAACTGATAGGCTTCCTCAAGAGATCTAGAGGACAAAAGACTCAATTCATCTTGCAAACTATATCTCAATCCATTAAGGCACCTAGAAACCTTCTCCAAATCTTCTTCACTATGTCCTGACGTGATTACCAGTTTATAGAACTCCTCTGTATAGTCTTTCATTCTGTAGTCATCTCATTTTGTTTAAGATTTTGTATCCTTTTGAATAGGTTAGTTTGATAGTCTCCTAGAAGAAATTTAGCTTTCAGTTTGGCAACTGTCCTATCCCAAAATGTTATCTTCTTCTTATTCTTCTTTCTTCTCTCTGTTTGAATGTAATCCCACCACATAGTAGTGTGGCCTTTGAGTCTTATATAGGAAAAATTGACTCTTTTCTCCTCTACCACTTTTGTTGAACACACTAGGATACTAAGAGGGGGGTGAATCAGTATCTAATCAAACTTTGAGCTCTCCGGAGTAGATTAAAACTTAAGCATTACAACATCAACATAAACATGAAAGATTAATGCAATGCACATTAACACATAACACTAGATATAAGTGAAAAAACTAAGAAGAGAAAAACCATGGCTAGGATTAACTCACAATATATGAAGCTCAAAATTACAACTTTGTTTTAGGGCTACAATCCAAGGAAGTTACTACTCTCTAAAAACTTTGATTTAGGGTCACTCCCAAGGAAGTTACAACTCCTTGAAGACTTTATTTTAGGGTCACACCCAAGGAAGCAACTACTCCCTAGACTGAGAACAAACTTAGAAAAGATTACAATATGATAGTCCTTCTACTACTTGAAAACTGGTATTGAAGCTCACACCTTTGGCGATTACAATTTCGTTTCTTAGAACTGATAAGTGAATCAATTAGGCATACTCTTCACTTTCTTCTTGTCATAAAAATGTCCTCAAGATGAATCAGGACTGCCTCTAACACATTTGTTCTTTCTCCTTTAGTCAGACATTTGATCACAATGCATATCAATTTCATTTCTGCTCTTTACACCCTCATTTATTCATATTTGCAATCATACCTCACCTAGACCAACTAGGTTTACAATACATACATGACATTACATTGATTACACTACAAGTCAAATAATACAATAAGAATATTACATTTTGCATGTCGGGCAGAGATCATAGAGCATGAAACATTCATAGAGAAAGACCTATCATAAACTACATGCTACTCCAAGAGAAAACACACACCTTGTGGATCCCAATACATTCTTAGTCTACTCCTAAACATCATTCATAGCATCATTCATCAAGGAATCACCTCCATACACATTTCTCATTTGAAATAGGATGACCTTAAGTAGGAAAACGTGAAATTTGAAGTATAACGGTCACCACCATTTGAAAAATCTTTTGTGATACTAGAAACATAAAAGATCTTCATGAATTTGTTCTAGATGAGCCTTCATGATTCATACAAAACCTTTAGATATACCTCTAACTCCACATAGTAAATACATTGTGGCGCATACCTTAAAACATGCACATTGATATCAAACAACCATTCAGAACACACTGTAACACATTGTCATTAAGAAACTAACTTTGTAAAGCACCAAAATACTTGAAACTGCAAAGATGCATGTAATACACATCCCTGAATATGATCACAAAGGTGCATAGGCAATTGTTCTCTTCTAGAGAAATGCGGAACATCTCAACAAGATTTCAACACAACTTTTCTCAGATAGAATAAAGACTGGAACTCTACCACTTATAACTTTCACTGTGGAAGGTGTAGAGACTTGAAAATTTTGAAATAGAACCTACACAAGACATAGAGATTAACTTTTGAACCACAAGACATCATCTTTAAATGTAGAGGAATGTGGAGCCAACCATTACAACAGAGTGAATATCTTCTTTAAAACCAACACTGTCTTCAAACTGTCAACTGCAAAACACTCTTCTGGTACTCCAAACACCATGAAGCTTAGAAAATACATGCTTTGACAATATATGAAGCTATCTTCCAATCTACAGAGGCTCAACATTAAATGCATGAAAATTTAGAGAAATCTCCTAGACAGTCTTCAAAGCAATATTCTTGCAGTAGGAACTTTCACCAACATCCCGCGGCCAAAACTTCTTTGTATCAACATAGACATTTTTAGGAACAAAAGGAAAGGGTATACAATATGATATATACCTTTAGTAATACCTCCCCAACATTAGTAACACATCTGATCACCTGGGTGCTTGTAATTCTCATATTAATGTGTCTTCTTTACTATCAACAAACATACTCAATGAATATAGTCTCTGCTGACTAAGAACTTTAGGACATGACATCCAACCATGAACTTTCGATTCCCATATTAATATGTGCTTCTAATTCCCATCTTAATATTTCATCATGGACTTATCTTTGCTGACCAACAACTTGTCTTGATATTAATCTAGGCATGAAATCCAATGATGAACATCAACAACCCACTATATCTCATTGCATCTCTATTACCACACTGATACATCATCATCACAGACTAAGTGTCAACCTTACTCTAAGTGTTGACATCAATGACAACACAATGCCAACACATATTGCCAACAACTTCTTCGCACTCAAAGTACTTATCAAGGTCATTGATCCAATCAATAAGTTCCTCTCCATTGAGGCTTCTTGAATAGGTGGGAACCTCTATCCTTGGATTTGCTCCAACCCCAATGATTGCTCTCAGCAATTGTGTTTCAACTCCATCAAGTTCTTATTGAACCACCTCTTCCATGGCTTATTGATCCTTTTCTTCATTATCATAAACATCTCGAGCAAGTATTCATCTCCTCTATGCTCACTCCATGGCATCCATCCTTGTCTTAAGGTTCTACAACAATTCAAGAACCCCTTCATCTATGCCTCTTCTAGAGTCTCCTCTAGTACCCCCTCTTGGTATTCTTCTAGGTGAAAAAAATTGATGGCAGAGGGTTCACAATGGCTTGGACTCACTAGACTATCTTTGGATATAGTCTTCCAACTATGATAAACACTAGATATAGTGATTGTTTCAAGACCAAGCAATGGTCTACCTTCTACTTAACACAATTTAAAACTTTCTATCCTACACTACACTCAAATCTCACAGCTATTGTTGGTGTAAATTGTGACAACAAAACCCTACCACTGTCTCTCTATGAATCCACAGGCCTTCCTTAATGAATTATAATGATACAGTCTAGTTTTGAACTCTCCACATGCTCATAACAAAGGAGGGACAAAATATAGATTTAAGAGCTCTTGACTGGTGAATACCACACTTATACAATACTGGTCAGTGTAGAGAGATTTAACTAAGGTTTTATATATCTTTTGTCAATGAAATAACAACTAAAGGCTCCTAGCTGAGAAAGACAAAAGTTTATAATCTAAAACCCTTGAGGAATCACATTTATGTTTCTTTATAATAGAGAATACAAGCTTATCAAGCTCATAAAAAAATAGTAAACTCCTATTATCTCTACTACACAAGGACAAACACCATTACAAAATGTTTCTTCATTGGAGAACCTCGACTTTATTAACTCAAACAATGAAATGGCAATCTTTACACCTAATACCCTTGTGGGGGTTTCCAAACTATAGGGTTATAGGGAAGATTTGATCTTCCAACTATGGAATACTCCTTCCTCAGTGCCTAGAGAAGGGTTCAAACATCACAAAGGGACTATTCTAGTCCAATCCCTTTCCTTCAATTGTGGCTCTAACTATTCCCTGTTACTACCTGGTTGTAGTTTTCCCCTATATCCTCTTTGTCTTCCCTAATTCTTTCTAATTATCTTCTTTTCATTTGCCAATGCTTCCTCTCTAACTGTCTTATTGATTTTTTTCTCCAAGAAAGTCATCCCATAAACCTCCCAAAAACCCATGGAACTAACTCTACAAGGATCCCTAACTGCCTCTTCCATGTGGAGTTCAGTGGAAGTGGGATGAAAGGTCCTAGTTTGTTACCTAATTGCCTCAATGTACACACTTCAACCTTTTCCCTCGGTGGACTATTTGTAACCTTTGCATGAGTTAGCTTAGCAAATGAAATATTGCTTCTATTATTTCAAATTTTCAAAAGCTTGTCTTGGCAGGAAACCCAACCACAAGCATCAAACTCCAACAAAACAATCAAAACATCTCCAAAACATCTACGCCAAACCAAATTTACATGTACATCAAACCAAAACTGGTACAAAGACCTAAAAACAAGACAAATACAATGGAAAGACCTAAAAAAGTCCATGTTGCGACATCAAGCTCCCCGAGAGAGATATTTGTGAGCATTGCTCACAAATGGAGTTGGGTAATAGGGCTACCTGATGGAGCCTTGCTGATCACAAGTTGGATTCAACCACAAACAGAGAAACAAGTTTACTAGTTTCCTACTTAATGATAGGAACTTCAGGACTCCCAAACCATATACACAACCAATATGTAATCTCAAATAAGAAATTTATTAATAAAAAGGTTTATACAGATCAATGATTCACAAAGTTATGTGGACAAGACATACATTAGCACAAACTTATTAAAATAGAGCAATGTTATTTGACACAGACTCAAAAGAATAGGAACAATACATCAAAACATCTAATATCTCATATCAGTCGACTCTTATTCCTTCTCTTCTGCTTCCCATGCCATTTTGTGTCGACCACGGTCTATCCAAAACCTCACTCTTTGATTTGCATTCTCCTCTATTTCTTACTATGGTTGCCTCTTCCGCAATGTTTGGCCTCCCTCTATTCTGTAACTTCCCTCTCTCTATTGTCTGCCTTGTCCTTCCTTATTGTCACACTCTCTCCTCTATAGCATGTCTCTTCGACTTCCTTCTACTGCTACCCTTGATGGCCTTTCTATTTCTACCATGAAGTAGTTTCCAACTCTTGGTCTCCGACCGACCTTTCATTTGCACATTCATAGATATACTAAGTTCCTCGATGCTTGGAAGGGTTTCCATCTGTCCACAATCGTCGACCAAGCCTTTTCAACTTCCTTCAAACCATCCCAACTACCAATTCAAACTATTGGCAAGTATTCATGTTGGTGTGTACAAGAAATAATTGTTAATAGCTATGAAGCATTCTTCATGAAAGGAGTTCCTGTCGCTCAGTGACAGGATACCTTTGTTAACCTTTTTATTAATCATGGCAACAGAAGATTTCCAATACAAAATCCGTGATAGGAGCTTTACAATGAAGTTGTTTACCATATTTATAAGAGTTTTACATGCTGCCAATGAAGGAGATAAAAGCCACCAGAAGACAAAACACACAAAAACCTGCAAAAAGAAAGAAAACAGTAAAAAGAAGAATAAAACTAAAATTGTAGGGCAAGATGCCCCTGCATCAAACTCCCTAAGTGGAAAGAAATCATGAGCTCCTGCACATGAGGTCTACAATTGAATGACCCTGGTTAATAATCTCATCTTTTGTGAGCCATGAAGCATTTTACTTGACGAGATACTTGAAGTACTCATGCTTATGGGTCTTCTTCAGCAACTATTTGTTAGGAATGCATTCTATCTATGGTGGAGTAGTAACTAGTTTAGATTATTCTTCATGAGGTGCAATGGTTGCTTCAGCTTCATCTGCCTCTATATCCCCCTTGCATGGATACAAATCAGCTACGTTGAAGATAGGAGATATATTCAGATTAGCAGGCAGTGATATTTCATTAGATGAGAACTTCCTAAGGATTCAACATGGACCAATCTTTTTCATGTAAAGCTTATTGTATGTTCCTATAGGAAATCTCTCCTTTCAAAGATGTGCCAATACAAGGTCTCCAACTTGAAATTGGAGTTGTCTCCTTTTTTTATCAACATACTTTTTGTACCGCTAATTGATGTCCTCAATGTTGTGTTTCACCTTTTCTTGAATGTCAAGAATAGCTTGAACAAACTCCTCCCCATCTACACTTCTCTTCTCCATTCCAGCAAGATCATGAAGTTCAAATACATCACATGGGTGCATACCATACACTACATAAAAAGGACTTAAACCTATACTTTTGTTTGGGGAGTCATTATATGCAAATTTAGCTTGTGCCAACATGAGATCCCTATTTCTAGGTGAACTACCAATAAGACATCTCAACAAATTACCAAGGCTTCTATTGACAACCTCGGTCTGACCATCCATTTGTAGATGATAAGCAGAACTGAAATTTATATTTGTGCCCAATTTCCTCAATAGAGTCCTCCAAAAATGACCCACAAAATTCATATCCCTATCAGAAATTATACTTCTTGGTATACCATGTAGCCTTACAACTTCTTTAAAGAACAAATTGGCAATGTTAGTAGCATCATTAGTCTTCTTGCATGGTATAAAATGCACCATGTTTGAAAATCTATCTACAAGAACAAAGATTTAATCATTGCCCCTTTGTGTATGAGGCAAACCCAAAACAAAGTCCATACTTACAAAATCCCAAGGCCTATTTGGAACTGGTAATGGCTGATAAAGTCTATCATTTTGACTCTTGCCTTTAGCATGTTGACAAATCCTACATCTCTCCACATATCTTTTCACATTAGCCTTCATCTTTGGCCAATAGTAATGAGTGTTTAGCTGTAGAAATGTCTTATCTTGTCCAAAGTGATCAGCAAAACTACCACTAGGCTTTTCCTTCAATAAATTATCTCTCATGGAACTTCTAGGGATACACAACTTATTTTCCTTATACAACAAACCTTCTTGAATCATGTAATCAGTCCATGGCTCTTTATTTCTCCAAATAGGATCATTGCAAGCTACAAATGCTTCTCCAAAATCTACATCTTCTGCATACAAATCCTTCAATCCTTCAAACCCCACACTGTTAGTTTGTATCTCACACAACAATAAACTCTTCCTACTTAAGGCATCAACAACTTTATTCATTTGACCACTTTTATGCTTCAAAACAAAGTTATAATTCTGAATATACTCAACCCATTTAGCATGCCTTTGATTCAATTTATGTTGGTTGTTAATGAACTGCAAGACATGGTTATCTATATACATAATGAACTCTTTGGGAAATAGATAATGTCTCCATTTCTTAAGGGACTGAACCAAAGCATAAAACTCCAAATCATAAGAACAATACTTTTTTTTTGCTTCATTTAATTTCTCACTAAAATATGCAACCGGTTTTCCCTCTTGACTTAGGACGGCCCCAATAGCCAAACTACTAGCATCACACTCCACTTGAAACACTATCAAAATCAGGTAAAGAAAGTATGGGCTGTTCACTTACCTTCTTCTTAAGAAATCTGAAATTTTCTTCAACTTCCCTGGTCCAAACAAATGGTCTTTTGTTCCCCTTAATAGTCTCTAGTATAGGTGTCATTACATGACTGAAATTTCTTATGAACTTTCTATAAAAACTAGAAAGACCATGTAAGCTTCTTACCTCTATGACACTTCTTGGTGATGGCCAATCAAGTATGGCGTAAACCTTTTCCTTATCCATCTTCATCCCTTCTTTGACACCACAAAGCCCAAGTAAACCAGTTTAGTTTGCATGAATACACACTTTTTTAGATTGATCTGCAACTTCTCTTCATGTAGCCTCCTCATAACCTGTTTCAAATGCTCTATATGCTCCTCTTTGGACCTGCTAAACACCAAAATGTCATCCAAATATACAACCACAAATTTACCAAGGAATGGTTTCAAAACCTCATTCATTAACCACATAAAAGTACTAGGGGCATTAGACAATCCAAAAGGCATAACCAACCATTCATACAACCCATCACTAGTCTTAAAAATTGTTTTCCATTCATCCCCCGGTCTGATTCTTATTTGGTGATAGCCACTTTTCAAATCTATTTTGGAAAAATACATGGAACCACTTAAACAATCCATTAGATCTTCAATTCTAGGTATGGGAAACCTTCATCTTATGGTGATTTTATTAATTTCCCTTGAATTAGTACACATATGCCATTCCCCTCCCTTCTTTGGAACCAACACTATAGGAGCAACACAAAGGCTCAAGCTTTTCCTTATCAAATCCTTCTTCCAAAGGTCCTCCACTTGCTTCCTTATCTCCTCATTTTCCATAGGTGTTAACCTATATGCAGCCTTATTTGGAAGGCCATCACCTGGAATCAAATCCATGTGATGGCTAATGCTTCTAATAGGAGGCAACTCATTAGGAAAATCAGATGCAATAATATCCATATTCTCATTCAAAATATCCTGAACTTCAATAGGAAAATCCTCCAATTTTGTATAAGTCATAACACATCTAGGTTTAAGAACCAAAGCATAACCTATTTCTTCACTCTTCAAATCATTCTAGAACTCCTTACCACTTACCATCATTACCTTACTATTGATGTTGATGTTGTCCTCTTCTTTCTCCTTCATGGGCAACAAGGTTTTCTTCTCTCCATTCTTTTCAATGGTATAAGTATTCTCCTTTCTATCATGCACTGATTTCCTATCAAATTGACATGGTCTTCCAAGAAAAACATGGTACACATCCATGGGCATTATATCACACAAAACACAATCCTTATAAATACCAATCTAAAAATCAACATAGGCCTGCTCACTAACCAATATTTGATGGCCTTTTGTAACCAAGTCACTTTATATGGAGTAGGGTGTTTAAGCCTTTTAAGATTCAACTTTTCTACCATCTCAGTCGCAACAATATTATCAATGCTACAACTATCTATAATGAACTTACAACATTTATCTTGTGACTTACACTTGGTTTTGAACAATGCTCTCCTTTAAAATGGCTCTTGACTCTCTTTCTGTGGCTTCAACAACACCCTCTTAAGCATTAAAGACTCCTGATTCTGCTTCATTCTTGTGGTGTACTGGTGAACAACTTGATTGCTTCTCTCAAATTTTGAATGTCCTCCTTGTGATGATTCAGAGCATTCCCGACTCTTGTGCCCATATTGGTTGCACTCAAAATATTTTCTGACAAATTCTCTACCTCTACCTTGTGATCCATCTCTTCCATAAGACCCTCCTCTATTTTGAAAACTACCTCTAGCATTATTGGCTGTCCCACTGGATCTTTCAGCCTCTTCTCCTTGATGATGTTGTTGTCCCCTACTTGTTTGTTGTCCTCTACCTCTAAAACCTCTTCCTCTCTTCTTCTCTACCTGACTTCACTTCCTTTGTAACTTCTCCTCTGCCTTAAGAGCAAGTCAATAAGCCTCTTCTAGGCTCCTAGGGGACAAAAGACTCATTTCATCTTGAAAACTATACGTGAGACCATTCACATAATAGGCTATTTTCTCCACATCTTTTTCAGCATGCCCAGATCTGATTACTAGCTTGTAGAATTCCTCCATGTAGTCTTTCACAGGCATGTCCTTTTGCTTCAAATTCTGCAATCTCTTAAAGAGATTAGCTTGATAATCACTGGGAAGAAATTTGGCCACCATTTGATCCCAAGAATTGATATTTTCCTTATTTCTCCTTCTCCTCTCAGTTTGGACAAAGTCCCACCACATGGTAACATGGCCCTTCAATCTGGTGCAGGAAAACTTTACTATCTTTTCCTCTACTACACCCTCATATTTGAAATACTTATCCAAGTCATTGATTGAGTCTATGAAGTCTTCACCATTGAGGCTTTTGGCATAAGTTGGTACCTCCATTTTGGGTTTAGCACCCAAACTTATGACTGTATTCAAAAATCTTTCTTCAAATTCATCTATTTGATCAGTTTATCCTCCTTCATTCTCTTCTCTCTGGTTTTCTTCTTCCTCATCACTTGCATCCTCATCTTGAGTGGTTCCTCTTCTATGTGCCCTCCCTAGAGCTTCCAGTCTTGCAACCAAATTCTGCAACAACTCAGGCTCAACATGGTCTCTTCTACCTCTGCCTCAGGCTCCTCCTCTACCCATTCTTCTTGGAGGCATATTGACCACTTCCAATGCCCAATCTCTTCAAGCTCTGATACCAATCTAATGGAGCCTTGCTGATCACAAGTTGGATTCAACCACAAACAGAGAAGCAAGTTTACTAGTTTCCTTCTTAATGATAGGAAGTTCAGGACTCCCAAACCATATACACAACCAATATGTAATCTGAAATGAGAAATTTATTAATAAAAGGGTTTTTACAAATCAATGATTCACAGAGTTATGTGGACAACACAGACATGGGTACAAACTTATTAAAACAGAGCAATGTTATTCTATACAGACTCAGAACAATAGGAACAATACATGAAAACATCTAATATCTCATATCAGTTAACTCTTATTCCTTCTCTTCTACTTCCCATGTCATTTTCTGTCGACCACGGTCTATCCAAAACCTCACTCTTCAATTTCTATTCTCCTCTATTTCTTATAGTCATTGCCTCTTCTACAATGTTCAGCCTCCCTCTATTCTGTAACTTCCCTCTCTCTATTGGCCACCTTGACCTTCCTTATTGTCGCATTCTCTCCTCTATAGCATGTCTCTTCGACTTCCTTCTACTGCTGCCCTTGGCGGCCTTTCTTTTTCTGCCACAAAGTAGTTTCCAACTCTTAGTCTTCAACCGACCTTTCATCTACACATTCACAGATATGCCGAGTTCCTCGACACTTGGAAGGGTTTCCATCTGTCCACAACCATTGACCAAGCCTTTTCAACTTCCTTCAAACTGTCCCAACTACCTGTTGTGACCTAATCACACATCGTCCCATTGCAAATGGGGACCCCCCTTTTTTTGAGCTCCTGTGCTTTGCATTGAGTTTTGGATGATGTCTTAAGATTGTGTCATGATGAATCATTAGTGTGTGAGTCCATAGCATTAACAAATTGTCGAGTCTTTTGAGAGGAATAGCACTGCAACATAGACAAATAGTGACTTCAAGATTCTAATTAGGGTTTCAAACATTGAAAATGCCTAAGTTTGTGAGAACATGACTAAGACATCTTGCATGAAGGATGAAGTGTTGACCTTCAAAATGCTTTAGACATTAAATTTTGTGAAAAAGAACCATCATAAGCCTAGGTGCATCTTATTACCTAAACAACCCCAAATGAGTGCCTATGGTGAGAGCTTGAGAAATCATCAGTGTTATTAACAAATTCATACTTGGAGCCATTTTGGAGGTTCAAACTTAGCAAAAAATTGCTTCAAGGGACTAAGCGCCAATTTCCCCTGTGTAACCTCACATTTATGCTTAGGAAAAAATCAACTTGAATGTACAAGTATTGAAGGTGGTTGGCTTTGGTGAATTCTTTAAGAGCAACTACAATGATTTGAATGCATGAAAAGTGAAGGAGATACTCATCTAAGTTTAGGCACCAATTCACATTCAAAAAGTCATCAAGGTGCGCCTAAGTAATAGAAGGATAGGGACCTTGAGTTTTGATATCATTTTTGAGTTAGAGGTTTTCTAAAGATCATTACCTTGGCTTGAAGATCACTATAAATGCCTAAGAACAAGCCAAAGAGGTCTAGGCGCATTTTTGCATGTGTAGCATCCACTTTTGGCACCTAGAGGGAAACTATGTTTGAATCTATGAATTTTGAAGGTGTTGAGTTTGATAAGTGCACAAGGGCTCATACAAGTCCTGAAGCCCATGAAACCTTAAAGTAAACAACTATCTAGCCTTAGACGCAATTCCATACCCTGATCATTATCAAAGTGCACCTTAGGGGCTTGTGAACACCATATCTATGCTAGGCGCATTTTCTTACTATTGTAGTCATCTTGAGTGCCTAGTAGGTAGATTGTTTTGAGAAATGAGTTTGAGAACCTAATAGTCAAAGGGACATTCATGAAGCAATTTGAAGAAGTTTAAGTGTCAAGATACCTTTGTTAAACCTCCACAAGAGTTTGAATTCTTGAGAAAGGAAGTGAGAATCTTCCAAGAACAAGGCACATTTTCTTGTCCTTACTATCCCATTTTGGTACCTAAGTGAAGAAAGCATTGAAATCATGAAATTTAGCATCTAAGAGATGGGGAAACCTCTTAGAAGTTTGAACAAGTAACTGAAGGTGTTAGAAAGCCAAGAGACCAAGTCAACTATAGTTAGGTGCACGTTCATGTCTATGCAACCTAGTTTTAGCACCTAACTTAGGGAAGCTTGATTCAATGACACTTGAGTGAGTTCCTTAATAAGAAGCATCAAATTAGACATCAAAAGGATGGTGCCTAAGATGGAAAGTTTCTTAAACATTTAAAGCATGAAGTTGAAGTCATTGGAGGTTGAACAAAAAGTATGAAGAGATTTAGGCACACTTTTCAACTCATTTTACCTCAAAAATGTGCCTAACCTTGAAGAGAACATTAATTCATATCAAGGTGCCAATCCATGACCATACAACCTTTAAGTTGCACCTTGATTGAGGGAGGCATTTGAGCATCAAAATCTAGTTATATTGAAACAAGAATTCCCTTATATGTTTTTCATTGGATTGTAGTCTTTTAAGGAAACCATTAAGAAAGTCTAGGTGCTGATTTCATCCTAAAAACTCATAAAGAGCGCATACCAATTAGGAAGTTCCAATGACTTCCAAATTGTGCCTAAGGTCATAGAGGTTTTTGGAGTTTTAAAACATGTTTGTAATCATTGATAAACGTCAAGGAATAGCCTATAAGCTTGGGTGTAATTTCATGCCTTGACCACTCATTTTTGGCGCCTAAATAAGAATGGGTTTTAAAATTTTAAAATTTCAAAAAAATGAAATAAATGCCCCAAAGTTGGCCGACCTCACCTGGTCGACCTGCACATTCATCAAGGTAAATTGCCTATAGAACTATGAGGACCCTTCCTCATTTGATCATTATTCATTGCAATCTATTCTAGGAGCAAATTTGAGGAGAAGAGGAGCAGCAATCTTCAGTAGATTAGTAGATTTGAAGGTCTGATTTTGTCATTTACAACTGATATTTCATTGTTTTCTATAGAAATCTGCCTTAGTTTATTTTGAAAATTTGTTAAGAGGTATGTTTTAGCTTCCCTAACTCCATAAATCTACCTTTTTGCTTACCTGATTTTCAGATTTACGTGGCTTTATCATGCAAGAAATTAGTCTTATAAAGATAATTTTATCATTTGAATTCACTAATGGAAGTATGTTGATCTTGTAGTGGTGCAGGAGCACCTACCTGACAACTGGCCTCCATGAGGCAGTTAGTTTGTTTTAGGTCTGGTTAATGTTTC
Organism: Cunninghamia lanceolata; assembly: GCA_027924645.1. Classification (NCBI taxonomy): domain Eukaryota; kingdom Viridiplantae; phylum Streptophyta; class Pinopsida; order Cupressales; family Cupressaceae; genus Cunninghamia; species Cunninghamia lanceolata. The sequence goes on from BSBN01000078.1 coordinate 45,728, forward strand.
CAAGAAGGTCTGATAAGACCAATGCATGTAATAAGGTCATGTTGACCATACTTTACTATTTTTAGGTAGTTTGTTAGGACAGCTGTTATGCTATGTGTTCGATTGGATCCTCCCAGCCGCTTGGAAGCTCCCAGCCGCTTGGAGTCGGGTCGGTAGTACTCGCAGGAAATCCTATTTATGCATGAGGATCGGTTGGTAGTGCATCGAAGAGGAGAGACAGAGAGAGTGAGACAGAGTATTGTATTTGCATCTTTTGAAATCAATAAAGAGATCCTGTTTTGTCCATTCTCTGTTTTGGATTCCATTGTGTGATCGATTTGCTGTTTTGGTGGTTGTATGGATTCGCTGATCCATTCCACCGGTTGATTCGTCGAATCAGTGGAATGGCCATGTATAATAGTTTAGGGTTTAGTCTGCATTTTGTGTTTGTTTGCATGCAGGTGTGCAGGATCGCAGTCAAGAGGTGTTGAGAACCCTAGCATGGGTATGTGCTAGGTCGTGCTGGTTGTTAGAGTCTGGAAAGTTATCCAGGAAGCGGATCGGGTCACCTCAGGAGGTTCGGCGGATCGAAATTTGCTAAGGTTGGAAAATCCATCGCAACGGCATCATCAGGATATTTCTGTGTATATCCTGCAGTTACTTCGGGCATCATCCGAGTAAGTGGAGATGAGCATGATGCAGTCGATTGCATAAAGTGAATGTGCATTGGGGTGATCATCATCAGGTGTTGCCGAGGAGGAGCGTATTGGCATAAGGTAGAAGATAGGGTTGATAAAACCATCGCGGGCCGATAATGTTATGTTTGGCCGACAGCAGGATATTGAAAGAGCTGCATGTGACGTCATCGTCATCAGGATAATCATCATCAGGATATCGGGGCAGCAAGATATTGAAGGAGCTACATATGACGTCATCGTCATCAGGATAATCATCATCAGGATATCGGGGTGACGTAAGCATCGAAGGAAGGGTGCATGAGGTTGTCGTCATCAGGATATATGGGAGGAACCGGATGTTCTATATCCTGCTGATGAACATGATGTTGAACATCATGATGATGAAGAAAGAGGTTGGCGGTAAGATGAACAGTGAACATCAGGAGGATGTTTGCGCTTGCCGAATATGATGATGCTGCCGATAGCCGGATATGATGATGCTGCTGACAGGCGAAGGGTCGAAGGTTTGTCTGCAGGAGGATATCGGTCGGCAGAGAAAATATGATGATGCTGATAGTGTTAAGGAAAATATGATGATGATGATGGGTTTTAGACATACATGCTGTATGTCAAGGTTTTAGTGTGGATGCCTCTGCATCATGTAGGCTAGAAGGCCATTACTAAGAAAGAGACATCATGTAGCTGCTCCGAAGGATCACATCAAGTTTAGTGTACTTCATCTTCTGTGTCAAAGAGAAGGCATTCATCCTTCAAGTTCCCAATTTTCAAGTCTCTAAGAAGTCTCCTACTATGTCCTGTGAAATATGCATCATCATCTATACTACTCTCCATGAAGAAGTGAAGAGATCAACATATATCCTACAAGAGAAGAAATAATCATAGAGTTAGACAAATGAGAAACATGTATCATACATATTCAACTTGTAAAAGAACAAGGCAAAGTCAATAAAGATACATCCCAAACATGCAAGTTCACAGCAATCATGTTCGAAGACATCACATAGATGATGTAATTTGGGAATATGCTGAGGTGGCACTTACATGGCATGTACACATTATTCAATCAATCACAGTTCGCCACATCATTCAATAAGCAAGAAGACAAAGAGGACACACATGTGGAAGATGCTCTAAAGATTCCATTTTTATCCTTATATTCTTGGAAAGCGTTCCTTCATTGCCTCTCTTATGTACAAAAAATAGCAATTTGTTGTAACTAATTGCTGAGATGGCATGATCCTGGCCCTTGCCTACTTGAATTGATCTAGGCCATTCATTGTAATTCTGGGACTCTATATAAAGGCCTTGTTGCCTCATTTGTAAAATATAGTAGTCAGTAGGCAATAGACTAGTAGAGTAGAGTAGTGGTGTAGGAGCACCTACCTGACAGCTAGCCTCCATGAGGCAGTTAGTTTGTTTTAGGTCTGGTTAATGTTTCCAAGAAGGTCTGATAAGACCAATGCATGTAATAAGGTCATGTTGACCATACTTTACTATTTTTAGGTAGTTTGTTAGGACAACTGTTATGCTGTGTGTTCGGTTGGATCCTCCCAGCCGCTTAGAAGCTCCCAGCCGCTTGGAGTCAGGTCAGTAGTAATCGCAGGAAATCCTATTTATGCATGAGGATCGGTTGGTATTGCATCGAAGAGGAGAGACAAAGAGAGTGAGACAGAGTATTGTATTTGCATCTTTTGAAATCAATAAAGAGATCCTGTTTTGTCCATTCTCTGTTTTGGATTCCATTGTGTGATCGATTTGCTGTTTTGGTGGTTGTATGGATTCGCTGATCCATTCCACCGGTTGATTTGTCGAATCGGTGGAATGGCCATGTATAATAGTTTAGGGTTTAGTCTGCATTTTGTGTTTGTTTGCATGCAGGTGTGTAGGATCGCAATCAAGAGGTGTTGAGAACCCTAGCATGGGTATGTGCTAGGTCGTGCTGGTTGTTAGAGTCTGGAAAGTTATCCAGGAAGCGGATCGGGTCACCTCAGGAGGTTCGGCGGATCGAAATTCGCTAAGGTTGGAAAATCCATCGCAACGGCATCATCAGGATATTTCTGTGTATATCCTGCAGTTACTTCGGGCGTCATCCGAGTAAGTGGAGATGAGCATGATGCAGTCGATTGCATAAAGTGAATGTGCATTGGGGTGATCATCATCAGGTGTTGCCGAGGAGGAGTGTATCGGCATAAGGTAGAAGATTGGGTTGATAAAACCATCGCGGGCCGATAATGTTATGTTTGGCCGACAGCAGGATATTGAAAGAGCTGCATGTGACGTCATCGTCATCAGGATAATCATCATCAGGATATCGGGGCAGCAAGATATTGAAGGAGCTGCATATGACGTCATCGTCATCAGGATAATCGTCATCAGGATATCAGGGTGACGTAAGCATCGAAGGAAGGGTGCATGAGGTTGTCGTCATTAGGATATATGGGAGGAACTGGATGTTCTATATCCTGCTGATGAACATGATGTTGAACATCATGATGATGAAGAAAGAGGTTGGCGGTAAGATGAATAGTGAACATCAGGAGGATGTTTGCGCTTGCCGAATATGATGATGCTGCCGACAGCTGGATATGATGATGCTGCTGACAGGCGAAGGGTCGAAGGTTTGTCTGCAGGAGGATATCGGTCGGCAGAGAAAATATGATGATGCTGACAGTGTTAAGGAAAATATGATGATGATGATGGGTTTTAGACATACATGTTGTATGTCAAGGTTTTAGTGTGGATGCCTCTGCATCATAGTGGTATCAGAGCTCAGCAAAAGGTCTGGGCTGTTGTGTGTTGATTCTGTCACCGAAAGGGCAGAGGTAGAGATGATTCTGTCACTGAAAGGATAGAGGTAGAGAAGTGAGAGGTTGACAAAATGCCTCCGAAAGGTAGTGGTACTGCAAGGGAATTGCAGGAGATGAAGGAAAAACATGCCAGAGAGATGAGGAAGATGAAGGAGCTTGCTGAAGCACTTCAAGCCAGGCTTGTAGCCTTGGAGAAGAACAAAAAGAGGGAAGTGGACAACAGTGAGTCTGAAGAAGATGAAGATACTGTTGAAGAGTATGAAGAGGTAGCTGAAGATCTGGATGCTGAAGACCAGAGATTTGCAAAACTGTTAAAGGCAGTGCAGAGTGATAAACCTAAGGTAAAGGTTGATGTTTCCAAGTATAATGGAAGTTTGAATGAAGATGAGTTACTGGATTGGATTGCTGCACTTGATAATCACTTTGAATGTGAAGATGTTGCTGAGGATCAAAAGGTAAAGATTGCAAAGACCAAGTTAGGAGGTCATGCTTTGGTTTGGTGGGATTATGTACAATCCAAGAGAAGGAAACAAGGGAAGTCAAAGATCACTTCATGGGATAAAATGGTAGCAAGGATAAAAGGTAAATTCTTGCCTAAGGATTATGAAATTCAGATGTTTAAGAAGCTGCAATTTTTAAGGCAGAAGGAAATGGATGTGAAGGCATATACTGAGGAGTTTTATAAGTTGAGTATGAGATCTGGTCATCATGAGAATGAGGTAGAAAAGGTGGCTAGGTACTTGGCTGGTTTGAGATTGAACATACAGGATGAGTTAGTTTTGGCTAACCCTAAGAGTGTGGAAGATTGTTACCAAATGGCAATCAGGATTGAAGAAAAGATGAATAGAGGACAAGATAAGTCCATGAGAGGAAGAGGAAACAATATGAGGGGAAGAGGATTAGCCCCTACAACAAGGCAAACCAATGAGGGTCAAGAAGACACTGGTAAAGGACAGGGACAGTCTGATTTCAGAGGTGGATGGAAAGGTAATAGAGGCAGATTTGGAAGTGGTAGAGGTTCTACTACATTTTCAGGAAAGTGTTACTCCTGTGGTGAGTTTGGTCATCCATTTTTCAAATGTCCAGAAAGCAAAGGTTCATCATCCAGAAATGATAGAACGAATGACAAGAGAGTACAACTTGTGCAAGAAGAGAAAGTAGAGCAAAGTGTGCAGAGTTCAAACACTTATCAAGGGGATAGAGTTCCTGACGGTTATGGGTATCCTGAGGAGGGAGAAGCATTGATGCTAAGGAGAATTAGTTTGCAGACATCAAAGAATATGATGCAAAGAAGAGCTCTTTTCAAGACCACATGCAAGAGCAAAGGTAAGGTATGTAAGGTTGTCATTGATACCGGTTCAATAGACAACATGGTATCTCAGGAAATGGTGGATAAACTGAATTTGGAAAGGATTCCACACCATCACCCTTACAAGGCATCTTGGGTGAGTGATAGTCAATCACTTTTTGTCTATGAACAGGCATATGTGGATTTTCAGATTGGAGCATATCAGGATAGAGTTTTGTGTGACATTTTGCCCATGGAATGTTGTCACCTACTGTTGGGTAGACCATGGCAATTTGATAGGAGGGTACTGTATGATGGGTATGCTAATACCTATACCATCAAGAAAGATGGGAAAACTATTATGTTGATGCCATTGCAGGAAGCAGCTGCAGCACAGGGGGCAGCCAAAATCATTTTAGTGGGAAAGAAGGAGTTTGTACAGATGCCTATAGGAGCGGGCATAAAGGCAGTTGCGGACACTGCAGGGAAAGGAGTTGTTAAGGACAATAGGTTGAAGAAAGTTTCAGTTTTGACTGACAGAGGTCAGCAGCAGGTGCAGAAACAGGTTTGCAAACAACAACCAGTTGAGAGGAATGACAAGGATGTTGTCATAGTTGGGACTATTGTTTGTCCTATAAAGGTTGAAAGAAAGACAGAGTTGAACATTACAGAAGTTCAAGAGGCAGTTCAGACAGAGGTTCTGGTCAGACAACCTGACAAACACAAGGTATGTGTGAGAAAGGCCTACATTAACAGGCATGAGGATTTACTTGTAAGAAGGCAAGTTACAGTTCAGAAGTCTTGGAGCAGCCAAGAGACAGCAGAGGACAAAGCTGGAACAGGTCAGAACATTGACATGACAAAGTGTAAAGGTGGAGGACTTCCACAACCAAACTCATGGGACATGAGTTCTTTTCTGTTGGGGAGTATGGTGCAGGAGCACCTGACAGCTGGCCTCCATGAGGCAGTTAGTTTGTTTTAGGTCTGGTTAATGTTTCCAAGAAGGTCTGATAAGACCAATGCATGTAATAAGGTCATGTTGACCATACTTTACTATTTTTAGGTAGTTTGTTAGGACAGCTGTTATGCTGTGTGTTCGGTTGGATCCTCCCAGCCGCTTGGAAGCTCCCAGCCACTTGGAGTCGGGTCAGTAGTACTCGCAGGAAATCCTATTTATGCATGAGGATCGGTTGGTATTGCATCGAAGAGGAGAGACAGAGAGAGTGAGACAGAGTATTGTATTTGCATCTTTTGAAATCAATAAAGAGATCCTGTTTTGTCCATTCTCTGTTTTGGATTCCATTGTGTGATCGATTTGTTGTTTTGGTGGTTGTATGGATTCGCTGATCCATTCCACCGGTTGATTCGTCGAATCGGTGGAATGGCCATGTATAATAGTTTAGGGTTTAGTCTGCATTTTGTGTTTGTTTGCATGTAGGTGTGCAGGATCGCAGTCAAGAGGTGTTGAGAACCCTAGCATGGGTATGTGCTAGGTCGTGCTGGTTGTTAGAGTCTGGAAAGTTATCCAGGAAGCGGATCGGGTCACCTCAGGAGGTTCGGCGGATCGAAATTCGCTAAGGTTGGAAAATCCATCACAACGGCATCATCAGGATATTTCTATGTATATCCTGTAGTTACTTCGGGCATCATCCGAGTAAGTGGAGATGAGCATGATGCAGTCGATTGCATAAAGTGAATGCGCATTGGGGTGATCATCATCAGGTGTTGCCGAGGAGGAGCGTATCGGCATAAGGTAGAAGATCAGGTTGATAAAACCATCGCGGGCCGATAATGTTATGTTTGGCTGACAGCAGGATATTGAAAGAGCTGCATGTGACGTCATCGTCATCAGGATAATCGTCATCAGGATATCGGGGCAGCAGGATATTGAAGGAGCTGCATATGACGTCATCGTCATCAGGATAATCGTCATCAGGATATCGGGGTGATGTAAGCATTGAAGGAAGGGTGCATGAGGTTGTCGTCATCAGGATATATGGGAGGAACCGGATGTTCTATATCCTGCTGATGAACATGATGTTGAACATCATGATGATGAAGAAAGAGGTTGGCGGTAAGATGAACAGTGAACATCAGGAGGATGTTTGCGCTTGCCGAATATGATGATGCTGCCGATAGCCAGATATGATGATGCTGCTGACAGGCGAAGGGTCGAAGGTTTGTCTGCAGGAGGATATCGGTCGGCAGAGAAAATATGATGATGCTGACAGTGTTAAGGAAAATATGATGATGATGATGGGTTTTAGACATACATGCTGTATGTCAAGGTTTTAGTGTGGATGCCTCTGCATCAAGTAGGAAGAGACTCTCAAAATTCTTTGAGAATACTTGAAGATTGTTGTAAATATTTCTCAAGATTAATGCAAAGACATTGGAGTTTGCTTGGTGTTAAGTGTTGTCTTGTGGAATAACATGGTTTCTTGTATTTTGACGAAATGGAGAGATGTTTCTAAGTAAATTAAAAGTAGAGTAGTAGCTCATTGACATGATGAATGTATGTATTGAATATTTGATCAACTCCTAGCTCATGCTTTTTACATTCATCATTGGTGAAGTGTTGTGTAAAGATAGTCTGAGCTTTATTATAATTTGGTTAAGTTTGATTGTGGATGCTTGTTTGAGCTGCACCATCCAATGGGTTCTTATATGAGATTTCATGATTTGAAAACCTTTCACTATCCTTAGGAGATTGCACCAACTTCATGTAGTTGCAAGAATTCTTGGCGAACTGGAGTTAGGTTGATTAAAGAGTTTGTCTATTCATTCATCATCATTGCTTCATTGACCTTAGATTAGTTTATCTAAACCCTCATCTTTTTCCTTTTCTTTATTATTGAAACATTGTACATATGTCATCCAAACTAAAAGTAGAAATAAGTTGAATGAAGTAAGAAGTCTATGTAAGTCCCTTTGTGATAATTAGAAATATCACATCAAGTCACTGAGTTTATCCATTGCAAATCATAAATAAGGAACCTTCAAGTTACCTCATTGGATCACATAGCTTAGCCTTCGAGGAACTTTATTCAAGAGAGAATAGGATGCTTAGTGTTTTATTCTATAGTTGAGTTGTCTAAAAACAATCATCAACACTACCAATTCAAACTATTGACAAGTATTCCTATCGGTGTGTACAAGAAATAACTATTGATAGATATGAAGCATCCTTCATGAAAGGAGTTCCTGTCGCTCGGGTAACAGGATACCTTTGTTTACCTTTTTATTAATCATGGCAACAAAAGATTTCCAATACATAAGTTGTGATAAGAGATTTACAATGAAGTTGTTTACCATATGTATAAGAGTTTTACATGCAACCAATGAAAGATATAAAAGCCACCAAAAGACAAAAAACACATAAACCTGCAAAAATAAAGAAAACAACAAAAAGATAAATAAAACCAAAATTGTAGGGCAAGATGGCCCTGCATCACTACGCTTTCAAGTTATAAACAAGATGCAACAAACTCCAATGTTCTGAATAGATAACTTGCAATAATATACTTCTTTCTATTCTTCCAAAATTTGGTAGGAATAGATCTTTCATTTCATGGCAAAATGAATTCTACACTTTCCTTGTCACTTGTCTACCCTTGTCCACCATGTACCAACCTCTTCCTCCAAATTATTCTCTTCATGCTCTTTCTTCTTGTTGGTTTCATCTTGTTACAAACTATCCATCTTTGAAATCTTGTTTTCTTGTCTTCTACTATGGGATTTGACTCACATTAAACCAACCACCTCCACCAAGTTCCTCTCTCATCTTCTTCTTTTGTGAGAATTAACTTGCCATGATACATCCTCATCCACCTAGAATTTATTTCTTCACACTTCATCTCATCATCTTCAACACCTTTCTACAACAACTTATAGCCTCTTATTGCTGCACCTTTTCAATTATTTGTCCATTGTAGTCAATCAAAAATCAGCTTCAACATTAGTATGAACAAAATTTGAGAAATTAAGAATTATGGCTGAAATATTATCTATCTCCACTACTGCAACGTCCTGTTTGATCTCTTCATACCCCTCCATATTAACAATTTCATATTCATGAAAATCAATTTCATCTTTATCAGAGGAGTTTGAAAGTTTAAATTTTACGTCATCATTTTCTGCTATACCTCATCATTTTTTTCTGTAATGTTTGTTCCAATTCCTATCAGCACAAGCCATTCTTTTCATCATTTTATGCTACAATGTTTGTTCCAATTCCTATCAGTACACGCCATTCTTTCTCAACTTCTTCAATGTGAAGTAATATGTCATCCCCCACATTTTTTTTACTTCCTCCTCATTCTGTCCATGAAGCACTTTATCCATGTACTCATCTTGGCATTGTTGTCTTAAACTTTTTTGTGTTTCTATGTCCTTCATAGGACCATACTCTTCTGTTGTCCTAACTTTTTCTTCTCGATTGTTTGCTACAATCTTGTTGTTTTCTACCTTCTCACTTGCACTTGATGATGCCATTTTCTTCAAATTATTCATGTCCTTCCAAGGATCAATCACTACCCCTACTTCACATTCACTTACTTCACCATATTCTTTTATCTTTTCTACATACAAATCAGCACTATTCTCATCTTTTAAAAATTCAGAAAAATGAAATAATAGTTGTTTTGTTGTTGTTGCAACATCTTCTTTATGCATGAAACATTCTCATTTTTCTTCTTGCTGCCCTCTTTACCGAATATCTAGATTTCATGACAGATACCTAGCTCTTCTCTCACTTCATCAATTTTCTCATTATATATGGGACTCCCCACGTCTGTTTTCAAAACATTTTCATTTTCTAACTTTTCTTTATTGACTTGTTCTTTCTCATTTCTTAGCAAGTCATCAAATTCTTCCTTCTTCATATCATGTAGAAATTCTATACCACTCATCAACAATACCTTATCGTTGCTACTCTTATTGTCCACTTCTTCTCCTTTCAATGGTAGCAGTGTATGGTTTTTACCGTCCTTCTATAGAATGTAAGTTTTGCTTCTACCATCATGTATGGATTTCTTGTCAAAATGCCAAGGTCTTCCAAGGGGTACATGACAAACATCCATAGGCATAATATCACACATGACAGTATTCTTATAGTTGCCTATTTGAAATTATACTAAGGCCTACTCATCTAACATTAATTAATGCCCTTTTTGCAAACAAGAAACTTGATAGGGGTTAGGATGTTTAATCCTAGTAAGGCCTAGTTTCTCTACAATTCTAATAGCCACAAGATTGTCAGTACTACCTTTGTCAATAATAAGTTTACAACACTTACCTTTAGCCTTGCAATTGGTCTTGAATAAGGCTCTCCTTTGTACAGGTTCTTGATTCTCCTTTGGTGGCTTCAAAAACACTCTCTTAAACAACAAAGACTCTCCTATCTCAATTTCTTCAATGTCATCCCACACTTTCTTGATTTGCTTGCATGATCTGATTACTTCTTTCAGGCCTTGTGTGACCTTGTAGAAATTCAGGACACTGCTAACCATTATGGCCTACATACTTGTTACACCTAAAACAATTTCCTGAGAAACCTCTTCCTCTTCCTTGGTAACCTCCTCTTTCAAATGGTCTCCCTCCTCTGTTTTAAAAACCTCCTCTTTCCATATTGGTTTTCCCACTAGAAGTACTCAACTCTCCACCTTGGTGGTGCTGCTGTCCTATACTAGTGTGTTGTCCTCTTCCTTTAGATCCTCTTCCTTGTTGGTTTTTCCTTCTCATAAACTTCTCATCTACCTTAATAGCAAATTGCTAACTTCCTCAAGAGAGCTAGGGAACAAAAGACTCAATTCATCTTGCAAACTATATCTCAAGCCATTAAGGTACTTGAAACATTCTCCAAATCTTCTTCACTATGTCCTAACCTTATTACCAGTTTATAGAACTCTTCTATATAGTATTTCACAGTCATCTCATTTTTCTTGAGATTTTGTAGACTTTTGAATAGGTTAGTTTGATAGTCTTTTAGAAGAAATTTAGCTTTCAGTTTGGCAACCATCATGTCCTAAGAAGTTATCTTCTCCTTGTTCTTATTTCTTCTTTCCCATTGAATGTAATCCCACCACATAGTAGCATGGCCTTTGAGTCTTGTATAGGAAAACTTGACTCTTTTCTCCTTTGCCACTTCTTCATGTTCAAAGTACTTATCAATCTCATTGATCCAGTCAATGAGTTCCTCTCCATTGAGGCTTCCTGAATAGGTGGGAACCACTATCCTTGGCATTGCTCCAACCCCCATGACTACTCCCAACAATCTCATTTCAATTCCATTAGGTTCTTCTTGAACCACCTCTTCCATGGCTTGTTGATCCTCTTTTTCATTATCACTAACATCTCCACCAAGTATTCCTCTCCTCTATGCCTACTTCATGGCATCCATCCTTGCCATAAGGTTCTACAACAATTTAAGAACCGTTTCATCTATGCCTCTTCTGGCACCTCCTCTTGGCATTCTCTAGGTGGCATTCTTCCCAATCTTCTACTGCCTAGTCACTTACTACTCTAATATAAGAAAATGATGGAAGAGGGTTCAAGATGGCTTGTACTCACTAGACTTTCTATGGATACTATCTTCCAACTATGATAAACACTAGAGATAGTGATTGTTTAAAAACCAAGCAATGGTCTGGCTTCTACTTAACATAATTTAAAATTCTCTATCCTACACTACACTTGAATCTCATGCCCATTGTTGGTGCAAATTGTGTAACAGAATGCTACCACTATCTCTCTATGAATCCATTGGCTTTCCTTAATGAAATATATGATACAGTCCATTTTTGGGCTCTCCACGTGCTCATAATAGAGGAGGGACAAAATATAGATTTAAGAGATCTTGACAGGTGAAGACCACACTTTTACAATACTGTTTAGTGTAGAGAGATTTAACCAAGGTTTTATATATCTCTTGTCAATGAAATGACAACTAAAGGCTTGATAGCACGCTCCCATACACATGCTCAATAGTGACAGTATAAACTCAGACATGCAAGCTATTAACTAAATGCCTGGTCTCTCATCAACAGACTTCTACAGATATAATTCAAAAACAATGACAGGGGCTCAATAGTGCTTCTTACAGTCTTCACATACAATACCAAAAATGACAGTAGTATTAATATGTAGATTTTTATTAACTATGAAATCCAAAGGACAATGTCTTGAAATAGATTCTTCCTTGTTCTATTCTACTGTCAAAACATGACATTACATATCTTATTGGCCTACCGCCTCATTCTCTACTCGTCCTCCTTTTCTTTTCTACCATTGTCGGTCTTCCTCTACTCATGAAAACAAAACTATTCTCCCTATCTTTCTGTCTTCTGCCTGACTCTCCTTGTCATATTCTTCATGTGGCCTTCTTGTTCTTTATACGGCCTCTGTTCTTCTAACGGCCTCTACATTCGGCATTTCTTCTTTATTATGTTTGGCCACTTTGATCTACAACGTTTTGGCGTACTTTTAATTAGCCTTCTCTCCTGTTTTCGGCCTCTTCCAGACTAACCTCTATTTGGATCGGCCTTCCTCTTCTCACTTTGTAGTTGTCGGCCTCTATTACATCTCACGGCCTCTTTTCTTTTCTACTGAGTTCGGCCCCTATCCTTCGGTCTCTTTCTGTATCGGCCGCTCCCTCCCCGTTTGTATTCGACCTCTTTACTGATATAACATCGACTCTTCATTTTTTGTAGATTCCTTTCTATCAACAGTTCAAAATGGTAGAATCAAAAACTAAATCATCCAGTAACGGTCAGGTCTTGGAAGAGAACAGTTCGACAGTTACAAAGGCCCCTAAACCCGAATCTCTGTCACCCTCCTCCTCTGTGTTTTCTGCCGACTCTTCACATTCTCCCTTTCTTCGCAGAGACAATTCTCTCGTTGTTGCCAACTATCTTTCACAACTGTTGATGGTTTTAAATTCCCTTCTGGCTTTTGTTTCTGTCATCTGGGCGACAGGAGACCTCTAGCTAAATTTAAATTCACCTACCGCACAAAGGCTAGTGACAGGAACTCAGATGTAGTGACATGAGTTTAGACAGAGAAACCATAAGGTATCACGACTTATTCCAGAAAGAAAACTAACAAAAGCTAAAATTAGAAAAAAGAAAATAAATCAAAATTGTGGGGAGCACGATGCCCCTGCATAAAGGCTCTTAGGTGAGCAAGACAAAAGTTTCTGATCCAAAAACCACCGAGGAATCACTGTTATGTTTCTTTATAATAGAGAATACAAGTTTATAAATCTCATAACAAAACAGTAAACTCCTATAATATCTTTGCTACACATAGACAAACACCATTACAATATGTTTCAGCATTGGAGAACATTGACTTCATTATCTCAAACAATGAAATGGTAGTCTGTACACTTAATACCCTCGTGGGGGGTTCCAAACTACAAGGTTACAAGGAAGATTTGATCTCCCAATTCTTCCTCAGTGCCTAGAGAAGGCTTCAATCATCACAGAGGGACTGTTCTAGCCCAATCCCTATCCTTCATCTATGGCTCCAACTGTTCCTTATCACTGTCTGGTTGCAGTTTTCTCTTGTATCCTCTTCGTCTTACCTTATTCTTTTTAATTGTCTTCTTTTCATCTGCGAATGCTTCCTCTTTAACTGTCCTGATGGTTTTTTTTCCCCCAAGAAAGTTGTACAAAAAAACTCCCAAAAACTCATGGAACTAACTCTACAAGGATCCCTAACAGCCTCTTCTATGTGGAGTTTGGTGCATGTGGGATGAAAGTCCCCAGTTTGTTACTTAAATGCCTCAATGTACACACTTCAACCTTTTTCCTTGGTGGACACTTTGTATCCTTCGCATGAGGTAGCTTAGCAAATGAAAGATTCCTTCTATTATTTCAAATTTTCGAAAGATTGTCTTGGCAGGGAACCCAACCACAAGCATCAAACTGCAACAAAACAATCAAAAGATCTCCAAAATTTCTACATCAAACCAAAATTACACCTACCTCAAACCAAAATTGGTACAAAGACCTGAAAACAAGATAAATGCAATGAAAATACCCTAAAAAGTCCATGCTCCTACATCAGAAAAAGAGGCAAGATAAGAGGCAACATATAAACCCATACCCCCATGCGGCTGCGTAACTGAATTTACTGTTTAAATATGAGTAGCATGGATGGCCCCATGTAAATATTCAATTATGCACAAAGGATAATTTAGAATCTTTCCTTATTATAGTGGAGAAACTCCATCATAGGGATTGAAAATAAGCTTTGGAAAAAAAGTGGGGGCTGAAATTATGTACCAACTGCATAATGAAAAATACACCATGTAGCTTCATGTAATTTCTTTACTAGTTTTTATTTTTATTTTCTTCTAATTTTCTTTCCTAAATTTTCTATATTAATAAATAATTCGTTATTGATAATTTATTTTTTATTTTTGTATTACAGTAAAAAACTACAATAAAAATAACTACTTAAAATATTCATAGAGTCAATAGGTCCACAAATAACTGCTGAAAATGTCCAGCAGTGCTTAGCCAAAATTAGCTACGCAACAGCATGAGGACCTGCCGTAAGCCAAAAAGTCTATCATGGATTTAAGAAAATTAAAAGGTTTTTAACAAAAAAAATTATGAATGATAATGTAACAAAGAAAGATGGGGAAACTTTATTTGTATGTACTAAAGAAGTGAGAATCACACATGGAGAAGTTTTATTTGAAAAAGAGGCAAGATCAAAGGCAACAATATAAGCCAAAAGTCTATCATGGATTTAAAGAAAGAAGAAAGAATGGTTGAACTGAGAATCATAGTTTTTTTTGGTAGTCATCTCTGAGGAATAAGCCACGAGGTCAATTATAAATAAAAAATAGAATATATTTACCAAAGGGGTACTTTGCTTCATATTTTGAAGAATGGATTCTAGACTCAAGTGCATATTTTCACATCATTGTTCATAGATCATTATTTTTTGATTTTGTTAAGGAGAAGAATATAGTTCAAGAAATTATGTTGGAAATAAAGTAAAACTGGTTGTTTTGGGTTTTGAAAGTGTTAACTCTAATAATAAAAGTCTTAAAAATCTTTTGTAAGTCAAAGGTTGATTAGTCAATCTTCTCTCAATATACAAATGTGTTCAAGCAAGATATGAATGTGTTGCTTCAGCTAATCAAGTTGTCATTAGAAAAAGAAAGCCCCCAAACAAAGTAGTTACTATAGTCACCATAATCTTTCTAGTTTTGTTGATGATGAAGCTCTTAAATACTTGATTTCTCATTTAGATTATATGTCAAAATCATGGCATGAAAGACTTGGGCATTTAAACTACAATAAATTGCAAGAGATGATAGTAATGATATAGTTAGAGGTCTAACTAAAATTTTAGTTTCTAAACGTGTTTGTGAATGCTATGTTTTAGGTAAACATAATGGGGTTCCTTTTCCTTCAAGACAAGCATGGAGATCAAAATTCCCTTTGTAGCTTATCCATAGTGACCAATGTGGACCAATGGCTCACTCATCACCTAGGTATCTCTTGACTTTAATTGATGATTTTATAGTATAAGAGTGTGGACTTATTTCATTGAATGGAAAGGCGAAGTGTTTGAAGTTTTTCAAAAATCTAAATTATTAGTTGAAAATAAATGTCATAACAAAATTAGTTCTTTGACAACTAACAAAGGGGGTGATTATTCCAATTAAGCATTTAAATCATTTTATGAAAAGTATGGTAGTAAATTCCAAAGAACAACTCCTTTACTCCCAAACAAATGGGATTGCTTAGTAGATGAGTAGGATCCTATTAAAAATGACCCAGTGTATGTCAATCATTATACAGGCTTACATGGAAAGTTTTGAGGATTGGTTGTTTTATGTGTAGCACATATAATTAATAGAATACCCACTAAAGCTCTTAGAAATATGACTCCTGAACAAGCTTGGACTAGTAGCAAGCCATATATTTTATATTTAAACATTTTTAGCTAGATTTCCTGGGCACAAATTCTATTATACAATTATGCATTTAAATCATTTTATGAAAAGTATGGTAGTAAATTCTAGTGAACAAATCCTTATGCTCCTCAACAAAATAGGATTTCTTAGTAGATGAATAGGATCCTCTTAGAAATGACACAATATATGTTGCATTATAAAGGCTTTCATGGAAATTTTTGGGGATTGGTTGTTTTATGTGTAGAATATATAATTAATTGAGTACCCACTAAAGCCCTTAGAAATAAGACCCCTAAAGAAGCTTGGACTGGTAGCAAGCCACATATTGGATATTTAATTTTTTTTGGCTAGATTTCTTGGGCACAAATTCTAGATGAAAAAGAGAAAAAAATAGAATCTAAAAGTCATAAGTGCTTGTTTGTTGGTTACAGTAAAGAATCAAAGGCTGATAGGTTGTATGATTTGGTTAAAAAAAAGTAGTGTTTGTTAGTATAGATGTCAATTTTGATGAACATTCACCTCTCACAAATTCACATTCTCACTATTAAGCAACAAATACTTCTGTTTTTCAACATATTTATTTGGATGATGATGATGATGTGCAAGCTAGTCTTTTAGGAGACAATGATGATAACAATGAACTTACTTATGTATATGAAGATGATGGTAATGACAATGACAACACAATTCTTCTAGCCAAAAGATAAGGAGCATTCAAGACATTTATGAACATGGAGAAATATAGTATGGGAGCACACTTATGGAAAAAGTGATCATTCAAACTCATTATCTAGACTTTTATGAAGAAGCTATTATGAAGAAGCTATAAGTAAGAGAGAATCAAAACATGCCATGAAAATGGAATATGACACTTTGATGAAAAACCAGACTTGAGAATTCATGCCCCTTCCAAAAGGTAAAAATACTATTGGCTGCAAATGGACTTACAAAATGAAATTTAAATCTGATTGTGCATAGAAAAATTCAAAGCTTGATTAGTTGCTAAAGGTTTTAATCAAAAGGAAGATATTGATTATGAAACATTTGCCTCTTCAATAAACTAAATATTGTTCCAATTGTTCTATCTTTGACAGCTGGTTTTGGTTGGCATATTCATCAAATGGATGTGAAGAATGTCTATTTGATCAAAGATCTTTATGAAGAGATTTATATCAATCACCTACCTAGTCTTGTGGATCAAAATATCCTAACATTGTTTGAAAGTTGAAGAAATTACTATATGGTCTTAAAAATAACTAAGAGCAATAAATGAGAAGATTGACAAGTATTTTTAGCTTCATCAATTTCAAAAATACAAATCAAGGCCAATCTCTATGTGAATGGACAATTTTCTCATTATTGGATGTAATAAAAAGTTCATCAATGCTTTGAAATCAGATCTACATAATACATTTGATATAAGTGATTTGGGAGAATTGAACAATTTTCTTTCCAAGTTTGTAGACTTTGTGATGGAATATTTTTTCATAGTAAAAATATGCATTTGGTTCTCTTTGAAAAGTTTGGACTGATTGAATGGAAAGCTACATCTACTACATTTCAATCTAGAGTCAAGCTTACTAAAGACTAAAGACTATACTTCTAAGAAGGTAGATGCTACTTTATATAGACAATTTGTTGGCAGCTTGGTTTACCTAACACAAATCAAACATTTGTTTTGCTAATATGATATCGAGATTTATATAGGAGCACAAGGAAAGTCACTAATTGATTGCAAAAAAGAATTTGAAAATACATCATGGAACAATTCACTATGGCATTCACTATGCTTATAAGTCCTCAATTTCCTTGGTCAGCTTTACAAATTTAGATTGAAGTAGCTATGTTGATGTGAAGAAATGTACATGTGTATGTTTTTAAGCTTAGTTCAAGCCCCGTTACATTGAAGAGCAAAAAGCAAACAACTCCTTCATTGTCATGTTGTGGCATAGAGTATAGAGCAACAAAGGAAGGAGGAAAATAAGTTATTTGGTTCAAAAAATATTTATGGGATCTTGACATTGTCCAACACTCCATTATTATCATATTTTGTGATAATCAAAATATCATACAAATTTCTAACAATCCAATTTTTAATGTTAAAATTAAACATTTGAAAATTGATGTTCATTACATTCAAATCATATTTAAGCTCAATTTGTTAATCATAAACAACTAACAGAAGTCAATTTTTTGAAAGTGAATAAACTACAAATATAAACATTACTTTCAAATTCCTTTCACTACTTACCTCTTCTATAAGTTTCGTATCATAATCTGCTTCAGGATAATTTAGTTTTCTGTCAGCTGGGATGCGGGTAACTAGCATAGCTTTGTCCGAAGACCTACATGGTAATAGTTTGGATCACATAAGTGGCAGTTACCCTTAAAAAAAACATATTAAAACATATTAAAACATTTGGGAGATATTTGGAAGATAGTTTTTAGGGTACTAACCTTGCTGCAGCTTCAGCAATGAAATATTGACCTTAAAATAAAACAAAATTAAGAGTTATGAGTATCCATTATAATTATATACAAGATTTAGTGTAGCCTTTTCTAATCCATTAGAGTTGTTTCAAAGATTTAAAATAACCCACGAAAACGTTTAACCGAATTTCCTGTCAATTATTTTGATCCAAACAGTGACTTATATAAGTCTCAAATATTTTCTCAAATCTTTCTTAGGTTATTTCATTGGAATATTTAAAAAATATTAAATACCATATTCATAATTTTAAAACAACAAATGTCTTCCTCCTGTCATGATTTTCTATAAAGTATCTTAACTTTAATGCAATAGCAATTTGAGAAGCTATATGCACTCACCAAGGTGTATTTGACGCTTTTCCTTCTTCAGCCTGTCAAGAAATATAGCCCAACTTAATTAGATCCCTATTTTAACTAATAAATACATAAATCAATAATAATAGCCCATATTTATTTAATACAGAACATATTCACAATGCACACAAGATTTTCAAACAGCTTTACAGTCCCACTAAATAACCTAAACAGGAGACACATTATGATAATCATAGAAAATGTAGATGTTTTTTTTGTCATCAATGAATTATTCCAATAGACTAATACCAAAATGAATAGAATACCATATATTGGCTTCATAACGTCCACTTCTCTGGTAATCACAGACTCCAATGGCTTGGCCTTTTTTTCTAGGCCTACCTCTCCCATCTTTGCCATTCTGATTACCCTGACCTCCAACTCTTTTACCATTGTCATTTATATCAGCCCTTTCATGCGAGACCCTAGTTTTAGGGTTTTCTATGCCATTGTCATCAATACTTGCACCATGATGGCATATGTCTTTCTGAACCTTCTCTCTTCTAATCCTGAGAAACACTTCAGCTTCAGGTTCATCTTCATCCTTCAATTCGAAATAATTCTTCTTTTGCTCATATATTTGTCTACCAGAACCTCTCCAGAGAGAAAACCCAGCATTAGGGTTTTCTATCTCAATAGGGGAACCAGACAGGGCTTCAACTTGAGCATGACAAAACCTGATATTATGATTTACCATCTGAGGGTGACTGGAAATGATAGTTCCAACTTGAACATGACCTGCATAATGGGTATCCTCCTCTGGCAATTTACTACGTTTAAATACCACTGGTTTATGTTTAATCAGTGTGAGAGACACAATTACCCTTTTTTCTTCATCCTGTGATGTCCATAAGTAAAATGCGTTGTAATTAGAATACTTGTCCAATACGATAGAAGGAAAGAAGAGATTTTAACTACTTACAGTGAAGGAGAAATCACTACTAGCATAGAATGGTTTGGTTGTATGGGCTACATGGCGACCTTCAGTATCATTACTAGAAGAGGCCATTATTTTAAAGGCTGCACAATGTAAGCAAACAAATTGATACTGAGCTTCTTTTCTGTAAAGTATATTCCCTTATGAGTGAAGAACATAGAACGAGTCATAAACGAATATTACAAAATATAATTTATTTTATCTTCAAAAAGAAACTAATTAAAATGGTTAATAAGAAAACATAGCCTTTATAAAGAAAAGGTTATAAATAATTAAATAAGAGATATAACATTTCTACAATCTATGATAGGAAATAATAGAGTGTTTTCAACTTCTTGAATCATACTATATGATTATCATTCAGATGAAGAAAAGTTCATACTATGGGATTATCATTTAGATGAAAAAAAGTTAATGTTCAAATGTAGATTGCAATATTTGCTACTATGATTATCATTTAGATGAAGAAAAGTTAACGTAGAAATGTAGATTGCAATATTTGCTACTTAAAAGGAAGAGAAGAGGTGAGAGGAAAGGAATGAAAAATGATAAAGAGAGAAAACAACTAACAATAAAGAAATAAAGTTTAGTCAAAAACTATATCTTATAAAACTATTATAAAAAGAAAAAGAAAAAAACATAAGAGGAAGAGACAAGAACAAGTATGAAACACCAATTATAAGCTTGAAGGATAATAAAATTAAAAAGATAAGACAATTAAATAAGAAAGAGATTCACCATTAAGAAAAAAACAACTAATAATGAAAAGGAAGAGATGGACCTTAGGATAAAATAAACAATTTAAAAGCTAAAAAAGAAAAGGAAATGTTACAAAGATAATTAGAAAGTAAAATATCTATCTTGATGTTATTATTTTATTAAAGTAACTCTAAAAACTTAAATGTTAATTTATAATTTGAAATAAATATACTCAATATAAATTAAATCATTCTATTCTGAGAGCATAATAATTTTATATAAATATAAACTCCATAATTCTATGATATAGATATACAAATAGAACTAAGATTTTATATAATTAAAATATTAATTTGTATTTGTAAAGGAAGGTGTCTGAGTAATAAATAAATCAATTTTCTGTAACTTTACAACGAAATTGTTTACAATTTATTTGTAAACAATTAAAATATTTATTTGTGTTGTGTAAATAAAGGTGTCTCAATAATAAATAAATCAATCTTTAGTGATTATACAATTAAATTATTTACTAGCATACCTATGTTTAAAAAATATATCTAAAGTATGCCGAGAGATCCTTAAGCGCCTAATGTTAGGATTAGTGATTAAAAAATAGGCTCCTAGAGAAGGATATCTCTAACATCGCAGTCGCAAGCATAATTCTACCTATATTGTATAATTATAAGAATTATTATAATTATATAGTATAATCTTATAATATAGGTTAGATATAGAATTATGATTACAGTAACCCTAATTCTATCTCTAACCCTAACCCTAACTTTAACCTTAACCCTAGCACCAACCTTAATTCTAACCCTAACCTTAATCCTAACAATTCTAACCATAATCCTAATTATAACCCTAACCCTACCCTAATTCTAATCATAACTTTAGCGCTAATTCTTGTCCTAACTCTAATTCTAGCCCTAACCCTAATCCAAACCCTAATTCCAATTCTAATTATATTTGTTGTGTAAATAATGGCGTCTCAGTAATAAATAAATAAATCTTGTGTGACTTTACAACTAAACTATTTATCAGTTTATGAAAGGAAATTAATTCTATATTTTTATCTTAAATCAAAGGACAAATTTTATAAATTAGCAAACATGGTTGTTTATAACAATATACTCACAATTTTTGGGGGTTTTTGTCCTTTCGTTAGTTTGTCCACTCTTTGGGCTTCAATGATTTATCATTTTCCTATAAAAGGGATTGGACCTTTTGAAAACACCTGCTTACCACAATAAAATACAATATAATCAGAGTAGTAAAAAGTTTCAGGACCCCTTCAAAACCTACTTTACCCTTAATCAAAAACAATATACTCATAACAATCTAAAAATATAATATAATACAAATCTAAAAGAAAACCTTGACTCTCAACCTAAACAAAATAAAACCATAATATTGCACTAAACACTGAAATGCAAAATAACACAAATCATCCACCATTGATAGCAGAGATCGTCCGCCACAATGAGTTGTTCTCAAAGAAATAAAATATGTTTGTTCCCTTCAATTATTTCTCTACCTTGAAATATAGGAGTCTAAATTTTTAATGAAAACTACAAATATATTCAAATTTTGTGTTTTTTTATACCCTTCTCTCAAATAGACCGACCAAACATGAGTGTAAAACCTTTTTACCGCTTTCGTGAACGGCCAATTACAAAATATATTTTTGGGTGTATGGAGAAATATGGAATTAAAATAAAAGAACAATAATATATTAATGTCTATTCTGTTTTCAACATAACTCAAGTTCAATTAATGAAATAGAAAAACATTTAATATTTATCTCAATAGCCCTTGATTTATAGATGTTTCGATGATAGAATGAATGGCTAGGATTAAGAGGTGCAATGGATGGTTGACATTAGATTCAAAGATGTAGTATGAAATGAGTGGCTAAGATGAAAAACTAATTTGACTTTTGTGCAAGTATCTAAATTCAATGAATCTAGCTAACTAACTTTAGCTAGACATGTGACAAGGGGATAAGGATGAGGACAAATGAAAAATAATAAAATAAATAGTATAATTATTTAATTGACTATTAGAGAAGGATGATGTGCAAGGATAAATTAATTTAATATAATTAATTTAATTAATTTGACTAAAAGAAATAAGAGCCATTAATAAAATAAATATTATTTATTTAATTAATTTAGAAATTATGGTAAAGAGGTTAATTAAATAAAAGTAATTTGTTTAATGAACTAAGTGATAGATGGGGACATGAAAGGGGCCTAGGAAAAATGTGTCACAAGGTGACATATGGACAGTTTTAGGTGTCTACATTTTTCCTTTCTTTCAGATGATGTTGCAATTAAAAGAAGTAACATCATTTCAAATATGATAAGTTATGGATGGAAAAGAATGGAAAAAGATGTCCCAACCACTTAAAAGAGGGATGAGAAGAAATGATGTAGAGATGGGATGCCCCCTCGATAGAATATGAGGGTTGGAAGAATACATGTAGGCTCTCAAAATTGATGGAATAGATGAAAAAGATGTTATGTTGCATTAGATAGGCAACCATATAGTTTAATATAGCACTAGAAATTATGCACTAAAGTATAAAGACTAGGGTGATGATATGTCTCATGCATAAAGGACTGATGTAAAAAAGACAAAAGGCCACAAGTAAACATATGCCTTAAGGTACCATGATATGGAAGACCATGATATAATTTGTAGCAAGATGTTGCAAAGACTCGATGCAAATTCAAGATAAAAGGATAAAGACACAAGAAAGCAAGAAATCATGCACAAATGATTTAAAAACAAACAAGGTTATTGTCCATGCCAAGCTGAAAACTAATTATTGATTGATTGATTAATTGATTTGTTGAATTGATTGATTGATGAGCATAGTGTTGTGGGAATGATATATCTCAAGAACAACATAGAATTAAGGAACTATATATCCCATTGATGATTGATTATGTTTGATTGATTGATTAAGTTGACAACAAGGTTGGAACAAAACAAAGGGATTTTTTTGGATAATTTGACTAGATTGGTATGCAGTAAGGCTTGGCTTGCATTTGGTTTATTGCTTGGATTTTTGGATGTCATGATTTTCTTGGACTTTTTTGGTATTGTATGGGATGTTTTGATGCCATTTGGAGATGGGGGCATTGGAGTGTAGTTGGATAGATTTTTTGCCAAATACCAATGACAAGGGGAAATTAGCTCTAGATGCAAGGATGAAAGGAGGATTGGATGGTTGGATCAGGGGTAAATCCATAGAGTTGTGGGACCAAAAAGTTACCACTTGGATTTTTGGTCCCATTCAAGGCAAAACATGAGCACGTTATAACATGCTTGCATTATGCTTTGTTAAAAAGTGAGAAATAAAAAACCAAACAGAAAGATACAACCCATTTCTACATTTTGGAAAAAAAAACCAATTTTTAGAGTGTGAGTGCATTAGAAGGAGGAATCAAGCAATTTCTAAGTGTAATCGACATTTTCACCATGCCACCTCGCTAATCCCACTCCCAAGGACATCATGAATGAAATGTAGAGGGTGCAGTAGCTGAAGAAGGTAGGTTTTTATTATTTTTGTCAATTTGAAAATAAATTTTTACTTTTGAAATGTTTGATTATTTTTTTTGTGTTGAATTTATAGTCAATGAGACACCACATAACACTAATCCAACAGAGCAGGCTGAAAACAACCCCCAAAACCCTCAAAATTGTTGGAAAGAAGGTTGTTATTCCACCAAAAGATTGACCTGTTAATGCCTGATACAACTGCTAGAGTTAATAAATCCATGTGTGGTGGTTAAGCCTTATCATGAACCCAAGTGCTACACTGCACAACACAAGGTGACCAAGGATGCACACCTTGTAACAATCCCCCCATCGCAAAGTGAGGGGTTCAAACCCATGACCTAGGCTTTGATACCAATCATTGGAGAGACAGTTGTCGTTGCACCAAAACATCAACCTGTTAATGCTTGATGCAACCACTAGAGTTAATGAATCCATGAGAGGTGATTAAGTCTTGTCACGAACCCAAGCGCTATGTTGCACAACACAAGGAGACCAAGGGCACACACATTGCAACAAAAACTCCCACCTTCATGTCCTGACCATGAAAGAGCCACATAGGAAAGCTATTTAGGAAAAATTGAAGGAAACAAAAAACATCTTCAAACCATAATTGAAATGTTAAATAGTCCAAGCACAAGCACCAATCATAGGAAAGCCCTTTCCAAGTCATTAGAGGTGATTGTTTCTCACATTTAATTGGTAACAAACCAAATCACCAAATGTAATGACTATAGGGAGAGCAATCGACAATACTATGCTGACAAATTGTCTTACCAACAAGTGAAGGACAAAAAAATTACAAAATGTACATTATATTCACAATTTATAAATCCTACAACTAGCCAAACATTAGAAGAGACTTGCAAATGCTTCCCAATTCATTGGAGTAGGAATGAAAATATATCTCAAAACTTTTGGGATAGATGGTACATGGTATTTGATGAGCATCCATGTAATAACAATGAGGTTTTGTAATATTTCTTGAGGAAACTCTATTAGGAGTTCATCCTCAAGGAGATTCCTACTTAATTCAACATTAAAGAGTTATAGGGCAGAGGTAGTGGCTCTGCCCAAGATAGAGAGGGGGCACAATAAGACTAGAAACATGTATCTATACACATGATGGGGCCAACATGTGTCTCACTCCCTTTGCATTTCAATGAGAATGTTTAGGTAGAGACATTGCATTCATTGAATTCTCTCACGCAGTCTCTAGCACAACATGGTGATGATCTCACCCAGACTAATGAGGGTGAGAGCAATAGGCATCATTTGTCCCCACATCTTTGTAGTTCATGTGGGAACTTGTTCTATTATAAGACGCAGGACTCTCAACAAGATGCAGCGATACAGGGGTAGTAGCCAGTGATGGAGACATCCATATTGGATGATATTATTCTCACAGATGATGTCTTATAGTGTACCTTTGGTATTGACTATCATGAAATTTTTTACAAGGTTCATCTTGATTTAATATATTTTTATTTAAAATTTGTAATTAATTCTATATGACTATCTATATTATAAGTCAAAATTAATGTATGTAATTATCTGCGCTATGAAATTTTAGGGTCAAAGTCTTCATCCTGCCTCTATTAGCCATCTATTGGTGGGTTATGTGAGGAGGTCGAGTTAGCAGGTATATAATTTATCACATGATCAGAAATATAGTACACATATCAATGGTAATTTTATTTAGTGACAATTTGATAGTTTCAACAGGGAGCTTCATCAGCACCTCCACAATTTCCTTGGTCCCCTAGATGCAAAACCACTTTTACTCAAAGGTAAATTTAACCATTTGTAATTATTATGCATTTAAATAATGTTATGTATCTATTTTGGTCAAATAACCTTGAACTCTATTTTTAGATGTTGAATATGGAGACTCTTCTTCATCTTCATCAGTCAGTGGAGGGAGGCATTACTACAACTGTGTTGTTTGTAAATCCTTTCACCGAGGTATGAGCCAGTAACATGTAAATGTCATTTTGTATTTCTTTTTTATCTCATGTCATTTGATGTACATAAATGATATTAATGTTTAGTCAATTTTGCTTCTTGATGCTTCTCACAGGAGGTCACAACTCCAACCCATCTAGCTATGAATGATGAGAGAAAAAATGATCGAGAGGGATCTTCAACTAGTGGTAAGTGATCTATTACATATGCGATGTTATATAGTTCATGTTTTCTATCTTAATGTGGATATTGTTTTATTGTATTAGCATGTGGAGTCATAAAAATCTCTGTCAAGGAGGTCTAGTCAATGGAGGAGAGAGAGGATGAGTCATTGATTGACTCTCCATCTTCACGGCCAAGCAAGGTCCGCTGATTATTTGATAGAAGTTCATAGAAATCTAGATTTTTGGACTTTTTTTTGTATGCCTAGATGGCTTTGTATACATACTTTTGTATGTTACCAATGTATATCTTTGTATATGCCTTTATGACTTTGTTTGTACATGCCTATATGGATTTATATATAAACTAGATGTTATGTTCATGACATTATGTATGTGATAGTTTACATTAAATATTTAATATGCTGATCAATTATCATTATAGGAATTTGGTTTTACATGTGCCAATTGCAATTTCTTGAAATTTTATAAATCCTTTTAAATAATCCATTTTGTGCACATCTTGCAATCATTGAATTCCATGAGACTGTACATTTCTTTAAGCCATCATGTCAAATAGTTCATGTGCCTTGTTTATGCTCCCATACTTTGCATACATGTCTACAAGGGCAATTGCAAATACAACATGTGACAAAATTCCTATATTCTTGTAGATTAATGATCTCAAAATGAAAGTAGAAAACATAAAACAAGTGCATAAACAAGCATTATACCTTTCACAATGAGTCACAAATCCTTGATAGGGTGGAAGGAGTTGCACCCAAACTCAGATTTTACCCAAATGGATGTAGAAAGTGGATTTCTCTTTGAGATTCAACACAATAGGATGAAGGATTTGGATTTAGATAGAGATTGATATGGGGATGAGGAATGATTTTGGCATTATGATGGTATGATGGAGAGATTTGAGAGAAATTTGGGCATGGTAAGGATGCAAGAAGAAGTTGTTATGAATGGCTTAGAAAAAGGTCTCATTTATAGATTTTTTGGAAAATGGATGGAAGGTGAGGATTAAAAGATGAGATAAAGGGCTAGAAATGCTTGAGAGTTAGGGTTAGAATTGGATTCATAGCCTTGTGACAAGTGTCACAAGAGGAGTGGATGAGAGAGATCAAGGGTTGAGATTTGGTAAATGGGATTGGAGGGCTCTCATTATTTGTGAATTTTAAATTCACATGGGGAAAGGTGTGGAGGATAAAAATGAATTAAAAATACATTTTGGAAAGAGTGGATATGACATGTGAATTAAAAATTCAACTCATGGGGGAATGTGAATTAAAAATTCACTTTTATGTGGAGATGTGAAGGTTGAAGGACACATGTACACTTACATGTGTAAGAGGGTGATAAATGATGTGTAAGGAAGATTTGACCCTTTGAATAAAAAATTGATTTTTATTCAAAGGTGTGTGGGAGGATGGGCTAAGCAAGGTTAATTAAGTGCTAAACTTAATTAATCTAGGTCTAGGGGATATGTAGGCTAGGGTAGCTAATTAAATAATTGCTATTTAATCAACTAGGCTAGGTTTAGGTTGATTAATAGGCTAGATTAATGAGATAAGCATGATTTATCTAATTAATAAGGATTAGGGAGATGTACAAATTAACTAAATAAATATTGTGAATATTTATTTAATCAATGGGGATATAGTTATAAGGTAAAGTGATAAATTAAGTGAATTAATTTATCACAAAGGATGGGTAAATGGTCAAGGTAGATGATGAGGGATAAATTAATTAAATAAAATAAATTTATTTAATTAATAGGGGGATAATTGGTGGTGTAGAGATACAGGAAATTAGTTTGCGATGCAAGTCAATTTTAGGTGTCTACATTTGCCCCTCTTTGAAATGGTGTTGCGGCTAAGTAACATTATTTTAAAGAAGCTAAAATATAGAGTTGGATTGGATAGAAAAAGGTTTTGGATTAGAAGAATAGGATAAGGTTTAGGGATGATTGGTAAGGGTGATGCCTCCTCGAGAGGACATGTGGGTTGCAAGAACATGGGTGTGCTCTCGAAATGGATGGAAAGGATTGGTTGAAGTGGTTGGAGGATAAGGGGTGAGATGAAAGAATAATAATGGATAGATGGATTTGAAAATGGATGATTATTGTGCTGAAAATGATTTAGAGAAATCCTAGGTTTGATATAGCAAAGTGGATATTTTCACCAAGGTATAGAAGAATAGGGTGATGATGTGTATCCAACACTTTGCATGGACTAGACACATAAACAGGAGGGTGATCCCATGCATGCCCAAGATAGTACAACCTTGTCTAGATGAGGGAAGGGGACTCATAGAATAAACCCTTAATACACAAAAGGTATGATGAACCTTAGATGTACAAGGAGATCAATATGCTAGAACTGACCCTATGATCCACAAGATATGAATACTAGCTTGGAGTAATGAAACCGACCCACAAGCACAACATATAAAAGAAAGACTATGTCCCATTCTAGATATTTTTGCCACATACCCTGATATAGTGAGATCAAGGTAGTTTTGATGTGATCTTCGAATAGGTAAAAAGATTAAAAAAAAAGTCAAGAACCAAAAGACCAACAAACCAGACAAATAGGCATTGCATCTCTTGCTAAGATGGATGATGATAAGATAGATTCTACCTATCGTAGGAACGATATATCCTAAGGTAGGAATCAATGGATGATTGGATCATGCTTACTTGATGTTGTTGGATTGGCACAAGATATGATGGTTACAAGTTGTGGTCGATGTTGATTTGATAGTTGATAATTTTTGTTAAGGGATGATGCTTTGATAGGTAATGTGATGCTTGGAATATTATGTAAGCTCAGGGGATAGGGACCATCCAAGTGGGTTGGATGGGTACATATTATGTACCTGAGTACTAAAAACTTCTTGTGTATTCCAGACTGCCTACATACCCTATATCCATGGGATCAAGGCACATTAAGATGCAAGTCGTGATGATATGTAGTTTTGATTTGTGATGATGGTATGGGATAGTGATGATTTTTTTTTTTTTTGGGGGGGGGGGGGATTTTATGGATTTTTTTTTTAATTTTTGAGGTTTTGGAAAGGGCATGGTTTATTATGATGGTTGCATTGGATTGCATTTGAATAGCTTTTGCGCTAGATACCAATGACAAGGGAACACTAAGTTTAGAGGTGGAGGTGATGGGGTTGGGTTAGGGGATTGGTGATGAAAGGATAATGGATAGGAGATTTTGATAAATAGATAGATACATGCAGATAAGGGGTAGGATGGGGGATAAAGGATCAGGTAGGGATACATGATAAGTAGATGGAGGGATTGTCAGTGGAAGGTGATAGAGAGTAGATTCATGATAGATGGATTGGAAGATAGAGATGGGGATACAAGATAGATGGATGAGAGATGGGGATACAGATTTACTCCAAGGGCTATGTTGTAAGGAATCATATGCCCCAATGCTTAGGATTTTACATGATGGGTTTACGTTTGAGTGGATGGGCTTTGTAGTAGATGGATGGAGGATGTGCTTGGAAAGGGAGTGTGCCAAGAGGTGTCCAAAGCAAGTTGTTGATATTTTTCCCCTTGACTTTATCAAGATCTAACCTGAGGAAGATATAGTGGATAGGATGGATGGGAAATGGTAGGATAAATAAGGGATGGTGGATAAGGATACATGGATAGGATATGCAAAAGGATGCTATGGATGTGGATGATTTTGCCCCTGAGTGTAGCGTACAAAATGGATGGAGAAGGGATTACTCATGACGCCCATAAGAGGTTTTCATCATGGTACTTGCCTAAGTTGCCACAAGGAGTGGTTTTCACCATTTGGATGAATTTTTTCTCTTTACTATTTTCTTGATTTTTTGATTTTTTTTATGGAATGGGGACTCTAGCATTTGTTTCCATAGCAAGGAGAAGATGGTCCCATGTTGGATAGCATTATGGATGATGATTGCATGGATGTCAGTGGATAGTGGGTTATGACGTGGAGTATGCATATTATGATGTGGATTATGATGTGGATTATGCAGATTATGATGTGGATTATGCGGATTATGATGTGGATTATGTAGATTATGATGTGGATTATATGGATTATGATGTGGATTCTGCCATAGCATGGACCATATGAATGTGATGGGGAAGATATGTAGGATAGTGGATGAAAGATGGAGAAATGGGGGTATGTGGGAATGTCAAGTGGTGGAGGGGAACCAAGACCAAAGGGTGCACACACTGTGATGTATTTGGAAGCTTGTACTTTGGATGTGGAGTTAGGAGTAATGGGGATCGGGATAGGGGATTTTTCGATGGTCGATTTGGGGTTTTAGGTACCCAAATGGACTTGGGAATTATGAGATTTTTAGATGGGGAGTGGGATGTTTGGGATTGTGGGGTAGATTGGGATGTGGATGCGTCATTAGAGTTTGGTGCTTTTTGTTTAGGGACCCACACCATTTTTTGTTTTTTCTTTTCCTTGTGATGATGTGGGCCTTGATAGCGTTTTGGATTTTTGATTTTGCTTGGAAGGGTTAACATCTTTAGGCTTTTGTGCTTTATGAGTCAAGGCATTCAAATTTTTGAATCCCATGGATTTGGGGGAAGCTTCATGTTTGAAAGATGTGTGCTTTTGTTGGTCTTGATTGGGAAATTTAGGGGGTTTATGGGTGGAGGGGTAAAAAGTGGATTTATGGATAAATGGATGAGGGGATTTATGGATAGGGATATTAGAAGTTGGGAGAATAGGAGAATGAGAGGATTTGTGGATAGGGGTGTTTGGTGTTGGTAGGATAGGAGGTAAAGTGGATTTGATAGGGATATTTGGAGTTGGAAGTAGTGGAGGTAAATTTGATGAAGGAAAATGGATGGTCACATGCTTTTGCAAATGATATGATGATGGAGGAGGGATGGCGACATATGCTTTGGGGGTGCAATGAGATGCATTGTGTTTGGGATTGGATGAATGGATTTTGGAAGGTGCATGGGTGGTACCAACATGTTTAGATTATTTTTCTTGGGGTGTATAGCCAAGGCAATGCAAAGATGGATGGAATGTGGTGTGGATGGGCTCTAAGATGCCTTGTTAATGAAGGCCTAAGCCTTTTCCTTGATAGTTCATATGTTGGATCATGCGACATGCAATGGGATGTTTGGTGCTTTGGAAACAAGACGCGATTCCATTATTTGTTGGAGAAGGATAGGTGGTGGATGGAAGTTGTTCACCTCCTACAAGGGGGTCACCATGGATGAAGGTGCTTTTTCTAAGTGGATAAGGGGATGGATTTGGGATGGGATTGGTCGATGGGGGTAAAGGATTAATGGGGGATGGTAAAGGGGTAGTAGAAGATGGTGTGGGATCAATAAGGTGATGGATAATGATGGTGGATAATGATGGTGGATGGTGAAGGATTAGGATTGGGATTGGATAGGGGGTGATGGGATTAGGTAGTGATGGTTCTTGGATGGGTTCAAGGATAGGTGTGGGACTAGATGGTGGTGTTGGAGCGGTGGAGGATTTAGGGGATTCTATAGCTTTGCTTTCATTTTTTGATGTTCTTTGGAGGAAATCTGATGCAGAGCACACAGTAGAAGCAGACAAACAGGTCAACAATTCAACTCATGTACATCGCTGAACTGATTATTGCCAGTGGACACACACACCGATTCACCATTAACCCCAGTCACTGCTTGTATGTCCTGCCACATACAATCTTAATGTACATTAGTAGCATACATTTGAACCACATTCGTTGATGGGACTTGGATTACTGGCCAGGCTTACCACAAAGTCGTTGTTTCACTGATCACGCCAAAATCACATTCAAACGCATTCGTCGGCTAGTTTTCAATCATCGGTGAACTCTAGGGTTTCTTACACCACTACTCCTATAAACCATTGCATAGTCTTCCTTCTTCGAACCCTAGCACATGGAAATGCTAGGTGAACTATTGTGCATAACTCGTGATCTGGAACATCTGTGTTGCTGAAATAGGGAAACAAATAGAAAATGAAAACACACATATATACAACAAAGCCATTCCACTGATTTTGACAGAAATCTTATCAGTGGAATGCTTCAAATCGACATATTGCAGCAATGGAAAAGTAGAAGGAAAGAAAACTACACTATGCAATTTCATATTTATAGAGGATGGGAAACAAAATTGACAACATAGAAATAGTTCGATTCTCCTTAACAATACTTGATTACATTTAATTGATCTGACTACAATACTGATCATTATCATGCCTTATCCTGTTCCTTTCTCTAGGTTTTATAGATTCACCCAAAAGAACTACAACCCTATTCCCAGCGGCTGGGAGCAAAACTAACTATCTCCAAGCAGCTGGGAGAAAACCCACCATCTTATTTTAATTTGACAATTACAACCTAAGTACTTGGGGCCTACAAAGTGAAATTACATGCATTGGTCGAATAGACCTTATTACAACATGATTTAAAAAAAAACATGAACTTAAATGACTTGTGTTAGGTGCCTGTGCACCATACTCCCAGGGTTTAAAAGAACTCAAGTCCCTTGAGGAACCAAGTTTGAAATAGTAACCCCATGCTTGATGATGTCTTCATTGCTCATCTAGGTTGCATCCTCATCAAGTAAACCATGCCACTTGACCAGATATTGCTTGTAGGTTTTGTGTCTGGTCTTTTTCTGAATCTTTTTGTCCAAAATACAGTCCAACTGAACTGGCTGGCTAGGTGGAAGATCAGAAATCCATTCTGCATCTTCTGCACCTGTCTCTACTGTATTGGCCCCTCTGAATAGAAATAAATCTACCACATTAAAGATGGGTGAAATTTCTAATCCAAGAGGAAGTTTAATTTCGTATGCATTAGGTCCAAATTTGTGTACAATCTTGCATGGACCTATCTTCTTCATGAGAAGTTTTGTTGGCTGCCCCTTCAAAACTCTTTCCTTCTTCAGATATGCCATAACTAAGTCCCCAACT
The DNA here is from genome assembly GCA_027924645.1 of Cunninghamia lanceolata. Lineage (NCBI taxonomy): Eukaryota > Viridiplantae > Streptophyta > Pinopsida > Cupressales > Cupressaceae > Cunninghamia > Cunninghamia lanceolata. The sequence continues at coordinate 78,589 of BSBN01000078.1, forward strand.
TTGTATTGGACATCCCTTTTCTTCTGATCAGCTCTCTCTTTTTATTTCCCTATGTTCTTCTGTATAGTTCTCTGATAGCATCATGGATATCTTTCATACTTACTACAAAATCATCTCCTTGTGCACTCTTTTTCTCCATGTTCTGGAGATCCCTGAGCTCCAAAATTCCCTTGGGATGAATCCCATATACAACTTCAAAAGGACTCTTTCCTATGCTCCAATTGATAGAATTGTTATATGTAAATTGTGCTTGTGGGATGATCATATCCCATGCTTCTCCATGTTGTTTAGTCAAACACCTCAAAAGATTACCCAGTGATATACTCACCACCTCAGTTTGTCCATCCGTCTGAGGGTGATATACAGATGTGAAAGACAATTGGGTGCCTAATTTCTTCCACAGTGTCCTCCAAAAATGACCCACAAACTTGGGATCTCTGTCAGTAACTATGTTCAATGGTAAACCATGAATTCTTACTATCTCTTTGAAGAAAAGACCAACAATATGTGAAGCATTGTTAGTACATTTGCATGGCACAAAATGAGCCATTTTAATAAACCTATCAACAACCACAAATACACTGTCGAATCCCTTTTGAGTTCAGGGAAGACCCAAAAAAATCCATACTGATGCATTCCCATGGCCTTTGCGGAATTGGAAGTGGTTGATAGAGACCTGCATTTGATGAAGTTCCTTTTGGTCTCTGGCAGATGTGACAACTGTCTACAAATTTTTTGACATCTATTTGCATCTTAGGCTAGAAGTAAAGCCTTCTCACTTGTTCCAATGTCTTGTCTAATCCAAAATGACCTCCAAGACTACCACAATGTTTCTCTTTTATGATGTTCTCCCTCATGGAACACCTAGGCACACATAGTTGGCTACCTTTGAATAGTATCCCTTGCTGTAACAAATATTCAGAAAAATTAGAATGATAAGAGTCTAAAAATTGTGAACAAATTGCATATATCTCCTTGAAGTCCTCATCATCCTAGTACATATTCTTGAGAGAATCCACTCCCACACTTTGCAACTAGATTTCCTGTATAGTGCACACTCTTCTGCTTAAAGCATCTACCACCTTTTTGGCTTGTCCCTTCTTATGTTTCATGGAAAAAGTATACACCTGAAGTTGTTCAACCCACTTCATATGCCTGTGATTTAGCTTCTCCTACAAATTCAGAAAAATCAAAGCATGGTTGTTAGTATAAACAATGAATTCCTTGGGCAAGAGATAATGTCTCCATTTTTTCAATGCTTGAACCATTGCATACAATTCTAGATCATATGTGAAATACTTTCTTTTAGCATCATTTAGCTTTTCACTAAAGAAAGAAATAGGTCTACCTTCCTGACTCAAGACAGCACCAATGGCAAGGTTACTAGCATCACATTCCACAGTAAACAACTTATTAAAATTAGGCAAAACCAAAATGGGTTTCTCTGCTATTTTTTGTTTGAGAATCTCAAAAGATTCATCTACTGCTCTATTCCAAACAAACTTACATTTCTGTCCTCCTTTTATGGTATCCAGAATGGGTGCACAAATATGACTAAATCCTCTTATGAATTTCCTATAAAATGTGGCCAACCCATGAAAACTCCTTACATCACTCACTGTTGTAGGTGCTGGCCAAGACAAAATAGCATTTACCTTCTCTAGATCCATTTTCAAACTACCCTAGGATATCACAAATCCAAGGTATGTGAGTTCTTCCTTCATGAAGATACTCTTCTCCATATTGATCATTAGTTTCTCCTCATGCAGCTTCTTCAACACCTATTCCAAATGCTACAAATGTTCTTATTTTGTCCTACTGAAAACCAGAATATCATCAAGATAGACAACAACAAATTTGTCAATAAAATCCTTCAATACCTCATTCATTAGATGCATAAAAGTGCTTGGAGCATTGGACAGTCCAAATGGCATCACCAGCCATTCATAAAGACCTTCATTAGTCTTAAAGGTTGTCTTCCATTCATCCCCTTCTCTAATCCTGATCTGATGGTATCCACTCTTGAGATCGATTTTGGAAAAATATCGAGCTCCTCCCAAACAATCCATGAGGTCCTCTATTCTGGGCATAGGAAACCTATATCTGATGGTGATCTTATTTATGGCTCTTGAATCAGTACATAACCTCCATTTGCCATCCTTCTTGGGAGCTAAAACTATGGGTACAACACATGGACTAAGACTTTTCCTCACCAAACCCTTATCCAACAGTTCTTGTACTTGTTTAGCAATCTCCTCATTCTGATTAGGCATCATTTTATATGCTGGTTTATTTGGTAATGTGGATCCTAGGATGAAGTCAATCTAAGGACTTATGTCTCTCACAGGGGGTAGTACATTGGGCATATCTTCCACCATGATACCCTTATACCTGTCAAATAATTCCTGCACTTCCTTAGGGACCTTTTCCTTGTTGTTTTAGATGAATAAGAACTATCTTTAGGTTTCAAAATCAAAGCATACCCCTGGGTTCCCTCTTCTTTCAGAGTATGGAGAAACTCTTTCCCACTTACTAACATGATACTTGAGCCTACATTCTTGTCTACACCTTCTTCTGGTAAAGGATCCATCTTATACTCTTCACCATTCTTAGTGATCACAAAGGCATTGGATTTACCATCATGCTGGGATTGTACATCATACTGCCAAGGTCTACCTAGTAGTAAATGGCATGCATCCATGGGAATTATATCACACAAAAGATTATCCACATATTCCCCTATCTAAAATTCTACCCAAGCTTGTTCATCAACCAAGACTTGCTACCCTTTGTTCAACCATGACACTTTGTATGGACTCACATGTGGTAATCTTCTCAAATTCAGTTTCTCTACCATTTCTACTGAAACTAAATTTTTAGTTGAACTAGAATCAACGATTACCTTGCATTTTTTTTCAGAAACATTACACAGAGTTCTAAATAGCATCTTCCTCTGGGGTGGTTCCTTGTTCTGTGGCACTTTCAACATTGTTCTTCTCATCATGAGACTCTCTCCATCTTGTGCTGGAGCTATGCTTCTCATAGGTGAAGTCACACTCTGACAATCTTCTTCTTGAATCAGCTGGCTCCTTCTCTCTCCTCCATGAGAGCTTGAGGCTTTCTCCAGACACCTACTTGCTGTATGCCCAATTTGGTTACAATTATAACATCTTCCCATGAAGACATCAGGACCTCTGCCTGGTCCACCAAATCTGCCTCTCCCATTGGGTCTCCTTCCTCTGAAACCCTCTCTAGAACTAGATTCTCCACTGCGTTCTTGCTGACTAGACTTCCCTTGATTTTTCTGGAACTGATTTCTGCCACCAAAACTATTTTTGCCTCTAAAATTCTTTCCACCTCTGCCTCTATTCTGTTGTTCTCCCTTTCTTTTCAACGCCTCTTCTACTCTCAGTGCCACCTAGAAACACTTGTCCATGGTGTCTAGTGTCAAGATGGTAATCTCATCTTGTATACTATACTTCAGGCCATTAATATACCTAGCAAATCTTCCTTTTTCATCCTCAGCATGTCCACACCTTAGAGACAATTTATGAAATTCCTCTATATAGGTGGATACATCCATATCCTTCTGCTTGAGGTTCTGCATTTTTCTGTATATCTACACCTCATAATCCTCTGGTAGGAACTGAGCCTTAATCCTCTCTACCATCTGACTCCAGGATGAGATCATGCTCTTGCCACTCTTCACCCTTTCTCCCTGGGTGTAGTTCCACCACATGAGTGCAGCGCCCTTCAATTTTTTCTTTGCAAACTTGACTCTTCTATTCTCTGGTACCTCCTTGTACTCGAAGTAATTGTTCAAAGCCTCGATCCATTCGATGACTTCTTCTGCATCCATCTTTCTGTTGAACATCAGAATCTCCATTCTTGATTTAGACAATTCCTTACCAAGTGATTTTATGGCCTCCAAAAATTGTTTCTAGTCTGCAGATATATCTGTATGTCCTGGGGTTGTTTCCTCTTCCCCATCTTCTTCTTCTCCATCAGACTCCTTGTCTGGTTTCTTGTCTTTTCCCAAGGTTTTCAACTCATCCTGGAGTACTTCCTTGACTCCAGTCTTGATCAGCTCCTCCATTTCCTTAAATTTCTTGACCACTTCGGTGGTCATTCCCTTTGGAGGCATCTCGCTAGCCCCTCCTTCACTTTCTCTGTCTGACATAAATATCCACAGACAATGCCAACATTTGATGCAGACCTTTCACTAGCTCTGATACCAAAATGATGCAGAGCGCACAATAGAAGCAGACAAATAGGTCAACAGATCAACTCATGTACATCGCTGAACTGATTATTGCTAGTGGACACATGCACCAATTCACCATTAACCCCAGTCGCTGCTTATATGTCCTACCACATACAATCTCAATGTACAGTCGTAACATACATTCGAACCACATTCGTTGATGGGACTTGGATTACCGGTCGGGCTTACCACAAAGTTGTTGTTTCACCGATCACGCAGAAATCACATTCAAATGCATTTGTCAGCCAGTTTTCAATCATCGGTGAACTCTAGGGTTTCTTACACTACTACTCCTATACACCATTGCACATTCTACCTTCTTCGAACCCTAGCACATGGAAATGCTAAGTGAACTAATGTGAATAACTCGCGATCTGGAACATCTGCATTGTCGAAATAGGGAAACAAACAAAAAATGAAAACACACATATATACAACAAAGCCATTCCATTGATTTCAATAGAAATCTTATCAGTGGAATGCTTCAAATCGACATATTACGGCAATGGAAAAGTAGAAGGAAAGAAAACTACACTATGCAATTTTGTATTTACAGAGGATGGGAAACAAAATTGACAACACAGAAATAGTTCGATTCTCCTTAATAATACTTGATTAGATTTAATCGATCTGACTATAATACTGATCATTATCATGCCTAATCCTGTTCCTTTCTCCGAGTTTTACAGATTCATCCAGAAGAACTACAACCCTATTCCCAGTCGCTAGGAGAGTGATTCCAAGCGGCTGGGAGCAAAACTAACTATCTCCAAGTGGCTGGGAGAAAACCCACCATCCTATTTTAATTTGACAATTACAACCTAAGTACTTAGGGCCTACAAAGTGAAATTACATGCATTGGTCGAATAGACCTTATTACAACCTATTTTAAAACAAAACATGAACTTAAATGACCTGTGTTAAGTGCCCTTGCACCAAAATCCCACAAGGATTCTTTGGATGTCGTGGGCTTAGGATTTGGAGGATTTGATGGTGGATTAGATGGTGTATGGGTGATAGGGGTTGGTGGATTGGGAGCTACATAAGATGATGGATTAAGGTTGATAAGATTGGGGGGATATTGTGATGGGGGGATTGGAGGATGGGAGATTTGCGTGGGGGAATGGTTGTTGATATAAGCTTTGGATTTTGGTTATGAGGTGTGCTAGATTGGTGTTCCCTTGATCAAAGTTAGCATGACAAAGGTTGGGGGATGGATAAGTTGGAGGTATTGATTGGTTGGGTATATATGATGGTATGGATGTATAAGGGGATGAAGAATGGTATAATGTTAGCAGGGATCAAAGATAGGGTGTTTGTTGATATGATGGAGGTTGGTATGAGGTTGATGGTGTGGATATGTAAGATGTAGGTTGGTATGATGAAGGTTGATATGATGTGGACGGGGATGGAATGTAGAGTGTTCATTGATATGATGGAGGTTGGTATGAGGTTGAAGTTTGATATGAGGTCGATGGAGGGGACATATAGGATGAAGGTTGGTATGATGAAGTTTGGGTAGGGGCTTGGGATTCTCTAATGATTAGGTGTGCTAAGGGGATATCTCTAATGTCATTTTTGCATTTCTCCTTAGCATTAGGATCCATGTTCTCATAGATTTTTCTAAGTCTTTGTAATCGTTGCATTGCTACATAAGGATCCATGTTGTTGAGGAGGTATGGGATGATGGAGGATGATGGATGATTGCAATGTTGGGGATCAAATTTCAAGACCTTAGGATGATTCAATTTTCTTCAAAGGATGGATGATTTTCTATACTTAAGGTGGACTAATGACACTTAAGTAATAGAATTGATTTAGTTGATTTGATTCGATGATAAATTAAGGTCTTGATTTTTGATTGGGTTGATTTGGATTTGGAGTTTGATAGTGATGTTGGGGGACTTGGATGTTGATTGGGATCGATGTTGATTTTGGATTAGATTTGGAATATGGTTTGGAAGATTATTGATTGATGTTGATTGGATTTTGGATTTGATTTGGATGAGGTGGGATTAGAATGATGTTGATGAATTGGATTAAGGATGACGAGGGTGATTAGGATAAGATTGGATTGAATGATTTAGATGATGGTGTGGATAAGATAGGTGGTTAGGATGATTATGATATATGGGTGATTGGATTAAGATGAATTGGATAAGAATGATTAGGATGATGAAGATAGATTATGACTAGAGAAGAAGTGGATTAGAATTTGATCAAGATCAAATGAAAGGATTAGATAAGCTCAACTTATGGGGTTTGATAAATGGGGGGATGGTTTAGTGGTGTTGGGAGGAAAACCTGGCCTAATGTGAGGGGGGGTATAGGGGGCCGAACATGACCCCCCATTGATAGGGGTTCAGGGGCGTAGCCCCCAACTAGAATTTTTTGAAAAATGGCCCTATAAAATTGATGTTTTTGATGGGAAAATTTGATATTTGGACATGGATGAAGAAGGCACTAAAACATATGGAAATGGTGCTAAAAGACTATGGATGGTTGGAATGATGGATGAATTTGATTTTTCTTGGCAAGTAGACAAACAAACAAGCAAGAAAACACAATGGCCAAAGGTTTTGTTTATGAGAAAATGTGAAAAATTTATCAAGCATGCACAACCTAAGGCAAGGCAAAAACAATACTTGTTGAACAAGTAGAGGGATTTTGGCTTCTAAAACAATGGTTCGTAGTGGGAGTACATCCGAGGGATTAGCACCTTATGAGCATCCGATAAACCACTTAAGGTTTTGACTAGCTCTACTAGGAGTTTAATATACCTCGAGGGTACTACTTCCTTTCAAGCTAGCACCGAATGGTAAGCGCTCATACTGATTAGACTTGGTTTTTACGTTATCCTTAATTTACATACAGTGAACCGGATGAAAGTACCACTTGGGGTCGCCAATGAGTTCTTCGAATGGATGTGTCTCAAGGGCAAGCGCACATCCTAAAAAGAAAAATAGAATAGAACCATTTCTCTTCACCCAAGATCCTTTTCAAGGCAAGGGGAGAGGATACTTTGATTCTACCCTATGGGATAACACAAACGTGCAAGTGCACAAGACACGACAAATAAAAGCTAATGTTCATTTTAAGCCCAAATTGAAAATGTGCCTAAGGTTGTTTGTTGCAAGCAATGATTAATTTTAGTTGCCAAAATCAAATGTTCTTTACACTAAGGCACACAAAGATTCTTTTTAGGTGCACCAAGATGAAATGTTTGATTGTAGATTGTTTTGCAAGCAAGATTGATTTATGCACCAAATTTAAGTGTTTTCTAAGCTAAACACACAAAGGTTCTTTTTAGATGCACCAAGATGAAATGTTCTCTATGCTAAGAAATCCCTACAAAAGATGTTAGTAGCTTCTAGATTGTGCCCTAGGATGATTTGAAATATCCTACAGAAAATGGGCCCAACCTTACATAGATCCCTAAGCTAGTATAGAAAATAGTGCCAATCCAGACACACGATAGTGCTAATATACAAGATGGTGCTAATACAGACAATAGTGCCAATCCAGAGGCAAGATAGCGCTAATACAAAAAATAGTTCCAATCCAAAGGCAAGATAGTGCTAATATACAAGATAGCGCTAATATACAAGATAGCGCCAATATACAAAATAGCACCAATATACAGGATAGCGTCAATATAGAGGCACGATAGCGCTAAAATATGTTTTTGCCTTAGTTTACAGTCTATAGTGAGAAAGATAGTGCTGAACTGGGTGACGATAGTGCCAATACAACATAGAGTTGGTCAATGGATGGATTTTAGGAAAATTTTGCCATAGTCTCCCCTTGTTTTCTGTGTAAAACCTACAAAAACTCAGAGCTAAAATACTAGAAAGGCCAAAAGGACAAGAAGACAAAGATTAGATCTACGTCAAAGATGCGTGGGACTGTTGTGTTAAAATAGTGCCACAACAGATAGAGAATAGTGCCAAAACGGGAGCAAAATGGCCCCGCTGCGTAGAGGGATAGCGCTAATATGCAAAAAACACATCTTCACAACAAAAAAAACTCACAAGATTGTTAGGTTGGGACCTTATGGGTCCCACCAGACCTGCCAATGTAGATTAATGATCTCAAAACGAAAGTAGAAAACATAAAACAAGTGCATAAACAAGAATTATACTTTTCACAATGAGTCACAAATCCTTGATAGCATGGAAGGAGTTGCACCCAAACTCCTTAGATTTTACCCAAATGGATGTAGAATGTGGATTGCTCTTTGAGATTCAACACAATAGGATGAGGGATTTGGATTTAGATAGAGATTGAGATGGGGATGAGGAATGATTTTAGCATTATGATGGTATGATGGAGAGATTTGAGAGAAATTTGGGCATGGTAAGGATGCAAAAATAAGTTGTTATGAATGGCTTAGAGAAGGGTCTCATTTATAGATTTTTTGAAAAATGGATGGAAGGTGAGGATTAAAAGATGAGATCAAGGGCTAGAAATGCTTGAGAGTTAGGGTTAGGATTGGATTCATAGCCTTGTGACAAGTGTCACAAGAGGAGTGGATGAGAGAGATCAAGGGTTGAGATTTGGTCAATGGGATTGGAGGGCTCTCCTTATTTGTGAATTTTAAATTCACATGGGGAAAGGTGTGGAGGACAAAAATGAATTAAAAATACATTTTGCGAAGAGTGGATATGACAAGTGAATTAAAAATTCACTTTAATGTGGAGATGTGAAGGTTGAAGGACACATGTACACTTACATGTGTAAGAGGGTGATAAATGATGTGTAAGGAAGATTTGACCCTTTGAATAAAAAATTGATTTTTATTCAAAGGTGTGTGGGAGGATGGGCTAAGCAAGGTTAATTAAGTGTTAAACTTAATTAATCTAGGTCTAGGGGATAAGTAGGCTAGGGTAGCTAATTAAATAATTGCTATTTAATCAACTAGGCTAGGTTTAGGTTGATCAATAGGTTAGATTAATTAGATAATTATAATTTATCTAATTAACAAGGATTAGGGAGATGGACAAATTAACTAAATAGATATTGTGAATATTTATTTAATCAATGAGGATATAGTTATAAGGTAAAGTGATAAATTAAGTGAATTAATTTATCACAAAGGATGGGTAAATGGTCAAGGTAGATGATGAGGGAAAAATTAATTAAATAAAATGAATTTATTTAATTAATAGGGGGATAATTAGTGGTGTAGAGATACGGGAAATTAGTTTGCGAAGCAAGTCAATTTTAGGTGTCTACAATTCTTTATGCTTTGATGGCTATCTACACCCTATTTTTCATATCTCATTTTGACATAGGCAAGGAGAATGTTGGATAAGGTTGTGGAATTTGGTTTTTGAAGTGTGTATTATTGTCAAAGGAAACAATTATTATCACTAATCACAATAACAATATCTGAATATATCAGAATATATCAGGATATTTTAAACATGTATGTTTCTATGGTCCATACCCTATTCTAAAGATCCTAATTTGGCATAGGTAGGGAGGATGCTTGCAAAGGTTGTGGAATTTGGTTTTACACATGCCAATTGTATTTGCTTGAAATTTATTAAATCCTTTTCAAAATATCCATTTTCTGCATATCATGCAATCATTGCATTCCATGAGATGGCACCTCTTTGAGGTGTCATGCCAAACTATTCACATGCCTTGTCTATGCTTACACACTCTGCATACATGTCTACAAGGGCAGCTGCAAATACAACACGTGACAAAATTCCTATATCCTTTATGCTTTGATGGTTGTCTATACCCTATTCTAAAGATCCTATTTTAACATAGCCAAGGAGGATGGTGGATAAGGTTATGGAATTTGGATTTACATCTACCAATTGCATTTGCTTGAAAGTTTGTTTTGTACATTTTCTTGAATGTTTCTAAAGCCTTTTTAAAAAAATCCATTTTGTGCATATCTTGCAATCATTGCATTCCATGAGACAAAATTTCTTTGAGGTATCATACATCAAATAGTTTATGTGTCTTGTCCATGCTTCCACACTTTGCATACATGTATCCTAGGGTAGCTTGATCTACAACATCTATCAAAATTACCATATCATTTATGCTTTGATGGATGTCCATACCCGATTCTAAAGATCCATATGGGCATAGACAAGGAGGATGTTGGGTAAGGTTATGGAATTTTTTTTTACAACCTCCAATTGCATTTTCTTGAATTTTTCTAAAGCCTTTTCAAAAAATCTATTTTGTGCATATCCTGGAATCATTACATTCCATGAGATGGCATCACTTTGAGGTGTTCTTCTAAATAGTTCATGTGCCTTGTCTATGCTTCCACATTTTGCATTCATGTCTCTGAGGGTAGTTCCAACTATAACATATGACAAAATTCCTATATCCTTCATGCTTTGATGAATGTCCATACCTTGTTCCAAAGATATCATTTTTCTATAGGTAGGGAGGGTGTTGGAAAATGTTGAGGAATTTGGATTTACACCCACCAATTGCATTTGCTTGAAAGTTTCTAAATCCCTTGAACAACAAATCCATTTTGTGCATATCCTACAATCGTTGCATTCTATGAGATGGCATCTCTTTGAGGTGTTCTGTCAAATAGTTCATATGCCTTGTCTATGCTTCCACATTCTGCATTCATGTCTCTGAGGGTAGTTACAGCTACAAAATATGAAAAAATTCCTATATCCTTCTTGATTTGATGGATGTCCATACGCTTTTCCTAAGATCTCATTTTAGTACGGGTGGGGAGGGTGCTACCAAAGGTTGAGGAATTTGTCTATACACCTGCTAATTGCATTTTCTTTAAAGTTTATAAAGCCTTTTCAACAAATCTATTTTGTGCATATCCTTCAATCATTGTAGGTTTGAAACTTGGTTGAGTAGTTGATTGTCTTTGACAATTTTGTTATTGTTAAGTTCTTTATTTATTTATTTTTTACTTCAATTCTTGATTGTCTCAATGTAATCATTATGAAATTTGGATTCACCTTGATGCTTCATTTATTCTTTATGTTAAGGTTTAAGTAATATGACATGTTTTGAGGTCCTATACATGTGGCATCATAATGATTATTTCCTAGCTAGCTATATTATCTCTTAAATTAAATTTATGCTATGTTGTCAATATCTACTTAGGGGAGCAACCTATCCTAAGTCTAGGGTTTCTATATTATGTAATTTAAAACCTATGTTAAGCCTATACAGATGAATATTCGGGGCATCCAGACATAGTTTTTTACTAGTTTAAGCAGTGGAAGTATAATGTGTTAAGAATGAGCATGTATTTAGCAAGTGGTCCCTCTCATATGCATGATCTATGGCTTGGACATGGTATAATGTACTATATTCTTAGGGTCTCAATTAGTTGACTATATGATTTGTCCTTTGATGATGTTGCATTTTTCATAAGAATCTAATCCTTTTCTTTGGTTTTGTGGCTTGGGTTAAAGATGGAGTACTAAGGAGAATGAATCTAATATTTGATGGTCAATAGACCATTCATCAAAACTTGATGGAATTCCCCTCTATAGTTTTTCTTAACTTGATATCAAGATTCTAATAATGGGCATCAAGGGATTGGAATTAAAGAAGTTGGGATGTTGTTAATATTCATGTCACCTGTGATTGTCTTATATCTACATCATTATGCCCCTTATAACTCTTCATTCAATATTTATAAAGACACCTATACCATCCATATAAGACTACCTAAACAATGACAATATTGTAAACTATTTTGTGCTCTAATTTTTATTGTGAAGATGAAATCAGTTTTCCTTCATAAGTTAATGGTGCTATGGTGAAATACCATGAATTATTCTTAGGGATAAAAGGGGTTAGTGGTTACCCTACAAATCCTCACATGCCATAACCATTCTATGAAACTTTTCACTATCACTATGTCATGGTAATGTAATGAAAGAAGGAAGTGGTATGTGGATTCCTATTAGCATGAGGAAATCATACAAGAGTCTTTAGATCAATCTTCATGCTACATGATTGTTATAGGTGATAGATAAAAAGATGGACTATTATGAGAATTTGCATGGGACTATCTCAAATTTATGAAACTCAATGTGTTTAGGGATGTCACCTTTGGATCACTGAGGTATTGTATTGTTTGAATCATGAGTGATGGTGGATGAGTGTGTCTCCATAAAATTTGTCTAAGGCAAAAGCAATTTAAAATGGGCACCTTAGTGTTTTCCTATTATAAAATACAAGGAGGAATGTTATGTATTCACAATACCCTAGGTCATTTATATAGAGTTTTGCATATTTTGTTGTCCTATAATGATTGAATTTTGCATGTTTCCAATAGATTACCATAATATTCCTAGGTTATTCTTCCCTTGAGAAGTCATTCCTAAATTTTGGATTAACATTTAAAAACATCATAAGATGGGATAGAATGAAGAAGAGTTGATGTATGGGTAAGAGGAGATGCTAATAATTTCAAATACTATCATGAAGACTAAAAGCTAATTAATAGTCTACTAGGACATCCATAATGTTAAATATTTTCACGTTTTTGTGAACTTGTGCCTATCATAGGAAATTGGGACTCTATCAAAACTAGAATAGTGATGTTACTAAAATGTTAGCTATGGTCATAATATTATCATCACAAATTGCCAAGTATCGAATACTCAAATCTAAATGGAGAAGTTATGAGGAGATCAGGGTATATAAAAATATTACATCACACATGTATGAGCAGGTATATATAGATCTAGAGGAAATATTTCAGAGGTTGGTCACAGGTGTAAGTGTCATTTTCAATAAGCCCTACTCTATTTGGCCTAAAGGGAACCTATTTTAGTGTATTTTTTATAATTATTTGTGTTGGGTGAGTGATTTCTACAAGGAAAGTGTTTAGACATGTTATATATGCCTATTTATACTCTCCCTATCAATCTTAGGGTTTAAATCCACATGCAAGTCTCTATTGTTACATTACAGTCCCTAAAATAGGCCTAATTTGACTGTAACAACCCAATTTTTTCCTATTTCATACAAAACAACCATCTCATTTTGACATATATTTTACAAGGACCAAAAGGGTATCCAAATTAGGTCTCAGATATCTATTATCACATGTATGAAGGAAGTTATGACATGAAAAGTCTCTGAGAAGGGCTACAAACTCCTAGGCCACTTACAAGGCAAGTACATGTTATATTGATCACAAAGATATGCCCATGCATATAAAAGGTCGGTATTGTGAATTTAAGCATACTTGAGTGTTTTCAAACCATGTGAATCTCTATAAGTCTTCCAATCAAGATTTGGTCTTGTTTTAAGCATAGATTGAAGCTAGTATGAGCTAGTGAGAACTTGAATTGCTTAGTTCTTTGCATGAACATATAAAGTTGATTTAATATGATGTAGTGAAGATCTCTAGAAAAGATATATGTCATAAATTTTAGGAGTCATGTTAATAGACAAGGCATGATAGGTTGCAAGCAAGTCTTCAAGGTAAAGAGCCAAGTTGATGTGAGTATGGCTAAACTAGGATGACATCACTTCTCTATGCTTCCAAACTTTGCATACATGTCTCCTAGGGTAGTTGAAACTACATCATTTGTAAAAATTCCTTTATCCTTTATGCTTTGATGGATTTCCATACCCTATTCTGAAGATCCCATATGGACATAGACAAGGAGGATGCTAGCTAAGGTTATTGAATTTCATTTTACACGTGCCAATTGCATTTTCTTGAAAGTTTATATATCCCTTAATTTCTCATGCTAATGGGTAAACTATGTTTTCATATTATAATGGAAAATGGATGTGTACATGTTTGCTATCAATGATAATGGATGTGTTCTTTGTACAATTTTCAAGAAATATGAGGGCTGAAGTTACATTGCCTCATAAATTTACCTTCTTGTCCTTCATTACCTTCAAGTATACTTGTTTTCTCACACTCACTAGTTAGTGAGTGAAGTTAGCTACAATTCAGAATATAAATTATGTAAACACATGTGATAAAAACTCTCTTATAGATCTTATGCATATTTCTTATTACCTATGTTGACTATCCATTTGTCTTTCTCTTGCAAAATGAGGAAGAGAGTAATAGAGAGAGAGACATGTTTGGCATGATTCGCATATCCTCATTTCACCTTCTATATGGTTTCTATGCTTTGCATATCCTCATTTCACATTTCTACAATTGCTTTACACTTGCCACTGTGCATACATGTCTATCAAGGCAATTGCAACTACAACATTTGACAAAATTCCCATATCCCTTATGCTTTGATGGATGTAATTAGAACAAATTCCATACCTCATGTGGTTGAATTGACTATGCCAATGCATTGGGGAGGTGTCTTTTCAGTGGTGAAGACTTCCTGGTCATTATCAGCTACATCGAACATAGACAATCTCTCAAGAGCCCTAAGACAAAAAAGGTGTCAAACTTTGGACCGGCTATTCCGTGAAACTATGACACCTAGGAGAATCTTCTTTTCATGTATAGGTGGATGTCAGGTCCACCTACAATTACCTAACTTAGTCTTTTTTAAATAAAATTTGTTTTCCTATGAGGAAGGCATTGTTCCAAAATGCTTCAGTTTGATTTAGTGGAAAGGTGCTAGGAGTGAGATTTTGCATTCCATAGCTCGTGGGGCTGAACTAACATCATGAATGTGTTGGGGTGGATAGCTAAATGTTAGGGGAGGTATCATTTTGTGCACCAAGTGTGCTAATCATTTGGGGCAATAGGTTACCGACAAAGTCACTTAAGATCCCCAAGAGAAAAAAACTACCAAACTTTGATGGAGCAGTTCTCAAAATTCATGGTAGCTAGGAATGATTTGTTTGGACCTATATGTGCACATGGGGTCTATCCACAATAACATCTCTCTATTTTTCTCAACTCCAATCCATTTGACCGTCCCAAAATCAAATGCATTCTTGCAAATTGCTTCAGTTTCATGTAGTGGAAAGGTGCTAGGAGTGACATTTTTGCATTCCACATCTCGTGGGGCCAAACTAAAAGAATCAATGTGCTAGGGTGGGTGGTTAAATGCTAGAGGAGGTCTCATTTCATGGACCAAGTGTCCCAATCATTCAGGGTTACAAGCTAACAACAAAGTCACTTTAGATCCCTAAGAGAAAAAAACTACCAAAATTTGATGAAGCGGTTCTCCTAATTCATGGAAGCTGGGAATGTTCCATTTGGACCTATGGGTGCATGGGAAGTCCATAATCAATAAGATATCTTAGTTTTTGTCAACTCCAATCCATTTGACCATGCCAAAATTAAATGCATTCTGGCATAATGCTTCAGTTTCATGCAGTAGAAAGGTGCTTGGATTGACATTTTGCATTACATACCTCATGGGGCCAAACTAATAGCACCAACACATCTAAGTGGGTGGGTAAATTATAGGGGAGGTCTTGTTTCATGTGCCAGGTGTCCCAGTCATTTGAGGAAGTAGGCTATCGACAAAGTTACTTAAGATCCTAAGAGCAAAAAACTACCAAACTTTGGTGGAGTAGTTCTCAGAAGTCATGGTAGATGTGAATGTTCCATTTAGATATATAGTTGCATACATGGCCCATCCATAATAATCTCTCTTTTTTTGGGTCAAATCTAATCCGTTTGACCATGCTAAAATCAAATCCATTCTTGTAAAATGCTTTAGTTTAATGTAGTGGAAAGGTGCTAGGAGTGACATTTTACATTTCAAAGCTCGAAGGGATGAACCGACTATGCCAATGCATCAAGATGGCTGGGTAAATTCTATGGGAGGTCTTGTTTCATGCTCCAAGTGTCCCAATTATTTGGGGTAGTAGGCTACCGCCAAATTTACTTAAGATCCTAAGAGCAAAAAACTACCAAACTTTGACAGAGTAGTTCTTGGAAGTTGTGGTAGCTAGGAATGTTTTGTTTGGACCTATAGTTGCATGTGGGGTCCATCCACAATAACCTCTCTCTATTTTGGTCAACTCCAAACCATTTGACCATGGTAAAATCAAATGCATTCTTACAAAATGCTTTAGTTTCATACAACACAACATTGCCAGGAGCCATATTTTTTGGTATACTAGTCGTGGGGCCAAACAGATTGTGCTAGCAAGTTAGGGTAGATGGGTAAATGCTAGGGGAGGTCTCATTTGGTACATGAAGTGTCTCAGTCATTCTGGGCTGCAAGCTATAAGCAAAGTCAAAAGGTGCTAGGAGTAAAATTTTGCATTCCATAGGTTGTGGGGTTAAACCGACTATGCCAACACATCAGGGTGGGTGGGTAAATGCTAGGGGAGGTTTTTTTTCATACACCAAGTGTCTCAAACATTCCATGATGTAAGATATCAACAAAGTCAAAATGTGCTAGGAGTGAAAGTTTGCATTCCACAAGTCGTGGGGCTGAACCAAATGCACCAACACATTAGGGTGGGTGGTTAAATGCTAGGTGAGGTATCATTTCATGCACTAATTGTTGCAGTTGTTCAAGGCATCAAACTACTGATAAAGCCACTTAAGATCCCTAAGAGCGAAAAATTGCCAAACATTGGCATAGTAGTTCTCAGAATTCATCGTAGTTGGGAATGTTCTATTCAGAACTACAAGTGCATGTGGGGTCTGTCCAAAATAACCTCTCTTAGGTTTGGTCAACTCTATTGATGGTTGTTTTAGCACACAACAACATTGATAAGACATAGGGTACCTTACCCCTCTTAAAAGGAATCCTATCCTAGAACTTTAGAATAGGACTACCCCAAGGTTTATATTGTTAGGTCTTGACTTGCAAGACAACTCAGTGGATATGTATTTGGCTATTCGAACCAAGGGGACTTACATGTAATGTAGGGTTTGTGAAGTTATGATGGTAATAGGTCTGCAGAAACCCTAGGTGATGCAGAGTATTAAGTCTAAATTTTATCAGCAGATGGACAATATGATACTTCTTAAAACCCTAAGTCTAATAATTTTATGTCAAGAAAATACAAAAGGATTGGAGGGTAAATAGATGGATGCAAAACCTAAGGACAAATCACTACTAAAGTGAATGAATAGATAGACAAATACCCTCAATAACTAATTTCTACTTAACCAGGTTATAACTACAATGCTATAGAAATGATGCAATCTCCAATGGTAGCATAATATTTTTAAATCACAAACATTCATTAAACACCCAATTAATGGTAAAACTTAATTAATGCTATGCAATCAAATTAAATTCACTTAAAAGGGTTTGGACTAACCATGCAAAGTTACTTATAATCAACAAGAACAAATGGTATGAACTAGAGCATTCATCAAATATCAAAGCATACATTCACCATTGCAATTGTACTTCATCTAAATTTAGATTGAAATGAACCATGAAATCCAAAATTAGATAACACAATGACACAATTTCCAGCAACACTTGTAAAACCTGCTTTGTATTGAATCAATATTTTGGCATAGTCTCAAAAATTCATTTGTTCAACCTTTTAATAAGAGAAAGTGACCACCTTTTTATACATGGGCATGCATACTGAGTTTTAGAAAGAATAGTGGAGATTGACTCATTATCAAGGGCTCAGATTTGATTACATTCAATGTTAGACAGTGGGTTGTTACAATCCTAGATTTGACTTTGTCCTCTAGAAAAAAGACAAAATACAACTTTTCAATACATTAGAATAGGATGAAATAGACACCTTTTGGGTTTTCCATAAAGTCAAAACCCTTTTACAAGGTATAAAATAATAGAAAGAGACACATGCACTTTTTTGAGGAGGTGACGGTCCAGCTAGACTTGGTATTCGACTTATATGTTTCTTGAGTCACCTGGCTACTAACTATCTCCACCCAGATTAACTTTTTTATTTTCTACATCTTTATTCCTATAGATGAGTAGGGCTTGTAGTGATGGATTGATCTCTCCTGGCTTAGGATCCTTAACAAGATTTATTCTGAACTTCGTTGTGTCTACTGACTAAGAAAATTTATGATACACCACCAATTTAGACCTTCTTGTCTTCATGAAATCTTTGAATATAGCTCTTATATCAGCAAATCTATCCAGGTTTACTAAAAAAATGGTAATGAATCCACTTCTACTAGCTTACCAAGTTGCTTCTTGCACTCTTCAATATCAATAGGGGTTGTGTCATCTAAATATAAAATCATTGCAACTCTTGGAAGATCAATGTATATCACCTCCATTAGTTGTGTCTTAGTCATTTCAGCCTTTGCCTTAGCTGCATAAAAAATTTGAACCCTCCTGAGTTTTAACATTTCCAGCCAATGCTCTAGCATATGTAGCTTATCCTTGGTCAAAATTTGTTCTTCCACCAAAACTTCCTCAGAAAATTTGCTCATCATTAATACCTGAGGATGCATATGTGAATAGTAGTCATCATAGTTGTTGCAATCCTCTAATATCTCATGCCATTTGGACTCGAGGGCACAAAAACCTTTGTGGATCTTAGCTAAATCATTGATAACTGCATAACCATCTAGGTAGACTCTACTCACCTAGTCTTCGATGACTGAAGTAGTCAATCTTATACCATCAAAGTCTACAAACTCTTCTTTGGAGAGGATAGATGGAGGTATGGATGTTCCATCTTCTGTATGAGAAGGCTTTATCATATATCCAATATAGTCTCTTAACTCCTTATTCTTCTCTTTAAGTTGTTTCTTTGTTAGCTCATCTTTATTTATTCTATCCAAAATGTTGGACACTAAATCTTTGAACTCCTCAACAACTTGGGTTTTCGATGTTGGGCCTAGATTGATGGCGGAAACAAAATCACCTTTGAGCTTGATATCCTCTTTATTACCTTATATAGGTAGAATTGAAACCTCTACTATACGAGGTCCCGAAGTATCCTTGTAGATCCTTGAGTGATTCTTAGCCTTCTTTTTCTTCCTAGGCTTCTCAATTCTAAAAAAAAATGTCCAAATTTAACTCTACTACCTCTACCCTAAGAGGCTGATTATTGAGTCTCTGTTGCAACCAAGTTGGAGCTACTAAACAATGACTAGGAGAATCAATGTGGCTATCTCCATTATTCAAAGAATTATTGTGCAACAAGACCCTGTACCTTTATCTATATTGTCTTGCCCCTTAGTGATCATTGTATCTGACTTTGGAGGTGACTCAGGATCACCTATCTACTACAAATCTTGTGCCATAATCTACTCAATAGTGTCAATCAAAGTATCAATAGTATTTTTCTTGAGTGGACTATCATCTATGTCCACTATTTCTATTGTTCTTGGATCTGTGGGGGGATCACTTGTCACATCTTCTATCACAACCTCCTCTTTTGTAGTAATATTCCTTTCAGCACATACCTTTTGTATTCCCTCCAACAAATGTACCTTTAGGGAGGAAGGTCTGGGTATATCCTTGGAATCTCAGAATGGCCGAGTCAAGGAATTATGAATTACTAATAAAGAACCCAAAACAGAATGAGGGACCTGCATACGGTAAAGGTTTGCAAATGCTGCAAAACCAAATGAAGGAGGAATGAAAGAAGGTGGAAACATTGAAGAAAGAATGATGGGTTTAGCTATGTGAAGGGATGGCATGGAAAAGGAAGTGTTGTTTGGAATCTTTGTTGTCTTGCCATTGATGTCAAAAAGGTTGACAAAATGGTCCATCATAGTGCATCTTCTTAGCTGGCTCATCATGATTAGTTTTTGTTCATGACAATCAGGTTGTTGTTGTCTTGCTCTTCATCTTCATAGTTGGCTTCTTAGTTATATCAGGTTGATCTTGTTAAGCTAATGACTATGTGAAGGGTATTCATGCTTCATCACAGCATTCATACTTTATGGTTCATGATACTTTTGTTAGAGTGATGAGGTGAATGTTAACAAGGTTCCAAATGTTTTGTTCTCTGCATTTCATCAGAAACACAATGAAAGACAGGGAGGCTGATATGGTATGGTAGAATCACAATGAAAGATAGTGTTTGAATGTGTTTGAGATGATGTGTTTTTGGTGGTATCCTTGGTATGGTATGCTCATAGTCATACATGTTCTATGACAGTTAATATTTGATACTCTGTATACATTTGATGCTCATCACAGTTGACATGGTACAGATAGCATGGTATACATGATGTTAGCCAGAGGCATTACTATTCTTGGTATACATGATTTTGGACAATGGATGATCACCTAATGTTTTTTTAAAGATCCCTGATCAAGTATTTTTACGATCTAAATCCTATTTGTCACTATGTTTCAAAGCACTAAATATAAACCTAAGTCATCTTATAAACCCTTGATTGCCCATCATCCCTTTATGTTATAATTGATTGTTGACTAGGAGAAGAGGTAAGAATAACTTAAGTTATTGTTTTAAAGGGTTTGTGTTCATTGGTTGACCGCTCCTGATGCCTAGGTGCCCGGTCACTAGGTGATTGTTTTAAACTGCTGGTGGTAGCTCAAAATCAATGGACAAGAATAGAATCTTAGATGGCATGAAACACAGATCGAGTGGATAAGACTTAAAAGGTAGAAATAGTTAAACGATCGATAGGTGGCAATAATTATGACATGTTGTGTGGTGAAAAAGCCTAAAAATGTGGCTTTTCATTTCTTTTTGAGCCCAAAGATAGAAATTTTCCACCTTCTAATTGGAGATAATCTATGTGGAAAGGAATATGAAATGTTCAAGTATATGTGTAATATTTCTTTTTTACTCTGCATATATATTCTTATGTATGTATGTATGTAAAAAGTTCTTTTTTTTGAGAAAATATACACAGTTTGTATAGTGAGAAGAATACAAGCAAAGAGATGATGTGTTTACAACCATGATCAGGTGTTTAAATGTTTGTAGAGGAACAAGTGTTTTTGAATAAGTGATTTCTAGTTGTTGCAGAGATGAGTTAATATTTGTAGAGATAACTTATGTTTTTGAAAAGATGACATATGTTTGTGCAAGAAACCCAATAGAGTTGCAGAGATGTTTGATGTTCTTGCAGAGACATTATTGAATTTGAGTAGAGATTGAAAGGTTATTTGATGATTTTATTAACATCAAAAGAAGACATAAATTGATTTCTTTTGTAATGGTTGAAGAACATACTCTTGTAATGAATTTCTTGTGAAAGTCAAAAAGGGGATATATAAGGTTTTTGTACTTGATTGAAATAGGGTAATCCCCTGATAAATTTTGTATGAGCACTCAAAGAGTTTGTGATTAGCCAGTGAGGCTTGTAGGTTAGTAAGACATTTCATTTGTCAGTGAGACACATATATCAGCCAGTGAGGCCTTGTAAAGAAGTTTTTCAGAGTTAAGCCAATGAGGCAATTCTTGAGTGTTTTTTCTTCCCTAGGAGGGTTTTCCACTCGTAAATCTTTGTGTCATTGTTTCATGAATTGTGCGTTGTTTGTTGTCTTTCAAGGTTAAACATTCAATGTCTGTCTTCTTCTTATTGATGCAAATCAACATAGCTGATTGTCAACAAATCTTCTCTCAATTTTGATAAGTTTTACATAGCTTGGTTTTTGGTATAACACTAATTCACGCCCCCCCTCTCAGTGTTAATTGTACTCCTACAGGAAGGAGATGATAGGATAGTGGAAATGGGAGGAAAAGAAGGAATGACAAGAGATGAAATGGAAGGGAGAGAAGAGAGGGAAAATGAAAGTGAGATAGAGGGTGAAGGTGAAGATGAAATAGGAAGACCAATGAATGAAGGGGAGAAGAGGATGATGAAGAAATAGAAAGACTAATGGGTGAGATGGAAATGGAAGGTAGAGATGATGAGGAAGTGGGAGAACCAATGGATGGTATTGAAGGAGAGGTAGATGATGCAACTAAAGGAAAAATAGGGTAAGAGGATAGTGAAAGAACACTTGGAGAGACTAAAGGTGAAGCACTTGACATAGTATGAGAAGAAGATACAATAGTAACAGGATTAATTGGTGCAGTGGATGAAATAGGGGGAACTATTGTATCAACAACTAAAGAATCTAACATTGGTGCACTCTGTCGGCCTTTAACTTTATTTAGCTTGGAGCCTTCTCCTTTCCCACTAGGCACAATCTTCCTCTTAGAAGTTCTAGATTTTATTGGGGATATGATGTCCCTCATCTGCTTCTTTTGTGGTTCCTCAACAACTTTGATTTGCCCTTCTTATCTACAAGGAGGTCATTATCTTCTATCTCCTCATAGTCAACCCCTTGAGCTGTATTTCTTGTTGCTCCTTGTTCTATCTCTTCCTCAACCTTTATGGGTTAATCTCTCTCATTATCACTTTCTCATTCTTGAATTTGTTGGGTATATGCTAAAGCCACACCTACTATAGTTAACTGAGCAACCTGGTCTTTGACCCATAATCTACTGTATCTGATGGGAAATTTCATTATCTCTTCCAAAAATCTCTCTTAAGCATCAACCTAATTTGGTGGTGGGATAGATTGTCCAGACACTGCCCTCCATGCCTCCTGTCGAACTACATCCCCATTATCTATTAACTGGTCTAGCACCAGATCAATGTTGAACATCATTATGTAATTCAAGGGCGACCTTGAGCATCTTCTCCCTATTACTTCATGTTAATCTAGGCAATTTCCCCAAAATCTTCTAAGTACTCCTTGTGGAAGACCTTCCTACTAACATGTCTCTCCATAGTACCAAAGGGATCAAAATGAGCTCTATTCTTGTAGAAATTAAGATATAGTAGTTGAATCTCTATATCAAAATACTCTACTACTCCTATTGGGATGCAAGTGAAAAGGACCATGCCTAAAATAATAGGGAACTTGATAGATGCCCTATGTAAATGTTTCAACAATCCATGGTAGATGTACAACTACCTTGGTAGCTTCAATAGCACCAATTTATCAATTGGATACTTTGGTAGTTTGTAAGGGACTCCTCTAAAACCTTGAACTCTGATGTAAGTGAATTTTGGAAATTGTATGTACCATCTACCATATGTTTGCACCACATTGGAAGCCTCTAGAGATAGTCTCCTGGACATATCTCCCAGTAGCATTCTTGTGATATGCATTGTAAATGCATCATTGACTCTTTTGTAGTGTACCAATGATTGGGAGATCTATAGTTGAGTGTAATATTCATGCACTTTAACTTGCCCATCAACATTTCCAACTTCACCTAGTTGGGAGAGACTAGGATAGATAAAATTCCATGCCAACATATATACCACATAAGAGGTCCAATGGAAACTCTTATCTTGGTTTAGGGATACAAAGGCCTCATGGATGTTATCACTCAAAATTTGAGCCCAATGTATTTTCATGTCTCCAGTAAGGATTTCTTCAATATATGCAAACATCCATCCCTCAAAGTGTTAGGGTTAGCTAGAAAAAGATATCAATTAAATGCAAATAAAGATTAAACAAAGGAATGAAAAATACACAAAAATAATAACAGCGAGAGACAAGTTTTAATGTGGTTCATCCAAACTTGGGCTACATCTGTTGATAACTGAGAGGGGGGTGAATTAGTTATCTTAATTATTTTAGCTTTCTGAACTTCCTTATCAATTAGTGCAGCATTAAATTAAATAACATAACCATGAAATGGAAATAACATCAATACACATGACACAATGATTTTGACGTGGAAAACCCTGTTAGGGGAAAAACCACGGGGTGATTAACCCAAGATTGTATTCTCTATTAGAAGAATAAGATAGTACAAAATTGCACTTGCCAATTAGGGCTCACTACCCAAGCACACTTCTCACAAGAGGCTCACTACCTACAATAGTTAATACAAGGAAATTAGATACTTGAAATGATGAGAAGCATCCACATATGCTAAGGTTCAGTTCTGATTAAGCCCAATATACTGATCTACTGCACTTCATTCTTACTCTCCTTAGGTGTTGTTGTCCTGTTACATTCTGGACCTATCTTACTGCCTTCACACTGATCTTCTGCTTTTCTTCACACCACACAATACACCACACACACATTCATATCTAAATCTATTAGATATATATAGCTACACCAAAGATTTCATCCACTTTCTAGTCAGCATTTGGAATACTCAATATTTTCCCAAACTCTGATCTGTCGGATGAATCTTTGCATACCAAGTAATGAAAATCAAAGAGATGCTTATAGAAGTCATTAATCATGTTGGCTAGTCATGAATGTTACCTCAAGAAGCTTGATCACCATCAATATCTCATCCAGATTTAGGTCTGATGCTCTACCGGTTAGTTCTTCCTTTGTCTACTCTGCCAAATAGAAACCTGACACTCAAGTGCTTATGTCTCTTAACTCTTCCATCACCGGAGGCTCAATCCCTACAATCTATCAATCAAGGTACTCCTATTGTCTTCCCCAAATCCACACTTTACTGAGATACTTCCTTTGAGAAATCTAGACCTGACTGTTGGACCCTGCTGCATGCTCTGTTCTTATTTACCAGACCACAACACTTCTTCAATATGACTTCTGGTATAGGCACACCATGTTTTGCAGATGGGTGGGATGAACTTTGTTGCCATCAATGACAACACTCATGAAGCCATATAGTGTCTCTTGCCAACAATCTCCCCCTTTGGTATTGATGGCAACACTTAGTGAAAAATGACTAAGTGTCACACTGTACTCCCCCTTGGCTGATGCTCTGTTCTTATGTACATTTTTCAGAGCTCCCCCTTTGCTGGATTCCTCATTTTTCACTAGTCCTCACTCCCCGTTTGACATCAATGACAAAGGGTGGGGTCTGCATACCAAAATTTCCAAAAACATATATACATGTTTTACCTACATATACTGAAATATATCTGCAAAAGTGGTCTTTAGTTGTACCACTTCTGTCGCCCAACTCTTCTTCATCCTATCCAAAATTGAGATGTGACCACTCAACAAGAATGCAAAAGCTTCTACCCTTTTTAGATCTGTCAGATCACTCGTCCGGGTTGTAGTCTGAGCATCACTTAGTGCCTCATGCATGGCCTCTAACTTAGGGATAATGATCCCTCTAAGTTTGCTCAACCTACTTATTCTATTTTTCTTCTCCTTCTCAAGCTTCTTAATTTCGTTCAAGACTACAATAGTCTGACATTCTTGATTTATTACGGGAGATGAGAGAGGATCAAAACTTTGAGACAAACTTAGTAGTTTATCTTCTTGCTCTTTTACTTTCTTATCAACATCTTTGGTCACTTTGGGCCAGGATAAACAAAATTTATAAATATTTCTGCCATCTTTGAGAGTATTTTCTAAACTCTTTATCCCAATATCCATATCTCTCTTGTCATTTGAGATTAGACCCTGTACTTCAAAGTAACTAATTTGATGATATCATCAATGCGAAGAGTGGGTTTTTCAACAAATTCCTCTACCTTCCCTTCCTTGCCTTGACCGGTAGAGGGTTCATCGGATGATTTCTTCTTCTTTCTCATTTTCTTAATCTCTTCATCTGATTCTGTCTCTTCATCATCCTTGAGGCTAGAGTATGATCTTGTAGCCTTAGTCTTTGTTCTCTTTTCTCCTTTACTGGATGATTTTGCTTCTGGTTTTGATGCCTTTGAGCTCTTTGTAGTGGTAGGTACAGGGGTCTTAGAGGATCTGGTCTGGGAGGGGACTTCCACCGGAGTAGCTTCTTTCTCTGGTTTTTCTTTTTCTTTCTTTGCCCTTTCTGTCTTCTCCCTATTTGCATCAAGTGCCTCTTTTGAAATTCCATGTCTCTTGGCAAACTCTTCTACTTCCCTCCTCACTTTTATTTTTATTTCCGATTGTCTTAGCTCCACATGGATCTTCACAATTAATTCTTCAAAGGTTCCAAACCTTTCTGCTTTAGGATCCTTGGATTGACTGAGCATGTGTTGAACATGTAGCTCAACAATTTTCTCATCTACTTTATACCCCATTGGCATGATCTAGACTATCCTTGGCTCTACTGCCTCCATTAGACATTGATCAGTTTCTACCATAAAGCATACTGTATCTTTATACTTTTCAATTAAAGATTGGGGGATTCTCTCTCTTGCTTGCATCATGCTCTGAAAATTCTTGAAATAGCCCCAGAGTGCTGTATTTTGTGCCTTGGCATCACCAAGCCCATGTATATAAACTCTGATTTGGATGGCTACTGGTCTATCATTCTGCCATACCCAACCACTGGATCTGAGAAGCTCATTCATGAAGTAGAAGAACAAGCACAGTATCAGGCCACCATACTTGAAGGAGTTCTTCTTG
The DNA here is from genome assembly GCA_027924645.1 of Cunninghamia lanceolata. Lineage (NCBI taxonomy): Eukaryota > Viridiplantae > Streptophyta > Pinopsida > Cupressales > Cupressaceae > Cunninghamia > Cunninghamia lanceolata. The sequence continues at coordinate 104,995 of BSBN01000078.1, forward strand.
TCCTTCTTGATCTTTTGTAGGTTTCCCATTAATTGGCTCAGAAGGAGTTCACAAAGATCATAATCTACATTTTTCCTCAACATTTCATATGCAGTGTAAATTGTAGTTCTAGGTACTAAATTTTCCCTGCTAGAGTGATATATCTTATAACCGATGATCATGGAGGCAAACTTGACATCTGGATCAGTGATGTCTTCTATTGTCATTACTCTTTTGTCAAATTTTGATCCAGTAGCCTCACTCACAGTTTGATTCTTGATAGATTTGAGAACAAGAATCCCACTGGATGAGTGTAATCCGGTTACTACCCTAATGGCATCCTTGGTTATCTTAAATGGCCTCATCAACCATATAAAGTTATCATACATTCTACTTAGAACATACCAGACCCATTCATCTTCTGCAAAACAAGGGAAATGAATGCATTGTGCAAAATGCTTGTCCTGAATGGCTTTATACTGAGTTTTGAGTTCAAATGAGTCATCTATCAAATGCTTGTGATAGATATCAACCAGCTTAGATTCCCCAAATTCTTCAATATTCACATGAATATATGCCCTAACATCTTCTACATGTAGAACCCCATGCAGAATGCTCGAAAAGGCGCCTAGGGGATCAACTTCTAGGGATTTATATGGATGTTTCTTGAATTTAGGACGCAGCCTATTAGTGATCTTTACAACATTCGGTGTAGTCATCTTCAAGAGATTTTACAGAGAAATATTCAATAATGGAAAATACCTTTTGCGCTTCTAGGGTTCGCGGAGTGAGTCAGATTGATTTGCTGGAAGAATCGACTTCAACGGTTGGTCTTTGAGAATTTTGAAACAATTTGTTGCAGAGCTCCTTTTATTTTCTTCTCAAATGCAAGTGTGTGAATGATGAGTGAATGAACCCTTTTATTTCTGGGAAAACCCTAATTTCATATTGTAATAAATGTACAACTCAAGTCATTCTAGTTGCCTGGTCCTTCTTAATTTGAGAAAGATCTTTTTTTGGATCACTAAGATATACATAGAGTTATCCTTGGTGATTAATAACAAATTATCTTACTTTCCCTAAACACTTGATCTATCCACAGAACAAGATGCCTCGAGTTTGAATCATACCAAATTTAACTGTGATAATCCTATTTTACCGGATGACTATTAAAGCAGATCAATCTTGGAAGATTAGATTCTTGAAATCTTCCTGCGGATCTTCCATATCTTTACCAAGCTTTCTTTAGATGTTTCTCTGAGAATCCTTTAATCCATAACCTCCCATGTGCTAATTTCAGGCACCAATTGACTGGCTGGGGGATTTGTTTTTCTTAGTGACTCCCCCTGAGCCAGAGCTCATCTACCTAATTTTTGGAAGGATTATCAGCACCAAATTCTGGTGCGGATCCATCCCCAACATTCTCTGTGCTTCTCTTCACCTAGATCTGATTCATCTCCATTTGAATTTCATCCACGTTTACTTTTCTCCTTCCTTTGTCTTGGCTATGATTATACTGTTCCAAACCCTTTTTGTCTTGATTCTTACTTGTACAGAATTTGGCAATATGACCAGATCTATTGCAACTGTAGTAGACAACATTTCTTTGCATATTTGACTGATATCCTCTTGATCTACACTAATTAGCCATATGTCCCATTCTATTGCATGCAAAGCATCTACCATTGAATGAATTGTTTATTTGTATGTTTCTACACTCATGGGATTTGTGACCATACCTTTTGCAATTGAAGCATTGTCCAGAGAAGGATGTATTAGTCTAATTCATTCCTTTTCTATATTGATTTGCTTTGTGACCAAAATTGTTGCAGTTGTGACAATATCCATTGAAAGATGGATATCTTTGAGCATTTGGTTGTCTTACCAGAGGTCTTCTAGGCCTGTTTCTTGGATGTTATGATCTTGAGTTCTTTTGACCGGATCTGGAGCTTTCTCCTTTTTCATACCCCAAGCCTTGCTTGTCATCCACCCTCTTTTGGCTTTGAAGAAGAACTTCAAGTTGAGTAGAGCTTATCTTGAATTTCTCTTTGTATTCATTTGCTGATTGAAGATCCCTTTTAAGAGTGTCAATCTAATTCTCAAGTTGTTCTTCATTATCTCTAGCTTCTTCAAGATCAGATTCTAGATGCCTAATTATTCTATCCATTTTGTGGCAGTCTTCTAACTTCTCCTTGAGAGATTGTCTTAGATCATCTTCAATTTTTCTTTTCTCTTCAATTTGTTGGGTGAATTTCATAACTCCTGATTCCATTTCATGTCTTACCATAATGACTTCTTTTGATAACTTTTCACATAACTTGGTTTTCTCCTTCAAATCTTCATTTGTACCATTGTCTTCACTTTGATTTGCCAATTGCTGAAGTAGATCTTTTCTCTTTTTCATAGAGATACTCAGTTTCCCTTTTAGTTCTTTTATGAAATCATTAGCCTATTTGAGTCTTTCCTTCAATTCATTAACTTCAGAGTTTTATTGTTCAAGATCATCTAGGGCAGACTGAAGTCGTTCCCTCATACCATACACATCCATTTGAGTTCCCAGATCTTCCTCAAGTTGTTAGGCTCTGTTTGGAGGAACTTGGCTCTGATACCAATTCTTGATAACTGAGAGGGGAGGTGAATTAGTTATCTTAATTATTTCAGCTTTCTAAACTTCCTTATCAATTAGTGCAACATTAAATTAAATAAGCAAACATAACCATGAAATGGAAATAACATCAATACACATGACACAATGATTTTGATGTGGAAAACCCTGTTAGAGGAAAAACCACGGGGTGATTAACCCAAGATTATATTCTCTATTAGAAGAATAAGATAGTACAAAATGGTACTTGCCAATTAGGGCTCACTGCCCGAGCACACTGCTCACAAGAGGTGTTGGTTTTTCTTCTGAATCAGCATTAGGGTTTGCCACTTCTAATGCACAGGCAGATTCAGCCAACTAAATACAGGAGGTTGTGTGAGCTGCCTCCCCTTCACTTCTGGTTCTGCCGCACCAAGGGGGGTATCCCTATGACTCAAGATGTAACCTTGACTAGCTCAAAGATAGAAAGATCTAACTTGACAACAACAGGCAGAATACTCTCATGTATGGACCATGATCTATATGATAGATCACAAGGCTGGCAACATTCTTGGACATGATGTCTGGTTGGGTATGAGAGCATGCAGGGGGTTCCTAATCCTACTCCTACAACTAACAGGTGGAAGTATGAAATGGTTTAATTTGAATTTTGGATGCAAAGCTGGACATGGTGTATAACCTCAACACAAAGCTAGATTGGTGCCTATCTAGGGCTTGGAGTCGGTAGACATACACCTGTGAATGATCAGCATAAATAGCTAAAACTGGATTTCAGGGGGATACACATGATATCTGCCTTACAGATATCTCCCAATATAGAGTGTTAAGTTATCTCTACTTATGGCATCCCTACTGCAGTATACCCTTCCCAATGTTCAACCTGAAAACAGTTTAATCTACCCCTTGAGCAGAAGTTAAAAGATCAGACATTCAACATAGGAATTCTATGCTCTAGAATCTAAACATTACCCAAATATCCAGATTCAGAAGAAGAATACATGCAATACTGGAGATAGAATCAACAAAACACATGCTAAGATAGCATTTCTCATATAAGATTAACCATGAAATCAGTGGATTCATGCCAAATCGTACAACAGGAGATACATAAACTCACAAGTTTTGCTGCACAGAGCAACCAAAACCAGTTGTATCTTATTATAGAGCCAAAATGTCCAGTTTTCAACAACCAAAAATGAGTAACACTTCCTGCTTATAACAGCCAGGTAGTGTACCACAGCAATTAATTACATGGTTGACCAAAAATCCCGCCAGATACACAGTATCAGAAAAATGGCGCTCAACGCACTACCAAATTAGCGCCCAAACATGAATGCAGCAGGTAGGGGAGGAGACAGGAAGAAAACTTGAGCCCTGCACCACTGTCCGTTGATGTACACCTTCAATCGGGTACCAGATCCGCCCATACCTCTGCAACCTTCGCCATTAATGGCGCACCAACCCGCGGCCTCGGGAAAACGTCAATTCTGCATCGCAACCATTTCTCGCCGAGATTCATCATCATGATATTTGAAAATATGCAGGATATCAATTATCCCACATGCACCCCGCAGCAACCTCTTTAACACTTTATATACTAGGTCATGAGCATATATGATGTCGGTGCTTTTGCTCCTGACGACACTAGTATAAGACTTCATCATCATCCTCCAACAACATGATATCCTGTCGCTTGAAATATCACCCTGACGTCAGCATCATATCGCAATATAACCTGCATGATAATCGCCTTCATCGGCACAACCTGATCCATCGGAGGAACATCCTCCTGCTGAGCCTATACCAAAAGTCTGGCCGATGAATATCCTGATGACGTCACCGTCATATCCTGCTGATGTCATCATCATATCTGCCTATTGCGCACCTCCTCATATCCAGATGACGTCATCATCATATTTGCAAATATCGGGGGATCTCCACAAGATGATCAGTGTTAGAAATATGACCCCCGGACCTTGATGACATCATCATCATATCGACATCAGGATGATATTCGGAAGATAACCGGATGTTTGGAAATATCATCCTAACGCACAAATATCAGGTTGCACTGTAGCTCCACTATAAGATCAGGGCGATAGATGAATATGATGATGCTTGAAAAGATCACCCCCCACTAGATAATGCACGAAGCCGGCAGGCGGATATCTCCTTGATATCAGCATCATCATGACGCTGGAACAAACATACATCCGGGTGATATTCAAAAATGAAAATATCACCCCCTCCCTCGGAGATATCATGATGCAGATAGGCAGAGAAATAGATATCACCCTGACATAAGAATGACGTCAGCATCATCAGGATGATAAAACAACGAACATGAAGTGATACAACAACATCAGGATGATATTGACTAAGATCATCCTGACGTTCAAAATATGATGACCCCAGTGAATATCGGGTCATACTTAGAACTCTTCAACAACATCATCAGGATGATCATAACCAAGATCACCCGATGATAAAAATATCACCCCGGCGAAATATCATGCAGGCAGAAAATATGATGACCCTCGCAAGCAACACGGCGATGACAGAAAATATGATGATGATGACCTCCTCCTCAGGAAAATATGATGCTGCATCTGAAAAATGCTGAGGAGGTCCAACACTTAGAACATTTTTTGGATACTTAGGGAAAAAGTGCCTGCATGAAAATTGCTCAAAAATTGCCAGTCAATTCAGGCACTAACACTGGCTTTGTCTGGGGACGTGCAGGTGCAACACTGCAGCGAGAACCCCAGATTTCTGGGATGCAGACCAGTCCCTTATCCATTGGGCACAGAGTCAAATACTGCATCGACCTACATCACCAAACACACTTGATGGCCTAAGGCCACCAAGAAAAGAAAAACATGTATCTCCCTTTGTCAAATATCTTGTTTTCATCTACATGCACTGGGTCAAGCTTGGAGATACTACAAAGATCCACCCACAAACAAACCTTGTCATCTGCACACTCAACCTTTTGATTTAGCTTGTCATTGTCAAACCTGAGCAGATAACCTTCAGCATCATGTGACATGTGGGTGTTGAATGTATCAAGCAATGCATATTCATATGGCATATAGCACTTATCATCTATATCATCATCATGCATTGCAACATGATCTCCTAGCTGGACTGAAAATAGGAAACACTCAAAGTCCACCACACAGCTAGGAAGATCAGAGCTCATTGTATTATATGCTGGCACATCAAAAGAAAAGCTTTCAAAATCACAATTGTGCACATCATGTACACAACAATCAGCAGCACCAGGCTGGAAAAGATCAGGCTCTGGCATCTCTTTCAAATCAGGCACATTTTCACAGTCACTTACCTGATGTATGTTGTTTCCTCTTTCATCAGGATGAGAAACAGAATCCAAGCCAAAAACAATGTCTAGATCTTCACCATACTCAGACAGATCCTCATCACCATATGTGTCATAAATGGGTGACCCAGGTGCGTCAGTTTCATCATAGTATGCCATTTGTTCATGGGCAGCAGAGCACACCTCTTCATCACCAATGGATTCACTTTGTGGAGGAGTATCAGCCTGTGTGTCATAAGCAAAACAGTCATCAAATGAAAAACAATCATGCTCTGAGCTAGCACTTATTTCAATTTCTGACTGCTCTTCATGATCTCCATGTGTTTGAAAGGTAGGCAATGGGTCACACATAGGACTGCTTCTCTGTTTGCTTATATCTTCTCTGTCTTGAGTACAATACTCACAATTGTCTCCACAGGTCCATTCCAAAAATTGCTCATTGCTGTCCACAACCTCGTTATTATTTTCATGGTCAGCTACCTCATCATTGCAATGGGAAACCTCATTAGTCCTTTCACTGGCATCCTCAACTGGTGAACAATCCAGTTGAGCAGTATTGTTAGCATTATGTTCAAACACAGCAGTCTCAACCTCTATGCTTTTATTTTCATTTTTATCTGCACATGATGCCATAATCATTTGGTCATTTGCAGCTTCATAACCATTTCTCACACCAAGGCCTGGGGACAGGGGTTTCAGTAGGTACACATTTCTTATTTTTTCTATCTTTTCTATGAACCTGTATGCCATCTGCATACTTGTCACCTTGAAATCCCTCAGTATTGCACTAAAGCCCTCCTCAAAAGCTTCAAAGAATATGCCAACACAGGCTGAAATATCAGGTCTGAAGACTTCTGGGATCTGTGAAAGGGATATTGCAAACCTATGACTGAAATCAACACATGGCTCTTCATCTTGTTTTCTGATTCTCATCAATTCTGCAACAAGGTCAGCTGGTTCTTTTGCAAGCTCATCCCAACAGGCAAAGGATTTCTTTGGAAAGCTCAAATACCAGTCTTTTGCTTTTGCATCAAAGGACCTAACAAAAAACCTCATCCACATATCCTCATCTCTGAATGAATATTTTCCCATAAAACTGTGAAAAATTTGGATATGTGCATTCCCATCACATACATTGTGACCACTAAATCTAGGCATCTGACAATATATCCTAGCAGGCATAGTTTCTACTTTATAATCCACCCATGACAAATCCAGTTGGTCATACAAAGGATCAAAAGGGCTGACAGGAGGTTTAGCTTTCTGACTGGCAGACACAACAGGGTTACTACTTTTTAACTGGGCCTGCACAGCCTCTAAGAATATGAACCTATTTCTTATCTCTTCTATTCTTTTATCCAACATTTCACCACTGAGTATGGGATAGTTCATACTTGGATTCATAAAAATCCTACTCTTAGACATCCTTTGTCTGTCTAAGACCTAAGGCTTCCCCTGGCATCTAACATATGCAGCAAAACAACAAATATAAAGGGGAAGGAACAAGGTACCTTTTCTCATCCAGATGCAGAAATCTGAACATCTTTCATCAAATAACATACATCTATCTTCCATGTGCATTTAAATCTTTTGCAGAGTCGCCACCTCTCCAGAGAGGACAAAATTTTCAATAGCTGAAAGCTACTTTTCCAGGTTCATTCCACCAGCAGAGCATCATTTTGTTGGTGACTCAGATAGGCCACAAGATATAACACTTTTTCATCAATTTTCTCCCCAGCGGAGTCGCCAATTTGTTGGTGACTCAGATGGGTCACAGATATATTACTGGAGATGATTAGATAGTACATTTACTTCCCATTCCCCAGCAGAGTCGCCAATTTGTTGGTTTTTCTTCTGAATCAGCATTAGGGTTTGCCACTTCTAATGCACAGGCAGATTCAGCCAACTAAATACAGGAGGTTGCGTGAGCTGCCTCCCCTTCACTTCTGGTTCTGCCGCACCAAGGGGGTATCCCTATGACTCAAGATGTAACCTTGACTAGCTCAAAGATAGAAAGATCTAACTTGACAACAACAGGCAGAATACTCTCATGTATGGACCAAGATCTGTATGATAGATCACAAGGCTGGCAACATTCTTGGACATGATGTCTGGTTGGGTATGAGAGCATGCAGGGGGTTCCTAATCCTACTCCTACAACTAATAGGTGGAAGTATGAAATGGTTTAATTTGAATTTTGGATGCAAAGCTGGACATGGTGTATAACCTCAACACAGAGCTAGATTGGTGCCTATCCAGGGCTTGGAGTCGGTAGACATACACCTGCGAATGATCAGCATAAATAGCTAAAACTGGATTTCAGGGGGATACACATGATATCTGCCTTACAGATATCTCCCAATATAGAGTGTTAAGTTATCTCTACTTATGGCATCCCTACTGCAGTATACCCTTCCCAATGTTCAACCTGAAAACAGTTTAATCTACCCCTTGAGCAGAAGTTAAAAGATCAGACATTCAACATAGGAATTCTATGCTCTAGAATCTAAACATTACCCAAATATCCAGATTCAGAAGAAGAATACATGCAATACTGGAGACAATCAACAAAACACATGCTAAGATAGCATTTCTCATATAAGATTAACCATAAAATCAGTGGATTCATGCCAAATCGTACAACAGGAGATACATAAACTCACAAGTTTTGCTGCACAGAGCAACCAAAACCAGTTGTATCTTATTACATAGCCAAAATGTCCAGTTTTCAACAACCAAAAATGAGTAACACTTCCTGCTTATAACAGCCAGGTAGTGTACCACAGCAATTAATTACATGGTTGACCAAAAATCCCGCCAGATACACAGTATCAGAAAAATGGTGCTCAACGCACTACCAGATTGGCGCCCAAACATGAATGCAGTAGGTAGGGGAGGAGACAGGAAGAAAACTCGAGCCCTGCACCACTGTCCGTTGATGTACACCTTCAATCAGGTACCAGATCCGCCCATACCTCTGCAACCTTCGCCATTAATGGCGCACCAACCCGCGGCCTCGGGAAAACGTCAATTCTGCATCGCAACCATTTCCCGCCGAGATTCATCATCATGATATTTGAAAATATGCAGGATATCAATTATCCCACATGCACCCCGCAGCAACCTCTTTAACACTTTATATACTAGGTCATGAGCATATATGATGTCGGTGCTTTTGCTCCTGACGACACTAGTATAAGACTTCATCATCATCCTCCAACAGCATGATATCCTGTCGCTTGAAATATCACCCTGACGTCAGCATCATATCACAATATAACCTGCATGATAATCGCCTTCATCGGCACAACCTGATCCATCGGAGGAACATCCTCCTGCTGAGCCTATACCAAAAGTCTGGCCGATGAATATCCTGATGACGTCACCGTCATATCCTGCTGACGTCATCATCATATCTGCCTACTGCGCACCTCCTCATATCCGGATGACGTCATCATCATATTTGCAAATATCGGGGGATCTCCACAAGATGATTAGTGTTAGAAATATGACCCCCCGGACCTTGATGACGTCATCATCATATCGACATCAGGATGATATTCGGAAGATAACCGGATGTTTGGAAATATCATCCTGATGCACAAATATCAGGTTGCACTATAGCTCCACTATAAGATCGGGGTGATAGATGAATATGATGATGCTTGAAAAGATGACCCCCACTAGATAATGCACGAAGCCGGCAGGCGGATATCTCCTTGATATCAGCATCATCATGACGCTGGAACAAACATACATCCGGGTGATATTCAAAAATGAAAATATCACCCCCTCCCTCGGAGATATCATGATGCAGATAGGCAGAGAAAAAGATATCACCCTGACATAAGAATGGCGTCAGCATCATCAGGATGATAAAACAACAAACATGAAGTGATACAACAACATCAGGATGATATTGACTAAGATCATCCTGACGTTCAAAATATGATGACCCCAGTGAATATCGAGTCATACTTAGAACTCTTCAACAACATCGTCAGGATGATCATAACCAAGATCACCCGATGATAAAAATATCACCCCGGCGAAATATCATGCAGGCAAAAAATATGATGACCCTCGCAAGCAACATGGCGATGACAGAAAATATGATGATGATGACCTCCTCCTCAGGAAAATATGATGCTGCAGCTGAAAAATGCTGAGGAGGTCCAACACTTAGAACATTTTTTGGATACTTAGGGAAAAAGTGCCTGCATGAAAATTGATCAAAAATTGCCAGTCAATTCAGGCACTAACAAGAGGCTTACTACCTACAATAGTTTATACAAGGAAACTAGATACTTGAACTGATGAGAAGCATCCACATATGCTGAGGTTTAGTTCTGGTTAAGCCCAATATACTGATTTGCTACACTTCATTCTTACTCTCCTTAGGTGCTACTATCCTGTTACATTCTGGACCTGTCTTACTGCCTTCACACTGATCTTCTGCTTTTCTTCAAACCACACAATACACCACACACACATTCATATCTAAATCTATCTGACACCAAAGATTTCATCCACTTTCTAGTCAACATCCGGAATACTCAATATTTTCCCAAACTCTGATCTGTCAGCTGAATCTTTGCATACCAAGTAATGCGAATCAAAGAGATGCTTATAGATGTCATTAATCATGTCAGCAAGTCATGAATGATACCTCAGGAAGCTTGATCACCATCAATATCTCATTTGAATTTAGGTCTGATGCTCTACCAGTTAGTTCTTCCTTTGTCTACTCTGCCAAACAGAAACCCAACACTCAAGTGCTCATGTCTCTTCACTCTTCCATCACCAGAGGCTCAATCCCTGGAATCTATCAGTCAAGGTACTCCTATTGTCTTCCCCAAATCTACACTTTACTGAGATACTTCCTTTGAGAAATCTGAACTTGACTATCAGACTCTGCTGCATGCTCTGTTCTTGCTTACCGGACCACAACACTTCTTCAATCTGACTTTCGGTATATGCACACCATGTTCTGTGGATGGGTGGGATGAACTTTGTTTCCATCAATGACAACACTCATGAAGCCATATAGTGTCTGTTGCCAACAACATCCACCAACAGAGAATCCAATATTATTATTCAGTAAATCAAACTGATTACAACCAGTAATCCCTACAACTTAATACCGTTGAAAATGCTACAATACAATATCAACCAAAACCCTAACCCTTAGACACTTTTATCAAGCCTTATGTTAGTTACAAAAATAGGGGTTTTTTATGTCAACTCATGATACATAACTAATGTACAATACTTGCATGATCAGTCACCACCTACCAAGACAAAGGTAGAGGTAGAGGGTAATCCCATAATCATGCTGAGAAGCATGACCAAGTCACCAATCTCTTCCTTGAAATCACTTTGGTATAACACTTGTGAGAGTTTAGAGAGTGTTGTTCTTTTCTTCTTCATTCACTTTTCATTTATGACCCTCCTACAAGCCTCTAGCCCTTGGTTATAAGAGTTTTGTTTGTTAGCTTTGGTTAGAGCAAAAAGGATGTCAAATGCCAATGCAAGAGCTAGTGAAGTGAAACTGGCTATAACACTCCCATCTTGGGTTACTACTGATCTTGTCTCTAGATGATATCTTTCCCCACAGACCATTATTGGCTCATGACATTACACGGAGGTGGGAAAAGCTATAGCCTATGCAATTCCATTATCTTTAATCGTCTTGGCCCACTTGGTTGGATTGGGACCAAGAATGTGAAGTCTGAACTCATGTAAGTCAATATGACCTAGATCCATATCTCCTATGTTGTTCCATGTTGAAGTGATCTTGGTAATAGGTGGAATACCCTTGAACTCGTGTTTCATTTTGACAGACCTAGAAGACATTTATTCTACATGACAAAACCCTAATGAATATCCTTCCAAAATACTAGTTCATAGATCCAAACCTAAATTTGTGATGTTAGAAAGCCTAAAGGTTATTGAGAAATCAATTCCCTAACTGTTTCCAACAATTAGACTTCATTCTAACCCTAAAATGCAAGGTTTTGGACCAACAACAGGTTTTTACCCCTTCACAAGATACGCTTATGCAGTGACTAAAATTCCTATTAGATCATCAATTTATTATTCAAAACCTAGGTTATTATCCATAAGTATTTGCAAGATATCAAATTACCAACATTCCTTAATCACTTAATTAGCCTAGGTAATGAACTAGAGTGACTACAAAAAGAAAGTGGGCTTTTCCCTTGTCACTAGATATCATCATGAAATACAATAATTGAAGCTAACAAATGTTCTAAATTCATACCAAGCATAATGAAAATACTTACCATGGTGCAATAGATGAAATGTATACCAAGATCTTTAATTAAATCAAACATCCTAGCTCAAGAGTGGGTCTATTGGCTTGAACAAGACAAAGTGGGACTTCTATAGATCACAGGATAGGTGGGATTTTCCATCCTCAATAGAGTTGTGGGGATATCAAGGCTCACATGAGATATCCCATCATGCAATGTTTTAGCATAGTCATCTGGTGTATAAAGGTACTAAGAATTTTGTGAGGAAAGCTAACCTAACTGGATGAGTGGGGAAATCTAAGGTCAGTGGACATATACTATGAGGATTAGATTTAGCACAAAGTATTCTAACATCAATTAAATTCTTCTTAGCAAGGCAAACTCACCTTACCAGATAGTGGAAAATTAGGTGATCACTAGACATGTCTGGTGTAATGACATTTAGTGCCAAGGGTCTGAAGTTGATGAAGAAAGAAAAGGGGTCTTCACAATATTGACAGAGAATTAGATGGTCACCAAACATGTTTGGTAACATGTAGAATTAGCACATATATCATAAAGTTCTTTAAAGTATTAAAATAATTCACGAGCGCTTCATGGGATGAGCAGGAAAATGAAGGTCAGAGGATCAAGTCTAGAGAAAGGTGATTTTTGTGTAGATGACCTAAATGTTGAAATCTTCTAAGTATTGAGTTCATGATGTGAATCCCTTCAGATTGATGAGGTTTCTAAATCCTATAGGATATATTCATTCAGGTCTCAAAGTTGCAGAACCCCAATCACTATACCTAGGGCACACTCTGTGAAATGAAATTTCTAGAGGATCTAAACCACTAAACATCATGCCCTAATTTAAACGACCTTCTAAACATGTATGACAATCTATCATCAAAACAAATCCAAAACATAGTAGTTCTCCCCTTCTTTAAACTCAAAAACCCTTATTTCTTGAAGTAAACATAGAGAAAAATGAAGAGCTAGGGTTTTACTTACATCTGAAAACATGCTGATCCAATTGAATAAAATTGACAAGCAAAACATAGGTAATCAATGTGGTAAAAATAGATGTTTTTGAATGAAATTCAAAGAAATGGAGGTGAAAACTGACCTGTGTGTGTTAATATGACTATGCTAACCTGCATGCCGATGAAAAAGTTTTCTCCAATTCACTTGAAAAGCTAGGAAATCCTGTGCTAGGGATCTCTCTATGTTTTCTTCAAAGTCACTGGAGCTCAAATTCGTCAGGTACTTTAGATGCAAGTGAGGATTAATAGCGAAATCGATCCTTTTAACCCCCTTGACAGTGCCATTAATGCTTTTTCTAGTTGATAGAGTGTTTAACACTCAGGGTTGAAAAAGTTGAGGAAAGCCTTAGGATAGGATATGTGGGAAAAGGTATCTTCACATGACATAACCTATGATGGTGCTATTTAGTGCAATGTCCGATGATGAGATAAATGCTCACTTACCTTCAAATTTTCATTAAGTATGGTTTTGGTAGAGTTTTTTGAGGTCATGAGATATACCCAGTGATAATGAATTTTAGCACCTATATTGTGAAATAACTTTCTAGTGCAAAGTCAGGTGACGTGTTTTTAGCACTACACCTAGTGACATAGGATTTTAGCACAAATTGTAGTGAAGCATAATTTTAGCACCAATGTAACCAAATGCAACCAAATTACTTCAAATTCAATCATGAAAGGAAATTCAATCAGGCTAGAATATCCAAGTACAACGCAAACCATCAAATAACCAAGACTTCATTTTCTACAAGCAAGAATGTCAAAATTTGAGACCAATCCAAAATAGCAAAAGAGGGGGATCTCCATTTGGCAAAATGGGGTGTGTGTGCAAGGCACAACAAATGGTGACTTTACTAGGGAAATGCTCATAAGCATTTCTAAGATAAACAATAGTTACAAATGTAGAATCCATGTGTTTCCCACTTATTAAACCAGACAACATAACATAGGATCAAAGAATTAGAGACCACTGAATCAGTGCAACCATTCATATTCTGAAAGTCTATGTGTATACAAATGCATTCATTCCCATCCTTTCACAACTAAGATCATCGAGGTTTACTTAGATTAATCTACATGAATGATATCCACCTTATGAACAACCTTGGACATTGCCTTGCTAGTAGTCAAGTGTCTATATCCTTGATGAGGATGTCTCTATGATTCCACTCAAACATTACTCTACTGCCAGATGTCTATAACCCTGATAGAGATTCTTGAATCCTCTAGCTAATTGAATGAGTTATGAGGGTACTAAGAAGAATCACTTTTGGATAAATTGCTTATTTGATTATTCACTTAACTTAGCTTATGATGAGAGTACTATAAAGTACCGCATACCCTTACAATACATGATTAATATCACATGGGCTATGTATATTAGATCAACTTCGCTAGGCTTGGAATCATAGCGGTGGCAAAAGTGGGATCTTAAGCTTTTTCACTTAACCCAGGATCACCAAGACTCCTTTAGAAGCTTTTAGGATTATTTAAAATGTGAAAGATATGAGACTTCAAAACACTTCAAGTGAACCAAACCAATGACTCCTTTCCTATGAACAAATATCATAGTAGCCAATATTAACAATGGAACCCACAATAAGGCCCTAAAGTTAAAACTAAGGTTTCTCAGAGAAATCCTTGGACTATTTGACCTTGAGAGGACCCTCTGAAGTACAACATAGCTGCCACCTTATTCAGGAAATGGAAGACCCCAACAAAACTAAAACAAAAGAAACAACCAAAAATAGAAAGCAACTAATCTAATGCAAAACTACTCTAACCAAAACACAAAACAACAAGCAAAGAATAGAGAAGACAACTATGTACACAAATAGAAGGTGGAGATGCCTCCTAAGCCTCAAAATATTGCTTTAGGAACTGCCCATTAACAGGTAGTGGGAGTTCCTCACCAGTAAGAGTTCTTAGATGATACATACTATCTCCCATGATTTTAGCTCTCATAGGGGCCTAACAAGAGTTTGTCAAATTTTCCATGCTCTCCCTTATTTTCATGAGCTTTATCCTAGTATAGTACCAAATTTGAGATATGAAAGGCCTTTCATTAGCTCTTTTATCAAACCATCATTTTAATATGCCATGATGTTTGGCAAATTTTTCAATTGCAGACTCTCATTTTTCTTCTAAATGTAGTAGTTGAGTCAAGTGCATAGAAATGTGCTCATTAGGCTCTAGTTAGTCCTACATAAATTGCAAAACATGTATCCTCAGGTGTATGGGAAACATGGGCTCTAATCCATAGATCAAGTGGTAAGGTGAAGTTCCTAGGGCAACCTCATTTCTTATCCTATCTAGCCACAAAGCAAACCTAAGATGGGTGTGCTATTCCCTAGGGTTCTTATCAAGCAACCTTTTGACAACATCAAGAAGATTTTTGTTGGTGGATTCAACAACACCATTACCGTAAGGGTAGTAATTGGATAAATTTTTTAACACAATGCCATAATCAAATCCCTAATTTGAAAAGCATGGAGATGAAAATGTAGGACCATTATCACAAACAAAGGAAAAGGGACAACCAAACCTTGTAACAATGTGTTCCTCAATGAATTTAATCACTACCTCTATCATACATTGCTTACATGCTTGAGGTTCTAAACATCTAGTGCAATAATTAGTTGTTGTTGTTAGAATATACCTGTGGCCTATAGAGGAGGGCAAATTGATCATACCAATAAAGTTGAGCCCCCATTGGGAAAGGAGACATACCTCCACCACTGCTTGCAATGGCATGGCTACATTTCTTTCCTTAGAAGCAGTTGTCTGACAAATGTGATAAGTATGAATGTGTGCATGAGCATCCTTGAATAGTGTAGGTCAATAATATCAGGCTCAATGAATTTGATTTGTAGATGAATGACCAGAACCATGTCCTATCCCAAATCTCTCATGAAAACTAACCAAAACATGGGCTACTTCTGTATTGTCAAGGCATCTCAGATAAATCCCTTCACTATTTTTCTTGTACAACATTAATCCTTTGACCATAAAGCCACTACTCTTTAATCTTAAAGCTCTCTTTTGGACTGAATTCAAATGAGGAGGACATCGCTGATTGAGCGGGTAGAATAAAATGTCACTATACCAATCATCTTGAGATATATCTTCCAACACATACTGCTAGGAAACTAAACTTGGATCAGTTTCTATCATGGTTTTAGTGAGATCCTATCCTCGTACCAACTTCATAGGTTGTATTTCTAAATCAAATTCTTGCAATATTGTGACCCATTTACCTCTTCTATCTCCTAGCTCATTTTGCATCAACAAGGTGTTAATGGTAGGATCAGGGACTACAACTATCACCTTACTTCTCAGGATATAATGACAAAACTTCTTGACAAACTTTACTAATGTGTAGGCTTGTTTCTCCACATTTGGGTATTGAATCTCTACATCCTTCAATGGGGTACTCATATAAGCAATTGGATGTTATCAACTGACCCCCATTTCTAGGTCAACATAGATACACATATGTGTTCTGAAGCAAAGGAGTATATGCAAAATGACAAAGTATAATCTAGGCTCACCAACACAAGAGCATTGGCAATTGCTTGCTTAATTTCTGAAAAGGATGCTTTTGCCTTAGGTATCCATTCAATCTTGGCATCTTATTTTAGCATAGTATTCAATGGCCTAACAATTTCAGCAAAATTTGTAATGACCTTCCACACAAATTTAATCTTTACAAAATAAGACTTTATTTCTTTCTTACTTGTTAGAAGCTGGATCTTAAGGATGGCCTAAACTCTCTTAGGATCTATGGATATACCTTCCTCAGAAATGACATGTCCTAACAACTTTCTTCCAATCACACCAAAGATGCACTTCTTGGGGTTCAATGAGATACCATAATATCTGCAATGTTGCAACACTTCCTCAAGTTTGAGATGTTATCGCTTCTTTTTGTTGAAAATATAGTTAGGTCATCCATATAGATAATGATGCCTTTTGCCCCAGGCCTTTAAAAGAAATGTCCATGGCACATTGAAATGTTTCCCTTGCATTAATCAAGCCAAAGGGCATCCTTCAGTATGCATAAATTCCCCACTTATAAGTGAATGCAGTCTTCAATCAGTCGATGTACTCAACCATCACTTGATTATATCTAGAATAACCATCTAAAAATGACATTATTTAGAACCATTGACAATTTGTAGCACCTCATCAAGGGATGGCAAAGGATAATTATCTTTCTTTGAGGCTCTATTCAGATTCCTAAAGTCAACACCCAACCTAATTTCACCATTTTTCTTACATACTAGTACCAAGTAGGCTACCCAGGTTGAATGTTGAACTAGAAAGATGATCCTAGTTGATAGTAACTTCTTCACTTCCTAAAAAATCATAGGCTCCAAGAGGGCATTAACTGGCCTATGTCTCTGTCGAAATGGTTTAATTCCAGGCTTCAGAGGTATGGTGTGAGTAATGATAGAGGTGTCATAAGTTTTTAAATCCTCATAACTCCAAGCAATGGTATCATGTTAATCTATCAGAGCCTTAATAATCCTAGCCCTTTCTTTAGGAGTAAAAATCTTACCAATAAGACAATCTTGATATTATCATCTATCCCTAAGTTATATGGATCACACTTTCCTCTAGTAGAGTCAGCTTATTTCTTCTGAGTGTCAAACTAATCCTGATCAAACAATATTTCCAACTCCACCATTCCTTAGGGAATGGTATTGGTCTTGAGGTTTAAGACATCTTTTAAATCCATTTCAGTGGGTTCTATCTCTTCTTCATCAATTTTCTAAGCAGTGAACAAATATGAACATGTAATAAAATTGATTATACGTTTATCATCTTCGAAGACCTAGAAATGGGTACTATTATCTGGTACAGAAGGAGTAGTAACCAACTCCACTAAAAATTTCTTAAAATTAGATATAGCTAGAGGCTCCAAGGAGTTGTTAGCCTATGCTAATGCATCAGCAATGTGGTTTTAGTTCCCTGGGATTAATTGGATATTGAAGCCATCAAAACACCCCAGACTTGATTTTGGTATCAATTCAATCTTTTATCATGGAAAGAGTACTTCTTCCTCACTTGCTTAACCACCAATTTCAAGTCACCAAATACTTGAATTGTTTTAACTTTCTTTTGAATTATAGTTAGTATCCCATGTACTAGTTATTCATATTCTGCACATTGTTGGTGCAACAGAACTGCAACATGTAAGTAGTCAAGTAGGATTCCCCTATAGGCATAATTAATTAGAATCCAACACCAAACCCTTTCCTGGACATAGATCTTTCAAACCATAATGTCCAAATTAGAGGGTCTACAAACTCTCCTTTGATAATGATATCATGACCATCCTGGCATGTAGTCCTTCTATTGGTCTTGGGCAACAATCTATTATCACCTTCATCTTTTGCACGGTGTAATTTTAAAGAGTTTTGAACTTTATATAATGCTTCTTGGCATAAGGAACACTTGAATCTTGAATGAGATGCATTATGGATGCAACACTAGTTGGGAAGCAATAATTTCTCCATTTATATATTCTTTCCTATAGCTAGCCGGTCACTAATGAATTTCACCACAAAGTCTCTAAATTCTTCAAAAAAATCAAGATCTCCATCAAAGGAAGAGTCATTTTTTGATTGAATGCATACTTCAGTACTATCCTATTGTTTACCCAAAGGTGGTTGAGGGTACCTACAACTATCCAATACTAGTATCTCTTCTACTTGATTTACCTAAGGAAAATAAACTCTAAAGTCTACTTCAGAGTACAATATTTCATTGGTTTGGTTTTACTCGATTATCATGTGCTTCATATTTGGTTCCCTCTCAATGTAGATTTGGTTGGAAATTCCTCTCCAAGGTAGCCACATGTGGGAGAAGTTGGTAGCCATCTAACCATTCAAAGTTTTGGACCAATCTCTACCCAGTAGCATACCATATGTGTCAAGAATGTCCACTACTTGAATGTCTATGTATTGCTATATTTGGATGTCAGAGGCTAACTATAGGTGAATCCTATTTAACTCCCCAACAACTCCAACCTCTATCTTATCTAACTGAGTAACCTTCCTAGAGGACTTGGCTAGACTGAGTCGAAGGGCCTTGTAGATGGCCAATGGCATTACATTAGTTGAGGCTCTGGAATGTACTAGCAGTTATGCAAGTTTTTACCAAATATCCTAAAATTTAGTAAAAAAGGAGGTGACTCCCTCTTTTCCTTGTATAGGGCAACTTGCTGAACTATGTTTGTAACATGAAATCTATCTTTGTTTTTATTCAAATTATCCTTTTACAAAGCTTTCTTTTGAGGTGGATCAGACATGTCTTATACACCTAGTCTTGAAAGAGGGCTATCCTAACTTCTGGAATTTTCGTCAACTCAAATACCAACAAACTAGCCTTCATCTTCCTTAGTTCATCCACCACATATTGACCCAGCTGAGCTACTTCAGACTTCTTGGAAGATTCTATATGTTCACTTTGGTTAGTGATTTATGGTGTAACCTTGGGAGGATCAGGATTATTGGAGGCTTTAGGGTCCAAAGGGACTTGATGGGTATTTGATGGAATAGAAGTAGTGAAGGGCCCCTTAGGCTTATTACTTTTAATGTTATATGGAGTCCTATTGTACCACTGATAAGCTTACACTTAATCAACTTCCTCTTCCTCGGGTTGGTTATCATATTGTGTTACATCCCCAACTTGTGATTTATCTTAATCTTACTTTTGCATGGTAATCAGGATGATTAACTAGAGTTGAATGATTAGATGCAAATGGAAAATATCAAATTAATCATTGTTTATGAGGAAACTACCTAATGCTAGTTAGATATGATATTTCAAGTTGAAATGATTATTTAATTATTATAATTTATTGATCACATGATGATAAACTAATCATGATTTTCTGGTGGTGAGTTTGATCATGTAAGTAACCATCCTTCAAATATGGAAGGAGCATATCATCTAAGAGGAAGAGATAGATGTCAAGAAAAGGGGTTAAACAACCATCTGAGTATTAGACTTTGTCTTTTGAACCCTTACTACTAGGGTGAGTAACATTCTCTCTCTCTTCAACTAGTTAATTAAACTCTACTCAACATCTTTAATGTTGTTTTTTTCAAAAAGATGATAGTCACAAGAATGTTTTGTTGAGTGGTTTGTCGATTTCAAAAAATTTGTTGAGGACCCTTTCATTCCATGTTCTTTTTCTTCTTTATGTATTTTGACTATTTTATCTGATTATTTATGCCTTTTGGAAAATGATTCTTTCTAAGGGAGTAGTGCTCAACCCCATAGTCGCATCGTAAGAATGCATCCTTATCTAATAGTATTGAAGTTCTTAACTCCTTCGATACTTGTTATCCTTAAACCTTTTATATGGGAGTATCTTTATAGTTGTATAAGTTATACTTGTGTTTCACCCATCTTGAGGTCAAACTTGTTTAATAGTAATATTATTCTTTTATTTAAATGTTGTTTAAGTGTTGTTAAGGGCACTGGTCTAGTCACCACCTGTGAGGAGTGGGGAGGAAGTGGCCACTACCCTATTCTCTAGCCATAATTTCAACCAAGCTATCATTAAACAAATAGGTGGCGAGCTTTAAGCTCATCAAAAAACTGTTTATGTGATGTCATGCATGCAAGAATCAGTTTTGATAGATGAGAGATAGAGAGTTTGGGTCTTTTGTCATTGGCATGCATTTGTATTATGTGGTGTTAGGCTGTTGGAGAACACTCTCAGGATGGAGAAAGATAGAAAGTATTTCTTGTATAGTGGTGTCACTGCTACATGGAATGCTTGATAGAGTCGATCTTAAACCAGAGCTTATATAGTGTCCAACTGATATATTCGAATATGCACCAGCTACAGGTATGAATTGTAGCTCATCAATTACAAATTGATAATCATATATTTTGATAACAGTCTTTGATTGTTTATAATGGGTGTCAACTCATGTATAATAGGAACTGTGGTTTAACAGCTTGTGAAGTCATTTTAAACTTAAAGTTTAATACTCTGAATCATCTTTGTGTAACTGTATGATATTGTTGACCTGCATTCAATTTTCCTTGTTTGATTATAATGTTGAGACTGCACATGATACATTGTGCATATAATAACTATGATAGCCAAACTTGGAGTTGCAACATGATAGGGTTTTGAACCCTATTTAACTTCATTATTTTAGTGTCATCGTTATGATGACTATTTTTAAATAGTAAACACAATCTTTTCTTACTTGTGTTAACTCGTATGGGGTGGTTGATTTATGATTGGTAACTCTTGAGCCTTGAATTTTTGTTTTAATGATTATCAGTGGGTAAATGATAGTCACGAAGGATTGAAAATTGTTTATTGTACATAGTCTGATAGGGCAACTGGACTCTTAATTACTATGACAGACACAAAGGCTTAAGAAGTGTTTTATATGTATAGCATGATAGGATGACTATTCTATCAATGATTGTGATGGTTGAGGCATCAGCCTATGTCATCATTAACCAGAGCCTTGCAAGAAAGGCTGAGTCATACTGTGTCATAGGCTTGTGATAACTATGTAATACCAATCCATATTTTGAAGAAGACTAATTCAGTCTTGATGGAAAAATGATGCAGAGCTACTAATGGAAACATTCAACATAGGTGTATATTACTCACTAACATACATTTACCTTTGTATGTTTACCCATCAGCAAAACCATCTTCATTAACCAACCAAATTCCTTTTTGCACCGAAGTCCTATTTCAAATTGATGTGTCCCCAACACTACTATCGCCAAGACTTCTCCCATCACTGTAGCTCAAAATCCTTTCGCCAATCACATACTTCATACCGATGAATGCACTTTGCATTTGTTACCTTTCGACAACACATATACTATCGACCTCCTTAATAGGCTTCACCCTGATGCTTACAGTCACCCCGATACATTTGGCTTTGTACATACAACCTCTGACTTGCTGGGTCAGTTCCTCTTACTGCTCCTATCGGTCAATTACTGCATAAACTCAATGTATCTGTGGAATGTATATTCCAATATACATTAAAAAACATACAACTCGGAGTTGCATTTCGAACATGCATTCGCCGAAGTCAACTGTTAACTTTCCTTGTATCAACCGATGTACACTCACAATGTACATTCCTCACATACAATCCACCCTATGCATCTGTGGGATACTCACAACCATTCAACTATGGGATACACAGGGAATGAAACTGATATACCTTAGCGACATACACAGAGATTGTATATCAACCATATACATCCACAACATGTATTTTGATTATGCATCCGAAGGGTTTGACCGACGTTGACCACCTTGCATGTACCCAAAACTTTCTCTCTCCCTTGTATATGCGACAGATTGAATGTTTACGATGTATGTGTCCCACATACAACTGCGATGGCCAAATGTGATATACGCAAGAACATGCGATAGTGATATACTCACAAAATACATATCCCGCATACAAAAGTGATATATACACAATTTGTATGTCTATTGAAACCACGCGGATTCTCACTATTTTGACTCACTTTATACTCAGCGATTGTACAGAACTTTCTCTCTGTCAATCTAACACAGTTTTAAGACTTTTTCAACCTAGCACATGAGGATGCTAGGGTTTATCAAAGCATGCTACAAACGGTCCTGTGAACATGAAATGAACAAATAAAAAATGCAAAATAAGAACACAAACGAATATATACAGCCATTCCTTCGAATACGAAGTAATCCAACTGGTGGAATGGACTAAGAACCCATTTCATTTCCAAAATAGAAAATTGATTACACAATGAATTTGAAAACTAGAAAAATAACACAAACATGACCTTCTTATTGCTTTCAAAAATGTATACTGATATTTGATTGCACAGTTCCACAATTCAATCTCACAACTCCTGCTCTATCTAATATCCCCCCTCTTCTCAGTCTATTCTATATCTAAAATTGATCTAATCTTAGGCTATTTATCTACTCGCTATGAGTAGTACCGACTTGGTTCCCAGCGGCTGGGAGATAACAACCCTCTAACAAACTCTAACTGACTAACAACCTTGTCATTCCAGATTGACAAGTGTCCTAGGGACTTACACAGAAACCTAGATGCAAACTACAATAACATGTACTAGTCAAATAGACCTTATTACATTTAATATAGAAATGCATAACATATGGAGACCTTAGTCTTCTTCCTTAGATGTATAATTTGCTTGTTAAAGGGGTGCTCCTGCACCATACTCCCCAAGAGAAGAAATCTCAAGTCCACTTGAGATGAGAGTTTGAAGGTTTGCATCATGTTTTCAGATCTATTCTACAGTCATCCAAACTACCTCTAAATCAAGTTTCCCTTGCCAAGCCTCCAAGTATTCCATATACTCTTGGTTCTTTGTCTTCTTTGGCACTCTTGAGTCTAAAATCTTCTACAATTGTGGTGGATCATGTTTAGGAATATCATCAGCTGTTGGACCCTATAATGGTTCCTGTTCTATATCTGCATTATGCTTGTATGGAATTAAATCACATACATTAAAAATAGGTGACAATCCAAGATCATAAGGAAGTTGGATCTAATAAGCATTCTGTCCACATTTCTTCAAAATCTGACATGGTCCAATCTTCCTCTGCATGAGTTTCGTATATTTACCTTTTGGGAGCCTTTCTTTCTTCAAATGAACCCACACCAAATCTCCAACATCAAACTATACATCTCTCTTCTTCTTATCAGCATAGGCTTTATACTTCAATGTTGTTTGTTGGAGTTGGTTCTTGACTTGATCATGCACCTCTTTGATGGCTGATGCAAAAGATTCTCCATCCGCACTAATAGATTCTCCTGTAGGTAGATCTCTTAACTCCAAAATACTGCTTGGATGAATACCATATACCACTTGGAAAGGTGATTTCCCTGTAATCCTATTGATGGTGTCATTATAGGAAAATTCTGCCTATGATAGGATGTTATCCCACTTCTCTCCATGCTGCCTTGTCAAACATCTTAGCAGATTTCCCAATGAACGGTTAACCACTTTAGTTTGTCCATCCGTTTGGGGATGATAAGTTGATGAGAAGGATAAATTTGTACCAAGCTTCTTCTAAAGAGTCCTCCAAAAATGGCCAATAAATTTCACATCTTCTCTCTGACACTATGCTCAATGGCAATCCATGTATCCTCACTATTTCCTTGAAAAATAGATCTGCAACATATGAAGCATCACAATTGGTTTTGCATGGTAGGAAATGGGCCATTTTATTGAATCTGTCTACTACAATAAAAACACTATCATATCCCTTCCTTGTTCTAGGTAAACCCAACACAAAATCCATGCTTATGCTCTCCCAGGGCCGAGAAGGAATGGGCAGTGGCTGATATAATCCTGCATTAGTGGATCTCCCTTTTGCCTTTTGACATATCACACATGCCTCCACAAATCTCCTCACATCTGACTACAACTTAGGCTAATAGTAATGTCTCTTTACCAGATCAAGAGTCTTATCTAGACCAAAATATCCTACCATGGCCCCACAATGTTTCTCCCTAATGATATTCAGCCTCATAGAACACCATGGAATGCACAACTGGCCACCTTTGAAAAGTAATTTATCTTGTATCAGAAATTCAAAGTACTCAACACGATATTTGTCTCCAATGGAAGTACATACTTTGTAGATCTCTCCAAAGTCTTCATCAGCATCATACATAGTCTTTAAGGAATCAATACCAACACCCTCCAATTGAATCTGATTTATGGTTAGAGCCCTCCTGCTCAAAGCATCTGCTACCTTGTTCTTGACCCCTTTCTTGTGCTTGAGTGTGAAGGTGAAAGCTTGTAAAGTCTCTACCCATTTCATGTGCCTATGGTTCAGCTTCTATTGACTGTTTATGAAACTAAGGGCCTAATTATCTGTAAACACTATGAATTCTTTTGGCATTAAGTAATGCCTCCACTTCTTGAGTGAATGGACTAGAGCATACATCTCCAAATCATAGGACGAGTATCTCTTCTTCGCATCATTTAGTTTCTCACTAAAAAATGCAATAGGCCTACCTTCTTGACTGAGTACTGTGCCAATTGCCATGTGGCTTGCATCACATTCTACTTGAAAAATCTTATTAAAGTTATGAAGTGCAAGGACTGGCTGTTGTGCCACCTTCTTCTTCAATGTTTCAAATGAATCATCTGCTTCCTTTGTCCAAGAGAATCTGCACTTCTGTCCTCCTTTTATGGTGTTAAGCATGGGTGCACAGACATGACTAAACCCTTTTATAAACTTCCTATAGAAGGTTACTAACCCATGGAAACTTCTGACATCATTCATGGCTCCAGGAGTTGGCCAAGACAATATGGCACTTACCTTCTCTTGATCCATTTTCAGTTTGCTATGTGAGATGACAAAACCTAAGTAGATGATCTCCTCTTGCATGAGCAAACACTTCTCCAAGTTGATCATTAGCTGCTCTTCATGTAACCTTTTGAGAACCAGGTCTATATGTTTGAGATGCTCTTCCCTTGTATTACTGAAAATTAGGATGTCATCTAGATATACTATGACAAATTTTCCTATAAATTCTCTCAAGACCTCATTCATCAGCCTCATAAAGGTATTGGGGGCATTGGACAAACCAAAAGGCATGACCTTCCACTCATATAACCCATCATTAGTTTTAAATGCAGTCTTCCATTCATCTCCTGGCCTAATCTTGATCTGATGATAGCCACTTTTTAAATCTATTTTTGTGAAATATTTGGCACCTCCCAAGCAATCAAGCAAATCTTCTATCCTTGGGATTGGGAACCTATACCTGATTGTTATCTTTTTAATAGCCCTGGAATTAGTACAAAGTCTCCAAGTGCCTTCCTGCTTTGGTGCTAGTATAGCCGATATTGCACATGGGCTTAAACTTTTGCCAATTAGGCCTATCTCCAACAATTCCTCAATCTACCTTGTTGCCTTTGCATTCTACTCTGGTGTAAGCTTGTATGCTGCCTTGTTTGGAAGTGTAGATCCTAGGATCAAATCTATGCAATGGCTGATGTACCTTATAGGTGTAGGGACCTTGGCATTCCATCAAAGATGATACCTTTGTACTTATCCAACAACTCGCAGACAACAGGATCTATATACCTTTACCTCTTCTCTCCATGGACTTCTTATTGTTGCTCCTTATTCACCTTCAGGCATGGAATTAGGGCATATGCTACTGCACCTTCATCTACTATCTCTTTCATGAATTGTTTACCTTCTACCATCATTACCTTGACTTGTTTTCCTTTTGATTCTACCTCATTCTCCATCAATGGTAGTAACTCTATCACTTTACCATCCTTGGTGATTGAATGTGTATTTCTAACTCCATTATGTTGTGCTCTCAAGTCATATTGCCATGGTCTTCCAAATAGGAGATGGAAAGCATCCATCTAAGCTATGTCAAACAATAATCTGTCCTTGTATGGTCTAATTTGAAACTCCACCTAACCCTGCTCTTCCACAACTGTTTGCTAACCTTGAGTGAGCCATGAAATCTTGTATGGACAAGGATGTGGTAGTCTTCTAAGATTAATCTTTTCTACCATTTCAACAGACACAAAATTTTCAGTAGATCTAGAGTCAATCAGAACTTTACATACCTTTCCTCCTGCCTTGCAAGTAGTTTTGAAAAGAGACTTTCTTTGTGGGGGTTCTTTGTCTGGTACCTTCATGGTGGTCATTGCTCTCCTAATCATCAAAGATTCTCCTTTCTCGGGATACCCATAACCGTCAAGAGCATTCAAACTTTGATAAGTGTTTGAGCTTGTCACACTTTGACAGTTAGATTCTTGGATCAGATTTGTCCTCCTTTCAAACTTTGATAAGTGTTTGAGCTTGTCACACTTTGATAGTTAGATTCTTGGATCAGATTTGTCCTCCTTTCTCCCATTGAACTTGTTTCTTTTTCTCAACATCTACTGGCTATGTGGCCTTCTTGATTGCAATTGTAATATCTGAGAGGTCCTCTGCCCTGAGATCTTCCTCTAAATGGTGGTCTTCTGCCCCTAAAATTTCCTTTTTTATTGTAACTTGCCCCTTGTGTTTGACTATTGTCGCCTTTGCTGTTCTATTGATTGGATTCACATTAGTGTCCAAATCCATTACTTCTACCTCTGAAAGGTCTTCTTCCCCCTCTTTGCTATCTTCCTCTTCCTCTACTATTCTATTTTTGTCTTCTCTTTAATTTCTCTTCCACTTTAAGTGCCAATTGGTAGCACTTCTAGACTGTATCTGGATTATGCAGATTTAAATCTTCTTGGATGGCAAATCTCAAACCATTGAGATACCTTGCTACCCTCTCTTCCTCATTCTCTTTTACCTTTGTCTTGACACATAGTTTCATGAACTCTTTAGTGTATGAACTAACATCTAACTCGTTCTATTTCAAATTTTGTCTCCTCTTATGTAATTAGATGTTGTAATCCAACGGAACATAGGCTTCCTTCACTAAAGCCACCATCTTCTTCCAAGTACCAACTCTGCTCTTTCCTTCTTTCACCCTGTCATCTTGGATGAAATTCCACCAAGTTAGTGTAGCCCCTTTCATTTTGGATTGGGCCATCTTCACCCTTTATGGTCTGGTATTTCCTCTATTTCAAAGAAGTTATTCAAGGAGCCTATCCACTCCATCACTAAATCAGGATCCATTTTGCCTACAAACACTAGCAGGTCTATTTTCATATCCATGGTCCTTTGCTCCATGGATTTGAGGGCATTAAGTAAGGGTCTCTAGTCTGCAGGAACCTCTATCTCTTCATGCCTAGGGATCTCTTCCTCATCCATGTCTTCTTCCTTACAAGAACCTACTTTGTCCCTCAATTTCTCTAACTCATCTTTCAAGGCCTGATTTTGAGCTTTAACTTCTTTGCTTTCTGTAATTTGCTTCTTTACTAGGACAGGGAACTCAGCATTGGTCATCTTTGCTGGAAACTCTTGTGACCCTTTTTCATCTGACATCTTGTCTTTTTCTTCTTCCCAAAAGATACTCCTTTGCTCTGATACCACTATGATGCAGAGCTGCCAATAAAAATGTTTAACACAGGTGTATATTACTCACTAACATACATTTACCTTTGTATGTTTACCCATCAACAAAACCATCTTCATTGATAAACCAAATTCCTTTTTGCACCGAAGTCCTATTTCACATCGATGTGTCCCCGACACTACTATCGCCAAGACTTATCCCATCAGTGTAGCTCAAAATCCTTTCACCGATCACATACTTCATACCGATGAATGCACTTTGCATTTGTTACCTTTTGGCAACACATATACTATTGGCCTCCTTAAAAGGCTTCACCCCAATGCCTACAGTCACCCTGATACATTCGGCTTTGTACATACAACCTCTGACTTGTCGGGCTCGTTCCTCTTACCGCTCCTACTGGTCACTTCCTGCATAAACTCAATGTATCCGCAGAATGTATATTCCAATATACATTCAAAAACATACAACTCGAAGTTGCATTTAGAACATGCATTCACCAAAGTCAACCATTGACTTTCCTTTTATCAACCGATGTACATTCACAATGTACATTCATCACATACAATCTTCCCTATGCATATGCAGGATACTCACAACCAGTCAACTGTGGGATACATAGGGAATGAACCTGATATACCTTAGCGACATACACAGAGATTGTATATCAACCATATACATCCACAACATGCATTTCAATTATGCATCTAAAGGGTTTGACCGACGTTGACCACCTTGCATGTACCTGAAACTTTCTCTCTCCCTTGTATATGCAACAGATTGAATGTTTACGATGTATGTTTCCCACATACAACTGCGATGGACAAATGTGATATATGCAGGAACATGTGATAGCGATATACTCATAGAATGTATATCCTACATACAAAAGTGATATATACACAATTTGTATGTTTATTGAAACCATGTAAATTCTCACTATTTTGACCCGTTTTATACTCAGTGATTGTACAGAAGTTACTCTTTGTTAATCTAACACAGTTTTAAGACTTTTGCAACCTAGCACATGAGGATGCTAGGGTTTATCAAAGCATACTACAAATGGTCCTGTGAACATGAAATGAATAAATAGAAAATGCAAAACAAGAACACAAATGAATAAATACAGCCATTCCATCAATTACGAAGTAATCCAACCGGTGGAATGGACTAAGAACCCATTTCATTTCCAAAACAGAAAATTGATTACACAATGAATTCAAAAACTAGAAAGATAATGCAAACAGGACCTTCTTATTGCTTTCAAAAATGTATACTGATATCTAATTCCATAGTTCCACAATTCAATCTTACAACTCCTACTCTGTCTAATATCTCCCCTCTTCTCAGTCTATTCTATATCTAAAATTAATATGATCTTAGGCTATTTATCTACTCACTACGAGTAGTATAGACTTGGTTCCCAGTGGCTGGGAGACAATTCCAAGTAGCTGGGAGATAACAACCCTCTAACAAACTCTAACTGACTAACAACCTTGTCATTCTAGATCGACAAGTGTCCTAGGGACTTACATAGAAACCTAGATGCAAACTACAATAACATGTACTGGTCAAACAGACCTTATTACATTTAATATAGAAATGCATAACATATAGAGACCTTAGTCTTCTTCCTTAGATGTATAATTTTCTTGTTAAAGGGGTGCTCCTGCACCAAAAAACCTTTCTTGAACTGCT
Organism: Cunninghamia lanceolata; assembly: GCA_027924645.1. NCBI lineage: Eukaryota > Viridiplantae > Streptophyta > Pinopsida > Cupressales > Cupressaceae > Cunninghamia > Cunninghamia lanceolata. The sequence continues at coordinate 134,940 of BSBN01000078.1, forward strand.
ATTTTAACATTGTACTTATCACCTCGATGGGAATGATGTCAAAAATTGATTGCATGTAATGAAAACCATCATGCATTTATTGTAGTTTGATAACTAATTAATTTGTATTGGTAATTAGAAGGTTCTTGTGGGCATATTATTGTGTTTTGTTTCCTATGGGTTCGAGCCATATTTCCTTAAGGGAAAGTTTTTCTTTGAAATGTTCTTGTACAAGAAAAGAACCTTGTCTCTATATATCATGTTATGTAATAGTACATGAATGCCTTCTTGTCGAATGGCAAAGTCACTTCTTATGAATTTATTGTTAAGAAGGTCTCTTAAGATTGAACCTTGTTAAAGAGAGTTGACTCTATGAGTCACTACAAGTTCACCCATTGACTTTATGAACTGAATGTAAACCATGATCTGAGGTAAAGAAAATAAACTCCAAGCCAGTATGGTTAAGAGTAGAGAATATAATTAAACATTTTCTACATACAAGAGCAGAACAAAGTGATGTGGAGTCACTAGTTCCTAGTTACTTAAGCAACTAGAACCTTAAAATGGATAGATAAGACAAAAGTTGAATGTCCAAGGGATGGACTAAGATGATTTTGAACTTAAATGTTCTAGACCAAGAAGGGTCAAACTGTGTTTCTTGTAGGAAATGACAACTTATAAGTTGAGTCAAGGTGGTGGACATATAACAACATTCATTCAGTAACGTTTATGTATGTAAATCTTTGGCTAAAGTAATGCATCCATCTCTGCATGCATTGTTGGTCCATCTCTGCATGCATTGTTGGTCCATAGTGCTCCAGATGTCATAATGTCTCTAGTAGTGTTATACATAGAGTGGATCTACAGTTCTGTCACCGAGAGGCATTATGAAGGATATAACACTAGATACTCATATGCCTAACCTAATGGTTCCTTATATCTATCTGTCTCATGAAGGGTAGGGCCACTTCCAGGTAGGACATTGTGCAGGGTACCGCCATTCTATGGTTGGTGGAAAAGCATTAGGATGATGTTCTCCTTCCCAAGCATGAGACAAGCCAAGGCTTATGAAGACATATGTCATATGATCTAGATATAGTGCTTTTCATTTTATGACTTGAGGGTAAATTATTATGTATAATTTGATATTTGATGCCTTGAGCATAGCTTTGTACATGCTTAGTGAAAGTTATTCACTAATTATATGTAATTGGATAATTTAATTGTAAGCTTTGTTATATTTTGATTTAGAATAGCATGCTTAATTATCAAAATGATAATGATTCATCTTTGTTTAACTCTGATTTGGATAATCATGATGTAGTCTAATTCTTGATTAAGATAAATATTTATGTTAATTATTGATCATCATGGTATGGAATGTTACATATGGTATTAGAGCTACTAGGTTCAATACATGGAACTATAAGCTCACTACTTGATAGTTACTTTATATCCAATGCTAACATATGCTAATGATTGGGTCTTCTATGTGAGAATGGTAAGAATTGGAACAACACCTTGAAAGAAGGTAACAAAACATGGACATTACCTATGTCATCAAAAGGTCTTGAGGGAATGAGCCTCAAGAATGAGAAGACAAGAATAGACTCAATGCTTAGTAGGAGCATGGTTGACTGATGAGGAGACCTTTGCTGATGTCATGAAATGCATCAACCAGGAGTTAAGGAAAGAAGATAGGATGGGTGCCCCTAACACTATTGTTGCATCAACAAAAGCCTCTGCACTTAAAGCGCCAGTTGTGGACAATAATCCTAGGTATTATGATGTAACCAAGGAGGTTGTGAAGGAGTACCTATGTGTACTACCACCTCCTAAAAACTGAAATGATAGATCTCAAGATTGAGAAAAGAAAATGGGAAGTTATCCCAAAATGTAAATGACTTGCAATAGTAAGCTGTAAACAAAAGTTTATAATTTTGATGGATTATATGTAATCTAATGAAAACTATAATGCAATTGAAAAATTCTAACAATCTTTCCTTTCTTGTTAAAGATTACACAAATGAGAATATATTTGTGTCATGGATGAATTCAATGACATGGAAAAACTAATCCATAATTAACCTGCAAACTTTAAGAAGTAGATTGCAGCAAAGGTTCAAATAAGAACCATGATGGGAGAAAGCTAGGATGAAGGGCAACCTTCAAGGCACTCCAAAACTAAACTTGACCAAATTATTTCCTTGCTTCAAGACATGAAAGCAAGATTAGGAACTCTTGAATAGGAAGTTAGGGGTCGCCAAGGAACCAGGGGGGATGCCTAAGATGGGGGTTATGACAAGACACATCATAATGATACCACCGAAAGTGAGCATAGAGAAAATAAGTCTGAGGCTAGACAAGAAGTGCATAGATGGAGCCATATGGGTATAGAACTATCTCGAGACATGAAAAACATTATACCTCCTAAATTTGATGGATCTATAAGTGAAGATGTTGTGGAGGCATGGCTTATGGAAATGGAAAAGTGTTTCAAACTTAGGAACTATAATAAGGCCACTAAAGTAGTATGGGGGGCATTGGAGCTGGTAGGTGAAGCATCCACATGGTGGATGAATAAAAAGATGGAACTAGGATTGAGATTTACAAGCCTTACATGCGACAAGTTCATGGAAATTTTTAGGCAAAGATGGTTTTCATAGTTGTTCTATGATTAGAAGCTTATAGACTTTTAGAATTTGAAACAGACTGATCTATTTGTGAATGATATTAAGAAAAGTGCACCCGCTTGCTTAAATATGTGTCACGATACCAATAGGATGAGAGATTCTATTTTTAGAAGTTTATAATGGGATTGAATGCCTAGATTGGGGGTGAGGTTGATGTTCATGGTCCTACAACAATGGACTTAGTCTATGAAAAGGCCATCAAACAGGAATAGAAACTAAAAGCTATGTCAGCTTATAGAGAAAGGAACCAAAAGAAATACAATTGGTCCCAATCCTCGCAATCCTTGAAGAAAAAGGGGAAGAAATAGGATTTTACTGAGAAAAATGATAAGGGGACCAAGCATAAGAAAACTAAGTCTAAGGGAGAGAAAAAGGGCAATAACTTCTCCAAGAAGAATGTAGACAATTCTAGAAAACCTCAAGAGAGGCAAGGACTAGTGGGAGGGTGCTACAGATGTGGCTGAGATAATTACACCAACCAGTGTCCTAACAAGACATAGGGAGCACAACCAAGGGAAACCCTCTGCCCTCTCAACAAGCAGCGTTCCAGCAACGTATTCATGCAACCTTGGACAACATGCAAGCCAAATACCGAATAACTCCCATTGAAACAATAAGTATTTTATTTGGTCTTCTGATTTTAGTTTTGATTGACATTGGAGCTACTAAATGTTTTTTTCTCCTAGAATTATAAGAAAAATTCCTAGAAAGATTGGATTCATGGAAAACACATGGTCTATAGAATATGTAAACCAAACCAAGGCTTAAGTAGAGCAATGCCTATTTGAGGCTAGGGCTAAACTTTTGAGTTTCTCCACGGAAGTAAATATTTATGTAGCCCTACTAGGCTTGTACAATGTTATCCTAGGGAAAAATTGGTTATGGAGACATCAAGCTAAAGTGGATTGTTATGAAAAAACAATAGAGTGTCTAGATGATTTAGGAAATAAAGTTTTTCTTCAAGGGAACCCTAGGGAAGTCAAACTAAGACAAATTTCTTCCCTGCAGATGAAAAGAGCTTAAAGAAAAGGATGCTAGCTTTTTGTTGTCAAAATGGAAAAACTAAATGAGACTGAGGAAACATATTTCCAAGATGACCTAATGTTTTATGAATATCAAAAACTCAAATAAGTTGGGAAGGAGTGCATAGGTCAAGAAAGATCAGATATGAACTGTTACCCTTTCCTTAGAGATTTTGAGGACGTATTTCTGGATGAGCTACCAGGATTACCTCGTAAAAGAGCCTTTGATTTCTCCATTGATATAATTCCTAGGTCAGAACCTATTTCTAAAGCCCCCTATAAAATGATCACTATAGAACTAATGGAGCTAAAAGCTTAATTATAGGAATTATTGGATAAAGGGTTGACTAGACCCAATGTGTCACCCAAGGGAGCACTAGTCATTTTTGTGAAAATGAAAGATGGTACCTTGCAGTTATGCATAGATTACCACATGTTGAACAAAGAAACCATTAATAATAAGTATCTGTTACCTCACATTGATGATCTCTTCAATCAAATGAAGGGTGCAATCATGTTTTCAAAGATTGATCTTCAATTTGGGTATCATGAATTGAGGTTGAAGGATGAGGGCATCCATAAGATAGCCTTCAGAATAACATATAGACATTATGAATTCACTATCCTACCTTTTAGGTTAACAAATGCACCAGCAGCATTTATGAATCTAATGAATAGTGTATTTAGGGACTGTCTGGACAAGTTTGTCCTAGTGTTTCTTCATGACATTCTAATCTATTCTAATAATGAGGAAAAGAATCTGTAGCATTTAAGAATTGTTCTTCAGAGGTTGAGAGGGTATAAACTATATGGAAATATCTCTAAATGTACTATCTTTTAGAAGGAACTATAGTATTTGGGCCACATAATTTCAACTAACAGAATAGCTATGGACTTGGCTAAGATTAGGCTATTTTGGAATGGCTGATACTGAGAAATGTTCATGAGGTTTGAAGTTTCATGGGCCTTGTTGGTTATTACAGGAAGTTTGTGAAAAACTTTTCAAAAATTGCATACCCTAGAACTTCATTACAGAGAAAAGGCAAGAGATTTGAGTGGTTAGAAAAGAATCAAGAGGCCTTTGACCTACTGAAGGAAAAATTGAATTCAACACTGATTTTGAAGGTACTTGACCCAGAGGGTCAATTTTAAGTCATCACCGATGCCTCAGAGGAAGACTTAGGTGGTGTACTAGTCTAGGATGGACAAGTCATTGTTTATGAATCACGTAAACTAAAAAATTATGAACAAAACTATTCCCCACATGATTTGGAACTCATAGAAGTCATTCATGCATTGCAAATGTGGAGACATTACTTGCTTGGGAAACCTTTTGAGCTAAACATAAATCACTAAGGAATCAAATATCTATTCACTCAACCACACCTTAATGCTTGGCAATTAAGATGGTTGGAATTCATCTCAGATTATGATTTTGAGATTAAATATATACAAGGAAAAGAAAATTGAGTTACAGATGGTTTGAGTAGAAGAAGAAACAACTCCTCAGTGATCTCCATACATTCTGATTTTAGGAATTAGGTGTTACATAAATCTAAGGGAGATGAGTTTTACGAGCGAGTAAAATAGGCCCTTGAGGAAAACCCCCAAAATTTGAGATATGAGGGATTTAACATTGAACTGGATGGGCTATTAAGGTTTAAAGGAAGGATGTATGTACCTAACTCTTTAAGGAATATGGTATGGAATGAGGTTCATTCTCCACCATATTTTGGACATCCTAGAGTAACAAAGTTACTTGTTGATGTGAAACCCCTATATTTCTGGAAACAAATGAAGAGGGATGCTAGAAATTTTGTAGCTACGTTTATGGAATGGCAAAGGGTGAAGGTGGAACACCGTCACCTGACACAATTATTATACCCTCATGAAATTCTTGAGTGGAAATGGCAGATTATAAGCATGGACTCTATACAAGGGCTTCCTATGTCAAGGAACAGGCACAATGCTATCCTGGTTGTGGTGGATAGACTCACCAAAGCCACTCATTTTATACTTGGGAACTTGACGGATGGGTCACCCATCATAGCCAAAAAATTTGTTCAAGAGATTTGTAGATTGCATGGCATTCTTGAGAAGATTATCTCATATAGGGATGCACAAATGACATCAAGGTTTTGGCAAACCTTTTTCTCTTCACTTGGAACCCAGTTAAAAATAAGATCTTCTTATCATCTTGAAATAGATGACCAAACTGAGAGGGTAAACCAAGTGCTAGAGGATTTGTTGAGAATGTATTGCATGGTTCAATAATACAAATGGGAGGATTATCTTCCTCTAGTGGAATTTGCCTATAATAATTCCTATCACTTTGCTATTAAGATGGATCCATTTGAGGCATTATATGGACAAAAGTGCAGAACCCCTATAAGCTAGGGTAAGCTAGAAGATAGGATTAGCCTTGGTCCATAAATGTTGTTAGAGATGGAAGAGAAAGTCCATCTAATGAATAGAAGGCTAGCGGAAGCCATTGATACAAAAAAGAGTTATGCGGATGCTAAACACATTGAAAGACATTTCACAATGGGAGAGAAAGGTCTCTTAAGGATAAAACCTTAGAAGAGTTCTATTAAATTTGGAAAGATGTTCTCAAAACATTTCTCGTATTATGTTGTTTGACTATGAAGGAATTAAATCATTGGGGATGATGATTCTTATGGGGGAGATATGTTACATTCCCAACTTCTGATTTAGCTTAACCTTACTTTTTCATGGTAATTAGGATGATTAATTAGAGTTGAATGATTAAATGTAAATGGAAAATATCATATTAATCATTATTTATGAGGAAACTAACTAATGCTAGTTAAATATGAGATTTCAAGTTGAAATGATTATTTAATTATTATGATTTATCAATCATATAATGATACACTAATCATGATTTTCTTGTGGCAAGTGTAATCAAGAAAGTAATCATCCTTCGAAGATGGAAGGAGGGTATCATCTGAGAGGAAGAGATAGATGTTGGGAAAAGGGGTTAAAAAACCATCTGAGTATTAGACTTTGTCCTTTGAACCCTCACTACTAGGGTGAGTAACATTTTCTCTCTCTTCAACTAGTCAATTAGACTCTACTCAACATCGTTAATGTCAATTTGTCGAAAAGACCATAGTCGTAAGAACATTTTGTTGAGTCATTTGTCGATTTTAGCAAAGTTGTCGAGGACCCCTTGGTTCCATTTTCTTTTTCAGATTTATGTATTGTGACTATTTTATCTGATTATTTATGCCTTTTGGTGAATGATGCTTTCTAGGGGAGTAGTGCTTGATCCCATAGTTGCATCATAAGAATGCATCCTTATCTAATAGTGTTGGTATTCTTAGCTATTTTAATACTTATTATCCTTAAACCTTTTATATGGGAGTATCTTTATAGTTGTGTAAGTTATACTTGTTTTGACCCATCATGAGGTCAAACTTATTTCATAGTTATATTATTCTTTTATTTAAATGTTGTTTAAGTGTTGTTAAGGGCACTTGCCCATTCACCACCCACAAGGAGTGGGAAGGAAGTGGAGGCTACCCTAATCTCCAGCCATAATTTCAACCAACCTATCATTGATCAAATCGGTGGCAAGCTTGAAGATTAGCCAAAAACTATTTTTGTAATGTCATGCATGCAAGAATCGGTTATGACGGATGAGAGATAGAGAGTCTGGGTCTTTTTTCATTGGCATGAATTTGTATTATGTGGTGTGAGGTTGTTGGAGAATGCTCTTGGGATAGAGAAAGATAGAAAGTATTTCTTGCATAGTGGTGTCACTGGTATAGGGAATGCTTGATAGATTCAAGCTTAAACCAGAGCTTATATAGTCCCCAACTGGTACATTTGACTATGCACCAGCTATAGGTATGAGTTGTAGCTCATCGATTACAAATCGATAATCATATATTTCAATAATAGTCTTTGATTGTTTATAATGGGTGTCAACCCATGTATAATAGGCACTATGGTTTAATGGCTTGTGAAGCCATTTTAAACTTAAAGTTTAATACCATGAATCATCTTTGTATAGCTGTATGATATTGTTGAGTGGCATTCATACGTGATACCTTGTGCATATAATAACTATGATAACCAAACTTGGAGCCGTGACATGACAAGGATTTGAACCATATTTAACTTCACTAGTTTAGTGTCATCATTATGATGATTGTTTTTAAATATTAAACATAATCTTTTATTACCTATGTTAACCCATATATCATTGTCAATTTATGATTGGTGGCTCTTGAGCCTTGAAGTTCTATTTTAATGATTCACGGTGGATAATTGATAGTTACAAAGTCTTGAAAATTGTTTATTATGCATAGTCCAATAGGGCGATTGCACTCTTATTAACTATGATAGCCACGAAGGCTTAAGAAGTGTTTTATATGTATAGCCTAATAGGGCAACTTTTCTATCAATGATTGTGATGGCTGAGGCATCAACCTATGTTATCATTAACCAGAGTCTTGCAAGAAAGACTGAATCATACCATGTCATAGGATTTTGATAACTATGTAATACCAATCCATATTATGAAGAAGACTAATTTAGTCTTGATGGAAAACCCTTTCTTGAACTACTATCTTGACACTATACTTATCACCTCAATGGGAATGATGTCAACCATTGAATACATGTAATCAAAACCATCATGCATGTATTGTACTTTGATAACTAATTAATTTCTATTGGTAATGAGAAGGTGCTTGTGGGCATATTATTATCTTTTGTCTTCTGTGGGTTTGAGCTATATTTTCTTAAGGGAAAGTTTTTCTTTGAAATGTTCTTATACAAGAAAAGAACCTTGTCTCTATATATCATGTTATGTAATAGTACATGAATGTCTTCTTTTCGAATGGAAAAGTCACTTCTTATGAATTTGTTGTTAAGAAGGTCTCTTAAGATTGAACCTTGTTAAAGAGAGTTGAATCTATGAGTCACTACAAGTTCACCCATTAATTTTTTGAACTAAATGTAAACCATGATCTGAGGTAAACAAAATAAACTCCAAGCTAGTATGGTTAAGAATGGAGAATATAATTGAACCTTTTCTGCATACAAGAGTAGATCAAAGTGACATGGAGTCACTAGTTTTTGTCAGAATATGAAAAGATTATTAACCTAGAAAACTAGTGGAAACAAATAGATATCTAAACTATGAATGCAAATGTTACGAAATCAAAATAGCAACATAGAGTTAGTCTCTAAGAGAGTAATGAAAATACTAGAAGAAAAATAGCATTAAGAGGATGCAAAAGCAAAAGATACAAAATACAAGCCAGGTAGCATGCTTATATAGACTAGGAAGAGGGAGGAGGTGGCAACACCGACCAATCAGGAGCAACCATCTATCAGACTAAAGATAGCAAAGTATCTTCCCAAGATAGATAATAGATGCTCACATGTAGGAAGGTGACACCTCGCAACCACTCACCTAATAAGACATGATTTATTAACCTAAACGAGATTAATAGAACTGTAGGAAAAACTTAGGAATATAGGGAAAAATAAATAACCCACTAGGAAATAAAAACTTACACTAACACCCCCCATAAGCAAAGCTTAGGTGGATGTAGAAATGGGTCTCGGCAAATCAAGCCTGATGAGGTACCCATGTACATAAAATTCCCCCCAAAAGAGAGAGAAACCCCTTCCAAGATAGAGAGAGAAGAGACCCCCCCAAAGTAGAGAGAGTTAGGACTCCAAGTGAGAGGAAGAAGCCCCCTAGAAGATGAAGCATCCCGCACCCCCAGTAAAAATCACAAATGAAGGAACTTGCTCTCAGTGAAGGGTTTGGTGAAGATATCAACAACCTGCTCAGATGTCAGACAATAGTGAAGGTCGATGACGTGGCCATGGATGAGCTCTTGGATGTAGTGCATGTGGACCTCTATGTGTTTGGTCCGCTAATGATGGACTGCATTCCATGAGATCTAAATGGCACTCTAGGTGTCAAAAAATATGACTAATGGCCATCTGATCTGGATACCAAACTTAGTACAAAGATTTTGAGGCCAAATGGCCTCAGTGGCGGCATTCACAGCCCCCTGATACTCGGCCTTAGTAGAAGAAAGAGCAATAGCAGACTAGTTTTTGCTCGACCAACAAACAGGACTTGAACCAAGTGAGAAGGTGTAACCTGAAGTAGACTTGCAATCCTAAGAATCACCTGCCCAATCTGAATCTGTGTAGCCCACCAAGTCAAGCTCAATGCCTGTTGCATAGTGAATGCCAAAACTGTGAGTACCTTGAATGTAGTGAAGGATCCGCTTGGCTGCTTTCCAGTGTAGCTCATGAGGCTCCTGCATGAATCGAGATACCATGCCTACAGCATATGAAATGTCAATCTCGTATGAGTCAAATAAATGAGACTTCCAACAAGATGTCAGTACAAAGTGCCATCAACAAGTGGAGAAGAACAATGAGCCTCAAGTTTGACTCCAGAAAGGAAGGGAGTCAGAGCAGGCTTACAGTCAGCCATATGAAACCTCAAGAGCAAATCTAGAGCATACTTGGACTGTGTGATGGTGATCCTGGAAGAAGACTAAAAGATCTCAATCCTGAGAAAGTAATGCAACAAGCCCAAGTCAGTCATCAAAAACATGCCATGAAGGGTAGTTTTGACAGCCCCAATGGTGGATGAAGAACTCCCTTTGATCAGCAAGTCATCAACATATAGAACCGGAAATAGGAGTGAATCATCCTGCTGTAGAATGTAGACATTGGGATTAGAATGGCACCGAGTGAACCCAACTGATAGAAGGAAGGAGTCGATCTTGGTATACCAGGCCCAAGGAGCCTGTTTGAGGCCATAAAGAGACTTCCAAAGAAGGCACACAAGTGAAGAATCTTGAAGGAACCTATGTGGCTGCTCCATGTAGATCCCCTCCTAAAGGTCAGCATGAAGAAAAGTACTCTTCACATCCATCTGGTGTACTTCCCAATGATTAGCTACAATAATGGCAAGAACAAGTCGGATGGAATTCATTCAGGCAACTGGTGCAAAAGTCTCAGAGTAGTCAATCCTAGGAACCTAGGAGAATCCTTTGGTGACTAAGCAAGCCTTATTCTTGTCAACTAACCCATCTGCTACAAATTTTGTTTGATAGATCCACTTACATTGAACACATTTTCTTCCCTTAGGAAGAGGGACAAGATCCCAAGTGTGGTTCCTCATCAAGGAACTATGCTCCTCCTGCATAGTTGTATCCCACTCAGGAATACCAACAGCCTCATGAATAGACTGTGGATCTGAGGCAGTAGCAATGAAGACATGTGGAGCATCCTAGAACTGTGAACGAGTCTGCCTGGTGTCTAATGGATCCCCAACCCAATCACCTACAGACTGCAAGGTTTGTCTAGCCCAAAGTGGACAGAAAGAGGGAGAATCTGGAGGAAAATCATCAACCTCTGAATGATGACTAGGAGAGGAAGGAGGTGAGTCCTCTGAATCACTCTCTACATCGAAAGTGGAGGTAGAAGACTGCTCAAGTGAATCTGACTCATCAGAAGATCTGTCATGTATCCCAAGTGACTCCAATGTCAAAGTAGGAGTTGGAGAAGTCATAGAAAGTGAGCTCGAAGAGCCCTCCTCAAATTGAACACTTCTCTCAATGAACAACTCATGTGTAGTAGGGTGGAGCAACTGATAACCCTTCACACATCAGGATAACCTACAAATATGGAAGGTCTTCTCTGTAGATCCAAGGCCTTGCATTTCTATGTAGGACTGTGGGCCCATGTAGGAGAACCAAAAAATTGAAAGTGCTTAACTGATGGTTTTTGACTGCTCCACGCTTCAAAAGGAGTGATTCCCTTCAAGGCTCAGTGAGGAACATGGTTCTGGATATAACAAGCATAGTTAATGGCCTCTGTCCAATATTGTGGTGCAAGAGATCTAGATTGAATCATGCAGTTTGCCATTTCTTTCAAGGACCTATTCTTCTATTCTACAACACTATTCTGCTGAGGATTGTATGGAACTGAATGCTACAAATTAATCCCCTCTAAAGTATAAAACCTCTCAAACTAATGGTTGACATACTCACCACCATTGTCAGTGCACAAAACTTTGATTGTTTTCTCAGATTGCTTCCCTACAAAAGTTTTGAAGTCCTAAAAATGATCAAATACCTCAAACTTCTATTTGAGAAAGTACACCCAAGTATATCAAGAAAAGTCATCAATGAATGTGAGGACATATCTAGCCCTACTAAAAGAAGGATGCTGAAATGGACCAGCTAAATCACTGTGAACTAACTCCAATATCTGTGAAGCTCTCCATGCCTTACCTTTGTCAAACTTTTCCTTAGGATGCTTACCAAGAATGCAACCTTGGCAAACACCACCTGAAAACTGAACTAAAGGCAACCCTGTGACCATGCTCTACTAGTTGATCTACTGCAAGTAGTGGAAGTTAAGATGGCCAAACCGCTCATGCCATAATCTACTCAAATCATTAGAATAAGTGAGCAAAATAGTCAAAAGAGGATCAGGAACAAAGTGAGAAAATAGATAGAGTCATGACTGATGATCTGCTCTCCCAACTGCAACTGTAGAACCACTGTGCAACTCACGAATCTCCACTGAATCAGGACTAAACTCAACCTACTTTCCTGAACCTGTGTGAGTGATCTGGTATACTGATAGGAGATTAGTTGATAATGAGGGGACACAAAGAACATCATGGAATGTACCATCCCCCACATCAACAGACCCTCTCCCACACACCTCAACATGAGTGTCATCACCCATCAAAATATAAGGCATAGTACACAACTCCAAAGATGCAAGTTCTTCCTTAGATGAAGCCATGTGGTGCGAAGCACCCGAATCTAGAACCCAAGTGGATGGTGAAGAAGCAATTACAACAAGGGCCTTGCCCTTTCCTTTCCCCTTGCTATTTTCTTTTGCTTTATTAGACCCCTCATTAGAACTCTGTTTGATAGACTTAGGAACACTGATATTATTCTTCTCAAGAATGTGTGTCAAGTGATCAATTTGTTTCTTCAGACATTTAAGTTCATCATGACTGGGTCTTTTACAATAGGCACATTAGACCCTTTCTTTCTTAGGCTTGTCACCCTTGGAAGATTGGGTCTCATTAGTTGCTTTTGAAGCAACCAGTATCTGATCCTTCTTCTCCTTGCTATTCTTTTGTTTCTTATCCTTACTATTGTTGCTACTACTTTGTCTTTTTTGTTCTTTTGTGCCTTAGTTGGCAACCAAGGCATGTGACTTACAGGACTTAAGAGTGCCCATTTGGATTAGCTTGTCCTATTCCCAAGTGAGATTGACAGCAAAATCATCTAAAGATGGCATGGTGAATTGAGTACCAAGTGCACCCTTAGTAGCATAGAAAGCAAAAAAAATACAGAATATTCTGAACTTAGATTACAGAAAATACTAAGAATCAGTTGTTCATCTTTCTTTTTAATTCCAAATTGTTTTAACTATAGCCTTAGTGATTTCAATTTAGTGAAGAAATCTTGAATTGTGTTGAAATTGCCTGGACTTAAACTAATTAGTTCATTTTCCAACATATGACCCCTCATTGAATCTTGTGTGCCAAATAGTTTTTCTAGCTTTGTCCAAATTTCATTTGGTGTATTCAAAGACTCAATGTGAAAGAACAAATCAAGAGAAATAGATAAGCACAATGTTCCATATGCTTCATCACATTTGTTAAACCACTTAGGCTTATCTTCATCTTTAGCAGGTTCAGTTTCAAGCCCCATAGTTATCCTATTTAATCCAACTTTCCTTAAGTGAATTGTCATGCGTGATTTCCTTTCCACTCAAAGTAATTGTATGGAGTTAGGATGGGTAGATTTGTTTGATCCATGATGAAGAAATGCAGAGAAGAAATGTCGAAAAGAAGAAAACCCAACCAAAACAACCCCTCCTTTTCACTCAATCAAAGAACCCCCCCAAGAAAATATGATTTTGGTACTTTATATTAGTGCGCTTACAACTACAACTAGCAAGAAATACTAAGTGGTCTTGATTTCAATGCATTACAAAACCCTCATGAAGACCATATGCTAAAAATACAACTTTAGCACAATACTTAAAGAAATAAATAGTACCACTGTGATCTACTCAAAAAATCATGCACTTTCAAAAAAAGAATCGCCTCAATACGAGGTCGTATGTGAAAGTTATGATCCTTTAAAGTTCTCAAAGCGAGAACTGTGGAATGTCATGATTGAGAATCTGCAATTTTCAAAAAAACTTGGGATCAGAATCAAAAAACATCTGCACTAGTACATAGAGCACGAAAAAATAGCCAAAATAAAAAAAATTCGTGGGAAAAGGAGTCCATATGAGTAAGAATGAAGCATTTGAAATCTGGCTTCAAAACTGCAACTGCCAATGGAGAGGGGACCTGCTGTAGCTTTCTGAGCACGTTTCTACAAAATATAGACTACATGCAAGAATAGAAAGATACCTAAATGGTTTTTCTATGCTGTGAACAAAACCCAGAAGGCGTTTTTCTTGCTGATGTACAAACGATGTTGATCCGGTGTAAACAGAATGCCTTTAGCTACAAAAGAACGACCCCAATAACCAAAAAATGACATGTAAAGGCTGAATCAGCTACCTAAGACAAGCAATGGCATTTTGGAACATGCAATATTGATTAAAAACACCAAATATGCAAGTTGGTTGTCAGATTTGAGCTTGAAACCCCAGTTCTGCAACTGTGTATGACAATCTCTGATTTCTGTGAAATGAAAGCCAAATCTAACTTTCTCAGGCCTCCTAGATGCATTGGAATAGCCAAAAAAATTGCAATCACCCAGATTTCATAAAACAAATGTGCAAAGCTTAGAGATTAAAAAAGTTTTCATCAAACTTTTCTGATTCTCAAGATCATCTGAAGATGCAAGAGAAGAGCATACTAGGTTTTTAAAAAATTGTAAAAAGATTTATTAGCCACCCCCCCATTGAATCTCTCAAATATGGAAACTAAAATCTACTCTTGTACATAGAATAGCTCTGATACCATGTTAGAATATGAAAAGATTATTAACCTAGAAAACTAGTGCAAATGAATAGATATCTAAACTATGAATGCAAATGATACAAAATTAAAATAGCAACATAGAGTTAGTCTCCAAGAGAGTAATGCAAATGCTAGAAGCAAAATAGCATTAAGAGGATACAAAATCAAAAGATACAAAATACAAGCCAAGTAGCATGCTTATATAGACTAGGAAGAGGGAGGAGGTGGCAACACCGACCAATCAGGAGCAACCATCTATTGGACTAAAGATAGCAAAGTATCTTCCCAAGATAGCTAATGGATGCTCACATGTAGGAAGGTGACACCTCACAACCACTCACCTAATAAGACATTCTTTATTAACCTAAGAAAGATTAATAGAAGTGTAGGAAAAACCTAGGAATATATGGAAAAATAAATAACCCACTAGGAAATAAAAACCTACACTAATAGTTCTCGGTTACTTAAGCAACTAGAACCTTAAAATGGGTACATAAGGCAAAATTCTAATGTCCAAGGGATGGACTAAGATGATTCTGAACTTAAATGTTCTAGACCAAGAAGGGTCAAATTATGTTTACTATAGAACATGACAACTTACAAGTTGAGTCGAGGTAGTGGACATATGACAATGTTCATTACGTAACATTCACGTATGAAAATCTTTGGCCAAAGTAGTGCATCTGTCTTTATATGCATTATCGGTCCATAGTGCTCCAAATGGCATAATGTCTCCAGTAGTATCATACATAGTTAGAGTGGATCTATAGTTGTGTGACTGAGAGGCATTATGAAGGATACAACACCAAATACTCAGATGGCTAACCTAATGGTTCCTTATATCTATCCCTTC
Organism: Cunninghamia lanceolata; assembly: GCA_027924645.1. Lineage (NCBI taxonomy): Eukaryota > Viridiplantae > Streptophyta > Pinopsida > Cupressales > Cupressaceae > Cunninghamia > Cunninghamia lanceolata. The sequence continues at coordinate 150,510 of BSBN01000078.1, forward strand.
CATGAAGGGTAGGGCCACTTCCAGGTAGGAAGTTATGTAGGGGACTGCCAGTCTATGGTTGGTGGAAAAGCACTAGGATGATGCTCTCCTTCCTAAGCATAAGACAAGCCAAGGCTTATGAAGACATATGTCATATGATCCAGATACAGTGCTTTTCATTTTATGACATGATGGTCAATTATTATGTATAATTTGATATTTGATGCCTTGAGCATAGCTTTGTACATGCTTAGTGAAAATTATTCACTAATGATATGTAATTGGATATTGTAATTGTAAGCTTTGTTATATTCTGATTTAGAATAACATGCTTAATTATCGAAATGATAATGATTCATCTTTGTTTAACTCTGATTTGGATAATCATGATGTAATCAAATTCTTAATTAAGATGAATATTTATTTTAATTATTGATCATTATGGTATGTGATGTTACATATTGAAAATGGAAAACATAACTATCCAAAACAAAAATAGTATCATACCTTTGAAAGATGTTGGATGCACATCATATCCTATAGGAGGTGGAGTTTCTTGTAACTCAACATTCTAGACTTCCTTAGAAAGATGTTGGATGCATCTTGAAACTCATGACAGTCTAACTCTAAGTGGGTATCAGTGTTATGGATCTTACACCAAGAGGATAGGGTAGATTTAGCATCTATTACTCATCCTGGGGGGTGATTATCTACATTCTGAGACTCTGGTGGTGATGGAACATCTCCATTAGTTGTTCTTGTATTCCATGTTTTTTTAGTCTTTGATAATTTTGATTTTGGTACTAGCCTTGGTTTTGATTACAAAGTGGGACCGGAAGGTGACAAAGCTGAAGAATTAGTTTATACCTACTGATTATGAGTTGTAGTTGTTAGAAAAGATTGCAAAACTTAAGACAAAAGGATAAATCTATGAATGAGTACACTGAAGAATTTCATAAGATGATCATAAGGATAGGACATAGTGAAGCAAACAAGGAGAAAGTGGCAAGATAAATCAATGGACTGAGATTAAACAATCAAGAAGAACTAAGTTTGGTAAGGATGACATCTTTGGAAGAAGCATATCAGTTTGCCCTAAAAGTTGAGGAGAAGCTAAACAAGAGACATTATCAGAGATAGAGAGGCAGAGGAGATAAATTTTAGAGAGGAAGAATGTTTTACGGATGTGATAGACTAGAGAGGAAAAATGTTTTATGGATGTGATAGACCATTTAAAGAGCAGAATAAATTTGATATCCCAGTTAGAAAGGATGACAGAGATAACAATGCTTACTGTAGAGATAACAATGCGTACCGTAGAGATAACAAAAATTTTTACTAGAGAGGAAACCCTAGTGCATAATAGAATGAAGGATACAAAAGAGAACGAAGAGGATTACATAAGAGAACATTCAGAGGTACTTGTTTCAAGTGTGGAAGTGAAGGACATAGAGCATTTGAATGTAATCAAGGTAGTACAAGTAAGAGGACAAAAAATAGTGGAAGAGAAGCCTATGTTGAAGAACCTGTTGAGTTAGATAACCCCTGTTCTGTTGGTAAACCAGAGAAAGGAGAATCATTGGTGATGAGGAGAGAACTATTTCAAATAGAGGCAAATGAGGAACCATCACAGAGGAAAAGTCTATTCAAAACCAGATGAAAATTCAGAGGTAAGTGTTGTAAAGTTGTAATTGATAGTGGTAGTTATGATAACCTAGTTTCAGAGGAGATGGTGACTAAGCTGAAGATGGAAAGATTGAAACACCCTAAGCCCTATTAGATAGAATGGATTCAAGATGATCTTAAGGTACTAGTGAGTGAACAATGTTTGGTACAATTTCATAGTGTATCTTATCATGATGAAGTCTTGTGTGATATTATGCCTATGGATGTTTTTCATATCTTGTTGGGTAGACCTTGGTAATATGATAGAAAAGATATACATGATGGGGGAAAGAACACATATACTATAACAACAAATGGAAAGAGAATTACTTTGATTCCTTTGGAGGATGATCCTAAAGATATGGTATGTGGAAATGCTATAATTTGTTTGGTAGATGGAAGGAAATTTCTGGATGGTTTGAGACATGAGAATATGTGTTATGCCTTGATTCCTAAAAAGATTGAAGTAGTGAAGAAAGAAATTGAACCAGAGAAGATAAGAGAGCTGCTGACAGAGTATGAAGACATCATATCAGATAATGTACCTAAAGGATTACCACCTATAAGGAGTATCAGTCATCACATGGATCTTATACCCAGAGCAAGTTTGCCTAACAAAGTAGCACACCAGATGATACCTACATAGAATGAAGAATTGAATAGACAAATACAAGAGTTGTTGAGGAAAGGTTTGATTAGAGAAAGCTTAAGTCCTTGTATAGTGCCTGCAATATTAGCACCAAAGAATGATGGAGAATAGAGAATGTGTACTGACTCTAGAGCAATAAACAAGATCACAGTTAAGTATAGATTTCCTTTAACTAGGATGGATGATATCATGGATTGTTTGAGTGGAGCAAAATATTTCACAAAGATATACTTGAAGGGTGGATACCATCATATCAGAATCAGAGAAGGTGATGAATGGAAGACTCCTTTTAAGACAAATGAAGGATTGTATGAGTGGTTAGTGATGCCCTTTGGATTGACAAATGCATTGAGTACTTTCATGAGGTTGATGAATGAAGTTTTGAAGAAATTCTTGGGTGAGTTTTTGATTGTATACTTGGATGATATTCTGACTTTTAGTAAGACAAAAGAGGAACATTTGTAGCATATTAGACAAGTTTTACAGAGACTTAGAGACGAGAAATTGCTGATAAACATCAAGAAGTGTAGTTTCATGAAGGAAGAGTTGGTATATTTGGGATTTGTGATTTCTGTAGAAGGATTGAAGATGGACCCTGAGAAAGTGAGGGTAATTGTTGAATGGCCTACACTGGAGAGCATTGGAGAGGTTAGATCATTTCATGGATTGACTAGTTTCTACCAGAAGTTCATCAGAAATTTTAGTTTAGTATGTAATCCTATGACAAAGATAATGAGAGGTGACAAAAGATTTTTAGTGGACATCTAGAGTAGATAAAAGTTTTGAGTTGTTGAAGAAGAAAGTGACAGAGCAACTTGTTTTGGAATCACCAGATTTCAATAAGGTATTTAAAGTTGATTATGATGCAAGTGGAAATGCAATTGGAGTAATGCTAAGTCAACAAGGTAGACCAATATCATATTTCAATGAGAAGTTGAATGATACAAGGAGAAGATATTGAGTTTATGATCAATAGTTCTATGCCATAATTCAAGCCTTGAAGAAGTGGAGACATTACTTGTTGCCTAAGGAGTTTGTGTTGTATATAGATCATCAAGCTTTGCAATATTTGAATAGTCAAGGTAAGTTGAATCAGAGACATGAAATGGGTAGAGTTCATGCAGAGTTATACTTTTGTGTTGAAGCATAGGAGTGGAAAATCAAACAAAGTTGTTGATGCCTTGAGTAGAAGAAGAAACTTGTTGACCGAGATGAGAGTGGAAGTATTAGGTTTTGATGAATTGAAGAATATGTATGAGGGAGACATTGATTTTACAAAACCTTAGAAAGCCTGTAAAGAACCTGTTGTGATAGATAGGAGTAAGTGGTTGGACTATTTCATTCTAGAAGATATTTTGTTCAACAGAAGTCAGTTGTGTATACCTAGAAGGTCAATGAGGGATAATTTGATCAAGGAGAAGCATAGTGGTGGATTGGCAGGACACTTTAGCATTGACAAGATAGTGGCTTTGGTAAGTGAAAATTATATTTGGCTTCAGATACATAAGGATGTTTGAAGATTTGTTCAGAGTTGTAGAGTTTGTCAAGTTATAGAAGGAAGTTGTCAAAATACTGGATTATATAAACCTTTGACAGTACCAGAGAGACCTTGGGAAGACATAAGCATGGATTTTGTAATGGGATTACCTATGACACAAAGAGGACATGATTCAATATTTGTAATGGTTGATAGATTTTCAAAGATGGCTCATTTCATACCTTGTAAGAAGACAACTAATGCAGTGTATATAGCTGACCTATTCTTCAAAGAGATTGTGAGATTGCATGGATTACCTAAGAGTATAGTTTTAGATAGAGATACAAAGTTTGTTGGATACTTTTGGAGGACACTTTGGAAGAAGATGAAGACAGATTTGAAGTTCAGTTCAACTTTTCATCCACAGACAAATGGATATATAGAGGTAGTGAATAGGAGTTTGGGAAACTTGTTGAGATGTTTGGTTGGAAAGAAAGAAGTTGGGATTTGATTCTTTCACAAGCAGAGTTTGCATACAATATTTTAGTAAATAGGAGTTCTGAAAGAGCACCTTTTGAGATTGTTACTGGAGTGAATCCTAGAGGAGTCACAGAATTGAGAGATACCATTATAGAAGAAAAGAGGAGTGCAGAAGTAGAAGAATTTGCAGATCATATGAAGACAGTGCATAACCAAGTGAAGAAGCATTTGGAGGATATGAATAGTAAGTACAAAGAGAAGGCTGATGAGAAGAGAAGACATAAGGAATTTGAAGTGGGAGATGAAGTGATGCTATACTTGAGAAAAGAAAGATTTCCAGTTGGGACATATAACAAGTTGAAGATGAAGAAATTTGGACCTTGTAGGATACTCAGGAAATTTGATTTAGGAAATGCATATGAAGTGGGGTTACCAAAGACATTGGGTACCTCACCTATTTTCAACATTGCAGAGCTTTATCAGTATCATGATGCAGAGTTTAGTGACAACATGGAAGAAGACTTGGAGAAGCAGTTACCACAACAAGCACTGAAACAAATTGAAGACAATTTGGACAGCAGAGTTGGACACAACACTAGAGGAAGACAATACAAATAATATCTTATGATATGGAAAGGTAGACCAGAAGAGGATTCATCATGGATTTCTCAGGCTAAGGTAGATTGTCTTGGTTCTCCCCTAGCCCCAACAAAGTGAGGGACTCACTTTTTCAATAACCTCAGATGTCTGATGCAGGAGCATCCCTGGTTCAAGAGTAATCTTGCATCAACCAAAAACATTTGCATTTTAGTTCTTTCATTTTCTAGTTTAGTTCAAGTAGTTCAGTTAGAAACAATTTTAACTTGTGGTTTGGTATTGGTATTTCACATCTTACAGATCTGGACTTAGCATCTACATGCATTCATCTACATCATATCAAGAATTCAGAGCATTTGGATAAGTTACCGGAAAGATATCACTATCAGAAGTTGATTATTTTCTTAGAGAAGAGCATCTTAACAATCTTAGACAATCAGCTAAAGGAGAAGGCTTGTGGATCATTCCTTGACTTGCAGATCTTAGTGACACATCATTCAACATCCTTTAGTTCATGGCTGACCTTCCCCAAGGGTTCGCACATCATTCCATTCATTTGAGGAAGTGTTCTATGCATTTAGGTCTGACCTATCTATGAACACGTTACAACTCTTCATTGGAGTTTATGACCTTCCTTGGCTAATGCGGAAGAATCTATTGGTCCAAAAATGATATATAAAGATGTAATAGATCCTTAGAAAAGTAGCTATTCACATAAGAAAGATCTGATAGTTTAGATTTTGTGTGAATGAGCTTCAAATCTTTATCATGCGTATGTATGTAATCAAGCCTGTGAGCCGTAATTCTAAGCCCACATGTTGCTAACCAAATTGTATTTGAATTCTATGATATACTAAATAACTAAATCTACATTTGTTCCATTTCCTTGAGTTGTTTCCGTTGTGTTTACTCTTGCTATACGGTCTGGACAGTTCATTCTGTGAACCCTCCTATCGTGATTGCACCAGTAAATCATAAAGCAGAAAACAACAAAAATTGCACATAAAAAATAGAATATTATTTTATTGATTTGGACATATCATTACATTATAGAAGCTCAAATACAATTAGAGAATGAATCCTCCACAGGATGCAACACATTACAAATTCCTATCCCAAGACTATGGAACCTTCTGCCTACTATAACCCAAAATCAGCTAGGGTTTCTAATTTCCTGTCTTTTCTTAACTCTACACTTTCCCCCTTATCTATACTACTACCAAGGGTTCCCAAAAATGGTTATTAATAGCCTTTTTGGTGGCCTCTAGCCAAATTTGAATTTTGCATCTCCCTCCAAAAATAGGTCAACTTTCGAGAGCCATAACTTTTGATCCGGGTGTCTGATTGATGAATCGTTTGAAGTGCCAGAAATCTCGTAGAGTACTCTATGTGCTAAGAACCCACTTTTCTAGTTATACCCATTTTTAGGCCTGTAAGAGGCCATTTAGAGCCTTAAACCTAAATTTGAATAATTTTCAAGCATTTTATGGAAACAGAAACTTTAAAATCTTTCAGCTCACAAATGATCTTTACATGATTCCTTCAACAAAGGTCTTAGTTTTCATTTACAAAGCTACCTATAAATTTTTCTTCAATCTATGCCCAAATACAAACTTTCCAAAAATAGTAGTTTGCTATTTTTAGCAGTTTGGAAAAACTAAATGTTCTACATCATTATTCAAGCAACTATGGAACAAGAAATACTAATTTTGAAAAGAAATGAAAATAACATCAATGATTTGGAATCAACATCTTTTTTGGGTGATGCAAGATTGCCCTTACACCATTGGATGCTCCTGCATCAAACACCCAGGGTAATTTTGAGAAGTGACCTTGTCACATCTCAAGTGTTTGAGGAAAACCCCAAATAGTCCACTTCTACCTTAGATAACCAAGAAGAATCTTCAACTAGCCTTCCTTTTCACTTCACTAGGTATTCTTCATATTGTCTATTTTGAGTAGTTCTTCCCACATGGCTATCCAAGAATTCTTCCATCTCCTCATTCTCTGATGTAGGTGTTGAGTTATTACACTATTCTTCTGTTGGTCCATCCTCTATGCCACCTTCATGATATTCTGTTAAATCAACAATGTTGAACATAGGGGAAATGCTGATTCCACTCAGTAGCTCTACCTCATATGCATTTCCTAAATCACACTTTTTCAAAATCCTAAATGGTCCAAATTTCTTCATTTTCAACTTATTATAAGTAACAACTGGAAAGCTCTCTTTTCTCAAGTGAACCATGACTTCATCTCCTACCTAAAACTCCTTATATCTCCTCTTTTGATCTTCCTTAGCCTTGTACTAAATATTTATTTTATTAATGTGCCTTCTCACCTCTTCATGGAAATTCTTCAGGTGTTCTATAAAGTCTTCAGCTTTGACACCTATCTTTTCTCCCTTGTCTAGCTTCCTTAACTCTAAAGAATTTCTTAGACTACTACCATATACAATCTACAATGGTGATTTACCAATGCTCCTATTGAGAGAATTGTTGTAAGCAAATTTTGCCTATGGTAAAATCAAATCTCATCCCTTAGGCTTATCTCCTACTAATCATCATAGCAGGTTACCCAAACTCCTAATCACCAGTTTTTTTTGTCCATCAGTCTATGGATGGTGTGCAGAACTGAACCTCAAATTTGTCTTCAGCTTCTTCCACAATGTCCTCTAGAAATAACCAACAAACTTGGTATATTGATCTGAAACTATGCTCTTAGGTAGACCATGTAGTCTCACCACCTCTTTGAAAAATAATTTTGCAATATGAACAACATCATTAATTTTTTTAAAAGGAATAAAATGTGCCATCTTCAAGAATCTATCTAGCACCACAAAAATGGAATCATGTCTTCTTTGTGTCCTTGGTAAACCAAGAACAAAATCCATACTAATATCATCCCATGGCTAATATAGCCTTGTATTCTGACTTGTTCCTTTTTCCATCTGACACTCTCTACAACTCTACACAAATTTCCTCACATCCTGTTGCAGTTTTAGCCAATAATAATGCTCACCAACAATATAAATGGTCTTATCTCAACCAAAATGTCCAACTAATCCCCTAATATGCTTCTCCTTATTCAAGTTCTCTCTCATGGAACTCCTTGGAATGCACAACTGGCTTCCCCTAAACAACATGATGTTTTGGATTATGAAATCCAACCATTTTGTCCTCTCCAAAGTAACAAGTTCCAAACAAGCTTTCCAAGCCTCTGCAAAATCTAGATCTTTAGGATATAAAATTTTGAGCTCATCAAATCCAACAACCTCCATCTTCATTTCTATCAAAAAAATTTGCCTCCTGCTCAAGGCATCTATAACTCTGTTGGACTTCCTACTCTTGTACTTCAAAACAAAACTATAGTTCTACAAAAACTCAACCCATTTTAAGTACCTTTGGTTCAACTTTCCTTGACTACTAAGATACTGCAAAGTTTGATAATCAGTATATAAAAAAAACTCTTTTGGAAACAAATAATGTCTCCATTTCTTCAAAGCTTGAACTATTGCATAAAACTACTAATCATAAACATAATATTTTTTCTTGGCATCATTAAGATTCTCACTAAAATAGGCAATGGGCTTACCTTGTTGACTCAAAATGGCTCTTATAGCACTGCCACTAGCATCACAATCTACCTAAAATACCTTATTGAAATATGGAAGTACCAAAATAGGTTGCTATGTGACTTTCTACTTTAATGTATCAAAACTCTTCTTTCCTCCTGTAGTCCATTTAAACTCTTTTCTATCCCCTCTCATTGTCTCAATTAGGGGTGCACAAATTCTACTAAAATTTTTGATAAAATTTCTATAAAAACATGCCAAACCATGAAAATATCATACCTCTGTGGCACTCCTTGGCATGGGCCATTCAAGGACAACCCTTACTTTTTTTAGGTCCATCTTTAGACCTTCCTCTGAGACAACAAATCCTAGGTATACCAACTCCTTCTTTGCAAAACTATATTTCTTCACTTTAATCAACTTCTCCTCCCTTAGCTTCTCTAAAACCCTTTTGATATGCATCAGGTTCTCATCCTAAGTCTTACTAAAAATCAAAATGTCATCTAAATAAAAAATAACAAAACTTCCCAAAAACTCTTTCAATACCTCATTCATGAGCTACATGAATGTGCTCGATGCATTGGTTAACCCAAATGGCATGACTAACCACTCATACAAATGGGTGAAAATTTAGAGTTGTGTCCCACTTTCAGCGAATTAGATAGTTCTAAATGGATAGTTTTTGAGCAGTAAGTTTCCACTCGGCTTTATTCTGCCTAGTACCACATGGCGCCTACATGGCACCTACGTGGTTGCATGTTTTTGGGTGTAAACAAATTGAGCGGTACTTTTATGCCTGCTAAGGTTCCAGGTGGAACCATATTAAATAAAAATAAAAAATAGGCAAAAATGTCATTTTCGTCTGCATTGGTGTCTAAGTAAAAACTTCCACCTAGAGCCCACAATAGCTAGTGAGCACACAGGCCTGCCGACCGCCACCTCTAGGTACACATTACCTATTTCTCATGGGCTCCAGGCTTATTATCTCTTGAATTGTTTTGATGTATTTGTTCTCTAGTGTATGGCCTCAAAATCTTATTATCTCTTGAATTTCAAACCCTAGCTAGAACTCATATTTATAACCTCAAAAGATTATTACCTCTGGAATTTTGAATGGGTATTTGAAACACTTATAATAAATAAAATTTTGAAACCATACAAAATTCTATATAAATTTTGACAGTCCACACAAAATTTCTCCTTTCATGTGATTGAAACACTTAAAATTTTGATTGTATTTTACGTCAAAAATGTCTAAATACAGCCATACGACCATCACATTTAGGCCCTGATGGAGATGCTCTCATTATACATGTATTATAATATCATATGAAAGGAGAGATTTTGGACAAACTATCAAAATTCATATAGGATTATGATGATATATATATTTGGTTTTTATATTATTTCAAACCCTAGCCTAGCAATCAACCTATCATGTCAATTAGCTTCAAAGGTGCCCTTAAAATACTATGATAAAATCATAAAGTTATATATAAATTATATATAAATCATATATATATATATATATGTATCATAATTCTATATAAATTTTGACAGTTTGGATAAAAAATTTCTCCTTTCATGTGACTGAAACATAGACAGTGTATGGACTATCAAAATTTCTCCTTTCATGTGATTGAAACACTTAAAATTTTGACTGTATTTTACGGCAAAAATGTCTACATACAGCGTATGGAGTGTTTAATCTAGTCTAGCAAAAATTTAGATTTAAAATGAATAAATTAAATACTTACATATGTTTTTGAATACAAATGTATAAAATACAATGAACATGAGTAGAACTTAGATATCTCATACATTACTCAAAATAAAACATTCACGCATACACAGCCTCTTAGATGAATGAGTTATTGTGATAAGTATCCAAGAGGAGTGTTTCTAACTTGACAACTATAGGCAATAGTGACACCTAAAGAGCTAGTTGTGGCACATGAGGAGGTAGTGGTGGTAGCCAATTTTCTTCAATCAAGGAAGAAAACATGTTCTTATTAGCTACCTATGAAAACACTTATTTGCATAAATAAACTTAAATAAAAGAGGTGTAATATAAAATATTGCACCATCATGAGTCAACATCACTCCATGTGACAAATAAGACCACATGAATTAATCCATGGGCCTCTTGTCAAGTTAGTACTCCCTCAAGAATCACAACCACAACCATCATGAAGATCATATGTGAGCAATGTTTCATTCTTAACAAATCAATGTTTGACCTCTTAAGTTGACTAGTACAAAAAGGAAACCCCTAAACTACCACAAATAGAGGAGGATGGAGAAAATGAGATTTAGGAGTGGTTGTAAAGCACCCAAAAATTTTTTAGAGTGGATACTAAGGTAGCCACTATATTAGCATAGGACAAATTGAAAGAGGAACAAAACATTGAAATGAGGTAAAAGACAAGAAGGCTAGAGAAACTATTCCTCAACAAGAGAAAATGATAGAAGCTATCACACAAAAGGAGAAAGAAGCTAATGCAATAGCCACATAGAAGGAAGAAATGTACTTCAAAAAAACTATAACATAAAAAGGAAAGTAGATTATGATTACCACTCAATAAGAGACTTCATGAGAGCTAATTGAGAAGATCCACACCTTCTTGGCCCAACAAAGACAACAATTGCCTATCCTCTTAGTAGCCCCTAGTAACCTTCAACCATTGAATAAGGGATAGCAAGTTGACTTACATAAACCAAATCCCATTAAAAAATAGACCTTGGGGAATGCTCTTCAATATAGTGCTCAACTAGACTAGATGAACCCCTATGTGTAGAATGAAGAGATGATCAAATTCTTAATAAAAAAAATCACTAAATTTAGACCCTAATATGAACTAGATCCTATATTAACTGTGGAATTCTATCTAAAGCACTTGACACAAACTATTTTGGCATGCATGGAAATTATGGCCAAGAAATAGCAAAAACATTGACCAAGTGAAGTATGGGAATATAGGGAAACTCTTTTTAAAATAATGTGCACTAAGATTAAAAGAGAATAAATGACTATCTAGAGTAGATAAGTAGTTATAATTAGCACATGACAATACAAAAACATATTTCTCCTACACACTTATTTGGCCAACAACTATGTAAAATCTCTAAAGAATGAAATCAATAATATTGAGGTTCAATTCCTAGTTAAATAAACTTTGAACAACATACAAATGGATCCAAATGGTACAAAGAGGAATAAATTATTGTAGCTTAGTGAGTAGTACAACAAGCAATATATTAAGTGGGTGCAAGAAACCAATCAAATGGATGAGTATGGGGCTACAATCAACTACAATCTTACAAAATTATCCAATGTTGTACAATTTCATAAGACTTTTATGGCTAAACATATGACTAAGGTACTACCATCCTTCTTTTATGAGGTAGAGGAAGAATAGCTGGATCTCAAACTATAGTTGTGCTAAGCCATAACAGGGTAAATGCAAGGAGATGGGGGACCAAAAAGTTGCCACCATCTCCAAAATTAAATAAAAATGTGAGTGCATTATAACGTGCTTGCATTTTTCTTTTAATAAAAGTAAAAAAAAAGCCATTTTCTGCACATTCACCCACGGCTTTTCCCTTGACAACAACAAAGAAAACTAAGCAAAATGTGATCGTGTTGAAGAAAAGGAGATTCAATCAAGTGCATGTGAGAAAACAAGAAATTCACAATGCCACCTCACCGCCAAAGACATCGTCATGCAAATTTGGAGGCTCCAGCACTGGAAGAAGGTAGGGCTTGTCTGATTTTCTTAGTTTTAGAACATTTTTTTTAGTTTTGCAATGTTTGATTTATGTTTATATTGCATTTAGAGTTATTGGAGAAGTAGAAAATCTAAATCCTGTTGAGGAGGGTGAAAACAACCCCCAAAACCCTCCAAACCCTCCAAATCCTCAAAACCCACCTTCACCTCCTTTTCATGTAAGGGATAATTAAGAACACTACTTAGGGATAATAGAAGAAAATAAGAAACATCTTGAAACTATTATTCAAACCCTAAACAATCCATGTGGAACCATTGAGCATAGGAGGGCACTTGCAAAATCACTAGAGGAGATTATTTCCCACATGGATTTGGTGAGGAAACAAATCACCGATTTCCAAGACTATAGGGAGAGGACTCGGCAATATTATGCTGACAAGTTGTCATATGAACAAGTGAAGAAGGAAAAAATTACAAAAGTTGAATTATGTGAAAAATTTACTAATCCCAAAACTGGCCAAACATTAGAGGAAACTTGCAAACGGTTTCCTATACATTGGTATAGGAATGAAGACATATCCCAAAACTTTTGGGATAGATGGTACATGGTCTTCGATGAGTGGCCATGCAATAATTATGAGGTACCAAAATATGTTTTGAGGAAACTCTATTGCGAGTTCATCCTCAACAAGATTCTAAATTATTTTGATATTCTTGATTTCTAGGGTAGAGGTGGTGGCTCTAGCCAAGATAGACTCGAGGCTCAGTGAGATGAACAACATGTGCCTATACCCTAAGGGAGGCCAGAGCGTAGGTCACTCCATTTGGCTTTGAAGGAGAGTGTTGAGTTGGAGACTTTAAATTCAATGACTACTCTAATCCAAACTCTATCACAGCATGCAGATGATTTTACCCAAGATGATGAGGGTGAGAGTAGTAGGTATCATGTGTCCCCACATTTGTGCAGTACATGTGGGAACCTATGTGATTATGGGACACAAGAGGCATGATAGGACTCTGTGACACAGGGGCAGCATGCTGCGACATAGGGGCAAGACATATTGGATGATCTTGTTCTCAGTGGCAATCTTTTACAACATACATTTGGTAATGACTCTCAGGTAATTTGTTACAAGTTTCATCTTGATTTAGTATATTTTTGTTTGAAATTTGTAAATAATTTTATATGATTATCTATATTATAAGTAAAAAATAATGTATGTAATTGTTTGCGTAATGAAATTCTAGGGTCAGAGTCTCCATCCTCCCTCTGTTAGTCATCCATTGGTGGCTTATGAGAAGAGGTCAAGTCAATAGGTATGTAATTTATCACATATTCGTAATTATTGTAGATATGTCAATGGTAATATTATTTTGTGACTTGATTTGATGATTTCAACAGTCACCAGCACGTCCACAGTTTCCTTGGTCTCCTGGATGCCAAACCACCACTTTTACTGAGGTAAATTTAATCATTTCTAATCATTATGCATTTTAAAAATAATGTTATGTATTTATTTAATTTTAATAATCTTGAACTTGATTTTTAGATACTGAATATAGTGGAGACTCCTCATCTTCGTGAGTCAGTACAGATAGGCATTGATGCAGCCATGATGTCTGCAAATCCTTTGACTGAAGTATGAGCCAATAACATGAAAATATCATAATTCTGTATTTCTTTTATATCTCATGTCATTTGATGTACATAAATGATATTTATGTTTAGTGAATTTTTCTTCTTGATGCTTCTCACAGGAGTTCACAACTCCAGTTCATCCAACTATGGATGAAGAGAGAGTCAAGATGATGGAGAGTGATCATCAGTTGGCGGTAAGTGATCATTTACATATGTGATGTTATATATTTCATGCATTTTTAATACTAATGTGTATATTGTTTGTGTATTAAAAGGTGCAGCTGGATGAACTTTATTCGAAGAGGTCTACTCAACAGCAAAGAGAGGATGTGTCACTGACTGGCTCTCCATCTTCATAGTCAAAGAAGGGATGCCGATTATTTCCTAAAACTCCATAGGAAACTAGTTTTGGGGAACTTTTTTTTATGCCTAGATGGCTTTGTATACATACTTTTGTATGTTAATCCGATGTATATTTTTGTATATTTGCCTATATGTCTTTGTTTGGACACACCTATATGGATTTTTATATAAACTAGATGTTATATTCCTGATATTATGTATATACGATAGTTTATAGTAAATATTTAATATGATAATCAATTATTATTATAGGAATTTGGTTTTACAAGTGCCAATTGCATTTACTTGAAAGTTTATGAATTGTTTTCAAATAATCCATTTTGTGCATATCCTGCAATCATTGAATTATGTCAGACTGTACATTTCTTTGAGGTATCATTTTAAATAGTTCACATACCTTTTCTATGCTTCCATACTTTCCATACAAGTCTACAAGGGAAACTTTGCAAATACAATACATGTGAGAAAATTCCAATATCATTTATGCTTTGATGGTTGTCCACAACATGTTCTCGAGATCCCATTATAGCATAGGCAAGGAGGAAGTTGGTTAAGGTTCTGCAATTTGGTTTTAGATGTGCCAAAATTTGCATAAATGGTTGAAATTTATTTTTGTGCATTTGCTTGAGAGTTTTTAAAGCCTTATAAAAAATCCATTTTGTACATATCTTGCAATCATTGCATTCCATGAGACAACATTTCTTTGAGGAATTGTGTCTAATAGTTCATGTTCATTATATATGCTTCCGCACAAGTTACATACATGTCTTGCAGGGTACTTACAACTACGACATTTGACAAAATTCCTATATCCTTTATGCTTTGATGGATGTCTATACCATGCTCCAAACATACCATTTCTAAGGTTTTGGAATTTGGCTTTACACTTGCCAATTGCATTTTCTTAGAACTTTCTAAAGGCTTATTAGTAAATCTATTTTGTTCATATTTTGCAATCATTATATTTTATGAGGCAACATTTCTTTGAGGCATCATGCCAAACAGTTCACGTGTCTTGTCTATGCTTCCACACTTTGCATACATGTCTCCGAGGGCAGTTACAACTACAACATCTAACAAAATTCCCATATGCTTTATCCTTTTGATGGATGTCCATTTTGGC
Source organism: Cunninghamia lanceolata (assembly GCA_027924645.1). Lineage (NCBI taxonomy): Eukaryota > Viridiplantae > Streptophyta > Pinopsida > Cupressales > Cupressaceae > Cunninghamia > Cunninghamia lanceolata. The sequence goes on from BSBN01000078.1 coordinate 165,784, forward strand.
ATAGGCAAGGAGGATACTGGCTAAGGTTGTGGAATTTTTATTTACACCCGCCAATCGCATTTGCTTGAAAGTTGCTAATGCCTTATCAAAAAATCCATTTTGTTCATATCTTACAATCATTGCATTCAGTGAGGTGACATTTCTTTGGGGCATCATGCCAAACAATTCATGTGCCTTTTCTATGCTTCCATACTTTGCATACATGTCTACAAGGGTGATGTAGTAGGTAAGGAGGACGACTCAACTCCATGGAAACATATTTCATGGTGCAAGAGCACCTTAGCCATAGCCAATCTTGGCTAGGAGCATGTCATAACAAGGTCCTAGGACATCATAAGACAAGTTGATGGTCTTCTGTCATCATTTTGCATGTAATAAGGTCAAATGACCAATGTCATTTGTATTTGGAGTCATGTTTTATGTTGTTTTCAAACAAAAAGTCTAATAATGTAAGTAGTGGTAAGAAGTTGCTTTGTCAACTTAACAAATCATGTAATAAGGAGTTTACCTAACGATCAGATAGGTTGAAAGTTAGTTATGATTGACTTGAACTATTATAAACATGTATAAAAGCTTCACACACACTAAGGTCTCGTTTCATGTGCCAAGCATCACATTCGTTCGGGGCAGCAGGCTACCGACAAAGTCCCTTAAGCTCCCTAAGATGAAAAAATTATCAAACTTTGATGGGAGAGTTCTTAGAATTCATGATAGATGGGAATGTTTTATTTGGACCTACAGGTGCACATGGAGTCCATCCACAATAACCTCTCTTGGTTTCATTCAACTCCAGTCTATTTGACCATGCCAAAATCAAACGCATTCTTGCAAAATGCTTTAGTTTCATGCAGTGGAAAGGTGGTAGGAGTGACATTTTGTATTTCATAGATCATGGGGCCGAACGGACTTTAGAAACACATCAGGTTGGGTGGGTAAATGCTAGGGGAGGTCTTGTTTCATGTGCCAAGCATCGTATTCATTCGGGGTAGCAGGCTACCAGCAATGTCCCTTAAGATCCCTAAGACCAAAAAATTGCCAAACTTTGATGTAGCAGTTCTCAGAATTCATGGCAGATGGGAACATTCCATTAAACTATCTCATTTTTTATCAACTCCTATCCATTTAATCGTGCTAGAATCAAACTCATTCTTGCAAAATGCTTCAGTTTCATGCAGTGGAAAGGTGCTACGAGTGACATTTTGCATTCCATAGCTCATGGGGATGAATGGACTTCACCAATGCATCAGGGTGGGTAGTTAAATGCCAAGGGAGGTCTCATTTCATGTGCCAAGCATTGTAGTCATTCAAGGCAGTAGGCTACTGGCAAAGTCCCTTAAGATCCCTACAACAAAAAAATACCAAACTTTGATAGAGCAGTTCTTAGAATTTGTGATAGCTGGGAACATTCTGTTTGGACCTACAAGTGCATATGGGATCTATATACAATAATCTCTCTTAGTTTCATTCAACTCCTATCCATTTGACTGTGCTAGAATCAAACGTATTCTTGCAAAATGCTTCAGTTTCATGTAGTAGAAAGGTGCCAGGAGTGACATTTTGTATTGCATAGCTCATGGGGCTAAACGGACTTTGCCAATACATCGGGGTGGATAGGTAAATGCAAAGGGAGGTCTCATTTCATGATCCAAGTGTCACAGTCATTCAAGGCAGTAGGCTATCAGAAAAGTCCCTTAAGCTCCTTAAGATGGAAAAACTGCCAAACATTGACGGGATAGTTCTCAGAATTCGTGGCAGCTGGAAACATTCTATTTGGACCTACAGGTGCATGTGGAGTCCATTGACAATAATGTTTATTAGTTTTGTTCAACTATTATCCATTTGACTGTGCCAAAATCAAATGCATTCTTACAAAATGCTTCAGTTTTATGCAATCGAAAGGTTTGCTAGGTGCCATATTTTTTGTTCTACTCATTGTGGGGTTGAGTGGACTATGCCAACATGTCAAGGTGGGTGGGTAAATGCTAGGGGAGGTCTCATTTTGTGCACCAAGTGTCTCAGTCATTTTGGGCTACAAGCTATTGGTAAACTCAAAAAGTGCTAAGTCTCGGTAGCTTGCAGGCCACAACGATTGGGACACTTGGCACATGAAACAAGACCTCCCCTTGCATTTACCCACCACCTTGATGTGTTGGTGCAGTCCATTCAGCCCCATGATGAGCACAACAAAAAATATGGTACCCGATAACCTTTCCACTGTAAGAAATCTGAAGCATTTTGGAAGAATGTGTTTGATTTTGCCACGGTCAAATGGACTTGAGTTAAATGAAACTGAGAGAGGTTATTATGGATGGACTCCACATGCACCTGTAGGTCCAAATAAAACATTCCCAGCTGCCACAAATTCTAAGAACTATCTTGTCAAAGTTTGGCAATTTTTTCATCTTAGGGAGCTTAAGGGACTTTGCTGGTAGCCTACTGCCCTAAAAGAATGCGATGCTTGGCACACAAAACAAGACCTCCCCTAGCATTTACCCACCACCTTGATGCATTGGCAAAGTCTGTTGGCCCCATGAGCTATGGAATGCAAAATGTCACTCCTAGCACCTTTCCACATCATGAAACTAAAGCATTTTGCAAGAATACATTTGATTTTGGCATGATCAAACAGACTGGAGTTGAATGAAACTGAGTGAGGTTATTGTGTAAGGACTCCATGTCACCTATAGGTCCAAATGTAACATTCCCAACTACCAAAAATTCCAAGAACTATCCCATCAAAGTTTGGCAATTTTTTTCATTTTAGGGAGCTTAAGGGACTTTGCTGGTAACCTGCTACCCCAAACGAATGCAACACTTGGCACATAAAATGAGACCTCCCTTGGCATTTACCCATCCACCCCAAAGAGTTGGTGAAGTCCGTTTGGCCCCACAAGCTATGGAATGAAAAATGTCACTCCTAGCACCTTTCCACTTCATGAAACTAAAGTATTTTGCAAGAATGCATTTGATTTTGGCACAGTCAAATGGACTGGAGTTGAATGAAACTAAGAGAGGTTATTGTGGATGGACTCCACGTGCACCTATAGGTCCAAATAGAATGTTCCCAGCTACCATGAATTTTAAGAATTATCTTGTCAAAGTTTGGCAATTTTTTTAATCTTAGGGAGCTTAAGGCACTTTGCTGGTAGCCTGCTGCCTGGAACAAATGTGATGCTTGGCACAAAAAATGAGAACTCCGTTGGAATTTACCCACCCACCCCAATGCGTCAGTGAAGTTCATTTGGCCCCATGATCTATGGAATGCAAAATGCCACTCCTAGCACCTTTCCAAACATGAGGAAGAACCACAACCCAATCTAACTCCTGAAAGCATGAAGACACTAAGAACACTGAAGACATGGAGGACAATGAAGCATGAAGACATGAACAAAATCCTATCATGAGGAAGAACCACAACCCAATCTAACTCTTGAAAGCATGGCATGTTATGATGAAGAAGCACAACTAAAATACAATGATCCAATGGCATGAACCAATGACATAAGCAACTATGTCCTACTATTGTAACATGATAAACATGAATGTTATGAAATAACATCCAAACCCTTTGATGTGAATCTTGATATGACATGAGTGAAACATGAGTGAATAGGATTAAGACCAATTAGGATCAACTTCATCCATTACTTAGATCTAACGTCATGAAACAAATCAAACAAAATGTACATGAAATATATAACATCACTTATGTAATCGATCACTTACCGCCATTTGATGATCACTCTCCATCATCTTTTCTCGAGCTTCTTTATCTGTAGTTGGATGAACTGGAGTTGTGACCTCCTATGAGAAGCATCAAAAAGTAAAATTGACTAAACATAAATATACTGGAGGGAAGCAATTCATACTACTATTTATATACAAAACAAAGTACAAGTAACCATTTAGGAAAGTTTTATGCATACTTGCAAATTAATCCAACTAACCATTTGGGTCTTCTCTACTCTTTATTGTGTCAAGTATGGCCTCATGGTCAGAGTCACACACCTTCCACAAGGTCTTTTCCAAAGGCCTACCTTGATATTGTATCAAATGAACATTGGTTACCACAACAAGGTTGGAGTAATGAGGAATCTTCCGATGCATGTCAAAGTCCTCAAACAGCCAAACATTAAGACTCTTATGTGGGTACCTTCTAAGCCATGTTCTAGTAACAACCACTGAGCTTGTAGGGTATTCAATGTTTTCTCCATCTGTAACTAGGGCCTCAAATTTATTTTTGGCCCCAACACAATGACACAAGTAATAATCTATTTCCTCTTCATTATCTTCATCTGCAGTAACTGCATAAACATGCCCTAGAATGACATGTGAAGAAAATTGGATGAAATTAATCAACATTACAAAAATACTACAAAGTTTAAGTTAACATTAGGAATTTCAAATTTAACCAAGTAGATATATTACCTGGTTGAACTAGATCTGATATGTGGTCAAAGTTAACTCACAATTCCATCTCTGTCAATCCTAGTGCCGTCAGGGGTCGATACGTGTCAAGTGGGAAAAGATAACTGAACTACCATTCGTCAACCCACTCCCTTGACTTGCACTCATTCCAGGCTTGAATTGTACATGTAGAACAAAAGAATGCCATCTTCCACGTATGTATACTCCATGAACTTGCAATTGAGCTTCTGATAGAGTGTAGCTCACTTGATCCTGTCAGTGTACAATAGTCCTCATATGGTGCAATGTTAGTATCATCTATCAACCAAAAAAACTACAAACTAAAGACTTACCTTGATTACCTAGACTCAACAAAGCATTACACCACTCGATGATTGATTTTACATCTATCATCTTTGCATTATCTTTAGACTTTAACTGTTCTTGTGCTATGGCTCTTTTGATACACGCTCCTGCATCATCATGCTCCCCCTTTCCATGCCCGGACTCACAAAAGATCCACATATGTTGAACACCTGTAATATTATGCCTCCTTCTCAGCTAATAGAAATTTCATGAGTTCTTGAATTGTGATGCACAGTTATCTGACAATATGATATGCTAATTTAATGATATGCTCTTGCTAGCCAGATCATTGCAGAACACCTGAAAACAACCTTGCATGAACTCTACGGAATGCATACGATCATCGCTTATATAAAAATGATACTCCCTTTATGATTTTTTTGTCATCCTCTGTACTATCATTCACATGAATGAATGTAATGTGCACAAATATAGAAACCTGTGTCGAGTTATAATATTGGGATTACACCTCACACTGTGGCTATAGACTATAGTTCTTTGCAAAGTTGACGACTGAAACAATGCTACCAACTGGAAATGTGTCCTTGCATAACTTGAATTGCAAGTCCAACCATTGAGCTCTATGGGCATGTCTTACGTACTCATACACTATGTTGTCACAAAATATAGGCATAAACTAATACACTAGAATCTTCTGAATAACATATTCACACCTCTTTGCTTCTTTATCATCTCTTGTATTGTATGCCACTATTTTATGCTTGCCAAAATCTACTAGTTCATTTCCAAATGCATGTGTTATTTCCATATGTTCACATATTGGCATACATTGCAAGCCACCACAATGCTGACATGTACCATCCAAGTATAATTTCCTATAGAATAATTGACCTTCCTCTCTATCACATAAAATCATTGATATGAAGTCTCTTGAGGTAGTTGGTGGGGTACGCATGCCACAATCCTGCAAAACATTTTTAGTATGCAAATCTAAACATATAGACCAATAAACATAAAAATGGTTAGAAAATTCAATATGTAATCTACAACAACAAGTAGTGCATGTGTGATTTATTTTGACAAAGAAAAGTTTTAGCATTTCAAAATATCTTTGAGAAATTTTAATTTGAGGATACTTCTCTAGAAATTTACCAAAAAACTCTATTTGAGTCATATACAAAAAATGCTTTGGATGTGGCTCACGGTTTTGACTACCGATTCTCCTTCTTTCCACAACCCTTTGATTCAGAGATACCCTTGTGTAATTATTCCAAAAGTCTTCAATTAGTGATCTCAAAGCTTCGACAATAACTTTGACTTTTCATGGGAGTCTCCCAAAGAATGTCCACAATTCATTAGTACTTGGATCCTCAACTCTTTGATGCCTTCCAACGGCTCTCATTAGAGTTTTTCTATTTATTTTCAATGCTTGACTTGTCTTTCTAATGAGGCGAGCTTTTTTTGTTTGTTGGCTTACAATTGTGGATGTAATGACATGTCGTGTGACATTACTATCCTTGGTGTGTGAGGTGGAACCCACACTCTCATACGCACTCATTAGATTCTTGAAAATTGATTTTTCACTTGATGCATTCAATGTTCTTAGGCCAAGAATCTTTAGAGTGGGCCTAAATTTCAGATTTCTCATTAGTTTAACAAAGAGTTGACATCTTCCGGTTTCATTTAAATTCTCAAAGAATAATTTCCATATCTTTGGAAAGTACACATGGGAATCTTATCCTGCATGGACTCCAATACATTCTCATCAATATCAATTAGAAACTTAGGTTTCGTATGCAAAATTCTAGGAGGTGTTTTATTTGGTAAAGTAGACTGAACATTAGAAATTTCTTCAATATTTACTTGAGATGGGATAGATGATGTACCTTCAATTGGAGCTGAAAAGGTTGAAAATGACATAACTTCAACTTGAGGTGTGAATGATGGCGTGTGATCAACTTGAGAAAAAAATGTAGATGTGCCTTCTACTTCACCTGTGAAAGATGACGTGTCTCCAATTCAAGAAGATAATGATGGTGTTCCTTCAACTTGACCTATGGACAATGGAGTGCCTCCAACTTGGAGATTCACTTTCCTCATTGCATGGAGGTTTTTCATTTGTTCCCTTTGTGCTTCGAATTCCATCTCTTTCTTAGCTTCATTAGACATGTCACATTCCTCTTCAATTGGTAATGGTGGAACATCTTCCTGTATGGTTGACAATTTCCTACTTTCTCGAATTTGCCTCATTCTTTCTCTTTTCCTCTCATTCTCAGCTTCACGCTCTTCTGGTGTTGGAGTCTTTGCTTATTTACTTGGCATGATAATGATTTTTACAATCATGAAGAATAAGACAATGATCATTAGAAATTTTATAATGACAATGAATAGCACAGTTAGAATGAATAACAAGGTTTTACAAACTTCTAAATAAGACACCTCATATCAAGATAACTTTAACATGCATAAGTCATGGAGTATACATTTGAACACACATATACACTTGAATCTAGTTTGAATAGAAGAGAGGAGGATGAACTTGGAGGAAGAAATAAGTAGTTATCCCTATTTTTCTCCTGTAACTCGTTATACCCTATTTTCGTGCATTTTCCAAGTGGAAAGGGTGGCTAAATAGTGGTTCTTTGTGAATTTGAATGCAACCTGATGAAGTAAATGTTCCTATAGCATATGCAGGCCTATTTAAAGGTTAATCAAGTGTTAGTTTGTTATAGGTTGGAGTGGATATGAGATTTTCATTAAAACCCCCTTATTTGTGAAGAAATGAAAGGTTTTCTAGTTTGCACCCTCGATGAGCATGGATATACTAATCAATGGTAGAATTTGAAGTTTTGTGACATATAGATCTTCTGTTTTGAGGTTTGGAGTGGTTATTGAATGATCCTAGGGTACTTGCTTTGTTAATTGGACCAAATTAGGCCTATTTCTAGAGAGGGCCAATCAAAGAAATCACATTTTTTCCTGAAACAAGGGCATGAAATCTTTTGATATGTTGTTCTACTCCATAATGGGTGTCTAAATAATTTTTGGTTTGTGGGTTGGCTGAGTTTACACAAAGTTATGCACATTTTTCAAGTTTGGAAGGCTACTAGGCCTTAAGGAGTGATTTGTGGATCAGACATTGGTTGATGTTTCTAGGCACTAAAATTGACAAAATTGGTTTGAATAAATTATATTGACATGGTGTATGCTTGTGTTAGGGTTGGGGAATATCTTGGAGCCCTTATGCCTTTTGATGCCCTGAAGCACCTAGTTGGGCCATTGCAAGATTTGGTTTATGGTTGAGTTGATTTGTGAAATATGGTATCAATGCTTTGAATTCCTTGTTGTGTCTGCATCATAAATGATCATGCCACTTGAATGTGAGTGTGGATTTGGGAGTTTGGAACCTGAATAAGGACTGTTTACTAAGTTTAGGGGTTTGTGGAAAGTTTGAAGGCAAGTTCCTTTGTAATATAGGCCTAATTAAGCCTTTTAAGATAGTGAATAAGGTTAGTTTTGAGGCATATTGTCCAAAGGAGTCTATACTAAGTTCAATATATGTTATGTAACTTGGTAATGGGTATTCTAAACATTCATTGAAGTTTGGGTTTGAAACTTTATGGCAAAAATAAGTTAGAAAAACCCCTTAAGTAGGGCTACTAGGATTTGAGGGCTTGGGCAGATTGGTTGCTAAGAGGGGATCCTTGTGACTTGAAGAGTAGTTTAGTTGGTTCTAGTTGGTGAACATAATCTTGTTAGATTCCTCATCTATTTCATATGAAGGTCTAAACCCTAGTTGTGTGTTGGACACTTAATGCATTGAAGGGTCATTGAGAGAGTTTGTGAGTCAAATCAAGAACACAAGTTTGTGAAACTTTGTAAAACCAAGTTGTTGTCACCTTGTAGTGCATCATTTTTGAGCCTATTTAAAACATTATAAAGGGGAAAATTGAATGGTTTTATCTCTAAGAAGTAGAAAGATGAAGTAGTAAATTGTAGAATGATGCATAAAGCAAACACCACTAAGGAGCATATTTTCCATAGCAAGGATGGAAAAAAAAGTAACTCTCCAAAACTAAGGGAAGAGAAAGGCTAAAAAAAACTCAAAGGAGGTAACAAACAAGTTGATTTGAGTATGTACAAAGATAACAACTATTGGTCTTATTTCAAGGTTGGAGGATATTGTTATGACAAGTGTTGAAAGCTTCATCTAGAGATTCATCCAAATGACAAACACAAGAGTAAGCAACCACAAAGGAAAAAAAAGCACACTAAAACATCAAATTCAAAGAGAGAACAACTCTCACATGAGTCTACATAAACATTAATTGATGTTAGTATGTAATGATACTTGGATAGAGTATTTACTAGATTTGCAAAGGAGATAAGTGTGAGTTGCTTTCATTTGTTGGGGCATTTGATTAGCACTCCAAGTTTTTCCTATGGATTGAGTTGTGTTCAAGTTTTTCACTTGTAGAGAAAGAAAGTATTACATTTCACTCACTATGGGTGAGTATGAGAAGTATGGCCACTTAGAGGTCAAGAAAGGACAAGGAAAATAGTGAATATAAGAGTTAGTGATGACATGTTTTGGGTGTTGTAAGCATGCGCATTTGTGTTCCATAGTAACATAAATGTTGTAGCATGTAACATAGATGACTTGTAGCATGTTGTAGCATAATAGTGATGGTTGTCATTATTGTAATGTGCACAAACTCTTATCTCAGCTGTAGCATGTGCATAATTGTAGGAAGAGAACTCTTTACACATTCATTTTAAATAGTGTATAAATGTATGAATTTTATTGTACATAGACGCAATAAGAAGGACCACTTTGTAATAAATTATGACTTTCATAGCATTGTAAAATGACCTTCAAATGCAAGGAGGATCATACATGGCAACATGGTTATATATAGACTATGATAGTGGACTATTATATAGACTTACATGACTGTCCTACACTCATGAAAACCTCCTTTTTAGTGTTTTATCTCCTTGTAACTCCCTTTGTATCATCTTATGTCATCCTAGGGAAAAAATTAAGAGTCTTCCAAAATTAATTTTGTCTCCATGTATACATTCGAATATGAGTATGACAAACAATTGTTCACTAAAATTATTTTATGAAGTATTTGATAATGCTTTTCTCTTGTATAGCTGAAAATAGGTGAAATAAAGGCATGAAGGGCTGAAACAAGGTGGAAACATGAGGAATTTGGAGTCTCTTTGACTGAACTAACTAATATACCTAAACACATATATGTCAAGAAGAACATAGAGATCATAAAAAACATAAAGACATTTAAAGACATAAAGAACATAAGAACATACCTTAGAATTCGATATTGTAGTTGACCAATTCTCTAAAAGATGGCTTCAAAATTTCCTCAAATTCTTGTTTTTCTCAAGTTTGATTATGAATTCTATATAATTCTAGAATAGGATTAGTAAAATTTATGTAAAAAACAAACATATATCATCAAATTCAATCTATATATCAATGGTAATTAGCTTTGAAACAAAATCACACATGAAAGATGAAACTTTTAGTTTAAATAATCAAATTTTCTCCAAAAACATGAAAAATCACTTCTTCTATGTTGAGAAAACAAAAAAGGTGGTGGATTCATATAAAAATGATTCTCAATTAGTCAACCAACATGAAAAGTATTTTTTTTCTGATATACTTGTGAAAAGCAGGAATAACAAGCATGTGGGGTCTGAAACACAGATCCCACATGCTTTTTTACCATTTTCCATGCTTCCAATAATGTGATCATGTTATAATGTGCTTGCGTTATAATGTGAGCACGTTATGGGAAGCATTATAGCGTAAAGGTAACCTTGTATCTACATGAGAGAGTCTCTCTCTCTCTCTCTCTTCATTTCTCTATCCTATATATAAAGAGGGATCAGGAGACATGGAGAGATAGAGAGGGCTATGGAGATAGAGAGGACAGGCGGAGATAGAGATGAGGAAAGGGAGAGATGGGGATCGAGATAGAGAAAGGGATCTATAGAGGGAGAAAGATAGAAATACATATATAGAGAGAGAGGAGATATAGGGAGATAGATCTAGCAAGGGAGAGAGAGATAGGGAAATACAGAGAGAGAGAGGTAGAGAGGGGTATATTAAGAGATGGGGTTATGAGGATAGATAGCTCGATAGGGAAAGAGATAAAGAGATGTCTAGAGACATAGGGAGAGCAATTTCAAGAGGTAGAAGGATGGGGAGAGAGATAAAGAGGAGGAGCGAGAGGTAGAGAGGGATAGATTAAGAGATAGGGATCCATATGTCTAGAGAGATAGAGATAGGGATCCTTATTCTCCCCTCTACCTAAACCATAAACCTAAACCTCTAAACCATAAACCATTAATAATGCCCCTAACTTCTAACCCTAAACCTTAAAATCCAGTAACCCTAAACCCCTAAGGTCCCTAAACCATAAAACCTGGAAGGAAAGGTAGATATAGTTAGAGAGAGGGATAGAGGAGGTAGAGATATCTCTCCTAGGCTTGGTCTCCTCTATATCTCCCTATTCACCTCTCTACCTAAACCATAAACCTTAACCCCTAACCCCTAAACCCTAAATAATGTCCTTAAACCCTGACCCCTAACCCCTAAACCCTAAAAATGAGAAATCCTAAACCCCAAAACCCCTAAGGTCCTTAAACCATAAAACCTGGAAGCAACCCCAAACCTCTATCTCCCTATCTCTCCCAATCTCTATTGGTCGCCTCGCTCCATCTCTCTTTAAACCCTAAACCCTAACCCCTAAACTCAAGAAACCCTAAACCCCTAACCTGTAAACCCTAAACCCTAAACTCATGCATCCCTAAACCGCTAAAGCCTAAATAATTCCCCTAACCCCTTACCCTAAAACCTAAACCATACTTACTTGAGAAACACTAAACTCATGTAAACCTCAAATAGTCAGGGAGAGAGAGATAGAAAGCTAGAGTTAGAGAGAGAGGATCGAAAGAGATCTAGCAAGATAAAGAGAGAGAGAGAGTTAGAGAGAGGGATAGAGGAGACATAGATATCTCTCCCAGTCTCAGACTCCTCTGTATCTCCTTATTCACCTCTCTACCTAAACCATAAACCTAAACCTCTAAACCCTAAATCATAAATAATGCCCCTAAACCCTAACCCCTAACCCCTAAACCCTAAAAATAAGAAACCCTAAATCCCAAAACCCCTAAGGTCCCTAAACCATAAAACCTGGAAGCAACCCTAAACCTCTATCTCGCTATCTCTCCCAATCTCTATAATGTGAAAACATGAAAACATTAAGCTTTCATTTAAACCAAATTCATTCCTAATCAATCCCAAATCATCCCTAATCCATTCAATTTCATCTCTAATCATCCCTAAACCACTTCTAATCAATGCTAAACCACTTCACACCATCCCAAATCACTTCCAAATCAATTTAACTTCATCCCTAATCATTTTCCAATCAACTTGGATTTCATCTCAAATACCATCCCTAAACTATGCCTAAATCATTCTAATCATTTCCTAATCAACACTAAACCAGTTTAGACCATCCCTAAAACCATTCTAAACATTCCCAAATCATTCCTAATCTAGTCCTTTTCACCTCTCATCATCCCTAAACCAATCCATTTCATCCCAACTCCATCCCAAATAAATCTAAGCTCCATCTCAAATGATCCCAAAAATAATCAAAATCAAAGAAATACCTCATCGGGAGCCATTAGAAGATCATAGTGCCAATCTGTTAGTCATTTGTACCATTTTGTATATTGTATGTCCAATATGCTACTTAGTAGCACCTACCTCTCAATCACAAACATCTTTCTACACTTAGCCAATCACATGTGTCATTCTACCCTCTACCAGCCACAGGAGCCATCAAAACATCATAAGCGCCAATATATTAGTCATTTACACCATTCTATACATCATATATATCAACCATAAACCCTAGACCTGATCAACCCTAAACCCTTTTCTCCTTGTCTCTATCATCCCTCTACCTCTCAATCTCTCTACCTATGTCTTTGGCAATGTCCATCACCCTCTATCTCGCTATCTCTCCCTCTCTAAACTCCTAACCCCTAAACTCTAAACCTGATCAACCCTAAACCCCTATCTCCTTGTCTCTATCATCTCTCTACCTCTCAATCTTTTTGGCTATGTCTCTGGCCATATCCCTCACCCTCTATCTCCATATATCTCCCTCTCTAAAATCCTAACCCCTAAACCCTAAACCTGATCAACCCTAAATCCAATCAACCTTAAACCCCATCTCCTTGTCTCTATCATCCCTCTACCTCTCAATCTCTCTACCTATGTCTATAGCCATGTCCCTCACCCTCTATCTCCCTATGTCTCACCTTGGTATCCTTTATATATCCCTATTGGTCCTCTCTCTTGAAACCCTAACCTAAACCTCTAAACCTTAACCCCTAACCTCTAAAACATAAACCTTAAGTTACCATAAATAATGCAACTAAACCCTAACCCCTAACCCCTAACCCCTAAACCCTAAAACTGAGCAAACCTAAACCCCAAACCTCTAAACCATAAACCCTGGAAGCAACGCTAAACCTTTATCTCCCTATATCTCTCCCAATATCTATCGATCCCATCACACACTCTCTCTCTAAACCCTAACCCCTAAACCGTAAACCTAAGCAACCCTAAATCCCTAACACCTAAACCTAACCCCTAAACCCTAAATAATTCCCCTAAACCCTAACCCAAAATCCTAAACCCTAAACTTGAGCAGCCCTAAACCCCTAAACCCTAAATGATTCCCCTAAACCTTATACTTAAGAAACCCTAAACTCAGAAACTTGACCCACCCTCTTTCTGTCTCTCTCCAAAACAAGAAAATTGGGGCTCTCTATCTCTCTCTCTCTCCCTATCACTAGGTATCTCTCCCAGGTTTCTCTCCCCTCCATCTCCATCCTCTCTCCCTTTTCCTCCCTCTCACTCTCCCTTGTCGACAAAGAACATGGAAATGCAAGAAAAATAGGACATGTAAAGATGGATGAGGATATAAATTGGGATTCAATGAAATAGAAACAAGATAATTTATGAAATTTCATTGGATGGGAAGAATGAGGAGAGGTAGAGAAAGGAGGGAAGTAGAGAGTGAGAGAGAGGATAGGAGGTAGAGATAGAATGGAAGTTGAGAGTGGTAGAGGACCGTAGGAGGTAGACAGGGCAAGGAAGAAGAGAGAGAGGGTAGGAGGTAGACAGGGGAGGGAAGCAAAGGCTGAGAGAGAGGGTAGGAGGTAGATAGGGGAGGGAAGTAGAAAGTGAGAGAGAGGGTAAGAGGTAGAGAGGGAGAGGGAGAAGAGAGTGAGAGAGAAGGTAGGAGGTAGAGAGGTAAGGGAAGCAAAGACTCAGAAAGAGGGTAGGAGGTAGATAGGAGAGGGAAGTAGAGAGTGAGAGAGATAGTAGAAGGTAGATAGGGGAGGGAAGAAGAGAGTGAGAGAGAAGGTGGGAGGTAGAGAGGGGAGGGAAGCAGAGACTCAGAGAAAGGGTAGGACGTAGAGAGGGGAGAGCAATAGAGAGAGACGATAGGAAGTGCAACTGCCCTTATAGACATGTATGTAAAGTGTGGAAACATAGACAAGGCATGTCAATTGTAAGACGTAACACCTCAAAGAGATGTTCTTTAATAGAATACAATGATTGGAAGATATGCAAAAAAAGGATTTGTTGAAAAGGCTTTAGAAAAATTCAAGCAAATGCATTTGGCATGTGTATTGCTAGTTATGCTCATCATAACGCGAGTGCGTTATAACGCGCTCGTGTTATGCTCAGCTTTGTTTGACATGTTTTTATAAGTTTTTAACAAAATCTAGAGATAATCTGGAGCGTGCTCCTCATCAAGATGGCACTTTTTTCAATGAAAACTAAAAAAAATACCACCATAATCTTAAACTCTCTATTAGCTCTCTAACCATATATTTTTTTCACATTTTGAGTATGTTTAGTGTTTCATCTTGAATTTCTTTTGTTAGTGTGTCCAGTTTTTGTTAAAAACTAGTCTCTAGTATTTTTGACTTTTTTTTAACCATTCATATAAAATTGAAATAAGTTATATTTTTAGAAACTAGACTCCATTCTACATGAATTCAAAAAAAAAATTTGATTTTTGATTAGTTTTCAAACATTTTATGGGGGAGCATGTTTAAATTTTTGTTTTTCAGGATGTGTCGACTTTAAAAATTACTAAAAAATCAATTATTCATTAAAAAGTTATTAGAAAAATTAGGGATAAACTACATGGTGTTACCTAATTTCTCACTAAAGCGATTATTGAAATACTAAAAAAAAGTTAACATTTTAGGGGGAGCACACAAGACGCTATGTTATGTTTTTTTAAGAAAAACAAGACCAATTTGTGTGCTCCCCCTTTTTTAACCCCTTAATCTCAACCATTTTTGGAAAAACTTAGTAGTTTAGAAACTAGATTTGGAACACTACAACTCTTGCTTTCATTCCATCTTCAAATTTTGAGTGTATCTATCTTCAATTTCTCATCCAACATCAATGTTTCCTGATTTCAGAAAAAAAAGTGGCAACTTCAGACCCCATTTTGGTCCCTCATCTTTGTGCACTTACCCAACACATATACATAATATGGACTATTTTAAATAATTTAGACTTATTATGGACTTGTTACTAGACTAAATTTAAAAATCTATTTGAAATAAATGCTAGAATTCTCAATTTTTTTGAAATAATATGATTGGTCAACTTTATTTTTAATAAGATAAGGGTATATCAATCTTGAGTGAGCTAAGGGTATATCAATCAATTTTTTAGGTTATTAGAAACTAGAACAAGTCTAAAAACTTAAAAATATTATCAAAGAAGAGAATTCAATACAATGGGATTTAGAGCTAGTACTCCTTAAGGAGAACTACTGAAGAGATAGATCTAGAATTTCATCTTGTAGGAACATTCTATTTCTTATGCCTAGAGTATGTATATGACAATCACATCGTACATATGCCAATTCTTTGAATATGTTCATTCAAATAAAATATAATTGATTGGTTTTATTCAACTCCTTGTTGGTACATCTAGACACATTTGACATCAATCATATTTTTTTAGATTTGTTAATATAAATGTTTAAGATTGAATCTATTTAGGTTTTTAATTTTAAATGTTTATAGTTTTGTAACTAATTTAATGTGTAATTCTTTCATGTGTATTTAATTAGATTAGATTTTAAATTTTTTTAGTTTTCTTAATTTAAATGTAAAAATTGAATGTATTTTCATTTTATAAATTAGTTGTATGTTTAATTTTTTTAAAATGCAGATTTGCATACATGCACGTACATATTTTTTTCATATAGATCACATGGATGATATGGCATCCCATCATAGTGATGGGACTCATACACATGATAGTGAGCATAATACTATTGATACACATACTACTAGGAGTGTCTTATATGCTGGCACTCTTGATAGATTGAATAATGGTTTGACACATTTAGATCAGACGATCCATAGTACACTGAACCTATCTAATAGTGACAGGTTGGTGGGAATGAGAGCATAGTTTTCCCAAATGATTGACATTGTCAAATCCTATAATCCATATGCTGATTTGAGTATTGAGGATTTGTATCTGTCACTTGCTACTACTGTTACTAGGATAGTGAAATGGTCAGTGGTTAATAGGGTTGTTTCATTGGATATGGTGCATTCTATGTTTACACATTATTAGGGAAAGGATAGAGTTCAAGGCTATTCCATCACCACATGTACATATGTTGTTGCACCACTTATATATCCTAAGTGGTTAGCAGTACATCATAGATGGCCACACAAGGATGAGTTGCCCATGTATTTTTGCAAACAATTATTTGTTGAAATTCATTTACAACTTGATGTTGATTTCACATCAATCCCTCCTCATGCAAGATAGGGTCTTGGGAGGTTTTTAGATAAACCTCAATACCAATGTCCTGATCAGGATCTTCCCATTGATAAAAGGGCATTAGTGGGTCCCAGGCTTTTGGTACTTCCCAAAAGGTTGAATCTAAGATGATCAGTTGAGTAGGCAGTTGCATCATCGAGACAATGCATTTTTTAGAGTTTAGGTTCTATTACCAGTGACATTGACCACCTTGCATCAGATCGTGTTGGTATATATATGTCGCATCCATGCACCGGCAAATGATTAATTGATTTGACTTCCACCAGTTATGATCCTTACATATGTGCTGACATAGTTTCACCATTTGATATGGTGTAGACTTCTTGAGAGAGTGCACTACGTAGATTGAGTACAAATCTGGCGCATGATCTATTATTAGTATATCAGTTTGTTAGTTCAAAATATGGGATCCCTCTCCAATTTGTGGCCATATTTGTTAGTCAGTGTAGTGATCATCAAGCTACACATATGACTGCCATAGTTCCTTCACCACAAATTCCATCATAGCCTAATAGTGGTATTGTGCCACCTTACCCAGTAGGATCATTCCATGGACTTTTGTTTGGAAGACATTGCGATGACCCTCAATTCATCTAACCTTAGTGGGATTGGAAGGCTCATCCATGGAGCTACATAAGTTGCTGATGATGAGGTATATATTAAATTTTGTGTTTAATCTGGTGTAATTTAGTCAAGTGTGCATCATGTGTGTTGACTCTTATTTAATCAATCTTACATTAGGGACTGACTAGAGTGGTACCAGGACATGAAACTATGCAGCAAACACCAGATGTGGTTGAGGATGGATGCGAGGTAAAGTATTTAATTGTATAAAATTTGAACACATGTACTTGAGATTCCATATTTTTTAATAAATAAATTGAATTGAATAGAGATAATTTTTATGCTCAGGGATCTACACATGACTCAGATATTCATAGATGGATGAGATTAGATACACAGGGTTCAAGATAGAGATTAGTATAGGGCTTAGAACATGGCTCAGAATAGGGCTCAATACATCATTCTAGTCCTGGGTTGAGTGAGGCCCATTCCGCCCATAGGAGGTGCGAGTCATGATGTTGTAGTTAGATATTCATGTTCTTTGTTATGTTTACCTAAACTCTCATGATGTTGCATAGTTAGACTTGATGTTCTTGAGTTAGTACATGTTGTTGAGCTTAGTTGTTGTAGGTAGACTTGATGTTCTTGATTTTACATGTTTAGTTATTTCTTTATATATATGATATGTATATGCACATTTAGATGTTTAGTTATAGATGTATGGATGTTTTCCTTCATATGCCAGTCTTAATTTGGATAAAATCAAGTTTTAGTTAACTTATAGTTTTAATTATATAGGTAATTAGCCCTCATTGTTTTCTTTCTAAAAAGTATAATTGTAATTATCTTTTATTTAAAAATATATTTATTAATTTTATAATCAACATAGGCATGCTACAACAAATAATGACCTGATGTATTCAAGGAAATGGGAAAATAACACAATATGTCAGAAAATTTCAAAAAATTGTGTTGCACTCCATGTTGATGTCCTTGTTTCAATGAAAAAATAAAATTCAATTTGGATATATAGGAAAAGAAAAATGCTTATATATGAGAAAATATAGGTCTAAGTTTCAATTCTTACCAATTAAAAATTAAATAAAAAATATTCAAAAATATTTACTAAAAAATATCAATGCATAGATATTGAAGTTAAGATCTATTTCCAAGAAATCGTGTAAATTTTTTATTAGTAGTTCAAGTTATGTGTTATCGGAAAATTTATTACTGAATAAAAAATACTATTTAAGTATAATAAATATTTTATTGAAACACAACTTTGTTGCAAGTATGAGGTGAGCCATTGTTGTCATTGATGTCAACATACTCATATTGCATTGACAAGAAGGATTTGATGAGCTGTGTGCTGAGAATATTGAGAAAATTAGCCTCAGTCAGGAATAGTGAAGAACAGTGATGAGAAGAAGGCAAATGTACTGTATAGGATGAGAACCGGAGGATGCGGATTAAAGGGTTAGTAAATATGAGTCTTGAGATGCTTCAGTTAAGATTTCAGAGGTCCGCATGAAGATCTGAAGGAGTTGTGGCTGTCGGTATAGAACCGGTTCTGGAAAGTATCCAGAGGTGACAGAGGATCACAAAAAGGTCCGGTGAGGTCCGGAATTGTATTATCCTAATCTACGGATTGGACGGAGTGTTTGAGATGTCCTTGTGATGTGTCATCCTGATTTGTGTATGATTTGGAGGTCCGGAAGTACCTCTTGCATTATGACAGTGGCGACAGACTGTGTTCTTGAAGTTCCAGATGAGGAAGACAAGAGATCCCAGTAAGTAGAGGAAGTGCGGATGTATCCGGACATTCAGACAGGCTTGTGAAGGTTCTTGGATCATGTTTAGGTTGTGTTGTTGGTCCGCATTGATGGTAGAGCCCGGAATTGAAGTTATTCTTCCGGATGAAGTTCTTGCTCTGTTTCGCTGACCGGATGAGTTGTTCATCCTGCGAATGTTCTTGTGATGGCCAACCGGATGTGTTATTCATCTTGCGGATACTCCTATGGTTGTTTGCCGACTTAGATGTTTGTTCCTAAGTTGATGTCTTGTATAAATAATGGTTTGTGAGTTCATTTCAAAGTGTGGTGTGTGGATGGGTGTGGCATAGCGAAGAAACGTGCGAAAGGCAGAGCAGAGATTTTGGGCTTAATTGGAACTGATCTGGACATGGTAGAGATGTCATTCTCCAGTTCAAGACTGTGATTTTTATCACTTTGTAGACAGTGTGTCTCCTTGTAGGCAGTGGGCCTCTTTGTGAGCAGTGTGCTCGGGCAGTGAGCCCTTATTGGCATGTGCCATTCATTTTTCTTTATTCTTCTAACAGAGAATAATTCTTGGGTTAATCACCCCATGGTTTTTCCCTTAACCGGGTTTTCCACGTCAAAATCTTGGTGTTCAATGTGTTGATGCTTATCTGCTCTTGTGTTTATGTATTATGCTTCCATGGATGATTACTTGATATGCTGCTAACTAACAACAGAGAATTAAGTGTTTGAAAGAAGAAGAAGTTTTATACAACTGATTCACCCCCCCTCTCAGTTGTATGCCCTAGATCCAACAATTGGTATCAGAGCTAAGTTCCTCTGATAGGAGCTTAACCGCTTGAGGAGATCCAGGATGTCGTCATACAAGAAGGATAGTCCGAAGTTCGATGGAACCAACTTCACTCTCTGGAAAGGTTGCATGAAGTGTCACTTGGAATGTATGGGAAAAGCATACTTGGCTATGATTTCAAAACCATATATACCTCCACAAGGTGGTCCGACAACTCTGAATGAAATCACAGAAGCTGAAAACAATCTGCGGACCAAGGAAGCTCTTCTAAGCGCATTGAATGACTCAGATCTCTCGAATGTCATTGACCTACCAACTGCATATGAGATCCTAACTAAACTGGAACTTCTGTATGAAGGAGATGAGTTTGTCAAAAGTGCAAGGTTGCAAAGTCTGAAAGGGAAATTTGAAAGATTAAAAATGAGAGATGATGAAAACATCACTACCTTTATGCCAAGAGTAAATGAGCTGGTATGTGGAATCAGAAATGCTGGTGGAACTTTAGATGAAAATGAGATTGTCTGCAAAATCCTAAGATCCCTTCCTGCTGCCTACAAAATCAAAGTTGCTGCCATTGATGAATTCAGAGCCCACACAACTATCACAAGAGAACAACTGGCTGGCAAACTAGCTGCATTTGAAATGACCGATTTTGGAGATGATCCTCCCAAGACTGAATCTGCTTTCAAAGCCAGTGCCTATGTGAAAGGCAAACAGAGATTTGATCCGGGTGAAAACTCATCAAGGAAAATGTCATGGTATGATCAAGCAAGAAGAGACATGGAAGAAGAAGAAGTAGAAACAGCTCAACTTGAAGCCCTCATTGCAAAAAGACTGCCAAGAGGATCCGGTAAGTATGAAGGAAAACTACCCTTTAAGTGTTTCAACTGCAATAAGATTGGTCATTTTGCCTCAAGATGTCCGGAGAGATCTGCAAGATCTAATACTCACAGACAAAGGTTTCAAAAGAATTGCTATTATGTTCATGAAGAAGATGACAATGAAGGAGTAACAGATGATGAATCAGAACTAGGAAGCAAATCCGGAAATGAGTGGGTGTTTATAGCCATCAAGGAAGAAGATTCAATACTCTCTAAATCTGTCAATCACAAAGTTGTTGAAAAAGCCTTGGCTGCTCAAGTGGAAGAAAAGGATGATTGGGTTATTGACAGTGGATGTTCTCACCATATGACTAGTGACAAGAATAAGTTCTTAGACTTGGAAAGATATGAAGGAGGAATGGTAAAGTTTGGTGACAATTCTGCTGGCAGAATCAGAGGTAGGGGAACTATTTCCTTTGATGGTAAGAGCAAAACAGGTAATGTACTATATGTTGAAGGATTGAAGCACAATCTTCTCAGTGTTGGTCAGTTAGTGGACAAAGGCTATGATCTCCAGTTCAAGAATGGAAAATGTAGAATCTTTACAAGCTCCGGAACTAAAATTGCATCCGGTACTCAGACAAAAGGTAATATCTTTCATCTGGTTGGTTCAAATAAAAGTTGTTTGTTTGTTCAAATTGATCAGAGTTGGTTATGGCATAGAAGAATGTGTCATGTAAATTTTGATAACATCATCAAGATAAGCAATACTCAGGCTGTGAGAGATCTTCCAAAATTGATGAAACCTACAAATAGTGTGTGTAAAGAATGTCAGTTAGGTAAACAAAGCAGAGTCTCTTTCAAAAGCAAAGATCAGTCTTCTACCGGATTGTTGGAATTAGTACATACTGATCTATGTGGTCCGACAAGAATCAAGAGTCTGCAGGGTGATAGATATTTCATGTTGTTAATTGATGATCATTCCCGGATGATGTGTTTTACCTTTCTAAAAGAAAAATCAGAAGCTTTTGAGAAGTTCAGAATCTTCAAAGCTATGGTGGAGAATCAAACCGGATTGAAACTAAAGTGTCTAAGGTCTGATAGAGGTGGTGAATTTACATCTGGTGAATTCATTGACTTTTGTGAGAAACAGGGTATAAGAAGACAGTTGTCTGCTCCTAAGACTCCACAGCAGAATGGAGTAGTTGAGAGAAAGAACCGGACCATCCAGGAAGCTGCTAGGACAATGATGTTGGAAGCAAATGTTCCTCAAATGTTTTGGAAAGAAGCTATCAGCACCGCAGTCTACACTCTCAATCGAGTTCAAATCAGAAACAACACCGGTAAGACCCCCTATGAACTCTGGTTTGGCATCACTCCTACTGTGAAATATTTTAGAGTATTTGGTAGCAAGTGTTATATTAAAAGAGATGAAGATCTAGGAAAGTTTGATGCTAGAAGTGATGAAGGAATTTTCTTGGGCTACTCCACTCAAAGCAAAGCATACCGGTGTTACAATAAGAGATTGAGGAAGATGATAGAAAGCACCAATGTAAAGGTTGATGAAGGAATTGAGAAGCCTTCAAGATTTTATGAGTTTGATGAAGATGACCAAGACAGTGTTCAAGGACCTCAATCCTCTCCGGTGAGACAGAGTCAGCCTGATCCAGTAAATCAGGAAGAAGAGATAGGTTTGAATAAGCCTGATCAAGAAACAGCAGTGCTGGATACTCCCAAAATTCCAAGGTATGTAAGATTGAATCACTCTGAAGATCAGATCATAGGTGACAGAAGCAAAGGTGTACAAACTAGAAGGAATATTGCTCAAAATCAGGATGAATGCTGTCTGATTTCAAAAATTGAACCTAAAACAATAAATGAAGCCTGCAATGATGAAAACTAGACCAAAGCAATGAAAGATGAATTGATGCAAATTGAGAAAAATCATACTTGGGATCTTGTTCCCAGACCTAGAGACAGGAATGTAATTGGAACCAAGTGGGTCTTTCGGAACAAACTAAATGAAGCTGGTGAAGTAATCAGAAACAAAGCTAGATTGGTCTGCAAAGGCTACTCTCAAATAGAAGGAATTGACTTTGAAGAGACTTTTGCTCCGGTGGCAAGAATTGAAGCAGTCAGATTACTTCTTGCATTTTCTGCTTTCAAAGACTTCAAGGTATATCAGATGGATGTCAAGTCTGCCTTCCTAAATGGTGATCTGGAAGAAGAAGTCTACATTGAACAACCGGATGGATTTCAATTGTCTGATAATAATGATATGGTCTGCAAGTTGAAGAAAGCTTTGTATGGATTGAAGCAAGCCCCAAGAGCATGGTATGAAAGGTTGGATAAGCATCTTGTGCAGATTGGATTCAACAAAGGTACTGCTGACAGTAACTTATATTTCAAAATTGATCATGAAAACATTCTGATTGTTGAAGTGTTTGTGGATGATATCATTTTTGGAGGAAGAGATAGTATGTGCAAAACTTTTGCAAATCAGATGAAAAGTGAGTTTGAAATGTCTATGCTTGGTGAAATGAATTTCTTCTTGGGTCTGCAAATTACTCAAACAAAAGAAGGGATCTTCATTTCTCAGACCAAATATGTGAAAGAATTGTTAAGGAAATTTGGTATGGAAGACTCAAAGCCAATGAACACTCCTATGGCAACCGGATGTAAGTTAAGCAAAGATGATGATTCTCCAAAGGCAGATTAGACAAAGTATAGATCAATGATTGGTGGATTGTTGTATCTCACTCAAACTAGACCAGATATAATGCAGGCTGTTGGTCTTGTGGCAAGATTCCAGGATGATCCTAGAGAATCTCATGTTATGGCAATCAAAAGAATTTTTAGATACTTGAAAGGAACAGTTGAGTATGGTCTATGGTACCCTAGAGATCCGGATTTCTCTCTTCATGCTTACACAGATGCAGATTGGGCAGGAGATGTGGATGACCGGAAAAGCACTAGTGGTGGAGCATTCTTTTTGGGGAAGAGATTGGTTTCTTGGCTAAGCAAGAAACAAGATGCAATATCTCTGTCTACAACTGAAGCAGAATACATTGCAGCAGCAGGTAGTTGCACTCAAATCTTATGGATGAAGCAGATGCTAAGAGACATCAAAGTTGAATATGAGGAGCCTATCACAATTTTCTGTGATAATTCAAGTGCAATTAATATTTCCAAGAATCCGGTATTGCATTCTAAGACTAAGCACATATCTATCAAATTTCACTTTTTTAGAGAACAAGTAAACAAGGAAGAAGTCAGATTGGAGTATGTTCCCTCCAAGGATCAGATTGCAGATATCTTTACAAAACCTCTTCCCAAGGACTCCTTTGAATATCTCTGGGAGAAGTTAGGGGTCATGGCCCCTCCGGTGATGAACTAAGATGCACTGATGTGCATCAGTCCGGTGGCTATCACAGTCATATCTTGTGATCCGGACTAATGGGGAGCTGCAACTAAGGGGGAGCAGCTAGTATGATTCTGATATATGAGAATTGCAAGTATGAGCCCTTTGCCATTGATGTCAAAGGGGGAGAGAAGACATGTGAAAAACAAGTGGCTGATGATCAAAGGGGGAGCAGTAAAGGAAGAGAAGACATATGAAAAGTTGAAGTTCTTGTCTTAATGGTTTTTCACATCATATGTTGCCATCAATGACAAAGGGGGAGATTGTTGCAAGTATGAGGTGAGCCATTGTTGTCATTGATGTCAACATACTCATATTGCATTGACAAGAAGGATTTGATGAGCTGTGTGCTGAGAATATTGAGAAAATTAGCCTCAGTCAGGAACAGTGAAGAACAGTGATGAGAAGAAGGCAAATGTACTGTATAGGATGAGAACCGGAGGATGCAGATTAAAGGGTTAGTAAATATGAGTCTTGAGATGCTTCAGTTAAGATTTCAGAGGTCCGCATGAAGATCTGAAGGAGTTGTGGCTGTCGGTATAGAACCGGTTCTGGCAAGTATCCAGAGGTGACAGAGGATCACAAAAAGGTCCGGTGAGGTCCGGAATTGTATTATCCTAATCTGTGGATTGGACAGAGTGTTTGGGATGTCCTTGTGATGTGTCATCCTGATTTGTGTATGATTTGGAGGTCCGGAAGTACCTCTTGCATTATGACAGTGGCGACAGACTGTGTTCTTGAAGTTCCAGATGAGGAAGACAAGAGATCCCAGTAAGTAGAGGAAGTGCGGATGTATCCAGACATTCAGACAGGCTTGTGAAGGTTCTTGGATCATGTTTAGGTTGTGTTGTTGGTCCGCATTGATGGTAGAGCCCAGAATTGAAGTTATTCTTCCGGATGAAGTTCTTGCTCTGTTTAGCTGACCGGATGAGTTGTTCATCCTGCGAATGTTCTTGTGATGGCCGACCGGATGTGTTATTCATCTTGCGGATACTCCTATGGTTGTTTGCCAACTTAGATGTTTGTTCCTAAGTTGATGTCTTGTATAAATAATGGTTTGTGAGTTCATTTCAAAGTGTGGTGTGTGGATGGGTGTGGCATAGCGAAGAAACGTGCGAAAGGTA
Source organism: Cunninghamia lanceolata (assembly GCA_027924645.1). Classification (NCBI taxonomy): domain Eukaryota; kingdom Viridiplantae; phylum Streptophyta; class Pinopsida; order Cupressales; family Cupressaceae; genus Cunninghamia; species Cunninghamia lanceolata. Next base: position 190,963 of record BSBN01000078.1, read on the forward strand.
GAGCAGAGATTTTGGGCTTAATTGGAACTGATCCGGACATGGTAGAGATGTCATTCTCCAGTTCAAGACTATGATTTTTATCACTTTGTAGACAGTGTGTCTCCTTGTAGGCAGTGGGCCTCTTTGTGAGCAATGTGCTCGGGCAGTGAGCCCTTATTGGCATGTGCCATTCATTTTTCTTTATTCTTCTAACAGAGAATAATTCTTGGGTTAATCACCCCATGGTTTTTCCCTTAACCGGGTTTTCCACGTCAAAATCTTGGTGTTCAATGTGTTGATGCTTATCTGCTCTTGTGTTTATGTATTATGCTTCCATGGATGATTACTTGATATGCTGCTAACTAACAACAGAGAATTAAGTGTTTGAAAGAAGAAGAAGTTTTATACAACTGATTCACCCCCCCCTCTCAGTTGTATGCCCTAGATCCAACAAACTTTCATTTAGTGCTAATCATGTTTAGCTAATCTATACATGGTTGTCACTTGATGATTCTTGATGCCAAATCCATGATTCCATCAACTATAAATGCTAATCAATTAAAAACTAATTATAATTAGTTAGTTTGTTCAATGTCCTTAATACTTCATAATTCCTTTTTTCAATTTGTCAAAAATATGATATATGTGTCAATCAAATTTATTGAATAAAATGATAAATTTACATAAAAAGGTAAGGATCACAACCCCAATTCTATTAAAAAACTAAAAGCAATAGGATTAAGCTATGCCATTAGTTTGAACATCATTCTAATCATAGATTCGGTACACATGGTTACTTTCAATTAACCACATTAGTCACACAAATAAGATATAGATACACTTTCTTATCTCTTTTACTAAGTTGTCAATTATTATTTTACATTGTCATGTTAGTGACACAACTCCTTTGATTTACTGCTAATCATGTTTAGCTAATATATACATGGTTGTCACTTGATGCTTCTAGATTAAACTGTGTGATGGTTGTAACTTGATGCCAAATCCATGCATTCTATATTGAATTTAAAAAGTCATTTGGAGTTTAATTAGAGTCAAATATTGATATAATGGTCAAAATTGTAATCCTTTATAGGCTAAATTAGACCTCTCTCTATTAGCTCTTCCACTTGTCTATTTAATTTTTCACTAATGTTGGGACTCATCATGTGAAAAGTGTCTTACTAAGCAAGATAGAACTTGGAATCAAACTCATTTAGTAGTCACATTCTAAGTTTTTTATATAATAATAAACTTTAAAACTATTAAGTTAAAAACAGTTTAAAAAATATAGTATGGTTTGAAGGGGGTGTCACATATGTATGTTGTAACTAGGCACTCTTGATTAAAATATTATATTCAAATTTGGTTATGAGGTTAATGATTAATATCATAAAATTAGAAACTATTTTTAAAATAAATAGAAATTAAAAGAAAATTATTTTTGTATATTCAACATTAAACATATAAATAAGTTACATAAACCTTAAGCATAAACAATATTATGATGACCAATAATGTTTAATAAGATACTTTTAAGCTCAATATGTGTGATACTACAACCAAGTAGAAGAGATTTAAACCTAAAATGTGTAAGACTAAAAAACATGTTAATTTGTTGATAGGTTTTAAAATATATTCTTCAAACCCATATTGACATAGAAATTACTACAACCAATATAGTAAATAATTAAACTAAATTGTATCTAGCATAGTCCCTCAAAGTACATGGTTCAAATTCAATTACATGCACTAATTAATACAACTATTACATGCAATGATAAAAGAGCTTCAATGAACTTGTGCATGTGTAGGAACCTCTAGAAATTGAACATTTTATTGTAAACATATTTCATACAAATTGATGCATGTGCAATATGTCATTTAAATACATTTAACTTAGTTCTTGGTACATAAAATCTGGATCCTCTCTATCCTTTAGTATCTCTAAAATTCTTTCATGGTCTTCAATAGTCAACTTCCATTTTTGTTGGCTACATCCTATTTTTCACAAAGTTTCTAGATTTAACTGTGTTGCTATAACTAAGTGACTACAATGTAGAACCTTTTGTCCTGACAAATAATTAACAAATATCATACCACTTTTATCTATCTTCATTTATTGATAATAAGTACCTTCAACCAGTATAGTGTTCGCAAGAGACACTATGTGGCTTCATGAGTGTTGTCATTGATGGCAATAAAGTCCATCTCACACATCTGCAGGACATGGTATGACTATACCGGAAGATAGATTGAAGAGTATTTTGGTCCGGTAAGCAAGAATGGAGCATGCATCAAGGTCTGACAATCACGTCCGGATCTCTCAAAGGAAGTATCTTAGAAAAGTACAGACTTGGGGAAGTCAAAAGGAGTACTATGACTAACATATTCTAGAGATTGAGCCTCGGGTGATGTAAGAGTGAAAAGATATGAACACCTAAGTGTTGGGTTCCTGTTTGGCAGAGTAGATTGAGGAAGAACTGACCAGCAGAGCTTCAGACCTTAATCCGGATGAGATATTGGTGGTAATAAAGTTTTTTAAGGGATCACTCATGATTGGCTAACATGATTGATGACTTCTATAAGCATCTCTTTGATACGCATCACTTGGTAAGCAAGGATTCAGCTGACAGACCAGAGTTTGGGAAAATATTGAGTAGTCTGGATGCTGACTAGAAAGATGTTGAAATCCTTTGTGTGGGTATATATACCAGACTGATTTTGATAAGAAGAAGTGTGTGTGGTGTGTTGGGTAGTGTGAAGAAAAGTAGAAAGTAGTGTGGAAGCAGTAATACATGTCCGGTATGTGACATGATAGTAGCACCAAAGAAGAGGAAGAATGAAGTACAGTAGATCAGTGTATTGAGCCTAACCAGAACTAAACCTCAGCATATGTGGATGCTTCTCATCAGTTCAAGTATCTTGTTACTGTCTTTGTACCTTGTAGATAGTGAGTCTCTTGTAGGCAGTGAGCCTCTTGTGAGCAGTGTGCTAGGGCAGTGAGCCCTAATTGGCAAGTGTCATCTTGTACTTCTATTCTTTTAACAGAGAATACAATCTTGGGTTAGTCACCCTATGATTTTTCCCTTAACAGGGGTTTCCACGTCAAAATCATTGTGTTATATGTATTGATTTTGTTTCTACTCTCATGGTTATGGATGCTTATTTGTTTTGATGTTGCACTAGTTATTAAAGAAGAACAGAAAGTTAAATTAATTAAGATAACTAATTCACCCCCCTCTTAGTTATCAATAATTGGTATCAGAGCTAAGTTCCTCCAAATAGAGCCTAACAGCTTGAGGAAGATCTGGGAATCTCAATGGATATGTATGGTATGAGAGAACAACTTCAGTTTGCCTTAGATGATCTAGAACACTCTCACTCTAAAGTCAACAACTTGAAGGAAAGACTCAAACAAGCTGATAATTTCATAAATGAACTGAAAGGGAAACTGAGTATCTCTATGAAAAAGAGAAAGGAACTTCTTCAATAATTACCAAGTCAAAGTGAAACCAATATTACTGATGAAGATCTGAATGAGAAGAACAAGTCATGTGAAAAGCTATCAAAAGAGGTCATTATGGTAAGACATGAAATGGAATTAGGGGTTATGAAATTCACCCAAGAAATTGAAGAGAAAAGAAAAATTGAAGATAATCTAAAACAATCTCTTAAGGAGAAGTCAGAAGACTACCACAAAATAGATAGAATAATCAGGCATCTAGAATCTGATCTTGAAGAAGCCAGAGATAATGAAGAACAACTTAAGAATCAGATTGACACTCTAAAAAGGGATCTTCAAACAACAAATGAATACAAAGAGAAATTCAAGATAATCTCTGCTCAGCTTGAAGTTCTTCTTGAAATCCAAATGAGGGTAGATGACAAGCAAGGCTTGGGATATGAGAAAGGTGAAGGCTCTGGATCTGGTCAGAAGAACTCTGGATCAAGAAATTCAATGAACAGGCCTAGACGATCTCTAGTAAGGCAACCAAATGCTCAAAGATATCCATCCTTGAATGGATACTGCCACAATTGCAATAACTTTGGTCATAAAGAAAATTAGTGCAAAAGAAGAATGAATTAGACTAATTCATCCTTCTCCAGATAGTGTTTTAATTGCAAAAGGTATGGTCACAAATCTCATAAGTGTAGAAATATACAAATGAACAATTCATTCAACGGTAGATGCTTTGCATGCAATAGAATGGGACATATGGCTAATTAGTGTAGATCAACAGGATATCAATCAAATATGCAAAGAAATGTTGTTTGCTACAATTGCAATAGATCTAGTCATATTGCCAAATTCTGCAAAAGTAAGAATCAAGACAAAAAGGATCTGGTGCATCATAATCAAAACCAAGACAAAGGAAAAGGAAAAGTGAATGCAGATGAAATTTAAAGGGAGATGAACAAAATTTGGGTGAAGAGGAGTATATAAAATGTTGAGGATGGATCCACACTAGAATCTGGTGCTGATATTCCTTCTGAAAACTAAATAGATGAGCTCTGGCTTAGGGGGAGTCATAAAAGAAAACAAGTTCCCCCAGCCAGTCAATTGGTGCCTGAAATTGGCACATGGAAAGTTGCGGATTAAAGGGTTCACAGAGAAACATCTAAATAAGCCTTGGCAAAGATATGGAAGATCCACAAGAAATTTAGAAGAGGTTAATCTTCTAAGATTGATCCGGTTTAACAGTCATCCGGTAAGAACAGGATTTCCACAGTTAGATCCGGTATGATTCAAATTTGAGGTATCTTGATCTACGGATAAATGGAATGATTGGAGAAAGGTAGACAGATTGCTAATATTCACCGAGAATAATTCTAAGTGCATCTCAGTGATCCAGAAAAATCTCTCAGGACAAGGAGAACAAAGCAACTAAAATAACTTAAGTTGTGCATTTATTACAATATGAAATTAGGGTTTGCACAGAAATATAAGGGTTCTTTTGTTCATCATTTGTACATTTGCATTTGAGAAGAAGAGAGAAGGAGCTCTGCAACTAAATTGTCTCAAATCTCTCAAAGATCAACGGCAGAAGTTGATTCATCCAGCAATCTGATCTGACTCATATCGTGAACCCTAGAAGCGTAAAAGGTATTTTCTACTCTTGAATAACTCTCTCTGAATCTTTTGAAAGATGGCTACTCTGAATGTTGTGAATATCACTGATAGGCTGCACCCTAAATTCAAAAAACACCCCTACAAATCTCTGGAAGTTGATCCCTTAGGCGCATTCTCTAGTGTTCTGCATGGGATTCTGCATGTAGAATATATTAGCGTTTACATACATGCAAACATTGAAGAATTTAGGGAATCCAAGCTAATAGATATCTACCACAAGGAACTGATAGATGAATCACTTGAACTTAAACCCCAATACAAGGCCATCTGAGATAATAATTTTGGACAGTGCATCCGTTTCCCCTATTTTGCAGAAGATAAGTGGGTCTGGTATGTTTTGAACAGAGTGCATGACAACTTCATATGGTTGAATAGACCATTTAAGATCACAAAAGATGCTATTAGGGTCGTAACTGGTCTGCACTCATTCGGAGGGTTACCTGTTCTCAAATCGGTCAAAAACCAAACTGTGAGTGAGGCTACCGGATCAAAATTTGACAAGAGAATAATGACAATAATAGATATCACTGATCCGGATATCAAGTTTGCCTCCATGATAATTGGTTACAAGATATATCACTCCAGCAGGGAAAATTTAGTACCTGAAACTGTAATTTACATTGCTTATCAGATGCTAAAAGAAAATGCTAACTATGATCTTTGTGAGCTTCTCTTGAACCAACTGTTAGAGAATTTGTAAAAAATAAAGAAGGATAAAAAGAATTCATTCAAGTATGGTGGCTTGATACTTTGCCTAGTCTTCTACTATATGAATGAGCTACCCAGAACTAGTGGTTGGATATGGCAAAATGACAGACCTGTTGCCTTACAAATCAGGGATTACTTGTATGGGCTAGGTGATGTCAAGGCACAAAATACAGCACTATGGGGTTATTTCAAAAACTTCCAAAGCATAATGCAGGCCAGAGAGAGAATCCCCCAATCTTTAGTTAAAAAATACAAAGATACAGTGTGCTTCATGGTAGACACTAATCAATGCCTAATGGAGGTAGTGGAACCAAGAATAGTGTGGATTATGCCAATGGGCTATGAGGTGGATGAGAAAATTCTAGAACTGCATGTCCAACATCTACTAAGTTAGACTAAGGACCCTAAGGTAGAAAGGTTTGGAACTTCCCAAGAATTGATTATAAAAGTTCATGTTGAACTTAGACAGCCTGAAATCAAGAGAAAAGTAAGAAGGGAAGTAGAAGAATTCACCAAGAGGCATGGAATATAAAAGGAGGCAGTTGATGCCAATAGAGAAGATGGAAAGGGAAGAGAAAGATGGACAAGAAACTGAGAAAGAGAGTACTTCGGTGCAAGCCCCCTCCTAGACAAGATCCTCCAAGAGATCTATGCCTGCAACCTCTAAGAGCCAGAAAGCATCAAAACTAAAAGTCAGAACATCTAGAAAGGGAGAGAAGAGAACTAAGACAAAGGCCACAAGGTCTTACACCAGTCAAAAGGATGATGAAGAGACTGAGTCAGATGTGGAGGTCAAGAAAATGAAGAAGAAGAAGAAAGCATCTAGTGAACCCTCTACTAGTCATAACAAGGAAGAAGAGGCAGAAGAATTCGTTGAAAGGCCTACTCTCTGTATTGATGATATCATCAAATCAGTCACCGTGGATGGGAACTTGAAACCAAAGACTAAATTTTATGATGATTATAGTGAAGTTGATCAGAAGATCCTGCAAGAAGCTACAGTCAGGTACTTAAACATCTACAATAAAGCATTCATTGAAATCATCTCCTTAATTCCCAAAAGCCTAGAGAAGGAACTTGAAATAAGAAAGAACAATGCTAAGGTAAAGGACCTAGAGATCTGGGAACAGATAGCTATTCAGCTCTATCCTTCCATCACTCCTAAACAAATGAACATGATCTTCAAGGATTACAAGGATGAGTTCTAGAGAAAAGATAGAATGAACAAATTGATGCTCAGAGAAACTAATCAGGTGGCAAAAGAGACTGAAGACATCCTCTGGAATGCATACAAAAGATTCAATATTACTATTATAGAGGACTTAGGTGATGAAGATCCTATAGAGAAAATTGCAGAAGAATCAAAGGAGATAGGTGAGGAGAAAACTAAGGGCCTGGATTCCTCTACTCTAGAAGAGGAAGTCCATGAAGAAGTAAACATCTCTCTTCTGGATTCCCCAACAGACTCCACATCTAAAGGAGAAGAAAGAATAGAAGAGAAAATCAGTCAAGAAGGAGAGGTAAAGGGAAGAGAAGAAGATCAAATAGAGAAGACTCCAGCAGATAGTTCTAAGGCTACAGAAGGAAAGAAGACTCTGTCTCTAGCAAGAGACACTGCAGAAATAGTTAAAGATTTCTTGACCAAAGAAATGATGGAGATTGATGAATTGGAACTGCTTCAAGGACCATTCAATTTTGATTCCCTCTCCCCGGTTCAAACTATGAAGATAGTATCCTTCGCTCAAGCAAAGGCAAAAGAAAAACTTTTGAAGTCTCACATGGAAGACTATGAGCTAATAGAGATTGCATCTGGTGCATTGGAGAAAATCATGCCATCCTTCCAGAAGGATCCTTCGGTCTCTTCATCCAGTAACTTAAAATCTCTTGTTAATTCAATTAGCACACAATTTGATTCTTTGGAGAAGTCAGCTGAAGATAAAGTCCAGAAAGAGTTTTTGGGAAAGAGATTCTCTAAAGTACAAGGGCTAATAACAAATGATAGGAGAAATATGGATATTGGGATAAAGAGCTTAGAAAATGCTCTTGAAGGTGGTAGAGAAATATATAAATTTTGTTTATCCTTGTCTAAAGTGACAAAGGATATTGAGAAGAAAGTGAAAGAGCAAGAGGATAAACTGTCAAGTGTATCTCAAAATTTTGATCCTCTAATCACATCCATAATAAACCAGGAATGTCAAACTATTGTCATTCTAAATGAACTAAAGAAACTTGAAAAGGAAAGGAAGAATATAATAAGTAGGATGGGTGAACTTAGAGGGATAATTATCCCTAAATTAGAGACCATGCATGAAGCCCTATCTGATGCTCAGACCACAACCCAAACTAGTGATCTGACAGATCTAAAGAGGGCAGAAGATTTTGCATTGTGTTGAGTGGTCACATCTCAATTTTGGACAGGATGAAGTAGAGTTGGGCAACCAAATTTGTCCAGTTGAAGACAGCTTTTGCTGATATACTTCAGTATATGTAAGTATGTTATGTATATATATTTATGCGACCAAGTATAGATTGTTTTAGGGAATTTTGGTATGCGGATCCTACCCTTTGCCATTGATGTCAAAGGGGAAGTGAGGAGCAGTGAAAAATGTGGAATCTAGCCAAGGGGGAGCTCCAGAAAAGTGTACATAAGAATAGAGCATCAACCAAGGGGCAGTATGCTATGACAGTCATTTTTCACTAAGTGTTGCCATCAATGCCAAATGGGTAGATTATTGGCAAGAGACACTGTGTGGCTTCATGAGTGTTGTCATTGATGGCAATAAAGTCCATCCCACACATCCGCAGGACATGGTATGACTATACCAGAAGACAAACTGAAGAGTATTTTGGTCCGGTAAGCAAGAATAGAGCATGCAGCAAGGTCTGACAGTCATGTCCGGATCTCTCAGAGGAAGTGTCTTAGTAAAGTACGGACTTGGGGAAGTCAAAAGGAATACTATGACTAATATATTCCAGAGATTGAGCCTTCGGTGATGTAAGAGTGAAAAAATATGAACACCTAGGTGTTGGGTTCTTGTTTGGCAGAGTAGACTGAGGATGAACTGACTGGTAGAGCTTCAGACCTTAATCTGGATGAGATATTGATGGTAATCAAGTTTTTTAAGGGATCACTCATGATTGGCTGACATGATTGATGACTTCTATAAGCATCTCTTTGATATGCATCACTTGGTAAGCAAGGATTCAGCTGACAGACTAGAGTTTGGGAAAATATTGAGTAGTCCAGATGTTGACTAGAAAGATGTTGAAATCCTTTGTGTGGATATATATATACCAGATGGATTTTGATAAGAAGAAGTGTGTGTGGTGTGTTGGGTAGTGTGAATAAAAGTAGAAAGTAGTGTGGAAGTAGTAATACAGGTCTGATATGTGACAGGATAGGAGCACCAAAGAAGAGGAAGAATGAAGTGCAGTAGATCAGTGCATTGAGCCTAACCGGAACTGAACCTCGACATATGTGGATGCTTCTCATTAGTTCAAGTATCTTGTGACTTTCTTTGTACCTTGTAGACATTGAGTCTCTTGTAGGCAGTGAGCCCTAATTGGTAAGTTCCATCTTGTACTTCTATTCTTTTAACAAAGAATACAATCTTGGGTTAGTCATCCTGTGGTTTTTCCCTTAACAGGGTTTTCCACGTCAAAATCATTGTGTTATGTGTATTGATTTTGTTTCTACTCTCATGGTTATGGATGCTTATTTGTTTTGATGCTATACTAGTTATTAAAGAAGAAAAGAAAGTTAAATTAATTAAGATTACTGATTCACCCCCCCTCTCAGTTATCAACATATAGATCCAATGGGATACTCTTGTCCATCACCATCTATCATAGATTCTGTCAACTTACATTTTGGTTGCATGCATATGAGTAGATAGTAATCTACACCTTCGATATTATCAAGATCTACAATCATAGAAAAGATATCTCCTACAACAAATACACAAATTCAAAGTTAATACAAATACAAGTAGTTACTTATACAATTTAGAGAAAATTTCACTATTTAAATAATCAATATACATGTAAATTCACTATTTGAATAACAATATACATGTAAATAGTTTATTTACCTACAACAACTAGATCGGATACATGTTCAAAATTAGTTGAATATAAAGGATCATGGAGATCTATATTATCATCTTCATAAGGAGATATTGAAACTAATTGTTTCATCTCCCATTCTGAAACATATCCATCAATAATATGTTGACACTGTAGAACATTTGCATTGTTCTCAATGCAGTTGACACAAAAACATGATTTTTCTCTAATTTGGATTGCAAGTGGTTTACTATGTCTAGTTGTCATAACTTGATGAAGTCTTCTAATACTGACAATCTTTTGACAATTATAGAGATTTGATCAATCGATATCTACAATCATGGAAATTTAAATTTGTATGAACAAAAAATGCACATGTACTAAACATAAATAAATGTAGATCTGTAAGAATTACAAGTAATACCTTTGATATCCCAAAAATAGCATTTGGTACTTATTGAGCCACTTTTTTCTTCACAAGCACCAAAATGAGTCTTACACCATTCAAAAATTTCTTTTACACTATGAATGGTGTTACCAGCAAGCTCATGTTGGTGAAGTGCATACTTCACACATGCACCTACTCTGTCATGCTCACCTTTTCCATGTCCACTTTCAAAAAAATTCCACACAAAATTTATGGAATGTCTCACATGTTGGCTTAGCCAATTAAATTCTTTAGAGGATTTGAATTGTCCTATAAAGTAAACAAATGAACATTAAAAGTTTTTAAAAGTTGGAAATAATTTAAAATAATTTGAAATATTTAATAAAGTCAACACTTACCAGCACATCCATTTGACCAAATCTAGTGACTTGAAGCATGTATGCCACGTTGTCTCAGATCATCAAAAAACATTCCAAAAAAATAGGATACATAGCTTCTATCATGACCAGTAGCATCACTAATATAAAAATGAACCTCTTTGATAATATATCATTCATGTGGGCTACTCTGTACACCACCCAATTGTAATTCAGCATGTCTATAACAAACATGTACGAAGATTGCAACCTTCTTTGAATGATAATACTAACTTTGAATCTATGTTTAGGGACTAAATGTATAGTTCTCAGCAAAATCCACAACTAAAAGAATACAACCTTGTGGAAAAAAATTCTTTGACTCACAAAATTGATTTGCCTGCCATCTTGCACCATGACAATGTTGGATGTACGGATATATGAGACTATAAAATTTATTCAAAAACTTACTATAGGGCAATTCACTTTCTTTCATAATATTTTTTTCGATTCTACTCCTGACCTGGTTGTGTATTTCTAATATTCAAATCTCTTCCCTATAATTTCCATTGATTGATCAATATTTTTTTATCAAAGGAAGCTTCTTCAAATCTCCACAATTTTCACAACTATTTTTGATACATTGCACACTGAATTCATCAGTGAAAGGAAGCAAGGTGTGCAGAAAATGCTTCCTACACTAATCTAATGAGGAGAGGGCTATGCAATTTCAAATTATTCCTTACAACTACAGCAAGATAGAACATCTAAACAACATATTACAGCAACACACATGAACCAGAAAGAAGACAGAAGAAGAGAGACAAAGATATATGGTGGGGAAAACCCTTATCAGGTGAAAAACCCCACACTTAGAAACTTGCACAATGTATTAACAAATCTAAAAGAATGTTTACAATACACTTGCAATGCAAGCTTAAATGGTCTTCGACACTCATATCTAGAGTCAATCCGACAACATAATAGTACCTGTAAACCTGTGATACAAACTCCATCTCCAAGCACCTATTTATATAGAAAATACAAGGCAATATTCGACTGATCTTGGGATGGGCATCCAACTTGGCTTCATGGACCAAAACCCATGCCTAAGGATAGTTGGTCAAAATTGTATAATTTTGTTAACACTTGTTCATAGCTCCCATCCCAAAGAGGTAGCCTATTTCTAAAATGGACTATGACAGATGCTCTTACGATACTTACGACTGTCATAGAATCTGTCATAGCAGTTACAACTTACAGTTGTAAGAGAATCTATCATACACATGCCATAATAGCATATTCTCTTACAACATGTCATGGTCCACCTTGGGATGCCCAAATATGCCTTTTTCAAAGATGCTTCATGACACATGTCCTCACCTGTCTTACAAACTTCTATTTCTGACTCTTACATGTCATAGATTCTGTCATAGGAATCCGTCATAACCATTTCGGTCAATATTCCCTTACACAACATGGAAGATGTTGACACATGGCAAAATACTCCCACCACAAAGTGGGATGCCTATCTCCTCATGTGAGGAAAAAATTACGGTTGATGTGTGTTTTAGCACGCAACAACGCAGGTGTGATTGTTGGTTTCGCACCTCTTTTGAAAAGTATCCTACCCTAGGTAAGACTACTCCAAGGATAATACAGCAAGGTCTTAGCTTTCTTGGAATCTCTTAGTTGGTATGTTCTAGCTATTCCTGCAAGGGTTCTTACATGCAATCTACAGATCTTCAAGTTTGAACAACAAATACACATAAACCCTTTATGATTTCAGCTAATAAAACAATTCTAGATGCTACTGAAATTCCTACTCTAACAATGGTTTTTAAGAAAATGCAAAAGGTATAGGGTTTAGAGGAATCCTAGGTGACATTCACAATGCATAGATTTTACTTTAAGTAGACAAATGCTCTAAAATTTAACCAGTTTTCTGAGTTACCAAACTGAAATGGGTATTACAGCACTGCAGAAAATGATGTTATCTTCAATGGAAATCTAAAGGTTTTTAGATTACATTCATTCATCAAATACCCAATAAATGGAACAATTTAACCTATGAAATGTAATTGAACTAAACACAACTGATTAGCCTAGAGTAACTTTACACAATCATTTACCATCAGCAAACAACCAAAAGTATAGACTAGAACATTCATCAAATACTTTTAGCAAACCATGAACATTATAAAAGCACAACTAATTAATTTTGGGAGAGCAAGAGGTGAACCATGAAGACCAAAATGAGTCAACACAAGATACAAATTCTCAAAACACTTGCAGAAACTTTCTTTGTATTACTTCAAATGGCAGAATGTCAACAATTCGGCATCAAATCTCTCTCACAAAAAGTGGAAATGGCAGCCCTTTATATAGGAAAGAAGCATACCGAGTTTTTGAAATGAACGGTGGAGATTAACTCAACACCGATGGTCCAGATTACATCAATAAATGCAAGGACAACAACTCATATCAATTCCCGGATTACACTTTGTCTTTTATGAAAAAGATGAAAAATAGCCTCCAGATACATTGAATCTAGTCAATTTGACTAGACAACTCAATATATTAATAGAAAAGAACATTTTTAAAGCATAGAAGAGACAAAATAGAGTCACATGCTGTCCCTAATACAAGAATTTACAATAATGATGGGATTATACTCATAAAATATTCAAAAATATCAAGATTCTTCATCCAAATTGATTTTGTCTTCTTCAGCAGCTTGTTACGATAATTTAGCCATGCCTCAAGCATAGGATTAACCTACAAGGGGTCTGGATTCTTCAAATGGTTGACCTGATACTCGAACATCTCTAGTTCTTAGCTAAATCTATTGTATATCTTTTCTATCTATGCCCCAGCCTTGTGGAATGCCTTAAATTTAGCTCTGAGGTCACTTACCTTCTCTAATCCATCCTCCATGGCTAGCTCGGTACTTTAAAAAATTACCTAATGCAATTTGCTTTTACACTTCTCGACATCATAGGGGACATAATCATTGTAGGATGTTTCTAGGTAATCCTTCAAAGAATCATTGATGTCATAAATAAGTGACCACAACTCTTCATCTGCTAGCTTATATGCTTCCTTTATGTTTTCGAAAGTTTCTTTCCTCAAATGTAGCTATTATACCATGCAATAGCCTTGGACAACTTGTCCCCAGTTAGAATATTCTCTTCTACTAGAATCTGGGCCGGCAAATCTTTGATGCTCTCTATCTGAGGAAACATATGAGAGTAATATTCATCAAAGGAGTCACACTCTTCACATAGATCTTTCCATTTCTCATGGAGTTCAACCAGCTTGTTTTGTGCTTGAGTAGAGGCATGGATGGTCTCACATCCTTTCTCGAATACTTTAAACAACCAATTCTCAGTCCCTTGGGACTTGGCCCTTACCTCACCTTGTTTTTCCATTTCATCAATAGATAGGAAAGTGAGCACTGTCCTTATATCTCCTCCTGCATCGACTGGCTTGATCAGAAACTGGAGACAAGTGCAAAGGTCTTCATTTTGCTTCTTTAACTCCTTCCTTGACATTTTATCCTTATCTAACTATTCCAGAATTGAAGTGATTGGTCCTTTAAATTCATCCACTCTTTGAGCATGAGTGGCTGGTCCCAAATCAACTATTGAAATTGCATAGTCCTCCACCCTGACTTGCTCTCTAGTTGCATTTACGGGCGGGACAATTATCTTTGCAATTGTAGATCCTGATTCATCCTTATAAATTATGGATTGTATCTTCACATTCTTTTTCTTTTTGGGCCTTTGAGCTTGTGATAGGATAGTGGTTAGATCTAGATGCATTATCTCCACTTGTGGCTCAGGATATGCCACTCTATTTTACAACCACTCAAGTGCTGAAGAAGATGATTTGTTCAATTCAGTGGTTTTGTCAACATTAGTTTTAGCAAACTTCTCAAGTGATCCTTGTTCTTGTTCTGGTTCCTTATCTTTATTTATTTCTTTTTCCTTTTCTTCTTCATCAACCAAGTTTCTCCAGTTTATCATCATATTTTTCTTGGGCTACCTTGAAGACTTCCTCTATTTGACCCTTCTTCGAGGGGCTATTAGATATATCAATGACCTCAACATTAACTGCTTCATCTAGAGGTTCATTTGAAATTTCATTACTGACCTCAGGCAATAATTCAGTTTCAAGCTCTTGCAAACCTAATTCTACACACACTTTATCAATTCCAAGCAACAGAGGTATGGGTAAGGTGGTTGAATCTGTGGGCATTTGTGAAATAGGAACTATAGAGGATATAGGTGATGTAGGTAAATGTGTCTGTGTCAAATTAGCTAATACTACTGACAGAATGGAAGAAATGACAAGGGATGAGGGAAGAGTTAGTGAAGGTAAAGGAAGAGAAGGTGAAGGAATGGTGGAAATGGGAGGTAGTGCCGTGGTAGTAGATAATTGGGTGGAAGAAGTAGAAGCTAAAGGTGTAGTGGTGATAGAGGAATATGAGGTGGTAGTGATGGATGAAGTAGAACTGCTAGGGGCATTGGAAGATACTACCAATGAGAAAGAAATAGTTGAAATGGTGGAGGTAGGAGAGGTGGTAGCAGGTGATGTTTCTTGGATGACAACAGCTGATGTCATGGGTGAAGTGGGTGCAACAGCAGTAGAAGTAGTGGAGGGAGAAACAGTAGTAGAAGTTATAGAAGTGGAGGCAACCTTGCTTACACTTGGAGCAACAGGAGATGGGGAGGCTGGTAGACTAGTATCTACTTGTGTTGCAACATCTTCTTTAGTTACTTTATTTACCTTAACTTTCATGGTTTTAGAACCCTCCCCAAGACCACTTGGTAATCTCTTTTCTTGGAGGCCCTTGTCCTGGTGGAAGGAGGCTAGTCTTTCTTAGAAGGAGGCTTTGCAGACGACTTCTTAACTTTCTTGGCCTTCTCTACCAAAGATGTATGGTCTTCACTATCATATTTCTACTTCTAACTGGCTTTGCCTCATCTATGACGTTTATTGGTTCATCTTCTTGAGCTCCAGAGTCCTTATCTGATTCTAGTATAGTGTATGTAAGCTACACTCCTTGTCTCTCCAAAGTAGCTACCTAGCCCCTTACCTAGGCTTTGCTTAACCTTATTGGTTCTTTCATTATAATATCTAAAGAGCTTTCCTCTACATTAGCCCAATTTTGCAATGGGATTGGTTGACGGTATTGGGTTTCCTAGGTTCCTCTGACCATGACATTCTCATCATCCTCTAACTGGTCAGGCACTGCTATAATATGGAACTTCCTGATGAAGGCTAGAGATAGCCTTGAATGAGCCTTTTTCATTACTTCATAGTCATCCATGCAATTGGCCCAAAAGTCTTCGATGTGCATTTTGTGAAACAATTTCTTACTTACAAATATTTCCATCACTTTATTCAGATCGAAGTGATCCCTTGCATTGTAGAATTGAAGGTTAAGGAGCTGAAGTTCTTTATCAGAGTGTTCAGCGAATGCCAAGGAAGGGCATGCATAATTCCCCTTACTAAACCTGATGGGAAACTAAACATTAGTTCTGTGCAAATGCTTGAGTTTTTCAACACAAGGTATCAGTTGCCTAGTCAATTCTAGAGCATGGGTTTATCATAAGGATATTTGGGAAGTTTGTAAGCAATCCTAGTGAAACCTTGCACTCTTAGATATGTAAACTTTTCAAATTGGATGTACACCTACCATATATGGTTACTTCATTCATTGCTTCAATGGAAATCCTTAAGGCTGTGTTACCTTGAAGTAACCTAGCTTTATATACATTGTAAAAGCATCATTCACTCTTTTGAAATGTATCAGAGCTTGAGATGAGGTCAGCTAAGGCTAACACGCATATACCTTTACTTGGGTCTGCTCGCCATTTCCAACTTCTCCTATTTTGGACAACCCAACATAGTGATTTCTTCTTGCAAGTGCATAGACAACATAGGAAGTCCATCTAAAGTATCTCTTCTCTTTAAAGTTTCTGAAGGCCTCATGAATGTTATCACTAAGGATTTGGGACCAGTGGAACTTAGTCCCTTTCACTATCTCAATTATGATGATGAACATCCATTCGCCAAAAGTGGAGGTTGTTGGTAGCCCATATATTATGCTTAAAAAGGTTATCAAATCTCCAATCTCATCATGGAAGTCACTTCTGTATAACACTTGGGGAAACTTACTCAAGGCAGACCTTCTATTTTTTACCCAATGATCATTCATATGTTTTCTACATTTATTCAAATCTTTGTTGTAAGTCTCCTCTGATCCTTGTTTGTCTGGCATGGTCATAACTGTGTGTCATGGAATATAAAAAGTCTCAGCTAGGGAGGGTGGACTTAAATCAGCCAAGATATCTCCATTGGTAGTTTGAATTGTCCTTGTCATGACATCATACCTATCTGCACATGTTACTATCAGCTTTGCACATTGTACTGAGGTGGGGAAGGCAGCAGCTTGTGCAATACCACTATCTTTAAGTGTTTTGGCCCTAGGAGTTGGATTTGAGCCAAAGATTCCCAATCTGAAGTCATCCAAGTCTATGTGACCTAGATCTCTGTCCCCTACATCACTCCATCTAGAATGAATCTTAGTCTCTGGAGGGATTCCCTTGAATTTGTACTTCATGGTTTGGGCTCGAGTAGTCATCTAATCTGCAAGATTGGACCTTATAAGTTTGATACCTTGAGAATTTTTTACAAGCTCCTAAGTTTAAGATTACCAAGTGGACTACTAAACTCTTTTCCATGTTCAAAATGATTTTAATGAATTTGCTAAGCTACTGACATGCCTTTTATAATCATAAATCCACCATTTATCATTGTACCCAATTCATAGCAATTCACCATTAATGCATGCAAAGAAAACATTCAATGTTGCAAGAAATCTCATTAGAAGCATGAAAAACATCATTATCTTCATTTGCAACTTTAATTACATCATTTCAGACATCTTCCCCTTTGAAAGTTCTAAAAAAATAGTCATTTTTTACTATTTGTGCTAATTTCTGGATCAACTGACCTATATGCAGGAAAGCACTACTATTGAGGTCCATCGACCTTAGCAGGGAAAATGGGTTCATCCAACCCAAGGATCTATCAATGTTTATATGTTTGTTCACCTTTACACGAGTTTCTTGATTTACTGACTTGCGCAATTTTTCAAGGTCACCGACTTTCAGTTGGTTGTTTAGTTAGTCATCCAAAACTTAGCACAAGACAATTGAGATCATCTTTACTATGTTTATGGAAGATTTGACTTTGTTGGACCTACGCGAGATTTAGGGTCAACTGACTAAGTCAGTGAAGGCATGTTTTAGCACAAGGTCAGACGAGATTAATTTTGGTGCAATGTCATTCTTTCTGTTTCCAGCAAGACTTACTTGTGGAGATATTTTACGTGTCTAACTAAGTTGGAGATAGAGTCTATTAGCGCAAGGTCGGTACAGAAGGTTTTTAGAGCTAAGTAGCTTTCCAAAGTTTGTAAGGTTTTTAGGACCTACCGATCTAATTAGTTAATGTGGCAAAATCTATGTAGGTATGAGGTCAAAGTTTTCAATGCTAAATGGGTTTTAAAGTGTAGCGTGGGTTTTCATGGCCGTCGACTAACTGGATGAGCTGAAATGTTTATAGGTTGGTCAGATCCAAGGTTGGCGCAAAGGCCAAATGATTCCCCAATTTATAAAAAGGTTTAAATTTGTCTAAACTATGGCCAAGCCTGTTGAGTTGTCCTATTCTGCTCATGCCAATCCAACTATGTTTTCAAGGAGAAGTTTAAACTAGGCTTCGAGGGAGAAACAAACAATTTATGCATAAAACCCTAGCTAAAACGCCAAATTTGTTACTTAGAAGAAAAATGTACTTGAATGAAACCCTAACCGCACACAACAAAAGCTAAAAAGGGCAAGGTAAAAACCCTACCTGGTTAGTTACATAAAATGTGTTCGGGATACACAGGCAGGAGACAGTCACGTGATCGAGTTCGAGGGCAACTGTGGTGAAAATGCTTGACAGGTTGCAAAGTGGCTCTCCAAAATCTTTATCAAAATGTAGAAAATGATTTAAACAATACAGATTAACCTTTTATTGTTTCCAGCCAAATTACCATTAATGTGTGACATACGTAGTGTCAGTCAGCAGATTAGGGTTTCATGTGACTTTTTTGTTTGCTCTAACTTGGTGGGGAAATTAGGTGTGAAAGACTTGGTCAGTGAAAGTTCTTTTAGCACTGTGACAACAGACTCAATTTTATGTCTTTTGTAGGACTTTGGGGCTCTTCAAACTTGCGGCCATTTTGGTATCCTCCGACTTAGTCAGTGATCAAACAATATAGTGCAAGTCAGAGACAATTGATTTAAGTGCAAAAGTCCGTCGAGAGGAAAACTAGCACCAGAGTTGGTGGTGAAGGGTTTTGATGCAAAAGTCAGTTAGGGAGCAATTTAGTGCAAAAGAGCTATTCAAAGCCATTGGAAGAGATTCAAAGATCTAACTTACCAAATCTTTGAAATGATTTTCAACATCATCATTCAAACATGGCAGAAGTGCACTTTGACCACTTAACTACTTAGTAGGTGAAAAATCTTTCTTGACACTCTAGACCAAATTTGAAAGAGGGGGTCCCTATTTTTTGAAATGGGGCATGTGTGTAAGGCATAGAAAATGGCAACTCTACTTGGAAATGCTCCCGAGCATTTCAATGATAAACTTTCAATTCAAACCCAAAATCTCTATGTTCCCCACATATTAAATGAAAAAGTAGGATACCCTATCACAAAATCCAAGATCACCAACTAGTGCAACCATCCACATCCTAAAAACCTGAGTGTGTACGATTGTATTCATTCCCATTCTTTGGCAACTAAGTTCATCCAAAATCTTTTGTGACAAGCTACGAAGTTGAGACCATTCTACCACCAAGAAATGCTCAAATGTTTGAGAGGCCTTGAGGAAAACAAATGGCAAATTTTCCTTTAGTACTTTTGATATAATGGTAATTGATGATAATTATTTCTGAATAGTATCTTTTTGTGAGAATTTTCAATTGGTAGTTTGTTTTCCAATGCACTGTAATGGGCCTGGTGTTGAAAACACCTTTTATTTTTACCCAATAAAAGCTACCAACACTTAGTGTCACCTGCCTTCCTTCCTGATTGATAGTGCATGTGGTAGAATAGGAAGCCAACCCTTTCACTTGACACAAGATCACTCAGAATCACTTAGCTACTTCAGGATCATTTAAAGTGTGAGAGATATATGGTTAGAAAATACTTTTGGTGCACCAACTAATGACTCATTTTCCATGAACAAGCACCATACCCCTTAGCATAATAGCAGAACCCATGGTGAGACTTAAGAAGAACCTTGGCTTCTCAAAGAAAGAGTCAAGATTATTTACCCAACCAAGAAGCATTTGCAGGTCCACACAACTGACACCATTTTCTAGAAACAAAGACCCCGCGCAAAAGCAAGTGCAATGAGCGAAAGAAAAACTAGAAGGACAACCAATCTAAGAAAAACATCTAACAACTACAGGAAGCAAAGGCAAGAAAGCAAAACTAAACTAAAGGCAACCTATTCTAACCAAAGCAAACAAACAACCTAACTATGTACACTAAGATGAGGCATGACTTTCTCTCAATCCTGGAAGTAGTGCTTTAGGAACTAGCCAATGAAAGGCAATGGAAGCTCCTCACCAGTAAGGCTCTTGAGTCGATACGTGTTGTCTCCAAGGATCTCATAAATCTGATATGGACCTAACCAAAGTTTATTGAACTTACCATGTTATTCTTTCTTCTCATGTGCCTTATCCCAATATAGGACTAAATCAGAAATGCAGAAGGCTTTGACTTTGGCTCTCTTGTCAAACCATCATTTCACTACACCCTGATGTTTGACAAAGTTTTCTATAGCAGCGTCACATTTCTCTTCAAGGTGCAACAACTGGGCTAACTGAGAGGACAATTGATCATCAGTTTCAAGGTAATCTTGCATGAATTGTAGTTTGGGAATCCTCAAATGAATGGGAAAGATGGGTTCAATCCCATAAACTAGGTGATAAGGCAATGTGCCCAAGGCAGCTTTGTGTTGGATTCTATTAGCCCATAAGGAAAATTTAAGCTGAGTGTGCCAGTCTCTAGGATTTTTGTCTAACAGTTTCTTAATGACCTCAAGCAAGTTTTTGTTCATTTATTCAGCTACTCCATTCCCTTGTGGATAGTAATTAGATGAGAACTTGAGAGTGATCCCATTATCAAATGCCTAGTTAGAAAAATGCAATGATGAAAAGGTAGGGCCATTATCACAAACTAAAGAAAAGTGACACCCAAACCTAGTGATAATATGTTTTTCAACAAATTCAATAACTACCTCTATGGTGCATTGTTTACAAGCTATTGCTTCAAACCATCAAGTGTAGTAATCAATAGCAGTCAGACTATACCTGTGGCCTATAGAGGAAGGTAGGTTGATCATATTGACAAAGTCGAGGCCCCACTTAGCAAATGGTGATACCTCCATTACTGGTTGCAAGGGCATGGTAGCATGTCACTCTCTATGTGCAGTGGTCTAACATATATGATAGGTTATTACATGTGAGTATGAATCTTTGAACAAGGTAGGCCAATAATATCTAGCATAGAGAATCTGATTAGTAGTTGAGTGTTCTGATCCGTGACCCATCCCAAATTTATCATGGAAACTGGTCAACACTTGATTTACTTCTGACTTGTCTAAACACCTTAGATAGATTCCTTCATGATTCTTCTTGTAAAGAATAGATCCTTTTATCATATAGTTGTTACTTTTTAGTCTGAGTACTCTTCTTTGAATCAAATTTAGCTATGGTGGACAACATTGATTAAGTAGATAAAATATGATATCTCCATACCATTCATCTTTTGAAATATCTTCTAACAAGTACTGCTAGGATATTAAACCTGGTCCCACTTCAACCATTGTTCTGGTTAGTACTTGACCTCTTACTAATTTCATGGGTTGAATATCTATATCAAATTCTTGCAGGATGGTGACCCATTTGCCTCTCCGTTCTCCCAGTTCACTGTGCATCAATAGTTCTTTGACTGCAGCATCTGGGACTATGGCAATTACTTGACTTCTCAAGATGTAGTGATGAAACTTCTTGACTACCTTCACTAGAGTGTATGCTTGTTTTTCCACATTTAGGTATCTTAACTCTGCGTCTTTTAATGGAGTACTCATAAAAGTGATGGGCCTTTCATCATCAACTAATCTCTTCTGCATCAACATTGCAGCACAAGTATGCTCAGAAGCAAATGAGTAAATCTGAAATGGTAAAGTATAATCTAGACTCACCAAGACAGGTGCATTAGCTATAGCTTGTTTAATTTCTGCAAAGGCAGCTTTAGCTTCTAGAGTCTAATCCATTTTACCATCTTTCTGTTTCTAGTAGGACTTTGGATGTCACCGACTTGTGGAGATATTCTAGATGTTTGACTAAGTCAAAGACAGATTCTATTAGCGCAAGGTCGGTGTAGAAGGTTTTTAGTGCTAAGTAGCTTTCCAAAGTTTCTGGGGTTTTTAGGTCTCGCTGATCTAATCAATTAATGTGGCAGAAACTATGTAGGTCTGAGGTCAAAGTTTTCAGTGCTAAATGAGTTTTAAAGTGCAGTGTGGCTTTTCATGGACACCGACCGACTGGATGAGCTAAAATTTTTATAGGTCAGTCGAATCCAAGCTTGGCACAAAGGCCAGATGATTCTCTAGTTTATAAAAATGTTTAAATTTGTCTAAACTAAGGCAAAGCCTAGCTGAGTTGTCCTATTCTTCTCATGGCAATCCAACTATATTTTCAAGCAGAAGTTTAAACTAGGCTTCAAGGGAGAAACAAACAATTTATGGATAAAACCCTAGCTAAAACCCCAAATGTACTTGAATGAAACCCTAACCACATACAGCAAAAGCTCAAAAGGATGAGGTAAAAACCCTACCTAGTTAGTTGCAAAAAATGTGTTTGGGATAAACAGGCAGATGACAGTCGTGGGATCGAGTTTGAGGGAAACAGTGATGAAAATACTCGATAGGTTGTAAAGTGCCTCTCCAAAATATTTATCAAAATGTAGAAAATGATTTAAACAATGTAGATTAACCTTTTATTGTTTCTGGCCAAATCGCCATTAATGCATGATGTATGCAGTGTTAGTCGGTAGATTAGGGTTTCGCGTGACTTTTCGTTCACTCTAACTTGGTGGGGAAATTGGGTGTGACAGACTTGGTTGGTGAAAGGTCTTTTAGCGTTGCGACAACAGACTCAATTTTATGTCTTTTGTGGGACTTTGGGGCTCTTTGGACTCATGGGCATCTTGGTATCCTTTGACTTAGTTAGTGATCAAACAATATGGCACAAGTCAGAGACAATTGATTTAAGTGCAAAAGTCTGTCGGGAGGAAAACGAGCGCCAGAGTCAGTGGTGAAGGGTTTTGAAGCAAAAGTTGGTTGGGGAGCAATTTAGTGCAAAAGGGCTATTCAAAGCCATTGGAAGAGATAGAAAGATCTAACTTACCAAATCTTTGAAATGATTTTCAACAACATCATTCAAACATGGCAGAAGTGTACTTTTACCACTTAACTACTTAGGAGGTGAAAAATCTTTCTTGACACTCTAGACCAAATTTGAAAGAGGGGGTCCCTATTTTTTGAAATGGGGTGTGTGTGTGAGGCACAACAATTACAAGTTGTCATATTCCATGGAGGATTGACACATCACTGTGCCACATCCCAAAATATGACAATATGGAATTTACAACTATTTATAACATAGGCAATTAAATAATAAATACAAACATTAATAATGTAAGGAATTACCAAGGTTGAGACACCTTAATTACCAACATTCTCCCACTTGTCGAACACCTTGTAAGAGCCAATAGAAAAATAGGATGTAACTTCTATAGGCTGAGAGCCTCATAGACTTTGAATACCATCTGAACTTCTCTGTGCCCACTAGCTTTGTCATTGCATCTGCAACATTCTTCAAAGTATCTACCTTCTCTAAATTTACCTTTCCATCCTCAACCATGTCTTGCACGAAGTGAAACTAAACATCAATGTGCTTTGTTCTAGCATGGAAAGTTGGATTCTTCACAAGGCAAATTACACTCTGACTGTCACAACTGATTGTGATCTGACCTACATCAACACCAATATTGGAACACAATATCTTAAGCCAAATGGCTTTCTTACAAGCATGAGTTGCTGCCATATACTCAGCTTCTATCATGGACAAAGCAACAATAGGTTGTTGCTTACTCATCCAACTAATAGCACCACCAAATAGTGTAAACACATAAGCACTAGTGGATCTCCTGCTGTCAATGTCACCTGCCCAATCTAAATCCACAAATCCATGAATATCAACAAAATGCAGAGGTCCTGAAACATTACCATGATAGAAAATGGAATACTTAGAGGTATCCCTCAAATATCTGAACACTTGCTTAATTGCATCCCCATGAACTCATCCATGATTAGCCATAAATTGACTAAGGACTCCCACATCAAATTGCTAATAGTACTAGCATAATGTACTTTGCTCATGTCCACCTCACTAGGAGATTTTGGACAATCCTCAATAGGCAACTTTGTCCCCAAAGAAATGGGAACACACAATGGTCTATAATTTGCCATGTTGAACCTGTTCAACATGGTCTTCACATACTTACTCTGGCTTAACCCAAGTTTTCTATTGGTTCTATCTCTTCTAATTTCCATTCCTAGAATGTATCTGGTGGCCCCTAAATCTTTTATTTCAAACTATGCTGACAACTGAGATTTAAAATTAGAAATCATATTCTTACCCTTCCCAATGAGCAACATATCATCAACATACAGTGCAACAATGAGAATACAATCACCATCAAAGTTATAATACACACAGTGATTTGATTTCAATCTCACAAATCCAATTGACAACACAAAGACATCAAACTTCAAGTACAATCTCCTAGGGGATTGCTTCAAACCATACAGAGACTTCTTAAGTTTACAAACCAGATTTTCTTTACCTTTCACCATGTAATGCTCTGGCTATGAAATGTATATTTCTTCCTCCAAATCACCATGAAGGAAAGTTGTCTTCACATCCATCTATTCTACCTCCAAGTCATAAGCTTCTATGAGAGACAATAGGAATTGAATGGATGTCATCTTTGCAACAGGAGAGAAGATCTCACCATAATCTATACCCTCCACTTGTGAATACCCCTTCGCAACCAATCTAGCCTTATACTTCTCAATACTGCCATCTGCACTAAATTTCTTCTTGAACACCCATTTACATCCAACAAGTTTCCATCCAGGAGGCAAAGACACCAAGTCCCAAGTTTGATTCTTTTCCAAAGAAGCCATTTCATCCTCCATGGCCTTCTTCCAAGAACCTACATCTTTCATGTCCATAGCCTCTGATATAGTTCTAGGTTCATCACTGTTAGTAAGCAAAGCAAAAGTACAACTAGAATCAAGCAATATAAAATCAAACCTTTCAGGTTGCTTTCTTATCTGTGCAGACCTCCTCAAGAGCTGAGGTTGAGGTTTAGCTTCTTCATCTGAGCTTTCAGAGCTGCTAGAGCTCTCCTCATCATCAGGTCGAATATTGTCTTTCTGTTCAGTCATCTCAAGGGTGAGAGGAAAATGAACAACATCCTCTTTCTTTTCTTTTTCTTCTAGCTGTAAAATAATGGAAGAAGTGTAAGCTCTCTAAAGATGACACTTTTTCTATACAACACTTTTTCAGCCACAGGGTCCCAAAGCTTGTATCCTTTCACACCGACACCATAGCCAATGAAGATATACTTAACAGCTTTGTTCTCCAATTTTGACTGCTTCTCCCTAGGCACATGTGCATATGCCTCAACCAAAAACACAAAGATGCCTTATTGAAGGCTTTCTACCAGACCACACCTCCATGGCTGTCTTTCCAACAAGAGCTGATGTAGGAGATCTATTAACAAGATAGCAAGCAGTGACAATAGCTTTAGCCCAAAACTTTTGTTCTAGGCTAGCTCCACTAAGCATACTCCTAGCCTTCTCTATCAGTGTCTTGTTCATCCTTTCTGCAACTCCATTTTGCTGCAGAGCGTATGGAGTTTTCTTATGTCTTTCAATCCCAAGTTCCTTGCAATATTTATCAAATTCTGTAGAACAAAACTCACCACCATTGTTAGTTCTCAAACACTTAATCTTTTTACCAGTCTGATTTTCAGCAAAGGCCTTAAACTCCTTAAACTTACTATAGACTTCAGATTTGCTTCTGAGAAAATAAATCCATGTCCTTCTACTGTAGTCATCTATAAAAGGTACAAAATATATAGATTTTGATAACGAAGGAACATTAACAGGACCAAATACATCAGAATGAATAAGGTCCAACACACCAGAAGACTTGTGAGAACTCAAATAAAACTGAACACGGTTTTGTTTCCCATAAATGCAATGTTCACAAAAGTTGAACTCAAGATTACAATCATCTAACCCCTCAACAAGGCTTTTATTTTTCAGGGTATGTAGAGCCTTCTCACCAATGTGGCCAAATCTCTTATGCCATAACATTATCTTTTCAGCAGGAAGTTTAACTTCTAAGGCATGATTACAAACATTAGAACTAGAAACAATAGCTCTCTTGACTACTCGTCTAGATGGTGGGGATGAAGTGACTGCTACTCTCTTCTTTGAATCAGAAGAACTATTACATTGGGAAATGCATGCCTCCAACTGAAACAAAGTACCTCTCTTAGTACTCGTAGCAAGCACCATAGCTCCTTTAGTCATCTTGCATCCTTCTTTCAAAAAGACAACCTGCACACCTGCATCATTGAAATTACTTACATAAAGTATGTTTTGTGCTAAGCCTGAGATATGCATAACCCCAAAGATCCCTTTCACTCAACCATTAGGAAATCAGATAGAGACTCTTCCATGACCAACAATCTTCAGATGAGAGTCGTCACCCAAGTACACCTTTCCACCATCGAACTCCTCATACTTAGTGAACTAGTCTCGATGCGAGGTCATGTGGAATGATGCCCCAGAGTCAATCAACCACACATCATCAGATGCATGGGTTGCTAGGGCTGCGATTAAAGAATCACCATCATCTTGTGATTTGTCAGAATCTAAATTAGGAGCTTTCTTCTTCTTCTTCTTCTCCTCTTTGCATTCCTTTTGGAAATGCCTAGATTTACCATCATTCCAACAAATAGCCTTGGACTTTCTAGGAGATTTGGATCTCCCACGGGATTTGGATCTACCCTTCTCAGCTTTCTTGTCCTTCTTTTTCCCTTTCTCCTTGGGTCTTCCACGAACTACAAGAGCCTCTTTGGCTACATCAAAAGACTTCCTCTGCATCTCTTTTGATAACAATGTAGATGCCACATCTTCCATCTTGAATGTGGATGTGGTGCTTCCAATAGCCATGACAAGGTGATCCCATGAGTCTGGCAAAGAAAAAAGCAAGGTCATACACCAATCCTCCTCCTCCATCTTTACACCAATAGATGTCAACTATGTAACCACCATGTTAAAAGTATTCATATGTTTGGCAATGGATCCTCTGTCTTCCATTCGAAGAGAATACAACTTCTTTCTTAGAAAAAGTTTATTAACTAGGGATTTGGCTTGATACACATCTCCCAACTTCTTCCAAAGCAAGGTTGTAGTCTTCTACTCATGGACATTTAATAACATAGAATGAACAAGACTAAGTCTTATGAGCCCCTTAGCAATCTGATCCTTGAGATCCCAATCAGCTTGTTGCATTATGGTTGGTTTAGATTTGGTAATGGTTTCCCAAAGGTCTCGGTCAACAAGAATGTCTTCCATCTTGAGCTTCCACAGCTTGAAATTAGTGCCATTGAACTTCTCCACTTCTATTCTTCTAGATGTGCTTTCAATCTCCTTGTTGTAATAGAAAGCAGAATAGTCTGCACAGACTCCCACTCAACTTAAGATCAGCTCAAAAAACCCCTACCCAACAACTAGGACCAAAGGTGATCAAGATCTGATACCAACTCAAAGGAAGCTAGGTGTGTAGAAAATGCTTCCTACACTAATCTAATGAGGAGAGGGCTATGCAAATTCAAATTATTCCTTACAACTACAACAACATAGAACATCTAAACAAGATATTGTAGCAACACACATGAACCAGAAAGAAGATAGAAGAAGAGAGACAAAGATATACGGTGGGGAAAACCCTTATCTGGTGAAAAACCCCACACTCAGAAACCTGCACAATGTATTAACAAATCTGAAAGAATGTTTACAATGCACTTGCAATTCAAGCTTCAATGGTCTTTGACACTTGTATCTGAAGTCAATCCGATAGCATAACAGTACCTATAAATCTGTGATACAAACTTCATCTCCAAGCACTTGTTTATAAAGAAAATACAAGGCAATATTGGACCTATCTTAGGATGGGCATCAAACTTGGCTTCATGGACCAAAACCCACACATAAGGACACTTGGTCAACATTGTAGAATGTGCCTAACACTTGTCCATACCTCCCATCCCAAAGAGGTCACCTGTTTCTAAAATGGGCTATGATAGATGCTCTTACGACACTTACGACCATCATAGAATCTGTTATAGCAGTTACAACTTACAGCTCTAAGAGAATCTATCATACACATGCTATAAATAGCAGATTCTCTTACAACATGTCATAGTCCACCTTGGGGCACCCAAATATGCCTTTTTCAAAGATGCTTCATGAAACATGTCCTCACCTATCTTATAAACTTCTATTTTTGACTCTAAAACCCTCTTCCATCAAAGCATTCTTCCCAATATGATTTCTTCGTGGAGGCATCTTGATCTCTGCAGCAAACCCACAACCTCAGGTACTCATGTAAACTACCTTATGGTCAGTGATCTGTCTACACACTCAGGAACCCTTGCTCTAATACCAATTGATGAAGGGGGTAAATCATTAAACACGCAACAACAAAAATTGCACATAGAAAATAGAACTTTCTTTTATTGATTTTAGACAAATTATTACATTATAGAAGCTCAAATACAATGCTATAAATAGCAGATTCTCTTACAACATGTCATAGTCCACCTTGGGGCACCCAAATATGCCTTTTTCAAATATGCTTCATGAAACATGTCCTCACCTATCTTATAAACTTCTATTTTTGACTCTAAAACCCTCTTCCATCAAAGCATTCTTCCCAATATGATTTCTTCGTGGAGGCATCTTGATCTTTGCAGCAAACCCACAACCTCAGGTACTCATGTAAACTACCTTATGGTCAGTGATCTGTCTACACACTCAGGAACCCTTGCTCTAATACCAATTGATGAAGGGGGTAAATCATTAAACACGCAACAACAAAAATTGCACATAGAAAATAGAACTTTCTTTTATTGATTTTAGACAAATTATTACATTATAGAAGCTCAAATACAATCGAAGGAATCAACCCTCAATAGGCTGCAACACATTACAACTTCCTATCACAAGACTCTAGAATCATCTACCTTTTGCAACCCCAAATAAGCTAGGGTTTCTATTTTCCTGCCTATTCTTGACTCCACACTTGCCCCCTTAACTCTACTACTGCCCAGGGTTCCCAAAAATGGTTATTAATAGCCTTTTTGGTGGCCAACAACCTAATTTTGAAATTTACATCTCCCTCCAAAAATAGGTCAACTTCCGAGAGCCATAACTTTTGATCCAGGTCTCTGATTGATGAACCGTTTTATACATCAGAAAGCTGGAGGAGTGCTCTACATGCTAAGAACTTGCTCTACTGGTTCTAGCCATTCTTGGGCTCGTATGGGGCCATTTAGTGCCTCAAACCTAAGTTTCAATAATTTTTAGGCATTTTTTAGGAAACAGAAACTTTAATATCTTTCAGCTCGCAAATGATCTTTGCATGATTCCTTTGCTAAAGGTCTTATTTTTCCATTATGAAGCTTCCTGTAAATTTTCACTTTAATTCGTGCCCAAATGCAAACTTTCTAAAAATAGTAGGTTGCTATTTTTAGCAGTTTGGAAAAATTGGAAGTTCTACATTATTCAAGCGATTATGGAACCAGAACCAAAATTTTTGAAAAGAAATGAAAAAAACATCAACAATTTTGAAACACATATTTTTTTGGATGATACAAGATTGCCCTTACACCATTGGATGCTCCTGCATCAAACATCCAGGATAATTTGAGAAGTGACCCTATCACGTCTCAGGTGTTTGTGTGAGGAAAACCCAAATGGTCAACCTCTACCTTAGACAACCAAGAAGAATCTTAAACAACCCTTCCTTTCCATTTCACCAAGTATTCTTCATATTGCCTATTCTGAGTACTTCTTCCCACACGGCTATCCGAGATCTCTTCTATCTCCTTTATTGAAGTAGATCCCAGAATACTCCACTATTCTTCTATTGGTCCATCCTCTGTTCCACCTTCATGATATTCTAATAAATCAGTAATATTGAAAATAGGGGAAATATTGATCCCACTTGGCAGCTCAACCTCATATGTATTTCCTGAATCATGCTTCTTCAGGATTCTACACGGTCCAAATTTCTTCATTTTTAACTTATTGTATGTTCTAGTTGGGAACCTTTCTTTTTTAAAGTGAACCATGACTTCATCTCCTACCTCGAACTCCTTATATCTCCTCTTCTGATCTGCCTTAACCTTGTACTAAAAATTCATCTTATTAATGTGCCTTCTCACCTCTTCATGCAAATTCTTTAGATGTTCTGCAAAGTCCTTAGCTTCATCTCTTGTCTTTTCTCCTTTATCCAGCTTCCTTAACTCAGAATCATTTCTTGGGCTATTGCCATATACAATTTGAAACGGTTATTTACCAGTACTCCTATTGACAGAATTGTTGTAAACAAATTCTACCTGTGGCAAAATCAAATCCCATCACTTGGGCTTATCTCCTACTAAGCATTGTAGCAGGTTACCCAAACTCCTATTCACCACTTCAGTTTGTCCATCAGTCTATGGATGGTGTGCAGAACTGAACTTTAAATCTATTTTCAACTTCTTCCACAATGTCCTCTACAAATAACCAACAAACTTGGTATCTCGATCTGAAGCTATGCTCTTTGGTAGATCATGTAATATCACCACCACCCTAAAAAATAACTCTACAATATGAACAACATCATTAGTCTTCTTGCAAGGAATAAAATGTGCCATCTTTGAGAATCTAACCACCACCACAAAAATGGAATCATGTCCTCTCTGTGTCATTGGTAAACCAAGAAGAAAATCCATACTGATATCATCCCATGGCTTCTCTGGTATAGGTAATGGTTGATATAGTCCTATATTCTGACTTGTCGCTTTTGCCATCTAACACACTCTGTAACTCTGCAAAAATTTCCTCACATCCTGTTACAACTATGGCCAATAATAATTTTCACTAACAATAGAAATAGTCTTATCTCAACCAAAGTGTCTAGCCAATCCTCCACTATGCTTCTTGTTAATCAGGTTGTCTCTCATGGAACTCCTTAGAATGCACAACTGGCTTCCTCTAAACAACATGTCATCTTGGATTATGAAATCCAACCATTTTGTCTTGTCCAAAGTAACAGGTTCGATACAAGCTTTCTAGGCCTTTGCAAAATCTAGATCTTTAGGATACAAACTTTTGAGCTCATTGAACCCAACAACCTCTATCTTCATTTCTATCAACAAATTTTGCCTTCTGCTCAAGGCATCTGCAACTCTATTGGACTTCCCACTCCTGTACTTCAAAACAAAAGTATAGCTCTACAAAAACTCAACCCATTTTAAGTGCCTTTGATTTAACTTTCCTTG
Source organism: Cunninghamia lanceolata (assembly GCA_027924645.1). Taxonomy (NCBI): domain Eukaryota; kingdom Viridiplantae; phylum Streptophyta; class Pinopsida; order Cupressales; family Cupressaceae; genus Cunninghamia; species Cunninghamia lanceolata. The sequence goes on from BSBN01000078.1 coordinate 222,418, forward strand.
GCTATTAAGATACTACAACGCCTGATGATCGTTATATAAAATAAACTCCTTTGGAAACAAATAATGTCTCCATTTCTTCAAAGCCTAAACTATTCCATAAAACTCCTAATCATAAACAAAATACTTTTTCTTGGCATTGTGTATAAGGAAAAATTGATTATGTTTAAATGATAAAATCAAAACAAATAAATCAAAAGCCCATAACATAAAGAGATCTAATCTAAATAAAAAGCCATGATCTATAAATCCAAATAAAATAAGAAAGCTTTACCCAGATTGTTTTGTTCTCTTTGTTGATATGTGGATTGCTCAATAACGCTGCGAAACCATGTTTGCAACAAGCAAGTGTAGTGCTCAAAGATCAATATCAAAAGATCGTAAAGTTGCTCAATCAATGCGATGTATGCTCAAAACATTGTAAAGGATGCCTGAGAATAAGTGATCAAAGAGGATTTGTGAAGGAGATGAGGGGGCTTTATATAGATTTTAAACATGATTAATCAACAGTCTAGATAATTCAAAAGAATCAACGGAGGAGATAAATCAAATAACCATGATAAATGTGCACACAACATGTGTCAATCCATAAGGATATTTTTATTAAGATATGATGAAAACAAGATTGATTGAATAGATAACTCAACTTGTCATTTTACTTTTTTTAGAGTTCTAATAATAAGACTGATTATGCACATGAGTTAACAAGATATTTTAAGAGGAATTGGAAGATAACTGAAATTAAATATATAAATTTATTTAATTATTTGTGCATGATAGAGGAATAGATAAGATATGAAGATTTAAATAAATTAAACAAATAAATTGATTTAATTTATTTTGCATGATGAAGGATAAATAAAATATGTGATTATATTTTATTTTTAGAAGATTTTTTTTAGAGGAAAAAACAAATTAAATAAATAAATTTATTTAATTGTTTGCTCAAGATTAGAGGAATATGAAGATTATAAATAAAATACTTGATTTTATTTATTTTTAGAGGATTGAGATAACTTAAATAAATTTGCATGCTGTATTTAAATTTAGAAGAATAATTGATTTAATTAAATAATAAAAATTATTTAATCATGGAAGAATAAGGTTGATTTAATGAAAATTAATTAAATAAAGAAGATTTGTTTAATTAATGTTGAAAGTATGTGTTTTAGAAGAAATAGATGAAACTAATTAAATAATTAGATTATTTAATTAACGCTGAATGTAAGTGATTAGATAGATTAGACGAAATACAAGTGATTCGATGTCTTGGTCATTTTTGGGTGTCTACATTTTGCCCCTCTTTGATGCAATGCAGTTTACAACATTGCATCAAAGAAAACAATTATTGAAGACATGATATAATTTTTGATGCCCCAGTGTATCTAGTTGCCCTAGTGTAGCTGGCGTAGGGTGCCCCCTCAAGAGGAAAGATAGGGAAGCAACAAAAGAATTGTCTTGACGCTCGACTAGAAAATTTTGTTGGAGACAGACGAGGTTGGGTTGATGATAGATAGAAGAAAGGAGATAAGAGAGAACATGAGAGAAAGACTGTTGATTGATCATTACTTTGAAAATGATATAAGGCCATGGGTAAATGGATGGGTAAATGAATGAGCTTGTTGCATTGGTTTTCACAATTGTTTATAAGGAGCAATCCTTATTTTTGATGTAGCACGTGGATAGTTCACCACCAAGTTATAAAAGACCAAGGTGCTATAATATCTGAGTGCATGGACATTGACTCTACAAGCAAGCGGTTTGAACTTAGATCCCTTAGACATAATATGACCTTGTTGAACATGTGAATGAGCCATAGTCTTGAACATAAAATAAACTTCAATACATGTTAATGCAATAAGAATATTAAAATGTAAGATGCTAGGTCGCAATACACACAAGATAAATGCTCTGCCAAGAAAGATGCTAAAGATCATTCCTCAAACATGGCACACAAAAGCAATGACTATGCCCCCAATCCATATTGCATTGCAACATACCAAGATTATAGATAAATCAAGGTAGCCTTGAATAGCTAATGGATAAAGGAACAAAAGATAAACCATAAAGAAAATTGACTGACTTACAAAGAAAACATATAGCCAACATATTCTCTTTCCAAATAGGTTGTTCAAGATAGATTGGATAGGAAAGATAACAGCCTTATCGTAGGAGCGATGTGTCTATTAAAGGGGGATATCTACCTAAAAAAGATAATGTCTTGTTGCAAGAGATGCGTGTGTTGGTTTCGACAATGGAACATTCTATAGAAGACAAGCTTGTGGATTTGGTGCTTTGGTTAAGCTGGATTTAGTAGATGTTGGCAATCAGAATAGTAGGATAGTAGATGACTCTGGAAGTGAGCTGCTTTGTTTCAGGTTTGCTAATAATTTTTTCTTTGAAAGGATGTGCTTGCTTGCTATTTTACTGCTTGAGTTAGTCAAGTCGAGGCGAATGAATTTTGATAAATGGAAGACCAAAAAGGTGACATGCTAATGGGTTGAGATGGGTGGATAATGACGAATCGTATGTGCCTGAGTACTAGATACATCCTTCATATTTTAGACTGCCTACATACCCTGTATCCATGGGATCAAGGCACATTTATGATGGAAGATAAAAGATGATAATATGTAGTTCTAGATAGAGTGATGAGATGGGTTAAGGTGTTTGAGCTTAGGTAGAGGAAATGATGAGATCTTATGTACCTAAGTATTGGATACTTCCTTCATATTCCAGACTGCCTACATACCCATATCCATGGGATCAAGGTACCTTAAGATTGAGAAGAAATGATATGGAGTTCTGGTTGACATGATGATGTAGGAAAAGTGTTGGGAAGATAACAACCCTATTATAGGAGTGATGTGTCCATTAAAGGGTGCTATCTATGGAAAAGAGAATGACTGAAGAGCGTGTTGCAAACCATGAACAAGGAACCACTCCTAGACCTAGGTTAAGGAAAGAGTTGTCCCCATTCCGATAGAGGAAATTGTATGGGTGACTGATGAAGAAGACATAGAAAGATTGACCTAGGACAAGATAGTGCAAACTATTGACATAGATCAAGACATGGGATGACGATGATGGACATTGATAAATTTTCAAGCTATACTAGATAGGGAGATGGAAATGTAAACAAGGTCAATGGTTTTATTATGGATAGATGGATGAAGCTTGTTGTGAAATGGACATGGAACAAATAGGACTTGATAGATGATGGATGCTGACTCTACACATAGCACCTATTTGCCAGTTTTTCACTATGGTACTTATCCAAGGTGCCTGTTTGCCAGGTTTTCACCAAAGGATGGATTGTTTTTTTTATTTTTTTTATTTTTATTTTTGGAATATTCTAAGGATCGGGCATAAAACTTCTTGAGATGGACATTATTAAGTGGCTCATCTAGAGGAATCCTGTCAGATGTAGCTAAAGTATAAGCTCCTGATCCATATGCTGCTATGACAATAAAGGGACCTAATCAATTAGGCTCAAATTTGCCCTTCTTTATTCAGTCTGCTTGATTTCTCTGATTCTCTTTAAGTTCAAGATCACCAACTTGAAACTATCTTTCTTTGATCTTTTTGTTGTAATTATGCTAAAGGTGGTTTTGATAGACATGGAGATGATTAAGCACGGCAAGGCACATTTCATCTAGTAGTTCTAGCTCAGCTAATCTGGAAGTGAGATATTCTTCTGCGTCGATCAGGTTCTGCATGGATACTCTGAGGGATGGGATCTTGACCTCTATAGGTGGGATGGCTTCAAATCCATAGACCAAGGCATAAGGTGTGGTACCAGTTGGTGTTTTGATACTAGCGCAGTAGGCCCATAGGGTGGGATTGAGTTGCAAGTGCTAATCACGACCAACTTCATTGACTATTTTCTTGAGGATTTTGAGAATGGTTTTATTGGAAGCCTCAACTTGGCCATTACTCTGTGGATAGTAGGGAGTTGAAAAGTGATGTCAAATATTTTATTGTGTGCATAAGGTACAGACATCTTGGTTCTTGAATGGTCTCCCATTATCAGTGACAATGGCTTGGGGAATACCATACTGGCAAAATGAGGTAGTTAAGGATAAACTTGGCTATTTGCTTATCGGTGATATAAGTCATGGGAATGGATTCCACCCACTTCATGAAATATTCAGTGGCGGTAATGATGAACTTATGGCCATTTGCTGAGGATGGGTAGATTTGTCCTACGAGGTCGAGACCCCATTGAGAAAAAGGCCACGGAGTAGTCACAGGTTGTAGTTCATGAGTTGGTGCGTGAATCAAATCTCCATGCTACTGGCATTATAGACACTTCTTAGCAAACTATGCAGCATCTTGTTCTATTGTAGTCTAGTAAAAACCTATTCTGAGTATCTTCCTAGCGAGATTTGGACCAGTATAATGTGTGCCATAGACACCTTCGTGTATGTCTTGTAAGGTAGCTTCAGCTTCTTCCACGTTAAGACATTGTAAGAGGATACCATTGAGACTCCAGCGATATAGTGTATCACCCAGAATGGTGTAACGGGAGGATCGATGGATAAAGGTTTTGTGTTAGGTGGATGATAGGTCAGAGGAAAATGTATTGTGTTTAAAGTATTCATAGATGTCTTCGTACCATGGGGAATTGGGACAAACAAGTTTGCAGATGATTTCAGTAACGGGAACATCAACCACTGGTATCAACAACTGTTCGATCAAGAGTTCACATTTCTGTGTATTAGTACGCATGTCAATCAGTGACCCTATAGAAGCCATAGAATCTATAGCCTTGTTATGCTCTCTTGGAATTTGCTCAAATGTAATTCTAGAAAAGTGTGGTTTGTAGGCATCCACTAGTTGCTTGTAGGGGACCAACTTTTCATCTTTTGTTTGGTACTCATCTATGACTTGGTGAATGACTAGTTGTGAGTCTCCATATACCTGTAATTCTGTGATGTCCCATTGAACTGTTGTATTTAGACCTATGAGGAGTGCTTCATACTTGGCTATATTGTTGGTGCAAGGGAATGCAAGCTGATATGACTTTGGAATATAGTCATTTTGAAGTGTGATAAATAAGATGACAGCTCCTGATCCATGTTGTATGTGGGAACCGTCAAAGTACAACTTCCACATTATTGAGTTGGAAAGAGTGAAGAGATTCTCATCTGGAAAATTTGCTACCATAGGGTGTGTATCTGTCATGGGTGCTTCTGCTAGTTGATCTGCTAGGGCTTGTCCCTTGATTGCTTTACGTTCCATATAATCAATGTCGAACTCACTAAGGATCATGACCCATTTAGCTAGTCTACCTGTAAGAGTTGCTTTTGCTAGTAGATACTTCAAGGGATCAATTTTGGCTAGAAGATTTGTGTGTTGGTTCAACATGTAATGCCACAACTTCTAGGAATGAACACTACTACTAAACAAGCTCTTTCCATCGGTGAATAATTGAGTTCGTATCCCACCAAGGTTCTACTGATATAATAAATTGTATGCTCTTTTCTTGACTCATCATTTTGTGCTAGAAAAGCCACAAGGGCTGAAGTTGTAGTTGAGATGTATAATATCAAAAGTTTATCAACAACTGGTGGAACCAATATAGGAGGTGTAGCCAGATACTCTTTGAGCTGATCAAATGTGGCTTGACACTTATCATCCCATCGGAATGAGACATCCTTTCAGAGCAAGTGTTGAAATGGTTGACATTTATCTGCTAGCTGTGAGATGAAATGCCTAATGGACTGCAACCTTCCCTGAAGGCTCCTTAATGCTTTAAGGTTCTTCGGTGGAGGCATCGCCACTATAGCCTTTACTTTTGCAGGGTCTAATTTGATGCCTCTACGAGATACAATGTATCCCAATAGCTTCCCTGATGTTACACCAAAGACACACTTCTTTGGATTGAGGCACCCTTGGTATTGCTCAAGCCTGTCAAAGATCTATCCTAGAACCTATATGTGATCTACACTAGAAGATTTAGCTAGTATGTCATCCACATAGTTCTCCATGATATGATGAAAGAGATTATGGAATATCACTATCATTGCTCTCTGATAGGTTGCCCCCACATTCTTTAGACCAAATGGCATGACACACCAACAATAATTAGCCCACGGACAAGTAAAAGTTGTTTTATGTTGATCTTCTTTTGCTATCCTTATCTGATCAAAGCTTGAGAATCCATGCATGAGAGAAAGCATTTCATGACCCGCTGTCAAGTTTACTATGAGGTCAATGTTTGGTAATGGGAAGTCATCTTTGAGACATGCTTTGTTTAGATCTCTAAAGTCATTACACATTCAGATGCGCCCATTGGGTTTAGACACAGGTACAATGTTTGATACCCAGTCTGAATAATCAATGGGTTAGATGAACTTTGCATCTAACTTCTATATTTCCACTTTTACCAAGAGGGCTATCTGTGGGTGCATCTTCCTCAGCTTTTACTTGACTAATTTAACTGTTGGATCAACTGTGAGATAATGAACCACTAGCTTAGGGTCTAACCCTGGCATATCAGCATAGGTCCATGCAAAGTTGATGGTTCTTTGTAGGGAAAATTTGTTAAGATTCTTGTGTTTTGTTTCTGATAATGATGCTGCAAGGAATGTGGTCTTTGGATTTTTCTCTGTGCCAAGGTTTATCTCTGTAGAATCTTCCACTAGGAGAGCTGACTTCTCTTGATACTTAGATGGTAGGAGAAGGTCAAATCCTCCATCCTCATGTGCCACAATTGGGTTTTCACCATTGGATACGTCCTTTGTTTTTACTATTTTGTGATCGAGAGGTGCCACAATGTGGTTTTCACCTAGAGATCTTTCTTTATTTTTACTTTTACGACTGGAGGATTTGGTGTTCTCACCAAAATAAGTTGTTGGCTCTAGTTCCATTACAAAACCTACTTTATGATTGCCAAGAGGGATACCCTCCCAGAGTCCCATGAACTTAGCTATAGCTTCATCATTCTAAAAAACATCTAGTACGGGGGACCCTTATTGGTCCCAATCTATAAGTTTAGGGTAGACAAGCATTATTTTCTGGGTGTTTGTGGTGGATGTTAGGGATACAGATGAGAGCATAAAGATGGAGGATTCGGTGAATAGATCAGTCATATAAAGGGAAGAGTCATCGATGATATCCTCATTAGACGTTGAATTTGCGATAGAAGTTTTAGCCACCTTGTCGAGGATACCCTCGATGTCCAAGGCATGTGGTACCTTTCTACCAAATCCTAACCCCTTCTTGTCTAGTTTCTTTGTCACACTAATGGGCTCCATTGTTCCTTGATTCTATTTCCCAAGGCCACCTTTGCCTTTATAGCCCATATTTTTGACTATCCTTTAGCCATTGCCATATTATTTGACTCATATTGTGACTGGTTCTTTCTCCTTATAGAGCCAAGAAGAGATAGCTTCTAATAATTTTCCCTGTTGGAATTGTGTTAAAGATGTTAGGGGAGGAATAGCTACTTTTTTAGTTACTTTGGCAATGGGCAGTTGACCGTAAGATTTAGGAGATAAAGGCATCCACCCTACACAACAAGATTTTGACATATCATATGTTACAAAGCCTATATCACGGATGTGAGCTTTGATTTCAGGAAGAGGATTAGGTTCACTTGTAGAGGCTTGTGTCAGATTTTTAGGATCGACATATAGTAGGGATTCAAGGGCTTTGTCATTTTGAGGCACTTGGTTGCAATTCTTATAACTGCCTTGCAAGACACATCATAATTCAAAAGGATTGGGGTCTCCTAGGATAGTGATCTTCGTACCATTAAATGGGAATTTGAGAGACTGATGGTACATGGAGGGAACAACTTTCATTGCATAGATCCATGGATAGCCTAGGATAATGTTGTAAGGTAGCTCAATGTCAAGGACTTGACACCTAGTTTTAAGCATGACGGGGCCTAGTTGTATAGGCAAGTGGATAACACCTTCTGAGCAGCATTCAGCATCATCATATCCCTTTATTGTAATACTTTGATCAGTATTGACATCATCCTCAGAGTATCCCAATTGCTTAAGTAACTTTAAAGAACAGATGTTGAGACCAGCACCACCATCTATGAATATACATTTGATTTTGCACTTATGGATGAGAACTTCAATATGAAGGGCATCATTGTGACACAGATCATGGGAAGGGAGGTCTTTCTCAGAGAAGACCACATTGTAGGGCAAAGCAATGTTATCTACTATAGCTTAGAAATCCGTGACTGCTATGTTGTTAGGAACCGAAGACTCTTGGAGGGCTTTTTCTAGCACCACTTTATGTGTGGGTGATGACCATAGAAGGTCCAAAATAGATATCAGTGCTGACATTTTCCCTAAATGTTTGACAAGATTATAATCAGTTTGAGCTAGTAGACTGGGTGTAGGACCATGAATGGTGACATGACCATGACGAGTTGTAATAGCGCAATCCATAGATTTGCCTTTGATTGTGAGGGTATACACTCAACTATCTTCAAAATGACCTACAATGGAGTCAAAGGAAGTGGAAGCATGATTGACACCTTTACCTTTATCCTGAGGAGGAGGTTGACCATGGTGAGGGAATGGTTCCTTATACATGTTGAGGTCCTTGTTCATGTGTTGAGCTGGTGGTTCATCTTCAAAAGAGATTTGGTTGCCTTTGATGAGATTTTGGATTAGGTGCTTGAGTTTCATGCACGATGTAGTTTTGTGCCCTTTACTCCTATGGAACTCACAATATTCATTGTCTCTGTAACGTACGGTTTTGTAAATAGATTTGCCATATGGGGGAGCATCAAGTAAGGTGAGTAGCCCTTTTTGTAAAAGCTTCTATAAGGCAGACTCTATGGGCTGTCCCAAGGGAGTGAATTGACGCCATGGAGGGTAATCTTGTTGAGCTCACTCTTGTTGTCATTGTTGTTGGTTTTGATAAGGTTGTCTTTGTTGTTGCTATTGTTGAGGTGGAGCTTGACTTGGTTTGGAAAGCTGCAGTGGCATTTGCAATGTTTGGACATGTTTAGAATCGACCACCTCGTTGTTGACCATATTTTTATTTTTGTTCAAAAACTTTGGTTTATCATTCATTTGTTGTTGAGGAGCATTGTCTTTCATTTCTTTGAAGATTTTGACCACACCCTTAGCAATGAGGACTTTTTCAATGTTGATTCCCTTGTACGTAATTTCATTGAAGGTGGTAGCACTAAGAATTTGCAAATGAAAACCTAACTCTTGGTTGAGGTTCTGCACAAATATGCTAACAAGGTGTTTTTCAGGTATCTTGAATGGGAATTTGCTAGCCATTTGTCTCCATTGTTGAAGGAAAGGAATGAAAGTTTCTCCATTTTTTTGTTTGTTGTTGTATAGATCAGTCATGAAGATCTCATGCTCTGTATTATAGGAGAAATGGGTGGCAAATTTCTCTACTAGCTCATTAAAAGACTTGATACCTGTGGGGAGGTGAGAGAACCATTCTATAGCTTGACCTCCAGGACTGTGAGGAAAGAGATGCATAAGATATGTGTCATTATGTGAGACCTCGAAGCAAGCAAGATAGAATTCCCTGAGATGGTCTTTTGGGTCCCCTTTTCCTTTGCATTTATCAAACTTGGGAATAGTGAAATTTTGAGGAAAAGGGATCATGGGTAATGACTGATCAAAAGGATAAGGGCACACTTCTTCTAAAGAGAAGGTCTTCTTGGTGTGGCCAAATGTAAGATCAGATAGTTGTTGTTGAACCTCCACAAGTTTTAGCTCCATAGTCATGGGAGGGGTTGGAAACATCTCTTATTGTCCAAGAAGTGGTTGTTGCTGCCCATACGCGAGAGTGTAGTGTAAGCCATGCGTATTGGCGTTATAAGGGTCATATGATTGGTTGGGGTCGTATGTGTTGTACGTTGGGTTTAGATTGGGTTGGAATTGGATGCTTTGATTTGGAGGAGGTGGGGGTGGTGCTAGATAAGAATGTAGGCTTTATGATGGTTGAAGAAAAGAGTTTGGTGGGGGAAAGCTAAAGTTTGGGTTATGTTGCGATTGCGGCACATAGCTTTGGGAAACTTGATTTTGGGGATGTTGAGGGTGGATAGGCAAGGTGTTGAAAAATTTTAGCACTGATGACTGTAGTGGTGGAGGGATATAGGTAGATGTGTTTTAGGATGGTTTGGGTTGATTGAGGATGAGCATAGAAGAATGTTGTGGTTGGGATTGCATGACCCTAGTTGGTTGGGAGATATGAAGGTTTGATGATATAGGAGGTGGTATTTGTTGAGACCCTTGTTGCATGGCTACATAGTTGTTCCCCAGATTGTAATTTGGTGGGAAACCTATTCACGATGGGGTAACAAAAATTCCACTTGCAATTGGTGTGGACACTTTAGGAGTTTGTTGTATGTTTGATCGAGCTATGGTGGCTTTCTTCGCTAGCTCCGCTTGACATTGGAGAGTCTCTTGTTGATTTTTGTAGATCTCCATAGGAGTCAGAAGAAGTGATATGGCCCTCTTTCCTATTGGGTTTTGATAAAGAGGATTCTCATATTGTGCAATCATTCTCCCTTGTGAGTTTTTTTTGGGTAAGGGTGTGGTTACTGTTGACATAGTTTGGACCGCTTGTATGGCCCTTTGGGTGTTGTTTGTGTCCTTGAGATTGGATAAATCAAAATCTTGAGGTAATTTGGCTCCTTTATCAACAAGCAAGTGAAAGAAATGATCTTGGTTCTCACTAAGGATTTTGTCAAAGGTGGCCACGGCTCTAGGATCTTGTATGAATTTATCAAGATCTTTCCCATCTTCTTGAGAGGATTGACCTATTTCAAATTGTCTCTCTTCTTGAGATGGGGCTTGATCTGCGGTATAACCTTGTGGAACAAAATCTTGAGGCATGCCAATGGTGTAGTGAGGTGTACTTACCAAAGGGACCTTACCTTCTTGAGATGGGACTTGATCAATAGTATAACCTTGTGTAACAATATATGGAGGCATGCCGATGGTATAGTGAGGTGTACTTACCAAAGGGACCCTACCTTCTTGAGGATTGATTGGTTGGTCAAGCTGCGGCATGTTTGGAGAGTTGGTAGATCTTTTCGCAGGTGTCCTAAGAGTAACCTTAGGAGTAATGTTGGCTCAACCTGATTGAGGTGTGTGAGGAGGTGATTTGCATTTCCTAGGGACAACTTGCTTGGAATTCATAGTTTGCTGGAGTCTAGTAGTTACCATGGAATACACTAGGACAAAAGTTGGGATTTTACCTTTTTTTTTTTTTGGAAAAGACAAAATTTGATACACAGTTGACTAGATTAAAGGTGTTGTACTGTTTGACCAAAGGTGTACTACTGTGCTACCAAATGCGAGCCACTATAATATCAAAGGTGATGGACTGAACTACCAAAGGCGAGGTACTACTATACCAAAGGTGAGCTACTGTGACCGAAAGAAAGCTACTATTATACCAAGGGCGCTAAAGTAGGGTTACCAGAGGTGAGGTACTCTTATACCAAAGGTGAGCTACTGTACTACCAAAAGTGAGTTGCTGTAATACCAGAGGCACTAAAGTAGTGTCTGATGCTTTTAAAAAGGCAAATTTTGATAGATTTGGTTTTCTTTTTGATTGGATTTGCTTTGGCAAGAGAAAACATAGCAAACAAAGTTTGGCAAAAGGGACTGATACAATAGATAGTGTATGTTCGAGGCTCAAAAAAGCCTAATGTTTCCATAGGTATAAGATAATTGCAATCAATAAGAAGCACTTTTTATCGCTAGAGATAAGGTTTTGTTGCAGTAGATCAGATCACAGCTTAATACTCCATCAATAAAAATATCATTCCATAAAGGTGTCAAACATTTTGTATCTTTGCAAGAGACAATAGGTAGGGATATCTCACCCTCCCCTCAGAAAGCTCAAGTAGATCACAAGAGCTTTATGGCCAAGGGAATACTATCTCTTCTCAAGGGAGACAATGGTGAGTATCTTAAGGGCTTAAATCGATTCCCCTTGCACTGATGATTACCGCAATGTTCAGAGGTAGATCGGGTAGTCACTATCTAGAATGGTTCTTAGTAACTTTAAGGGACCAACGCCTTACAAGCAATGCGACAAACTACTAAAAGCTTTAACCAATCCTACTAAGAGTATCAAACACTGCTTGATGTGAAAATCATTTCCATAAAGAGCTAGTACACCTCTTTTCAGTTTGGCACCACAAGGTAAGGTTGACATCGGTTAGGACTTGGCTTTCACCTTATCACTCTTATATAGTGGTTCAAAGGAAAACTTCACTTAGGGTCATCCCTTTTGAATGAAGCACAATCCAAAAGTAGGCCCTTCTAAAGGAATAACTAAAATGTAAGAGCAAGCACATCAAACAAAGGTTCAATTGTCCCGTTATAAGAAAAATAAGGTGCAACTAGATTAGGCACACACACGATTGTAGTTGTCAATTGTGCCTTATGAAATTGAAGTGTTTGGCATTCATGTCCATTGTCCATTAAGAAAAGCAATATGTTCCTAAGACTTAGATTGCCAAAAGTGATTTGTTCAATTGTCCCTTAAGAAGGCAATACGTTCCTAAGACTTAGTGCAATAAATCAATATTTCTTCAACACTCGTCCTACATGAACATGTTAGAAAAACTTATTTTCTTTGTGTGAGTGATAAGAAGCTGCAACAAATCAATTAGTTCCACAAAAACTCACAAGTTAGCAAAATAAATGAGATCTAACCCAAAGCATTGTATTGTGTTACCAAATGCGACTTACTGTTATGCCGATAGCGCTACACTGTGTTACCAAAAGCAAGTTTCTCCAAACTAGGGGTGATGCACTGTAGTTCTAGAAGCGTTGCTCTAGATCCAGAAGCAACGTATTGTGCTATCAGAAGCACCATCCTATGCTACCAAAAGTACCGTATTGTATTACCAAATGTGCTACACTATCTTAGATCTAGGAAAAGTTATACTTTATCAAAATAAACTAGGTCTAGATATGATTTCATGGTTGATTTGAAGTTCTAAGAAGTAATATCTAATAGATCTATATCCTGGAATCAAGAAAACTCAAAGGATGCCACAAATAGATAAGTTAACTCAAATATCGAAAATACTCCTAAATACGTTAGCTAAGTATGAAAGATAATTGAAAGACAAATAAACCAGCTTGTCAATCAAATCAATGATAGGTATGTGAGTAATACCCTACAAAATCACTAAAATAAGATCAGAAAACCTATTTTTCCAAAAGTGCTTTATGATACTACCAATAGCACTGGACTATTTCACCAAAAGCGCGCTACTGTGCTACTAGGAGTGCTGCAATATCACCCGAGGGCACTGTACTGTGCCTCCAGAAGCACTTGAAGATACTGCCAATAGCACTTTTCTGTGTCTTTTGCACTGTTACATAATGTACTTAAAAAATAATCAATTTCTCAAAGAAAAAGAGGGATTAGTCGGTCCCACCGAGCATACCAAAATGTGTATGAGGAAAAATTGATTATGTTTAAATGATAAAATCAAAACAAACAAATCAAAAGCCCATAACATGAAGATATCTAATCTAAATAAAAAGCCATGATCTATAAATCAAAATAAAATAAGAAAGATTTACCCATATTGTTTTGTTCTCTTTGTCGATATGTGGATTGCGCAATAACACTGTGAAACCATGTTTGCAATAAGCAAGTGTAGTGCTCAAAGATCAATGTCAAAAGATCATAAAGTTGTTCAATCAATGCAATGTATGCTCAAAACACTGTAAAAGATGCCTGAGAATAAGTGATCGAAGAGGATTTGTGAAGGAGATGAGGGGGCTTTATATAGATTTCAAACATGATCAATCAATAGTCTAGATAATTCAAAAGAATCAATGGAGAAAATAAATCAAATAACTATGATGAATGTACACACAACATGTGTCAATCCATAAGGATATTTTTATTAAGATATGATGAAAACAAGATTGATTGAATAGATAACTCAACTTGTAATTTTGCCTTTTTTAGAGTTCTAATAATAAGACTGATTGTGCACATGAGTTAACAAGATATTTTAAGAGGAATTGGAAGATAAATGAAATTAAATAAATAACTTTATTTAATTATTAAGATTCTTGTGTTCTATTTTTGATAATGATGCTGCAAGGAATGTGGTCTTTGGATTTTGCTTTGTGCCAAGGTTTATCTCTGTAGAATCTTCCACTAGGAGAGCTGACTTCTCTTGATACATAGAAGGTAGGGGAAGGTCAAATCCTCCATCCTCAGGTGCCACAGTTGGGTTTTCGCCATTGGATACATCCTTTGTTTTTACTATTTTGTGATTGGGAGGTGCCACAATGTGGTTTTCACCTAGAGATCTTTCTTTATTTTAACTTTTGCGACAGGAGGGTTTGGCATTCTCACCAAAATAAGCTATTGGCTCTAGTTCCATTACAAAACCTACTTTATGATCACCAAGAGGGATAGCCTCCCAGAGTCCCATGAACTCAGTTATAGCTTTGTCATTCTGAAAAACATCTAGTACAGGGGACCCTTTTTGGTCGTAATCGATAAGTTTAGGGTAGACAAGCATTACCTTCTGGGTGTTTGTGGTGGATGTTAGGGATACGGATGATAGCATAAAGATGGAGGATTGGATGAATAAATCAGTCATATGGAGGGAAGAGTCATCGATGATATCCTCATTAGACGTCAAATCTACAATAGAAGTTTTAGCAACCTTGTCGAGGATACCCTCAATGTCCAAGGCGTATGGTACCTTTCTACCAAATCCTAACCCCTTCTTGTCTAGTTTCTTTGTCACACTAATGTGCTCCATTATTCCTTGATTCTATTTCCCAAGGCCACCTTTGCCTTTATAGCTCATGTTTTTTACTATCCTTAAGCCATTGCCATATTGTTTGACTGGTATTATGACTGGTTCTTTCTCCTTATAGAGCCATTGCCATATTGTTTGAGTGTTTTGAGATGTATAATATCAAAGGTTTATCAACAACTAGTGGAACCAATACAGGAGGTGTAGCTAGATACTCTTTGAGCTGATCAAATGCGGCTTGACACTTATCATCCCATCGAAATGAGACATCCTTTCAGAGCAAGTGTTGAAATGGTTGATGTTTATCTACTAGCTGTGAGATGAAATGCCTAATGGACTACAACCTTCCCTGAAGGCTCCTTAATGCTTTGAAGTTCTTCAGTGGAGGCATCTCCACTATAGCCTTTACTTTTGCAGGGTCCACTTCGATGCCTCTACGAGATACAATGTATCCCAACAGATTCCCTGATGTTACACCAAAGACACACTTCTTTGGATTGAGGCGCACTTGGTATTTCTCAAGCCTATCAAAGATTTGTCCTAGAACCTCAATTAATTAATTGGAAGATAACTGAAATTAAATAAATAAATTTATTTAATTATTTGTGCATGATAGAGAAATAGATAAGATATGAAGATTTAAATAAATTAAACAAATAAATTGAGTTAATTTATTTTGCATGATGAAGGATAAATAAAATATGTGATTATATGTTATTTTTAGAAGATTTATTTTTTAGAGGAAAAAGTAAATTAAATAAATAAATTTATTTAATTGTTTGTGCAAGATTAGAGGAGTATGAAGATTATAAATAAAATACTTGATTTTATTTATTTTTAGAGGATTGAGATAATTTAAATAAATTTGCATAATTTATTTAAATTTAGAAAAATAATTGATTTAATTAAATAATGTAAATTATTTAATTGTAGATAAGAGAGGATTTGTGATGAATTAATTAAATAATTGGATTTATTTAATAAATGCAGACTTGAAATTTGAAAGACGATAATGATATAATTAAATAATAAAAATTATTTAATCATGGAAGAATAAGGTTGATTTAACAAAAATTAATTAAATAAAGAATATTTGTTTAATTAATGTTGAAAGTATGTGATTGAGAAGAAATAGATGAAATTAATTAAATAATTAGATTATTTAATTAACACTGAATGTAGGTGATTAGATAGATTAGACGAAATGCAAGTGATTCGATGACTTGGTCATTTTTGGGTGTCTATAGGCATCATTAAGCTTCTCACTATAATAGGCAATGGCCTTACCTTCTTGACTCAAAACAACTCCTATAGCACTATCACTAGCATCCCATTCTACTTAAAATACCTTATTGAAATCTAGAAGTGTCAAAACAGGTTTCTCTATAACTTTCTGCTTCAATGTATGAAAGCTTTTGTCTGCTCCTTTAGTCCATCTAAACTCTTCTCTGTACCCTCTCATTGTCTCCATTAGGGGTGCACAATGCTACTAAAATTCTTGATAAACTTTCTATAAAAACTTGCCAAACCATGAAAAGATCTTACCTCGGAAGAACTCCTTGGCATTGGCCATTCACTGATAGCCCTCACCTTCTCTGGGTCCATCTTAAGACCTTCCTCTAAGACGACAAATCTTGGGTATACCAACTCTTTCTTTGTAAAACTACATTTCTTCAGATTAATCAACAACTTCTCCTCCCTCAACTTCTCTAGAACTCTTCTGATTTGCATCAGAAGTTCATCCCAAGTCTTACTAAAAATTAAAATATCATCCAAATAAACAATAACAAAACTTCCCAAAAATTCTTTCAATACCTCGTTCATAAGCCGCATGAATGTGCTTGGTGCATTGGTTAGCCCAAATGGCATGATTAACCACTCATACAAACCTTCTTTGGTTTTGAAGGTTGTCTCCACTCATCTCCTTCTCTGATATGGATCTGGTGATAACCACTCTTCAGGTCAATCTTCATGAAGTACTTGGCTTCACCCAAACAATCCATTATGTCATCCATTCTGGGCAATGGGAATCTTTAATTGGCTTGAGAATTTATACACATTCTCCATTCTCCATCTTTCTTTGGTGCTAGTATTGTAGGTACTGCACATGGACATAGGCTCTCCCTTATAAGTCCCTTCCTTAATAGCTCTTGAACTTGTATGTTCAGCTCTTCACTCTCTACAGGAGTCATTCTATGGGCTGCCTTATTCAATAAACTAGCTTCTGGTATCAAATCTATTTGATGACTTATCTTCCTCATTGGTGGTAAACCTTCTCGTACATTATCAAAGATAATGTCCTAAAATTCTTCCAACATATTTGAAAAATTTGCTGGTACATCTTCACAATTCTCTTGACTAATCTTAGGAATCAATGCAAAGTAATGATGCTCATGCTTCATACCCTCCAAAAATTTTCTACCATCTACCAAGCAAATTCTAGCAGTACTACATACCTTTCCTTCGACCTCCTTCAAGGGCTTCAACTTATGATGAACTCCATCCTTTGTTAGGGAGTATGTGTTTTCACGGTTATCATGGATAGCGCTCCTATCATACTGCCATGGCCTCCCCAATAGTCTATGACATGCATCTATCAGTATGATATCACTCAGCATCTCATTATGGTAGTCCATAATCTTGACCTTCACTAAACACTACTCATTGACCAAAGCTCTATGGTCTTTCTACAATGATACAATCTGATATGGATGTGAATACTTTCTTCTTATCAACTTCAACTTGTCAACCATCCCCTCTGAAACAAGATTGTCAGTACTTCCACTGTCAATAATAATCTCACAACACTTACCTTCACATTTGTACCTTATGCAGAATAAACTCTTCCTTTGATTGGGTTCTTTCTCCTCATTTAGCAAAGGTCTTCTAACAACTAGGGTTTCTCCCCTTTCAGTATCTTTAGAATGCTTAGATTGTGCATCTTCATCTACATGTACAACTCATGAATTACCTTCAGGTCTTCTATTTGTCCTTCCTTGATGTTACAAATACTCGTATACTCGATGCCCTTCTTCTCCACATTGGAAACAGGTTCCTCTAAAACCTCCCCTTCTAGGTCCTTGCCCAGGTCTCCCCCTTCCTCTTCCTCTTTGCTCACCATTGTTCTGGTCACGAGGGTGGTAGGCATTTTCTCCTCTCTGATTTCAATTGGTGTCATTTTCATCACTTTTCTTTGAATCTTCATTTCGACCCCCATTGGGTCTTCCACCAGTCCTTCTGCCTTGACCTCTTCTGCTTTGCTTGCTATCAAATCTTTTATTCAACTTCTCTTCCACTTTCAGGGAAAACTGGTATGTATCTTCTATGATAGTCATTCTGACCAAGCTTAGCTCCTCTTGAATACTCAGTCTCAACCCATTAATGTAACAGGCTACCTTCTTGTTGGGCGCTGTATGGTCTGTCCTGATAGTAATTTTATAAAACTCTTATGTATACACATTAACAAACTTGTTACATTGCTTCAGTCCTTGCAGCTTCTTAGGAACTCCATCTCGTAGTCCATAGGAATGAACTGCTTCTTTAGTTTCTCCACCATCTGATCCCATCTAGTAATCTTTCCTTTTCCTCTCCTATTCCTCTCTAATTGGACCTCCTTCCACCAAATACTGGCATGGCCCTTCAACTTTGTTTTTACAAACTTAACCCAATCTGGGTCCTCCACATCTTCATACTCAAAATACTCCTCCATGTCATTGATCCAATCAATAAGCTATTCCAGATTCAAATCTCTAGAATATGTAGAAACTTCAATCCTAGGCCTCTTTCCAATCTTACAAATGGCCTTCAACAACCTAACTTCTACAAGATCTCCTGTAGCTTCTTGTTCTTCCTCAGATAGCTCTTCTTTAGCTTCATCTTCCCTTTCTTCTCTTGTTCTCGGCTCAAACCCTCTTTGTAGCTCCTCTTGCAATGCATCAATTTGCCTTTGTAGGGCTCTAAAACCCTCCTCCGTCAAAGCATTCCTCCTAATACAATTTCTTCGTGGAGGCATCTTGATCTCCGTAGCAAAGCCACTACCTCAGGTCCTGGTGCAAACTGCCTCACGGTCGGTGATCTATCTACATACTCAGGAACCCTTGCTCTGATACCACTTGATGAAGGGGGTAAATTATAGAACATGCAACAGTAGAAATTGCACATAGAAAATAGAACTTTCTTTTATTGATTGTGGACAACTTATTACATTACATAAGCTCAAATACAATAAGAGGAATCAACCCTCCATAGGCTGCAACACATTATAGCTTCCTATCATAAAACTCTGTAATCATTTGCCTTATGTAACCCCAAATCAACTAGGGTTTCTATTTTTCCTCCTATTCTTGACTCCACACTTGCCCCCTTAACTCTACTACTGCCCAGGGTTCCCAAAAATGATTATTAATAGCCTTTTTGGTGGCCACAGTCAGGAACCCTTTCTCTGATACCACTTGATGAAGGGGGTAAACCATAAAACATGCAATAGAAAAAATTGCACAAAGAAAATAGAAATTTGTTTTATTGATTTTGGACAACTTATTACATTACAGAAGCTCAAATATAATCAGAGGAATCAACCCTCCATAGACTGCAACACATTACAACTTCCTATCACAAGACTTTAGAATCATCTACCTTATGCAACCCTAAATCAGCTAGGGTTTCTATTTTCCCACCTATTCTTGACTCCACACTTGCCTCCTTAACTCTACTACTACCCAGGGTTCACAAAAATGATTATTAATAGCCTTTTTGGCAGCCAACAACATAATTTTAAAATTTGCATCTCCCTCCAAAAATAGGTCAACTTCCGAGAGCCATAACTTTTGATCTGGGTGTCCTATTAACGAACCATTTTATGTGTCAGAAAGATTATTGAGTACTTTACATGCTAAAGAAGTGCTCTGTCTGTTCTAGCCAATTTTGGGCTTGTACAGGGCCATTTAGTGCCTCAAACCTGAGTTTGAATAATTTTTAGGCATTTTTTGGGAAATGGAAAGTTTAATATCTTTCATCTCGTAAATGATCTTTGCGTGATTCATTCACCAAATGTCTTATTTTTTTGTTATGAATCCTCCTATAAATTTTCACTTCAATCCATGCCCAAGTGGAAACTTTCTAAAAATAGCAAGTTGTTATTTTTAGCAGTTTGAAAAAACTGAAAGTTCTACATCATTATTCAAGTGATTATGGAACTAGAACCAAAGTTTTTGAAAAGAAATGAAAGGAACGTCAACAATTTTGAAACACATCTTTTTTTGGGTGATGCAAGATTATCCTTACACCACTGGATGCTCCTGCATTAGACACCCAAGGTAATTTGAGAAGTGACCCTATCACATCTTAGGTGTTTGTGTGAGGAAAACCCAAACGGTCAACCTCTACCTTAGACAACCAAGAAGAATCTTTAACAACCCTTCCTTTCCCTTTCACCAGGTATTCTTCATATTGCCTATTTTGAGTACTTCTCCCCACATGGCTATTTAAGATCTCTTTTATCTCCTCTATTGAAGTAGATGCCAAAGTACTACACTATTCTTCTTTTGGTCCATCCTCTGTTCCACCTTCATGATATTCTGATAAAGTAGCAATGTTGAAAACATGAAAAATATTGATCCCACTCAGCCAACTCAACCTCATATGTATTTCCTGAATCATGCTTCTTTAGGATTCTGCACAATCCAACTTTCTTCATTTTCAACTTATTATATGTTCCAGTTGGGAACCTTTCTTTTCTCAAGTGAACCATGACTTCATCTCCTACCTAGAACTCCTTATATCTCCTCTTCTAATCTACATTATCCTCTAACTGAATATCCATCTTATTAATGTTCTTTCTCACCTCTTCATGTAAATTCTTCAGATGTTCTACAAAGTCCTTGGCTTCAACACTTGACTTTTCTCCTTTGTCTAGCTTCCTTAACTCAGAAGAATTTCTTGGGCTATTGCCATATACAATCTGGAATGGTGATTTACCAGTACTCCTATTGACATAATTGTTGTAAGCAAATTCTACCTATGGTAAAATCAAATCCCATCCCTTGGACTTATCTCCTACTAAGTATTGTAGTAGGATATCGAAACTCCTATTCACCACTTCAGTCTGTCCATCAGTCTGTGGATGGTGTGCAGAATTGAACTTCAAATCTATTTTCAGCTTCTTCCACAATGTCCTCTAGAGAAAACCAACAAACTTGGTATCTGGATTTGAAACTATGATCTTTGGTAGACCGTGTAATCTCACCACGCCCCTGAAAAATAACTCTACAATATGAATAGCATCATTAGTCTTCTTGCAAGGAATAAAATGTGCCATCTTCAAGAATCTGTCCACCACAACAAAAATGGAATCATGTCCTCTTTGTGTCCATGGTAAACAATGAAAAAATCCATACTGATATCATCCCATGGATTCTCTAGTACAGGTAATGGCCAATATAGTCATATATTCTGACTTGTCCCTTTTGCCATCTAACACACTCTGTAACTCTACACAAATTTCCTCACATCCTGCTGCAACTATGGCCAATAATAATTTTCACCAACAATAGCTATGGTCTTATCTCGACCAAAGTGTCTAGCCAATCCTCCACTATGCTTCTCCTTAGTCAGTTTCTCTACCATGGAAATCCTTAGAATGCACAACTGGCTTTCTCTAAGCAACATGCCATCTTAGATTATGAAATCCAACCATTTTGTCTTGTCTAAAGTAACAGGTTCCAAACAAGCTTTCCAAGCCTCTACAAAATCTAGATCTTCACGATACAAACTCTTGAGCTCATCGAACCCAACAACCTCTATCTTCATTTCTGTCAACAAATTTTGCCTTCTACTTAAGGCATCTACAACTCTATTGGACTTCCCATTCCTATGCTTAAAAAAAAAGTATAGCTCTACAAAAACTCAAACCATTTTAAGTGCCTTTGATTTAACTTTCCTTGACTATTAAGATACTGCAAAGCCTAATGATTAGTATATAAAACAAACTCCTTTGACAACAAATAATGTCTCCATTTCTTCAAAGCCTGAACTATTGCATAAAACTCTTGACCATAAATAGAATACTTTTTCTTGGCATCATTAAGCTTCTCACTAAAATAGGCAATGGTCTTACCTTCTTGACTCAAAATAGCTCCTATAGAACTACCACTTACATCACAATCTACCTGGAATACCTTATTAAAATCTGGAAGTGCCAAAATAGGTTGCTCAGTAACTTTCTGCTTTAATTTATCGAAGCTTTTGTCTACTCCTTTAGTCCATCTAAACTCCTTTCTATCCCCTCTCATTTTCTTTATTAGGGGTGCCCAAATGCTACTAAAATTCCTAATAAACTTTCTATAAAAACTTACCAAACCATGAAAAGATCTTACCTCGGAAGCACTCATTAGCGTATGCCATTCAATGATAGCCCTCACCCTCTCTAGGTCCATCTTAAGACCTTCTTCTAAGACAACAAATCCCAGGTATACCAACTCTTTCTTTGCAAAACTACGTTTCTTGAGATTAATCAGCAACTTCTCCTCACTTACCTTCTCTAAAACTCTTCTAATATGTATCAGATGTTCATCTGAAGTCTTACTAAAAATCAAAATATCATCCAAATAAACAATAACAAAACTTCGCAAAAATTCTTTCAATACCTCGTTCATTAGCTGCATGAATGTGCTTGATGCATTGGTTAGCCCAAATGGTATGACTAACCACTCATACAAACATTCTTTGGTTTTGAAGGCTGTCTTCCACTTGTCACATTCTCTGATAGGAATTTGGTGATACCCACTCTTTAGGTCAATCTTCAGGAAGTACTTATCTCCACTCAAATAGTCCAATCTTAAACTTTACTAAACACTGCTCATTGACCAAAGCTCTGTGGTCCTTCTACAACCATGCAATTCGATATGGATGTGGATGCTTTCTTATCAACTTTAACTTGTCAACCATCTCCTCTGAAACAAGATTGTCAGTACTTCCACTGTCAATAATAACGTCACAACACTTACCTTCACATTTGCACCTTGTGCAGAATAAACTGTTCCTCATTCAGCAAAGTTCTTTTGACAACTAGGGTTTCTCCCCTTTTAGTATCTTCAGAATGCTCAGATTGTGCATCTTCATCTACATGTACAACTCACGCATTACCTTCAGGTCTTCCATTTGTCCTTCCTTGATGTTGTAGACACTCGTATGATCGATGTCCTTCTTCTCCCATTAGAAATAGGTTCCTCTAAAACCTCCTCTTCCAGGTCCTTACCTAGGTCTACCCATTCCTCTTGCTCTGCGCTCACCATTGTTCTGGTCATGAGGGTAGTGGGCATTATCTCCTCTTTAATTTTTACTAGTCCCAGCTTCTTCACTTTTCTTTGAATCTTTATTTTGAACCCCATAGTGTCTTGCAGCAGTCTTTCCACCTTGACCTCTTCCCCTTTGCTTGCTATCAAATCTTTTATTCAACTTCTCTTCCACCTTCAGGGAAAACTGGTATGCATCTTCTATGGTCGTCATTCTAACCAAGCTTAGCTCCTCTTGAATACTCAGCCTCAACCCATTAATGTAATGGACTACCTTCTCCTTGTTGGCCTCTGCATGGCCTATCTTGATAGTAATTTTATAAAACTCTTATGTATACTCCTTAACAGACTTGTTACCTTGCTTTAGTCCTTGCAGCTTCTTTAACAACTCCATCTCATAGTCCACAGGAATGAACTACTTCTTCATTTTCTCCACCATCTGATCCCATCTGGTAATCTTTCCTTTTCCTCTCATATTCCTCTCTAAATGGACCTCCTTCCACCAAATACTGGCATGGCCCTTCAACTTTGTTTTTGTAAACTTGACGCAATCTGGGTCCTCCACATCTTCATACTCAAAATATTCTTCCATATCATTCATCTAATCAATAAGATGTTCTAGATTCAAATCTCCAGAATATGTAGAAACTTTGATCCTGGGCCCCTTTCCAATCTTAGAAATGGCCCTCAACAACCTAACTTCTGCAGGATCTCCCACAGCTTCTTGTTCTTCCTTAGATAGCTCTTCTTAAGCTTCATCGTCTATTTCTTCTCTTGTTCTCAGCTCAAACCCTCTTCGTAGCTCCTATTGCAATGCATCTATTTTCCTTTGTATGGCTCTAAAACCCTCTTCCATCAAAGCATTCCTCCCAATATGATTTCTTTGTGGAGGAATCCTGATCTCTACAGTAAACCCACAACCTCAGGTCCTGGTGCAAACTGCCTCATGGTCGGCGATCTATCTACATAGTCAGGATCCCTTGCTCTGATACCACTTGATGAAGGGGGTAAATTATAGAACACGCAATAGTAGAAATTGTACATAGAAAATAGAACTTTCTTTTATTGATTATGGACAACTTATTATATTACATAAGCTCAAATACAATCAGAGGAATCAACCCTCCATAGGCTGCAACACATTACAACTTCCTATCATAAGACTCTAGAATCATCTACCTTATAGAACCCCAAATTAACTAGGGTTTCTATTTTTCCTCCTATTCTTGACTCCACACTTTCTCCCTTAACTCTACTACTACCTAGGGTTCCCAAAAATAGTTATTAATAGCCTTTTTGGTGGCCAACAACCTAATTTTAAAATTTGCATCTCCCTCCAAAAATAGGTCAACTTCCGAGAGCTGTAACTTTTGATGTCGGTGTTCGATTGACAAACTATTTTATGTGTTAGAAATCTCATGGAGTGCTCTACACATTGAGAACTTGTTTTGCTAGTTCCAGATATTTTTGGGCCTGTACGAGGCCATTTAGTGCCTCAAACTTGAGTTTGAATAATTTTCAGGTATTTTTTAGGAAACAGAAACTTTAATATCTTTCATCTCGCAAATGATCTTTGCATGATTCCTTCGCCAAATGTCTTATTTTTCCATTATGAAGCTTCCTGTAAAATTTCACTTCAATTTGTGCCGAAATGCAAATTTTCTAAAAATAGCAAGTTGCTATTTTTAGCAGTTTGGAAAAATTGAAAGTTCTACATCATTATTCAAGCGATTATGGAACTAGAACATAATTTTTTGAAAATAAATGGAAAGAAAATCAATAATTTTGAAACACATCTTTTTTTGGGTGATGCAAGATTTCCCTTACACCACTGGATGCTCCTGCATCAGACACCCAAGGTAATTTGAGAAGTGACCCTATCATGTCTCAGGTGTTTGTGTGAGGAAAAACCAAATGGTCAACCTCTACCTTAGACAACCAAGAATAATCTTCAATAGGACTTCCTTTCCATTTCACCAGGTATTCTTCATTTTGCCTGTTTTGAGTACTTCTTCCCACACGGCTATCCAAGATCTCTTCTATCTCCTCTGTTGAAGTAGATGCTGGAATACTCCACTATTCTTCTATTGGTCCATCCTCTATTCCACCTTTCATGATATTCTGATAAATCAACAATGTTGAAAATAGGGGAAATATTGATCCCACTCAGTAGCTCTACCTCATGCATTTCCTGAATCATGCTTCTTCAGGATTCTGCATGGTCCAAATTTCTTCATTTTCAACTTATTGTATGTTCCAGTTGGGAACCTTTCTTTTCTCAAGTGAACCATGACTTCATCTCCTACTTGGAACTCCTAATATCTCCTCTTCTAATCTTCCTTGGCCTTGTACTGAATATTCATCTTATTAATGTGCTTTCTCACCTTTTCATGCCAATTCTTCAGATGTTCTGCAAAGTCCTCTGCTTCAGCACTTGTCTTTTCTCCTTTGTCTAGCTTCCTTAACTCAGAAGCATTTCTTGGGCTATTGCCATATACAATCTAGAATGGTGATTTACCAGTACTCCTATTAACAAAATTATTGTAAGAAAATTCTACCTATGGTAAAATCAAATCCCATCACTTGGGCTTATCTCCTACTAAGCATCGTAGCAGGTTACCCAAAATCCTATTCACCACTTCAGTCTATCCATTAGTCTGTGGATGGTGTGTAAAACTCAACTTCAAATCTATTTTCAACTTCTTCCATAATGTCCTCTAGAAATAAGTAACAAACTTGGTATCTCGATCTTAAACTATGCTCTTTGGTAGACTGTGTAATCTCACCACCCCCCTCAAAAATAACTTTGCAATATGAACATCGTCATTAGTCTTCTTGCAATGAATAAAATGTGCCATCTTTGAGAATCTATCCACCACCACAAAAATAGAATCATGTCCTCTCTGTGTCCTTGGTAAACCAAGAGCAAAATCCATACTGATATCATCCCATAGCTTCTTTGGTATAGGTAATGGATGATATATTCCTATATTTTAAATTGTCACTTTTGCCATCTATCACACTCTGCAACTCTGCACAAATTTTGTCACATCCTATTGTAACTGTGGCCAATAATAATTTTTACCAACAATAGCAATGGTCTTATCTTGACCAAAGTGTCCAACCAATCCTCCACTATGCTTCTCCTTAATCAGGTTCTCTCGCATGGAACTCCTTAGAATGTACAACTAGATTCCTCTAAACAACATGCCATCTTGGATTATGAAATCCAACCATTTTGTCTTATCCAAAGCAACATGTTGCAAACAAGCTTTTCAGGCCTCTACAAAATCTAGATCTTCAAGATACAAACTTTTGAGCTCATCAAACCCAACAACCTCTATCTTCATTTCTGTCAACAAATTTTGCCTTCTGCTCAAGGCATCTGCAACTCTGTTGGACTTCCCACTCCTGTGCTTCAAAACAAAAGTATATCTCTATGAAAACTCAACCCATTTTAAGTGCCTTTGATTTAACTTTCCTTGACTATTAAGATACTACAAAGCCCGATGATCAGTATATAAAACAAACTCCTTTGGCAAAAAATAATGTCTCCATTTCTTCAAAGCCTAAACTATTGCATAAAACTCCTGATCATAAACATAATACTTTTTCTTGCCATCATTAAGCTTCTCACTTAATAGGCAATGGGATTACCTTCTTGACTCAAAACACCTCCTATAACACTACCACTAGCATCACAATCTACCTAAAATACCTTATTGAAATTTAGAAGTGCCAAAACAGGTTGCTCTATAACTTTCTACTTCAATGTATCAAAGATTTTGTCTGCTCCTTTAGTGGTGCACAAATGCTACTAAAATTCTTGATAATCTTTCTATAAAAACTTGCCAAACAATGACAAGATCTTACCTCGAAAGCAATCCTTGGCGTAGGCCATTCAATGATAGCCCTCACCTTCTCTAGGTCCATCTTAAGACCTTCCTCTAGGACAACAAATCCTAGGTATACCAACTCTTTCTTTGCAAAACTACATTTCTTCAGATTAATCAACAACTTCTCCTCCCTCAGCTTCTTTAAAATTCTTTTGATATGCATCAGAGTTCATCCCAAATCTTACTAAAAATAAAAATATCATCCAAATAAACAATAACAAAACTTCCCAAAAATTCTTTCAATACCTCATTCATGAGCTGTGTGAATGTGCTTGGTACATTGGTTAGCCCAAATGGCATGACTAACCACTCATACAAACCTACTTTGGTTTTGAAGGCTATCTTCCACTCATCTCCTTCTCTGATATGGATCTAGTGATACCCACTCTTCAAGTCAATCTTCATGAAGTACTTGGCTCCACTCAAATAGTCCATTATGTCATCCATTCTGGGCAATGGGAATCTGTACTTGATCATAATCTTATTGATGGCTCAAGAATCTATACACATTTTCTATTCTCCATCTTTCTTTGGTGCTAGTACTGCAGGTACTGCACATGGACTTAGGCTCTCCCTTATCAGTCCCTTCCTTAACAGCTCTTGAACTTGCATGTTCAGCTCTTCACTCTCTGCAAGAGTCATTCTATGGGCTACGTTAGTAAACTAGCTCTTGGTATCAAATCCATTTGATGACTTATCTTCCTCACTGGTGGTAAACCTTCTGGTACATTATCAGAGATAATATCCTGAAATTCTTCCAAAATATTTGAAACTTCTACTTGTACATCTTCACCTTTCTCTTGACTAATCTTAGGAATCAATGCAAAGCAATGATGCTCATGCTTCATACCCTCCAAAAATTTTCTACCATCTACCAAGAAAATTCTGGCAGTACTACATATCTTTTCTTCTGCCTCCTTCAAGGGCTTCAACTTATGACAAACTCCATCCTTTGTTAGGGAGTATGTTTTTGCACGGCCATTATGGACAGCCCTCCTATCATACTGCCACGGCCTCCCTAATAGCATATGACATGCATCCATCGGTATGATATCACACAACACCTCCTCATGGTAGTCCCCAATCTTGAACTTCACTAAACACTGCTCATTGACCAAAGCTCTTTGGTCCTTCTACAACCATGCAATCCGATATGGATGTGGATGCTTTCTTCTTATCAACTTCCACTTGTCAACCATCTCGTCTAAAACAAGATTGTCAATACTTCCATTGTCAATAATAATGTCACAACACTTACCTTCACATTTGTACCTTGTGTGGAATAAACTCTTCTTCTGATTGGGTTCTTTCTCCTCATTCAACAAAGTTCTTCTAACAACTAGGGTTTCTCCCCTTTCAGTATCTTCAGAATGCTTAGATTGTACATCTTCATCTATATGTGCAACTCATGCATTACCTTTAGGTCTTCTATTTGTCCTTCCTTGATGTTGCGGACACTCGTATGCTTGATGCCCTTTCTCTCTACATTGGAAATAGGTTCCTTTGAAACCTCCTCTTCCTAGTCCTTGCCTAGGTCTTCCCCTTCCTCTTCCTCTTTGCTCACCATTGTTTTGGTCACGAGGGCAGTATGCATTATCTCCTCTCTGAGTTTGACTAGTGCGGGCTTCTTCACTTTTCTTTGAATCTTTATTTTGACTCCCATAGGGTCTTCCACCAGTCCTTCAGCCTTGACCTCTTCCCCTTTGTTTGCTGTCAAATCTTTTATTCAACTTCTTTTCCACCTTCAGGGAAAACTGGTATGCATCTTCTATGGTAGTCACTTTGACCAGGCTTAGCTCCTCTTGAATACTTGGCCTCAACCTATTAATGTAATAGGCTACCTTATCCTTGTTCAGGTCTATATGGCCTATCCTAATAGTAATTTTATAAAAGTCTTCTGTATACTGCTTAACACATTTGTTACCTTGGTTCAGTCCTTGCAACTTCTTTAGCAACTCCATCTCATAGTCCACAGGAATGAACTACTTCTTCAGTTTCTCCACCATCCGATCCCATTTGGTAATCTTTCATTTTCCTCTCCTATACCTCTCTAATTGGACATCCTTCCACCAAATACTAGCGTGGCCCTTCAACTTTATTTTTGCAAAGTTGACCTGATCTAGGTCCTCCACATCTTCATACTTGAAATACTCCTCCATGTGATTGATCCAATCAATAGGCTATTCTGGATTCAAATCTCCAGAATATGTAGAAACTATGATCTTGGGCCTCTTTCGAATCTTAGAAATAGCACTCAACAACCTAACTCCTGCAGGATATCCTATAGCTTCTTGTTCTTCCTTAGATAGCTCTTCTTTAGCTTCATCTTCTCTTTCTTCTCTTGTTCTCGACTCAAACCCTCTTCGTAGCTCCTCTTGCAATGCATCAATTTGCCTTTGTAGGGATGAAAACCCTCTTTTGTCAAAGCATTCTTTCCAATATGATTTTTTTGTAGAGGCATCTTGATCTCCACAGCAAACCCGCAACCTCAGGTCCTGGTTCAAAATACCTCATGGTCAACAATCTCTCTACACACTCAAGAACCCTTTCTCTAATACCATTTGATGAAGGGAGTAAATCATAAAACACACAACAAAAAAAATTGCACACAGAAAATAGAACTTTATTTTATTGATTTTGCACAACTTATTACATTATAGAAGTTGAAATACAATCAAAGGAATCAACCCTCCACAGGCTACAACACATTATAGCTTCCTATCACAAGGCTCTACAATCATCTAACTTTTTCAACCCCAAATCAGCTAGGGTTTCTATTTTCCCACCTATTCTTGACTCCAATCTTGCCCCCTTAACTCTACTACTAGCCAAGGTTCCCAAAAATGGTTATTAATATCCTTTTTGGCTGCCAACAACCTAATTTCAAAATTTGCATCTCCCTCCAAAAATAGGTCAACTTCCGGGAGCCATAACTTTTGATCTGGGTGTCTGATTGACGAACTATTTTATGCATCAGAAATCTTATGGAGTACTCTATGTGCTAATAATGCACTTTGTCAGTTCTAGCCATTTTTGGGTCCATATGGGGTTATTTAGGTCCTCAAACCTGAGTTTGAATAATTTTCAGGTGTTTTTTAGGAAATACAAACTTTAATATCTTTTAGCTCGCAAATGATCTTTGCGTGATTCCTTCGCCAAAGGTCTTATTTTTCTATTATGAAGCTTCTTGTAAATTTTCACTTCAACCTGTGCACAAATGTAAACTTTCTAAAAATAGCAAGTTGCTATTTTTAGCAGTTTGGAAAAGTTGAAAGTTCTACATCATTATTTAAGCGATTATGGAACCATAACTAAATTTTTTTTAAAGAAATGGAAAGAACATAAAAAATTTTTAAACACATTTTTTGGGGTGATGCAAAATTTCCGTTACACTACTGGATGCTTCTGCATTAGACACCTAGGGTAATTTGAG
This sequence comes from Cunninghamia lanceolata, assembly GCA_027924645.1. NCBI lineage: Eukaryota > Viridiplantae > Streptophyta > Pinopsida > Cupressales > Cupressaceae > Cunninghamia > Cunninghamia lanceolata. The sequence continues at coordinate 252,796 of BSBN01000078.1, forward strand.
AAGTGACCCTGTCACGTCTCAGGTGTTTGTGTGAGGAAAACAATTAAATTAAAACCATTAAAGAAAACTAAGTGAAGGAAATTCATAACTTCCAAACTTTTTTTTTGTAAATCATTATTTAACCTGAGATCTAATGTATTCAATAAGGTGCATGAATTTCCCCATTCAGTTTAAGTGGGTACATGTGATTAATTATCCTCATCTTGAAAATAAGTTGAACAAACCAGTGACTGATATTAAACTACATAGTTGATGTCATTGCCTCATAGCCAACCAAATAGAGCCTTGCTACCAGTAGGCATCTATAGCCTCGATAAGGTTATCGTTACAATTCTCCTAAGTAGAGCCCCACTACCAGCAAGCGTCTATAGGCTCGGTAGAGTTACTTAGATGGCTTAACCTAGATTTTCAGTAAAAACCATTTTATTTATTTATTTATTTTATACTTTGTGTGAGATAAAGACTTTATAAGATATTACATTTGTAACTTCATGATGTAAGGAGTGATCACTTGCTGAAATCAAGTTGAGAATTGTAATGGAAGCGAGGGTGACCTCTAATTTTTCACCTAATATCTACACTGGTATGTTCAACAAACCCAAGGATTTTAGATGTGTCATTGTGAGAAACCTCCCTTGAATACTCAACCCACAGTTATTGAATACAAAATTTCACAAGGTAAACCATTTTCTACATTCATGATAGTCACAACAAGTTATGTATAAGTTTTAAATATTTAACCTGAATGTTCTACATTTTCTATTGTTTTCAGTGGTTGTTAGTCTACTCCTGTATACCTCAAAACAAAACAAACATCCATACCAAGGTAACACAACACACAAACCAACACAACACAACAAAACAAAACAAAACAAACAAAACAAAACTAAACCCAACAAAACTATACACTATTTACATTATGATACAAAATATACCAACTACCCTAACCTCAAGCCTGGAAGTAATGTTTCAAATGTTGGCCATTAACAGGTAATGGTACATCTTCCCCAATCAAGGTCTTGAGCCTGAAAGTATTATCTCCTATTATTTCTGTGACCTATAATGGACCTAACCATAATTTGTCAAACTCTCCATGGTTTCCTTTCTTTTCATGTGCTTTATCCCAACACAACACTAAGTCTGATATTCTAAACATTTTGACTCTTGCTCTTTTGTCAAACCATCTTTTGACCACTACTTGATGTTTGGTAAATTTTTCAATGGCCTGATCTCTTTTCTCATCTAATTGTAACATTTAGATTCTCCTAGCCTCTCTATGATCATCAAAGCCTAAATACTCATTAGCAAACTTCTAGACATGTATTCTTAAATTCACTGGAAGTATGGGATTAGTCCCATAAACTAGGTGATAAGGTGCATTTCCTAAGGCTGACTTAACCTTAGTCCTATCTACCCACAGCACATATTTTAACAATGTATTCCATTCTCTAGGATTCTTTACAATTAGTTTCTTGATTATAACTAATAAAATCTTATTTGTGGATTCAGCCAAACCATTCCCCTGAGGATAATAATTTGAAGAAAACTTTAAAACTATTCCATATTCAAATTCCCATTTGGAAAATTTTAGAGAAGAAAATGCAGGGCCAGTGTCACATACTAGTGAACATGGAGCTCCAAACCTTGTTATGATGTTTTCTTCAAGGAATTTGATAACCACCTCAGTGGTAGAAAACTTGCAACATGTGGCTTCAGTCCACCTTGTACAATAGTCAGTTACTGTCAATATGAACTTATGTCCTGCAGATAATGGGGGATTTATAACTCCAATGAAATTCAAGCCCCACTGTGCAAATGGCCTAGACTCAATGACCGGCTGTAATGGATTAGCTTGATTCCTTCCTTTGTCTGCTATAGTTTGACAAGTGTGACAACTTCAAATATGACTCTCTATATCTTTAAACATTGTTGGCCAATAGTATCCCGCTCTTAGTATCTTATGCATAGTGGCTAAATGAGAACCATGAGCAGTTCCATACTTATCATGCAACTCTAACAATACCTTATCTGCTTCAACTCTGTTTAAACATCTTAAATATATACCCTCATGATTCTTCTTGAACAAAAGATCTCCTTGTACCATGTATCTCTGTGCTTTAATCTTTAAAGTTCTCCTCGGAGAAGACTTCATTTTACTTGGATATTTACCTAATATCAGAAAAGTATGCAAATCAGCATACCACCCTGATGCATCATTAGACTTTAATACATATTGTTGCTTCACCAAATTTGAATATGTGTTTGCTATGGTCTATACTAATGCTTGTCCTCAAACTAGCTTCATTGGAATAATCTCCATATCAAACTCTTGCAATATTGTAATCCACTTGGCCCTTTTCTCTCCAGGCTCATTCTGCATCAACAACATTTTCACTGTTGCATCTGGTACTATGGCCTTAACTTGACTTCGTAAGATGTAATGTCCAAATTTCTTAACTATTCTTACTAGTGCAAATGCCTTTCTTTCTATATCAAGATACTTCAGTTGTGCATCTTTAAAAGGTGCACTCATGAAAGCTATGGGTTTTTCTTCATTATCTTCTCCTTTTTGTGTCAAGGCAACTTCAACTGAATGTGAAGATGCAAAAGAATATATGTAAAATGGCTTGGTATAGTTTGGACTTGCCAACACAGGAGCATAAAAAATGGCCTCCCTAATATCCTCAAATGCAACTTTGGCTACTAGTGTCCATTCTATCTTTGGATCTTTCTTGAGCATGGCATTTAATGGTTGCACATTTTTTGCAAATCCTGTAATAAACTTCCTGAAAAAGTTAATCTTACCAAAAAAAGACTTTAATTCCTTCTTTCTATTAGGTAATTGCAATTTTCTTATTCCTTCTACTCTGTTAGGATCAATGGATATCCCATTTTTAGAAATGACATGTCCTAACAATTTCCCTTTAGTTACACCAAATGAACATTTCTTTGGGTTAAGAGAGATCCCGTACCTTCCACATCTTCTAAGTACTCTTCTCAAATCTTCTACATGAGTGAATGCATCTTTAGAATAAACAGTTAAATCATCCATATAAATAACAATGTATTTACCTGATAATCCATGATATGCAATGTCCATGGCTCACTAAAAAGTGGCACCTGCATTGTTTAAACCAAAAGGCATTCTCCTATATGCATAATTTCCCCATTTGCAAGTAAAAATAGTCTTCAACCTACCTTCTTTATCAACTAAGACTTGGTTATATCCTGAAAATCCATCCATGAAAAACATCATCTTAGCCCCATTTACTACTTGCAACACTTCATCTATTGGAGGCAAGGGATAATTATCTTTTTCAGAGGCCTTGTTCAAATTTCTAAAGTCCACACATAACCTAGTGTCTCCACTTTTCTTTCTCATAGGTACTAAATTAGCTACCCAGGTTGAATGTCTCACTAGGAAGATTATCCTAGTAGACAGCAATTTTTTCACTTCTTCAAAGATTAAAGGCTCTAAAATAGCATTCACAGGTCTTTGTTTCTACCTAAATGGTTTAACATCTGGTTTCAAAGGTATTACTTGAGTTATGATGGACATATCATATGTCTTCAAATCCTCATATGTCCATGCTATGACATGTTTGTATTCTTTCAGAACTTCCACAATTTCTTTTCTTAACTCCTTAGAGCAAGCCTTTCCAATCAATACATTCTATGGACTTTGCTCTATTCCAAGGTTATAAGGATCACATTTATCTCCTTCAATTTTGGGTAAATCTTTCTGTCTCACTACCCCATCAAAGTCAAAAATATTTTCTAACTCAATTACTCCCTTAGGTAAGAAATTGCTTTTCAAGTTGATTATGTCTTCTTCAACCCAAGACACATTAGGCCTTTCCTGTTCATCAATGATCTGAAATTCAAACACTTCATTACAAGTGAGAAAATCCACAATTTGCTAATCCCCTTCAAATACCTGAAAATGAGTAATATTATCTAGTATGCTTGGGACATTCACCAATTCAACAGCAAATTGTTTCAAACCTGACAATGTTAAGGGTTCCAAAGTGCTAGCAACAACTGCTAATGTATCTGGTCTATGATTCAATTCTCTAGGAATATGCTCTATGTTAAAGGCATCAAATGAATCAATTAAATCCCACACCCTATGCCTATAACAAACCATCTTCTTATAATTGCATGCATACAACTTTCTTACTTGTCTAATCACTAACTTAGAATCTGAGAATACTCTAATCATTTTCACCTTTTTCTTGATAGCCATAACAAGTCCATAAATCAAAGCTTCATATTCTGCTAAATTATTAGTACAAGGAAATTATAGCTTGTATGCTGCTAAAAATGACTTACCATTAGGATCTATAAGTTCCACACCTATACTTGTACCTTGCTTAGACTTAGATCCATCACATTTTAATGTCCACATGCCCTCTTTATTCTTTTGACATTTTATTTTGGCATGTTTTACCTTTTCCATTACATGTGTGGTACTATCTTGTTTCTTCATGGCTAATTCATTTCGACCTACTTGCATATTTATACTTTCAGTTTGTAAATCAGAATGACAGACACTCTTATCTTTTGTTTCTTTTTCTAAATCTGGAATTAATACATCCATATCGTCCTGAAAGTATGTCTATGGTTGATTAGGATTAACCTTTTCTTCCTACAGTTCCATCCCCATTGTGCACTTTGTGTATTGAGATTCTATAATGTCTCCGAACAATCCACAATTCTCTTTAGAATGAGGTTTATTATGGACTCTACACATGTTTTTGTACAATTTGCACTGAACTCAGATATTTTGTTTAATGCACTTTTCCATTTCTTGCCTAATGATATGACCAAATCTATTTATTGCATTGTCTTCTTCATCAAACTCAATGAACACTACTGTTTCTTTACTGACAGGTTTTTCTTTAAAATTTAGCATCAGGATTTCTTCAATTTGCACTCCTTTGTTAGTGACTCTATAAACTCCAGGTTCAATAGAAGCATACAATATCTCATTAGTCTTATTGTATTATGTAATCATGTGTTTCATTCTAGGTTCAGCTTCTATCCTGATTTGATTTGGAACACCTCTCCAACGTAACCACATGTGTGAAAAATCAGTGGCCATATATCCATTTAATGTCTTGGACCAATCTGTACTCAACAAGATCCTGTAATTCACAGGTATATCTACCACCTGAATGTTAATAAATGGACTCACCCTAAGATCTGAGGCTAACTACATTTGAATATGCATTAATTCTCCTATCACATTGACCTCAATTTTATCCAATTGTGTAACAACCTTAGCATACTTAGTGGGGGTCAGCCCTAAATTTTTACATATCCCTAAGGCATTACATTAGCTGATGTACTAGAATCCACCATGGAATTATGTATTTTCTTTCCAAACATCCTAATGGTTAACAAAAAAGGAGGGGCTTCCCTCTTATCTGCATACATGACCACATTAGTGTTAGAAGGCTGTTCAATTTTCTTACTTTTTCTTTAGGCTGTGAATCCGTACTTGGAACATTCATATCAGCAAAGACCTCACTTGTTATAGATGTATCCAAAGACTTTATGAAAGCATTTCTAACCCCTGGACATTTCAATAATTCACATAAAGGTATATTGACCTTGATTTTCTTTATCTCTTCAGACAAGTAACTCATTAATCTTATTGTTTCCACTGTCTTTGTTTTCCCTGTTTGGACTTTTTGTGCTACTGTTTTACTATTCACATGATGATTGGCCTTTAGTACAACAGGATTATTGCTAGCATGTTGATCTGGAGGAGTATTGAAATTGTTAGGAGGAGTGCAAGTAATGAAATGACCTCCTGGCCTAGTGTTATTTCTCAAGTTATAGGTATGATTTTTGTTAGACTGTTGAAAAGCCTATACCTCCTCTGTTTCATATAACACTTCATTTTTAGTTTCAAAGAGAAACTAAAAAGTATTCAATACTAGGGCTGATTCAGGGTATAGGTTCTCACAAAAGCAAGGTTTATCTTCTAACAACTGATCTTCCTCATCCCTAGTTGTAAAGGTAAAAGTCTCTAAGACTAAAGCAGTCTCAAATCCTGAGGGCACTATTTCATTACCTTCGGGAATGAGGAACTCAGAGGTGGGAGCCTATACATCTACATTTAAAATACTTGCAGCTGGATGAAATTAAGGGCGATCTAGTTTAGCATGGGCACTAGTATTATGAATCCTACACCAATTTTTTAATGCTACATTAGCCATTTGAATTCTAGTTGTTTGTTTTATCTCCTGATTATTCAAATTTTCAAATGGAGAAGCTAGAGTGCCATTATTTTTCCCTATGTTCCATTTCCTAGGTGGCCTTGATTGATTCTGATTTCTATTGTTATTACCCTAGGCCTTGTTATCTACAGTAGGTCCTTTATTTTGTATTACTTGTCCCTGATTATGATTTTGGCTCTGACTATAATTATGACCCTGATTAGAACCCTGACTTTGATTATAATTCTGGTTATGGTTCTGACTATATCCTTGATTATTTCTACCATAGAAATTTTTGTTTCTCAGTTGTGTCATTTTAGTGGTCAATCTTCTCAAGTGTGTAGTAATTTCTTTGATTTCTTCCCTATCATCTTCTGCTTTTGTCACAAATGCATCCTGAGGAGGCTGGAAGAAAGACTGACCATTACTCTGACTGTTATTGGTAGTGTTACCAATATAGGGGACTATAGCCTGGATTGGGGAAGGATTATACATAGGTGTGTATGTAGGAATTGGATTCAATAATGGAGTATTATGTGTAGGAGCTCTATTCCAAATTTGTTCTTGACTTTGCATCCCAAGGTTTGCTCCATTAAGAAATGGATTATAAGTTGTTTATCTCATTTCCTAGTTTACTGAGGTTGCCTCCTTATAAGCTTTGGATATTATATCCATATCAACCTTTCTTTTGACAAACATAGCAGTTAATGGATCAAGGGTGACATAATACATGGCTAATAACGCATCTACAGTTACTGTGTAAGGAGCTACTAACTTAGAATAAGACTTTTGAAACCTATCATTAAAATTATCAATCAGCTCTCCTTCACCTCTTTTAATTGCAACCAATTTATGATATAAGGTGGAAGGATCAACCGGTCCCCTAAACCTAGATAGAAATGCATCTTCCATAAGTGCCCAAGAATAAATATAACCATTAGGTAAGTTAACATACCAGTTAGAAGCCTGTTCATTAAAGGTGTAAGGAAATAACCTACACACCACATCCTCATACTCTAACCTAGCTCTGAAGCATGCCTCCTTGCATATCCTAATGTGATCCTCTAGATCTTGATGCAATTGATATTTAGGACATATCTTTTCAAGATTTTTTGGCATCTCATGATATTCATTGAATGTTATAGGAGAATTGACATTAAAATAAGCCATTGCAGGTCCCTATGCTAGGCTTGGACCTCTAGGAATACCTAGATTTCTAGGTGGACTAGGGCCTCTAGGAGGGCTAGGACCAAGATTCAAAGATCTAAATGAAGAACTGTCCAGGATTACTATGTTATGGATACTAAAAGGTGATCTAGGAGGTGTTCTAGATGAACCTGCTACGTTTGATATTCTAGGATTCCAAATCAAAGGACCTTTACTCTGCCTTTTATTAGGTAATTGCATAAATATATCCTCAGAACTAGATCTAGACATGGTCACCCTGCCACTATTATGAGCCAGCTTTACTCAAATCTTACCTTAACTCCAATCAGGCTCTCCTTCTAGCACCAAAAATTGTTGATGATTATTTTTACACATTCAAAACAAAAGTTAAAATTCACAAAAGGAACCTAAATTGTCTTGAAAGATATGAAGAAATCATTTAAGAGTTCTTAATCCTAAGTTTCTGTATTGTCAGGTCTTGACCTTGTGGACAATTCAGTAGGTTAATGTGAAACTATAATATGCAAGGGGCCTTACTTAATTTAAGGTGATTTATGATTCACTGGACTCGAATTACGCAAGCTATTACAAATATCAACAAATTATCCATTTCTTTGCATAAAGTTATTACTGTATCACAAATCTTTGTATGATTTATAATGAAACAAGATTTTCTTTTTAATCTAATATGAAAATTGTCAAATATTAACACAATTGTTCATGCTTCCTTCAAATGTAAGACAATTTTCTTTAAATCTTTGCATTTAAGCTAATTATTTCAAATGTTTGAGGAAAAGTTAGAGAAATTCAAATTAAATATCATTCTATTGTAGGATCTAAATGCTCTGTTATTCACATTGTAAGAAATATATCACTTGATCAAATCAATAGGCTAAATCATTAAATGTGAAGTCTTGAGTATTTTCATGAATGCATATTTAAGATTGCAAGCTTCTAAGAGGTATTATTTCAAATACAGGTAAGACCTAGAAAACACTCTTAAAATAGACGCAAAATTCTAGATTTAATTGTATTCAAAATACACAGTCATATATGGTTTACAATGTATGAATGACTCTTTTGCTTCATTAATCAACTTAACAGAAAACTTACAAACGTTTTACAGATACAATAACAAAGCCAGATGCTCCAAGCATTCCTTAGTATAGACATAGGTGACCTCATCCTCTAAACTAAAATACTTTCTAATCAAAGTGTTCAAACAAATTACAATTGCTAGCTATCTTTCAAAATCCCTGTGTAAAAAAAATGTACATGTAGCAAAGCTTCTTATATAGAATTTGAAGCTTCCTACTGCTACAGCTATAAAACCTAATCTACGGTTAGGATCCATCTATTATTGCTCAAGGGTGCATATTCATATCTAACCATTTCTCAAAATATCTTAATGGTACCTTTTCCCTTTCAAAGGATGCCATTGGAATCTTTTCAAAGTAAGATTCCCCTTTTCTTTGACTTTTGCCCACAGATACTCTTTACTTGACTTTTCCAAAACTATTGCTCCTTCTTTTGAAATTACTACTCCTTCAAGTATGATTTGAAATTATTAATTACACCCTTTACAAAGGTGCGATCTCCTCCTGGACTCTTTGTCCATACATTCTCCTACATTCTAACCCTCTCTTTTAGTTTCTTTTCTTTGTTCTTTGAACCTTCACTCTTTTTCTTATATTTCTTCATTTTGGTACTTTCTTCCATCAATGAATCCATCATCTATTTACTAAGATATGCTTTAGGACATTCCATGCATGGTGTAAAAATGGCATTAAACTTTGTCAAAGCCCTTTCTAGCTCATATACTGGTGTATCCATACATTCATGATCTAATAACTTTTCCACTATCCTTTTATGCATCTTGATCATGTCATCTATCTTTTCTTCCAAGTCTTGACCAACTGTTATGCACTTTCTGAGATTATCCTCTTCAAATTTTAGTTCTAATCTCGCCTGTGGCACTTGATTTGCCATTGAAGGGGTAATTACTCTCTCATTTATTAATTCTTCTTCTCTTCCCTTAATTTCTATTAACTGTTCTAATTCAGATTTAGATTCTTCCCTTCCAAATTGGCCATTATATACAAGCATGCTACATTTATTCTTTTCTTTTGTAGCTAGTTCCCACCCTTTTACTGCTTATTTTATTACCTGCTCGCCTTCTTGTAGGAAATATTTGAACCATTCTTAAAAAATATTAGCCTTAAGCCTTTTATTTTCCATGTCTTTTATTTCATCCTTGGATACAACTACTATCTCATTAGGCAATTCCGGCACTGTTGTATTGGGATCAAATATTCCCTTAATAAATTACTGCAATTGGACAATGTGTCCCTTCAAATATTCTTGTTTGTCTTTATCTTTTCTGAACATTTATGCTGTTACCTAGTGCATGTCTTCCCATTCAGTTATATGTTGTTCCCTTGTTGTATGCCCCTGGTCAAAATTTAGTATTTTATATTCATCTAAGGTTTTTTCTCCCTTAGTCTTCTCATTCTGTGGTATGGCCAGGTTCAGCGTCCCAGATCCATCTGGACCTCTTTGTATGGCTGACATTGTTCTGGTCTTTCTCTTTCCTTTCCTTGGCATGGTATCACCCAAGAGACTTTTGATATCAATAGGTACCAATTGTACCTCCTTCTTTCCCTTCCTTATCTCTATTCCTAACCAGGCAGGAATCTCCTTTGTGCCTTCAGCCATTTTTTCTTCATCAATTACCTCCTCCTGAGGTCTTTCTGGTTCTCCTTGCTCTTGTTTCTATTGTTGTTGTTGTTCTTGTTGTTGAGGTGGAGGCTGTTGTTGTATCATTGGGTCATTCTACTGTTGAGACTCACCCTCATTTTCTTCTTCTTCAATTTTTGTGTTCCCTCCAGCCTCATCTTCTTCTTCAGGACCCTCTCACTTTGATGATTCTTTTTCTTGATCCTCTTTCTCATGTGCTTTCTCTATATTTGTCATGTCTATGTCTTTTTCTTGTTCTTCAGTTATATTTTCATCAACATTTTCTATATATTCTTTATCTTAGGCTTCTTGGTTACATCCTCTATATTTTCACCTTCTTTTTGCTCTTTTTCAAACCTGCTAATTTGCTCTGTATGTGCAGGGGATCCTTCCATTGTACCATCCTCTTTTGCTTCTTTTTCTTGTTCTTGTATGCTTTCTATGTTCTTCTCTTCTTCACTCTGTTCACCATACATATTAAGAATATTTAAGATATCTACACCTGAGGTGCCCATTCCTATTTCTTCTTTTGCTTGAGCAGGTTTTTCTATGATTGTCTCCTCAGGTGCATCTTCCTTTTCAGACTCGTCAATTTTATGTGCCTCCTCTTGCACATCTTTGATTATTTAAGGAGATACAGGGTACCAAATGGATCTACTATTCCGGATTCTTCTTGTACCCTCTCCTTTTCAGACTTTGGGCCTTGTTCAATTTCCCTCTTGGCCTGAATATTTTTCTCCTCTTCCTTGCTTAAGAATTCACTAGATTCTTCTTCTATTTCAATTTCTTTTCCTGCATACATTCCCCTTTCCTCACTTTCACTGTTGTCACTCTCAATATGGACAGTCTTAGTGGTCTATTTGGTTTCATGTGCTTTTGACCCTTGTAGCATTTCCCCAGCCAATTTTATCTTCACCTGGACATATGTTTGTCTTTTTTCTATTGGGATGGACTCACTAGGTATATTACTCAACTTTACACCTACCTACTATGCTCTGATGACCTCACTGGTTTTTGAAGTTTCCCCCTTTGATATACTTATTGGTATTGCTCTTCTAACTTGCTGTCCTATTACTTCCTTATAAGTATGTGCTTCTTCTGCACTAATCTCATGGCTCAATGATTTTGCCTCTACAAATGTATCAGATGATACTACTACTATTATTCCCATGCATAGGGATCCATCAGAGTAGCATTCTTATCCTTCTCTACAATTTTAGCTTCTAAAATCTTTCTCTTCTTCTCATAGAAACACCAGGGATCATCACTAGGTTCTCTTACTCTCTTTTTCTCTTTCTTAGGATATGTGATTTCCCTCGATTCAGCTTTGAGTTCTTCAATCCTATCTTTTAACTATTTTTGAAAACAAGATAACTAGTTTGGACAATACATCCAAAGATGTGTTCCACGGTTGTGACCAATCAGGCTCTGTAATAGGAGAAAGCCTGGCCTCTTCATAACTATGATGCAGTAATTTATCATCTTCTTTAACCTCTGGAGGAACATATATATCTCCCATAGTTTTCATTTGCTTAACTATTAGTCTTTTATGAGCCCTCTTTCTTACCTCCTTATCATTTTTACAATCTAACCAAAAATCTTCAATATGTATTTGATGCTTAAACTTTTTATCAATTGTATTTTGAATCCTATGGAAGGGGTCAAACCTTTTGGCTAACTCAAACTCCTCAAATCCATAATATCTCAGTTCTTGTTCTGAATAACTAGCAACATCTTCACTGTAGCATGAATTTATACCAATTGACCAAGGTAGCTTTAAATTTCCTCTGCTAAACTTCTTCTTGTACATTCTAAAGGCATTCAGATTCTGCCTTGAAAACTCTAAAACAATTAATTTGTTGGAAGGATACCTGGGCAACATGAATGGTTTTCCATCAAATCCTTTAGTCCTGATGTAAGTGAAATGTTCAAATTGAATATACCAAGAACTATGTAGCCCAATTGTATCTTCTGCATCCCTAGATATTCTCTTATCAGGCTCTTCCCTCAAAATTCTCACCATGTAGGTATAGAACACATCATTAACCAGAGCATACTTCTTCATTGCATTTTCCTCCTGTAGATTAGGGTAATGGTCATATACCAATTTCTATCCTAGACCACTTCCTAAGGTCCCAACTCTTTCTATTCCATGTATGAATGGTCTAACTTCTGTTGCACATGAATATAATATGTATGAAGACAAATAAAAAGGCAACAACTTTTGCTTCCTTAGCATGGCCTATTTCCATATGGCTGTGCTTATGGCTTTAGCCCAATGAATCTGTCCTTGCTCTTTTTCTGCTTCTTTCATGAACTCAATGACAATAAACATCCATGGCTCACACTTGGTGCCCTCTCTCAGTCCCACCAATCTACTCAGCATTGTAATCATCAGGTATATTTCCTCTTTGAAGTATATTCTCAACAGATTTTTGTGCACTCTTGCCACAACCTTGGGTTTGTTTTCTAGGCTGTACCATCTATAAAATATCTTACCTCTACAATCCCTTTCATTGGTATGGAAATCCTCATTGTATTGGTCTATGTCAATATCTACCATTTTCTCATTGATCTCCAGGGCAAATGTCCTTGCAATACCCTCTGTGGATAAATCAGCAATGAGTCTGTCATGAAACATTATTTTCCTGGTTGATAAGTCATACAGAATTAAGCAGTCTAAACACAAATCCCTGACCTCCATAGCCAATGGAAAACTCACAGCTCTGTACAATCCACTCTCCCATATACACTCCATATCAAGTGTAGCATCTGTTGCCATGATCTTCTGTAAGACATCATTTGCATCATAATGCCCAATGTTTGTATCTGTCCCTACTCCAGTGTAACTGATCAATGACGAATATCCTCTATGTAGTGGCAACTCTTCTTTCTCTATTTCTTTGTGAGGTTTCCTTTCCTTTTTAACTTCGCCCCCTGTATCTACCTTTTTCTGCTTTGGGGCCATCCTGTGGAAAAATGCATCCTTTTAACTTTCATTTTACCTTTTCTCTAGGGTTTTACTATGATTTTTTTTTTTTTACCATTTTACCCTAACTTGTATTTGTCTTTTCCATTTTGACTTTCACATTTGTTTAATCCCGACCTAGCTAATTAATAGTTAAACCAGTAATTTAATGGATGTTTATATTTCAAAATGAAATTACTAAAATCTGTTTTGCATTTTTACCATTTGAAATGTAACGGCATTTTAAGATAAATACTTGTATTTCTTGATAATTCACCTTTACGTTGTTGACTCACTATATCGTCTCTTACTCTGTCCAGCCTCTATATTTTTGTCGCTTTGATGAATTCTGTTCAATTTTTTGTAACAATTCTTTTTTTTTTGTAGTTTCAATTCTTGACAATGTACATCTAAAAGCAAAATAACATTAAATTTACCCTAATTCCTTTGAATTTTACTCTTTTTTGAGTGTTAGCTTGGCATTAATTACAACAATTAATGTGCCCAAGCTTCAGCTTTCTATTTCAGCATTTGGGTTTTAAACTTTTATCTTTTAGTTCATTTCTGCATACATCTCTTTTCCTTGTATATTTCCTTATATGTTATTCTTTGTATGTTAGCATTGTATCTTTTCAACATACAAACCTATATGCAAGAAACCATAACAAATGTTATTGCCCTTTTCCCTCTTTATCCGTACTTGTATCTCCCATTTTGTATATCGCTCTTTGTATGTTATCTTGTATAAGCACATATGCATTCAACCCATACAAACCTCCTTTTACTTTTTATCACCCACGATGTCCTTTTACTTCTTTGTATCTCTGAGATGTATATTATTAACATACAACTACCTCAAACATACAAAGATTTTCCTTTATTTAACTTCCATTTCGAATCCGTCTTGTATCTTTTCTTGTATGTCAACTTGTATATCGGCTTGTATATCATTAACATACAAACCTAAGATACAAATGGTGGGACCCAATCAACTTTCACTTGTATCTTAATGATACAACCCTACTTGTATCTCCTCTTAGATACAAGCCCAAACACATACAAAACTCCCATGCATCTTTCTTTGAGACTTTTCATCTTTTATAAACCACAGTACATAACTCTCCAGTTCCAACATGCATGTATATAAAGTCAAATGCATCTTTCAATATGCATTAAGGTGCAATTCATTACTTTATCAGATTTTAATTTTCTCTGAATTTCGTGTTGCATGTATATCAAAAATATACAACCCGAAGCATACAACATACAAACATGTGAAACATACCACGATAAAACCAAATTTAATATTTCCTCAAATCCATGACATGTATATTATGTTATATATCACCTTGTATATTCCTTTTTGCCAAACATACAAACCCGATATACATCCGACAGACTTAACCAATTATTCATTTTAACTCTAAATTCCTGTCGGGTCCAACTTTTATGTAAAGAATAAAAAGTTAGCAATATACAAAGAAATACCAAAATTTAATAAACCCGACAACTCCTTTATGCGACTAATACAACAACTCAACATACAAACGACCTTGTATATGCAACATACAAACCTTCCTTTAGTACATTTTACCAAAACATGCATATCTTGTAGAATATTAGGAATTTTAAAATGGTTCAAAAAGCAACCCTTACTTATTTTTGACAAGGAATTCACCCATACTTTGCTCTGATACTTAATGCTTATTTTTTTATTTTTTTAAACAAGGTTTGTAATATTTACCCTCTTATCCCTTTTACCACCAAGCAGACCCACACCCAAGCAAAAAGCCATAGCCACAGTAGGGGTCCTCATTTTTCTAAGAAGTAAAATGGGGCATGTAGTGAGCATCACAATAGGTTCTTTCTCCTCATTTAGCAAAGTTCTTTTAACAACTAGAGTTTCTCCCCTTTCAGTATCTTAAGAATGCTCAAATTGCGCATCTTCATCTACATGTGCAACTCATGCATTACCTTAAGGTCTTCTATTTGTTCTTCCTTGATGATGTAGACACTCATATGCTCAATTCCCTTCTTCTCCAAATTGGAAATAGAATCCTTTGAAACCTCCTCTTCTGGGTCCTTGCCTAGGTTTGCCCCTTCCTCTTCCTCTTTGCTCACAATTGTCTTGGTCACGAGGGTGGTAGGCATTATCTTCTCTCTAATTTGGACTAGTGTCAGCTTCTTCACTTTTCTTTGAATCTTCATTTCATCCCCCATAGGGTCTTCCACTAGTGCTTCCGGCTTGACCTCTTCCCCTTTGCTTGCTGTCAAATCTTTTATTCAACTTCTCTTCCACCTTCAGGGAAAACTGGTATTCATCTTCTATGGTGGTCATTCTAACCAGACTTAGCTCCTCTTGAATACTCAACTGTAGATTAGATAAAGCATTGAAGGAAAAACACTAAAATCAAATGCAAATAAAACATAAGATTATACCTCACATGCAAAACCTAATCCCATCAAGGGAAGAAGGAGCCTTTGCACCCAAAAGAAGCTCCCAAGACCAAGATAATCCCTAGACTATGGATTCAAATGTGAAATGCTCTTCAATTGTGCAACTCACTATAACTCAAAGGTGATTTTGGCATGGTAACTTTGCATAAGCTTGGATGATGAAAATGACTTGTGGGAGGTTGTATTTATAGACTTTTTGAGAGGATTTTTATCCAAGGGTGGAGATTGATTGGAGGGATCAATGGTGGAGGATGAAAGTGATGTGGAGGGCCTAGATTTGATCTTGGGAGATGGAGGGCTAGGAATAAAAGTAAATCTTTTATTCATTTTTGGGAAAAGGGTGAACAAATGAGGTTGGGTGAGATGGATTATTTGTGAATTAAAAATTCACATAGGGAAGGGTAAAATGAATTAAAAATTCATTTGGGGAAGAGTGGATATTTATGAGGTATGACATATGTAAGGGATGTGTAAGAGGAGTAAATGTGATGTGTGATTTATTTAAATTTTAAATTTGAGGAATGTGGAGAGAAGTGCTAATAAGGGTTTGACTCACTTAATTAGGGTGATTATCCTAATTAATGTGGTTGGAATAGATTAGTAGAGGGATTAGAGGGGAGATAAGATTAATTAATCAGTGATTTGATTAATTAATCCTAAGGCTAGGATGAGGTAGGCTAGAGTAGGCAATTAAATAATAGCTATTTAATTGTCTAGGGTAGGGATAGGCTAATTAGTAGGCTGGATTAATTAGTTAACATGGTTTTAACTAATTAATTGGATTTAGGGAAAATGGGGAAATTGATTTAATAAATTTTGCATATTTATTAAATCAATTGGCTAAGGTTTGGACTATTGAATCAACAGAAACAATTCCATTTTGGAGATGAAATGGTGTGGATTTAGGAAATGAAGGGGTTAATTAATTAAATAAAAATTTAATTAATTGGTTGGAAAGGAAATTAGCCTGTTTAGGGATGTCGGGAGTCAGTTTGGTGGTCGAGACATTTTTAGGTGTCTACATTTGCCCCTCTTTGATGTGGCGTCAAGACCTAGGAGGGAAGTGGCATCAGGTCGAAGAAAAATATGCCCCAGCTACCGGGAAGGATGGATAGGGGATGCCCCCTCGAGAGGTTAGCGGGAAAATGAAAATTTTGCAGGTAAGCTCTTGAAAGGATGCGACAGAGGTGACAGTTGGAGAGATGGGGGAAAAAGAAAATGGTAGGAGGAAAAACGGGGGAAAAAGGCTGAGATCTGCACCCTGGAGGGAAAAAAGGAAAGATATGGGATGCAGTGCTCATGAGAGCACATCAGGCAGAGACTGCGTTGAGAACTGTACAGGCTACAGGTGGGGGACTTGCCCCGATTTTGGCAGGGATGCAGACCCAGCTGGCCCAGGCACAGACACATGCGCATCAGATATAGGGGCAGTTGAGCCAGGCACAGGGACAGGTATCTTGGGTACAGGGAGAGCTAGCAGAGGCCAGAGCACGGTTGGAGTATTATCAGGGATTGTATTATGCAGTTGTGCCTATAGTGGAGCGAGCACCGAGTTACAGCCAGGTCAGTAGATCAGGGACATTGAGATCACATCGATCGAGATCTATTCAGTCAGTTTAGCAGATGATGCCTCCTCCCTCACATGTGCCCCAACAGGGTCCTCAGGTACCAGTAGCGTCACAGCCACAGCCGCCGTCAGGATCACAGGCTCGACCAGGGTCAGCGTCTCTGACGCCCTTAGAGAGAGAATCCTCGATGTGATAGGGATATCATGATAGCCCTTGGAGGCATTGTATCAGGACACTTTATTTTTTGATGATGTGAGTGATGTACATTGTTTTTTGCGGTGATTAGATATGATGCGAGGCTGTTGATGGTTTATGATGTTCTTTTGTGATGATGTTTATATGATGGATGCACATGTTGTGTTTTATATGTTGTGGATGCAATTATGTTTTTGTGATATATGCATGGTGTTGTGATGTTATGGATTATATGATGTAACTAAATATGCGGACTAACAAACATTTATTATGGATGAAAATGTATGGAATTATGTATATGCCCCTAGATGTATATGTTGTTTCAATGGTGATGCTGATAATGTTGTAATGCAATTAATTGCGTATGAGATGTTTATATTTATGGAATGCAATGTGATGATACTATTGTTAATTTTATGATGCATCTATGTGATAAATGAGTGTGATATGATGTTAATGATATGTAGCTAAAATGAATCTATTTGTGTTTTATGCAAACTTAGATGGATTAAGATGCAAAATGGATTAAGATGAACCTAAAATGATATTCAAATGGATTAAAATGAACCTAAAATGATAGGCAAATGGATTAAAATGAACCTAAAATGATATGCAAAATGGATTAAAATGAACCTAAGATGATATGTAAAATGGATTAAAATAAACCTAAGATGATATGAAAATGGATTAAAAATGAACCTAAGATGATATGAAAATGGATTAAAAATGAACCTAAAATGATATGAAAATGGATTAAAAATGAACCTAAAATGATATGCAAATGGATTAAAATGAACCTAAAATGATATGAAAATGGATTAAAAATGAACCTAAAATGATATGCAACTGGTGGTGACATGTAGCCAACTGATATGTGTTAAAGGCAGTATAGGTGATAGGTGGTATGCAAACTAGGTGATAGGTGATATGTCCTAGTCCTGATACACATGATGTTCCTTGTGAGGACCCTGAGGAGTGAGACTGTGGGGAGCGTGTTAGGTGATGGGGGATGATGGGGGTGGGTGTGTCTAGGGGATGGCGGTGGGGAAATTGGAGGAGTGCTAGATCATAAGACACATCATTGAGGGGGGGAGGGGGGGTTTGGGTTGGTTCAAGATGTGTTAAGTGGAGAGATGGTGGGAAGATGGGGTTAGTTAGATTGGGGGTAGGGGTTGAAAAGTGTCGATCAAATCTAGGCCGATATGGGATAGGTGACTAAGTGATTAGGATGATGATGTTGAGCTAGTATCAGTAGTTGCACAAATTTAATTGAGAGCATTTCTTAGTTTAATGTAGCAGTGTAGGATACAGTTCACAAAGGTATAAAATGACCTAGGTGATGATGTATATCCTACGATTGCATGGACTAGACCCACAAACAATAGGTTGGCTTCATGCATGCCCAAGGTAGTATAATCTTGCCTAGTGAAGGAAGGGGACTCATAGCAGTGAGTGTGAATAATGCATCTAAGGTGTTAAGGCCTGTAGATGCAAATAGGACACATCATGCTAGAATCGACCTGGACTTCAAGATATGAATACTATTCTTGGAGTAATGAAACCAACCCACAAGCATAGCATATAGAAACAATGACTATGTCTACTCCAGGTGTTATCCGCTACGTACCATGATATAATGAGATCAAGGTAGCTTTGGAGATGACATAGAGCGAGACAAAAAAGATAAAAATCAATAAGCAAAAAGACCAACGAAAGATACAAATAGCCTTTGTGTGCTCTTGCCAAGAGACGTGATGATAGAATGATAGATTTTTGTCCATTGTAGGAAAGACATATCCTAGGACATAGATCTGTTGGTGTTTGATTGGAGAGTTTGTGGAAGATGGACAAAAGAACATTCTGGCCAAATGTAAGGTTATAGTTGGTATGATGCTTGATGATTTTTTTGCGCGAGGTACCATGTTTCAATGGTATACGTAGCATGCGTATTGTTTCATAGATCTAGAAAGCTCAGTGAGTGGGAACCATCCCAAAGGTGGGATGGGTACATCTTAGACACCTGAGTACTGGAAACATCCTTCGTATTCCAGACTGCCTACATACCCTATGTCCACGGGATCAAGGTATTTTTAAGATGCAGGCGAAATGAATATGTAGTTTTGGCAAGACTTGATGATGTGGGAATGGTTTGCGATGGGTGGGATGTGATGAGGATTGATGTGTGTTGGATGGTCGTGATGAGATGCGAGAGTGATGCATGGGGTGATTGTTTTTGGATTTTCTAATTTTATGATGTTTTTGGATTTTTTGATTTTATGAACTGTACAAACAAGAGCTTACAAGGATCCTTGTTCCATGGATGGGTTTTTTTGGGTGGGTAAGGTAGTGCGGAATGGGTGAACAAAACTGGATGTTTCAAAATTTCAAGCCATGGGGTGCGTGGGTGTGGAGTGTTATGATGGAAAGAGGACTTATTAGATGGTAGAACCGGCCACTACGCATGGCACCTAAAATAGGTTTTCACCATGGTACTTATCCAAGGCGTCACCAAGGTGATTTTCACCATTGGAAGTTTTTATTGCACTCTGATTTTTCTTGATTTTCTGATTTTTTTGATTTTTAATTTTTTGATTTTTGATTTTTGATTTTTTGATTTTATGACTTGTGGTACCAGATGGGTTATGCATAGAATCTCTTGAGATGCAAGATGTTCATTGGCTCATCTAGAGGCTGCCCCTCGGGTGTTGCAAGCTGATAAGCTCCTAACCCATAATCGGCAGTGACGACATAAGGTCCTAGCCAATTCGGTTCAAACTTGCCTTGCTTCGGATGCTCTTGCAGGTTCTTCTGATTTTCCATTAGGACCAGGTCACCTACCTCAAACTTTCAGGTTCTGATCTTTTTGTTGTAGCTTCTTCTGAGGCGGTTTTGGTATGCCTGTAAGTGGTTCAATGCAGTCAGGCATTTCTCATCCAATAGTTTGAGTTGATGTAACCTTGCGACGTGATAGTCTTCATCAGAGATAATGTTTTGCAATGATACTCAGAGGGATGGGAGCTCGACCTCTATAGGTAAAATGGCTTCAGATCCGAATACTAGTGAGTATGGGGTGGCTCCAGTAGGAGTGCGGATGCTTGTGCGGTAAGCCCATAGGGCAGGGCTGAGTTGGAGGTGCCAATCATGGCCAACTTCATTGACTATCTTTTTTAAGATGCGGAGGATGGTTTTATTAGACGCCTCTGCTTGACCATTTCCTTGGGGGTAATATGGCGTGGAGAAGCGATCTTTGATGTCAAACTTTTCGTACAAAGTGCGAGCTTCTTGGTTTTTGAATGGTTTTCCATTATCAGTGACAATGGAGTGAGGGATACCATAGCGGCAGATGATGTAATGGAGAATGAACTTGGAGATTTGGATGCCTGTGGTGAAGGTGAGTGGTATGGCTTCCACCCACTTTGTGAAGTATTCGGTGGCAGTGATTATGAATTTATGGCCGTTAGAAAATGGAGGGTGTATTTTACCTACGAGGTTGAGTCCCCACTATGAAAAAGGCCATGGCATTGTGATTGGTTGTAGCTCCTGTGCTGGTGCATGGATGAGATCGCCATGCTATTGACAAGGGAGGCATTTTCTGATAAATTGATGTGCGTCTTTATCCATGGTGGGCCAATAATATCCAGTCCGCAGGATCTTTTTAGAAAGAGCTGGTCCACTTGAGTGTGCCCCGCAAATACCAGTGTGTACCTCTTCCAAAGCTGCCTTGGCTTCCCTAGAGTCTAAACATCGTAGAAGCGTGCCATCAAGACTCCTTTTGTAGAGGGTGTCACCTACAAGGATGAAACGGGAGGCTCGACAGATGAAGGATTTTCTCTATGATGGGGATAGGTTGTTGGGGAGGATATTATCATGGAGGTAGAGGTAGGTTTCCTGATACCAGGGGGATAGGGGACCAACGATTTCGCACACTAGTTCAGATTGGGGAACGTCATATGATGGGATGGGGAGCTCTTTGATCAGGAATTTGCATTTCCTGCTACCTTGCTTCATGTCTACCAGAGATTCGATGGTTGCCATGGCATCTGTCGCTTTGTTGTTTAACCTTGGGATCTGCTCAAAGTGGATGTCATTGAAATAATCTTTAAAGTCATCAACCATCTTCTTGTAGGGAAGGAGCTTATCATCCTTGGTTTTGTATTCATTATTGACCTGTCTGATGACTAGTTGAGAGTCGCCATACACAATTAGTTTTTCTATTTTCCATTGGATGGCCATTCGGAGACCTGTGATGAGGGCCTCATATTCTGCTATGTTGTTGGTGCATGGAAATGTGATTTTGAATGATTTAGGGATCGTGTCGCCTTGAGGCGTAATAAACAAGACGCCTGCCCCTGAGCCTCTATGAGTGTAGGATCCATCAAAATACATTTTCCATGTGTCTATGGCTGGTGTGATTGTCAAGATAGCCTCGTTTGGAAATTCTACGATTGTAGGATGCTCTGCCTGAATAGGTGCCTCGGCCAACTGATCTGCTATGACTTGTCCTTTGATTGCCTTTCTTTCTGTGTACTCTATGTCAAATTCAGAGAGAATCATGACCCATTTTGCCATTCTTCCAGTGAGAGCTGCTCTGTTTAGCAAATATTTGAGTGGGTCAATCTTAGCAATGAGCTTAGTCTTGTGATTGAGCATATAATGTCTTAACTTTTGGGATGTGAAGACAAGGGCGAGACATGCTCGTTCAATTTGTGTGTAGTTAAGCTCATAGGATATCAAAGTGCGGCTGATGTAGTAGATGGCTCTTTCCTTCCCGTGCTCATCATGTTGCGCTAACAAAGCCCCAATTGCTGTGTCAGTCGTAGAGATATACAAGAGGAGAGGCTCTCCTTGTCTTGGTGGAGATAGAATACGAGGATTAGTTAGATATGCTTTTAGTTGGTCAAAGGCATCCTGACACTGAGTAGTCCAGGCAAAAGCCGTATCTTTCCTGAGGAGATGCTGGAATGGTTGGCATTTGTCAGCAAGTTGAGCAATGAATCGGCGAATAGACTGTAGTTTACCCTGCAGACTTCTCAGTTGTTTCAAGGTTTTAGGAGGCGTCATTTCAATAATGGCTTTGACTTTCACTAGATCTACCTCGATTCCTCATCTAGAGACTATGTATCCCAGCAATTTACCTGAAGTGACACCAAAGACACACTTTTTTGGATTTAGACGAACATTATATTGCTCTAGCCTGTCAAAGATCTTGGCTAGCACGTCTAAGTGTTCTTCTCTGGTCTTTGATTTGCCGAGTAGGTCATCAACGTAGTCCTCCATGATGTGGTGAAAGAGGTCGTGGAAGATGACGATCATTGCTCTTTGATAAGTAGCTCCTGCATTCTTTAGGCCGAATGGCATTACTACCCAACAGTATGTCCCCCATGGGCATATAAAGGATGTCTTGTGCTGATCTTCTTCAGCAATTTTGATTTGATTGTATCCTGAAAAGCCATCCATGAGAGATAGCATCTCATGCCCTGCGATAAGATCCATGATCATGTCGATGTTGGGAAGAGGGAAGTCATCTTTTGGACAGGCCTTGTTGAGGTCTCTGAAGTCAGTGCAACAGCGGATTCTGCCATCAGGTTTAGCAACAGGTACTAGATTTGAAACCCATTTAGGATAATCAATTAGACGTATGAACCCCACATCTAGTAACTTTTTGAGCTCTACTTTGACAAGAAGGGCCACTTGAGGATTCATCTTTCAGAGCTTCTGTTTGACGGGTTTGGCATCAGGACGTACTGCGAGATGATGAACCACCAAGGTGGGGTCTAGCCCTGGCATATCTGCATAGGTCCATGCAAAGTTGCGATTTCTACATGTGAAGAATGCCAAGAAGTCTTCTTGTTCGAACAAGCTGAGAGATTCTACTCGGTATGTGATTTTTAGCTCTTCCTTTGTCCCTAGATTCATTTCCTGCGCTGGTTCAATCAAGATAGGTGATCTGTCAGGATATACTTTATCTATCTCAGGGAGGCCCATGCTTCCATCCCCTGGCACCTCATGGAGGTTTTCACCAGGAGATACGTCCTTTATTTTTACTATTTTTGGATCTGATACTACCGTGGAATGGTTTTCACCATCAGATCCATTTTTTCTTTTTATGTTTTTGTGACTGGAAGTAGGGGTTGTCTCCCCAAAGTAGGCAGCCGGATTGAGTTCCATGATGTATCTAGCTCTGTGAAGGAATTTTCTTGGGCTACTCCACTCAAAGCAAAGCATACCGGTGTTACAATAAGAGATTGAGGAAGATGATAGAAAGCACCAATGTGAAGGTTGATGAAGGAATTGAGAAGCCTTCAAGATTTTATGAGTTTGATGAAGATGACCAAGACAGTGTTCAAGGACCTCAATCCTCTCCGGTGAGACAGAGTCAGCCTGATCCGGTAAATCAGGAAGAAGAGTTAGATTTGAATGAGGCTGATCAAGAAACAGCAGTGCTGGATACTCCCAAAATTCCTAGGTATGTAAGACTGAATCACTCTGAAGATCAGATCATAGGTGACATAAGCAAAGGTGTACAAACTAGAAGGAATATTGCTCAAGATCAGAATGAATGTTGTCTGATTTCAAAGATTGAACCTAAAACAATAAATGAAGCCTGCAATGATGAAAACTGGACCAAAGCAATGGAAGATGAACTGATGCAAATTGAGAAAAATCATACTTGGGATCTTGTTCCCAGACCTAGAGACAGGAATGTAATTGGAACCAAGTGGGTCTTCCGGAACAAACTAAATGAAGCTGGTGAAGTAATCAGAAACAAAGCTAGATTGGTCTGCAAAGGCTACTCTCAAATAGAAGGAATTGACTTTGAAGAGACTTTTGCTCCGGTAGCAAGAATTGAAGCAGTCAGATTACTTCTTGCATTTGCTGCCTTCAAAGACTTCAAGGTATATCAGATGGATGTCAAGTCTGCCTTCCTAAATGGTGATCTGGAAGAAGAAGTCTACATTGAACAACCGGATGGATTTCAATTGTCTGATAATAATGATATGGTCTGCAAGTTGAAGAAAGCTTTGTATGGATTGAAGCAAGCCCCAAGAGCATGGTATGAAAGGTTGGATAAGCATCTTGTGCAGATTGGATTCAACAAAGGTACTGCTGACAGTAACTTATATTTCAAAATTGATCATGAAAACATTCTGATTGTTGAAGTGTTTGTGGATGATATCATTTTTGGAGGAAGAGATAGTATGTGCAAAACTTTTGCAAATCAGATGAAAAGTGAGTTTGAAATGTCTATGCTCGGTGAAATGAATTTCTTCTTGGGTCTGCAAATTACTCAAACAAAAGAGGGGATCTTCATCTCTCAGACCAAATATGTGAAAGAATTGTTAAAGAAATTTGGTATGGAAGACTCAAAGCCTATGAACACTCCTATGGCAACCGGATGTAAGTTAAGCAAAGATGATGATTCTCCAAAGGCAGATCAGACAAAGTATAGATCAATGATTGGTGGATTGTTGTATCTCACTCAAACTAGACCAGATATAATGCAGGCTGTTGGTCTTGTGGCAAGATTCCAGGCTGATCCTAGAGAATCTCATGTTATGGCAATCAAAAGAATTTTTAGATACTTGAAAGGAACAGTTGAGTATGGTCTATGGTATCCTAGAGATCCGGATTTCTCTCTTCATGCTTACACAGATGCAGATTGGGCAGGAGATGTGGATGACCGGAAGAGCACTAGTGGTGGAGCATTCTTTTTGGGGAAGAGATTGGTTTCTTGGCTAAGCAAGAAACAAGATGCAATATCTCTGTCTACAACTGAAGCAGAATACATTGCAGCAGCAGGTAGTTGCACTCAAATCTTGTGGATTGTCATGCCCACATTTTCCTTGTGGTCACAACACACTTCGCACGTGTCATAGCCACATCTGTCATGTGGTTATGACACGAGATATGAAAAACTTTTCTCACACCATCCTAAAAACCCCTTTCGCATGCGTACGCATGCTCAACGGTGTTCTCTCATGGCGAAACACTATACTCATCGACAGAATACAAGTACAATGGCGTGCAAACGGAAACATATAGATCAACAAGAGGGTCGATACAACGCTGCTAACGTCATTGCAAGAGTGAGATTACCCAAGTTCTTAAATCGTACCCTCGGCAATGTTCGGTAGCAAAATGCCTTACGGCGTTAGTGGGAATTACGCTGCACTCATTTACGCACGTGGTTCGCTGATAGAGGAACCACTCCGCTCGACGCCTTGTTCCAACTAAACCGGCTAGTGATCTCCTTATTTAGTCATTTTTCAGCCAGGCACGGTTGTCTGTCTCCTCTCTTGTTTCCTGAAACATACTACTCCTATGACTTAGCATTTTCAACAAGGCGGCTTGGTTGCCCTCTCTTCCCTTTCCACAAGTTCTTAAGTTGGATTATAACTTTATCGCCCTTACCTTAACTATCTCTTAGTTCATTTAGTGTGTTTATATTTCGGTCTCTCTCTCTCTTTCATTTTCTATACTTTCTTTATGTGCATCCTGTCCTTTCTTCGTGATTTACGTCAATCAGGGTTATTACTGCAGTTATTGTTGATATTAAACCTAATTTCAGGATGATCTAGGCCACGAAGGCTGGTTTACTATTTCGCTGGACTCAGTCTCCTAATCTTCCCCGATCTAGGTTCCTCCTCTTCGTAAATACTTAGTTATCTTGTACCTAAGCACAATTGACAGAAGGGTCCGTCAACTTAGTTCTCTTATCCCGTGTGAGATATGTCGCGCATTTTCTCCTCTGTGTTTTCCAATGTTGGTTTTTCCTTCTTCGGAACCTCTTACAGGTTTACATATGAGATTGTTTGCTACAGTTGAGATTAATATGGCCACATGGATTGTTAGTGGTGGCATCATAAGTTTATTTCCAGTGTTCTTTTGCACAAGGAGTTGAGTAATTTTCCTCTTCATTTTCCGGGTGTTTATAAGTACGTTAACAGATGAAACTTCCGAGAAACTCTTTCCAGAGTATCACTGAATATTCCTAAACTCACTTTACATCTAATTTTATTTTCTCTTGTTTAGAATTACTGTTGTTACTGTTACTCTTAATTACGATTCATACACTGTTTGTAACTCGTATGACGTTGTCAATAGATGTAGGTGGTTCACCACTTTATAAAACTCTGTTCATGGTAATATAGCTTCTTTGGTTGTTGTGTTCACCACTTAATAACATCTCCTGTGAGATTATAATTGTTATATATATATATATATATATATATATATATTTTTTTTTTCTCTATATCCATGAAACATAGTTATTAACGATTTTAAACGAGGGCCCAATAAATATATCTCAATAATGAACAAATTGGTTTCCCACAACTTATAAACCTATATATATATATATATATGTATATATATAATCATTCTTATATTATATATATAGCTATATACATAGACATATATAATATATATATATATGCCTTTATATAGAGCTATATAAAAATAAACTGAATTTATTTACCAAATAACCCATTCATATGTTAGGGCCCAAGCCCTACATTTTTTATTGCTTTCAACCCACAGCAGATGGCGGCCATGGGCGGCAGTGGCCGCAGAGCGGCGGACGGGGATCTGTGGTGGCCGCAGAGCGGCGGACGGGGATTTGTGGTGGCCGCAGAGCGGCGGAAAGGTTTCGCGGGAGGCATAAGGGTTTGGAGGGGGGGGAAGATGTGGAGTGGGGCGGAGCCCCACCCACATTCCCACGACGTGGGGTGTGGGTGGGGCTCCGCCCCACTCCACACCTCCATATGTAATAACAGCTCGCGGTGGGGTTTACTCCCCACCGCCCAAATAAAATTTCGACTGTGTTTCTTTTATCCGCGGCTAACATGTTGACAGTCTTTCACCATTCGTTGGTTCTTATAATAATAATATATTATATATATATATATATTTATATATATTCATATATAAATATATATATATATATATATATTTCAACAATAATATATTTATATATATCTATATTTATATAGTTCATATATATATATATATATATATATATATATATCCCCCTTTTTTTTTTTATATCGATATATAACAGTTATAATTACTTTCAATTACTCTTTTATTTTCTTAAAATGATAATTACTCAAAATGAGAAATATATATATAGCTCTATATATATATTTATAAATTTATTGCGAGAAAAAGAAATACTCTTTATAGATTTTTATAATTCCAATTTCCACAATTTTCTCAAAATTCACTACTCTAAGCCCATTTTTATAAACATACAAGACTTGTAAATTTACAACCAGATTATATTTACATGCTAGATTTCCTCTAATCCTTCTAATTTAACAGAATCCATTAAATAGGGAGGATAACACAAATATTTAAAACTGTCTTTTCCATTTTAATATTGAATAGAAAATCAGCATTTCAACTAGTGAAGCAATTCTAAACTTTCAATGTAAACAACTCAGATTAAGTTGCAAAAATGAACTTATTCCTTTCAGTAATACTTGAAACACAAAAATTGCTATTGAACAAAGGTTGCAAACATCAACTTAAAAATTTAAGCACAGTCATATTACAACTTCTGAAACATGAATACCAACTTCCCAGATATGAACTTTCTCCTCCCAAACAGTATACAACTGAAAACTTATGACAACCAATAAAAGTCCAATAATAACAAGACCAGGGAGGTGATTTTCTTCACTCCCAGAATATCAGTAATTTACAACAATAACAAGAGAGGTGTTCTCTCTTCATTTCTATGAAATAATCCAGGCCTAATTCTCATGACAAGAAGATGATCTGTTTCTTCATAAAATAGCCAACCAGAAAGCTCCAAGAGAAAAACCTGCATATCAAAGACAAACAAAGAAGAAAATACCACTTGTCTAGCTCTCCTCCCTACCGTAGACCCGCAAGAGGGTCACCCCCGAGCTAGGGAGACCATACTCACACCTGGGTATTCAAACACTCCACTTCACAACAGAAACAACAACAATCCCAAAGCACACATACACCCGTGGCTATTTTACACAATATGGAAACTCAACTACAGTGAGTTTCATAAGGGGCAGGAGAGTGGATACACTCGACTCCAGAGTGTCACCCTGACAGATAAATGAACTCATATAAATATCTCTTGGTCTCAACCAAGTGTGATCACATTTTGCAAGAAATCTGTATATGACTCTCAAGTCAAAAATACAGTCACAGATACATGCCCTCAAGGCTTTCAACATCCCAAAAGATGGAACAGGTATGCACCCGAGGAGGATCTCTCCTCCCCTACCCCAAACTTGATGAGCATTTCTCCCAAGTGGGAGACGCTCTGTCAAACACCCGACAAGAACCCCACAGAAAACAAATTTAAACACATATTCCAAACACATTTCATACACATTTCAGTTCTACCAAAACACAGGTAAAATTCAGACCAACCTTGCAAAGCCCTCCTGGAATGAAGTTGTTGCAGAGTCCACAGAGTTCACTCCCAAGCTTAGCCACCAACTCCCTCTCCCTTCTCTATCTTCCAAACTAACTTCTCTATTTTGGGTAAGGCCAAAGATGAAAGATTTTCCCCAAAATTCAACTAACTCCCTCTCATCCCAAAATTTGAAAATAAATAACCCAAAATTCTCTTTCTTTCTAATTTTGAGAAATGGGGAAGTGACACTTGTCACCTCCTCACCCTTCCCAAAAATCACTATTCTGTCCAGGTGGCTTATGTCACTCTCCATTCCCAAGGGTACTCCTTATTCCTTTCATGTGACTCCACTTTCTCATAGGAGAAATAAAAAAAAGAGTTAAATGGGAACAAGACAGGTGACCCATGCCTCTTTCTCCTTTCTTCACATGGGTGTCCCCATAGTACATGGGGGAATCTTACTAAAGAAGAGGTAACTTTCACTAATGGATGGCATCTCTTATCTAGGGAAAAGTAGAGGGGATGGGTTGAGTGTTGGTACAACCCATCATGTCCCCTCCTACCTCCAATTTTCGCCACTTAACTTCAGGGGGAGGTTAAGTTGACTAGATGGAGGTTACTCAAGGGTTACCCATGCCAAATAGGCCCCTAGACCCATGGGGTAGAACCCAGGGTCAATTTTAACCCATACAAGACACCCCAGGTCAAGGTAAAGCACAAGAAAAAGGGCCTCATAATTTAAATAAAAATAGAAATTTCAAATTCAATCTCTTTACAACACTTACTTATAAAAATAATATTACATGAGGGTAACCTAACCCACTCGACCATACGAAAGACCACATTACATCATGACATCAAACACAAAGAGATCTTGGTTCATCGTGGAACCAGATCGGCTTAACAGGGAATAACAATTAACAAGGTGTGGAATGATCTCCGAAATCTGTGGTTTGATTAGTAGTCCCTGCACACTCAATTACAAGATCAGTAACCACATAAATTCATCATAGCCGAAGCAACTTAAATAACACATGCATTCTCATGCCTTAGTACAATCTAACATAATTAAAAATCATATTACAATTTTCCATCATCTCTAACATCTCTAATTCATTTTTCTGAAAAGTAACTTATCCAAACATCACCCAATTAGTTTTTCCGAAAACATAATAAAGTTAAATAGTCTGACAAATTTCGGGAACTGCTATCCCACAAATATGAAAGTAACAATAACAGCACTGTAAAGAGTCATGACAACAGTAGTAAAAAGGGCGGTCCTCACATCCTCTCCCCCTAAGACGGTACTTCCTCCTGGAAGTCGTCAAAAAGGTGAGGATACAGGGTCCTCAATCTCTCTGCATCTTCCCATGTTGCAGTGACTTCGTCGTATAAGTCCCATTGGACTCTAACCTGGTCCAGCTCTCGACCTCGAAGGGCCAGCTTCCGTCGAGCCAATATGCGAATTGGCTCCAACGCCAGTTGTCCGTCTGCCTCTACCTGAAGAGCACTCCAATCCAACACATGAGATAAGTCAGAAACATATTGACGTAAAACTGATACATGAAATACATCGTGGATATGTGACAGGCTAGGTGGCAAGGCTAGACGATAGGCTACTGGTCCTATCCGCTCCAAGATTTCGAAAGGTCCTACAAATCGAGGTGCGAGTTTAGAGCCTTTTCCATAACGGATTGGACTTTTGTGCGGCCGCACTCTCAAAAATACTCTTTCCCCCACAGTGAAGCTTCGGTCTGTCCTCTTAGCATCAGCATACTTTTTCTGCCTGTCCTGTGCTTCCAGAAGCCTCTGTCTTATCTGTTTAACTTGCAGTTCCATATTCTGAACTATCTCTGGGCCGATGACTGTTCTGTCCTCTATACGATCCCAACTCAAAGGTGTTCTGCATGGTCTGCCATATAATGCCTGGAAAGGAGGCATACCCAACGAGCTATGATGCCCATTATTGTAGGCGAATTCAACTAGATACAGGTACTCCTCCCATCTAGACTGGTGGTCCATCACATACATGCGAAGCATGTCTTCTAACACCTGGTTAACTCTTTCTGTTTGTCCATCGGTTTCCGGATGATATGCAGAACTGAAGTTGAGCTGTGTGCCCAACGCCTGATGTAAGGCTTTCCAGAACGATGAAGTGAATATGGAGTCTCTGTCAGATATAATGCGGCGAGGTATCCCATGAAGTCTAACAATCTGATCAAGAAACACCTTTGCCACTGATGGTGCATTGTATGTTGTACATATTGGTGAAAAATGCGCCACTTTGGTCAGCTTGTCAACTGTCACCATAATAGCATCATGGCGACGTGATGACATAGGTAGACCAACGATAAAATCCATAGAAATGGTATCCCATTTCCATTCAGGTATCTCGTGAGGGTACAACAGTCCCGCTGGATGCTGATGTTCGGCCTTGACCCTCTGACATTCCAGGCAACGAGCAACAAATTCGGCAATGTCACGCCTCATCCCAGCCCAATGATAAAGCTGTCGTAAATCAGCATGCATCTTCTTCACTCCTAGGTGTGCTGCGTAGGGTGCTCTATGAGCCTCTGATAGGATTACTGTACGAAGATTACCCGCATGGGGTACATATATGCGTTGCCGATGTCGAAGCATTCCATCAGAATCAAGGGTATATCCTGTAAATTTGCCCTCAAGGGCCTTCTGATTTAGTACTGCCTGTTGCACTTCAAGAAACCATTCGTCCTCCGGCAGATGCTGTAAGATGCGATCCTTCAAGTCCATCTTCAAGGTCAGGGTCTGGATCTCGTGGCGTCTTCGACTCAGAGCATCAGCGACCACGTTCTCCTTCCCTTTTATATAATGGACATCGAAGTCATATTCGCATAGGAATTCCATCCAACGTCGTTGGCGGGCGTTCAAATTAGGCTGTGTGAAAATATACTGCAAACTATGATGGTCTGAATGGAGTTCAAAGCGTCGCCCTAAAAGAAAGTGTCTCCAACGAACCAAGGCATGAACAACAGCTGCAAGCTCTAAGTCGTGCGTAGGATAGTTTAACTCATGTGTCTTTAGTTTCCGCGATTCGTATACGATCGCTCGTCCATCCTGCATAAGCACGGCTCCCAAACCTTCTAATGATGCATCCGTGCAAACTACAAACTCTTCCGACGGATCTGGAACTGCTAAAATAGGAGCGCTCGTAAGACGTTCTTTGAGGACTCCAAAAGCCTTTTCACACTGCTCGGTCCAAGTGAAACCCTTCCCTTTTCGCTGAAGGGAAGTAATGGGATGTGCTATCCTGGAGAAACCTTCGACAAACCGACGATAATACCCAGCTAACCCCATAAAGCTTCTGACCTCTGTCACGTTCGTGGGTGCCGGCCACTCCTGGATTGCTCTAATTTTAGATGGATCTACAGAGATGCCATCTCCTGATAAAATGTGTCCCAAATACTGCACCTCTGTCCTGAAGAAGGCACACTTCGTCAAGTTGCCAAAAAGTTGTTGCTCTCGTAATTTCTGCAAAACTTGACGCAAGTGCTCTACATGCTCCTCTTCAGTCCGTGAATAAATCAGAATGTCATCTAGGAATATGATCACGAACCGGTCTAGGTATGTACGGAACACCCCGTTCATGAGACTCATGAATACTGCAGGAGCGTTCGTCAACCCGAAAGGTACCACTGTGAATTCATAATGGCCATATCTGGTTCGAAAAGCAGTTTTATGAATATCTGACTCCGTGATGCGCAGTTGATGATACCCAGATTTTAGATCAATTTTCGAGAACACTCTGGCTCCCTGCATCTGATCAAAAAGGTCGTCAATCCTAGGTAGAGGATAACGATTCTTCACCGTCACCTTGTTCAACTGCCTGTAGTCCATGCATAGCCGAAGAGACCCATCCTTCTTCTTCAAGAAGATCACTGGTGCGCCCCATGGTGAAACGCTAGGTCGGATGTGTCCCTTCTCAAGTAATTCTTCCAACTGCAGCTTAAGTTCTGTGAGTTCATGGGTCGTCATTCTATAGGGTGCGCGGGATATCGGCTCTGCACCTGGCACTAAGTCAATGTGGAAGTCCACTTCTCTACGTGGAGGCATACCAGGTAATTCTGGCGGAAACACATCGGCAAACTCTCTAAGGATAGGGTGATCATCTAAAGTAGCCTCAGGTTCATCCTCTGCTCTATCACTGACTGTGATGGCAAACATCTGACATCCCCTCCGCATACAGCGCTTAAGCTGTTGTGCGGATATCATACGAACCGCCGTGGGCTTTTGAATGCCCACTATCTCAACCGACGAACCATGATCATCTAAACAGCTAATCGTTCTCTGGCGACAATCAAGCTTGGCTCTATGTGCCGCAAGCCAATCCATACCCAGAACTACTCCGTAAGACCCTAATGGCATAATCCTAAGGTCGCATATTGTGGTGAAGGGTCCCAATGTGATCTCACAGTCTTTAACCAAGGTATCTACTGACATCCTGGCCCCTGAGGCCAACTCAACTTCCCACCTAATGTCTTGCCTAGAAGCCACCAGCCTGCAACGCTCCACTAACGATGTAGACAAAAAAGAGTCAGTAGCTCCTGAATCAAAAAGGATCGAGATGGGAAAGTCTCTAATCGTACCTGCTGCCTCGATGACAGAAGCCTGAAAATCGGCCTGGCGGTTATCAACCGCTGCAAACATGTGGTGAGATCTGCCCACGTCACCTACGGTCTGCTCAGACCCTCCTGATCGGGGCTGACCCCCTGCAGTAAATCCCTGCGGACACTCTCTAGCCAGATGCCCTGCCCCACCACATACATAACATGGTCCTCTAACCTGTAACTGCCCTGACTGTGTTCTGCCCGATTGTTGTTGCCCGGTCCGTCCGGTGGATCCCTGTGAGCCTCTGTAAGACTGCTGGGACCTTGCGGGTCCTACCGATGAACCCTGCTGTCTCTGATCCCTGCGTGGTCCCTGCTGCTGCCATCCACGGTTCTGTCCTCCCTGTCCCCTCTGTTGAAATTTGGATTTTTGCTGATGTTGCTGTTGCTGTGGAGGCCTAGGAGGTAATGATGAAGCATTATACCCTCCTCTCTGTGTTGTGTTTTGAGGCCTTCAGAAATTTTGCTGTTGTTGGGGATTTCGTTCCTGGTACTGTGGGCATGAATTCTGTCCTCGTCCCTGAATTTCCTCTGATATAAGGGCCTTTTCAACAGCCTCGCTCATGGTTTGGGGATTTGCCATACGAACTGGTCCTGATATCCCGTGATTTAGCCCCCTGATGAATTTGTGTATTAAGATTTTCTCGTCATGGAGGTATTCCGCATAACGAGAAAGTTCTATAAATCGGCTCTCATACTGAGTAACGGTGAGTCCCCTCTGCTGTAGATCATGAAACTCATCGACTCTGCGCTGTCTATAATGTTCGGACAAATACCGCGCATTGAAGCGCTCAATGAAGATGTCCCATGTGAGTGTATCCACGGAGAGTCGGCGCTTGCACTCCTCTGTACGCCACCAGGTGGCTGCTGCATCCCTAAGAAGATGAACTGCCACTCGTGCTTTCGTGTTGCTCTCATATGGTCGCAATGCGAAACACCTGTCTAAGCTAATTAGCCAAGCCTCGGCCACAGCTCCCTCTGTAGCTCCTGCGAAGGTGGGTGGGTTGAGCCTTAGTAGATCTCTGATAGGGTCCCCTCTGTCTCTAAGTCTCCCAAGTGGCTCTTCCACACCATCCTCATATACTCCCTGCTGAACCTGTTCTTGTCTCAAAAGTCTCGGAGGACTCCTGCTCCGTGCTCGGGAGGCCGACCCTACCTCCTCTACTGTTGTGTCAGGAATCTCAACGAAGGGCTCCACACGTCTCACCGCTAGTGGATCAACGCGGGGCTCCATACGTGGCTCAATACGTGACTCGGCACGTGGCTCCTCTCGCGGAGCAACACGAGGCTCTATACGTGGCTCAGGAATCACTGGTGGTAACCTGTCTAGCATAGTCTGTAGTGCCTGTAAGATCTGTGGACCTATATCCGCTACTGGTGTCGCCTGTGGTACTAGTAGTGCTTGTGGCACAGGTGGTGCAGGTGGTGCTGCTGAATCTGCAGGTGCCAGTCCCTCGGCTGAGGAATCGCTGTGCACCTCGACTGACGCTGTGTGGCGTGATCGCGCTCGTCGAACACGTCGGGGAGGCATCCTACAAAACAAGGTAGAAACTAATTAGCCAAAGTTGCGGAATAATAACGTGCCCAAATACGCCTAGTGTTTACAAACTTGGCTCTGATACCAAATGTCATGCCCACATTTTCCTTGTGGTCACAACACACTTCGCACGTGTCATAGCCACATCTGTCATGTGGTTATGACACGAGATATGAAAAACTTTTCTCACACCGTCCTAAAAACCCCTTTCGCATGCGTACGCATGCTCAACGGTGTTCTCTCATGGCGAAACACTATACTCATCGACGGAATACAAGTACAATGGCGTGCAAACGGAAACATATAGATCAACAAGAGGGTCGATACAACGCTGCTAACGTCATTGCAAGAGTGAGATTACCCAAGTTCTTAAATCGAACCCTCGGCAATGTTCGGTAGCAAAATGCCTTACGGCGTTAGTGGGAATTACGCTGCACTCATTTACGCACGTGGTTCGCTGATAGAGGAACCACTCCCCTCGACGCCTTGTTCCAACTAAACCGGCTAGTGATCTCCCTATTTAGTCATTTTTCAGCCAGGCACGGTTGTCTGTCTCCTCTCTTGTTTCCTGAAACATACTACTCCTATGACTTAGCATTTTCAACAAGGCGGCTTGGTTGCCCTCTCTTCCCTTTCCACAAGTTCTTAAGTTGGATTATAACTTTATCGCCCTTACCTTAACTATCTCTTAGTTCATTTAGTGTGTTTATATTTCGGTCTCTCTCTCTCTTTCATTTTCTATACTTTCTTTATGTGCATCCTGTCCTTTCTTCGTGATTTACGTCAATCAGGGTTATTACTGCAGTTATTGTTGATATTAAACCTAATTTCAGGATGATCTAGGCCACAAAGGCTGGTTTACTATTTCGCTGGACTCAGTCTCCTAATCTTCCCCGATCTAGGTTCCTCCTCTTCGTAAATACTTAGTTATCTTGTACCTAAGCACAATTGACAGAAGGGTCCGTCAACTTAGTTCTCTTATCCCGTGTGAGATATGTCGCGCATTTTCTCCTCTGTGTTTTCCAATGTTGGTTTTTCCTTCTTCGGAACCTCTTACAGGTTTACATATGAGATTGTTCGCTACAGTTGAGATTAATATGGCCACATGGATTGTTAGTGGTGGCATCATAAGTTTATTTCCAGTGTTCTTTTGCACAAGGAGTTGAGTAATTTTCCTCTTCATTTTCCGGGTGTTTATAAGTACGTTAACAGATGAAACTTCCGAGAAACTCTTTCCAGAGTATCACTGAATATTCCTAAACTCACTTTACATCTAATTTTATTTTCTCTTGTTTAGAATTACTGTTGTTACTGTTACTCTTAATTACGATTCATACACTGTTTGTAACTCGTATGACGTTGTCAATAGATGTAGGTGGTTCACCACTTTATAAAACTCTGTTCATGGTAATATAGCTTCTTTGGTTGTTGTGTTCACCACTTAATAACATCTCCTGTGAGATTATAATTGTTATATATATATATATATATATATATATATATATATATATATATTTTTTTTTTTCTCTATATCCATGAAACATAGTTATTAACGATTTTAAACGAGGGCCCAATAAATATATATATATATATATATATTTAATATCTCAATAATGAACAAATTGGTTTCCCACAACTTATAAACCTATATATATATATATATATATATATGTATATATATAATCATTCTTATATTATATATATAGCTATATACATAGACATATATAATATATATATATATGCCTTTATATAGAGCTATATAAAAATAAACTGAATTTATTTACCAAATAACCCATTCATATGTTAGGGCCCAAGCCCTACATTTTTTATTGCTTTCAACCCACAGCAGATGGCGGCCATGGGCGGCAGTGGCCGCAGAGCGGCGGACGGGGATCTGTGGTGGCCGCAGAGCGGCGGACGGGGATTTGTGGTGGCCGCAGAGCGGTGGGCAAGACTTCGCGGTGGCCGCAGAGCGGCGGAAAGGTTTCGCGGGAGGCATAAGGGTTTGGAGGGGGGGGAAGATGTGGAGTGGGGCGGAGCCCCACCCACATTCCCACGACGTGGGGTGTGGGTGGGGCTCCGCCCCACCTTACACCTCCATATGTAATAACAGCTCGCGGTGGGGTTTACTCCCCACGGCCCAAATAAAATTTCGACTGTGTTTCTTTTATCCGCGGCTAACATGTTGACAGTCTTTCACCATTCGTTGGTTCTTATAATAATAATATATTATATATATATATATATATATTTATATATATTCATATATAAATATATATATATATATATATATATATATATATATATTTCAACAATAATATATTTATATATATCTATATTTATATAGTTCATATATATATATATATATATATATATCCCCCTTTTTTTTTTTATATCGATATATAACAGTTATAATTACTTTCAATTACTCTTTTATTTTCTTAAAATGATAATTACTCAAAATGAGAAATATATATATAGCTCTATATATATATTTATAAATTTATTGCGAGAAAAAGAAATACTCTTTATAGATTTTTATAATTCCAATTTCCACAATTTTCTCAAAATTCACTACTCTAAGCCCATTTTTATAAACATACAAGACTTGTAAATTTACAACCAGATTATATTTACATGCTAGATTTCCTCTAATCCTTCTAATTTAACAGAATCCATTAAATAGGGAGGATAACACAAATATTTAAAACTGTCTTTTCCATTTTAATATTGAATAGAAAATCAGCATTTCAACTAGTGAAGCAATTCTAAACTTTCAATGTAAACAACTCAGATTAAGTTGCAAAAACGAACTTATTCCTTTCAGTAATACTTGAAACACAAAAATTGCTATTGAACAAAGGTTGCAAACATCAACTTAAAAATTTAAGCACAGTCATATTACAACTTCTGAAACATGAATACCAACTTCCCAGATATGAACTTTCTCCTCCCAAACAGTATACAACTGAAAACTTATGACAACCAATAAAAGTCCAATAATAACAAGACCAGGGAGGTGATTTTCTTCACTCCCAGAATATCAGTAATTTACAACAATAACAAGAGAGGTGTTCTCTCTTCATTTCTATGAAATAATCCAGGCCTAATTCTCATGACAAGAAGATGATCTGTTTCTTCATAAAATAGCCAACCAGAAAGCTCCAAGAGAAAAACCTGCATATCAAAGACAAACAAAGAAGAAAATACCACTTGTCTAGCTCTCCTCCCTACCGTAGACCCGCAAGAGGGTCACCCCCGAGCTAGGGAGACCATACTCACACCTGGGTATTCAAACACTCCACTTCACAACAGAAACAACAACAATCCCAAAGCACACATACACCCGTGGCTATTTTACACAATACGGAAACTCAACTACAGTGAGTTTCATAAGGGGCAGGAGAGTGGATACACTCGACTCCAGAGTGTCACCCTGACAGATAAATGAACTCATATAAATATCTCTTGGTCTCAACCAAGTGTGATCACATTTTGCAAGAAATCTGTATATGACTCTCAAGTCAAAAATACAGTCACAGATACATGCCCTCAAGGCTTTCAACATCCCAAAAGATGGAACAGGTATGCACCCGAGGAGGATCTCTCCTCCCCTACCCCAAACTTGATGAGCATTTCTCCCAAGTGGGAGACGCTCTGTCAAACACCCGACAAGAACCCCACAGAAAACAAATTTAAACACATATTCCAAACACATTTCATACACATTTCAGTTCTACCAAAACACAGGTAAAATTCAGACCAACCTTGCAAAGCCCTCCTGGAATGAAGTTGTTGCAGAGTCCACAGAGTTCACTCCCAAGCTTAGCCACCAACTCCCTCTCCCTTCTCTATCTTCCAAACTAACTTCTCTATTTTGGGTAAGGCCAAAGATGAAAGATTTTCCCCAAAATTCAACTAACTCCCTCTCATCCCAAAATTTGAAAATAAATAACCCAAAATTCTCTTTCTTTCTAATTTTGAGAAATGGGGAAGTGACACTTGTCACCTCCTCACCCTTCCCAAAAATCACTATTCTGTCCAGGTGGCTTATGTCACTCTCCATTCCCAAGGGTACTCCTTATTCCTTTCATGTGACTCCACTTTCTCATAGGAGAAATAAAAAAAAGAGTTAAATGGGAACAAGACAGGTGACCCATGCCTCTTTCTCCTTTCTTCACATGGGTGTCCCCATAGTACATGGGGGAATCTTACTAAAGAAGAGGTAACTTTCACTAATGGATGGCATCTCTTATCTAGGGAAAAGTAGAGGGGATGGGTTGAGTGTTGGTACAACCCATCATGTCCCCTCCTACCTCCAATTTTCGCCACTTAACTTCAGGGGGAGGTTAAGTTGACTAGATGGAGGTTACTCAAGGGTTACCCATGCCAAATAGGCCCCTAGACCCATGGGGTAGAACCCAGGGTCAATTTTAACCCATACAAGACACCCCAGGTCAAGGTAAAGCACAAGAAAAAGGGCCTCATAATTTAAATAAAAATAGAAATTTCAAATTCAATCTCTTTACAACACTTACTTATAAAAATAATATTACATGAGGGTAACCTAACCCACTCGACCATACGAAAGACCACATTACATCATGACATCAAACACAAAGAGATCTTGGTTCATCGTGGAACCAGATCGGCTTAACAGGGAATAACAATTAACAAGGTGTGGAATGATCTCTGAAATCTGTGGTTTGATTAGTAGTCCCTGCACACTCAATTACAAGATCAGTAACCACATAAATTCATCATAGCCGAAGCAACTTAAATAACACATGCATTCTCATGCCTTAGTACAATCTAACATAATTAAAAATCATATTACAATTTTCCATCATCTCTAACATCTCTAATTCATTTTTCTGAAAAGTAACTTATCCAAACATCACCCAATTAGTTTTTCCGAAAACATAATAAAGTTAAATAGTCTGACAAATTTCGGGAACTGCTATCCCACAAATATGAAAGTAACAATAACAGCACTGTAAAGAGTCATGACAACAGTAGTAAAAAGGGCGGTCCTCACATGGATGAAGCAGATGCTAAGAGACATTAAAGTTGAATATGAGGAGCCTATCACAATTTTCTGTGACAATTCAAGTGCAATTAATATTTCCAAGAATCCGGTATTGCATTCTAAGACTAAGCACATATCTATCAAATTTCACTTTTTGAGAGAACAAGTAAACAAGGAAGAAGTCAGATTGGAGTATGTTCCCTCCAAGGATCAGATTGCAGATATCTTTACCAAACCTCTTCCCAAGGACTCCTTTGAATATCTCCGGGAGAAGTTAGGGGTCATGGCCCCTCCGGTGATGAACTAAGATGGCACTGA
Organism: Cunninghamia lanceolata; assembly: GCA_027924645.1. Taxonomy (NCBI): domain Eukaryota; kingdom Viridiplantae; phylum Streptophyta; class Pinopsida; order Cupressales; family Cupressaceae; genus Cunninghamia; species Cunninghamia lanceolata. Next base: position 293,045 of record BSBN01000078.1, read on the forward strand.
TGTGCATCAGTCCGGTGGCTATCACAGTCATATCTTGTGATCCGGACTAATGAGGAGCTGCAACTAAGGGGGAGCAGCTGGTATGATTCTGATGCATGAGAATTGCAAGTATGAGCCCTTTGCCATTGATGTCAAAGGGGGAGAGAAGACATGTGAAAAACAAGTGGTTGATGATCAAAGGGGGAGCAGTAAAGGAAGAGAAGACATATGAAAAGTTGAAGTTTTTGTCTTAATGGTTTTTCACATCATATGTTGCCATCAATGACAAAGGGGGAGATTGTTGCAAGTATGAGGTGAGCCAGTGTTGTCATTGATGTCAACATACTCATACTGCATTGACAAGAAGGATTTGATGAGCTTTGTGCTGAGGATATTAAGAAAATTAGCCTCAGTCAGGAACAGTGAAGAACAGTGATGAGAAGAAGGTAAATGTACTGTATAGGTTGAGAACCGGAGGATGCGGATTAAAGGGTTAGTAGATATGAGTCTTGAGATGTTACAGTTAAGATTTCAGAGGTCCGCATGAAGATCGGAAGGAGTTGTGGCTGCCGGTATAGAACCGGGTCTGGCAAGTATCCGGAGGTGACAGAGGATCACAAAAAGGTCCGGTGAGGTCCGGAATTGTATTATCATAATCTGCGGATTGGAAGGAGTGTTTGAGATGTCCTTGTGATGTGTCATCCTGATTTGTGTGTGATTTGGAGGTCCGGAAGTACCTCTTGCATTATGACAGTGGCGACAGACTGTGTTCTTGAAGTTCCGGATGAGGAAGACAAGAGATCCCAGTAAGCAGAGGAAGTACGGATGTATCCGGACATTCAGACAGGCTTGTGAAGGTTCTTGGATCATGTTTAGGTTGTGTTGTTGGTCCGCATTGATGGTAGAGCCCAGAATTGAAGTTATTCTTCCGGATGAAGTTATTGCTCTGTTTAGCCGACCGGATGAGTTGTTCATCCTGCGAATGTTCTTGTGATGGCCGACCGGATGTGTTATTCATCTTGCGGATACTCCTATGGTTGTTTGCCGACTTAGATGCTTGTTCCTAAGTTGATGTCTTGTATAAATAATGATTTGTGAATTCATTTCAGTGTGTGGTGTGAGGATGAGCATGATATAGCGAAGAAACGTGCGAAAGGCAGAGCAGAGATTGTTGGGCTTAATTGGAACTGATCCGGACATGGTAGAGATGTCATTCTCCAGTTCAAGACTGTGATTTTCATCACTTTGTAGACAGTGTGTCTCCTTGTAGGCAGTGGGCCTCTTTGTGAGCAGTGTGCTCGGGCAGTGAGCCCTTATTGGCATGTGCCATCTATTTTTCCTTATTCTTCTAACAGAGAATAATTCTTGGGTTAATCACCCCGTGGTTTTTCCCTTAACCGGGTTTTCCACGTCAAAATCTTGGTGTTCAATGTGTTGATGCTTATCTGCTCTTGTGTTTATGTATTATGCTTCCATAGATGATTATTTGATATGCTGCTAACTAACAACAGTGAGTTAAGTGTTTGAATGAGAAGAAGTTTTATACAACTGATTCACCCCCCCCCTCTCAGTTGTATGCCCTAGATCCAACATTTATTATATGGACAGAAGGTTTGGTTGTGTCCTTCCAGAAAACTGCAGTATTGGAAGGGATGGGGATCGGCATAAATAGTGACTTCGGTGCCGTTGTGGGGGAGTTTGAGACATTGATGGAAAGTGGAGGGGACGGCCTGCATGGCATGGATCCACAGGTGACTAAGAAGAATGTTATATGGGAGGTCAAGATCCAGCACCTGACATTTGGTTTCAAGGATTTTCTGTCCCACTTGAATAGGGAGCTTTATGGTGCCCTCGGATAGTCTCTCGGTGTCATCATATCCTTTGATTGTTATGCACTTGTTAGCATCCACAACCACATCTGAGTACCCCAAGTGTTTTAGCAATTTCAGAGTGCATATATTTAGGCCGGAACCACCATCTATTAGAACCCTTTTAATGGTGTGTTTGTGAATGCGGACCTCGATGTGTAGTGCATCATTATGTAGGTGTTCGGAAGCAGGGAGATCTTTTTCAGAAAATGTGATATGGTGTGGTGTAGCGATATGGCCAACCATGGCTTGAAATTGATTGACATCCAAGTTTGCAGGGACTTGTGTTTCCAAAAGGGCTTTGTTGAGGATGTGCTTGTGGCGGGGTGATGTGCAAAGCAGCTCAACGATGGAGATTTGTGCAGGTGTCTTTCCTAGATGCTCTAGGAGGTTATAGCGAGTGGTGGGTGATGGACGGGTGTTTGGACGAGGGGGGAGGGGATCGGATGTGGACGCGGGTGCCAATTCAGTGGGAGGGGTAGTGCGGATTGAGACACGGCCTCGACGGGTTGTTACGGCGCAATCAGGTGCTTGTGCCTGAATGGTGATTGTGTGCACATAGTGGGAGGAGGGTTCGATGCGGCCAACAATGGAGTCATAGGATGCGGGTGGGGGAGTGATATTGTATGCTTGGTTGGATGAGGTTGCTTTATTATGGTTGGGCAAAGGATCCTTGTAAGCTCCAATGTTAGCATTTGGTGAAGGTTGTGCACTTTGTTCTAGGCTGATGAGATTTTGATCTATTATGTCTTGGATGCAATGTTTTAATTGCATACAGTCAACTATTTTATGGCCTACCACGCGGTGGTATTCGCAATAGTCATTTTCATTATACCATGCTGCTTTGAGGTCATTGTCTTGGTGTGGTCTAACAGGCGGGAGTGTGATTGCTCCTTGTTTGAGACATCTATCGAGCACATCCTCGATAGGTTCTGCTAATTGCGTGAAATTGCGGCGAGGTTTGCGTGGTTTATTGGGCCCTTGTGGGTTATTTACATTCATTGCATACATATGTGTCGGTGTTTGGTTTTGGATGTGTTGGACGGCCTTCACATCAATGATGCCGTCGTTCAAATTATTCTTGGTCTTCCCCCAATAGCGTGATTTATCATTAGATTGCGTGTTGGTATTGTTGTTGGTATTGGGGGTGTTGTGATTGGATTTGTGGTTGTTGCTGTTGTTGTTGTTGTTGGATTTGGGATCGTAAAGTTTAATGGAACCCTTGGCAATGAGGGCTCGTTCAACAGTGGTGCCTTTGTCGATAACCTCTTCAAAGGTAGATGCGCAAAGAATCTGTAAGTGAAACCCTAGTTCCTGATTGAGATTGGCCACGAACATGGTGACAAGTTGTTTTTCAGGAATAGGCCATGGGAGCTTGCTTGCTAGGCCCCTCCACCTCTGTAAGAAAGAAGCGAAAGCTTCCCCATTCTTTTGTTTGGTGTTACAAAGGTCGGTCATAGATACCTCATGTTCAAAGTTGTAGGAGAAGTGATTGACAAACTTCTCCGCAAGCTCAAGAAATGTTTGAATTCCAGGTGGAAGATGGGCAAACCATTCAGCGGCTTGGCCGCCAAGGCTTCGTGGAAAGAGTCTCATAAGATATGTGTCGTTGTTAGAGACTTCAAGGCAAGCAATGTAGAATTCTCTAAGGTGGTCCCTAGGGTCTCCCTTTCCCTTGTATTTGTCAAATTTTGGCGTTTTAAAGTTTTTAGGGAAAGGGGGCATGTACAATGTGCGGTCAAATGGGTAGGGGCAAATATCTTCAAAAGAATAGTATTTGCATTTGCCCCCAGTTTGTAGGTCATCCACCTTTTGTATTAAGGCTTGTAGGACAGTGTTGAGATCTTGTGGTTGTTACGGTTGGAATGTGTAGGGTTGTTGGTTGGTGAGATATTGGAGATGGGGTGGGATTTGTTGTTGAGGATTAGTTTGGTTGAGATGTTGGTATTGTGGGTTGGGGTTTGGATTGATTGGTGGCTGTTGTTGTTGGTGTGCGTATAGTTGTTGGAGAACATGTGGTGGTATTTGGGGATTGGGATTATGTTGGTTTATGGGATTATGGGGGTATGTGACATAAGATGGATTGACATTGGGTATGTGGACGTTGGATTGGTTGGTTGTGTTGTGAGATTATTGTGAGAATAGTTGTTGTAGGTATGTAAGGGTGTGGGGGTTTGGTGGGGGCACACTTGTGGAGGTACTTGCTTGCGTGACGTTGCCTTGTATACCCATGGTGATGTGTGAAGTGGAAGGGTTGACGGTGGTTGTGGTAGTAGAAGTGATGACGGGTTGGGAGATGTTAGGCACAGCAGTGGATGTGGAAGTTGTAGATGTGGTGGCGGTTGAGGTTGTGGAGGTGGTAGATATGTTAGATGTTGATGCTTGAGAGATGGCGGGTTGGGTATGTGATGTAGATGCTTGGGTATTTGATGGGGTAGGGACGATTGTGGAAGTGGATGGTTGTGATGATGTTGTGATGGGGGGAAGTTGAGCACCAAGCTTGAGAAGATGGTCAAGATATCTTTTTGGGTCCGATCTTAAGACTTTATCAAGTAGGTCCATGTTATCGGCATCTTGCGTGAAGCTTAAGACATCTAGGTCATCTTGGGATATGGTGGGGACATTGTGTGGTGGTGGTGGTGGTAGTGTTTGTGTTTGTGGTAGGAAGTGAAAAGGGTCGTTGGCGCCAAATGGGGGGATGAAGGAATATGTAGATGGATTATATGTTGGATAGATGGGTATGTTGCTATTGTTGGTGTTAGGTAGGCCCAATTGCCATTGTTCTGCCATTTCTAGATTCCTTTGGTGTTGTGATCTCGTGATGGGCATGCACGTATGGATTTGATTAGAGGTAGAGTGGAGTGGAGATGGAGACCTTAGAGAATCAGATTGATTTGGTTGGACCCAAAGATGGATATGGAAGTGAGGTGGATAAGAAGGGTATGGTGAAGATCGGTATGTCTTCCAAAGGTTTTATCCTAAGGGTGATATGAATGGGTGATATTGATTTTTGCACAAATTTTGGACCAAAGATGGATGATGAGAAAGGGATTTGGATTTGTGATGTTTTGATTTGTTTGATTGATTTAGGATGATGAGGATGATGTTCTTGATGTTTACAAATTGAGCTTTTAGATAAGATCTAGATTATGATTTAGCACAAGGAGGTGTTTGTCTTTGTTTGGGGTAGACTAATGACCTTACACAAAGAGAGGTGATTTATTTTTCTTGAAAGGTAGACTAATGACTTTTCAAGGAAAATGTGATGTTAAAGATAAGATCTAGATCTAACTTTGGCTCAAAAGGATGACGAGATTTGATTTGGTGATTTGTTGATGGGGTTTTGATTGGGATGTGGATTTTTTGAAATGATTTTGTCTTGGTCCAAGGAGATGTGCAAAAGGACTAAATGGGGGTAGATAGATATGTATTTGGGCTGATTATGATGTATCAAAAGGGTCCAACAATGGTGGTGATTGATCCTCTAAGGTCAAAGGGAAGGTGTAATTTGGGAGATTTTTGAAGAAAATGGCTGGATTGTTGGCAGATTTCTGTGAGATGGATATGGATTATGGTGGAGCAGAGGGTGTAGATCACAACTAAATGGGTCCTTGTTCTAGGCAAATCAATCTGAAGATAGCGCCAATCCACGGGTGAAATAGCGCTAGCATCAGACAGATATGGCACTGAAACAGGCTAAACAGATTTTTTATGGCAAAATTTTGGATTTTTGATGGCAAAATTTTGGATTTGTCTGTTTGGAATGTGGAAAACTGATTTGTTTCGTTTCAGGCAAGTCAATCTCAAAATAGCGCCAATCCACTGGTGAAATGGCACTACAATCAGACAGATATAGCGCTGAAACAGGTTTTTGACAGATTTCTGATGGCAAATTGTTGGATCTGTTTGGTTAGAATGTAACAAACTAGTTTGTTCTGTCTCAGGCACGTCAATCTTAAAATAGCGCCAATCCACGTGTGAAATGGCGCTATAATCAGACAGATATGGCGTTGAAACAGGGTTTTGATAGATTTCTTATGGCAAATTTTTGGATCTGTTTGGTTAGAATGTGACAAACTAATTTGTTTTGTCTCTTGGCAATTTGTTTGTGAAAAATCAAAGCACTTTAACACACATTTGAACGCAAAACAAGCAATGATTTTTGTTTGTGAAAGGACATGACTTTGTTTAGAACAAGCACATTTTTACAACCTAAGGCGAGAATGTGACAATATTTGTTGAATCCCCTAGCTGCACCTATTCAAAGCGAGTAGCTCCAGGATCTTGGTAGCACCGGCTCCTCCTTACAATTGCACACACTTCTCACGCATACCAAGATCTAGGTTTCTTATAAGGCTTGACCCTCTCCAAACCTTTAGATTGTCCCTGCTACCTCAGCTAAGAACCGCATGAATCAGGGCCACTTCAAGGGTTTTGCCCTCTGCGTCAACAAATAGAAGGATTTTGGCTTTCTAAATAATGGCTCGTAGTAAGGGCATCCGTTCAAGTGGTTATACGTGCGGTAGCGCTACTCTCTGTTATGGAGTCTCCCAGCCTCCAAGGGTTGTGCCTTGGAGGGTTTATGGGGAGGTTGGCTATCGGTATAACAAAACAACACCTGTCGCTTGAGACTTTCATCCTAAATGCCTTATTTTATATAGTGGCTTGGAAGAGCTTGGCTTTAGCTTGATGTCGCTTGGGTTGTTCCCACCTTTTGAAGTGAGGTGGCAGGCCCTCTAAGGATTACAAAAGCAATATAATCATGAAAACACTTTTGATCCCCAAGTTCATACAAAAGATGCGAGGGGAGAGCATACGTGTTTCCTATGATTATATCACACTCAACATGGTTCAATTTTAGATCTTTGGATTAGATGGGGGGTGATTAATGCAAAGTGTTGTGAGAAGTTTTTGATTCCCAAGATCACCAAAAGGGTGCGAGGGAAGAGCATACACTTCTCACTCTACTTGACACAACCATGAAGACACTTCACACAAGTATTTAGGTTGTCTTGATTAGATGCATGGGAAATGCAAGTTTGTTGTTCTTTTTAACCAATGATGTATGTAATTTGTGGTTCTTTTTATAGCCCAAATTGAAGTGTTTGATTGTTTGTTTGTTGGTATACAAAAGAAGTATATTTTAGAGCACCAAAATAAATGTTATAGTCACACACACTTCACACAAGGAGTTGTTTGGATTGATTTTTAAACACCAAATTGAAATGTTGTTTAAGTCCTAACAATGTCAAAAGGGGTTCTTTTTAGCTTCCAAAAGCAAAGTGTTATCTAACTAATGTCAAACCACCCTGCAAAAAGATTTGTTAGTATCCGCAGTACCTGCAACAAATAGAAAAGCAAATTTATCGAAATAATGCTAAAATGGTCATGTACAGGCGCCACTGCGGGTAGAACAACCCGACTTATGAAAAAAGGTGCTAAAATATTTTATGACGTTAATTAAACTCTATTATAGTGCTAATAAAAATAATGGCATTGATACAGAGTTTAGCACTAATAAATCCTAAGTTATGCATTAATACAGAGGATAGCGACGATCCATAGTAGTAAAGGCACCACTGCGGGGTGTTTCTGAATCTGGGGTAGAACACCGATAGCGCTAATCTGAAGGATGGCGTCAAAACGGGGAGTTGATGCTATATTGTCATTTCTTTCAAAAATTTGCCATAACCTCCCCCTGTACTTCCTGGTTTTCCTGCAAAATAGAGAACAAAAAACACAGAAAACAGTAGGAAAAGTAAAAAACACAACACGTGAGTAGGGTTACTATAAAAACAATTCGTGCAAAGATAGCATTAAAAGAGAAATAACGCTAAAATACGGTAGTGATGGCGCCACTGTGACCATTAAATAGTGCTGAACCTACAAAAGTCAGATACTAACACAAAAACTCACAAACAAATATTAGATTTGGACCTTGTGGGTCCCACCGGGCTTGCCAATGTAGATTAGATAAAGCATTGAGGGAAAAACACTAAAATCAAATGCAAATAAAACATAAGATTATACCTCACATGCAAAACCTAATCCCATCAAGGGAAGAAGGAGCCTTTGCACCCAAAAGAAGCTCCCAAGACCAAGATAATCCCTAGACTATGGATTCAAATGTGAAATGCTCTTCAATTGTGCAACTCACTATAACTCAAAGGTGATTTTGGCATGGTAACTTTGCATAAGCTTGGATGATGAAAATGACTTGTGAGAGGTTGTATTTATAGATTTTTTGAGAGGATTTTGATCCAAGGGTGGAGATTGATTGGAGGGATCAATGGTGGATAATGAAAGTGATGTGGAGGGCCTAGATTTGATCTTGGGAGATGGAGGGCTAGGAATAAAAGTAAATCTTTTATTCATTTTTGGGAAAAGGGTGAATAAATGAGGTTGGGTGAGATGGATTATTTGTGAATTAAAAATTCACATAGGGAAGGGTAAAATGAATTAAAAATTCATTTGGGGAAGAGTGGATATTTATGAGGTATGACATGTGTAAGGGATGTGTAAGAGGAGTAAATGTGATGTGTGATTTATTTGAATTTTAAATTTGAGGAATGTGGAGAGAAGTACTAATGAGGGTTTGAATCACTTATTTAGGGTGATTATCCTAATTAATGTGGTTGGAATAGATTAGTAGAGGGATTAGAGGGGAGATAAGATTAATTAATCAGTGATTTGATTAATTAATCCTAAGGCTAGGATGAGGTAGGCTAGAGTAGGCAATTAAATAATAGCTATTTAATTGTCTAGGGTAGGGATAGGCTAATTAGTAGGCTGGATTAATTAGTTAACATGGTTTTAACTAATTAATTAGATTTAGGGAAAATGGGGAAAATGATTTAATAAATTTTGCATATTTATTAAATCAATTGGCTAAGGTTTGGACTATTGAATCAACAGAAACAATTCCATTTTGGAGATGAAATGGTGTGGATTTAGGAAATGAAGGGGTTAATTAATTAAATAAAAATTTAATTAATTGGTTGGAAAGGAAATTAGCCTATTTAGGGATGTCAGGAGTCAGTTTGGTGGTCGAGACATTTTTAGGTGTCTACCTCAACCTCAACCCATTAATGTAATAGGCTACCTTCTCCTTGTTGGGCTCTACATGGCCTATTCTAATAGTAATTTTGTAAAACTCTTCTGTACGCTCCTTAACAAACTTGTTACCTTGCTTCAGTCCTTGTAGCTTCTTCAACAACTCCATCTCATAGTCCAAAAGAATGAACTACTTCTTCAGTTTCTCTACCTTACAATCCCATTTGGTAATCTTTCCTTTTCCTCTCCTATTCCTCTCTAATTGGACCTCCTTCAACCAAATACTAGCATGCGCCTTCAACTTTGTTTTTGCAAACTTGACCCGATCTGGGTCCTCCACATCTTCATACTCGAAATACTCCTCCATGTCATTGATCCAATCAATAAGCTATTCTAAATTCAAATCTCCAGAATATGTAGAAACTTTGATCCTGGGCCTCTTTCCAATCTTAGAAATGGCCCTCAACAACCTAACTTATGCAAGATCTCCTGCAGATTATTGTTCTTCCTCAGATCACTCTTTTTCAGCTTCATCTTCACTTTCTTCTCTTGTTCTCGGCTCAAACCCTCTTCATAGCTCCTCTTGCAATGAATCGATTTGCCTTTGTAGGGCTCTAAAACCCTCTTCCATCGAAGCATTCCTCTCAATACAATTTCTTCATGGAGGCATCTTGATCTCTGCAACAAACCCACAACCTCAAGTCTCGGTACAAACTGCCTCATAGTCAGCGATCTATCTACAAACTCAGGAACCCTTTCTCAGATACCACTTGATGAAGGGGGTAAATCATAAAACATGCAACATTAGAAATTGCACATAGAAAATAGAACTTTCTTTTATTGATTTTGGACAACTTATTACATTACAGAATCTCAAATACAATCAGATGAATCAACCCTCCACAGGCTACAACATATTACAACTTCCTATCACAAGACTCTAGAATCATCTGCCTTCTGGAACTCAAAATTAGCTAGGGTTTCTATTTTTCTGCGTATTCTTGACTCCACACTTGCCGCCTTAACTCTACTACTGCCTAGGGTTCCCAAAAATGGTTATTAATAGCCTTTTTGGTGGCCAACAACCTAATTTTGAAATTTGCATCTCCCTCCAAAAATAGGTCAATTTCTAGGAGCCATAACTTTGATCCGAGTGTCTGATTGATGAGCCGTTTTATGCATCTAAAAGCTCACGGAGTCCTCTCCATGCTAAGAACCCACTCTGGCAGTTCTGGCCAATTTTGGGCCTGTACGGGGCCGTTTAGTCCCTCAAACCTGAGCTTGAATAATTTTTAGGCATTTTTTATGAAACAAAAACATTAATATCTTTCAGCTCTCAAATGATCTTTGCGTGATTCCTTCGCCAAGGTCTTATTTTTCCATTAGGAAGCTTCCTGTGAGTTTTCACTTCAATCCGTACATGAATGCAAACTTTCTAAAAATAACAGGGTGCTATTTTTAGCAGTTTGGAAAAATTGAAAGTTCTACATCATTATTCAAGTGATTATGGAACCAGAACCAACATTTTTGAAAACAAATAGAAAGAACATCAACAATTTTAAAACACATCTTTTTTTGGGTGATGCAAGATTGCCCTTACACCACTAGATGCTCCTGCATCAGACACCCAGGGTAATTTGAGAAGTGACCTTGTCACGTCTCAGGTGTTTGTGTGAGGAAAACCCAAATGGTCAACCTCTGCCTTAGACAACTAAGAAGAATCTTCAACAGGCCTTCCTTTCTATTTCATCAAGTATTCTTCATATTGCCTATTATGAGTACTTTTTCCCACATGGCTATCCAAGATCTCTTCTATCTCCTCTATTGAAGTAGATGCTAGAATACTCCACTATTCTTCTATTAGTCCATCCTCTATTCCACCTTCATGATATTCTAATAAATCAGTAATGTTGAAAATAGGAAAAATATTGATCTCACTCGGTAGCTCTACCTCATATGCATTTCCTGAATCATGCTTCTTCAGGATTCTACATGGTCCAAATTTCTTCATTTTTAACTTATTGTATGTTCTAATTGCAAACCTTTCTTTTCTCAAGTGAACCATGACTTCATTTCCTACCTAGAACTCCTTATATCTCCTCTTCCAATCTACCTTAGCCTTGTACTAAATATTCATCTTATTAATGTGCTTTCTCACCTCTTCATGCAAATTCTTTAGATGTTTTGCAAAGTCCTCATCTTCAACATTTGTCTTTTCTCCTTTGTCCAGCTTCCTTAACTCAGAAACATTTTTTGGGCTATTGCCATATACAATCTAGAATGGTGATTTACTAGTACTCCTATTGACAGAATTGTTGTAAGCAAATTTTACCTGTGGTAAAATCAAATCCCATCCCTTGGGCTTATCTCCTACTAAGCATCGTAGTAGGTTACCCAAACTCATATTCACCACTTTGATCTGTCCATCAGTCTGTAGATGGTGTGCAGAACTCAACTTCAAATTTATTTTCAACTTCTTCCACAGTGTCCTCCAGAAATAACTAGCAAACTTGGTATCTCAATCTAAAACTATGCTCTTTGGTAGACCGTGTAATCTCACCACCCCCCTAAAAAATAACTCTGCAATATGAATAGTATCATTAGTCTTCTTGTAAGGAATAAAATGTGCCATCTTTAAGAATCTATCCACCACCACAAAAATAGAATCATGTCCTCTCTATGTCCTTGGTAAACCAAGAACAAAATCCATACTGATATCATCCCATGGTTTCTCTGGTACAGGTAATGGCTGATATAGTCCTATATTCAAACATCCCTTTTGCCATCTAACACACTCTATAACTCTGCACAAATTTCCTCACATCCTGCTACAACTGTGGCCAATAATAATTTTTATCAATAATAGCGATGGTCTTATCTCGACCAAAGTGTCCAGCTAATCCTCCACTATGTTTCTCCTTAATCAGGTTCTCTCTCATGGAGCTCCTTGGAATGCACAATTGGCTTCCTCTAAAAAAATGCCATCTTAGATTATGAAACCCAACCATTTTGTCTTGTCCAAAGTAACAAGTTCCAAACAAGCTTTCCAGGCCTCTGTAAAATCTGGATCTTCTGGATACAAACTTCTGAGCTCATCAAACCCAACAATCTCTATCTTCATTTATGTCAACAAATTTTGTCTTCTACTCAAGACATCTGCAACTTTGTTGGACTTCCCACTCTTGTACTTCAAAACAAAAGTATAGCTCTGCAAAAACTCAACCCATTTTAAGTGCCTTTCATTTAACTTTCCTTGAGTATTAAGATACTGCAAAGCCTGATGATCAGTATATAAAACAAACTCTTTTGGCAACAAATAATGTCTCCATTTCTTCAAAGCCTGAACTATTGCATAAAACTCCTTATCATAAATAGAATAATTTTTCTTGGCATCATTAAGCTTCTCACTAAAATAGGTAATGGGCTTACCTTCTTGACTCAAAACAGCTCCTATAGCACTACCACTAGCATCACAATCTACCTGAAATACCTTATTGAAATCTGGAAGTACCAAAATAGGTTTCTTTATAACTTTTTGCTTTAATGTATCAGAGCTTTTGTCTTCTCATTTAGTCCATTTAAACTCTTTTCTATCTCCTCTCATTGTCTCTATTAGGGGTGCACAAATGCTACTAAAATTCCTGATAAACTTTCTATAAAAATTTGCCAAACCATGAAAAGATCTTACCTCGGAAGCACTCGTTGGCATAGGACATTTAATGATAGCCCTCACCTTTTCTGGGTCCATCTTAAGACCTTCCTCTAAGACAACAAATCCCAAGTATACCAACTCTTTCTTTATAAAACTACAGTTCTTCAGATTAATCAACAACTTTTCCTCCCTTAGCTTCTCTAAAACTCTTCTGATATACATCAGATGTTCATCCCAAGTCTTGCTGAAAATCAAAATATCATCCAAATAAACAATAAGAAAACTTCCCAAAATTCTTTCAATACATTGTTCATGAGCCACATGAATGTGCTCAGTGCATTGGTTAGCCCAAATGGCATGACTAACCACTCATACAAACCTTCTTTGGTTTTGAAAGTTGTCTTCCACTCTTCTCCTTCTCTCATACGAACCTGGTGATAGCCACTCTTCAGGTTAATCTTCATGAAGTACTTGGCTCCACTCAAATAGTCCATTATGTCATCCATTCTAGGCAATGACAATCTATACTTGATCGTGATTTTATTGATGGCTCGAGAATGTGTACACATTCTCCATTCTCCATCTTTCTTTGGTGCTAGTATTGTAGGTATTGCACATGGACTTAGGCTCTCCCTTATAAGTCCCTTCCTTAACAGCTCTTGAACTTGTCTATTCAGATCTTCACTCTCTACAGGAGTCATTCTGTGGGTTGCCTTATTCGGTAAACTAGCTCCTGGTATCAAATCCATTTGATGAGTTATCTTCCTCACTAGTGGTAAACAATCTGGTATATTATCAAAGATAATGTTCTAAAATTCTTCCAACATATTTGAAACTTCTGCTGGTACATCATCACACTTCTCTTGACTAATCTTAGGAATCAATGTAAAGCAATGACGCCCATGCTTCATACCCTCCAAAAATTTTCTACCACCTACCAAGCAAATTCTGGCAGTACTACATACCTTTTCTTCCACCTCCTTCAAGGGCTTCAACTTATGATGAACTCCATCCTTTGTTAGGGAGTATGTGTTTGCACATCCATCATGGACAAAACTCCTATCATACTGCCATGGCCTCCCCAACAACATGTGACATGCATCCATCGGTATGATATCATACAACACCTCATCATGGTAGTCCCCAATCTTGAACTTCACTAGACACTACTCATTGACTAAAGCTCTGTTGTCCTTTTGTAACCATGCAATCCGATATAGATTTTTATGCTTTCTTCTTATCAACTTCAACTTGTCAACCATCTCCTCTAAAACAAGATTGTTAGTACTTCCACTGTCAATAATAATGTCACGATGCTTACCTTTAAATTTGCACCTTGTGTGGAATAAACTCTTCCTTCGATTGGGTTCTTTCTCCTCATTCAACAAAGTTCTTCTAACAACTAGGGTCTCTCCCATTTCACTATCTTCAGAATGCTTAGATTGTACATCTTCATCTACATGTGCAACTCGTGCATTACCTTTAGGTCTTCTATTTGTCCTTCCTTGATGTTGCAGACACTCGTATGATTGATGCCCTTCTTCTCCACATTGGAAATAGGTTCCTCTGAAACCTCCTCTTCCGGGTCATTGCCTAGTTCTATCCCTTCCTCTTCCTCTTGCTCACCATTCTTCTGGTCACAAGGGTAGTAGGCATTATCTCCTCTCTAATTTCAACTGGTGCCAGCTTCTTCACTTTTCTTTGAATCTTCATTTTGACCCCTATAGGGTCTTCCATCAGTCCTTCCACCTTGACCTCATCCCTTATGCTTGCTGTCAAATATTTTATTCAACTTCTCTTCCACCTTCAGGGAAAACTAGTATGCATCTTCTATGGTGGTCATTCTAACCAGGCTTAGCTCCTCTTGAATACTCGGCCTCAACCCATTAATGTAATGGGATACCTTCTATTTGTTGGGCTCTGCATGGCCTGTCCTGATAGTAATTTTATAAAACTCTTCTGTATACTCCTTAATAGACTTGTTACCTTGCTTCAGTCCTTGCAACTTCTTCAGCAAGTCCATTTCATAGTCCACAAGAATGAACTACTTCTTCAATTTCTCCACCATCTCATCCCATCTAGTAATCTTTCCTTTTCCTCTCCTATTCCTCTCTAATTGGACCTCCTTCCACCAAATACTGGCCTGGCCCTTCAACTTTGTTTCTATAAACTTGACCCGATCTGGGTCCTCCACATCTTCATACTTGAAATACTCCTCCATGTCATTGATCCAATCAATAAGCTGTTCCGGATTCAAATCTCCAAAATATGTAGAAACTTTGATCCTAGGCCTCTTTCCAATCTTAGAAATGGCCCTCAACAACCAAACTTCTACAGGATCTCTTGCAGCTTCTTGTTCTTCCTCAGATAGCTCTTCTTCAGCTTCATCTTCACTTTCTTCTCTTGTTCTCGGCTCAAACCCTCTTTGTAGCTCCTCTTGCAATGCATCAATTTGCCTTTGTAGGGATCTAAAACCCACTTTCGTCAAAGCAGTCCTTCCAATACGATTTCTTTATGGAGCATCTTGATCTCCATAGCAAATGCACAACCTCAGGTCCTAGTGCAAACTATGTCATGGTCGGTGATCTGTCTACACAATCAGGAACCCTTGCTCTGATACGACTTGATGAAGGGGTAAATCATAAAACACACAATAGCAAAAATTGTACATAGAAAATAGAACTTTCTTTTATTGATTTTGGACAACTTATTACATTACAAAAGCTCAAATACAATCAAAGGAATCAACCCTTCACAAGCTACAACACATTATAGCTTCCTATCACAAGACTGTAGAATCATCTACCTTCTGCAACCCCAAATCAGCTAGGGTTTCTATTTTCCCACCTATTCTTGACTCCACACTTTCCCCCTTAACTCTACTACTGCCTAGGGTTCTAAAAAATGGTTATTAATAGCCTTTTTGGCAGCCAACAACCTAATTTCAAAATTTGCATCTCCCTCCAAAAATAGGTCAACTTCCGAGAGCCATAACTTTTGATCCGGGTGTCTGATTGATAAACCATTTTATGCGTTAGAAATCTCACGGAGTGCTCTATGCACTAATAACTTTCTCTGCTAGTTTTGGCCATTTTCAGGCTTGTACAAGTCTGTTTAGTGTCTCAAACCTGAGTTTGAATAATTTTCAGGTATTTTTTGGGAAACAAAAACTTTAATATATTTCAACTTGCAAATGATCTTTGCGTGATTCCTTCGCCAAAGGTATTATTTTTCCATTATGAAGCTTCCTATAAATTTTCACTTTTATCCATGCCCAAATACAAACTTTCTAAAATTAGCAGGTTGCTATTTTTAGTAGTTTGGAAAAATTGAAAGTTCTACATTATTATTCAAGCGATTATGGAACCAGAACCAAAATTTTTGAAAAGAAATGGAAAGAACATCAACAATTTTGAAACATATCTTTTTTTGGGTGATGCAAGATTGCCCTTACACCACTAGATGCTCCTACATCATATCCCTTCTATTAGAGGAAACACGAGAGTGGTTGATCCAATATTCAATGACTTGTTTCTTCACATCTTCTGAGATTCTATCTTTTCTAGGAACCTTGACAATATTTACCCAATTTTTTCTATGTTTTCATCAAGCTTATTTCTCTTTGAAATATATTTGTGAACAATTTTGCTAGATACATGCAGTAACTTTCCAATTGCTTTCACCTGTCTCATCAGTGATAATTTTTTACTTGAAATCATGGTGATCAATGCCCTGTGTGTTGCACTTAAATCACTTGTTCTACTTGTACTTTGAATAGAGTTCAAAGCTTCTTGCAAGTTTTCAACAATTATGTTTTTTGCTAGATTTTTTTTTCTCCCTATTATCAACCCCTAGCAACTCCAAAATAGGGGTCATTTCTTTTCGTCTGAATAACTTAGCACATAATTGTGCTCTTTCAATCAGAGATTTGTCTTCAAAAAATTCATCCCAAATTCTTTTGGAATGAAGTTTTATTGTACTATTAGGTAACATTTCTTGCAGTGAAATCTTACTAAAAAGCACATCTTCATCTAGATTTGCTAGATTTTCCATATCCTTAATATGTTTTGTTCTCAATTTCCTCCTTGATCACAATGTTTTCTACACCTTGTTCAATTTCTTCTTTGATTTGATCAAACCCAAGATGTTCTTCCTCTTGTTCATTAGTAATTTCATCTTGTGCTTCTTGACTATGTTCAACCAATCCTTCTAAGGTTGAATTTCTCTGAATTCTTCTTCTTATATTTTTATCTTCGTCAAACCTTCTTCGATTAAAAATCCTTGACCTATTCCTTTTGTTCCCCATCACAAATTACCTTTTGATTTGAGTCTGTACAAATATATATAAACCATAATTAACAAATAATCAATGAAACCACACCATTTCTGATTTCTAAGATCATCTTACGACACGAGGAAAGAGCATACACGGATATGGATAAGGAAGTTCACATAAACCACACCATTTATGATTTCCAAGTTCATCTTACGACACAAAGAAAGAGCATACACAAATATGGATGGAGAAGTTCACATAAATATAAGTTTATTTTTTGTTAATTTGCATTGATTTTTTTGTTATTAATCTAGGAGTTTTTTTGTATAGTATTTGTCAATTTTTAGAAACCCTTATTAACAAATGATCGATGAAACCACACCATTTTTTCTTTCCAAGATCTTCTTACGACACGAGGAAAGAGCATACGAGGATATGGATAGGGAAGTTCGCATAAATTTAAGTTTATTTTTTGTTAATTTGTAAAATGATTTTTTTGTTATTAATCTAGGTGTTTTTTGTATAGTATTTGTCAATTTTTAGAAACCCTAATTAACAAATAATCAATGGAACCACACCATTTCTAATTTCCAAGATCATCTTATGATGTGAGGAAAGAACATACGTAGATATGGATGGGGAAGTTCACCTAAATCTAAGTTTTTTTTTTGTAATTTGTATTGATTTTTTTGTTATTAATCTAGGTGTTTATTTGTATAGTATTTGTCAATTTTTAGAAATGGTAATTAATAAATAATCAATGAAACCATACCATTTCTGATTTCCAACATCGTCTTATGACGCGAGGAAAGAGCATACGCGGATATGGATGGGGAAGTTCACATAAATTTAAGTTTATTTTTTGTTAATTTGTATTGATTTTTTTTTTATTAATCTAGGTGTTTATTTGTATAGTATTTGTCAATTTTTAGAAATCCTAATTAACAAATAATCAATGAAACCCTACTTTGAAAAAGTAAACCCTAATTTAAATCAATTAAACCCTAATAAAAAAATTCAATTAAAACCCTAAAATAGTATTTTAAAAAATTAAACCTTACATAGATAAAAAAAATTAAACCTAACTTAAGTAAAATATTAAACCCTAATAAAATTAAATCAATTATAAAACAATAAACTTTATTATTGTTTATTAAAAAAATTACCCTTGCTTGTAAATTTTTTGTCTTGTATTCGCCCTATTGTCATGTGTTGATGTTGTCCTAACCCTTTTATTCTATATTGTACAGAATCTACATTAAAACATAATTATTTACAAAACTTTAATTGAAAAAAATTAGTTTTAGGCAGAACCTTACCGAGTGGTAAGATTCCACCCTCATTTAACTCGCCTCGCTTGGTTACAGGCGTAACCTTACCAGGTGAAACTGTACCACTCGGTAAGTTACACCCAAAACTTCTTATGTGGCAGCCTATGTGGCAGTCCACCCCCCTTTCCCACAGTTTAAAAAAAATCATCTTCATCTTCTGTTATTAATTTCTTCCATTAAAATATGCTTTTTAAAAATTTGACGAATACCCTTTTGTAGTACTTAGAATGTAGATTGTAAATATATGTTTTTTTTTAATATTTTGATTAGTTTAGTATATTTTTTTTAATTTATTGTAAGTAGGTTTTTCCCATCGAACATGAAGCTGATTAGAAAATAGATATCAATAGGCAAAGCATATTCAAAAAATTTGAAGATTATATACTTCACTAGAGAATGGAATCCTCTCGAAGAGGGTATTTATATTTTTAAAAAAAATTAATGCAAAAAAGTTGATGTCCCATGGAAACTACTATGTTCTGATTAAAATTGACTTTAAAAAAATAACAGAAAAAAATTAAAAGAAAAAAATTTATCAAAAATTAAAATTTTTTTCCATGCACTAGATATTTAAGTTTACTAATTAGGAAAAAAAATTAAAGAAAAAAATTAATTTTGCTATATTTTTCTTGACGTCCCATCGATGTCACTTTTTTCAAAAAATATGAGCATTTAAAATTCATCAATTAATTTTTTTTTAAATATCCAACTATTTTTAAAAAAATTAAAAAATTAAAAGCATAAACTCCATTAAAAATTCTACATTTCATTAGTTTAGGTCATTTTAAAATTCATAACATACATATGACATTTTTGACATTTAAGTTGGAAAAATATGTTTGTGTTGGCTATTTTCTTATAAAAGTGGGACACAATTCTAAACTTTCACCCAAACCTTCCTTTGTATTGAAGGCTATCTTCCATTCGTCTCCTTCTCTAATTCAGATCTGGTGATACCCACTGTTCAGGTTAGTCTTTGTGAAGTACTTGTCTCCACTCAAACAATCCATTATGTCATCCATTCTAGGCAATGGAATTTGTACTTGATCATGATCTTGTTGATGGCTTAGCAGTCTATACACATCCTCCACTCTCCATCTTTCCTTGGTACTAGTACTACAGGTACCACACACAGACTTAGGCTCTCCCTTATCAGTCCCTTCCTCAACACCTCATGAACTTGTCTGTTCAGATCTTCATTGTCTACAGGGGTCATTCTGTGGGCTGCCTTATTCAGCAAACTAGCTCTTGGTATCAACTCCATTTGATGAATTATCTTCCTCACTGGTGGAAAACCTTCTGGTACATTATCAGAGACAATGTCCTGAAATTCTTCCAATAGATCTGAGACTTCTGCTGGTACATCTTCACATTTATCTTGACTAATCTTAGGAATCAATGCAAAGCAATGACGCTCATGCTTCATACCCTCCAAAAATTTGTTAGGGTTAACTGGCAGAAGATATCAATTAAATGCAAATAAAGATTAAACAGAGGAATGGAAATACATAGAAATAATAATAGCGAGAGACAAGTTTTAACGTGGTTCACCCAAACTCGGGCTACATTCACCAAACAGAGAGTCTAATATTATTATCCAGTAAATCAAACTGATTACAACCAGCAATCCCTGCAACTCAATACTGCTGTAAATGCTACAATACAATATCAACAAAAACTCTAATCCTTAGCCATTTTTATCATGACTTTTGTCAGTTACAAAATAGGGTTTTTTTATGTCATCTAATGAAAAAATAATTCCAGTCTTGGGGGCACTGGCCCTTGACCCCGTAGGAATTTGGAGAGAAACCACACAAATAAAACTAGGGTAAATTTAACATCTGAGTCTAATTAAGCTCCATATAACAACAATCTCCCACTTGGAGACTGATCAAACTCCACACCATTTCAAAATTTCCTACCATCTATCAAGCAAATTATTGTAGTACTACAGACCTTTTCTTCCACCTCCTTAAAGGGCTTCAATTTATGACAAACTCCATCCTTTTTTAGGGAATATGTGTTTGCATGGCCATCATGGACAATGCACCTATCATATTGCCATGGCCTTCCCAATAACATATGGCATGCATCCATCGGTATGATGTCACACATCACCTCATCATGGTACTCACCAATCTTGAACTTGACTAAACATTGTTCATTGACCAAAGCTCTATGGTTCTTCTATAACCATCTGATCTGATATGGGTATGAATGTCTTCTCCTTGTCAACTTCAGCTTGTTATCCATCTCTTCTAAAACAAGATTGTTAGTGCTTCCACTATCAATAATAATATCACAACACTTACCTTCACATTTGCACCTTGTGTGGAATAAACTCTTCCTCTAATCTAGTTTTTTCTCCTCATTCAACAAGGTTCTTCTGACAACTAAGGTTTCTTCCCTTTCAACATCTTTAGAATGCTTAGATTGGGCATCTTCATCTACATGTGCAACTTGTACATTACCTTCAAGTATTCTATGTGTCCTTCCTTGATGTTGCGGCCACTCGTATGCTCGATGCCCTTCTTCTCCACATTGAAAATAGGTTCTTCTAAAACCTCCTCTTCTAGGTCATTGTCCAAGTCTTCTTCTTCCTCTTCTACTTTGCTCACCATTATTCTAGTCACGAGGGCAGTAGGTATTATCTCCTCTCTAATTTCGACTGGTGCTAGCTTCCTCACCTTTCTTTGGATCTTCATTTCAGCCTCCATAGGGTCTTCCACTAGTCCTTCTACCTTGACCTCTTCCACTTTACTTTCTTTCAAATCTTCTATTTATCTTTTCATCCACCTTTAGGGAAAACTGGTACACATCTTCTATGGTGGTCATTTTGACTAGGTTCAACTCCTCTTTATTACTTGGCCTCAACCCATTAATGCAATGGGCTACCTTCTCCTTGTTGGCCTCTGAATGGCCTATCCTAATAGTAATCTTATAAAAATATTTTGTATACTCTTTAATAGACTTGTTTCCTTGCTTGAATCCTTGTAGCTTCTTCAGCAACTCCATCTCATAGTCTATAAGAATGAACTACTTCTTTAGTTTTTCCACCATCCAATCCCATCTAGTAATCTTTCCTTTTCCTCTTCTATTCCTCTCCAATTGGACCTCCTTCCACTAAATACTAGCATGGCCCTTCAACTTTGTTTTTCCAAACTTGACCCAATTTGGGTTCTCCACATCTTCATACTTGAAATATTCTCCATGTCATTGATCTAATCAATAACTTATTATAGAGTCAAATCTCTAGAATAGGTAGAAACTTCAATCTTAGGCCTCTTTCTGAAGGATCTCCTACAACTTCTTTCTCTTCCTTAGATAGCTCTTCTTTATCTTCAACTTTGCATTCTTCTCTTGTTCTCTACTCAAACCCTCTTTGTAGCTCCTCTTCCAATGCATCAGCTTGCCTTTGTAGGGCTCTAAAACCCTCTTCCATTAAAGAATTTCTCCCAACACGGTATCTTTATAGAGGCATTTTGATCTCTACATCAAACCCACAACCTCAGGTCCTGGTGCAAATTGCCTCATGGTCGGCGATCTATCTACACAATCAGGAACCCTTACTTTGATACCACTTGATGAAGGGGTAAATCAGAAAACACACAACAACAAAAAATGCACACAGAAAATAGAATGTTATTTTATTGATTTGGACATCTCATTACATTACAAAAGCTCAAATACAATCAAAGGATGAATCCTCCACAAGCTACAACACATTACAACTTCCTATGTAAAGACTTTGGAATCTTTTGCCTTCTATAACCCAAAATCAGCTAGGGTTTCTAATTTCCCACCTTTTCTTAACTCTAAACTTTTCACCTTATCTCTACTACTACCAAGGGTTCCCAAAAATGGTTATTAATAGCCTTTTTGGTGGCCTCCAACTAAATTTTGAATTTTGCATCTCCCTCCAAAAATAGGTCAACTTCTAGTAGCCATAACTTTTGATCTAGGTGTCTGATTGACGAACCATTTGAAGCACTGAAAAGATCACGAAGTGCTCTATGTACTAAGAACCCACTCTACTAGTTTACCCATTTTCAGGCCTGTACAGGGCTATTTAGTGCCTCAAACTTGAATTTGAATAATTTTTACGCATTTTACAGGAAACAAAAAATTTAATATCTTTCAACTCACAAATGATCTTTGTGTGATTCATTCACCAAAGCTCTTATTTTTCATTTACGAAACTTCCTGTAAAATTTCACTTCAATCTGTGCTCAAATGTAAACACTCCAAAAATAACAATTTGTTATTTTTAGCAGTTTGGAAAAACTGAAAGTTGTACATCATTATTCAAGCAAATATGGAACTAGAAATACTAATTTTGAAAAGAAATGAAAACACCATCAATGATTCTGAATAAACATATTTTTTTGGGTGATGCAAGATTGCCCTTATACCCCTAGATGCTTCTACATTAGTGTGTTACCTCTCTTGAAAGGAATCCTATCCTAGAACTTTACAATAGGATGGCCCCAAGGTTTATACTGTTAGGTCTTGAATTGTAGGACAACCGGTGGATATGTATTCGACTATTCCAATCAAGGGGACTTACATGCAACGTAGGGTTTGTGAAATTATGATTTCAATAGGTATGCAGAAACCCTCAGTGATGCAGACTATTAAGTCTAAATTTTATCAACAGATGAAAAATATGATGACGCTTAAAACCCTAAGTCTAACAATTTTGTGTAAAGAAAAAATAAAAGGATTGAAGGGTAAAGGGATGGATGCAAAACCTAAGGAAAAATATCAGCTAGATTGAATGTTGTAAATAGACAAATACCCTCAATAACCAATTTATGCTTAACTAGGTTATAACCACAATGCTATAGAATTGATGGAATCTCCAATGGTAGCATAAGATTTCCAAATCACAAGCATTCATTGAACACCCAATTACTGGTGCAACTTAATTAATACTATGTAATCAAACTAAATTCACTTAATAAGGTTCAGACTAACCATGCAAAGATACTTACAATCAACAAAAAAAAATGATATGAAGTAGAGCATTCATCAAATATTAAAGCATACATTCACCATTGCAACTGTACTTCATCTAAATTCATATTGAAATGAACCATAAAATCCAAAAATAGATAACACAATCACATAATTTCTAGCAACACTTGTAAAACCTACTTTATATTGAATCAATATTTTGGTATAGTCTGAACAATTCATTTGTTTAACCTTAGAATAAGAGAAAGTGACTGCCTTTTTATAGATGGGTAGACATACCAATTTTTTGAAAGAACGATGGAGATTGACTCATTACCAAGGGTTCAGATTTGATTACATTAAATGTTGGACGGTGGGTTGTTACAATTCTAGATTTGACTTTTTCCTCTAGAAAAAAGACAAAATACAACTTTTCAATACATTAGAATAGGATGAAATAGATATTTTTTAGGTTGTCCATAAAGTCAAAATCATTTTACAGGGCATAAAACAATAGAAAGAGACACGTGGCACTTTTTGGAGGAGGTGGTGGTCTAGCTAGACTTGGCATTTGAATTATATGTCTCCTGAGTCACATGGTTGTTGACTGTCTCTGCCCATATTAACTTTGTTCTTTTTTTCCTCTTTATTCCTATAGGAGAGTAGGGCCTCTAGTGCCAAATTGATCTCTACTAGCTTAGGATCCTTAACAAAATTTATTCTAAATGTCATTGTTTCTACTAGTCGGGAGAATTTATGATACACTGCTAATTTTGACCTTTCTGCTCTTTGTGAAATCTTTGAATATAGCTCTTTGATCAGCAACTCTGTCGAGGTCCGCTAAACAAAATGGCAATGAATCCCCTTCTACTACCTTACCAAGTTGCTTCTTGCACTCTTCAATATCAATAAGGGCTATGTCATCTAAATATAAGTTTGTTGATGTTGGAATAATGTACCATTAACCTTGTAAATTCTAATATTATATTTTATTCCATTTATTATTTGTTATTTGTAATTACCCATAAGGGAATGAGGTAGTCTCATTAATAGTTGTAATTTCAGAGTTACTAGCGGTAGTTATAGAGTGACATTTACTATTGGTAAATGTAAAAACTCATGGTAAATGAGGATAGGCATGCTCCCTTGAGGAATATACTATTTTTGGCATGTATGACAACTGTCATAATGTTTGGTGAGTGAATCTATGACAACTACAAGTTGTCATAAGATTCTGTGATTCTATGATGCATATGACGGATGTGTTAGTTGTATATTTGCTATATTTAGCCCAAGCTTTCTATCTTGGAAAGATACTCTTTTGTGGAATCTATGATGGTTATGACGCATCACAAGATGCTATAAGAGGCCAAATATAGTCTTGGGCCCCCAACCTTTGCATGGTTGTTTTTCGACAAGTGTAAGATGCTTGTAAGATGGCAATTAATGTTTACAGGTTAGAGAATCTTAGGAGAGAGAGGGTGAATGCCTAAGATGAGTTAGGAAATGTTTATATAAGTATTTTTCATGTATTAGTTGCTGCAATATAGATTTTAGGTACTTAGGTGTTGCCAGAATGCTGTCAGATTGAAGACTGGTGGAGAGAGTTGAAGTGTTGTTGTATTGTAAATCATTTTTAGATTAATACAAATATTGGGCCTCTTTCCTGTGTGGAGGTTTTTACATGAAAGGGTTTTCTCCATGTTAAACATTGTGTTATGTGTTCATATTTTTAATTTTGTATTTCTGTGAAGCATAGTTTTATTTTTGTGGTACAATCTCCATTAATAACACATAGTTAAAGATTGTAGAAATTTATATTGAATCAGATTTCCATTGAAGTAGTGTTTCTTTCATTTCTAACATTTGGTATCAAAGCCTGGCCAACTTTGACTCTTGGGTGGTAGTGTGGAAGCTGTAGCTATAGTGGGAGATTTGGTTGTGTTTATTTTACAGATCTCATGTTGTTATTATGGTTGCATCTACTATTGCATCAACCTCTTGATTTGACATTGAGAAGTTCAATGGAATGGGGTATGAGTTGTGGAAGCTGAAAATGGAAGATTTGTTGGAAGAAAGAAACCAATCGTTGGCTATTCAAAAAGAGAAGAAACCCAATGATGTCTCTCAAGATGAGTGGGATAGACTAGATAAGAAGGCACAGGGAATCATCTGGTTGTGTCTTTCAGACTCGATTATGTTGAATGTCACAAAGGAAGAGACTACATACAAGTTGTGGAAACAGTTGGCTGATATCTATCAAGCCAATAGTATGGTAAATAAACTTTATTTAAAAAGAAAATTATTTTCCATGAAAATACGAGAAGGTGAATTAGTTGCAGAGCATTTGAATTCTTTTAATCTGTAGATGTTGAGGTTAGTGAGGAAAATAAATGTATCTTACTTCTTTGTTCTTTACCTAAGTCTTGGGAGAATGTTATCCTTGCTATCACTACTAACCTTGCGGATCTGAAGTTGGATGCTCTTGTTTCAGTGCTACTGTTACAGGAATTGAGGAAGAAGAGTTTGGATAGTTTAGGGGATGTTCACAGTGTCAGGGGAAGGTCTAAGGAAACAAGACCTAAAGGAGATCAGAAAGGGGCTAAGGACAAATCCAAGGGCTAGTCTAAGACTCCTAGTAAAAAGAACAGAGTTAAGTGTTGGAACTACGGTAAAAGGGGACATGTGAAGAAGCAGTGTAGAAACCCCAAGAAACAGTGGGAGAGTACTTCAGATAAGTCCTCGAATGCAGGTGAAGATGTTTTACTTTCTATATGTAATGTTGTTTCTAATGAAAACTGGTTGGTTGACTCAGGATGCTCGTTTCATATGACCACGCATAAGGAATGGTTCTCCACATATGAAGAATATGATGGAGGTAATATCTACCTTGGTGACAATTCTTCATATCCGATTGTTGGGAAAGTAAAGATTATTGAGAGGGAACTTGGTGGTAGTGAAGGGGAAGAGATTAAGAAGCCTATTCAAGCTTGAAGCCACTAAAGTTATAATGCCTCCTATGTGTCTGAGGCTAATACTAAAAATGCATGTATGTTGTGGCACCGTAGATTGGGCAACACAAGCAATAATGTATTAAAAACTATTAAGAATAAAAATTTGTTGGATGGTTTCTCCTATTCTGATGAGCACTTTATTTTCTATGAGCATTGTGTGTTTGGTAAACAAACTAGAAAATTATTTCCTTCAGGAAGCAATAGAGCAAAAGAGAAGTTAGAAATTATTCATATGGATGTGTTTGGACCTGTGGATAATGAATCTATTAGAAAATCTTGTTATTTTGTAACCTTCATTGATAATGTATCTAAATTTACATGGATTTATTTTATGAAGCATAAATCTAAAGTTTTTGCTAAGTTTAAGGAATTCAAAGTCTTAGTAGAGAACCAATCAAGTTTAAAGATAAAAATATTAAGATCTGACAATGGAGAAGAATATTGTTCTAAGGAATTTGATGATTTTTGCAAGCATGAAGGTATATTTAGACAAAAGACAACTCCGTATACACCACAATAGAATGGTGTTGCAGAAAGGATGAACTGAACAATTATGGAAAGGGCCAGAAGTATGCTTAGTGATGCATAGTTGGATAAATGCTTTTGGGCAGAGGTTGTGTGTACAACTTGCTACTTGATAAATAGATCTCCTTGTAAGGCTCTTGATACAACACCTTATGAACTATGGACAGGTAAGAAACCTTCTATTTCACATTTAAGGGTTTTTGGCTGTGAGGCTTTTCTTCATGTCCTAAGGAAAAGCAATCTAAGTTGGATCCAAAGGCTGAAAAAGTGTACATTCATTGGATATGGTGATAATGTCAAAGGTTATAAGCTTTGGAATCCACTAACCTGCAAGATTATCTTTTCTAGAGATGTTTTTTTTAGGGAACTTAGAGCTATTTCTGAACCTGAGGAGCCAAAATAAAAAGATGAAAAGGTAAAGAAGGTGCACTTTGATTTAGAGCAGCAAGATGCACCTTAAGAAGAACATAATGATGGATTGGGGGGTGAAGAAGAAGAAGAAGATTTGAGTAGTTTTGATGAAGATGAGTCTGTTGTTATAGAAGAAGTTGTTGCAGATGATCATGTAGAAGAATGAGTAGAGTCTCTTACTCCACCCTTGAGGAGATCCACAAGACAACAGAATCTAGTTGACAGGTATAGCCCACCAGATTTCTATTGTGTATATGCTCTATTGAGTACTAACGATGAACCTAGATCCTATAAGGAAGCTATTTCTATAGATGATAGTGAGTCTTGGTGGCTAGCCATGCAGGAGGAGATGATGGCTTTAGACTCTTGCAACACCTGGGATCTTGTTCATTTTCCCAAAGGAAGAAAGGCCATAGGTTGTAAGTGGATCTTCAAGAAGAAAATTGGAGCAGACGGGTCATTGGAGAAGTACAAGGCTAGACTTGTAGCCAAGGGCTACTCCCAGAGAGAGGAAGTTGATTTTGGTGAGATATTCTCTCTTGTTGCTAAATTGACTTCTACTAGATTTCTCTTATCCATTGTTGTAGCTTATGATTGGGAGATTAAGCAAATGGATGTTAAAACTGCATTCTTGTATGGAGATTTTGAAGAAGAAATTTATATACGAAAACCTACAGGATTTGAGGTAAAAGGAAAAGAACATTGGGTTTACATGTTAAAGAGGTCTCTTTATGGTCTAAAATAGTCCCCCAGAATGTGGTATCAAAAGTTTGATTCATTTGTTTTGAAAGTGGGTTTTGTTAGAAGTGAGGAGGATCATTGTGTTTACATTCATTGTGTTGATAATTCTATACTAGTTATTGCTTTATATGTTGATAACATGTTGTTTTTCAGCAATACTAAGGGTATGGTTAGTGAGCTTAAAGCCCAACTTTTAGGTGCATTTGAGATGAAAGATCTTGGTGCTGCAAGGTATATTCTGGGAATGGAGATCAGGAGGGACAGAGTTAACAGAAAGCTTTGGTTGTCACAAAGTAAGTATGTGAATACTATTGTGCAGAGGTTTAGTTTGTAGGACTGTAACCCAGTTAGAGTTTCTTTACCCATTGGTACTAAGCTTTCATTAGATATGTGTCCAAAGACTGAGGATGATCTTGAGGATATGTCTAATGTGCCATATGCTAGTGTTGTAGGGAGTTTGATGTAAGTAATGGTTTGCACTAGACTAGATATTGCCCAAGCAATGGGAGTTTTGAGCATATTTATGTCTAACTCTAGTAGACAGCATGAGAACTATACAAAGAGGGTGTTTAAATATCTTGTAGGTACTATTGATCATTGTTTGGTTTATTCTAGTACTGATAGTGCTGAAAATTTTTTAGACATACAGGGTTTTGTTGATGCAGATTAGGCAGGTGACTGGGATAGTTGAAGGTCCACTAGTGGCTATGTATTTACTCTGTTTGGAGGTACAGTGAGTTGGATGAGTAAGTGGCAACCCACAGTTGCTTTGTCCACCACATAAGTAGATTATATGGCTTCTACTCATGTCTCTAAGGAGGTAGTTTGGTTGAGGAGGTTGTGTACAGGTATTGGTTTTGATTACAGGATCATTCAGATTGGTTGTGATAACCAGAGTGCTATCTGTTTGGCCAAGAATCCCATGTATCATGCTCGGACTAAGCATGTTGATGTTCAGTATCACTTTGTTCAAGAGTTGGTTGTAAATGGAAATATTGAGTTAAAGAAGATAGACAATCAAGAGAAAGTTGTAGATTTATTGACCAAACCTATGAGCATAGAGAAGTTTGTATGGTGCAGAGAGGCCATGGGCCTTGTTTCTAGTGCCTGCTTATTTTTTCATTTGTTTTCCTATGGGTTGATTTACAATATATAATGTCAAGTGGTAGAATGTTGGAATAAGGTACCATTAACCTTGTAAATTTTAATATTGTATTTTTTTCCATTTATTATTTGTTATTTGTAATTACCCATAAGGGAATGAGGTAGTGTCATTAACAACTGTAATTTTAGAGTTATTGGCAGTAGTTATAGAGTGACATTTACTATTGGCAATTGTAAAAACTCATGGTAAATTAGGATAGGTGAGCTCCCTTGAGGAATATAATTTTTTTGGCATGTATGACAATTGTCATAATATTTGGTGAGTGAATCTATGACAGCTGCAAGTTGTCATAAGATTATGTGATTCTATGATGCATATTATGCATATGTTAGTTGTATATTTTCTATATTTAGCCCAAGCTTCCTATCTTGGAAAGATACTCTTTTGTGGAATCTATGAAGGTTATGATGCATCATAAGATGCTATAAGAGGCCAAATATAGTCTTGGGCCCCCAACCTTTGCATGGTTGTTTTTCGACAAGTGTAAGATGCTTGTAAGATGGTAATTAATGTTTACAGGTTAGAGAATCTTAGGAGAGAGAGGGTGAATGCCTAAGATGAGTTAGGAAATGTTTATATAAGTATTTTTCATGTATTAGTTGCTGCAATATAGATTTTAGGTACTCAGGTGTTGCCAGAATGCTGTCAGATTGAAGACTGGTGGAGAGAGTTGAAGTGTTGTTGTATTGTAAATCATTTTCAGATTAATACAAACATTGGACCTCTTTCCTGTGTGGATTTTTTTACCTGAAAGGGTTTTCTCCATGTTAAACATTGTGTTATGTGTTCATATTTCAGATTTTACATTTCTGTGAAGCATAGTTTTGTTTCTGTGTTACAATCTCTATTAATAACACACAGTTAAAGATTGTAGAAATTTATATTGAATCAGATTTCCATTGAAGTAGTGTTGCTTTCATTTCTAATAGTTGAGACTCTTAGAAGATCATTGAGGCTATATATCACCTCCATTAGTTGTGTCTTAGCCATTTTAGCCTCTACCTTAGCTGCATAAAAAATTTCCGTCCTAAGTTTTAAGATTTCTAGCCAATGCTCTAGCATATGTAGCTTATCCTTGGTCAAAAGTTGCTCTTCCACTAGAACTTCCTTAGATAACTTGCTCATCAGTAATATCCAAGGATGCATATGTGAATAGTAGTCACCATACCTACTACACTCCTCTAATATCTCATCTCATTCAGAATTGAGGGCACAAAAATCTTTGTTGATCTCAACTAAATCATTGATCACTACATGGCCTTCTAGATAGATTCCCATCACCTAGTCTTTGGTGACTGAAGCAGTCAACCTTTTACCATAAAAGTCTACAAGCTCTTCTTTGGAGAGGATATATAGAGCTATGGTTGTTCCATCTTTTGTATGAGAAGGCTTTATCATATATCTGATACAAGATATTAACTCCTCATTCTCCTCTTTAAGATGTTTCTTTGTTATCTCGTCTTTATTTATGCTATCGAAAATGTTAGACATTGAATCTTTGAACTCCTAAACAACTTGGGTTTTCAATGTTGGGCCTAGATTGATGGCAGAAATGGTATCATCTTCAGGCTCGATATCTTCTTGATTACCTTGTGTTTAGGGTGAAAATATGGAAGCAAGATATGAGATCATAGGTTCCACACTTTCATTTGCTAAAAGATTAGAGAAGAAAAGGATAGGTTTAAGGATAAACTACTGATTTCCAATGTTCTCTTTTCCTGTATATTGTGACTATGTCACTGTTTGAATCAGGTTTTACAAGCTAGTGTCTCTCTCTAACCTTAAACCCCTAATTTCTAAATCAAACTACAATAAATGAATTCCTGACATAGATAGAACTGAGATGATTACAAAAATGCAAAGTAAATAGATCAGAAACTATGTACCTAGAAACTAAGGAGTAGTTGGACTAGGGCATTAGTCCTAGTATCCCAAAGATTTTTTGAATGTTAGGATTTTCTGCACCAACTATTTCTCACTCTCCAAAGGATTCTAGATCCAAGAAAAATCACCCAGTTAGACTAGGGCATTAGTCCATGTGTCTTGAAAGTCTCGAAATCACAAAATTTAAATTATGTGATGATTGTGTCTGTAATATCAGTCTTCCTATCACTCCTTTTGACCAACTCTTGACAAATGCAACTTGTACATGTAAAATACAGAGAAATATGGTTGTGGCTATATAGTAGCTTGCCTCAATGAAGCCCCATTTTGGTATTCCTACCTCAACAATAGCTAGAGATAAAGATTTGAAGAAGTGTGTGTAAACCTAACAAAGTGTATGTAGAAATATCAACCCTAGATGACACAATCAAGGGAAGATCAATGACTTGCATTAACTTAATGAACAAATACAACTTCACCTCAAGGAGATGAAAATAATGAAGGCTTGCATGAACAAGAAGGCGAATAAGCAATGTCCATGGAAGATCTCCAAGCTCAATGTTGGAGGCTTCAACCCTTCTCTCAATCATGCAAAAGGCGTACAAACCCAAGGAAGAGAAAGATAGTCTCAAGTTCTTGATTCCTAATCTCATGTGAGGCCTACATTTTTCATTCCATTCATGTGACTATTTACCTTACTATTGTTGATACTTTTATATTTGGGGGACTGTTGATCGAAGATTTTTGAACTATTAAACGTTATTATGTTAAAGGAAAACTAATTGGGTGATGTTAGATAGATGCTTGTGTTAAGAGAAACCAAATTGGGTGATGTTAAATAGATGTTTATTTTATAGGAAAACTAATTGAGTGATGTTAAATAGATGTTCATTTTATAGGAAAACTAATTGGGTGATGTTAAATAGATGTTTATATTATAGGAAAACTAATTGGGTGATGTTAGATAGAAAATTGTAATGTGATTTCCTTTATGCTTAAGAGGACTTGTGATATCTTATGTGAGTGCAAGTTTTAAATTGTTTCAGCTATGATATTTATATGTGGTATTAACTTTACAATTGAGTGCGCAGGTTTTGCTAATAAACCACAGATACTGAAGATCATCCCACACCTTATGTTGTAATCCCTTGTGAAGCCGATCTGGTTCCACGAGGAACCAAGATCTATTATGTGTATGATGTAATGTTGTAATGTTAATTTGCATGAGGTTGAATGGGTTAGGTCTACCCTCTTTTAAATTGAATTATGATTTGTGTTGTAAGAATTATTTTTGAATTTCATTTTTTAAATTGTAAATTTTTGAGACCCTTTTCTTGTGTTTTAACTTGACCCTGGGTGTTCTAACTAGGTTAAAATTGACCTTGGGTTATACCCCATGGGTCTAGGGTCCCTTTTGACTTGGGTAACCCTTCGTAAACATCCGTATGGTGACCTTAACTTCACACTGAAGTTAAGTGACGAATTTTGAGGCATGGGAGGGATAGGATGAGTGGTACCAACACTCAAGCCCATCCCTTTGCCATTCCCAAGGCTTGAGATGACTCCAAGATCCACCAATTGTGGAGGACTTGACTTCAAGTCTCCCTCACAATTAGTGAGAGTCCCCATGGAGTTGTGTGGTCCTTCATGAGAGGGAAGGAAGGGGAGACATGTGTCACCCTTTCCCTCTTTAACTCCCCTTTTCTCTCCCATGTGTTGGAGAGAGGACATGTGGTAAGGGGTAAGGAAGACTTTGGGGATGGTTGAGTGACGTGTCAACACCCATCCCTTGGGACACAATAGTAGTTGGGAGGAAGAGTAAGGAGGTGACAAGTGTCACCTCCCCATTCCTCTAAGCTCATAGAATGGGTTATTTTAATCCCACTTGGGATAGAGAGGAGGGTTGTTGAATTTTGGAGAATTTTTATTATTAGAAATTGTTTTGGGGAGAAAACACTAGAGGGAGTTTGGCGGCTTAGGTTGGAGGAGACTTTAGAGGAGCTCTACATCAACTTCTTCCATTATTAGGGCTTTAAAGGTTGGTTTTCAAGGCTAACGCCTTTCCCTTGTAATTCAATTTTGCTTGCATGATGGATGTGTGAAATGTATTTTTTCTTGTGTTGTATTTTGTTATTGTGGGGAATTTTTATTAGGGTGTTGAAAGAGCTTCTCCCACTTGGGAGAAATGCTCATCAAGTGTGGGGTAGGGGAGGAGTGATCCTCCTCGAGTTTATTTCCTTGTTTTGGGATGTTGAAAGCCTTGAAGGCATTTGTGTGATTATGAGTAATTTCTTATATGGCTTGAGAGCCAAAATAGGAAATCCTTTAGAAATTTTGTTATCAAGTTGGATTGAGGCCATGAGAAATTTGTGTTGAAATATTTTGAAGGGTGGCACTCTAGAGTTGATTGTGTCCACTCTCCTATCCCTTTTGACACTCACTTGGGTTGAGTTTGAGTGTGTGTAAATATCCATGGGTGTATTTTGTTTTTTGGGATGTTGTTGTTTTGTCTTGTTGTGAGGTGGATTTGGATGCCCTAGGTGTGTGGATGATCTCCCTAGCTCGAGGGTGACCCTCTTGCAGGTCTATGGTAGGGAGGAGAGCAGAATCTGTGGTGTTTCTTTCCTTGTTTGTTATGCAGGTTATATGGAGCTTATAGTGAAGTGGAAGAGTTTATTTTCCTAGGGAAATATTTTATTTTCCTTTACTCTTAAGGCTCTATAGAAGAGCTTGGTCTTATTAATGACTACATCCTTGTTGATTTTAAGAGGAGAACTTCTCTCTCCCTTGTTGTAATATTTGGGCTTCGTGCATTGTGAGAAAATCCTCTTTCAATGTATTGATAGTTTAAATTATAGTGTTTATTAAGTTTTACCAATTATGAAATGCTCAAGGAAAGAAATTTGTTTTTAAAAGGATATTAAAATTGTTTATTTCCTCATACTTCTAGTAGCAAAGTTGTGATTTAGTTGTTGTGGTAAACAAAGAAAGTTAAATTTGTTGATTTGCATTTTACCATTAAGTAAAAAGGAATGAAGAATTTTGTGTTATAATCCAATTTTATTGTTTGTTAATTCTAAAATTTGTCAAATAGTGAAGTTGTGGGTTAAATTTTAGTCAAACAAGAAAATTACAATTTAGTCCTATGAAGAAAAATATACAAAAAGTTATAACCTTGCAATGAAATTATTTAAAAATAAGTTATTGTTTTGCAATTAGATTTGAGTTAAACAAAAAAAATATATTGGTTCATTTATTCATGTGAATGGTATAAAAGAAAAATTTTAATTTTAATTTTGAGGTGAAATTGAAAATATAAATGTATATGTAAATTCAATATATGCTAATTCAATATTCTGCCCTACCAATTAATTGACATATATATATATATATTATTAATAATTTTGAAACAAAGAAAAGAAACCATTTTTTTTATAATAAGGTTTCTATTTTGACAATAATATCTACATAACAATTAAATTACTAAGAATATATATATATATATATATATATATATATATATATATATATATATATATATATTAATAAATTTCACAAATGGAATACTATGAAAATGAAAAGAAATATACCTAATTTTAATAAAAGAAAACTAAAACAAATATAAATGCAAATATATATATATATATATATATATATATATATATGTTTATTTGCATTTATAAAGATATTTATATCTTTATAAATAAATTAAGACATCATATGCATTTCATATGTGGCCTTTATAAACTCAACCTGTAAAATGAATAAACGTCCAATTGAGAAAAAAGATAGAAAAGGAGAAAGGAAGATATAGTTGAAAACAAAGAGGAGAAAATGCGTGATATTTCTGAATTAGGACAGAGTACACTAACTAAGATTTAGCATCCCGTTAAACCTGTCTGGGAGCAAATTAATTATCAAAAGTAATTTAAACATTGAATTCAACTTAGAGCGGAAACCTAGTGGACTACATCTAAGCGAAGTTGGTAAGTCCTATTTAAGTAATCTGATCTACCAAGAAATTAGGAATAATGGAAATGATGTAGAGATAACTCTGATTGATAGAGAACTGATCTACCAAGAAATTAGGAATAATATAAAGGAAGCAGTGATAACTCTGATTGATAGTGAATGTGAGAGAGAGTAAATTAGAATTAAATTTTAGAGAAACGGGAAGAAGAAGAAATGTTCAGGCTTTGTTGAAAACACTAAAATTAGGACGAGAAATTAATATTAAATTTTAGGAAATGTGAAGGAGAAGAGATGATCGGGCTTTGTTGAAAAATGTTCCATTAATGTGATCAACTAAAATTTCATTGTAATTAGAGAGTTGTAAGAAATTTGTTAACCCTATTAGGAAACCTCGTGATCAAGATTAGTGTTAGTAAAATAAACCCCACTCATGCCCGTGAGGAGTTATGCTGCCAGATTTTCCTGGCATTTAGGGTTTAGTGGTTTGGCAGGTTTAACCCTTGTAGCAACATTACTACATCGCGATGACCCCCTTGTTGGCCTTCTTACATTTGGGTATGTGCACATGTACGTATTACCTTGTTGACAACTATTTTGTTTACACCTTAAGCATACGCCACCGAGCACGCTTACGCGTGCGAGGGGGTTAATAGGGAAGCGTGAGAATTTTTTTGATATTTCGTGTCATGACCACATGTCAAATGTGGACATGACATGTGTGATGCATGTCATGACCGCATGGGAAATGTGGGCATGACATCTCCATCCATTGTCTCCATGAAAGAAAATTCAAATAACTTCAAGAGCTTTAGTAAATCACTAATCTTCAATCGAAATTTTGGTAGAGTTTCGGCATAAAGCTTGCATAAAGATTGTGTGAGATAAAATGATTTTCAAATGTATTTTTATATCTAACCTTAGGAATTTCAAAATTCAAAATAAGATGTCCACATTGCACGAAAAGAAAAATTTGAAAATGGAATCCTGAAATGCACGGCAATAGCTAACATCCCTCTGAAATTCAAGACCTTGAGAAATAGGATAGGACAAGGGTGCTAGTTCCCAAGTCCAAGCCATGATTTCCCACTCAGGACTACCTCAAAGATGTTAGGGGACCCCAAATTTAAGTTTACTTTTCACCTTCAATCTTCAGTTATTCCAAAATGTGACATTCTTCTAGTTAGACCTAAGTCAATCAGGGTTTGGGATGGTTTGTAATAAACTAGGTTAAAAGGTCACTAAAGGAGATGAGCTAAACCATGGGAAATTGAACCATTCTATATAGGAGGACAATTTATGACATAACATTTAGCCCCCACTTTAGTGGCCATATGACACTATGTGCATATGCAACTAACGGAAAGTAAATACATCAATCATGAAAAAGATACCCAAAAGGATACTGTAGAGGATGCTAAAGTGTTGTCACAAGAGAGGAAAAAGCCCCCAAGTCTGTAATCCTACAAGACCATAAAGTTAGGATCTGTAACCTGCAAAGGAACACTTGTTAGAAGATCAAAAATCAATTCAACTTGCAACCACCACCAACAAGTCAATTCAAAAACACTAAGGGGACTTGAGTGATGAGACATGAGGAGGGAGGAAATTGAGGGAGATATATACCCCCCCTTGTTTCTTCTTATTTAGTTTAGAAAGGAGAAACAAGTAGATATCTACACGTATTGATTTCAAGGGAACTTGATGAGAAATGCAATGTGAGGGTTGTTTAAAGAAACAACACCCAAGCACAACACATTGGATTAGATAGAGAGTGGAACTAGGATTCTAACACAACAAACGATGCAAAAATCTGAGTTCGAAAACTCAAGATAGAGGCTCAAGAGTGAAATAGGTCAATTTTGTACCTAAATAGTGATAGGAATTCTCATCCACTTACTATATGTAAAGGGAGTTTTCACTTCTCACTATTCATTGTTACTTGTCATTATGTAGAGGAGAGAAGAAGGAGAGAGAGATCGACAATGCTGACCTTACATCAATACCAACTCCTGTGACTGGAG
Source organism: Cunninghamia lanceolata (assembly GCA_027924645.1). Taxonomy (NCBI): domain Eukaryota; kingdom Viridiplantae; phylum Streptophyta; class Pinopsida; order Cupressales; family Cupressaceae; genus Cunninghamia; species Cunninghamia lanceolata. The sequence goes on from BSBN01000078.1 coordinate 329,893, forward strand.
ATGGTTCGAGCCCGAGTGGCAGAGAGATGGTTCAAGACTAAGGTAGGGTCTCCATCCTTGCTTGTGTTATCATTCATTCTGCTTTCTTGAGATTTTATCATTTTTCATGCTAACTAGGACAATGATGGACAAGGGTCCCCAACAGGGTTGCCCAAGTCCACCCAGGGTGCCCGAGTGCTTCTAGGGCACCCTAGTCCACCCGAGGCACCCAAGTCTAGAAAGGACAAGGTCCCCAGGGAAAGGGCACTAACTATTTTAGCAGATACTTAGCTTTGTTTCCATGTGGTTTACTGATTTGTTCTTTCACTATTTGTCGCATAGGTCATTCCAATGATGTGAAAGCATACAAGGGGTTGCTTGATGTTGCTTCTTCGTGATCACATCAGTACCATGTCTGATGCAGAGAGAGCACTTATAAGTAGTGGGTCTTTGGTGGGTATTTGACATGCCCACAATTAGATTTCATGCTAGTATGCTAATGGCACTGATGGAGAGGTGGAATACAAATACTTCTACATTCCATCTACCTATAGGGGAGATGACCATTACACTGGAGGATGTCTACAGGATCCTACGCCTACCTATATGTGGAGAGACAGTGAGGGTTGTAGAGTGTTGCTTAGCGATGTATACACGGGAGAGCTAGACGTACTATTTGGGATGCATAGTCACTCAGGGAGAGTGAGGGCATATATAGCTTTGGCTGCTAGAGCAGGGATACATTAGCATTCCTATGATTTAGAAGATTATGATAGTCAGTGTAGCATTAGCAGCAACACTAGATGGACAAGGCATCCACCTTCATGGGAGCCTTGTTCATACCATTAGGACTATGGAGAAGTATTATACTGTCTATGCCTAGGGGTGTAGTATGCTTGTACACCTCTATTGCAACTTGGGATGGTATGTCCATTCTGAGGCATAGAGCTTGATGTGTTGTACATTGCTACAGGTCTAGGCCTTTGAGCATATCGGATACATGTGGCCTACAGGCTTTCTTATAGAGCCAACATTCACATATCCACAAGTCCATGCCTATCCTCTTATCAGATGCTAGAGATATGGTGATCTACTATACTAGAGGATTATGTTTGATAGATTGCAGTCAAGCGATGTCATTTGAAGACCATATCGCATCTATAAAGCATGGTTGGGTCAGTGGAGATAGGTAGCAAGGATGTAGAGGGATTGGATGGTGGCCAATCTCCTTGATCACATAGTCTCATGGTTCTACTTTGATCAAGTAGCATGATAGTTTAGACATTCATAGGATGTACCTATGATGCGTCTGAGCTATGCATGCTTCATGTGCAGCACAATCATGGTGAACAATGCCCAGTGGCTAACACTAGAAGATGTGGTAGTGAGTGATGGTGATGGTACAAAGGATGTAGAGCTGATATTTGATGTAGACGATGTTGGAGTTACCCGAGGGTATCAGGTCTAGTGGCAGACAATGCGACCATCTCTTATCTATCTGCCTAGTCACCCTATAGGCGATCCTTGACCTTGGCCAAGTAACAGGAGTGACACGGGGATAGAGGATGATATTAGTGACTTTGTAGGATACTATTATCTAGATGATGATGAAGATTATAGTGAGGAGCAGGTCCCATCATGGTATGTCTTCAGGGCGACACTGAGGTGGGAGTAGCATGAGGTAGACATCGATGAGGAGGCCAAGTCTCAGTCATAGTCGAGAGCTCATGGTCCATCTCCTGTGGATGTGAGGAGATTGAGGGGAGACAAGTAGTTGTGTACCCCCATCTATAGAAGTGGTTGTAGAGCTAATCACACCATCAACTATTCGAGATCCATCTTAGCGAGATGGAGATCTAGGTAGGATTCTTGCTATGTTTAGATGTAGTTATTTGTGATTATTTTCTTATGTTATCTATATGAGGTACTGATATTCATTTTATTTTCTTTTTATAGATGGGACAAATGTCTGGTGTGACATGGTGAGTCACGTCAAGGTAGAGATAGTTCCATCCGATGTAGCTGAGTAGCAGGTGCAAGCGGGATACTCACCACAGCCATCTGTGGGGTGGCATGGAGAGATCTTTATGCCTTTTGTGAGGTATTGGTTATCAGTAGAGTCTATTCTAGATCAGGTTATCCAGAGAGTTGAGCATGTAGAGGTGGAGCTCCAGATGCTATGAGATTAGGTAGTAGTTGTACCTACACCAAAGAGAGATCCTTTCACTAGCGAGATCTTATTTCCTAAGTTACATCAGGTGAGAGATGTAGAGATAGGGCTCAGGCAGAGAGAGACCAATATTAGTGGATGTACTAGGAGGCACACAATGAGGTGATAGGGCTGAGAGGAGAGATTAGGGGGTTACAATTGCTTAGTGTCTTCAGAAATCATTCACGATCCATAGCCACACACGGTCATGCCTCTGTCACATGCATACCATGAGCTCCTAAGGGTATAGGTGATAGGGGATTAGCTATGTGATGTAGATGATTTACCATAGCATCCATTTTGATATACGGGATAGTCGACATGGATGTAAATGCAAACTAATGATGATATATATATGAGATGTTTTCTTATTGCTATGTCTAGTGTTGTCTAATCTATCACCTGTGATTTATGTAAAATGTAACTAGTGATAAATGTTAAATGCTCATGAGGTAATGTAATTAATGCAAATGTGATACTAAACAATTCTTTACAGAACATATAGTAAAAGCACAATGATTAATAAATTTCAAACATAACTATATTCTATGTTATTCATAGTTAATACAAAAGTGATTTTAATAAAGCATGTTTAACAAGATACCACAATGATTAATTGAAAGAGATTTCTATGTTAAATGAATTAAGAAAAAATAATCATACCTTGTCGAAATTGAAGCTAAACTAATTAATAAGTTTTATTTTGTAAAGTATCATCTAACATATAATTGTAAGCATAAATTTTCTTGAGGTTTGCAACATTAATAGTTTCTTTAAGTTGTGTACCTTGTTCGTCAGCTAACTTATACACTCCTAATCCGAAGGCTTTAGTAACGATATATGGTTCAAGCCAATTAGAGCTGAACTTTCTTTTTTTGCCAAGAGGTGCATTCACATTGTGTTGATTCTCATAAAGTACCAAGTCTCCAACATTGAATGAATGGTGTATGACATGCTCATTATACGATCATTATATACTCTTTTGATATGCCTTAAGATGCTCAAGAGCATTGATACGTTGTTCATCCAGCATCTCAGGTTGTTGTAATCTCTTTTCTCTTTCCATATCATCATCAATAACATCTTGCAAGAAGACTCTTAATGAGGGAATTTTGAGTTCCAAGGACATTACTGCATCAGCACCATAAACAAGATTATATGGAGTAGTTTGAGTAGCCATACAAATGCTTGTTCTATAAGCCCATAATATGTAATACAATTGAATATACCAATCTTTCTACTGTTTGTTAATGGTTTGGTGCAAAATCTATCCTATAACCTTGTTTGAAGCTTCTGCTTGGCCATTTGAGTGAGGGTAATAAGGCATAGAGAAGTGATGTTGAATATGATATTTTTCTAGAAATTTCTTTACTTCCTTATTTTTGAATCATGTGCCATTATCAGAGACCAAAGAGGAAGGTATACCAAAGAGAGATATTATGTTATCTTGTATAAAACAACAAATTATGTCAGCAGTCATGGATCATAAAAGGATGGCTTTGAGCCACTTTGTGAAGTAATCCTTAATAGTGATAATAAATGTATGTCCTTTAGAGGATGGTGGAGAGAGTTTATTGATTAGATCTAAGCCCCAGATAGAAAATGACCAAGGTGACACTTGGGCGTAGACTTATTAGGAAGGTGCTCAAATTAAATGTTCATGTTCTTGACATTGTGGACACTTATTTACATAAGCAAAGGAATCTTGTTCCATGCGTTGCCAATAATATCCCATATTGATTAATTTTTGAACCAATGATTTTCCTCCAAAATGCCATCCACAAGCACTAGAGTGAGCTTCTTCTAAAGCTATCAGAATTTCTAAATTACTAAGACATCAGAGAAGGATACCATTATAACTTCATTTGTATAAGACATTAGATAATATAATATAGCATGCTACAAGTGTGCATAGGTGAACTCAAGCATTTTAAGAAGATGAATTAGGGATGGTTCCATCACTCAAGTAGTTGTATATATGGGAGAACCATTCATCAGAGTTTATATCATAGCAAAAGTCAAGACTTACAACTACAACATCTTCTATGATTGGAGTTTTAAGATTATGAATAAGAAAAGTGAATGCATTAGGAGAATCATCGGGGGCTATAGGGGAATCTACATGTGCCAATGCATTTGCATGTCAATTGTCTTTTCTTGGAATAGTATTGTTGATGATTGTTTTTACACATTCATAACAAAAGTTAAAATTCACAAAATGAACCTAAACTATCTTGAAAGCTATGAAGAAATCAACTAAGAGTTCTTAATCCCAAGTTTCTATATGGTCAGGTCTTAACCTTGTGGACAATTCAGTAGGTTAATGTGAAATTGTAATATTCAAGGGGCCTTACTTGATTTAAGATAATCTGTGACTTACTAGACTCAAATTATGCAAATTGTTGTAAATAAAAATAAATTATTCATTCCTTTGCATAAATTTACTACTGTATTACAAAGCTTCATATGATTTATAATGAAATAAGCTTTGCCTTTCAAATTGATATAAAAATTGTCAAATATTAACATAATTCTTTGTGCTCCTTTCAAATGTAAGATAATTTCCTTAAGATTTATGCATTTAAGCTAATTATTTCAAATGTTTAGGGAAAAGTTAGAGAAAACCAAGCTGAATATAATTTCACTATAGGATCTAAATGCTCTGTTACTCACGTCTTTAAGAAATACAACAAATTAATCAAATGAACATATTAAATTTTCAATTGTGAAGTCCTGAGTATTTTTACAAACACACATCAAAGATTACAAGCTTTCAAAGGATAGTACTTCAAATACTAGTAAGAGTCAGAAAACACTTTGTAATAGACGTAGAATTCCAAGTTTACTTGTATTTAAAGCACACAGTCATATAGACTTTACAATGTATGAATGACCTTTTGCTTCATTAATCAAATTGCCAGAAAAACTTGTAGACGTTTTTACAAATACAATAAGGAAACCAGACATTTTGCATATTCCTTAGTGTAGACTTAGGCAACCTCTTCTAAACTAAAATACCTCTCTATTCAAATGTTTAAACAAATTACAAGTACAATCTACAACTCAAAAATCCATGTGTCCATTATACCTGTAGTAGAGCTTCTTATATAGAATTTGAAGCTGCGTTCTGCTACGGTTACAAAATTTAATCTATGGTTAGTGTTCAAACTTTCTTGATCAAGGGTGTACATTCATTCCTAACCATTTCTCAAAATATCTTCATGGTATCTTTACCTACTTCAAAGGATGCCTTTGGAATCTTTTCAAAACAAGATGTCTGTCGACCGCTTCCATTTTCTAAAGTATTATTTTCTTCTTTTGATACTTTACTACTCCTTCAAGTATATTCTAAAGTTATTCATGACACCTTCTATGAAAGTGTGATTTCCCCCTGGACTTCTTGTCCATATGGATTCTTGCATTATGACTCCTTTTAATTTCCTTTCTTCCTTATTCAAACCTTAAACCTTTTTCTTATACTTTTTCATTTTGGCACTTGCTTCCATTACATAATCAATCATTTGCTTACTCAAATAGGCTTCTGGATTCTCCTGACATGGTGCAAAGATGGCATTAAACTCGTTTAGTGCCCTTTGTAGTTCATATGCTGGTATGTCTAAGCATTCATGATCAATGAGATTCTCAACTATCTTCCTATGCAACCTGATCATTTCATCTGCCCGTTACTCTAAATCTTGAGTGGCTGTGATGAATCTTTTGAGGCTGTCATCCTCAAACTTTAACTCCAATCTACCTTGTGGTATTTGATTTTCCATAGGAGGAGTAATGACTCCTTCATTTATTAATTCATCTGCTCTTTCTTCAATCTCTTCCAATAGCCTCAATTCAAACTTGCATTCTTCCTTTCTAAATTGACAATTATGTATAAGCATGCTGCATTTATTCTTTTCTGTTGGAACCATTTCCCAGCCTATCACTACTTGTTTGGTCACCTCTTCTCCTTCTTGCATGAATGTTCTAAACCATTCTTCAAAAATATTGGCCTCAAGCCTTTTATTCTCCATGCCCTTCACTTCATCCTTTGACAACATTACTATTTCACTGGGCAAGTCTCGTATTGCAACATTGGGATCAAATATCCCCTTAATGAATTGTTGTAACTGGACAATGTGTCTTTTCAAATATTCATGATTATCTTTGTATTTTTTTAACATCTCCACAGTAACTTGGTGTATATCTTCCCACTCACTTATATGTTGCTCTCTTGTAATGTGGCCTAGATCAAAATTGAGTATCTTGTAATCATCTATTGTAATTTCCCCTTTGGCTTTATCCTTCTATGGTATTGCCAAATTCAGTGTTCTAGATCCATCAAGACCCCTTTTTATTGCCAACATAGTTTTGGCCTTCCTCTTTTCTTTCCTTGGCATTGTACCACCCAATAAACTCTTGATGTCTATGGGTACTAACTGTACCTCCACCTTTTCTCTCCTGACTTCTGTACCTAACCAAGCCAGAGCCTCTTTTGTACTTTCAATAGCCTTCTCTTCATTAATTACCTCTTCTTGAGGCTTTTCTACTTCTCCTTGTTATTGTTGTTGTTGTTGTTGTTCTTGTTGCTATGGAGAAAGCTATTGTTTAGGGGCTGGTTCTTGTACCATTGGATCATTTTGTTGTTTAGATTCACCCTCATTATCATCTTCTTCAATTTCTGTATCTCCTCCATCCCCATCCTCTTCCTCTGGACCTTCTCTTCCTGATGACTACTTTTCTTCTTCTTCTTCATTTTCTTGTCCCATATTTATCATGTCCTCATCCCCTATTTGCTTTTTAGGTTCAAAATTATCTTCACCAATATTTTTTGTATTCTCCTTTCTTTTAGGCTCATCTTCTATTTCCATTTCCTCTTTTGCTGTTTCAACTTTCTCCTACATCTTTTCATGCATGTCAATTTGCTCTCCATGTGAAGGTGTACCTATAATCTAATCAGATTCTTTTGTCCCTTTTTCTTGTTCATCCTTATTTTCTACATTATTTTCTTCCTCACTGTGTTCTCCATACATGTTCAAAATATTTAACACATCTACACTAGAAGTGCTAGCTCATGTTTCTTCTTTAGTTTGAGCATGTACTTCCTTTATTACTTCCTTAGGTACATCCTCCCTTTCTGATTCTTCTATTTCATGTGCTACATCTTGTACATCCCTTATGATTTTTGGAGGTACTAGTGTACAAAATGGATTCACTACCCCCAATCCTTCTTGTACATTTTCTTGTTTAGATACTAGAGCTTGTTCAACTTCTATGTAAGCTTGAGCATCTTGTTCTTCTTCCTCACCTGAGTATTCACTAGATTGCTCCTCCTCCATGCTAGTTTCTTTTCCTATCTTTGGATCAACTTCCTTGACCTCACTTCCACTACTGTCATCCTCAACATTGACAGTCTTAGTAACTTGTTTGGCTTCATGTATCTTTGACCCATGCAGCTTTTCTTCAGCTAATTCTATTTTCACTTTTGCATATGTTTGTCTTTTTCTTCTGAGGTAGATGTACTAGGTATGGTACTTAATTTGACACCTACCTTCTATGCTCCTATAACTTCATCTTGTTTTGAAGTTTCTCCTTTTGATGTCTGTACTAGTATTGCTTTTATTACTTTCTATCATGTTAACTCCTTAGCAGCCTATAATTGCTTTGTATTCATATCATGGCCCAATGACTTTGCTTCTACGAATGTGCCTGATGATACTACCACTGTCACTCCTAGTACATAAGGATCCATCAGAGTAGCATTTTTGTCTTTCTCAACAATCTTTTCTTCTACAATCTTTCTTTTCTTCTCATAGAAACACTGGAGATCATCCTGATGCTCCCTCACTCTCTTCTTACCCTTCTTTGGATATGTACGCTCCACCCCTTGAGCCTTAAGCTCTTCAATTCTATCCTTCAACCATGTTTTAGAAAATAAAATGACCGGTTTGGATAATGCGTCCAAAGATGTACTCCATGGTTGTGACCAATCAAGCTCTCTAATAGGAACAAGCCTGGCACTTTCCTAACTATGGTGCAATAAATTGCCATCATCTTTAACTTCTAGGGGTACATAAATTTCCCCCATGGACCTCATTTTCTCTATTGTTAGTCTTTTGTGAGCCCTCTTTCTCACTTCTCTATCATTCTTACAGTCTGATCAATAATCCTCAATGTGTATTTGATGTTTGAACTTAGGATCAATGGTACTTTAGATCCGGGCAAAAGGATCAAATCTCCTTGCCAACTCAAATTCTTCAAATCCATAATATCTCAACTCTTTGTCTAAGTAACCAACAACTTCTTCACTATAACATGAGTACCTACCAATTGCCCAAGGGAGCTTAAGATTCCCTCTACTATACTTCTTCTTGTACATTTTGATGGCATTCAAGTTTTGCCTTGAGAATTCTAAAACAATCAATTTGTTAGAAGGATACCTAGGTAGCATGAAAGTTTTTCCTTCAAAGCCTTCAGTTCTGATATAGGTGAAGTTCTAGAATTGAAAATTCCAGGAACTATGCAAACTAATTGTATCCTTTGCATCTGCAGACAATGTCTTATCCTACTCTTCTCTTAAAACTCTGACCATGTATGTATAAAATACATCATTTACTAAAGAATATTTTCTTAGTGCATTATCTTCTTGTAGATTAGGATAATGGTCATATATAAGCTTTTGATCTAGGCCATTCCCTAGGGTCCCAACTCTGTGAATCCCATGTATATATGGCTGAACCATTGTTGCACAAGAGTATAATACATACGAGGACAAATAGAAAGGCATCATCTTTTATTTTCTTAACATTGTCTGTTTCCATATGGTTGTGCTAATTGCCTTAGCCCAGTGAATTTGTCCTTATTCCTTCTGTTAGTGCCTGAATTGACTGGCAGTTTTTTGAGCAATTTTCATGTAGGCACTTTCCCTAAGTATCCAAAAAATGTTCTAAGTGTTGGACCTCCTCAGCATTTTTCAGCTGCAGCATCATATTTTCCTGAGGAGGAGGTCATCATCATCATGTTTGCTTCGATGGTGGTCAGCATCATCATGTTTTCTGTCGACCGGTTTCTCATCAGGATCATCATGTTTCAATATCGGGTGATGTTCGGTTATCATCCTGATCCTGCTGATGAGCTACAGTGTGCCCTGATTTGCTTGCGGGGGTGATTTTTTCAAGTATCCGGTGATCTTCCAATTATCACCTTGCCCTAACATGATGATGATGTTGCCCCGATATTCTGAAGGGGTTATTCTTTGAGTTGTTCGACCTGACTTGTTCTTTCTTAAGGGTCGTCATCATCATCATCATATTTCCAGTTATCACCGTGTTGCTTGCGGAGGTCATCATATTTTTTGCCTGCATGATATTTGGCCGAGGTGATATTTTTATCATCGGGTGATCTTGGTTATGATCATCCTGATGATGTTGTTGAAGAGTTCTAAGTGTGACCCGATATTCACTGGGGTCATCATATTTTGAACATCAGGATGATCTTAGTCAATATCATCCTGATGTTGTTGTATCACTTCATGTTCGTTGTTTTTTCATCCTGATGATGCTGACATCATTCTTATGTCGGGGTGATATCTATTTCTCTACCTATCTGTATCATGATATTTCTGAAGGAGGGGGTGATATTTTCATTTTTGAATATCACCCGGATGTATGTTTGTTCCAGCGTCATGATGATGCTGATATCAAGGAGATATCCGCCTGCCGGCTTCGTGCATTATCTAGTGGGGGGTGATCTTTTCAAGCATCATCATATTCATCTATCGCCCCGATCTTATAGTGGAGCTACAGTGCAACCTGATATTTGTGCATCAGGATGATATTTCCAAATATCCGGTTATCTTCCAAATATCATCCTGATGTCGATATGATGATGACGTCATCAAGGTCCGAGGGGGTCATATTTCTAACACTGATCATCTAGTGGAGATCCCCCGATATTTGCAAACATGATGATGACGTCATCCGGATATGAGGAGGTGCGCAGTGGGCGGATATGATGATGATGTCATCAGGATGTTCATCAGCCAGACTTTTGGTATAGGCTCAGCAGGAGGATGTTCCTCTGATGGATCAGGTTGTGCCGATGAAGGCGATTATCATGCAGGTTATATTGCGATATGATGCTGACGTCAGGGTGATATTTCAAGCAACAGGATATCATGTTGCTGGAGGATGATGATGATGAAGTCTTATACTAGTGTCGTCAGGAGCAAAAGCACCGACATCATATATGCTCATGACCTAGTATATAAAGTGTTAAAGAGGTTGCTGCGGGGTGCATGTGGGATAATTGATATCCTGCATATTCGAAATATCATGATGATGAATCTTGGCGGGAAGTGGTTGCGATTGACTATTTGATGTTTTTCCCAAGGCCGCGGGTTGGTGCGCCATTAATGGTGAAGGTTGCAGAGGTATGGGCGGATCTGGTACCCGATTGAAGGTGTACATCAGCGGACAGTGGCGCAGGGCTCGAGATTTCTTCCTGTCTCTTCCCCTACCTACTAGATTCATGTTTGGGCGCCAATCTGGTAATGCGTTGAGTGCCATTTTGCTGATACTGTGTATCTGGCGGGATTTTTGGTCAACCATGTAATTAATTGCTGTGGTACACTACCTGGCTATTATAAGCAGGAAGTGTTACTCATTTTGGTTGTTGAAAGTTGAAGATTTTTGGCTCTGTAATAAGATACAAGCTGATCTGGTTGCTCTGTATAGCTTAAACTTGTGAGTTTATGTATCTCCTGTTGTACGATTTGGCATGAATCCACTGATTTCATGGTTAATCTTATATGAGTAATGCTATCTTAGCATGTGTTGTGTTAATTCTGTCTCCAGTATTGCATGTATTCTTCTTCTGAATCTAGATATTTGGGTAATGTTTAGATTCTAGAGCATAGAATTCCTATGTTGAATGTCTGATCTTTTAACTTCTACTCAAGGGGTAGATTAAACTGTTTTCAGGTTGAACATTGGGAAGGGTATACTACAGTAGGGATGCCATAAGTAGAGATAACTTAACACTCTTTATTGGGAGATATCTGTAAGGCAGATATCATGTGTATCCCCTTGAAATCTAGTTTTAGCTATTCATGCTGATCATTCACAGGTGTATGTCTACTGACTCTAGGCCCTGGATAGGCACCAATCATGCTTTGTTTTTGAGTTATAACCATGTCCAACTTTGCATCCAAAATTCAAACTAAACCATTTCATACTTCCACCTGTTAGTTGTAGGAGTAGGATTAGGAACCCCCTGCATGCTCTCATACCCAACCAGACATCATGTCCAAGAATGTTGCCAGCCTTGTGATCTATCATACAGATCTTAGTCCATACATGAGAGTATTCTACCTGTTGTTGTCAAGTTAGATCTTTCTATCTTTGAGCTAGTCAAGGTTACATCTTGAGTTATAGGGATCCCCCCTTGGTGCGGCAGAACTAGAAGTGAAGGGGAGGCAGCTCACGCAACCTCCTGTATTTAGTTGGCTGAATCTGCCTGTGCATTAGAAGTGGCTAACCCTAATGCTGATTCAGAAGAAAAACCAACACCTTCTTCGCTTCTCTCATGAATTGGATAATAGTGAACATCCAAGGTTCACACTTAGTGGCATCTCTTAAGCCTACCAATCTACTTAACATTTTTATCATTAAATGTATCTCCTCCTTGAAATTTATTCTTTACAAGATCTTATGTACTCTTGCCACGACCTTGGGTTTGTTTTCAGCATTATACCAACTGTAGAAAATCTTTCTTCTACAATCCCTCTCATTATTATTGAAATCCTCATTGTACTAGTTGATATCAATATCTACCATTTTTTCAAGTATCTCCAGACCAAATGTTCTTGCAATCCCCTCTATAGATAAGTCTGCAATGACCCTATCGTGTTGTATTAGTCTTCTAGTAGCTGGGTCATATAAGTGTATACAATCTAGACATAAGTCCTTAGCCTCCATAGCCAGTAGGTAACCTACAGCTCTGTATAATCCACTTTCCCATATGCACTTCATGTCTAGAGTAGCATCTATTGCTGTAATCTTCTGTAGAACACCATCCATGTCATAATTCCCTATACTGGTGTCTATTCCTACTCCACTTGTACTGATTAATGAAGGGTAACCTCTATCTATTGGTAACTCTTCCTTCTCAGTTTCTTTGTTGGGCTTCCTTTCTTTTTTAACTTCACCCCATGTATCCACCTTCTTCTATTTTGGGGCCATCCTATAAAAAATAGATTTTTTAACTTGCCATTTTACTCTCTTACCTAGGGTTTTACCATGAATTTTCTATTTTTACATTCACCCTAACCCCTCGTTTGTCTTTTCCAGTTTTGACTTTCATATTATTTAACCCAAACCAGCTAATTAACTATCAGAAACAATAATTTAGCATCTATTTGCATTTTAAAAACAAAATTACTGATAATCACTTTGCATTTTCAATCAACTAAATTGTAACGATGTTCAAGATAAATACCTGTATTTTTTGATAGCTCAACCTTACAACTGTTGACCAACTTTACTATTTTCTACTCTATTCCTGCTTCTAAAATTCCATCTTGCAATGAATTTTCTATTCAATTTATGCCACAGTTCCTCTTTCTACAATTTTGAATTTTAACACTGCAAATTTGAAAGAAAAAACAACATTTTATTTACCCTAACCCATTAAATTTTACCATTTTTAGTGTTAGTTTAGCATTAATTGCAACAATCAATGCACCTACGGCTTCAATTTTCTACTTCAATGTTTTAATTTTAAATATTCTATCCATTAATTTACTTTTTGCATACATCGCGCTTTCTTGTATGTCTCCTTGTATATTATTTCTTGTATGTCACTTTGTATCTTTTCAATATACAAGCCTACATGCAGTGGATTATAAACAATGTTACCCCTTTTCTTTATATCCGCCCTTGTATCTTTTGTTTTTATATCTTAATGTATGTAAAATAGATACAAACACTCATACAAACACTCTTTACCTTTTAATTCTCTGATGGTGTTTTTTTTATTTCTTTGTATATCAAGATTGCATGTCGTTAACATACAATCACCCAAACATACAAAGCCTTACCTTTATTTTACTTTCTTTTGAAATCTATGTTGTATTTCACCTCTTTGCATCTCTACTTGTATATTCTCTTGTATATCTGTCTGTCTGTGCAATATACAACTGCAAGATACAACTGTGGGACCCACTTTACTTACCCTCTTATATCTTTTCAATATACAACAACACTTGTATCTAGACTTAGATACAACCTTCCATACATGCAAATTCTTATACAATCATCCCAGAATTTTCATTGTTCTTAACCATATTGTACAACCTTTTCAAATCCATACATGTATATAAAGCGAATGCATATTTCCAACAACATTAAGATATGATGCATCACTTACACTTGATTTAATTATCCTTTGAAATCCACATTTGTATGTATACTAAATATGTAAACCCAAAACATACAACATACAAACTACGAGACATACCTTTTTCTCAACTTAATAAAACTACATTTTATATCTTCTTTAGGTCCACAAAATGTATATCGCCTTGTACATCAGGATGTATATCTCTTTTTAAACAAACATACAACTCAAGATATTATGCAAACTTAACCATTTATCAACTCCACTTATGAAACTCATCGGGTCTAACTTGTATACAGAGAATAAAAACACTAAGCACATGCATACAAAGCACCACAATATATAAACATGACTATACTCGATATGACTTATACAATGACTCCACATACAAATGACCTTGTATATGATGTATTGTACCAAAAACATGTATATCTTACAGAATATTGGGAATTTTTTACTCGTTCAAAAAACAACCCTTATTCATTTTTGACAGAGAATTGACCTCTATTCCTTCTGGCACTTAATGCTAAGTCTTTTCAATTTTCAACATGGTTTGTAACCTTTACCCCTTTTCCCTTTCACCACCAAGAAAGACCACACACAAGCGCAAAGAAACAACCATAGCAGGGGTCATCATTTTGCTAAAAGGTAAAATGGGGCGTGTTGTGAGCATCACAACAAGTATCAATTGAAAATGATTTAAAATACTCTACTAAAGGAAAGACAAAATCATGGTATTGAGATAATTTGTCTTGTTTAGCTTGATATGATCTAGTTATCTATCTATTGTGATGTTCACAACACACCCCTTCTTTCTCCTTAGCAAAATGAAGACCCTTGCTGTGGCTTGCTCCCTTATTTTTGTGCTCTGGGCGGTAATGGTAAAAAGCAGTTTCAGTCAGTATGTATGTGCATCATGTTAGGTGCATTTGTGATCCTCAGGTCTGACCCTAATTTCAAATTTTGAATCTTGCCTCAAGAAGCCTACCATGTGAAAGAGTGTGAAATTCTAAGCAGGTTTGCCTTTTACATCACCCTAAAATTCAACCAAGTAAAAAAGTTATGGTGAGTCAAAGTGCTGACATCATCCTGATATTCTAGGGGGGTCATATTCTGAACATCAGTCACCTTGTGTATGATCACCCCGATGTTAAAATATCCCTAATGTTCACTTGGTCCGCAAGCTCCGGACATTAAATTTATGTGATAACTACATCTGCCAGTCAAACAGCCTTATATATTTTGCGGGGGTCATCTTTTGAATATCACCCGATGTTTCAAAGATCACCTGATCTTTCGAATATCACCCTTTCACAAAATGTCACCCCTATAACAATATCTTGATGACATCACCTAGGCCTGATAAACAAAGGAGATCAATATGATGGTGACATCATCACCCTTTCACCTCACGGAGGTATGTTTCCAATATCACCCCATCCTATAACATGAAGATGACGTCATCCTTTCGGAGGGTGATATTCTTCAAAGTTCTTTCCTCGGGGTCATGTTTCTTGGACCTCGATTTTCTTCAATATGACCTTAGCATCATCCTTCCACATTTAATGAAGCTCACCCATGATGATGATGTCATCATCATATCCTGACTTAATATGAAAGTGCTCAGAAATCTACATGCAGGTG
The DNA here is from genome assembly GCA_027924645.1 of Cunninghamia lanceolata. Classification (NCBI taxonomy): domain Eukaryota; kingdom Viridiplantae; phylum Streptophyta; class Pinopsida; order Cupressales; family Cupressaceae; genus Cunninghamia; species Cunninghamia lanceolata. Next base: position 345,113 of record BSBN01000078.1, read on the forward strand.
GTGGAACTGAAAGGTTATCAAAAGGAATTAAATACTCGTATGCATGCGGATTTTCAAGGAATCATGACCTGATATATATATGTTTGCACATTCAAAGCATGATTTAATATAATTTTTATCCTCCTGATGGTTATTTAAGTGACGGTGCCTAAACTTCTATATGATGACCGTAGGTGCACAAGATAGAGAAGGAGGTGCATCGGCCAGAAAGATGAGGTCAATGAGACATTGCTAGCTTGTTCGGACCAAGGAGGGTCATGCCGATGACCAGGATGATGTACGGTTCATGATATAAAGGGGTGGGAAAAGTAGGGTAGGTGGATTTTGAATACATTCTAGAGCCTGATGGCTTGCAGGTGGAGATACGACGGAGCTTTAATGGCAGGGGACATCCCAGGTAGTGGACCAGATCCTGAGAGGTTGAAAACCTACCAGGAAGGAACAATGCTTTCAATGTAGAGGTTTGTAGGTGGAAACTTTATTGAGGGAGCGGTGCCCTATTTGTGGGTCATTCAAATTCTTGGCAGGATCCGTTCTCCACTGTTGGATGCTGCAGTTCAAGAAGTAGACTGTTGATTTGCTAGGGTTTCCTAGGCACTGTGTTGGGGGCGAAAAAAAAGACATATATTCAGCCCCTGCACTCTGGTAAAAAAGGGAGGTCATTCATACAAAATCGGACCTGTAGTAATTTCATGTAGGAGATCAGATTACTGAGACTGGGGAGGATTGAATTGTTGAAACATTCAAGGTTCTTCCTCTAGATCATTGTATATGTACCTGTTTTATGAGCATACTGTATGGAGATGAAGCTTTAGATTACATCCTAATTGTAAACCTTAAGTAATCTTCAGGCTAATTTCTGGATATGTAATGTTGAATACTGTATTCAACTAGAAGTGTTTTCATTCTATTACATGTTGTTGTCATCTTTCCCTTGAAGATTTGTACTGGATCATGCTGATTTGTGGAATGTCCTGGTGAAGTATGATTCTAGTTTTCTTCTCTTCATTACTGTATGGGAACATGTATGTGGATCAGTGATCTCAGTCAAGTAATTTTAGGAATCTCATCTCTCTCTAACCCTTTTCTCATTTTAATTTCATAGAAATCATTTTCATAACTGCATATCATGATAAATATTAAGTAGAACAGGGGAATATGTTGACATCCCATAGATAACTAGATATCATTAGCATATTTTTTGAGCTAGATGCATGTACTGTTGAAAATATCATGCAAGGAATCACTGATAAGGGTAGAACTCATGCAAATATCCACTTAGACACAACCTTTGAATGAATATTTTGTTTAGAGTATGCCCTTTGTATGAAGGCATTGTTGTAGAGGCAGAATCTACATATCTACGTAAGACCCCAAAATGTAAAACAACAATACACATCAACCACTGAGTAACATCAGTAGATTATGAACTAATCAACGGGGACTTGGGATCATGAATTCTTTGAATTCATCGTATATTTCAGGATAAACAAGGGTTGTTGTGTAACTTTTGTTTGTGTGCTTGATTGTGACTAACATCCACATCAACACTATCTTATAATCAGTTGTGAATCACCATATATAGTGAGGTTTTTTATGTTTAAATCCAAGGTGACATGAATTCCTGTAATAAGAGCTTCATACTCAACAATGTTGTTTATACATGAGAAGCTTAGGCGGTAAGACATAGGAATCAACTTACCTATAGGGGGTACTAGTATGATACCAGCACTAGAGCTAGTTCAGCATCTTGCTCCATCAAAATACAATTCCCATTTATCTTCTCTATCATTAGCTAAGATTTGATCATCAGGGAATATCTCATGATTCTATGTAGCAAAAGGAGAGGGTGCCTTAGCTAAATGGTCAGTTAATGCTTGTCCTTTTATCGCTTTCTGGGATATAAATTTGATATCAAATTCTGTTAACAACATAACCCATTTAGAAAGGCAACCGAAAAGATTTGTTTTAGCAAATAGATGTTTTAAAAGGCCAAATTTTATTATTACATGTCTCTCAACATTTAGGAGATAATGCCTAAGTTTTTGTGTTGCAAAGACAAGAGCTAAGCATTGTTTCTCAATGATAGTATATTGCATTTCATAATCGAGCAATGTTCAGCTGATATAATATACAACACATTCCTTGCCTTCAATATTATGTTGTGCTAATAACGCTGCAAGAGCATTATTAGATGTGGAAGTGTAAAGTATAAAAGGTTTATCAGGAATGGTAGGTTGTAAAATAGGAGGTTGAGCGAGATAACTTTTTAAGTCCTCAAAAGACTTCTAACATTACAAATTCCATTGAAATTTTGAATCCTTCTTTAGTATTTGAGTAAAAGGGTGAGTCCTATCCACAAGTTGTAAAACAAATTGATGAATGGTCTATATCTTCCCTTGCAAACTACAAAGTTGAGATATGTTTTTAGGTGGTGGCATGTTAATGATTGTGTCAATCTTTTTCATATCTACTTCAATAGCATGATTTGAAACTATGAATCCCAATAGTTTTCCATTGTCAACACCAAATACGCACTTACATGGATTTAATTAAATGTTGTATTTCTTTATTTGCCCAAAATCTATCAAAGAGTCATGGCATGATCTTGGTGATGAATGGATTTCACCAAGATGTTATCAACATAGTACTCTAAGATAGTATGCATGTAATCATGAAAGATAAGAGTCATGACGCATTGGTAAGTTTCTTTGGAATTCTTAAGTCCAAACAATATGACTACCCAACAAAATGTACCCCAAGGCATTATAAAAGTAGTTTTATATTGATCCTAAGGGTTTATAAAGGTTTGATTATATACTGACAATCCATCCATGAAGGAAAGTAATTCATGGTTGGCTATTGAATCGACAATCATATCAATGTTAGGAAGTGGGAAATCATCTTTCAAGGATGCAAGGTTCAAATCTCTAAAATTGGTACACATGCAAATACGACCATCGGGTTTAGTGGTAACCACTATATTCGAGATCTAAGGTGAGTAGTCAATAGGGTGAATAAAGCCATCTTGTAAAATCTTTTCTATTTCAACCTTAATGAGCAATGTTATCTTAGGAGTAATCTTACAAATATTTTGTTTAAATGGCTTACCATTTGGTTTCAATACAATATAATGTGTTACAATCTGAGGATCAATACCAAGCATATCCAAATAGTTCCAAGCAAACAATTTAGAGAATTCATGTAATAATTTTGTCATATCTTATTTTTCTTCTTCACTTAAGCAATCACCTATAGGGATAACTTTTTTAGTGCTATCTTTCTCCATGAAAATATCAACAGTCTTTCCATTAAGTAGAGTATTGTGGTCTAGGAGATCGAGTGATTGTACTAATTCTTCATATTCTCCTTTAGGTTTCAGAGTAGTATTTATCATGCCAGTAGACTTTCCAAAATATGCAGGACTATTCAAATAATAAGGCAATCCACGTTTATGATGGTAATGGGGAATACTGTCACAAGCACCTAAGAATTCAATTATCACTTCATCTGGTGAAAAGATGTCTAAGGGGATCTCTCCTAGAGGACAATTAGTGTCAATCATCTTAGGGAAGATCAAATTAAGCATGGATATTGTATTCACATTAAGAGTAGGACATTTATGGGCTTTAGATTCCCTAAAAGGGTTATATCCAATACTACTTGAGTAATGTCACGAAGTAGATTCTATAGGTACACAAATCCCTTATTCATTAATACTGCAACCATTACCTACATAATCACAATTCTTATAAAGGATCTGAAATGCCTGACCATAGAGCAAAGCCATTTCTCTGGAAGAAGGTGGGGCTTCATAAGTCTCATAGTCTGTAGTGTAAGTAAGAGTATTATTTGTATTTTTTAGCAAAGAGACTTTAGTATTTTAACGATGATATGAGATCGATGCAACACTTGATGTCTCAAGAGCAAATTTGTTAGATTTGTACTCACCTATAGAGGAAGATGAAAAATCTAATTAACCCCAATCATCACCAAGACATGTATTTAATTGTTTTGATTCTTGCACAACATTATCTATAATAGGAGGGGTTGATAAGTCAACCTTGAGATTGTGTAAGGTCTTATGTTGAACAATTTGCTTTTGTGATTTAGTTTGTAAATGAAGATCTCATTCAAGATTAGCATGAATAGTATAAATTTTATCTTTATGAAGAAACTTGATTGCATGATGAAGGGTAGGAGGAACTACCCATACTGTATGAACCCATGGTCTACCAAGAATCATGTTGTAAGATAGAGAACAAGGCATGCCATGAATCAGGATAGGTAGAGTTACAGGCCCAACTTGCACAGGTAAAGTTATAGCTCCTACAGATTGTCTTCCCACATTATCAAAGCCACAGATACTTATCCTATCTAGTTTGATAAAAGATGTATCAATTTTAATCTGATGCTAGAAACATTAAGAGCTAATCTATTATCAATCATAACTCATTTAATTAGTTTTTTATTTATTTTGATGAATATACTCAAAGGATCACACTAATTTTAAACTTCTAGAGATGACAACTCATGTTCTTGAAATAAAATGTTTGTTTTTTATTGCATGCATACAATCAAGAAGAGTTACTACATCATTAGGTTTAAAATTAGGTGGAACAATCTCCTTTTGTACATCTTCTTGGAGAATTCTATGGTATGTAGGTGAAGTTTGTATAAGTTCCCAAAGAGATATCTTTGCAGGAGTAGCATGAAGCTAGTCAACAAGATCATAATCTTGACCAACCTATTGTGATATTCACAACAAGCCCCATTTTACCCTCTAGCAAAATGAGGACCCTATTCGCTTTTGTTTTGTTGGGTTTGGTCCTGCTTGTTGGTAAAGGGAAAAGGGTATGTAATGTAAAGAAATGCTTGAAGAATCAAAATAACTAGTCTTAGAGAGAAACATGGGGTACTAGTGAATTCTGTGTGAAAAATGATTTAAGGTTGCTTTTGAACCAACATGAAATTCCTTGTATTTCATGAAATATGAATGTTTTGGTATAATACAATGTTCAGTTAAATTTGTATGTCATGTAAAAATTTATTTGCATGTGAGATGCTAATATTGTTGTATTATGGTATAATCGATTTTTGTGTATCTTGTCTTTTACATGTATATCGTGAATGTTCAAACCTTAATATGAAAAGATGGACCCGATTAGGTTCAAAGGTTAAGTGAATAAAAATTAGAATCTACATTTGTATTTGGGTATTGTATTGTATGTTCAATGTAAGGACCTGACTCATCCTAAATCAAATAACATTAAACTTTGATTTCAAAAATACCAATGAATAAAAATTTTGATCTGGCAGATGTAGGAAATGTGAAATTCTTCCAGAAGTGCTTAATGTATGCTATAGCAATGCGATGAGACTTGAAATCTAGTTTCCTAGAATCATCAGGTTCTTAAAAGATCACCAATTTTAAATCTAGTGAAGAGAGTACATTACGAGAGAAGGTACATTATGTAAGATAACCTAAAAGAATAATGGGTCAGTTCATACCTTAAGTCATGCATTCATCCTGCATTCATTTTTGATAGCTTGCTTCTCCTCTAGTAACTGTATCCTTATCATCTGCACAAAATTAACTTAACAATCTCATGTTAACACAACTCAGTAATCACTACTCAGAGAATTAAGATCACGATGTTAATTGTAGGACTCCCTACATCTAGGGGAGCTGAGTACTGGGGGCATCCTTCACCATCTAGACTTCCTACATACCCTGTATCGATGGGATCAAGGCCCCCTCCTTCGAATGTGATCTACATGACGAATGCGAACATGTAGTTTTGTCTTGCACTATGTTTATGTAAATGTGGTTGGTACACAGTTCTTCGCTGACTGCCCATTCACTCAAATGATACAGAGACATAATTCCAAAGAAATTAATATTGCAAACACACCTCCTGGGAATGTTTGGCATTTAAATTTTCAAGTGTGATTAATTTACCTATCGCGCATATTTCCCAGATGAGGTCTTCCCGTTGATCGCCCTACAACAATTTTTTTTATAGTCTCACCTTTTTCTTTTTCTTAATCTTTTTAGTCAGGTATCCGAAGAGATTTTTCCTTCCTACAGATTTAACTTATACATGTTCCTTATTTCTCCTCGACGATTTAGAGGGACGGTGCCCAGACGTTGTTGTTGTAGCTATGTTAGGCATGAGGTACTTGGTTCAACATGACGGCATTACCCGTAAACATGACACAGAGGTACCGTAAAAACTAAACACTGTAATTTGTTTGAGTTTTTGGACGTTTCTTTAAAGTTTACCTAGCTATTTGCGAGGAAAAATTAGAATAACTCAAAAGGGAACAATGAAAGGAATAAAATTCTTGATTGATCAATTCAAAACATTTGAGTAATCAAGAGATGTTGTTCTCACCATAAAATTAAACCAATTATCACATAATAAGGAAAATGTGGAATTAATTCCTCTATTAGAAAGTACCATATAATAGTCATGAAAATGTAAATCACAAACTTTAATTTATGTACAAACACTTAAATCCTTAAACACATATTTGTGAAGAAAACTTATATATTTAACTTCGCAAGTTCCTCTGTTGCAATATTTCTAGCCCTATCAATACTCTATCCTTAATACTCCTAGCCTAAGCGTGTTATGAACATATAGTCATATTTATGCTATTGGACAAGTGGTCTTATTTGTTATAAACAATTCCTCTAATGGAAGGTACTATTCCCATATATATATTTTTGTTCCATGTAATATGACATAAATGTATGACTAATCTCGTAATGTAAATTTATGAATTACTAAATTAGAAACTCACATACTAATGCTACTTCTCTAAATCTACAGTTGAGTTTAAAATGGCCACTCATGGAATGCCTGTGACGGCTTGTTTGCATTTATTTTTAGTGTCCTTTGTAAATGAAAGGATCATACTTTCCTCTTCATTTTCCTATCATTTAATTTGGGATAATTGTTAAAACTTCTGAGAAACTCTTCCTTAAAATTAAAATATATTTATCTATGCTCTTTTTTAGATTATACTTGTATAAACAATGTATTTCTGAATTGCAACTCTGAGTTTAAACATCTATTCAATTCGTATTATACATTATACATAAATAAATCCCACTTTCCTCGATTAAAATTTCTATTTCAAGTCAATGTTTTAAACTACATATAGTTCGTCTTCAAATGAATAGTGAAAAGTGAATAGTAAAAGTAAATAGTGAATAGTAAAAATGAATAGTGATTAGTGGAAAGTGAATAGTAAATAGTGAAAAGTGAATAGTGAATAGTAAAAGTGAATTGTGAAAGTGAATAGTGAATAGTGAATAGTAAAAAGTGAAATGGTCCCCATCCTAGGAAGAGACCCTCAAGGTGGCGGTCATGTCAAAAGCAATACTGCAACCCAAATTTTATTTATTTCATAGTAACAAAATTACAACTTGACTTATAACAAAAATTAAAACTAATATTTCTACTAAGCTTGCACAGAAATAATACTTTAACAAATTTAATTAAGACATCAACTAACTCTCAACTTTGCAAGTAGGAGAAGAAGGAACTAGACAATTTTAATATCCTATTAAAAACAAATTTTTTTTTCCTCTTCTCATTTCTAAATGGTAAAACTTAATGAACTGTAAAATCACAACTAACAACACATTAAGAAAGGACTTTCTCACAACTTCAAAATACCAAATTATACAACGAAAGAGAGAGAATGTTCTCCTCTTGTAAAATCAACAAGGATGAAGCTATTAGACCAAGCTCCCTTAAGACTAAAGGAAAATAAAATATTTCCCAAAACAGAAAAACTCTTCAACTCCACTTTAAGCTCCATGAAAACTTGCATGACACACAAGGAAAGAAAACACCACACAAGCAGCTCTCCTCCCTACCGTAGACCTGCAAGAGGGTCACCCCCGAGCTTGGGAGACCATCCACATACCTAGGGTAGAATAGACTTAAACACATCACAACATTGAACAACAACAAATCAAATAATACACACACCCTCAAGGTTTGACTCACATTACAAAGACTCAACTTAGGTGAGTTCAGGGAGGGTAGGGAAGTAGACATCTTTATCTCTAGGTGTCATCCTTTACATATTTTATCACATTTTATCACAAGGCCTCAAGCCAACAATTTATCTTTCCACAAGGCCTCAAGCCTTCCAATTAATCAAATTACCAGGGATTTCCCAATAGGCTCTCAAAGCCATAAGCCCTCTAGGCTAAAAAAAAATACCAACATACCCTCAAGGCATTTCTTACAACAAGAACCAAGATGACACTCGAGGAGGGTCACACCTTCCCTTCCCTATACAAGATAAGCATTGCCTTCCAACTGGAAGGAGCTCTTTCTACACCCAACACACAAAACCCCAAAACAATAATAGAATACTCATAGAAGACATTTGCAAACTCATTCAACAAGCAAGAAACAAACATACATATAAAACAACAGATACACAAGAGAGTAGACTTGATTCACCAACCTTCCAAAGCTTAATTATGGAATGAAAGTTGATGAAGAGCTCCACTCTAGCCTCCTTCTCCAAAATTCTCCTTCTTTCCTCAATAATGGAACCCCAAAAATAATCTCTCTATGATCACAAGCAAGGGCTAATGAATGGAGAATATAGGATGGCTACAATAATTTCGGCATTATGAGGCTATGAAGAGAAGAATAGAGAAAGAATTAGGCATTATGAGGATGCCAGAAGAAGATTTCCTAGAGGAAATTAGGCATGATAAGAATGCAAGAATAAAGTCCCCTCTTGCAAGAATGAAGTTCCCCTGCAAAATCCTGTCTCTCAATTGCTTAGAGAAAGGTCTCATTTATAGATTTTTTTGAGAAGTGAATGGAAGGTGAGGATCAAGAGTTGAGATCAAGGGCTCACATTATCTGTTAATTTTAAATTCATAGTGGATGAATTAAAAATTTATTATTTTAAGATTGTAATATTTAAATAACCCCACTATCCCAAGTGGAATTAAAAAAATATTCCCACTATCCCAAGTGGAATTAATAAAATAAACCCACTCATTATCTATTATCCCTAATGGACTTAAAACAATTAACTCCACTCAAGAGGTCCCCCATAATAGCCCACATGTAGAAATAAAATACAATAAGTAAACTAAAGTAAGAGAGTGGGTGACACACCACCCTCATTAAGGGGAACCCCACCAAAAGAGAGGCACAAGGAAACAAGCACTCCATTATTAGAGGATCATGGAGTTGCTCCATGACTTGGAAGTGGGCCTGAGTGTGGATTCCACTCATCCCATTGTCCCCATGCTTCCAAATTCGTCACTTAACTTCACCCTGAAGTTGAAGTGACCATATGGAGGTTATCCCAAGGTTATCCTAGTCAAAAAAGTCCCTAGACCCATAGGCTATAACCTAAGCTTGATTTAAACTTAGTTAGGACTCCCAGGGTCAAGTTAAAGCACAAGTAAAAGGGTCTCAAAAATTTAAAATTAAAAAATAAAATTCTAAACATCAAATCTTACAACGCATATCATAATTCACTTTTCAAAAATATTGAGTTGTGACATCCTTCTCTCCTAAATTTATGCATCGTCCCGATGCATATTAGAAATAAGGTCAAAACATATATAAAAGTCCATAGAAAACATCATTTACTATCAGTATGATTTCCTACCTTCATAGTCCATCCCACAAGAAAATAGTCTATCATCTAAGTATAATTGTTTGTATCATCTAAACATCATTGAAGTTATAGTTCATAATTAAAATTCTACTAGGTTCCAAAATGATAAAGTATCCATGTATTATCATGACATTGTGAGTTTAAGAAATATTTTTAACTTTTCAAACCTAATTGAGCATATCCTTGTAACTTATCCTCGAGTCTGAAATGTTGAATGTTCATTTGAATTTTTCTGTGTCTAGAATAAACACTTGTCATTCACTTTAAAATTTCCATCATCAAAAATACTTCAACTATCTAAGTGCGATAAAAAATATTTAGGTTCATAGATTCTCCCTTGATAATCCAGATCATTATCAAAAATTTTAGTTACATTTGAAGTTTACTCCAACATGTGCTAGAATCCAAGAGTAGTGAAGCACCGCTATAGATTAGAAGAATTATATTCTCTTAGTCAATCTGAGTACTCAGGAAATAGCCAATTCGGGCTAAAGTGTCCAAAATGGGACATACTGAAATAAAGCCAACCGGGCTCTTCTATCCTTTGGGCAAACTGGTAAATGCAGTTCAGTCCCACTGTTATCTTCACTTTCATCTTCTAAAGAAACTTCTGCAACATCATGAAACATCACAAGGTTCAGGCTTAGATTTCAAGTTTTCATTTTCTTTTCTGCATGCTACAAGTGACTTCTCCAACTAATTAACATGTTCTTTGAATCATGTTACTGTTCTCCCTTTTTAATTCTTTCAAACCATCTTCTATTCCTCTCTCTGTTTCCAACAACTTTGAATTACACCTTTTGACTTTACACAATTCTCCAAAATAATGTCCAAACGGCCTACACTAGTCAAACAGATCAAATCTTGATCCAATAGGAAAACACAACAGCCATACAGGCTAAATAGGATAGGAATCATTATGCTCTAGCCAGAGACTTTTGGGTCCTTCAGGATCAATCTGGATCCATGAGTCACTTCCTGGAGACCACAGTCCATGCCCAAGAACTGTGCTAAGGATGTCAACCAGGGATACACTATATCAACTTGTACACACCTTAGTTTTCGGCAAAGCCGGGTACAAGTAATCCACCCCGGGGATTCTTCTAAGTACCAGTGACTTCCATTATTTTGATATCATATAAATCTTATACACATCAACATTCAAGTGAAAGGTAACAATTCTAGCAATCACGCATGTTGATTTATCAAAAACTCTTCCAAACTTTCCATCCATCTCTCTTCGCAACTGTCACATCAATGAGTGCCACCTTAGGGCTTGTTATCAAAAGTAGTGATAGCATCCCAAAATTGATAGAAATTTCCCAAAATAGAAGTCCATGAATGTCATCAGTTTCTCAAAAGTCAATAGCTGTCTCTAGTACTCATCATATAGTCTCAAGGATTTATAGAAGCTGCAAGGAAGTGCCAATAACAGAGGAGGACTTAAATGTTGATGATCAGGAGTGTAAGATGAGTAAAATCCATACTCTAAGAACACAACCAGAGATCTATAAAGAGTGCATAGAGGATAGAGAAAGCTGTGAATTTATGTGTAAATTGGAATATAGAAATGAGGAGATTCGTATACATCTTTTTCGATGTAAAGAACCTCCTAGGTCCATTTTAGCTTCCTCTGGGTCTTTAGCTGATGTTGAATGGCGCACATCAAAGAGGTCTCGAAAGACATTGACAAATGGTAGCTCAATTAACTTGAGAGTTTCTGGATGCACAACTATGTATCAATTGAAGATGATGGTGTGGGAGTCCCTTGGTGTGGTGAAGGAAAATCAGAAGCTTCATAAAGGCACAATGGAACGGGTCAATGAATTGGCCACTTTAGCTGACTTGAATGTTTTCCCTGGGGATAGTCTGTGGGTTATGGATACTGAAGTTTATGAAAATTGAGATATTGCTGAGGAGCTATCAGAGCAGGAAATGGAAAATGAGCAATTGGAGGAAGGATTAAAAGGGACACTTTTGACATCAACTGTCCCTACTCAAGTGGTTGCAATAGATGAATGGAGGATATACTTGGAAAGGAAGTATGCCAAGAGGTCTCAAAGCATGTTGTTGATATTTTTCCCCTTGTCTTTATCAAGATCTAAGGTGGGGGATATAGTGGATAAGAATATGATAGGATAAGGATAAGACAGTGGATAAGATGTGCAAGGATATTTTGGATGTGGATGAAGGATACGATTTTACCCCCAAGTGTAGGGATACATAATGAATGGAGAAGGGATTACGCATGACGCCCACAAGGGGTTTTCATCATGATCTTATTAGTGCCAAGTAACCGAGAAATAAAGATGGTTTTCAGGGCCCTCTTAAGAACCCCTCCACACGTTTCCTAATACCTTGCATTTGTTTAAGGTGTTATCCTCTAAGAGGGAGATATGCAAGAAACAGACACATAGATCTAGGGAGATGGATGGATTATGACTATCCCATACCAGTCCCATCTGCAACCCCATCCTCACAATAGAATTTCCCTAGGTCACCTACTCCCCCATACAACCTGCTAGGGCCCTACCTATATATGGCAGTTTTACAGAAGTCACATTACTCCACACATGCCAGCAGTTGTAAAATTAAAAATGCCTCAAATCAAGAAGGATTAAGTGAAACAAGTCAATAAGTTAAATCCTCAATAAAACAAGCCAAGAAGAAGTGAAGATCAAAGACAACAACTATTGCAACATCCCAAGTTCAACAAAGAACAAGTCCTTGAGGCAAAAGGACCATCTCAAAATTTAAATAAAGAAATATAATACTGTGGCTTAACACTTAAGTAAAATCTTTAACACAAGAATAAATAATGCAACAATCTCATAAAATTTGCACATTACAAGCACCGTGTAGCCTTACAACAAGACCACCTAAGGGGAGTACAGAACTTGGTGGACTTCTATCTCTCAAATAGCTGAATCGTACAGTGGTCTTAAACCACATAGAGAACAATGATAATTGCCATGGCACATTAAGTATTCACCACAAAACTTGAAACAACCTTATCATACTTCTATATTGAAACTCCAAATGAATAGTCATATGACCCCATACAACCCAGGGCATGCCATTATGATGTACCACAAGAGGAATTAGCCACGGAATATGATATTCACTTCACAAGTCTTACGGTTGTCATGTACCCAACTACTATTGTCCCATTACACATACCATTACTGACATCAAGCTATCCACTTCACCTTCTAAGGAGGGTTTACTTATGACCTTATCATTTCTTTTTCATGTTTCTATCCATGTTTATTATTAACTGGAGAATCATTAGATCACAAGAGGGGAAATACTAGTAGCCTTATGTCTTGATTTTGACCATGCTTTAGGTTAGCGGACCTTAAGGCCTAGTGTCCGAACCAAAAGCTCTGATACCACATGTAAGGACTCGACTCATCCTAAATCAAATAACATTAAACTCTGATTTCAAAAATACCAATGAATAAAAATTTTGATCTGGCAGATGTAGGAAATGTGAAATTCTTCCAGAAGTGCTTAATGTATGCTATAGCAATGTGATGAAACTTGAAATTTAGTTTCCTAGAATCATCAAGTTCTTAAAAGATCACCAATTTTAAATCTAGTGAAGAGAGAGTACATTACGAGAGAAGGTACATTATGTAAGATAACCTAAAAGAACAATAGGTCAGTTCATATCTTAAGTCATGCATTACATCCTGCATTCATTTTCGATAGCTTGCTTCTCCTCTAGTAACTGTATCCTTATCATCTACACAAAATTAACTTAACAATCTCATATTAACACAAATCAGTAATCACTACTCAGAGAATTAAGATCACGATGTTAATTGTAGGACTCCCTACATCTAGGGGAGCTGAGTACTAGGGGCATCCTTCACCGTCTAGACTACCTACATACCCTGTATCCATGGGATCAAGGCCCCCTCCTTCGGATGTGATCTACACGATGAATGTAAACATGTAGTTCTGTCTTGCACTATGTTTATGTAACTGTGGTTGGTACATAGTTCTTTGCCAACTGCTCATTCACTCAAATGATACAGAGACAGAATTCCAAAGAAACTAATATTGCAAACACAACTCTCGGGAGTGTTTGGCATTGAAATTTTCAAGTGTGATTAATTTACCTATCACGCATATTTCCCCGATGAGGTATTCCCATTGATCGTCCTACAACAATTTTTTTTATAGTCTCACCTTTTTCTTTTTCTTAATCTTTTTAGTCAGGTATCCGAGGAGATTTTCCCTTCCTATGAATTTAGCTTATACATGTTCCTTATTTCTCCCTGATGATTTAGAGGGATGGTGCCCAGACATCATTGTTGTAGCTATGTTAGGCGCGAGGTACTTGGTTCAACGCGATGGCATTACTCGTAAACGTGACACAGAGGTACCATAAAAATTGAACACTGCGATTTGTTTGAGTTTTTGGATGTTTCTTTAAAGTTTACCTAGCTATTTGTGAGGAAAAATTAGAATAACTCAAAATGGAACAATGAAAGGAATAAAATTCTTGATTGATCAATTCAAAACATTTGAGTAATCAAGAGATGTTGTTCTCACCATAAAATTAAACCAATTATCACATAATAAGGAAAATGCTAAATTAATTCCTCTATTAAAAAGTACCATATAATAGTCATGAAAATGTAAATCACAAACTTTAATTTATGTACAAACACTTAAATCCTTAAACACATATTTGTGAAGAAAACTTATATATTTAACTTCGCAAGTTCCTCTCTTGCAACATTTCTAGCCCTACCAATACTCTATCCTTAATACTCCTAGCCTAAGCGTGTTATGAACATATAGTCATATTTATGCAATTGGACAAGTGGTCTTATTTGTTATAAACAATTCCTCTAATGGAAGGTACTATTCCCATATATATATATTTGTGCCATGTAATATGACATAAATGTATGACTAATCTCATAATGTAAATTTATGATTTACTTAATTAGAAACTCACATACTAATGCTACTTCTCTAAATCTACAGTTGAGTTTAAAATGGCCACTCATGGAAAGCCTGTGATGGCTTGTTTGCGTTTATTTTTAGTGTCCTTTGTAAATGAAAGGATCATACTTTCCTCTTCATTTTCCTGTCATTTAATTTGGGATAATTGTCAAAACTTCTGAGAAACTCTTCCTTAAAATAAAAATATATTTACCTATGCTCTTTTTTAGATTGTACTTGTATAAATAATGTATTTTTGAATTGCAACTCTGAGTTTAAACATCTATTCAATTTGTATTATACATTATGCATAAATAAATCCCACTTTCCTTGATTAAAATTTCTATTTCAGGTTGATGTTTTAAACTACATATAGTTTGCCTTCAAATGAATAGTGAAAAGTGAATAGTAAAAGTAAATAGTGAATAGTAAAAATGAATAGTGATTAGTGGAAAGTGAATAGTAAATAGTGAAAAGTGAATAGTGAAAGTGAATAGTGAATAGTGAATAGTAAAAAGTGAAATGGTCCCCATCCTAGGAAGAGACCCTTAAGGTGGTGGTCATGTCAAAAGCAATACTGCAACCCAAATTTCATTTATTTCATGGTAACAAAATTACAACTTGACTTATAACAAAATTTAAAACTAATATTTCTACTAAGCTTGCACAGAAATAATATTTTTACAAATTTAATTAAGACATCAACTAACTCTCAACTTTGCAAGTAGGAGAAGAAGGAACTAGACAATTTTAATATCCTATTAAAAACAAATTTTCTTTTCCTCTTCTCATTTCTAAATGGTAAAACTTAATGAACTGTAAAATCACAACTAACACATTAAGAGAGGACTTTCTCACAACTTCAAAATACCAAATTATACAACGAAAGAGAGAGAATGTTCTCCTCTTGTAAAATCAACAAGGATGAAGATATTAGACCAAGCTCCCTTAAGACTAAAGGAAAATAAAATATTTCCCAAAACAGAAAAACTCTTCAACTCCACTTTAAGCTCCATGAAAACCTGCATGACACACAAGGAAAGAAAACACCACACAAGCAGCTCTTCTCCCTACCGTAGACCCGCAAGAGGGTCACCCTCGAGCTAGGGAGACCATCCACATACCCAGGGTAGAATAGACTTAAACACATCACAACATTGAACAACAACAAATCAAATAATACACACACCCTCAAGGTTTGACTCACAATACAAAGACTCAGCTTAGGTGAGTTCAGGGAGGGTAGGAAAGTAGACATCTCTACCTCTAGGTGTCATCCTTTACACATTTTATCACATTTTATCACAAGGCCTCAAGCCTTCCAATTAATCAAATTACCTGGGATTTCCCAATAGGCTCTCAAAGCCATAAGCCCTCTAGGCTAAAAAAAATACCAACATGCCCTCAAGGCATTTCTTACAACAAGAACCAAGATGACACCCGAGGAGGGCCACACCTTCCCATCCCTATACAAGATGAGCATTGCCTTCCAACTGGAAGGAGCTCTTTCTACACCCAACACACAAAACCCCAAAACAATAATAGAATACTCATAGAAGACATTTGCAAACTCATTCAACAAGCAAGAAACAAACATACATATAAAACAACAGATATACAAGAGAGTAGACTTGATTCACCAACCTTCCAAAGCCCAATTATGGAATGAAAGTTGATGAAGAGCTCCACTCTAGCCTCCTTCTCCAAAATTCTCCTTCTTTCCTCAATAATCCAACCCCAAAAATAATCTATCTATGATCACAAGCAAGGGATAATGAATGGAGGATATCGGATGGCTAGAATAATTTTGGCATTATGAGGCTATGAAAAGAAGAATAGAGAAAGAATTGGGCATTATGAGGATGCCAGAAGAAGATTTCCTAGAGGAAATTAGGCATGATAAGAATGCAAGAATGAAGTCCCCCTGCAAGAATGAAGTCCCCTCTTGCAAGAATGAAGTTCCCCTGCAAAATCCTGTCTCTCAATTGCTTAGAGAAGGGTCTCATTTATAGATTTTTTTGAGAAGTGAATGGAAGGTGAGGATCAAGAGTTGAGATCAAGGGCTCACATTATCTGTGAGTTTTAAATTCATAGTGGATGAATTAAAAATTTATTATTTTAAGATTGTAATAGTTAAATAACCCCACTATCCCAAGTGGAATTAATAAAATAAACCCACTCATTATCCATTATCCCTAATGGACTTAAAATAATTAACCCCACTCAAGAGGTCCCCCATAATAGCCCACATGTAGAAATAAAATACAATAAGTAAACTAAAATAAGAGAGAGTGGGTGACACACCACCCTCATTAAGGGGAACCCCACCAAAAGAGAGGCACAAGGAAACAAGAACTCCATTATTAGGGGATCATGGAGTTGCTCCATGACTTGGAAGTGGGCCTGAGTGTGGATTCCACTCATCCCGTTGTCCACATGCTTCCAAATTCGTCACTTAACTTCACCCTAAAGTTGAAGTGACCATATGAAGGTTATCCCAAGGTTATCCTAGTCAAAAAGGTCCCTAGACCCATAGGGTATAACCTAGGGTTGATTTAAACTTAGTTAGGACTCCCAGGGTCAAGTTAAAGCACAAGTAAAAGGGTCTCAAAAATTTAAAATTACAAAATAAAATTCCAAACAACAAATCTTACAACACATATCATAATTCACTTTTCAAAAATATTGAGTTGTGACATTCAAGATAAGGCACTCAATATACAAATAGGTGAACATACATGCCCGAACCTAAAAATAATATGTAACCCAGTTTATAAAGGTTGAAATCTGAATAAATGTTTTATTATATCTGTATGTATAAGTGTTTGCATCTAAAATACAGATACAATAGAGGATTTCAAAAGGAAGTTAAAAGAGACTAAGTTTGGTGGGACACATAGATGTATTATCGAAGGATGTATTCAATATGCATAAGGTAATATACATAAATAGAGATGCGAGGACGGACCCGACAATAATTAGAATATTATGTATAACAAATTGGGTCCTAAAAGGTTTGTAAGTATGTTATGTATTATGCGTAAAAACATGATATACAAAAAGGTAAGGATACAATACCGTAACTAACATAAAATTAAAATGAAGTGGATACATTTTTCAATTCCGCACTTGTATGTTAGAATGTATGTATTGCATGTACATTACAATATACAAAGGGTAGATACAAAAGCCAAAGCTATTAAAAGTTGAGAATTGTATGCATTGGGTGGGGTCCACAGTGATGGGATTGAGGTGCAAAATATATAAGTGATACAAAGGTTAGATACAAGGCCGGGCGTGAAATTAAATGCAAAATGTTTTATAAACCCATGTAGGTATGAGTTTGTATGTTTTTATGATTGTATGAAATATACATAAGAACATAAAAAGATTGATATGCAAAAAATGAGATACAAAGAAAAGGAACAGGAAGTAACAAATACAAAGTTCAAAATATGAATTTAAATGGAAAGTTGAATATAAACACAACTATGTGTATTAATGGTAGCATTCAATGCTCATCTAACACTAGTCTAACATTGAAATGCAAAATTTGAACAAGTTAAAACGTGAAATTTGATGACATTTATTTTTCACAATTGCATTTGAGAGAAAAATTGTAGAGAATTTCACATAGCTAGAGGAACGTGATTCAGGAGATAAACAGAATGGTAATGGTAAAGGTTGAAATGGTAAATTGTTGTTGACATTTGTAAAGTCAAAATGGTTGCGAATACAGGTATGTACATCAAACACCGTTGGATTGTAGTTAAGTAAAATTAGGGTTAATTACAGTAATTTCATTAAGAAAATGATGCATATTATTAGTCATTGATGTAGTTAATTATGTGAGAGGAATTTGATGTTGTTAAATTCTAAAAATCCTTATTAGCAAAAAATGACAAGAAAAACCCTACGGTAATTGGTAAAAATGTAAAGATTGTGGTAAAAAACCCTAGAATTGTACACAAGCAAGAGGGTAAAATGTATAATTTCTCTTGGTAGGATGGCACCCAAACAAAAGAAGGTGGATATTACGATAGTTGATGAAAAGGAAAAAGTTAAAAGAGAGAAAACCAAGGAAAGAAATAGTTAGAGAGGAGTTGCCGTTGGTCAGGGGATATTCATCCTTTCTATTCAGTATAGGAGGAATAGTTATGGATATGAATATTGGTCACTATGATGCAGAAGAGGTGCTACAAAAAATCACGGCATCGGATGCCATCACAAACATGAGTAAGATTTGGGAAAAGGGATTGTACAGAGCTGCTGGGTTCGCGTTGGCAATGGAAGCCAAAGATTTGATACTGGAATGCATAGATTGATATAATTTGAGTACCAAAAAGGTAATGCATAATGGGTAAACTATTGTAGATCTATCTACAGAAGGCATAGCTATAATTTTTGGGCTAGAGATTAAAGAGAAAATGATGGACATTAACATTGATCAATATGCTACAGATTTTATTAAAAATGAGAAAGAATGTAAAACAACTATTTTTTATGGGTGGTATACAGTAGAGAACAAACCCAAAGCTATTGTAAGGGTGCCCAAGAATTTATATAGGATTGACTTCAAAGAGGAAGTGTACCTAATGATCACAATGTTGAGTAGAATGGATGGATTAGAAGATGCAACAAAGTTTGAGCCATGGATGTTCACCATCATCTAGTATATTAGAGAAAAAAAGGGAACCATTCATTGGGCTAGGGCTATTAGTACAACAATATACAAATAGGTAATGGCATTCAGGAAGAATAGAAGGTTTTGTTTATCTTCCTATGTGATTTATGCATGTGCGGTTGAAATGCCACCATTGGCTAGAATTGACAAAGTGGGTAACTTGGGAAATGGCCTAGGTCAAATGTTGGTTTATGATCTTATCCATATTTATAAGAGCAGAATCCATTGCGCAAGTATGCAAGGGTTAATGATGTTTTTTATACTTATTTGATTAGAATTCTAATAGGAGATATTGACAAGTAAAAGGGTCTCAAAAATTTAAAATTACAAAATAAAATTCCAAACAACAAATCTTACAACACATATCATAATTAACTTTTCAAAAATATTGAGTTGTGACATTCAAGATAAGGCACTCAATATACAAATAGGTGAACATACATGCCCGAACCTAAAAATAATATGTAACTCAGTTTATAAAGGTTGAAATCTGAATAAATGTTTTATTATATCTGTATGTATAAGTGTTTGCATCTAAAATACAGATACAATAGAGGATTTCAAAAGGAAGTTAAAAGAGACTAAGTTTGGTGGGACACATAGATGTATTATCGAAGGATGTATTCAATATGCATAAGGTAATATACATAAATAGAGATGCGAGGACGGACCCGACAATAATTAGAATATTATGTATAACAAATTGGGTCCCAAAAGGTTTGTAAGTATGTTATGTATTATGCGTAAAAACATGATATACAAAAAGGTAAGGATACAATACCGTAACTAACATAAAATTAAAATGAAGTGGATACATTTTTCAATTCCGCACTTGTATGTTAGAATGTATGTATTGCATGTACATTACAATATACAAAGGGTAGATACAAAAGCCAAAGCTATTAAAAGTTGAGAATTGTATGCATTGGGTGGGGTCCACAGTGATGGGATTGAGGTGCAAAATATATAAGTGATACAAAGGTTAGATACAAGGCCAGGCGTGAAATTAAATGCAAAATGTTTTATAAACCCATGTAGGTCTGAGTTTGTATGTTTTGATGATTGTATGAAATATACATAAGAACATACAAAGATTGATATGCAAAAAATGAGATACAAAGAAAAGGAACAGGAAGTAACAAATACAAAGTTCAAAATATGAATTTAAATGGAAAGTTGAATATAAATAGAACTATGTGTATTAATGGTAGCATTCAATGCTCATCTAACACTAGTCTAACATTGAAATGCAAAATTTGAACAAGTTAAAACGTGAAATTTGATGACATTTATTTTTCACAATTGCATTTGAGAGAAAAATTGTAGAGAATTTCACATAGCTAGAGGAACGTGATTCAGGAGATAAACAGAATGGTAATGGTAAAGGTTGAAATGGTAAATTGTTGTTGACATTTGTAAAGTCAAAATGGTTGCGAATACAGGTATGTACATCAAACACCGTTGGATTGTAGTTAAGTAAAATTAGGGTTAAATACAGTAATTTCATTAAGAAAATGATGCATATTATTAGTCATTGATGTAGTTAATTATGTGAGAGGAATTTGATGTTGTTAAATTCTAAAAATCCTTATTAGCAAAAAATGACAAGAAAAACCCTACGGTAATTGGTAAAAATGTAAAGATTGTGGTAAAAAACCCTAGAATTGTACACAAGCAAGAGGGTAAAATGTATAATTTCTCTTGGTAGGATGGCATCCAAACAAAAGAAGGTGGATATTACCATAGTTGATGAAAAGGAAAAAGTTAAAAGAGAGAAAACCAAGGAAAGAAATAGTTAGAGAGGAGTTGTCGTTGGTCAGGGGATATTCATCCTTTCTATTCAGTATAGGAGGAATAGTTATGGATATGAATATTGGTCACTATGATGCAGAAGAGGTGCTACAAAAAATTACGGCATCGGATGCCATCACAAACATGAGTAAGATTTGGGAAAAGGGATTGTACAGAGCTGTTGGGTTTGCGTTGGCAATGGAAGCCAAAGATTTGATACTAGAATGCATAGATTGATATAATTTGAGTACCAAAAAGGTAATGCATAATGGGTAAACTATTGTAGATCTATCTACAGAAGGCATAGCTATAATTTTTGGGCTAGAGATTAAAGAGAAAATGATGGACATTAACATTGATCAATATGCTACAGATTTTATTAAAAATGAGAAAGAATGTAAAACAACTATTTTTTATGGGTGGTATACAGTAGAGAACAAACCCAAAGCTATTGTAAGGGTGCCCAAGAATTTATATAGGATTGACTTCAAAGAGGAAGTGTACCTAATGATCACAATGTTGAGTAGAATGGATGGATTAAAAGATGCAACAAAGTTTGAGCCATGGATGTTCACCATCATCTAGTATATTAGAGAAAAAAAGGGAACCATTCATTGGGCTAGGGCTATTAGTACAACAATATACAAATAGGTAATGGCATTCAGGAAGAATAGAAGGTTTTGTTTATCTTCCTATGTGATTTATGCATGTGCGGTTGAAATGCCACCATTGGCTAGAATTGACAAAGTGGGTAACTTGGGAAATGGCCTAGGTCAAATGTTGGTTTATGATCTTATCCATATTTATAAGAGCAGAATGCATTGCGTAAGTATGCAAGGGTTAATGATGTTTTTTATACTTATTTGATTAGAATTCTAATAGGAGATATTGACAGAAGATTATCAGAGGAGGCGGCAAAGGCCCTAAGTATTTTTAGTTCTTGGTATATACAATTCCCTACCTTCACCTACATTAGAACTGAAGGATTTGAGGGTAAACCATTCAAATTGCAAAGATATCCCCCAGATCAATTAATTATGTTAGAATTCTCAAGAGAGATTCTGAATGTATTCAGAATGTACAAAAGGAGATTTGGCAGAGGAAACATCAATTTCCCTTGGACAATTGGTAACTATTCATGTTATAATGAGGAAATTGCTGAGGAATCAGAGAGAGAACTAAGACATTATGGGTTTGAGGAGTTTGACTTAGACATTTTGACCCTTTTCACATAATTCAAAATGACATTGATAAGAAATATAGGCACCAAATCCACATTAAGGATTTTTGGTCAGATTGTGAGAATGAGCAAGAAGTAAGGAAAACGGCTCAATAGAGGTTCACATTGGAGCAAATGAAACATGGGGGAAATAAGTGTACCCCAAGAAGTTGCAGAGGATGGTAAAATATTACACCAAAGTTATGAAAGTAAAGGAGTGGCATTATTGCCCATCAATGAACCCAATTGGGAGGAGCCAACTGAAACATCTTTGGATTTAATATATAAACCAATTATTTTATTTTCTAAAACATGGTTAAGTGATAGGATGGAAGAGATTAAAGCCCAAGGTGTAATAGCCACCTATCAGAAAAAGGGAAAGAAGAGAGAAACAGAATGTAAGGATGAGTTAATGTGTTTTTACAAAAAGAGAAGAAAATTTGTAGAAACTACAGTTCTTGATAAGGATGAGAATGCTACACTTTTGGATCCCTATGCTCTAGGTATCATAGTTGCCATTCTTTCAAGGACATTCATGGAAGAGGGAACATCAAGCCAAGGGGTTAATGTGGAACAGTCACAAACATAAAGGGTTACTGTAGAACAAGTGCAAAATAAAGACGTGCCAACAGGACAACATAAAATTAAAGCTATGATCATAGATACCCAAAAGCGAAAGCACAAATACCCACTGTGATAGTTGATGCTCCACAAGTTGGAGTGAGACAAAGGCCTATATCCGTGGCTTTCACACCTAAGGAAAGAAGACTAGGCCACATAAAAGTTAAATAGGAGTTGACTAAAGAGAAGTGATGAAGGGGGTAAATCACAAAACACACAATAACAGATATTGAACATAGCAAATAGAACTCTTTTTTATTGAACTGGGTAACTCATTACATTACAGAAGCTCAATTACAATCAGAGGATGAATCCTCTACTGGCTGCAACACATTACAGCTTTCCCAACCTCAAGACTCTAGAATCTTTAGCCTTCTGTAACCCCAAATCAGTTAGGGTTTATAATTTCCCACCTATTCTTGACTCTACACTGGCCCCCCTTCACTCTCCTACTACTCAGGGTTCCTAAAATAGTCATAAATAGAACTTTTTGGCGGCCTCCAGCTAAATTTTGAAATTTGCAACTCCCTCCAAAAGTAGGTCAACTTCTGGGAAGCATAACTTTTGAACCGGGTGTCCGATTGACGAACCGTTTTAAGCACCGAAAAGCTCGCAATGTGAACTATCACGCCAAAAATCTGTAAATAGATTTCTGTCAATTTTTTAGGAAGTTATGGGAAGTTTTAGTGCCTCATATCTTGTTCTGGAAAATTTTAGGGGCTTTTCAGAAAACAAAAACTTTAATATCTTTCAGCTCACAAATGATCTTTGCTTGATTCCTTCACCAAAGGTCTTATATTTCCGTTATGTAACTTTATGGAAGTTTTTGCTTCATTACGTACCCAAATGCAAACTTTCTAAAAATAGCAGGTACACTTTCCTAAATAGGCAGGTTGCTATTTTTAGCAGTTTTGGAAAAACTAAAAGTCCTACATTATTATTCTAGATATTATGGAACCAAAAACACTAATTATGGGAAGAAATGAGAATAAGTACAATGGTTTTGAATTAACTTATTTTTGGGTGATGCAAGATTGCCCTTACACCTCTGGATGCTCCTGCATCAGACACCCAGGGTAATTTGAGAAGTGACCCTATCACGTCTCAAATGTTTGTGTGAGGAAATCCCAAATGGTCAACCTCTGCCTTAGACAACCAAGAAGAATCTTCAACAGGCCTTCCTTTCCATTTTACTAGATGTTCTTCATATTGCTTGTTCCGAGTACTTCTTCCCACACAGCTATCCAAGATCTCTTCTATCTCCTCCATTGAAGTAGATGCCAGAATACTCCACTGCACTTCTGTTGCTCCATCCTCTATTCCACCTTCATGATATTCTGATAAATCAGCAATGTTGAAAACAGGGGAAATATTGATCCCACTCGGCAGCTCTACCTCATATGCATTTCCTGAATCATGTTTCTTCAGGATTCTGCATGGTCCAAATTTCTTCATTTTCAACTTATTCTATGTTCCAATTGGGAACTTTTCTTTTCTCAAGTGAACCATGACTTCATCTCCTACCTAGAATTCCCTGTATCTCCTCTTCTGATCTACCTTAGCCTTGTACTGAATATTCATTTTATTAATTTACTCTCTCAACTCTTCATGCAAATTCTTCAGATGTTCTGCAAAGTCTTCGGCTTTAGCACTTGTCTTTTCTCCATTGTCCAGTTTCCTCAACTCAGAAGCATTTCTTGGGCTATTGCCATATACAATCTGGAATGGTGATTTAACAGTACTCCTATTGACATAATTGTTGTAAGCAAATTCTGCCAGTGGTAAAATCAAATCCCATCCCTTGGGCTTATCTCCTACTAAGCATCGTAGCAGGTTACCCAAACTCCTATTCACCACTTTAGTTTGTCCATCAGTCTATGGATGGTGTGCGGAACTAAACTTCAAATCTATCTTCAACTTCTTCCACAATGTCCTCCAGAAATAACCAACAAACTTGGTATCTCGATTTGAAACTATGCTCTTTGGTAGACCATGTAGCCTCACCACTTCCATGAAAAATAACTCTGCAATATGAAGAACATCATTAGTCTTCTTACAAGGAATAAAATGTTCCATCTTTGAGAATCTGTCCACCACCACAAAAATAGAATCATGCCCTCTCTGTGTCCTTGGTAAACCAAGAACAAAATCCATACTAATATCATCCCATGGCTTCTCTGGTATAGGTAATGGTTGATACAACCCTGTATTTTGACTTGTTCCTTTTGCCATCTGACATACTCTACAACTCTGCACAAACTTCCTCACATCCTGTTGTAGCTGTGGCCAATAATAATTTTCACCAACAATAGAAATGGTCTTATCTCGACAAAAGTGTCCAGCCAATCCTCCACTATGCTTCTCCTTAATCAGGTTCTCTCTCATGGAACTCCTCGGAATGCACAACTAGCTTCCTCTAAACAACATGCCATCTTGGATTATGAAATCCAACCATTTTGTCCTGTCCAAAGTAATAGGCTCCAGACAAGCTTTCCAAGCCTCTGCAAAATCTAGATCTTCAGGATATAAACTTTTGAGCTCATTGAACCCAACAACCTCTATCCTCATTTCTGTCAACAAATTGTGCCTTCTGCTCAAGGCATCTGTAACTCTGTTGGACTTCCCACTCCTGTGCTTTAAAACAAAGGTGTAACTCTCAAAAACTCAACCCATTTTAAGTGCCTTTGGTTCAACTTCCCTTAACTATTAATATATTGCAAAGCCAAATGATCAGTATATAAAACAAACTCTTTTGGCAACAAATAATGTCTCCATTTCTTCAAAGCCTAAACTATTGCATAAAATTCCTGATCATAAACAGAATACTTTTTCTTGGCATCATTAAGCTTCTCACTAAAATAGGCAATGGGCTTACCTTCTTGGCTCAAAACAGCTCCCATACCACTACCACTAGCATCACAATCTACCTGAAATACCTTATTGAAATCTAGAAGTGCCAAAATAGGTTGTTCTACAACTTTCTGCTTCAATGTATCAAAGCTCTTGTCTACTCCTTTAGTCCATCTAAACTCTTTTCTATCCCCTCTCATTGTCTCAGTTAGGGGTGCACAAATGCTACTAAAATTCCTGATAACCTTTCTGTAAAAACTTGCCAAACCAAGAAAAGATCTTACCTCCGTTGCACTCCTTGGTGTAGGCCACTCAATGATAGCCCTTACTTTTTCTAAGTCCATCTTAAGACCTTCCTTTGAGACAACAAATCCCAGGTATACCAACTTCTTTGCAAAACTGCATTTCTTCAGATTAATCAACAACTTCTCCTCCCTCAGCTTCTCTAGAACTCTTCTGATATGCATCAAATGCTCACCCAAGTCTTATTGAAAATCAAAATATCATCCAAATAAACAATAACAAAACTTCTCAAAAATTCTTTCAGTACCTCATTCATGAGCTGTATGAATGTGCTCGGTGCATTGGTTAGCCCAAATGACATGACTAACCACTCATACAAACCTTCCTTTGTCTTGAAGGCTATCTTCCATTCATCCCGTTCTCTGATATGGATTTGGTGATACCCACTCTTCAGGTCAATTTTCGTGAAGTACTTGGCTCCACTCAAACAATACATGATGTCATCCATTCTTGGCAATGGAAATCTATACTTGATCGTTATCTTATTGATGGTTCAAGAGTCTGTACACATCCTCCATTCTCCATCTTTCTTTGGTGCTAGTACTATAGGTACCACACATGGACTTAGGCTCTCCCTTATCAGTCCCTTTCTCAACAACTCCTGAACTTGTCTGTTCAGTTCTTCTTTCTCTGCAGGGGTCATTCTATGGGCTGCCTTGTTTAGCAAACTAGCTCCTAGTATCAAATCTATTTGATGACTTATCTTCCTTACTGGTGGTAAACCTTCTGGTACATTATCAGAGATAATGTCCTAGAACTCTTCCAACATATCTGAAACTTCTGCTGGTACATCTTCACATTTCTCTTGACTAATCTTAGGAATCAATGCAAAGCAATGACGCTCATGCTTCATACCCTCCAAAAATTTCCTACCATCTGCTAAACAAATTCTAGCAGTACTACATACCTTTTCTTCCACCTCCTTCAAGGGCTTCAACTTATGACGAATTCCATCCTTTGTTAGGGAATATGTGTTTGCACGGCCATCATGGACAGCGCTCTTATCATACTGCCACGGCCTCCCCAATAGCATATGACATGCATCCATTGGTATGATATCACATAGCACCTCATCATGGTAGTCACCAATCTTGAACTTCACTAAACACTGCTCATTGACCAAAGCTCTATGGTCCTTCTGCAACCATGCAATCTGATATGGATGTGGATGCTTTCTTCTTGTCAACTTCAACTTGTCAACAATCTCCTCTAAAACAAGATTATCAGTGCTTCCACTATCAATAATAATATCACAACACTTACCCTTACATTTGCACCTTGTGTGGAATAAACTCTTCCTTTGATTGGGTTCTTTCTCCTCATTCAGCAAGGTTCTTCTGACAAGTAGGGTTTCTCCCCTTTCAGCATCTTCAGAATGCTCAGAATGTGCATCTTCATCTACATGTGCAACTCGTGCATTACCTTCAGGTCTTCTATTTGTCCTTCCTTGATGTTGCAGACACTCATATGCTTGATGCTCTTCTTCTCCACATTGGAAACAGATTCCTCTGAAACTTCCTCTTCCAGGTCCTTGCCCAAGTCTACCTCTTCCTCTTCCTCTTTGATCACCATTGTTCTGGTCACGAGGGCAGTAGGTATTATCCCCTCTTTGATTTTGACTGCTGCCTATTTCTTCACTTTTCTTTTGATCTTCATTGCAGCCTCCATAGGGTCTTCCACCAGTCCTTCCACCTTGACCTCTTCCCCTTTGCTTGCTATCAAATCTTTTGTTCAGCTTCTCTTCCACCTTCAGGGAAAACTGGTACGCATCTTCTACGGTGGTCATTCTGACTAGGCTCAACTCCTCTTGAATACTCGGCCTCAACCCATTAATGTAACGGGCTACCTTCTCCTTGTTGGACTCTGCATGGCCTATCCTGATAGTAATTTTATAAAACTCTTCTATATACTCCTTAACAGACTTGTTACCTTGCTTCAGTCCTTGCAACTTCTTCAGCAACTCCATCTCATAGTCCACAGGAATGAACTACTTCTTCAGTTTCTCCACCATCTGATCCCATCTAGTGATCTTTGCTTTTCCTCTTCTGTTCCTCTCTAATTGGACCTCCTTCCACCAAATATTGGCATGGCCCTTCAACTTTGTTTTTGCAAACTTAACCCGATCTGGGTCCTCCACATCTTCATACTCAAAATACTCCTCCATGTCATTGATCTAATCAATAAGCTGTTCTAGATTCAAATCTCCAGAATATGTAGAAACTTTGATCCTGGGCCTCTTTCTGATCTTTGAAATGATCCTCAACAACCTTACTTCTGCAGCATCTTCGGCAGCTTCTTGTTCTTCCTCAGATAGCTCTTCTTCAACTTCATCTTCACTTTCTTCTCTTGTCCTCAGCTCAAACCCTCTTCGTAGCTCCTCTTGTAATGCATCGATTTGCCTTTCTAGGGCTCTAAAACCCTCTTCCGTCAAAGTATTCCTCCCAACATGATTTCTTCATGGAGGCATCTTGGTCTTCGCAGCAAACCCACAACCTCAGGTCCTGGTGCAAACTGCCTCACGATCAGCGATCTGTCTACACACTCAGGAACCTGGCTTTGATACCACTTGATGAAGGGGGTAAATCACAAAACACACAATAATAGATATTGAACACAACAAATAGAACTCTCTTTTATTGAACTGGGTAACTCATTACATTACAGAAGCTCAATTATAATCAGAGGATGAATCCTCTACTAGCTGCAACACATTACAGCTTTCCCAACCTCAAGACTCTAGAATCTTCAGCCTTCTGTAACCCCAAATTAGTTAGGGTTTTTGTTTTCCCACCTATTCTTGACTCTACACTGGCCCCCCTTCACTCTCTTGCTGCTTAGGGTTCCTAAAATAGTCATAAATAGCACTTTTTGGGAGCCTCTAGCTAAATTTTGAAATTTGCAACTCCCTCCAAAAGTAGGTCAACTTCTGGGAAGCATAACTTTTGATCCAGGTGTCCGATTGACTAACCGTTTTAAGAGCCAAAAAGCTCGCAATGTGAACTATCACGCTAAAAATTTGTAAATGGATTTCTATCAACTTTTTGGGATGTTATGGGAAGTTTTAGTGCCTCATATCTCGTTCTAGAAATTTTCAGGGGCTTTTCAGAAAAAAAAAAAACTTTAATATCTTTCAGCTCACAAATGATCTTTGCCTGGTTCCTTTGCCAAAGGTCTTATATTTCCATTATGTAACTTTATAGAAGTTTTTGCTTCATTACATGCCCAAATGCAAACTTTCTAAAAATAGCAGGTACACTTTCCTAAATAGGCAGGTTGCTATTTTTAGCAGTTTTGGAAAAATTGAAAGTCCTACATTATTATTCTAGATATTATGGAACCAAAAACACTAATTATGGGAAGAAATGAGAACAACTACAATGGTTTTGAATTAACTTCTTTTTGGGTGATGCAAGATTTCCCTTACACCTCTGGATGCTCCTGCATCAAGAAGTTGCAAGAGTCAAAAGGCCAAGAGGTTAAGAAGGTAAGTGATATTGTGAATATTGATGAAGAGAGTAGTGAAGATGAGAAGTCGCAATTTGGAGCTGATATAGGGGTAGAGGATAAAGAAGAAGAACAAACATCAAATGCTTCCCCTATAATGGGAGAACAAGGTGCTCAGATAGAAAAGGCACAAAACCCAATGAAGAAAGATGAGAGTATATAGGAAAACCTAGAGGAAACAGACCCTTTTGGTCAATTGGTATCACCTGAAATCATAGAAGAAGTGCAAGTTGTTGCACAACAAGTAGTGGAAGCAGAAAGCGAATAAGAAGGAGAAAATTTTAGAAAGGAAGCAGATATATCTTCAAGTCAGCCAGTACAGTCAGAATAGATAAGCAGGATAGAAGATTTACAAGTTTAAACTAAAGTGCAGACAGAGGAAGTAATGCCAACAGGCATTTCTGATATTAATGTTTCAAATGTTTCTAATATTAATATTGAACAAGGTGAACAGGAAGAGAACTCAGAGGAGGGAAATACAGAACAAGATATTGAAGGGGATACTAAGGAGGAGGAAGAAGAAAAGGAGAATGAAGAAGAGGGACCACAACATCAAGATAATGCATCACACTCAGTGATAGATTGGGCAACCACCTCCACCACAACAGAATCCACCTCTGGATCAAAATCCACCACAAAAATAGTAGTTACAACAACTACTACTACAACAAGAGCCAATAGAAATAGAAAAACCTCAGGAGGAGGTGATAAATGAAGAAAAGAAGGAAGAGAAAAACAAGGAAGCACCATCTTGGATAGGTTCTGAAGTCAGAAGAGAAAAGACAGAGGTGCAACTGGTCGCCATTGATATAAAAAGCTCGTTAGGTGGGCACTCATAGAAGGAAAGGAGAAAAGATTGAACCATGTCACCTATAAAGAGAAGTCCCTTGGGAACCAGGACTTTGGAGCTAGCCATACCACAGAAGGACAAGGCAAAGGGAGAAATGAGCCTTGACGACTATTAATTGCTAAATATAGACCTTAGGTATGTGACTAGAGAGCAGCACATTACAAAATTGGAGGACATGAACAAAGTAACTATGGAAATGATGAAGAAGGATAAGGATAAATTTGATTACTTGAAGGGACATATTGTACAGTTGCAATAGTTCATACAGGGAATATTTGACCCCAGTGTTAGCATACTGGAGTTACCTGCAGATTTATCCATTTTATCAAAAGACCAAGTTACTGAATTGGAAAACAAAAAGGTTGAAGAAAATATCTTTGAGGAGTGGTTTAATGCATTTATTCAAAAAGGAGAGAGCACAATAAAGCATGCAATTACCAGTTAGACCATTGCCTTTATAGAGAAAAATAATTGCAATGTTATTCTACATCATTGCTAATCTAGAATAGAGGAGTGCAAAAAGGAGTTGAAAAAGTTGAAGGCATGAATGAGAGAGTTGAAGGACTGATAAATGAGGGAGTAATAACCTCTCAAATGACAAATCATATGTCACAATACATACTGGAGCTGAAATTTGTAGATAGCATGTTGGAGGGTTGCATTGTGAATACCTAGGATCTAGAAGAAATTGCTGATGAACTGATAAGGAAGCACATGAAAATACTACAAAAGCTTATTGGGTACAAGTGCCAGGATATACTAGTTTATGATGCAGCTATGGAAGTTAAAGAATTCAAAGCTATTTATCTACCTTGTTTGGAGAATCTTGCTTCATATCTAAGAACTGAAATGATTGATTCCATCGTGGAATTAAATGCATGGATAAGGAAATATTAGAAAAATAGAGAAGTGGAAGAACAGGAAAAAATATTAAAAGAAAGAGTGGAATTACAAAAGTATACATGGATAGTGAGTCAAAAGAATAATCATAATTTTGTTGTAGCATTGATAGCCAAGTACACAGGGTACTTGAAGAGAATAGGAGAAGAATGAGAAAGAAAGGTACTAGTGGTAGTGGTTATTTCTTTTGTATCTTTATTTACATATACTATGGTATATTTTGTTATTTTGTTGCGGCTAAAGTCAACAAAGAGAAAGTCAAAGAAGATTCTATGTTTTGAAAGATCCTAATGGCATCCTTTGCACCAAAGGGAATATTCCTAGAGATATTTTGAAGGATGATTAGGAAATGCTTTCCATCGTAGATCTTGTGAGTTTGAATTTGAACCATTGATTGGGTTCCTTTGTAACCGTAGCAAGGGGGAATTCAAATCTATATAAAGAACCCTGCTACTAGTGTTTTAGGTACACAGAGTTGAGAAAGAGATATGTTACATTTAGGCAAGAGAAGTAAAGTACTTGTAGCAGAATTTGTATGAAGTGGAATGCGCATGTGTCTATAATGGAGATAATGTGAAATGTCTAGTTTCTCCCTGTATCTGTAAAGTGTTTATGAGTTTTGATCAATTGCTGATGTTTTAAAATAATTTGAAGTCAAAATACATTGTAAATTTGAAAGTCTTTTCATATAGTAATGACTACAAACATCTAATTGTTGTGTCTATTCCAAAGTGCATTAGATTTAGGTATTCTTTAGTGTATTTCCTTTGATGATCACATTTTTGTATGTCAATTCGTGATACTGCTCAGGATAAGCATACATGGAATTTACTCCTTTGAAGCATTACTATTGATTAATATTGTATACATGAGTAGTAGAGAAATAATTCCTACAGAATTGAGTTTTCTAACCATATCTCTTCTAACTTTTCCCAAAAATCATAAATAATTTGTATGTACGTAGAAATATGAAGGAAATTGTCATATATTTAAATAAAGAATGAGGAATTGTAAGGATATTTGATAATTTTCATATAAATCTGAGATGCAAATCTTTATTTATCGAAATTCATGCAAAGCTTTGTGGTAAAATGGTAAATACATGCAAAAGATCACTAATTCTAGTGTAATTTGTAGTTCTTTGCATAAATTGAACAAGTCCAGTAAGTCACAGATTACTTTAGTTTATATAAGGCCCCTTGAACATTACAGGTCACAATGAACCACTAAACTTTCCAATATGGTCAAGAACTAACTACCGGAGCCTTGGAGTTGAGAATTATCTTTGTATATTCTCCATACTTTTCAAGAGAGCCGAAGTTCCTTGTGAATTTATCTCATGTTACTTATGTGTAAAAACATACATCATCACAACCTTATTCATTAAATGAGGTGCTTGAGGAAGCATAGGTTGAGAAGCTAGTAAAGATATCCGAATGCTCGATTATTGTTTGCTTTGTTTGTTATTTCGAGTATTGTGAGTATGCGCAACCATAGTATGACAAGGTTGTGAATCTGATGTGTAATCTATTTAGCATAGTTATAAATGTAATTAGGCGGATAAAAAGAAGGTGAAGGACTTCTAAGAGTGAGCATTAGTTTAGAAGGAGGTTGGACGGTATTTGAACACAAAGTGACCTCTATTTTTAGTTTCTCTAGTTCTTGTTTAGTTTTAGGAACATAAATTACATTTACAAATACTTGAAATAACAATAGTATAAGAGTCATAGTGGAATGTTCAATTCAGATAAAGTCCTCAATGGCTTCATCTAACATATTGAATTCATCACAACTAAATGGCTCATCATACACATGAAAGTCTTGTAAAAAGTAATCGGACATTTTAACATGATCAAATTAACCCAAGAATTAAATGTAAAATGATTAAGCATAAACTTTGTGAAAATGTAATAAAATAACACCACACAACACAAAAAGTTTCAATTTCAAACTCTTTTAATGAAAGGATTAAGAGAAAACACCAAATTTCAATGCATGTACTTTCACAAAAGAGGGTTTGCAATCTAAATATGTTTTAGGACATTAAACTAATTTAGATCTAAGTTTGTAAAGGATGCAAATTATTTAGAGCACGGGTTCACCAAAATGTTTAGGGTGAAAATATGGAAGAAAATATGAGATCCTAGGTTCCACACTTTCACTAGCTAAAACATTAGAGAAGCAAAGGACAAGTTTAGGGATAAACTATAGATTTCCAATGTTCTCTTTTCTTGTATATTGTGACTATGTGACTGTTTGAATTAGGTTTTATAAGCTAGTGGCTCTCTCTAACCTTAAAACCCTAATTTCCAAATCAAATTGCAATAAATGAATTCTTGACATAGATAGAGCTAAGATGATTACAAAAATGCAAAGTAAATAGATCAGAAACTATGTACCTAGAAACTAAGGAGCAATTGGACTAGGGCATTACTCCCAGTTTCCCAAAGCTTTCTAAATGTCAAGATTTTCTACACCAGTTGTTTCTCACTCTCTGGATGTTTCCAAATCCTAGAAAAATTACCCAATTGGACTAGGGCATTAGTCCATGTGTCTTGAAAGTCTTGGAATCATGAAATCCAAATTCTATGATGACTTTGTTTGAAATATCAGTCTTTCTGTCCCTCCTTTCCACTAGATCTCAACAAATGTAACTTGTACATGAAAAAGGAGGAGAAAGATGGTTGTATCTATATAGGAGCTTGCCTCAGTCAAGCCCCGCTTTTAGTATTTCTACCTCAACAATATCCAGAAATAAAGATTTATAGAAGTGTGTGTAAACCTAACAAACTATATGCAAAAATATCAAACCCTAGATGTCACAATCAAGGGAAGATCAATGACTTGCATTAACTTAATGAATAAATACATCTTCACCTCAAGGAGATCAATAAAATGAAGACTTGCATGAACAAGAAGATGAATCAGTAATGTCCGTGGAGGATCTCCATGCTTGATGTTGGAGGCTTCAACCCTTCTCCCGATCATGTAAAAGGTGTACAAACCCTAGGAAGAGCAAGATAGTCTCAATATCTGGATTCATAATTTCCATCCATTGTCTCCATAATAGGAAATTCAAATAACTTCAAGAGTTTTGACATAAAGCTTGCATAAAGATTCTGTGTGATAAAATGATTTTCAAATGTCCTTTTATATCTAACCTTAGGAATTTAAAAATTCAAAATAATATGTCAACATCACGTGAAAATGAAAATTTGAAAATGGAATCCTAGAATACACAACAATATCCAACATCCCTCCAAAATTTAGGACCTTATGAAATACGACATGACAAGGGTGCTAGCATGCAAGTCCAAGCCCTGATTTCCTACTTAGGACTGCCTCAAGGAGGTTAGGGGACTCCAAATTCAAGTTTACTTTTCACCTTCAGTCTTTAGTTATTCCAAAATGTGACATTATTCCAGTTAGACCTAAGTCAGTCAGGGTTTGGGAAGGTCTGTAATAAACTAGGTTGAAAGGTCACCAATGGAGAGGAGCTAAACCATTGGAAATTGTATCATTCCATACAAGAGGACAATTTCTGACATAACACATTGTACAGGAGGAATTGCAACCTCTACTATACAAGAGCCTAAAGCATCCTTCTAGATCCTAGATTGATTCTTAGCCTTCTTTTGCTTCCTAGACTTCTTGATTGTAGCCAAAAAAGTTGTCAAAATTTAACTCTACTACCTCTGCCCTGGGAGGCTGATTATTAAGTCTCTTTTGCAATGAAGTTGGAGCTACCAAAGAATGACTAGGAGAGCCATTGTGTCTATCTTATTTATTTAAAGAATTAGAAAGAATAGTACCACTAGACCCTGTACCTTTATCTATATTCTCTTGCCCCTCAGTGACCACTATATCTAACATTGGAGGTGAGTTAGGATCACCAATCTACTACAAATCTTGTGCCATAATATTCTTAGTAGTGTCAATCAAGGTATCATTAGTATTCTTCTTGATTAGGCTATCATCTAAGTCCACTATTTCTATTGTGCCTGGATCTATTGGGGTATCATTTGTCACATCTTCTATCAGAACCTCCTCTTATGTAGTAATATTCATTTTAGCACATACCTTTTCTATTCTATCCAACAAAGAGACCTATGGGGAGGAAGGTCTAGGTACATCTTTGGAATCCCAGAATGGTTGTGTTAAGGAATTATTAATTACCAATAAAAAACCCACAACAGAATGAGGGACCTACATATAGGATAGGCTTGCAAATGCTGCAAAACCTAAGGAAGGAGGAATGGAGGGAGGTGGAAGCATTGAAGAAAGAATGATGGGATTATCTAGGTTAAGGGGTGAAATGGAAGGGAGAGTAGAGAGGGAAATTAAAAGTGAGATAGAGGGTGAAGGTGGAGGAAATAGGAAGACCAATGGATGAGAGGGGAGAAGAGGATAATGAAGAGATTGAAAGACTAATGGGTGAGATGGAAATAGAAGCTAGAGAGGATGAGGAAGTGGAACAATGAATGGATGGTACTTGTTGTGTGGTTACACAACATGCCCCATTTTGACTTGACAAAATAGGGACCCAACTTTTTTTTCTTGCCTTGGCTTGTGTTTTTTCTTCTTTCGGCGATCTGGTAAAAGTAAGTCATGCAGGTGATCCTGCATAAGGAAGCTGGGTAAGTCATCATGATGAGGTTAGTTTGTCAAAGTTAATATTTCATATCAATAACCTCATGGTTGGAAAGAGGACAAAATTTCATGCAGGTTTGCCTTTTGGATCACCCTGATATTCCTTAGGGAACGCAAGTTATGGTGAGTCAAAGTCCTGGTCAAACCTAATATTCTGAGGGGGGGTCATATTCCTTAACATTAGTCATCTTATGAAAGATCACCCCGATCCAATTTTATAACCTGATAAATCATTTGGTCTGATGCTCTGGACATCAATTTTACGTGATAGTGGTATTTACATGTCAAACAGCTTCATATGTTCTACGGGGGTCATATTTTGAATATCACATGATTTTCTGAATATCACCCGATATTCTGAATATCACCTGATCTTTCAAATATTACCCTGTCGCAAAATATCACCCTAGAGCCAATATGCTGATGACATCATCCAATCCTGATAAACAAGAAAATCACCCTGACGGTGACGTCATCATCCTTTAACCTCATGGAGGTATTTTTCCAACAATCACCCTTTTTACACTATGACGGTGACGTCATCATGATCTTTTGAAAAGGGGGTCACTTTAGTTTTAGGGGGTCATATTGAAAACATCACCTGACATTTTAAGCATCCCCTAATTTTTGAAACATGACCCGATGGTCCAAATATCACCTGATCTTTCGAAGATCATCCCGCTCCTCTTGCCCCATGACATTAAATGCACATAAATGCAGTAAGTGGATTCCAACCGATTACGAACATGATGCAAACACTTGGCAACATCCATAGATCCATGGAAGAAAATCAATGGTTATGATCAATTTAATCCCATTTTTCCCTAATTGACCTGATGAATGAGTTTAAAAGTGAATTTCCAAGGTCAGTTTGCATTTACCTTGCGAAAAAATGATAATTTACAGAGCAGACATTGAAACCCTCGTACGAGCTACCTGCGGACGCTAACAGCTTACAACAGAACAGAACATGTGATTATCACTAGTGTCCAAACCCCTTTCCTATAGTCATCAACATAATTCAGGAGATAAGCGTTATCAGGTAAGTAATTTAAAAACCCTCCTGTTGTCATTTTCTACATGTCCAAGTAGTATACCTTTCATGTGGTTTGAAACTCTAATTATGCATATTATGATGAAATAGAGGTTAATAAGTATAATATGCATGATGTCGTAAAGAAGAAGGTTGTATGCATGCATGCGAGTATCAAATAGTAAGACCAGTTGTGTTCATTGCAGGGATCCATGGTAGACATTAGAAGAAACAAATCTGAGGCTGAATACCTTAAGCCTATGTTTGCTCAACCAGAGGGAGTGTAGTTTAAGTATGGTGTCATTGGAGATACACACCAAGGAAACACAGATTTGGTAGCCTGGTCATCCAAGATGTACCATGATAAGGAAAGTACCCTACTGGATGCCGTTTTCATATCAGGAATGTGGTATGTGGCTAGATTTCCATATTCCATGGAAGCTCCAGAGTTGGTGATTGAATGTGCCAGAAACTACAACCCACAGACCAAGAAAGTGGAAAAACATGGCAGGGTTTATGCAAATTTGTCCATCAAAGGAATTGCAACTACTTTCAATCTACCACTTGGAAAGAAAGTAGTCAGTATGGATCTGAAGAAGTTAGAAGTTGAATATGAGAATAATAAGAAGAATGTGAGAAAGAGGATTTATCAGTGGAGATCAAAGAATAGTCCTTACACTACCTCTGCCAAACTACCAGTGCACTTGTAAAAGTTTGACTTTGATGATGAATATCAATATATGATTGCCCTACTTAGCAGAATGATAGGCCAGTCTAATGCTCTAAGCTTCAAAGACTGGATGTATGGGGTCATCATAATGTGCCTCTATATAGATAACAAGCCATTATGGGCTAAGATGATCAGTGATGCCCTAGATACATAGATGATGAACCTAGGAGGCCTGGAGTGTGTATTTTATATGACTTCATATATTGTATATTCATGTGCCTACAAGGGTACATTTGATGCACTTATTACAGATGGAAAGATTGGTCATAGTCTAAATGATGCCCACATATGGGACTATTATCCTCAGTTGCAGAGAGAAAATTACCTCCATGATTATAAATTAGTAAATGATGCATTTTCTATGCATCTAGTAAGAACAATGGAGGAGGATAGAACCAAAAGACTAAGCATGGAAGCTCAGGAAGTTATATATAGGCATGGTGCCTGGTTTATCCAATTCACCACATTTTCTTACATAAGAATAGAAGGCTTTGCAGGCTAGCCATTGATACTACCCAGGTACCCTACTGATGGGGTAGTCTTGATGGAATTCTTGAGACAGGTATCAGCTATACTAGATGCTTATAAAGGAAATAATAAGATTCCTCCAATTTTGTTTCCAGTAAATATAGGGTGGTATATATGCCATGATTCAGAAAATATAAAGAAAGCCATAGCCGGTCTAAACATAATGAACTTACAACCATTCCCATTGGCTAGATCATATGACCCCTATGGGAGGATACAGAAGATCATGGGAAAGCCCATTCATCAAAAACACTTAGAGAATTTCTGGATAGACTATGAGGATGAGGCTGAGGTTAGAAGGAGAAAATACCAGAGACTCACCCTCAACCAGATCAGGACATTTGATTATATTCCAGTGCCTGCACAATTGAAAAAATATGATGGCAAGTTATTGTCAAATGAATATGAAGAGAAAAAGGTGTATAATGACACCATTTCATCCCCTGACCTGACACAAATTGAAGATATTTCATTGGATCAGTTCACCGGTGGGGTGCTACAGTTGACCCAAGCATGGGTGGATGAACAAATAAGTACATTGAAGAAGAAGGGTGTAGCCCTCACAGTAGATAATAAGAAGAAGAGGTAGGAGATTCCTGATGAGGAATATGATGACTTTCTCATTGAAAAGAGAAAATCTAAGGAAGAAAGGCTGCCACCTCAAGAACAAAGCAAGAGATCCCCTAGAAAGAAGAAAACTGACAGTGGACCTAAAGATGTAGTAATTAAAAGAATTGATATACCAGCTGAAGGTGCATCTGCATCAGGACATGCATCAACCTCATCTGCATAGCCCTTGGTAGATGAACCAAGAACAAAAAGAATCCAAAGGCCAACTATAGAAACTGCAGGAGTGCCTGAGAAAGGCCAAACCTCATAGAAAAATATAGAAGAGGATATCCTTATTGAGGAAGAGCCATTGAATAAGGAACCTACAGAAGAAGATAACTCTATGAGGCTCACAAGAAAGAGGAAAGCACCCTTGGTGGCATCACCACCAAAAAGGCAGAGAACCTCAATGAGGGGCGAAATAAGACATGACCCTGTAATATTAAGGGAAGCAGGTAGTGAAGTGTTCAGAAAAGAGTTGCAACATGATGTACCACTTCCTACCATCATTTAGTTTAAAACTAAGAAGGCTGAAGAGTAAGTAAAAGAAACCACTGGAGCAAGCCAAGGAGGTTCTTTCTCACTAGAGGAAACTTTGGACTTATCAGATGATGAGGTGGTAGAAAATGTGACCTCTAAACAAATGGAGACCCTCACTTCAAGTACTCACATAACTCCACAGGGAACCCCATCAACACAGATGGCTGTATTAGAAGAGTTGAAGAAAGTGGAATAGGAAAAAGAGAACAGCCCAGAGAGGGTAGCCCAACAAATAGGGCTAGATAAGTTAGTTGATCAGGTGACTAGCCTCGAGGTGATAGATTTAACATATAGGGAGAATGTAACACATCTTGAACATCAAGCGGGTGCACCTGATAAAATAGAAAATGTTGAGGAGATCAAGCTGGCAGAAACAGAAAGCAACATTCCAAATTTTGGTCAACAACAACAAATACCTACTGAACTGATGTAGAGAACCTAGGTACTGAGAAGGACACTTCAAACCTTTAATGAAATGACTCTGAAGGTTCACTATCTTCAATAGAGATCAGACTTCTCAAAAGGCAAGACTTTAATTCAAAAACTAAATATGTTCATGACACAAAGTGAGAGGACTTTAGGACACATATCTCAGGGTTCCTAACTCAATCTAAGATTCCATCATCTCCACTGTATAGGACCTGCAGGACAACAGTCTTTACTCTACCTTTCATAGACAGTCACACATTTCTGCTTCATTAGAGAGACAGTCATAGTATTCTCCTTGGGATGATCTCCATTAATACAACTCAATCTCATACTACATGCCAAATCAATAACATACCTACCACCTAACACCTTCCTTGACAAATCAACAACCCATCAAATCTAACTAATACCTTCTTTGTGGTGACTATTTCCAATGAGGACTGACAGAGTCTGATGTAGGCAGAATGAATAGGTTTCATGGAGGAGTTTGTCTTACCTTCTGTCACAAGATCATTGCTAGATCAAGAGAATCTTACATCAACAACAATGACTGATATTTCACAAAATCTCCACTTCCACAGTCGGTGGTCATCACCTAGTTGCTGCTATCCTTCTCTAAGTCCCTAACCATGGTTCTGCAGGGTCATCTACAAGGAAAACTCACCCTAAGCCATTCTCCTACCTCCAAAACCTTCACAAGCCCTTGCATTAACTACTATACAATCCATTCCACTGATCATAAATAGAAAAGATTAGTGGAATGAAGAGAAATCCATCGAGTTGTTCAGAAGAAGCCCTAACTTAGGGTTTACAACAGTCAATAGAAAACCAACGATTTCTTCCACCTAGTTTAGTGTCAAGACCTCAAACAAGGTTCAAATCAAATCTATAACAATCCACTAATCATCAAATATATTCATGGGCTATGACTATTCCGTACAGAATCAGGTACGGGCTAGAAATAGCAAAAAAAACACAGAAAATGCAGGAAAATAGTTGTTTCTTCGTTCTTATTCAACTTCCACCGAATGCCTCTTAACAATTAATCCTTTAAAGGCTTAAAGTAAGCCTCCTACATTTGCATGAAGTCATTTGGGAGTGGTTGGGTTCGATGGAACTACCCCAACCATCGAACTTCTTCTTTGTTTCTAACTGCAACAACTATTTACTGTTTAGTAACTGTCCTCTCTTGGACTGTATCGACTATTTTTGGGTTTAATAATGCTTTCCAACATTTGGTTAACCTTGGACAAGGTTCTAACACACCTTCTAACCTTTGGCATGCTTCCAACCATGAGGGTTGCCTCCTACACACTTTAGGAGGGCTACAAACTTAAGGAAACATATGACTACCTTTTACAATATGACTGTCCTTCTTAGGACTTACAACATGAGAGTAGTCTTATAGTCATTTCGACATAGTCCTTTTACATTTATGGCATACAAGCCTTATTACAACATGAAGATTGTCTCAAGGACCTTATTAAACCAAGACAAAATACTTGAAGATCAAGTAAAACCTAGATATCTTGGTGCTCCTGCACCATACTCCCCGGCATGATGAAAACTCTTGTCCCAAGAGTTATGTGATCTGCTCCAGATATTCTTCAATCTTTTTGGAATGTTCCTTTGACTTGTGATAGGAAATAGGAACTCTCTAAGGGTTATCCTTCTCCTTCTCCAACCTGCATGATTCTTAGCACAAGTGTTAGTATTCCAAAACATATTCTGATGTCCTTGTCTAGGACCCTGCTACTGTAATGCTTCTGTTCTTCCCAACTGGAGGTTCTGATTTGTTCCTCCCTGTACTATCTGCTATCTACCTTCCTTCTTCTGCCTCCTTATAGGACAGTCAATGTCCCCAATCTTGACATAACTCAAGTCCCAAACCTGCTATTCTTTAGGACTGTCATCCACCTTTCTCTGCTGCAACTGTTCCTGCTATTTCCAATCATCCTTAACCTGCACATCCAACTTCAATTTCTCTCCAAAACAGATAGTAACATGTTCCTTCTTGTCTTCACAAGGTAAAGGCATTAGTTTGAACTTTTTACCATCTTTGTGCACCAAATAATTATTAGTATAACCATCATGAATTGTCCTCCTTAAGTGTTGCCATGGTCTACCCAAAATTACATGCCCACATGTCATTGAAATGACATCACACAAAACATAATCCTGATATGGACCAATTGAAAAATCAACATATGCCCTCTGACTAACCATTACTTGCTGTTCTTGACTTACCCAAGTGGCATTGTAAGGACTAGGATGATCAAACGTTTTCAATCCCAACTTATGCACCATATCCCAAGAGACTAAATTATCATGTGAACTTGAATCTATAATCAACTTGCATATTTTTCCATGGCTTAAACAATTAGTTTTAAAAATGGATACCTGTGGTGTTTGTTGCATTTTGCCTTTTTCCACCATAAGCATTTCTCCAACCATTACTGGAGAGGCTAATGAAATTTCTTGTTCTTCTTTCTTTTCCTCTTCTTGTGCCAAATGAACTCTTCTATCCTTGCTCTTATCAGCATCATCCTTCTTAGGACATTTGAAAGATGTGTGTCCCACTTCATTGCAATGACAACATCTACCTGTGAATACTCCTCTACCTGATCCAAATCTACCTCCACCTCTATATCCACCTCTCTGATCTGCAGAAACCTCTTTGCCTTTCTCATTATTGTTCTGTACTTCATTAGTAGGTCTGCCCCTACCTCTATATCCTCTTCCACTACCTCCTTGCCTTTCTTGCTTCCTCTTCACCCTCTCTTCAGCTCTTATGGCTAATTGAAAACATTCTCCAAGTGTTTTTGGTATGGTCAAACCAATCTCATCTTGCAAGTTATACCTAAGCCCATTAAGGTATCTTACCACTTTCTCTTCTTCATCTACTAATCCTCCTCTAATACTAAGCTTATGAAATTGCTCAGTCTAGGACATAACATCCATCTCCTTTTGTTTCAAATTCTGTCTCATCCTCTTTGTTTGAATGGAGTAATCAGATGGAAGAAATTGATCCTTCATCATATCCTTCATCCTACCCCAAGAAGTGATTCTTGTTCCACCTCCACTCTTTCTGTTTGCACACTACTCCACCATGTAAGTGTTGTCCCTCTCAACTTTGTTTTTGCAAATTGAAGCTTCTTCTCATCACTCATCTCCTCATACTCAAATTTTTTTTCAAGGGCATCTATCCACCCTAATAACTCTTCACTATCCATCTTCCCTTGATAGATAGGTAACTCTATGTTTGCCTTTGTTCCACTACCTTGAACTGCCTTCAGTAATCTCACAAATTTCTTTTCTTCAGGATCCAATTCATCCTCAAGAGGATTCTCGTTTGCCTCCTCATCTCCTTCTGAATCATTTTGTTCATCCCTTCTAGGATTCTTCTCCAATGCTTCCAACCTTGCCAAGATTGATGCATTCTCTCTTCTCATTTGCCTTAACTCTCTTTCCCTTGCAGCATCCTGTTCTCTTCTTTCCCTCAACTCTTTTTCTCTAGCCTCTAAGGCTTCCCTCAGTTCATTATTCTCCCTAGCCATTTGATTCTTAGGAGGCATCCTTACAACTCTCTCAAACCCTTACTATTTCACATGATCCTACCACTCCCTCAAGGACCTACTTGTGGCTCTGATACCAATATGATGCAGAGAACCTAGGTACTGAGAAGGACACTTCAAACCTTCAATGAAATGACTCTCAAGGTTCACTGTCTTTAACAGAGATCAAACTTCTCATAAGGCAAGGCTTTAATACAAAAACTAAATATGTTCATGACACAAAGTGAGGGGACTTCAAGACACATATCTTAGGGTTCCTAACTTAGTCTAAGATTCCATCATCTCCATTATACAGGACCTACAGCACAACAATCTTTACTCTGCCCTTCATAGACAGTCACACATTTCTACTTCATTAGAGAGACATTCAAAGTATTCTCCTTGGGATGATCTCCATTTATACAACTCAATCTCATACTACATACCAAATCAATAACATGCCTACCACCTAATGCCTTCCTTGACAAATTAACAACCCATCAAATCTAACTAATACCTTCTTTGTGGTGACTGTTTCCAATGAGGACTGACAGAGTCTGATGTAGGCAGAATGAATAGGTTTCATTGAGGAGTTTGTCTTACCCTCTATCATAGGATCATTGCTAGATCCAGAGCATCTTGTATCAATGACAATGATTGATATTTTACAAAATCTCCACTTCCACAGTCGGTGGTCATCATCTAGTTGTTGTTGTCCTTCTCTAAGTCCCTAACCATGGTTTTGCAGGGTCATCTACAAGGAAAACTCACCCTAATCCATTCTCCTACCTCTAAAACCTTCACAATCCCTTGCATTAACTACTATACAATCCATTCCACTGATCATAAATAGAAAAGATCAGTGGAATGAAGAGAAATCCATCAAGTTGTTTAGAAGAAGCCCTAACTCAGGGTTTACAACAGTCAATAGAAAACCAATGATTTCTTCCACCTAGTTTAGTGTCAAGACCTTAAACAAGGTTCAAATCAAAGCTATCACAATCCACTAATCATCCAATATATTCATGGGCTATGATTGTTCCGTACAGAATAAGGTACGGGCTGGAAACAACAAAAAAAACACAAAAAATGTAGGAAAACAGTTGTTTCTTCGTTCTT
Source organism: Cunninghamia lanceolata (assembly GCA_027924645.1). Classification (NCBI taxonomy): domain Eukaryota; kingdom Viridiplantae; phylum Streptophyta; class Pinopsida; order Cupressales; family Cupressaceae; genus Cunninghamia; species Cunninghamia lanceolata. The sequence continues at coordinate 389,667 of BSBN01000078.1, forward strand.
ATTCCACTTCCACCAAATGCCTCTTAATAATGAATCCTTTACATGCTTAAAGTAAGCCTCCTACATTTGCATGAAGTCATTTGGGAGTGGTTGGGGTTGATGAAACTGCCCCAACCATCGAACTTCTTCTTTGTTTCTAACTGCAGCACTTGTTTATTGTTTAGTAATTGTCCTCTCTTGGATTGTATCGACTATTTTTGGGTTTAATAATGCTTTCCAACATTTGGTTAACCTTGGACAAGGTTCTAACACACCTTCTAACCTTTGACATGCTTCCAACCATGAGGGTTGCCTCCTACACACTTTAGGAGGGCTACAAACTTAAGGAAATATATGACTACCTTTTACAATATGATTGTCCTTCTTAGGACTTACAACATGAGAGTAGTCTTATAGTCATTTGGATATAGTCCTTTTACATTTATGGCATACAAGCCTTATTACAACATGAAGATGGTCTCAAGGACCTTATTAAACCAAGACAAAATACTTGAAGATCAAGTAAAACCTAGCTATCTTGGTGCTCCTGCACCATGAACCGAAAATAGTGGAAGTCCAACAAAAGTATGGGGAAGATAAAGATACATCAACTGATGATTCCCTTAAGACTCAAGAAACCTTAGATAATAAAGAAATATCAGGTCATGATGATCTAAAGACCTAGAAGGTAGATACATCAGGTGCGGATCATAATGTGATTGAAGATCAGGCAGATGCACCTATTTCAAACACAATTATATCCGTGGATACCAATATGCCTTAGGATGAGGAAATTCCTAAACTGGATGAGACACAGAAGGAGGAAGTAAAAGATCAGGATCAGCATGTAGATACACAACGTGATTCCCCTCTGCAAGAAGAAGTTCCTCAACAGGAGGAAGTACCACAAGATTCCCCTCATGAAGAGTATCATGAGGAAGAAATGAGAAAATCACCCTCTCCACCAAAAATAGAGATAAATTTTAGAGATCGGGGTGGACATGATCATGACAGACATGATGATGATGGCAATCAAGGATCCAGAGATCAAATATCTCAATGGCTAGAGCAAGAAATAGGTATGGAAACAAGTTTCAAAATCAAGGAATTTGATGTCTCGACATTATTCTCAAAAACCATTATGAAGCCCAAGAGGAAGGCTAGATTAACATCTGCAATAAGAAGAGATCCTGCTACAGGCAGAAGGACCGCCCAGGTAGCACTTCCCACAGTTGAAAAGGAGAAAGACAAGATCACCCTGGAAGAATTCCAAATCACTATAGTTGATTTAGGGTTTGCCAATGAAGACCCAAAAGGTCAGGGAGGGAAGGACATAATAGATTCTTTAACCCAAAGGGTGAAGAAAGAAAAGGAGAAGAATAAGCAGCATAAAGAGCACATTGCTCAGCTGCATGCATACATAAAAGGGTTAATTAACCCTGATAATACGGTATCAGATCAGGTAGTCCCATTGACTGTGATTTCTTAGGAAGAGGTCAATAAATTGGACCTTATGAGGCATGAGTTAGTGATTATGAGAAAGTGGATGTCATCCGCACTCACAGGAGCTAAGGAAGTAGTGAAAGCCTCTTTGCAGAGGTGGAATTCTTTGGGTATCTCAAAGATAAAAGTTGATAAATTACAAACGGAGACCGGAAGAAGGTCATTCCAGTTGGAGAAAGCCTTGAGTGCTTTGAGAGAAATAAAGAGGATTAATCCTCAGGTCCTAATAAGCAACTAGGTGCTAAATAATAACACTTCCATATTGGTGGATATTTGGTATAAAGACATCAGATTTGAATGTGATGTACTAAAGAGGTGCAGCAATAAATTGAGAGATATCAATGTGAAGTTGCATGACATGATGTCTTATGAGGTAGAAGTCCTAGAGGCCTTAGAGGGGAAAGTAGAAGGTAAAATTGAGAACCAAGATGCGGACTTTCCCATGAAAGCTCTACATAATAATTTTCAGCCGATGGCTGATGACCCTCTTAACCACCTGATAGAAGAAGCAATGAACAAGATCATGAGGATCAAGGTCAAGCTGGATAACTACAATGAAACATTAAGCAGCAAGAAAAATAAATTAGAAACCCTCAGGGATAAGTTCCAATCACATAAGCATGCCATTAGCAAAGCCAAAACTCAGGATGGTGGAGAAATTAAAAGAGTAGTGGAAGCATATGAAAATATTAGGACAATCATGCAGGTCCATCTACAAGGAGACATTCATCAGGATGATGAAGACATGGAAAGCAATGATCATGATGATCATGAAGATGAAGAAGAAGAGCCTGATGAGTAGATGAAGATGTGCCACAAAGGGAAATACATGCATCAGGTACTTAGAAGAAAATAAGTTACCTAGATGGTTGCCAGCTAGCAACCTGTGCCACGAGATAAAGTTGACCAAGTCAAAAGGAATGTGCACTATAGATCTTAATTGATAAATCTTGATCGTAGATCATGTGTAACCACTCCCTCACCTTGTTCTATAAAAGGTATAGGGATGCTTTGTTTTTAACATTCAAAGCTTAATTAAAATTTGTTTGCTGAAATATCAGGGCCTATTTCAAAGTTATTGTAAGCATACATATTTTCGCATACTTAATGAAAGAGAAGACTAGTTTGATTACAAATCATCGTAAATTTTGGGTAATCTATGTTTGAATTCTTGATATATGCTTTGATTTGCTACATCCCTTGGAGTGCTCATCAGTCTGCATATATTGTTTTCATTCCTCATCCTTTGAAGTTTGCATCATCTATATCTAGCTGTGGAACATCCTGGTGAAAATATGGTTTGATTTCTTCTTTCTCATGACTATATCAAGTGTGTATGTGACTCAATAGCTGAAGATTCATCATAATTTAGAGCATTATTTTTACATTTCTTTTAATTTTAGAACAATTCACCATCACAATTGCAAATAATTGACAATCAGAAGCAAATTACATAAAATATGTAGACATCTCATAGATAACTAAAAATTCATAGCATATTTGAAGCTAAAGCATGTGTAATTGACAAATATCATGCAAAGATTTAAGTATAGACACAATATTTGTAGAAATATTCTATGTAGAATGACTTTTCTGTGTAGAATCATGACAGGAACAAAATCTTGTTGATAAGCAAACGTAAGGCCCCAAAATGGAGACAACAACTCACATCAACTACCGAGTAATGTCAGTAGATTAAGAACTAATCCATGGAGACTTGGGATCATGAATTTTTTGAATTCATCGTATCTTTCAAGATGAGTAAAGGTTGTTGTGTAACTTTTATTCTATGTTTGTTTATGACTAACATCATGATCAACTTAAATTGACGCTAGAAGGAGGTCCCGAATTGGAAAGAACACATAGCTTTATCATATTTAGTAAGTTTATCAAATTTAATGATGCACATAGTAAGGTGACACTAAAATACCTCCAAATTTTAAGTAATACGCAAGGAGTTGTTGTATTATGCTTGCACATGCTAATCATTTCTAAAGTTTTCAAAATTGATCATAAATATTGCAAGCTTTAAGGTAAATCATCGTGAATTTAGAAAGATCAATCTTATTTCAGGTAGATTTGTCAAAGCTTTGAGGTAATAAGCCTTAGGAACCTGATATCCGATTGCAAGAGTCACCAAACATAAATATCACCTCATATTTGCATGTTTGTGCAAATATTTCATAAATATCTAGTCAGTATCCTTTGCTGACTATAAATATTGCCTTCGCTGGTAAATTCCAACCGATCTTTACAGTCAACTAGCCAATTTCCCTTAACATTGAGAAATCCTGGCTCACAGGCCAAATACCAGGTCTAGGTCTAGTGGAATATTTAAAGAATTGCCTGTTAGAGGATTTAGACCTAGAACTATAGATATCCATCATACTCCCGATTCTAGTGCTTCAAGAGCATCACCAGAACGTCCTCCTGTGACTCATATTGGTTTGCAAATACCTACAGGATCACCAGTTACACCTTAGGTTCAACCTCAGCCGGTCAAACCTCAAGGTCAACCTCCTCCAGTTGCAATGTCGTTCTTTGCAGCAGAATCACCTTTAGCTTTCAATGCATATCATCCTTTACCAAAGAATCTAAATAAAATTTGTTCGAAATATCATCCATATCAGGATGCAGATTATCATATCAGAACTTTCAAAGAAGCCTTCTGTAGAGCTAGAATAGAACATCAGGACGTTGTATGCAGATTATTTCCTTTTTCCTTAAGGGAAGAAGCCTATAATTGGTATATTAGCCTTGGTTAAGGTTCAGTCAGATCTTGGGCTATCCTGGAGAAAGATTTCACTGATAGGTTCAAGGTACCAATAGGTCCTTCAATGAACTATCACCTATTTGCCACAATTAAATGGTTTGAAGGAGAACCTATTGCTAATTTCAATGCTAGGTTCTAGAAAATGTTATCCAAGTTAGTCTCTCCATATGTTGTAGCAGATGAAGCTGCTAGGATAATTTATTATTCAACCTTGGATCCTTTAACTTCCATGTTCATCAGGAGAGCACATCCTGAAATCACAACCTTAACAGGAGCTTTCCAAGAAGCTATTAAAGTCAATCAGCAGCTAGTCCCTACTCCTACACCAAACATAGCATTTCCCACACTTCCTGGTTATCTAGGATATTCTGCCCAACCACAGCATAATGGAGCCATGATGCCTCTAGCTATCATGCCAGCACCTTTGCAGATACCTCCATTGAGTATAATGCCACCTCCAAATGGAAATGGCTAGATGCTGCAATATCCTGGACAAATATAGGCACCTTAGGTTGTAGACCAGAATAACAACAATGGATCTTCCTTCTTCAAGCCTTTGACATAAAATGTAGTGGCTAAGGCTCAGGAAGAGAAAGAAGAGATTAAAGAAATATCAACTCAGCTAAGGAAGCTTACAACTAAGATCACTCACTTAAGGAGTCAAAACTTCTACTCCCAGCCTAATCAAAATAGAGGTTATAACAATGACAGACCAAACTATCCTAATAGGGGGTACAATAACAATAATTATAATAACAATGACAATAATAATCCTCAAAGACAGCCTAGAGTGTGGAACACTAGGCCAAAGAATGGTTCCTTGCCATCACCCCTAGACAATCAGCCTCCTGGTGAGCCCAAATAGACTACTAGAGTCAACCTTGTAGAGGCAGCCCTCACTAACTGGTGCAGAATTCATAACACCAATGCACATGTAGAGTTAGATTGTCCTCAATTCAGAATTGCTGCTAGCATTTTCTAAACTGAAGTGTCCAACACTTCAGGAAATCAACCTCAGGTAGAAGGAAATGAACTTGTTCCTTGTGGATATGATTCCATCCTAGTGCTGGAAAGTTACACTCATCATCCTTATCAGTAGACAGTGCCTTCTCAACAAGATTATATCCTGGTATGTGAGGAAATAGCCATGGCTTTTGAATCAAATTATGTTTTCCCCTTTGAGGATGAAAATGAGCCTTCAAATGAACATGAGGAGGTGCATGCCTACCAACAACAATATCTAGGTAAGCATAACTATAACCTGAGAAATAATGCCAATAGACCTACTAGTCCATTGACCTCTTCCTTGCCTCTAAATAATTTTAATACACCTCCTGATCCCAAGGTGAGTAATAACCCTGGATTCCCCAAGGTGAATGCTCAATATCTAGCACCACCAAACACAACATCAAAAGTTGTAAGTTTGCCTCATGAATCTGACAAATTAGTCACATATCTGGCTGATGAAATGAAGAAGATCAAAATCAGCCTATCCTTGTTAGAGTTGCTCAAAACCCCTACCATCAAGAAGGCATTTATGAAATCACTAGATGATCCTGCTCCTAAAGAGGATAGTCATCCCTTAGGTCAGTCTGGTAGTAAGGATCATGCTGCCAGAGACAATAATGTTAAACATAAGGTGCCAGCTACTGTTTAAGCTGCAGAGACCTCCCACATGACCTTATATAGAGATAAAAGTGAGTCACCTCCATTACTCCTCACAATAAAAATGTTTAGTAAAAACCTACACAACTATTTGGTAGACTTAGGAGCATCTATGAATGTAATACCCCTGTCTATATGCAATGCTTTAGGACTGTATCCTACTAAATATTTGAAGAAAGTCACACAACTAGACAAAACAGAAGTAAGTGTGGTGGGAGAGTTAACCCACATTCACATGCAGCTTGCCTCGGATCCCAGAATCCAATATTATATTGACATTCAAGTAGTTGACATACCTGATACATATGGGATGTTGCTCAGCAAAGACTAGTCTAAAACCCTCAATGGATACATGTGCACAGATTTCAGTCACATGTGGTTACCCTAGAAGGGGATACCAAACTAGATAAGAATAGATGCTGAACCAAGAATGAAGCACATGATCACCGAATACAACAAAACTAATGAGATCATGTATGTGGATGTGGAACCTAGAGTTTACTCCATAAGACCTCAGACTGTCAGGATAGAGGAGATGTGAGGCCGACTATTTTGCCTCCTATATTTTGATCATTGTGCTATTCAGTAGTGACTATGTTTCATATTGTAGACTTGATGTTTTATCTCATTGATTTGATATATGTGATTTGATTCGGTCATATTGATGATATGCTGTGGTTCGATATATGGATTTATATTAGATGTTATTTTGTTATGAGATTTTAGTTGATTATGTGATTGGAATTTATTGACATGTGATGGAAATACAGTTAATATGGAATTAGTTATTGATGGATATTGTTGTATTTTCTGCGTGAATTTAATTTCCAGTTGCTTCGGCTATCACTTTCATGACAGAACTGACACTTGATCGAGATGTGCAGGTTTACGTTCCCTAGCCACGGGAAATCGGAGGTAGGATTCACACCATGTTATTTCCGGTTAAGCCGATCCATTCCCAAGAGGGATGAGGATCACGTGTGAAATTGCATGATGATTTATTGTGTTTGGTTTAAATTTTAATTATTATTTTTAAGCCTTAGTACCCTCTCTCTTTCTTATTTTGATTAATGTTAAGTGTTGTAAAATTTTAATTGATTTATGTCAATTGGCATTTTTATTGTTTTATTTGGTCCATTTATATGTGGATTTTTGACCCCTTTCATGACCCCTAGGGTCCCAAAAGTTACCCTAGGTGGTCAACCATGAGACTAGGGTCAACTTGGACCACCTAACCCTAGTTTTGACTCACCCTAGGTAACCCTCTAAGAGTGACAAAATTGGGAAGAGGGGAGATGGGGATGGGCCTTGCCTTGGGAAGAGCACCCCTCCCATCTCTAGGTTTTGGGAAACATTCCCAAGGAAGACTTAGGAGGTCTCCAAGAGTCCTCCCAAGCTCCCAAGTGAGTGGGAGCACCACTCAAGGCCATTGTCTTGTTGAAGGGTGAGTGGGAATCCAACTCACCATTTGTCCCTCTCCCACTTGTGTGGAAGCACAAGTGGATGAGGTGGAGATGGAGGTGAAGGGAGAGGAGGACACTTGTCATCCTCTTACCTTCTCTCTATTCCAAGTGGCCTTGGTGGAGGGAAGAGATGGTGACAAATGTCACCACCTCATTCTCTCAAGGCCAAATAGAGGGCCTATAATAGCTCCTCTTGTAGAGGAGTGGGGGTTCTTGCATCCTATTCTTTTCCTTGTTTTTTTTTTGACACCTCTTGCAAATTGAGTTTTCTTTTCTAAGTTTGGAGGAGTTGGAGAAAGTTGGGGAGATTTTGAAAGTAGGAAGGCTTGGGAAGGCTTGGAGCTCTTCACCAATTTCTTCTTCCATTGTCAAGGCCTTGAAGGTAGGCCTCTAAACTAGTTCTTGCTTTGCTTTTATGATGTCCATGTTTGATTTTTGGTTGACATATTGTTGTATTGTGTTGTTTTACATTTGATGTTGGGGTGGGTGTCATGGTGAGAGCACCTCCAATGGAGGAAATGCTCAACTAGTATGGGTAGGGGAGAGGAACAATCCTTGGGGGTTCTCCCACAGTTTGTGTTTAAGTGTTTATGCCTTGAGGGCCTATTATCATTTGAGGAGGAGTATCTATATGGCAAGAGTGCCAAGCATTTTGGTGTGAGATTCTGGTGGATTGTGTTGTTCAGGGATTTTGGCTTGAGGCCATGTGATGAGATCTTCTTTATCATTGGGAGCCCCTTTAAGTTGAGAGGTCTATTCCCTACCCTCACCTAACTCATTTCCATGAGTAGAGTAATGTGTTAAACCTATGGGGTGTATCTATTTTGTGTTTAGTTGTGTTTGAATTCTATTGTGGTTTGGTACACCTGTGTGAAATCCCCTACCTCCCTAGCTCAGGGGTGACCCACTTGTGTGTCTACGGTAGGGAGGAGAGCTTTCCTTTTATTGTGGTTGTTTTCTGTTGTCTTGTAGTTATGTTGCTTGCAAGTTGTTGAGTGGGAGATGAAGTAGTTATGGAGCCCATCCTTATGAGACCTTGTAGTGATATTTGGGTTGTTGAAGCCATGGCCATTGTGGCCTCATAGTGTCATAATTGAAAAGGGATTGTATGGTTATCATTGCCATGTAGTTGGCTGTAAGTGATTATCCAGTCCAACTTTAAGATATTGAGGCTAAAATGGTTTAATTCCCTTCATTATGTGGCTAGAAATGTGTTGAAAAGGCACTATGCATGAGTTAGAATGTTGCTATTAGAACTTGTTGTAAAGGAAGAAAAACAAATGCATTTTATCCTTATCAAGTTGTGAAATTGGTTAAGATGCAAGAGTATGAATTACTGTATTTTCTGTCAAAGAAGTTTAGTGAGTGGAAGAAGAACATAAGTATGAATGAAATGCATATCTCCTTACCTTGTTGTTGTCCCAAAGGAAAAGTAATGTATTGCATTTAGAGAAAGCTTATTATGAAACTCCCATAGAGTTGGCTATGTATTTGTGTAATATAAACTTCTGCTTTAGTTCACTTGACACTGTCTATTTACTATCTATTAAGTTGTGGGTTAGATGTGGACTTGAAATCCATTTTGTAACAATTATCCCATTTCAAGTATTGTGAAAATGAAAAGGAAAAAAAAAAAAAAAACTATGTGTTGTGAGATGCTTGAAGTTACAGATTTGAAATTTGGGAAAATAGATGCATTCCTCTATATGTATGTAAGCTTGTATTTGATACAACCAGAATTCAATATCTCCATATTCTATTATGTTAAATGCTTTTGTATTAAAAAGGAAACACTATTTTGCAATTGAGATTTGGAGAGATAATTACATTCAGGGACCTTGAAGATTCCCCCTATATTCCATAAAGAATAGCTATATTTCATTAGAAATTAAGCCTGTATGAAAATGAAAATTCTGTATTATGATATTTAATTTTTCTCTACATGTTTGGACAAAAAAATATATTGATATATCAGAATGGAAATAGATATACATTCTTATATAAATATAAATATATATATTTAATATCTAAATATATATACAGGTATACATACACATATATATATATATATTTAATATATATAAATATTTATTTAACTCTTCGAAATACTTACATCGCTATTGAAGGGCGAGGGTTTCATCTAATTAAATTTAAGGAACTTATACATTGTAAAATTTACAACAAAATAAAAGAAAAAAAAATAAGGAGAGGGGGTATGGGGGACGGCGGCCATGACAGCTGCCGCCACCCATACCTCCCCACACCCCTTAACCACCATAGCCACCACTGGCCCTCGCAGCCTCTAGACCACAGCGATTGCCTAATCCTCCCCGTAGTCCTTACTGTATGTGTCGTCCCTCCCTTTCTTGCGCAACACGATATCTCCATGCCACCCTCTGTAACTTATGCCGCCACCATCACTCCTGGCCATGCCTCTAATCCAGTCACCACAGTCCTCCCCTGCCTGGTCCGCCTCCGTCGGCCCCCTTTGGCCTTTTGCACCCTAAACAAAAACAAATTTTAGGGCACACACAGATAAGAATGTAATAAAAGAAAATGGAGTTTAGGGCAACAAGAGAAAATGGAAATGTTAGAATAAGATTAGGGTTCTCTCATAAAACCATAAGTGTTTTTTTTAAATTAGGGCTTATGAGGATTTAAATTCCTTTTTTTTAATTTATTTAAAGAGCTCACGTGAACTTTCCAATACTCATGGTTATGTATGAGAGAAATATATCATATTTATATATCTATCAAATGAGCCCTTATAATTATATAAATATAAACAATATTATATTTAAATAAATATATGTATAATGTTGTTTATTAATAAATTGGTAAAATCATTTAAATAATAAATATATTTAATTGATAAGTCTTCTTTTTGTGTTTCTTTTCCTATAATACATGTATTTCATTTAAATAATTTAATATATTTATTTTGATAAGCTTTTTTCTTCTCTTTTTATTAAAAAAAATATTATTTTAAACATGTATTATATTTTTTTTATTATTATTCCAGAAGGAAGCCTTTTGGACAAATTAAGTAAGGGTTGTAAAATTCTAGCCAATATTATGTACAACAACAATTAAATTATTTATGGTATATATATAAGTATTTTTTTGTATATTTCCAAGCAAGAGTATTAATCGTAAATGGAACTATATACTCATAGGTTAACTAAATTAAGTCAACCTACGCTTCCATTGGTGGTTAACCCATCTAAACCTGTAGGGGGAGAAAAACAACCAACCAAGAAAAGGGAGGCAAACTTTTAATGCCAAGATTAGCCTGAGCATAAACCCCATGAATGGCACCAAGCAACAATAGTTAAACCTATACAAGTGGCTTGGGTTACCAGGTTAATAAAGAGCTTAACCCCAAATAGGATAACTACGTAGTCAAGTAAAACGATAGTGTAATGAATCTTCCCCCTCGTCGTTAACTCTTTATGCGATATTTATTTGATCCTCGATAGATATCGATCCACGTATCCTGCTTAGTCATGTGCCATATGGACTTCATACTAAGACCTTTTGTCATTCCAAGTCCTACTAGGGATCATTGTAGGCAAATTTTAATCTCGCCTAGGAAACTTAGGTTTCAGGTTGTTTAATCTAACCCTAGGAGTGACATACTTCATGTCACACACCCCTGGATAGCCTACATCTCATTTAACTTGTTGTCATGTTTACGCCTCAAGCATATTGCCATCGAGCACGCAAGCTACTAGAGAGAAAAGTTTTTCGTGGTTCGTGTCATGACCACATGTCAAATGTGGGCATGACATGCGTGTTTTGTGTTGTGACCACACGGGAGATGTGGGCATGACATTTGGTATCAGAGGCAGGTTTTTAAAACACTAGGCTTGTTTTAGGCACTTTATTACTTCTGCAACTATGATTGATTTGTGGCTACCTCATTTTGTAGGATGCCTCCCAGACAAGTTCGGCGAGCGCAGACCTGCCGCACTCCACCCACAGAGGTATGCACTGATTCATCAGCTGCGGGACCAGGTCAGCCACTGGTACAGCCAGAGCCACAGGTATAGCCAGATCCACAGGTTTAGCCACTCCTACAGCCACAGCTAATTCCTTAGGCACCATAGGCACCACCGGTCCCACCAGATATGGGACCACAGATATTACAGGCCTTACAAGCAATTCTAGATAGGCTCCCACTGATAGTAGCAGAGCCACGTATCGAGCCCTGCGAGGATCCGTGAGAGGAGCCCCGTGTAGAGCCGCGAGGGGCACCACGTGAGGAGCCTTACGTCGAGCTACTAGAGACAGAGGAGGTTGGTTCGGCCAATAGGGCCCATAGCAGGAGCCCCCCACATCAAGCTAGACAAGATGAGATAGTGCGTGTAGAGCACTTAGGTCATAGGCCTTATGAGTATCATGCAGACGAGCCTTTCAGGGGGCACAGAGATAGGGGAGATCCCATCCGGGACATATTGAGGTTGAACCCTCCTACATTCATTGGGACCATAGAGGGAGCTAAGGCAGAGGCCTGGCTGATCAGTTTAGATAGGTGCTTCGTGTTGTGTCCTTACAAGGGCAACATGAAGGCCCGTATGGCAGTTCACTTGTTGCGAGACGAAGCAGGTACCTAGTGGCACACTGAGGAGTGCAAGCGCCACCTATCTTTGGACACCCTCACATGGGAGACCTTCATTGAGCGCTTCAATGCACGCTATTTATCAGACCACTATAGGTAGCATCGTCTAGACGAGTTCCATGACCTCTAGCGGAGAGGACTTACAGTGGCTCAGTATGAGGCTAGGTTTACAGAGCTATCTAGATATGCAGAGTATCTCCATGACGAGAAACTCCTGGTGCACAAGTTTATTAGAGGGCTTAATCACAATATAGCAGGGCCTGTTTAGATGGCAGACCCCCAGACTTTGAATGATGCTACCGAGAAGGCATACATTGCTGAGGAGATTTAGGGATGAGGGCAGAGTTCTCACCCTCAGTTTCAAGATTGGGGACAGCAGCATCAACAGAGTTTTCATAGACCATCGTAGCCACCCCACAAAGGAGGATTCAGTTCAGCATCTTTACCTCCTAGACCCTCACAGCAGCAGTAGAGAGCTAGGACACAACAGGGGTCATAGGGGGGACATAATAGGGGTTGGCAGTAGTAGGGCCTACGCAGAGATCAGAGATAACAGGGACCACCTATGGGACCTGTGAGGACACAACAGTCTTATAGAGGTTCACAGGGGTCTACCGACAGATCAGGACAATAGCAGACGGGTAGGACCTAGACTATACAGGTACAGGTTAGGGGCCCTTGTTATGTTTGTGGTGGAGCAAGACACCTAGCTAGAGAGTGTCCACAGGGTTTTACAGCAGGGTGACAGCCTCATGCAGGAGGTTCAGAGTAGACAGTGGGTGATGTGGGTAGATCCCACCGTATGTTTGCAGCGGTTGATAACTGCCAAGTAGATTTTTAGGCATCAGTGATTGAGATGTCAGGTATGATTTGGGGTAACCCCATTTCTATTCTATTTGACTCTGGTGCTACTGATTCATTTATATCTCCATCGTTAGTGGAGCGTTACAGGCTGGTGGCCTCTAGGCAGGGTGATAGGTGGGTAGTTGAGTTGGCTTCAGGAGCCAAACTAATAGTAGATACCTTTATCCGTGATTGTGAGGTTGCTTTGGGATCCTTCACTACAGTATGTGACCTTAGAGTCATGACATTAGGATCCTATGATGTGGTGTTGGGTATGGATTGGCTTGTGGCTCATCGAGCCAAGCTAGATTGTCGCCGAAAGGCGATCAACTGTTTAGACAATCACGACACATCAGTTGAGATTGTGGGCATGCAAAAGCCCACCGCAGTACGTATGATATCCGCTCAGCAGCTTAAGCACTGCATGTGGAAGGGTTGTCAGTTGTTCGCCATCACAGTGAGCGATAGATTAGATGACGAGCCAAAGGCAACTTTGGATGATCATCCCATCCTTAGAGAGTTTGCCGAAGTTTTCCCAGCAGAGTTACCGGGGATGCCTCCCTGACGTGGGGTAGACTTTCATATAGACTTAGTGCCGGGTGCCGAGCTAGTGTCCCGTGCACCCTATAGGATGACCACACATGAGCTCACTGAGCTCAAGCTACAGTTGGGGGACTTGCTAGAGAAGGGGCACATCCGACCGAGCGTTTCACCTTGGGGCGCTCCTGTCATCTTCGTGAAGAAGAAGGATGGGTCTCTTCATTTGTGTATGGACTACAGACAGTTGAATACAGTGATGGTGAAGAACCATTACCCGCTGCCTAGGATTGATGATCTTTTTGACCAGATGCAGGGTATCAGGGTGTTCTCTAAGATAGACCTGAAGTCTGGGTATCATCAGTTATGCATCATAGAGGCAGATATCCATAAGACCACCTTCTGGACTCGTTATGGGCACTATGAGTTCACAGTAGTTCCCTTCGGCTTGACGAACGCCCCTGCAATGTTCATGAGTCTCATGAACGGGGTGTTCCGTACCTATCTAGATCGATTCGTGATCATTTTCCTTGATGACATTTTGATCTACTCACAGACCGAGGAGGAGCATGAGGAGCACCTTCGTCAAATTTTACAGTGTTTGCGAGAGCAGAAGCTTTATGGGAATTTGGCGAAGTGTGCCTTTTTCAGGACAGAGGTTTAGTATCTGGGGCATATTCTTTCTGGTGATGGAATCTCAGTAGATCCATCGAAGATCAGAGCTATCAGGGATTGGCCAGCACCCACGAGTGTGACAGAGGTCAGGAGTTTCATGGGGTTGGCTGGTTATTACTGTCATTTTGTTAAGGGCTTTTCTTGGATTGCGCACCCCATCACTTCCCTTCAGCGGAAGGGGAAGAGCTTTCTTTGGACTGAGCAGTGTGAGAGGGCATTTGGGGTCCTCAAGGAGCATCTTACCAGCGCTCCTATTCTAGCAGTTCCTGATCCTGCAGCAGATTTCATGGTTTGTATGGATGCATCACTTGAGGGATTAGGAGCTATACTTATGCAGGGTGGTAGAGCAATCGCGTATGAGTCACGAAAGCTCAAAACTCATGAACTGAACTACCCCACTCACGACTTGGAGTTAGCAGCAGTGGTTCATGCCCTAGTCCGTTGGAGACACTTCTTGTTGGGCCATCGCTTTGAGCTCCATTCCGATCATCATAGCCTTCAGTATATTTTCACACAGCTGAATCTGAATGCCCGTCAGTGGCATTGGATGGAGTTTCTCTGCGAGTATGATTTTGATGTCCACTACATCAAAGGGAAGGAGAACATGGTTGCTGACATATTGAGTCGGAGGTGCCACGAGCTCTTGACCTTGACTTTGCGAGTGGACTTGAGGGACTGCATTATTTAGCATTTGCCAGAGGATGAGAGGTATCTAGAGGTGCAGTAGGAGATCAGATCATAGAGGGCCCTTGTGGGCAAGTTTGTAGGGTATACATTGGACACAGATGGTTTGCTTCGTCATCGACAGCGCATCTATGTACCCCACGCAGGTGACCTACATACTGTGGTGCTATTAGAAGCACATAGATCATGTTATACGGCATATCCAGGGGTGAAGAAGATGCATGCTGATCTTCGATAGCTATACTATTGGCCAGGTATGAGACGTGATATAGCAGAGTTTGTTACTCATTACCTTGAGTGCCAGAGGGTTAAGGCTGAGCATCAGCATCCAGCAGGTCTCTTATACCCACATGATATACCTACGTGGAAATGGGACACCATTTCCATGGATTTTATTGTTGGTCTTCCTATGTCCTCGCATCACCATGATGTCATCATGGTGATAGTCGACAAGTTGACCAAGGTGGCTCATTTCTCTCCTATACGCACGACGTACAATGCGCCAGCTGTGGCGAAGGTATTCTTGGATGATATTGTGAGACTACATGGGGTACCTCACTGCATTATTTCAAACAAAGATCCAGTGTTCACTTTAGCTTTTTGGAGAGCCTTACAGCAGGGATTGGGCACACAACTCAATTTTAGCTCCGCTTATCATCCAGAGATAGATGGGTAGACAGAGAGGGTGAATCAGATATTGGAGGACATGCTTCGGATGTATGTTATGGACCATCAGTCTGGATGGGAGGAGTATCTTTATCTAGTTGAGTTTGCCTACAATAATGGGCATCACAGCTCATTAGGTATGCCTCCCTTTCAGGCTTTATATGGCAGACCTTGCAGGACACCATTGAGTTGGGATTGGATTGAGGATAGAGTTGCCATTGGTCTAGAGCTTGTGCAAGATATGGAGCAGTAGGTCACACTGATTAGACAGAGGTTGTAGGAGGCACAGGATAGGTAGAAGAAGTATGATGATGCTAAGAGGATAGATCAGAGTTTCACAGTGGGGGACAGGGTATTAATTAGAGTGCGGCCACACAAGAGTCCAATCCATTATGGAAAGGGCTCTAAGCTTGCACCTCGTTTCGTAGGACCCTTTCAGATTTTGGAGCAGATAGGACCAGTTGCCTATCTTCTAGCATTACCACCGAGCCTGTCACGTATCCACGATGTCTTTCATGTTTCTATTTTGAGATGATATATTTTTGATGTATCTCATGTACTGGACTAGAGTGCTTTACAGGTAGAGGCAAATGGGTAGTTGGTGCTGGAGCCAATTCCCAAATTGGCTCGTCAGACACTGGGCCTTCGAGGTCGAGAGCTAGACTAGGTTAGGGTCCAGTGAGATCAATATGACGAGGTCATGGTGACATGGGAGGATGCAACTAGTTTGAGGGCACTCTATCCTCACCTTTTTTATGACTTCCAGGAGGAAGTTCAGTCTTAGGGGGGGAGAATGTGAGGCCGACTATTTTGCCTCCTATATTTTGATCATTGTGCTATTTAGTAGTGACTATGTTTCATATTGCAGACTTGATGTTTTATCTCACTGATTTGATATACGTGATTTGATTTGGTCATATTGATGATATGCTATGGTTCGATATATGGATTTATATTAGATGTTATTTTGTTATGAGATTCTAGTTGATTATGTGATTGGAATTTATTGACATGTGATGGAAATGCAGTTAATTTGGAATTAGGTATTGATGGATATTGTTGTATTGTCTGCGTGAATTTAATTTCCAGTTGCTTCGGCGATCACTTTCATGATAGAACTGACACTTGATTGAGATGTGCAGGTTTATGTTCCCTAGCCATGGGAAATCGGAGGTAGGATTCACACCATGTTATTCCCGGTTAAGCCGATCCATTCCCAAGAGGGATGAGGATCACGTGTGAAATTGCATGATGATTTATTGTGTTTGGTTTAAATTTTAATTATTTTTTTAAGCCTTAGTACTCTCTCTCTTTCTTATTTTGATTAATGTTAAATGTTGTAAAATTTATATTGATTTATGTCAATTGGCATTTTTATTGTTTTATTTGGGCAATTTATATGTGGATTTTTGACCCCTTTCATGACCCCTAGGGTCCCAAAAGTTACCCTAGGTGGTCAACCATGAGACTAGGGTCAACTTGGACCACCTAACCCTAGTTTTGACTCACCCCAGGTCACCCTCAACCATGGTGGAGTAAGAGTGACGAAATTGGGAAGAGGGGAGATGGGGATGGGCCTTGCCTTGGGAAGAGCACCCCTCCCATCCCTAGGTTTTGGGAAACATTCCCAAGGAAGACTTGGGAGGTCTCCAAGAGTCCTCCCAAGTGAGTGGGAGCACCACTCAAGGCCATTGTCTTGTTGAAGGGTGAGTGGGAATCCAACTCACCATTTGTCCCTCTCCCACTTGTGTGGAAGCACAAGTGGATGAGGTGGAGATGGAGGTGAAGGGAGAGGACACTTGTCATCCTCTTACCTTCACTCTATTCCAAGTGGCCTTGGTGGAGGGAAGAGATGGTGACAAATGTCACCACCTCATTCTCTCAAGGCCAAATAGAGGACTATAATAGCTCCTCTTGTAGAGGAGTGGGGGTTCTTGCATCCTATTCTTTTCCTTGTTTTTTTTTTTGAGACCTCTTGCAAATTGAGTTTTCCTTTCTAAGTTTGGAGGATTTGGAGAAGGTTGGGGAGATTCTGAAAGTAGGAAGGCTTGGGAAGGCTTGGAGCTCTTCACTAATTTCTTCTTCCATTGTCAAGGCCTTGAAGGTAGGCCTCTAAACTAGTTCTTGCTTTGCTTATATGATGTCCATGTTTGAATTTTGGTTGACATATTGTTGTATTGTGTTGTTTTACATTTGATGTTGGGGTGGGTGTCATGGTGAGAGCACCTCCAATGGAGGAAATGCTCAACTAGTATGGGTAGGGGAGAGGAACAATCCTTGGGGGCTCTCCCATAGTTTGTGTTTAAGTGTTTATGCATTGAGGGCCTATTATCATTTGAGGAGGAGTATCTATATGGCAAGAGTGCCAAGCATTTTGGTGTGAGATTCTGGTGGATGGTGTTGTTCAGGGATTTTGGCTTGAGGCCATGTGATGAGATCTTCTTTATCATTGGGAGCCCCTTTTAAGGTGAGAGGTCTATTCCCTACCCTCACCTAACTCATTTTCATGAGTAGAGTAATGTGTTAATCCTATGGAGTGTATCTATTTTGTGTTTAGTTGTGTTTGAATTCTGTTGTGGTTTGGTACACCTGTGTGAAAACCCCTACCTCCCTAGCTCGAGGGTGACCCACTTGCGGGTCTACGGTAGGGAGGAGAGCTTTCCTTTTATTGTGGTTGTTTTCTGTTGTCTTGTAGTTGTGTTGCTTGCAGGTTGTTGAGTGGGAGATGAAGTAGTTATGGAGCCCATCCTTATGAGACCTTGTAGTGATATTTGGGTTGTTGAAACCATTGCCATTGTGGCCTCATAGTGTCATAATTGAAAAGGGATTGTATGGTTATGATTGCCATATAGTTGGTTGTAAGTGATTATCCAGTACAACTTTAAGATATTGAGGCTAAAATGGTTTAATTCCCTTTATTTTGTGGCTAGAAATGTGTTGAAAAGGCACTATGCATGAGTTAGAATGTTGCTGTTAGAACTTGTTGTAAAGGAAGAAAAAGAAATGCATTTTATCCTTATCAAGTTGTGAAATTGGTTAAGATGCAAGAGTATGAATTACTATATTTTATGTCAAAGAAGTTTAGTGAATGGAAGAAGAACATAAGTATGAATGAAATGCATATCTCCTTACCTTGTTGTTGTCCCAAAGGAAAAGTAATATATTGCATTTAGAGAAAGCTTATTATGAAACTCCTATAGAGTTGGCTGTGTATTTGTGTAATATAAACTTTTGCTTTAGTTCACTTGACACTGTCTATTTACTATCTATTAAGTTGTGGGTTAGATGTGGACTTGAAATCCATTTTGTAACAATTATCCCATTTCAAGTCTTATGAAAATGAAAAGGAAAAAAAAAAAAAAAAAACTGTGTTGTGAGATGCTTGAAGTTACAGATTTGAAATTTGGGAAAATAGATGCATTCCTCTATATGTATGTAAGCTTGTATTTGATACAACTAGAATTCAATATCTCCATATTCTGTTAAGTTAAATGCTTTTGTATTAAAAAGGAAACATTGTTTTGCAATTTAGATTTGGAGAGATAATTACATTCAAGGACCTTGAAGATTCCCCCTATATTCCATAAAGAATAGCTGTATTTCATTAGAAATTAAGCCTGTATGAAAATGAAAATTCTATATTATGATATTTAATTTTTCTCAACATGTTTGGACAAAAAAATATATTGATCTATCAGAATGGAAATAGATATACATTCTTCTATAAATATAAATATATATATATATATACATATATTTATATTTAATATATAAATATATATACAGGTGTACATATATATATATATTTAATATATATAAATATTTATTTAACTCTTTGAAATACTTACATCGCTGTTGAAGGGCAAGGGTTTCATCTAATAAAATTTAAGGAACTTATACATTGTAAAATTTACAACAAAATAAAAGAAAAAGAAAATAAGGAGAGGGGGTGTGGGGGACAGCGGCCATGACAGCTGCCACCCATACCTCCCGTGGTTATTACAGGGGGGTGTGGGGAGGGGGCTCGCCCCCCTCCCCACACCCCTTAACCACCATAGCCACCGCTGGCCCCCGTGGCCTTTAGATCGCAGCGACAGCCTAATCCTCCCCGTAGCCCTTACTGTATGCGTCGTCCCTCCCTTTCCTACGCACCACGATATCTCCACGCTAAAATTGCGCCACCACCATCACTCCCGGTCACGCCTCTAATCTGGTCACCATAGTCCTCCCCTGCCTAGTCCGCCTCCGTTGGCCCCCTTTGGCCTTTTGCAACCTAAACAAAACAAATTTTAGGGCACACACACATGAGAATGTAATAAAAGAAAATGGAGTTTAGGGAAACAAGAGAAAATGGAAATGTTAGAATAAGATTAGGGTTCTCTCATAAAACCATAAGTGTTTTTTTTTTAAATTAGGGCTTATGAGGATTTAATTGCCTTTTTGTTAATTTATTTAAAGAACTCACGTGAACTTTCCAATACTTATGGTTATGTATGAGAGAAATATATCATATTTATATATCTAACAAATGAGCCCTTATAATTATACAAATATAAACAATATTATATTTAAATAAATATATGTATAATGTTGTTTATTAATAAATTGGTAAAATCATTTAAATAATAAATATATTTAATTGATAAGTCTTCTTTTTGTGTTTCTTTTCGTATAATACATGTATTTCATTTAAATAATTTAATATATTTATTTTGATAAGCTTTTTTCTTCTCTTTTTATAAAAAAAAATATTATTTTAAACATGTATTATATTTTTTTTATTATTATTCAAGAAGGAAGCCTTTTGGACAAATTAATTAAGGGTTGTAAAAT
Source organism: Cunninghamia lanceolata (assembly GCA_027924645.1). Taxonomy (NCBI): domain Eukaryota; kingdom Viridiplantae; phylum Streptophyta; class Pinopsida; order Cupressales; family Cupressaceae; genus Cunninghamia; species Cunninghamia lanceolata. The sequence continues at coordinate 409,909 of BSBN01000078.1, forward strand.
TCTGGCCAATATTATGTACAACAACAATTAAATTATTTATGGTATATATATATGTATTTTTTTGTATATTTCCAAGCAAGAGTATTAATCGTAAATGGAACTATATACCCATAGGTTAACTAAATTAAGTCAACCTACGCTTCCATTGGCGGTTAACCCATCTAAACCTATAGGGGGAGAAAAACGACCAACCAAGAAAAGGGAGGCAAACTTTTAATGTTGAGATTCGCCTGAGCATAAACCCCATGAACGACACCAAGCAATGATAGTTAAACCTATACAATTGGCTTGGGTTACTAGGTTAATAAAGAGTTTAACCCCAAATAGGATAACTACATAGTCAAGTAAAACAATAGTGTAATGAATCTCCCCCCTCGTCATTTACTCTTTATGCGATATTTATTTGATCCTCGATAGATATCGATCCACATATCCTACTTAGTCACGTGCCATCTGGACTTCATACTAAGACCTTTTGTCATTCCAAGTCCTAATAGGGATCGTTGTAGGCAAATTTTAATCTCACCTAGGAAACTTAGGTTTCAGGTTGTTTAATCTAACCCTAGGAGTGACACACTTCATGTCGCACACCCCTAGATAGCCTACATCTCATTTAACTTGTTGTCATGTTTACGCCTCAAGCATATTGCCATCGAGCACGCAAGCGTGTGTGAGGTGGTTCTTAGGGTTAGGGAGAAGAGTTTTTCATGGTTCATGTCATGACCACATGTCAAATGTGGGCATGACATGCGTGTTTTGTGTCGTGACCGCACGGGAGATGCGGGCATGACAGGAGATCCTGATGTATGACATGCATCATCATGATGATGATCCTCAGGATGACAAAATAGTTGTAGAATCTGATAATAACCATGAGAATGAAAATGAGGTAGACCATTACAATAATTTTGAAATGCATTTATCTAAACAGGTAAAGTGATGTAAGTTTTTAAAGATACCTGTTAATGATATTCTAATAGATGGATGGTGCAGGTTGCATAATGAGCCACATTTCGAGAAGACCTGTGAAGCATGCATAGATATGATGGAGATAGAACAAGCATGCAGTGATGCATTAGCATCATCATCATCATCATTAGAGGTAAGTTTGTCAAATAGTGATAATGATAGTGACGTTGATTGCTATTTATTTCCTGCAGGAATAGAGGAAGTTATATAGCAAGATGAAAATCATGTTCAGACGATAGAAGAGATGCTAGTATGCAACCAGAGTAATGTTAAGAGAAAAAAGAAAATCACCAAAGGGAGTGATTGTTTAGTTGAATTAGATTATGAATTATCTGATGAAGATAGAGGAAGCAATTTGTCTAAATTTGAGGAGTTTCTGAAAGAAGAGATCCAGAAGATGACACAGCAGCAGAGGTCTCCACAAGATGCCTTGATTGAAAGTTGGTGCAAGTTACATGAAGCACCTCACTCAGAGACTGCTTGCTCTCTATGTTTGCATCTCCTGAAAAGATAGACATTGCCTAGTCTAGAAGATCATCCTTCTGGTGAGAAAAAGAAAGAAGAGCCATCAGCTTCACAAAAGAAAGGAAAGATGAAGTCTGAGAAAGCTGAAATACCTAAGTTAAAGTGGATATCAAGTGGTGCAGCTGCCAGAGCTACAAAGAAAAAGGAAGGTTCAAATAAGCCTTTAGTTGAAGACAAACCTTGGATCCTTAGATTTGATGGATCCAAGTCCAAACAAGGAGCTGGAGTAGGGATAGATCTGATTGATCCATCTAGAAAGTCCTACTTGGCAGCATATAGACTACAGTTCCCCTGCACAATAATGTGACAGAGTATGAGGCTCTAATTCATGGGATACCATTTGCCCTTAAGAAGAAAGTAAAAATTCTGCATGTCTATGGGGACTCAAAATTAGTAGTCAGACAGGTAAGAGGAATTTAGTCCTGCAATTATAAAAAACTGTCTAATTACATACACAGGGTGTGGGACCTGATAGAATCCTTTGATGCATTTAATATCACCCACGTACCCAGAGAACAGAACCATAGGACAAATACTTTAGCCTAGGCTACCAGTACATTGGAGCCACTATTTATTTCTAGTCTAAAAAGATTCTCAGTAGAGCTGGTATTAGTACCTTCTATACCTGACAATATGACCAACCTCCAGGTATTCGACGATGACCAGCATATTTTAGATTTCATCTCCAATAGGGATATATTTGATGCTCAGATCATAGATGACAACAATGTAGAGGATCATGTATGGAAGTGATGCAGAGGTAAACGCAACGGGAGCTTACAACTGGGAAGGAGGAGTCATTAACACAATCGGCATGTTAAAATCCCTATCGGCTTAGCATCATCATCATCATTTCCTGCTAACACAAACAGCATCATCATATTTCGAACGAGCACAATTATCCTCCTGCCGACTACTGTTCACTTCCTCCGCCTTTCGCCTTTCGCCTATCATCAGCATCATGATACTCAGCAAGCGCAAACATCCTCCTGTTTCACTGTTCATCTAGCGCCAAACTCTATCGGCATCATCATGATATTCAACACCACCTTCGTCAGCAGGATATAAAATATCAGGTTGCCTCCAAATATCCTGATGACGACAACTTCAGCACCTTTCCTTTGATGCTTACATCACCCCGATATCTGACTATTCAACCAACAGCATCATGATATGACTTATCCGGTCATATTGAAACATCCTGATGATGTTAACCCAACTTTCTGCCGATGACTTACGCCGATGCCAAAACACTTAGCGACAGCAGGATAAACTTGCATAGGGTGATATTCGTAATATCCTGATGACGATGATGTCACAGGCACCTGATGATGACGTCACGCAATATCCTGATGATGACCTCTCCGGTCCTTAGCCAAAAAATGAACTTTCACTTCCACATCCAATAGCGATATGCGGATGATGGTTACACACGAAAGATGATCCTGACGACGATATACACACTGAGTATATATCCAACTTATATCATCCTGATGCACTTGAAACATGCAAACTTCATCAGTTTCATAACCTGATCCGGATAGCGATATACTCACAGATGACGATGCGATTCACTCCGACTGGTAAAGCACATGCAGACTCCTGTATATCCGTCAACTGCATGCAAACTCACAGAACCGCACAATTTCATATAGAAAATATGATGATCGGGCCGGATCACCTTTTGATCAAAACTTAAAGATTTATCTTTCTAAACCTAGCACATGGGGATGCTAGGTTGATTCACAGCATGCTACCAACTGATCTCTTGAACAATGAAATGCATAAACAGAAAACTAAAATGCAAACTAAGCTATCATACATGACCATTCCACCGATTCACAGGATCAACCGGTGGAAGGGTTGAAAGAATCCATCAACTTGTAATCAGAACAGAAATCAAAACAGATACAGTTGATAAACCAGATAATGCAATTGATGAGATCTTATTCAAATGAAACTCAAATGTCCTATTTCTACAATACTGTCAAACAACAGTGCTTCTCAATATTTGGACTGTTCTCCTGAATCTCAACTCAATCACTAACACAACACCATAACATAACACAACTAACATGCTAAACCCTAACAGATCGAAGGTATATATAGCAATAACCTACGAGTACTACCAACTCACTTCCCAGCAGCTGGGAGCTTCCAAGCGGCTGGGAGAGGACAGCTCAGGCTACCTGATCACAATCTCTAACTGCCTGCACACTCTCCTAGGCTGATCTAATACATATGCATTGGTCTAATGGACCTTATTACATGATGAAGTCAAACATACTAAAAATAGACTAATGTCCTGTCATGCGGACAATTAACCTATATCATGTCTTGTAGGGGTGCTCCTGCACCATACTCCCCAGAAGAAGAAATCTCAAGTCCACTTGAGATGAGAGTATGAAGATCTGCACCATGTTTCTGGATCTGCTCTTCAGTCATCCATACTGCTTCAGAATTCGGTTTTCCCTTCCAAGAGACTAGATACTCCAAGTACTGTTTGTTCCGGGTCTGTTTGACCACTCTGGTGTCCAAAACCTTCTGCAACTGTGGAGGATCATGCTTGGGAATGTCATCATTGACTGTATCCTGTAGGAGTTCCTGATCTGCATCTGGATTAGACTTGTATGGAGTTAAATCACATACATTGAATATAGGGGACAAACCAAGATTAGGTGGGAGTTGTATCTCATAAGCATTCTGTCCATGCTTGTGCAAAATCTGACATGGTCCAACTTTTCTCTACATGAGCTTAGTATATTTTCCCTTAGGAAGTCTGTCCTTCTTCAAATGAACCCATACCAAATCTCCAACATCAAACTGTACATCCTTCTTCTTTTTATCAACATATTCCTTATACTTCAAAGTGGTTTGCTGTAGTTGGGTCTTGACTTGATTGAACCTCTTTTATGGCTTCTGCAAAAGCTTCTCCTTCTGCACTAACAGGGTCTACTGTAGGTAGATCTCTCAATTCCAAAATTCCTCTTGGATGCATACCATAAACTATCTGAAAAGGTGATTTCCCTGTGCTCCTATTGACAGCATCATTATATGAAAATTCAGCTTGAGATAGAATATTATCCCACTTTTCTCCATGTTGTTTTGTCAAACATCTAAGCAAATTCCCTAAGGAACGGTTCACTACTTCAGTTTGTCCATCCGTTTGAGGATGATATGCAGAGGAAAAAGACAAATTTGTTCCCAGTTTCTTCCAAAGAGTTCTCCAGAAGTGACCAATAAACTTCACATCCCTATCTGACACTATACTCAATGGCAATCCATGGATTCTGACAATCTCCCTGAAAAATAAATCTGCAATGTATGAAGCATCAGCAGTGGTTTTGCATGGCAAGAAATGTGCCATTTTACTGAATCTGTCCACTACAACAAAAACACTATCAAATCCTTTCCTTGTCCTTGGTAAACCCAAGACAAAATCCATACTTATGCTTTCCCATGGTCTGGAAGGAATGGGTAAATGCTGATATAAACCTGCATTAGTTGACCTGCCTTTAGCTTTCTGACATTTCACACATGTCTCCACAAATTTTCTGACATCTGATTGTAACTTAGGCCAAAAGTAATGCCTTCTGACAAGATCAAGAGTCTTATCTAGACCAAAATGACCTGCCATAGCTCCACAATGTTTCTCCTTAATGATATTTAACCTCATAGAACACCTTGGAATACACAACTGTCCACCTTTGAACAACAATCCATCCTGAATCAAAAATTCAGAGAATTTAGCATGATATTTCTCTCCAAAAGAAATACATACATGATATATCTCTCCAAAATCTTCATCAGACTGATACATGGTCTTTAGTGAATCAATGCCAACACTTTCTAACTGAATCTGGTTGACTATTAGAACTCTCCTGCTCAGAGCATCTGCAACTTTATTCTTGACTCCTTTCTTATGCTTCAATGTAAAAGTGAAAGCTTGTAAGGTTTCTACCCATTTCATGTGTCTGTGGTTCAGCTTTTCCTGGCTGTTTATGAAACTCAGAGCCTGGTTATCTGTGAATACTATGAATTCCTTTGGCATCAAGTAATGCCTCCATTTCTTGAGTGACTGGACTAAAGCATACATTTCCAAATCATATGAGGAATATCTCTTCTTAGCATCATTGAGCTTCTCACTGAAAAATGCAATAGGTTTACCTTCTTGGCTGAGTACTGCTCCAATGGCCATGTGACTGGCATCACATTCTACCTGAAAGATTTTGTTAAAATCTGGAAGTGCAAGGACTGGCTGCTGTGCCACCTTCTTCTTCAATGTTTCAAAAGAATCATCTGCTCCTTGAGTCCAAACAAATCTGCACTTCTATCCTCCTTTGATGGTATCAAGCATGGGTGCACAAATATGACTAAACCCTCTTATAAACTTTCTGTAGAAGGTTGCTAACCCATGGAAACTTCTGACATCATTCATAGTCTGTGGGGTTGGCCAAGACAATATGGCACTTACCTTCTCCTTATCCATTTGTAACTTTCCTTGTGAAATGACAAAACCCAAATATGTGATCTCCTCTTGCATGAACAAACACTTGTCTAAATTTATCATCAGCTGCTCTTCATGTAACCTCTTAAGAACCAAATCTATATGTCTGAGATGTTCTTCTTTTGTGTTGCTGAAAATCAGAATGTCATCTAGATATACTATGACAAACTTACCAATGAACTCTTTCAAAACCTCATTCATCAACCTCATAAAAGTACTAGGTGCATTAGATAAACCAAAAGGCATAACCTTCCATTCATATAACCCTTCATTTGTTTTGAATGCTGTTTTCCATTCATCTCCTGGTCTAATCCTGATCTGATGATATCCACTCTTTAGATCTATTTTTGTAAAATACTTAGCACTTCCCAAACAATGAAGTAAATCCTCTATCCTAGGGATTGGAAACCTATACCTGATTGTGATCTTGTTAATAGCTCTGGAATCTGTGCAAATCCTCCAAGTACCTTCCTTCTTTGGTGCTAGTATAGCTGGTACTGCACATGGACTTAAACTTTTCCCAATCAGACCTGAATCCAATAATTCTTCAATTTGTCTGGCTACTTCTGCATTCTGTTCTGGAGTTAGCTTATAGGCTGCTTTGTTTGGAAGTGTTGACCCTGGAATTAAGTCTATGCAGTGGCTAATATCTCTGACAGGTGGTAGGGATCTTAGCATTCCCTCTGAGATGACACCTTTGTACTTATCCAATAGCTCTTGGATAGCTGGGTCTATGAACCTTGGCTTCTTCTCTTCCTTGACTTCTTGTTGTTGTTCTTTATTCACCCTCATACATGGGATTAGGGCATATGCAACTGCACCTTCTACTGCTACTTCTTTCATGAACTGTTTACCTTCCATCAGCATGACCTTCACCTCTTTTCCTTTAGATTTCTCCTCTTTCTCTGTTAATGGTAGTAACTCTGTCACCTTACCATCTTTAGTGATTTTATAGGTATTTCTAACACCATCATGTTGTGCCTTCAAATCATACTGCCATGGTCTACCAAATAGAAGATTGCAAGCATCCATCTTGGTAATATCAAACAACAACTTATCCTTATATGCACCAATCTGAAATTCTACCCAAGCCTGCTCTTCTACAGTTGTTTGCTGACCTTGGGTAAGCCATGAGACTTTATATGGGGAGGGGTGAGGCAATCTGCTAAGCTTAAGCTTTGTCACCATGTGTTCAGACACAAAATTTTTAGTAGAGCCAGAATCAATCAAAACTTTACATGCCTTACCTCCTGCTTTGCAAATAGTCCTGAAAAGAGACTTTCTTTGAGGGGATTCCTTGTCAGGTACCTTCATGGTAGTCACTGTTCTTCGCATCATTAGGGACTCTCCACTTTCTGGGTATCCATAATTATCAGGAGCATTCACACTCTAAAAAGAAGTAGAGCCTGTCATACTTTGATTATCAGGTTCTTGGACCAGATTTGTTCTCCTTTCTCCTGTTGAGCTTGTGGCCTTTTCTGGACATCTGCTGGCTATATGGCCTTCTTTGTTACAGTTATAACATTTGATGGATCCTCTGCCCTGGGATCTTCCTCTGAAAGGTCTTCTACCTCTGAAGTTTCCTTGCTGACTATAATTTTCCCTCTGGTTCTGACTATTGTTTCCCTTACTATTGTCATGACTGGATTCTCCTTGATATCCCTGTCCATGTCCTCTACCTCTAAAAGGACTTCTTCCACCCCTTTGTTGTCTTCCTCTTCCTCTATTGTGTTGTTCTTGTTTTCTCTTTAACTTCTCTTCCACTTTCAATGCCAACTGAAAGCATTTCTGAACTGTATCTGGATTATGCAAACTTAAATCTTCCTGAATGTTGAACCTCAATCCATTAAGGTATCTGGCTACCTTCTCTTCTTCACTTTCCTTTACCTTTGTTTTCATACAAAGTTTCATGAATTCTTCTATATATGAGCTGACATCTAGCTCCTTCTACTTTAGGTTTTGCTTTCTCTTGTGTAATTGGATACTGTAATCCAATGGGACATAAGCTTCCTTTACTAATGCCATCATCTTCTTCCATGTAGCGACTCTATGCTTTCCTTCCTGTACTCTATCATCTTGGACAAAATTCCACCATGTCAAGGCAGCTTCTTTCATCTTTGATTGGGCTATCTTCACCCTTTGTTGTTCTGGTATCTCTTCTGTTTCAAAGAAATTGTTCAAACAGTCTATCCACTCCATCACTGAATCAGGTTCCATCTTTCCTGTAAACACTGGCAAATCCAGTTTCACATCCATGGTTCTCCTCTCCATGGCCTTGAGGGCGTTCAACAGTGGTCTCTAGTCTGCAGGAACGACCTCCTCACTCCAACTAGGGATCTCTTCTTCTTCCCTCTCTTCTTATCTACCATAACCTACTCTGCTCCTCAACTTTGCTAACTCATCCTTCAATTCCTGATTCTGAGCCTTCACGGCCTTGCTTTCTGCAATCTGTTTCTTCACTAGAACTGCCAACTCAGCGTTGGTCATCCTTGTCGGAACCTCTGATGTTCCTTCTTCATCTGACATCCTGCTTATCTTTTCCAGAAGATCCTTCCTTTGCTCTGATACCACTATGATGCAGAGGTAAACGCAACGGGAGCTTACAACTGGGAAGGAGGAGTCATTAACACAATCGGCATGTTAAAATCCCTATCGGCTTAGCATCATCATCATCATTTCCTGCTAACACAAACAGCATCATCATATTTCAAATGAGCACAATTATCCTCCTGCCGACTACTGTTCACTTCCTCTGCCTTTCGCCTTTCGCCTATCATCAGCATCATGATACTCAGCAAGCGCAAACATCCTCCTGTTTCACTGTTCATCTAGCGCCAAACTCTATCGGTATCATCATGATATTCAACACCACCTTCGTCAGCAGGATATAAAATATCAGGTTGCCTCCAAATATCCTGATGACGACAACTTCAGCACCTTTCCTTTGATGCTTACGTCACCACGATATCTGACTATTCAACCAACAGCATCATGATATGACTTATCCGGTCATATTGAAACATCCTAATGATGTTAACCCAACTTTCTGCCGATGACTTACGCCGATGCCAAAACACTTAGCAACAACAGGATAAACTTGCATAGGGTGATATTCGTAATATCCTGATGACGATGACGTCACAGGCACCTGATGATGACGTCACGCAATATCCTGATGATGACCTCTCCGGTCCTTAGCCAAAAAATGAACTTTCACTTCTGCATCCGATAGCGATATGCGGATGATGGTTACACACGAAAGATGATCCTGACGATGATATACACACTGAGTATATATCCAACTTATATCATCCTAATGCACTTGAAACATGCAAACTTCATCAGTTTCATAACCCGATCCGAATAGCGATATACTCACAGATGACGATGCGATTCGCTCCGACTGGTAAAGCACATGCAGACTCCTGTATATCCGTCAGCTGCATGCAAACTCACAGAACCGCACAATTTCATATAGAAAATATGATGATCGGGCCGGATCACCTTCTGATCAAAACTTAAAGATTTATCTTTCTAAACCTAGCACATGGGGATGCTAGGTTGATTCACAGCATGCTACCAACTGATCTCTTGAACAATGAAATGCATAAACAGAAAACTAAAATGCAAACTAAGCTATCATACATGACCATTCCACCGGTTCACAGGATCAACCGGTGGAAGGGTTGAAAGAATCCATCAACTTGTAATCAGAATAGAAATCAAAATAGATACAGTTGATAAACCAGATAATGCAATTGATGAGATCTTATTCAAATGAAACTCAAATGTCCTGTTTCTACAATACTATCAAACAACAGTGCTTCTCAATATCTAGACTATTCTCCTGAATCTCAACTCAATCACTAACACAACACCATAACATAACACAACTAACATGCTAAACCCTAACAGATCGAAGGTATATATAGCAATAACCTACGAGTACTACCAACTCACTTCCCAGCGGCTGGGAGCTTCCAAGCGGCTGGGAGAGGATAGCTCAGACTACCTGATCACGATCTCTAACTGCCTGCACACTCTCCTAGGCTGATCTAATACATATGCATTGGTCTAATGGACCTTATTACATGATGAAGTCAAACATACTAAAAATAGACTAATGTCCTGTCATGCGGACAATTAACCTATATCCTGTCTTGTAGGGGTGCTCCTGCACCAGGAAGGAGGAAGAAATCTTAGAGTTACCCAGCAATAAGATTCCAAAAGAAATGATAGAGCTAGAGAGAGCCTTTGATCTGGACAACATGTTGAAATAGAAGGATCTTCCAAAAGCTGATGGAGGACAATATTCGCAGGTTAATATTGGATAGAATGATGAAAAGAAAAATGTCCTGATAGGGAAAGTTTGCATAGAAGAAGAATTAGAAGGAATAACCTAGTCTCTCAAAGATTACATCCATGTCATTGGCTGGACTTATGATGAGCTAAAGGCATATGACACCTCAGTCATTACTCACACCATACCCGTCAAGCCAGATGCTAAGCCTTTCAGACAAAAGCAAAGGTCTGTCAATGCTTTGCTGGAACCTATTATTTTTGAGGAGGTTAAGAAACTGTTAAATGCCAGGATCATATTTCCTGTGAGGCACTCCACCTGGGTAGCAAATCTGGTCCTAGTGAGGAAGAAAAATGGAGACATCAGACTATGTGTAGACTTCAGGAACTTGAATAGAGCATCTAAGAAGGATAATTATCTTTTGCCTTCCTTAGATGAGGTCCTACAAATTGTAAATGGTGCCAAAATGATGTCATTTCTGGATGGTTTTTCAAGCTATAACCAGGTAATGGTAGACAAGATAGACAGACTAAAAACTACTTTCACCACAAAGTGGGGAATATTCACCTATAGGCGCATGCCGTTTGGGCTAATAAATACTGGAGCAACATTCTAGTGAGCAATGAACATAGCCTTCAGAGGCTTAATAGGAAAATGTATAGTCATAGACATGGATGACTTAACAGTGTTCTCTAAAGATAGAGGAAACCATGTAGAAGATCTCAGAAATGTGCTTAAAAAATGTGAAGAATATGGGATATCCTTGAATCCCAAGAAATGCATATTTGGGGTGACAATAGGAAAATTACTAGGCCACCTGATAACTGAAGATGGGATTATCATTGATCCTAACAGGGTGGAATCCATTATGAAAATACAGCTTCTAGGAAGCAAAAAAGAGCTCAAATCTTACTTCGGTAAGATTAATTTTGTTAGAAAGTTTATCACTGGCTTTGCTGAAATTGTTAGACCTTTAAATGCCATGCTCAAGAAGGATGCAAAGATTGAGTAGACACCAGAGGTGAGAGCTACTTTTGAAGACATTAAAAAAGTTATATCTAATGCTCCAGTCCTGATTAGTCCAGACTACACCAGGGACTTCTATATTTATTTGTTTGCTTCAGAGCATACTTTTGCAGCAGTACTGACACAGAGAAATGAAGAAAAAGAAGAGAAGCCCATAGCCTTCATGAGCTGCCCTTTCAAAGATGCTAAACTTAGATACATGGATGTTGAAAGGCAGGCACTTGCTTTGGTTAGAGCAGTAAAGAAATTCAGGCACCATATACTAAGAAGTAAAGTTATTGTTGTGGTGCCTGATGCAACATTGAAGATGCTCTTAATGTAGAGTGAGCCAGGTGAAAAAAGGGCTAAGTGGATCACTATCCTACAAGAATATGACATGGATATTACACCCATGAAGCTAGTGAGAGGATAGGCTTTGAGCCAAACAATATCAGAAATTGGCCCCAATATCATGAGTCAGCAGTATGTTATCTATGCTAAGGACAACGAAGAGTGGTACTCAGACATCAGGCACATCCTGATTACTAGAAGATGTCCTCAAAGACTATAGGCTTCACAAAGGAGAGCCCTAAAAATAAGGTCACAGAAGTATATGATGAAAGGGGGAGTCCTTTTCAATAAAAATTATGAAGGAATATATCTAAGATGCCTAGAGAGGCCAGAACAAGATAAAGTATTATCAGAGCTACATGAGAAGTTTGTAACAGCACATGGGTCATCCTTGGCCACTGCTCACGCTATCCTCAGGGTAGGATACTACTGGCCCATAATTTTCAAGGATACTACTAAGCATATTAAATGTTGTCATGTATGTCAGGTTGCTGCCAACAGAGAGAGATATGCTGCTCAACCTTTGTAGCTAGTGATGGAGATGCACCCATTTGCACAATGGGGCATGGATTTCATAAGACCAATTAATCCTCCATCATCCTCAGACCACAGGTATGCCCTAATGATTACTAACTACTGTACTAGGTGGACTAAAGCTGTCAACAGCAAGACCTGCAATGCTGATGATGTCATTAGATTTATGGAAAGCAATATAGTCACTAGGTATGGAGTTCCCTATGCTCTGGTATGTGACAATGGCTCTGTTTTGCTTCAACAAAAATGTCAAGCTGGGCTTTTGATTATGGGATTATACTGAAGTTCTCCTCCAACTATTATCCCCAAGGGAACGGATTAGTAGAATCCACCAATAAAAATTTGCTAAATATCATAAAAAAGTTAATAGAAAAGAACCCAAGGGAATGGAACACCCTTCTGAAATATGCCTTATGGGTAGACAGAACCAAGAATAAGGTTGCATTAGGAAACTCACCTTTTCACTTAGTGTATGGGGTGGATCCCATCCTCCCTGTTAACCTGAAAATTCCTACACTGTAGTTTGCCCAAGAGTACCTAGGCATAGACAATAAGCAAGAAGTCAGGTTGCTTCAATTGATGCACCTAGAAGAGAAGAGAAGTCAGGCAATTGATCAATTTGCCAAACATCAGGTTGTTGTCAAACACTGGTTTGACAAAAGAGCCAGGGTTAAAGCCTTCAAGATCTCAAATTTAGTCCTGATGTGGGACAAAGCACATGAGAGGAAAGGAGACCATGGTAAGTTTGACAAATTATGGATAGGTCCCTTCCAAATTTCTGAGATATTAGGAAACAGCACTTACAGGGTTAAAAACTTGACAAGTGAGGATGTCCCGTTACCAGTTAATGGACAATTCCTCAAACATTATTTCCAAGCCTAAGTGGCTTCATGACAGTCATGTGTACAATAGTGTATATTTGTATAGTTGTTTGTATAGTTTTATTTTGTGTTTTGTTTTGGTTTGCTTGTTGAGTTTTTGTTTTGGTTAGTTAAGATGATGCAGCTCATCACCTTAGAAAATAACTAAATTGTTAGATTCCAAGTGACAAGAACAAATTTATATATAGGTTATGATTCATTCTGAGAAGTACTTGTGATCAGGTCTGTGATATCTTTTCAACAGGGTGCCTTTTTCTTGACCAAAGTGACTCTTTCACAATGACTCACCTAACAGCCTTGGGTTTGTTGAACACACAAGTATAGGTGTTAAGTGAAAAATCTAAAGGGACTCCATTGCTACCAATACAATCTCCAACCTAAATCAGCAAGTGACCATACCTTGCACACTGGGCTTACATGATGATATTAGATATATAGAATTTAAAATATGAAAAAATTAGAAAAGAAATAAATTGGGCCATCTAAGTAACTCTACCGGGGCTATAGACGCCTGCTGGCAGTGGGGCTCTACTTAAGGGGATTGTATAGATAACCTTGCCAGGGCTATGGATGCCTACTGGCAGCAAGGCTCTATCCAGGTTAGCTATGACGGATGCTCCCAAACTATGTAACTTAACACCAGTTACTCATGTTTTCAACTTGCTTTCAAGATGAGGATAATTAATCATTTGCACACACTTGATCCTTTGTTAGCATTGTCGCCATGATGAAACTATATCATACAGAAAGATTATGATGCTTATACTTAGAAAGAGTTAGAATACTATATATGAATGTGTTCACCTCACTTGAATCATTGGAATTTATTTGTTTTCTTTGGTGGCAAGTTGTTGTGTGGTTACACAACATGCCCCATTTTGACTTGACAAAACAGGGACCCAACTTTTTTTGCTTGGCTTGGCTTGTGTTTTTTCTGCTTTCGGCAGTCTGGTAAAAGTAAGTCATGCAGGTGATCCTGCATAAGGAAGCTGGGTAGGTCATCATGATGAGGTTAGTTTGTCAAAGTTAATATTTCATATCAATAACCTCATGGTTAGAAAGAGGGCAAAATTTCATGCAGGTTTACCTTTTGGATCACCTTGATATTCCTTAGGGAACACAAGTTATGGTGAGTCAAAGTCCTGGTCAAACCTAATATTCTGAGGGGGGGTCATATTCCTTAACATCAGTCATCTTATGAAAGATCACCCCAATCCAATTTTATCACTGATAAATCATTTGGTTCGATGCTCCAGACATCAATTTTACGTGATAGTGGTATTTACCCATCAAACAGCTTCATATATTTTGCGGGGGTCATATTTTGAATGTCACCCGATATTCTAAATATCACCCAATCTTTCAAATATCACCCTGTCACAAAATATCACCCTAGAGCCAATATGCTGATGACGTCATCCAATCTTGATAAACAAGAAAATCACCCTGACGGTGATGTCATCATCATTTTACCTCGCAGAGGTATATTTCCAATGATCACACTTTATACATAATATGACGGTGACGTCATCATGATCTTTCGAAAAGGGGGTCACTTTAGTTTTAGGGGGTCATATTGAAAACATCACCTAACATTTTAAGCATCCCCTGATTTTTAAAACATGACCCGATGGTCCAAATATCACCTGATCTTCTGAAGATCATCCCGCTCCTCTTGTCCCATGACATTAAACGCACATAAATGCAGTAGGTGGATTCTAGCCGATTACGAACATGATGCAAACACCTGGAAAAATCCATAGATCCATGGCAGAAAATCAATGTTTATGATTAATTTAATCCCATTTTGCCCTAATTGACCTGATGAATGAGTTTAAAAGTGAATTTCCAAGGTTAGTTTGCATTTACCTTGTGAAGAAACAAAAATTTACAGAGCAAACATTCAAACCCTCGTACGAGCTACTTGTGGACGCTAACAACTTGCAGCAGAATAGAACATGTGATTGTCACTAGTGTCCAAACCCCTTTCCTATAGTCATCAGCATAATTCAGGAGATAAGCGTTATCAGGTAAGTAATTTAAAAACCCTCCTGTTGCCATTTTCTGCATGTCTAGGTAGTATACTTTTCATGCGGTTTGAAACTCTAATTATGCATATTATGATGAAATAGAAGTTAATAAGTATAATATGCATGATGTCGTAAAGAATAAGGTTGTATGCATGCATGCGAGTATCAAATAGTAAGACCAGTCATGTTCATTGCAGGGATCCATGGTAGACATTAGAAGAAATAAATCTGAGGCTGAATTCCTTAAGCCTATGTTTACTCAACCAGAGGAAGTGCAGTTTAAGTATGGTGTCATTAGAGATACACACCAAGGAAACACAGATTTGGTAGCCTGGTCATCCAAGATGCACCATGATAAGGGAAGTACCCTACTAGATATCGTTTTTGTATCAGGAATGTGGTATGCCGCTAGATTTCCATATTCCATGGAAGCTCCAAAGTTGGTGATTGAATGTGTTAGAAACTACAACCCACAGACCAAGAAAGTGGGAAAAAATGGCAGGGTTTATGCAGATTTGTCCATTAAAGGAATTGCAACTACTTTCAATCTACCAGTTGCAAAGAAAGAAGTCAGTATGGATCTGAAAAAGTTAGAAGTTGAATATGAGAATAATAAGAAGAATGCGAGAAAGAAGATTTATTAGTGGAGATCAAAGAATAGTCATTACACTGCCTCTGCCAAACTACCAGTGCACTTGTACAAGTTTGACTTTGATGATGAATAGCAATATATGATTGCCCTACTTAGGAGAATGATAGGTTAGCCTAATGCTGGAAGCTTCAAAGACTGGATGTATGGGGTTATCATAATGTCCCTCTATACAGATAATAAGCCATTATGGGCTAAGATGATCAGTGATGCCCTAGATACACAGATGATGAACCTAGGAGGCTTGGAGTGTGCATTTTATATGACTTCATATATTGTATATTCATGTGCCTACAAGGGTACATTTGATGCACTTATTACAGTTGGAAAGATTGGTGGCAGTCTAAATGATGCCCACATATGGGAACATTATCCTCAGTTGTAGAGAGTAAATTACCTCAATTGTTATAAATTAGTAAATGATGCATTTTCTATGCATCTGGTAAGAACAATGGAGGAGGATAGAACCAAAAGACTAAGCATGGAAGCTCAAGAAGTTATATATAGGCATGGTGCTTGGTTTATCCAATTTGCCATATTTTCTTACATAAGAATAGAATGCAAGGCAGGCCAGCCATTGATACTACCTAGGTACCCTACTGATGGGGTAGTCCTGATGGAATTCTTGAGACAAATATCAACTATACTAGATGCTTATAAAGGAAATAATAAGATTCCTCTAGTTTTATTTCCAATAACTATAGGGTGGTATATATGCCCTGATTCAGAAAATATAAAGAAATCCATAGTTGGTCTAAACATAATGAACTTACAGCCATTCCCATTGGCTAGATCATATGACCCCTATGGGAGGATGCAGAAGATCATGGGAAAGCCCATTCATCAGAAACACTTAGAGTATTTTTGGACAGACTGTGAGGATGAGGCTGAGGTTAGAAGGAGAAAATACCAGAGACTCACCCTCAACTAGATCATGATATTTGATTGTATTCCAGTACCTACACAATTGAAAAAAGATGATGGTAAGTTATTGTCAAATGAATATGAAGAGAAAAAGGTGTATAATGACGCCATTTTAGCCCCATGACCTGACACAACTTGAAGATATTTCATTGGATCAACTCACTGGTGGGGTACTGCGGTTGACCCAAGCATGGGTGGATGAACAAATAAGTACACTGAAGAAGAAGGGTGTAGCCCTCATAGTAGATAATAAGAAGAAGAGGTAGGAGATTCCTGATGAGGAATATGATGACTTTCTCATTGAAAAGAGAAAATCTAAGGGAGAAAGGCTGCCACCTCAAGAACAAAGCAAGAGATCCCCTAGAAAGAAGAAGAAAACTAACAGTGAACCTAAAGGGGTGGTAATTGAAAGAATTGATATACCAGTTGAAGGTGCATCTTCTTCAGGACAAGCATCAACCTCATCTGCATAGCCCTTGGTAGATGAACCAAGAACAAAAAGAATCTAAAGGCCAGCTATAAAAACTGCAGGAGTGCCAGAGAAAGGCCAAACCTCATAGAAAAATATATAAGAGGATATCCTTATTGAGGAAGAGCCATTGAATAAGGAACCTACAGAAGAAGATAACTCTATGAGGCTGACAAGAAAGAGGAAAGCACCCTTGGTGGCATCACCACCTAAAAGGTAGAGAACGTCAATGACGGAAGAAATAAGACATGACCCTGTACTATTAAGGGGAGTAGGTAGTGAAGTGTTTAGAAAAGAGTTGCAACATGATGTACCACTTCCTACCATCATTCAGTTTAAAATTGAGAAGGCTGAAGAGCAGACAAAAGAAACCACTAGAGCAAGTCAAGGAGGTCCTTTCTCACTAGAGGAAACTATGGACTTATCAGATGATGAGGTGGTAGAAATGGGGACGTCTTAGCAAATGGAGACCCTCGCTTCAAGTACTCACATAACTCCACAAGGAACCCCATCAGCACAGATGGCAGTATTAGATGAGTTGAAGAAAGTGGAATAGGAAAACAAGAACAACCCAGAGAGGGTAGCCCAACAAATAGGGCTGGATAAGTTAGTTGATCAGGTGACTAGCCCCGAGGTGATAGATTTAACATATAGGGAGGATGTAACACATCCTGAACATCAAGTGGGTGCACCTGATAAAAAAGAAAATGTTGAGGAGATCAAGCTGGCTAAAACAAAAAGCAGCACTCCAGATTTGGGCCAACAACAAGAAATACCTGTTGAACCCAAACTAGTGGAAGTCCAGCAAAAGGGTGGGGAAGATAAAGATACATCAACTCATGATGCCCTTAAGACTCAAGAAACCTCAGATAATAAAGAAATAAAAGGTCATTATGATCTAAAGACCCAGGAGGTAGATACATCAGGTGCAGATCATAATGTGATTCAAGATCAGGTAGATGCACCTATTTCAAACACAATGATATCGACAGATACCAATATGCCTCAGGATGAGGAAATTCCTAAAGTGGATGAGACATAGAAGGAGGAAGTAAAAGATCAGGATCAGTATGTAGATACATAGCATGATTCCCCTCCGCAAGAAGAAGAAGTTCCTCAATAGGAAAAAGTACCACAAGATTCCCCTCATGAAGAGTATCATGAGGAAGAAATGAGAAAATCACCCTCTCCACCAAGAACAGAGATAAATGCTAGAGATCAGGGTGGACATGATCATGACAGACATGATGACGATGACAATCAAGGATCTGGACATCAAATACCTCAATGGCTAGAGCAAGAAATAGGTATGGAAACAGGTTTTGAAATCTAGGAATTTGATGTCTCGACATTATTCTCAGAAACCATTATGAATCCCAAGAGGAAGTCCAGATTAACATTTGCAATAAGAAGAGATCCTGCTACAGGCAGAAGGACCACCTAGGTAGCACATCCCACAGTTGAAAAGGAGAAAGGCAAGATCACCCTGGAAGAATTCCAGATCACTACAGTTGATTTAAGGTTTGCCAATGAAGACCAAGAAGGTTAGGAAGGGAAGGATATAATAGATTCTTTAACCTAAAGGGTGAAGAAAGAAAAGGAGAAGAATAATCATCATAAAGAGCACATTGCTCAGCTACATGCATACATAAAAGGGTTAATTAACCCTGATAATATAGTATCAGATCGGGCAGTCCCATTGACTGTGATTTCTCAAGAAGAGGTCAATAAATTGGAGCTTATGAGGCATGAGTCAGTGATTATGAGAAAGTGGATGTCATCCACACTCACAAGAGCTGAGGAAGTAGTGAAAGCCTCTTTGCAGAGGTGGAATTCTTTGGGTATCTCAAGGTGAAAAGTTGATAAATTGTAGATGGAGACCAGAAGAAGGTCATTCCAGTTGGAGAAAGCCTTGAGTGCTTTGAGTGAAATAAAGAGGATTAATCCTCAGGTCCTAATAAACAACCATGTGCTAAATAATAACACTGCCATACTGGTGGATATCTGGTATAAAGACATCAGATTTGAATGTGATGTACTAAAGAGGTGCAACAATAAATTGAGAGATATCAGTGTGAAGATGCATTACATGATGTCTTATGAGGTAGAAGTTCTGGAGGCCTTAGAGGGGAAAGTAGAAGGTAAAATTGAGAACCAAGATGCAGACTTTGCCATGAAAGCTCTGCATAATAATTTCCAGTCGATGGCTAATGACCCTCTTAACCACCTGACAAAAGAAGCAATGAACAAGATCATGAGGATCAAGGTCAAGGTGGAGAACTACAATGAAACATTGTGCAGTAGGAAAAATAAATTAGAAACCCTCAGGGATAAGTTCCAATCACATAAGCATGCCATCAACAAATCCAAAAGTCAGGATGGCAGAGAAATTGAAAGAGTAGTGGAAGCATATGAAAATATCAGGGCAATCATGCAGGTCCATCTACAGGGAGACATTCATCAGTATGATGAAGACATGGAAAGCGATGATCATGATGATCTTGAAGATGAAGAAGAAGAGCCTGATGAGTAGATGAAGATGCGCCACAAAGGGAAATACATGCATCAGGTACATAAAAGAAAATAAGTTACCTAGATGGTTGCCAGCTGGCAACTTTTGCCACGAGATAAAGTTGACCAAGTCAAAAGGAATGTGTACCGTAGATCTTAATTGATAAATCTTGATTGTAGATCATGTGTAACTGCTCCTTCACCTTGTTCTATAAAAGGTATAGGGATGCTTTGTTTTAAACATTTGAAGCTTAATTGAAATTTTTTTGCTGAAATATCAGGGCCTATTTCAAAGTTATTGTAAGCATGCATATTTTTGCATACTTAATGAAAGAGAAGACCAATTTGATTACAAATCATCATAAATTCTTTGTAATCTATGTCTAAATTCTTGATATATGCTTTGATTTGCTACATCCCTTGGAGTGCTCATCAGTCTACATATATTGTTTTCATTCCTCATCCTTTGAAGTTTGCATCATCTATATCTAGCTATGGAACATCTTGGTGAAAATATGGTTTGATTTCTTATTGGGGTATGCTACCCCTCATCTACTTCTTTTGTGGTTCCTTGATAGCTTTTGATTTGCCCTTCTTATCTGCAATAGGTTCATTATCTTTTGTTTCCTCACTGTCAACCACTTGAGCTATATTTCCTATTGCTCCTTCTTCTAGCTCTTCCTCAACCTCTATGGGTTCATCTCTCTCATCATCACTTTCTCGTTCTTGAATTTTTTGGGTGTATGTTAAAGCCACACCTGCTACAGTTAACTGAATAACCTAGTCTCTAACCCATAATCTACTATGTCTGATTGGCAGTTTCATTATCTCTTCCAAAAAGCCCTCTTCAACCTCATCCCAATTTGGTGGTAGGATATATTATCCAAACACTGCCCTCCGTGCCTCCTATTGAACCACATCCCCATTATCTATTAACTAGTTTGACACCAAAGCAATGTTGAACATCATTACGTAATTCAAGGGCAACCTTAAGCATCTTATCTTTATTACTTCATGTTCATCAAGGCAATTTACCCATAAATCTTCTAAGTGCTCCCTGTGGAAGACCTTCTTGCTAACATGTCTCTCTATGGTACCAAAAGGATCAAAATGAGCTCTATTCTTGTAGAAATTAAGATGCACTAGTTGAAGCTTTGTATTATAATACTTTGCTGCCCCTATTGTGATGCAAGTGAAAAGGCCCCTACCTAAAATAATAGGGAACTTGATGGATTCCCTATGTAAATGTTTCAACAATCCATGTCAGGTGCACAACTGCCTTGTTATCTCTAATAGCACCAATTTATCAGTTGGATGCTTTGGTAGTTTGTAAGGGACTCCTCTAAAACCTTGAACTCTAATGTAAGTGAATTTTGTAAATTGTATGTACCATCTACCATAGGTTTGCACCACATTGGCAGCCTCTAAATATAGTCTCATGAACATATCTCCCTATAGCATTCTTGTTATATGCATTGTTAATGCATCATTAACTCTTTTATAGTGTACCAATGATTGAGAGACCTCCAGTTGAGGGTAATATTTGTACTATTTAACTTGTCCATCAACATTTCCAACTTCACTTACCTAGGAGAGACCAAGATAGACAAAACTCCATGCTAGCATATATACCACATAAGAGGTCCAATGGAAAATATTGTATTTGTTTAGGGCTACAAAGGCCTCATGGATGTTATCACTTAGAATCTAAGCCCAATGTATTTTCATGTCTCTAGCAAGGATTTCTTCAATACATGCAAACATTCATCCCTCAGACGTAGAGGCAGAGGGTAATCTCATGATCCTATTGAGTAGTGTAACTAAGTCACCAATATCTTCCTTGAAATTGCTTCGGTATAACACTTGTGGGAGTTTAGACATTGCTATTATTTTCTTCTTCATCCACTTCTCATTTTTGACCCTCCTATAGGCCTCTAACCCATTGTTATAGAAGTTCTAGTTGTTAGTTTTTCACAATACAGTCAGAGTTGGAGCAGGAGGGATGTCAAAGGACTCTGCAAGAGGTAGTGTGGTGAAACTAGCTATAACCCTCCCATCCTAGGTTACTATTGATCTTATCTCTGGATGATATCTTTCCCCACATGCCATGATTAGCTCAAGACATTACACAAAGGTGGGAAAAGATGTAGCTTATGCTATTCCATTATCTTTTATTTTCTTTGCCCACTTAGTTGGGTTGAGACCAAAGATGCAAAGTCTAAACTCATCTAAGTCAATATGACCTAGATTTGTGTCTCCTATGTTGTTCCATGCTAAAGTGATCTTGGTAATAGGAAGAACCCCCTTGAACTTGTATTGCATGTTGAGAACCCTAGAAGACATTTTTCCTGCATGATAAAACCCTAACGAATATCCTTCTAAAATACTAGTTCATAGATCTAAACCTAAATTTGTGATGTTAGATAGCCTAAAGGTTATTAAGAAATCAAATCCCTAACTGTTTGCAACCATTAGACTTCATTTTGACCCTAAAATGAAAGGTTTTGAACCAACAATAGGGTTTTGCCCCTTCATAGGATATTCTTATGTAGTGACTAAAATGGCTAGTAGATCATTAATTTATTATTCAAAACCTAGGTTCTTATGCATAAGGATTTGCAAGATAACAAATTACTAGCATTCCTAAATCACTTAATTAGTCTAGGAAATGAACTAGAGTGATTGCAACAAGAAAATAGTCTTTTACCCTATCACTGGATAACATCATGTTGTTAGACTTAGGGCATACAACTGAGAGGGGGGTGAATCAGTTGTGCGAAACTTTCCCTTATTTAAACACTTGAATCTTCTTTAGTGATTAGGATAATATTAATCATGAACCATAAAGCATTAAATCAAAAGCAGAAACATATCAACACATATGACACCAAGATTTTGACATGGAAAACCTGATTAAGGGAAAAACCACGGGATGATTAACCCAAGAAAGTATTCTCTATTAGAAGAATAGAAAGAATAAAATGGCACATGCCAATTAGGGCTCACTGCCTGAGCACACTTCTCACAAGAGGTTCACTGCCTACAAGAGACACACTGTCTACAAAGGAATAAGTATCACCTTTATGAACAGGAGAATAGCATCTTTAGCATGCTTGAATCAGTTCCATTTAAGCCCAATACTTCTGCTCTGCCTTTCACACTTCTCTTCACTACCACACACTCATCACCACCAGACACACTTCAAAATGAATTCACAATCCCTTATTTATACAAGGCATCAACTTAGGAAAAAGCATCTAAGTCGGCAAACACCTACAAGACGTGTAATACATCTGGTCAGCCAGTCTCAAGAAAAACACCAATATCTATGGTTATTCTTTAAATACAAAATCTAACTTCAATGCGGACCACCAACATTAACTAGACATGATCCAATGATCATCATAACCTTCCCTGAATCACCAAAAACATCCACACTTCATCATCCTACTGGAATTCTTCTCTCCTTCATCTCGAGCTACAAGAACACAGTCTATCATCATTGTCACAAATGAATAGGCACTTCCAGACCTTCAACCCATGAACTAATCTAGTTGATACTTCACAGGGATGTCCTCAACACTCCCTCAAATCCGCAGAATGGGATAATAAAATACCAGATCTCACCGGACTTTTTTGTGGCCCTCTATCACCTTTGAACACCTGTCAGAACTGGTTCTACTTGAGTGACCATAACTTCTTTAGATCTTCATACGGACCACTGAAATCTTGACCGGAGCATCTCAAGACTTATATCTACAAACCCTTTAAACTGCATCCTCTGATCCTCAACCTATTGAGGACTTTTGCCTTCTTGTCATCATTATTCTTCACTGTTCCTAATTAAGACTTATTCTCTCAATATCCTCAGTACACAACTTATCTAATCCTTCTCACTAATGCAACTGAGTATGTTGACATCAGTGACAACACCGGTTAGGCCCATACTTGCAACAATCTCCTCCTTTGTCATTGATGGCAACATATGATGTGAAAAACCATCAAGACAAGAACTTCTCCTTGCTATTACAACTCCCCCTAATAGCAGCAACTATTCACATGTCTTCTCTTCCTTTATTGCTCCCCCTTTGATCAGCAACCACTTGTTTTTCACATGTCTTCTCTCCCCCTTTGACATCAATGGAAAAGGGCTCATTCTTGTAACCTCACTACTTCATAACATACCAGTTGCTCCCCCTGAGTAGCAGGTCCCTTATCATTAATCCAGATCACAAGATATGACTGTGATATCCACCAGATTGATGCACATCAGTGCATCCTAGTTCATCACCGGAGGGGCAATAACCCCTAACTTCTCCCTGAGATACTCAAAAGAGTCCTTGGGAAGAGGTTTAGTAAAAATATCTGCAAGCTAATCCTTGGAGGGCACATACTCCAATCTAACTTCACCCTTGTTCACTTGCTCTCTCAGAAAGTGAAACTTGATAGATATATGCTTAGTCTTAGAATGCAACACCGAATTCTTAGAAATATTTATTGCACTTGAATTATCACAGAAAATTGTGATAGGCTCCTCATATTCTACTTGAATATCTCTTAGCATCTGCTTCATCCACAAAACTTGAGTGCAACTTCCTGCTGCTGCAATGTATTCTGCTTCAGTTGTAGATAGGGATATTGCCTCTTGTTTCTTGCTTAGCCAAGAAACCAACCTTTTTCCCAAAAAGAATGCTCCTCCACTTGTACTCTTCCTATCATCCACATCTCCTGCCCAATCTGCATCTGTATATGCATGAAGAGAAAAATTATGATCTCTAGGATACCATAGACCATACTCAACTGTTCCTTTTAATTACCTAAAAATTCTTTTGATTGCCATGACATGACATTCTCTGGGATCAGCCTGGAATCTCACCACAACACCAACAACCTGCATTATATCTAGTCTAGTTTGAGTGAGATACAATAATCCTCCAATCATTGATCTGTACTTTATCTGATTGGTCTTAGGAGAGTCATCATCTTTGCTCAACTTACATCCAGTTGCCATGAGAGTGTTCATTGGCTTTGAATCTTCCATTCCAAATTTCCTCAATAATTCTTTCACATATTTGGTCTGAGAGATAAAGATTCCTTTCTTTGCCTGAGTAATTTGCAGACCCAAGAAGAAATTCATTTCACTGAGCATTGACATTTCAAACTCACTTTTCATTTGATTTGTAAAGGTTTTAAACATACTGTCTCTTCCTCCAAAGATGATATCATCAACAAATACTTCAACAATCAAGATGTTTTCATGATCAATTTTGAAATATAGTTTACTATCAGTAGTACCTTTGTTGAAACCAATCTTCAAAAGATGTTTGTCTAGCCTTTCATACCGTGCTCTTGGGGCTTGCTTCAGACCATATAGTGCCTTCTTTAATTTGCAGACCATATCACCATGCTCAGATAACTAAAATCCATCCAGTTGTTCAATGTACACTTCTTCTTCTAAGTCACCATTCAGGAAAGCAGATTTGACATCCATCTGATACACTTTGAAATCTTTGAAGGCATCAAATGCAAGAAATAGTCTGACTGCTTCAATTCTTGCCACTGGAGCAAAGGTTTCCTCAAAATCAATCCCTTCTATTTGAGAGTAGCCTTTGCAGACTAATCTGACTTTATTTCTGATTACTTCACCAACTTCATTTAGTTTGTTCTAGAAGACCCATTTGGTTCCAATCACATTCTTGTTTCTAGGTCTAGAAACAAGATCGCAGGTGTGATTTTTCTCAATTTGTATCAACTCTTCCTCCATTGCTTTGGTCTAATTTTCATCATTGCAGGCTTCATTTATTGTCTTAGGTTCAATCTTTGAAATCAGACAACATTCATCTAAATTTTGAGCAATTTTCCTTCTAGTTTGCACACCTTTGCTTTTGTCACCTATGATCTGATCTTTAGACTAGTTCAGTCTTACATACCTTGGAACTTTAGGAGTTTCTTGCACTTTTGCTTCTTGATTAGGATCATTCAGACCTATCTCTTCTTCCTTATTTACCGGATCAGTCTGAATCTGACTTTCAGTAGAGGATTGAGCTCCTTGAACCAGAACACCATTCTGATCATCTTCATCATACTCATAAAACCTTGAGGGTTTCTCTATTCCCTCATCAACCTTCACATTTGTGCTTTCTATCATCTTTATTAGTCTCTTGTTATAACACCGGTATGTTTTGTTTTGAGTAGAGTAACCCAAGAATATTCCTTCATCACTTCTAGCATCAAACTTGCCTAAATCTTCATCTCTTTTGATGTAACACTTACTACCAAAGACTCTGAAATATCTTACAGTGGGAGTAATGCCAAACTAGAGTTCATAAGGGGTCTTACTAGTACTACTTCTGATTTGAACTTGATAAAGAGTATAGACTACAGTGCTGACAGCTTCTCTCCAATAGATCTGAGGAACATTTGCTTCCATCATCATAGTCCTAGATGCTTCCTGGATGGTCCGGTTCTTTCTCTCCACCACTCCATTCTGTTGTGGAGTCCTTAGAGTAGACAACTGTCTCTTAATTCCATGTTTCTCATAGAATTCTATGAACTCACCGGATGTGAATTCTCCACCTCTATCAGACCTCAGACATTTCAACTTTATTCCTGTTTCATTCTCTACCATAGCCTTGAATATTTTGAATTTCTCAAGAGCTTCTAATTTCTCCTTTAGAAAAGTTATCCACATCATCCGGGAATAGTCATCTATTAGCAGCATGAAGTATCTATCACCTTGAATACTTCTGGTTCTTGCTAGACCACAAAGATCAATGTGAACTAAGTCCAATAGTCCGGTAGAAGATAGTTCCTTGCTTTTGAATGTGACTCTGCTCATCTTACCCAACTGACATTCCTTGCACAAGCTGTTAGTAGGTTTCACCAATTTTGGAAGATCTCTTATAGCCTGAGTATTGCTTATTTTGATGATGTTATCAAAATTCACATGACACATCCTTCTATGCCATAACCAACTCTGATCAACTTGAACAAACAAGCAGCTTTTACCAGTACCAACCAAGTGGAAGATATTACCTTTAGTTTGAGTACCGGATGTAATCTCTATTCCAGATCTTTCAAAGATTTTGCATCTTCCATCCTTGAATCAGAGCTCATAGCCTTTGTCGACCATTTGTCCAACACTGAGAAGATTGTGCTTCAAACCTTCAACATACAGTACATTACTAGTTTTGTTTCTTCCATTAAAAGAAATAGTTCCTCTTCCTCTGATTCTACCAATAGAATTATCACCAAACTTCACCACTCCTCCTTCATACCTTTCCAAATCTATGAACTTATTCTTGTCACTTGTCATGTGGTGAGAGCAACCACTGTCAATGACCCAATCATTCTTTTCTTCAACTTGGGCAGCTAGAGCTCTTTCTACAACTTTATGATTGATAGATACAGAGGATATTGGTTCTTCTTCCTTGATGGCAATAAACACCTATTCACTTTCAGATTTGTTTCATGTCTCTGATTCATCATCTGTTACTCCTTCATTATCATCTTCTTCATGAACATAGTAACAATTCTTTTGGAACCTTGATCTGTTAGGATTTGGCTTTGAAAATCTTTCTAGGCATTTTGAGGCAAAATGACCAATCTTATTGCAGTTAAAACACTTAAAAGGCAATTTTCCTTCATACTTACCAGATCCTCTTGGCAGTCTCTTTGCAATGAGGGCTTCAAGTTGAGCAGTTTCTACTTCTTCTTCTTCCAAGTCTTTTCTTTCTTTTCCATACCATGACAAGTTCCTTGATGAGTTCTCTCCCAGATCAAATCCTTGTTTACCTTTCACATAGGCACTGGCTTTGAATGCAGATTCAGTTTTGGGGGGATCATCTCCAAATTTGGTCATTTCAAAAGTAGCCAGTTTGCCAGCCAATTGGTCTCTTGTGACAGTTGTATGGGCTCTGAATTCATCAATGGCAGCAAACTTGATTTTGTAAGAGGCAGGAAGAGGTCTGAGAATCTTACCAACAATCTCATTTTCATCTAAGACTCCACCAGAATTTCTAATTCCACAAACCAGCTCATTTACTCTTGGCATAAAAGTGGTAGTATTTTCATCATCTCTCATCTTCAGTTTTTCAAATTTCCCTTTTAGACTCTGTAACCTTGCATATTTAACATACTCATCTCCTTCATGCAGAAGTTCTAGTTTAATCCAAATCTCATAGGTAGTTGGTAGGTCAATAACATTTGAGAGCTTTGAGTTAGTTAATGTGCTTAGAAGAGCCTCTTTGGTCCGCAGATTGTTTTCAGCATCTGTGATTTCAATTAGGGTTGTTAGACCACCCTGTGGAGGTGCATATGCTTTTGTGACCATGGACCAGTACGCCTTTCTCATACACTGTAAGTGACATTTCATGTGACCTTTCCAAAGAGAAAAGTTGGTTCCATCAGACTTCGGACTATCCTTCTTGTATGACGACATCCTGGATCTCCTCAAGCGGTTAAGCTCCTTTTAGAGGAACTTAGCTCTGATACCAATTGTTAGACTTAGGGCATACAACTGAGAGGGGGGGTGAATTAGTTGTGTGAAACTTTCCCTTATTTAAAGACTTGAATCTTCTTTAGTGATTAGCATAATATTAATCATGAACCATAAAGCATTAAATCAGAAGAAGAAACATATCAACACATATGACACCAAGATTTTGATGTGGAAAACCTAGTTAAGGGAAAAACCATGGGGTGATTAACCCAAGAAAGTATTCTCTGTTAGAAGAATAGAAAGAACAAAATGGCACATGCCAATTATGGCTCACTGCCTGAGCACACTGCTCACAAGAGGCTCACTGCCTACAAGAGACACATTGTTTACAAAGGAATAAATATCACCTTTATGAACTAGAGAATAGCATCTTCATCATGCTTGAATAAGTTCCATTTAAGCCTAATACTTCTGCTCTGCCTTTCGCACTTCTCTTTGCTACCACACACTCATCACCGCCAGACACACTTCAAAATGAATTCACAATCCCTTATTTATACAAGGCATCGACTTAGGAACAATCATCTAAGTCAGCAAACACCTACAGGAACATCCATAAGACGTGTAATACATTCGGTCGGCTAGTCTCAAGAACACCAATATCTGTGGTTATTCTTCAAATGCAAACTCTAACTTCAATGCAAACCACCAACATTAATTGGACATGATCCAACAATCATCATAACCTTCCTTGAATCACCAAAAACATCCGCACTTCATCATCCTACTGGAATTCTTCTCTCCTTCATCCGGAGCTACAAGAACACAGTCTGTCATCACTATCACAAATGAATAGGCACTTCCAGACCTTCAACCCATGAACTAATCTAGTTGATACTTCATAGGGATGTCCTCAACACTCCCTCAGATCTACAGAATGGGATAATGAAATACCGGATCTCACCGGACCTTTCTATGGCCCTCTGTCACCTTTGAACACCTGCTGGAACCAGTTCTACTTGAGCGACCATAACTTCTTCAGATCTTCATGTGGACCTCTGAAATCTTGACTGGAGCATCTCAAGACTTATATCTACAAACCCTTTAAACTGCATCCTCTGATCCTCAACCTATTGAGGACTTTTGCCTTCTTGTCATCACTGTTCTTCACTGTTCCTGATTGATACTTATTCTCTCAATATCCTCAGCACACAACTTATCTAATCCTTCTCACTAATGCAACATGAGTATGTTGACATCAATGACAACACCGGTTAGGCCCATACTTGCAACACATGCAATACAATAATTGATGCTAACTATTGTGTGGTTACACAACACACCCCATTTTGCCTCAACAAAACAGGGACCCAACTTTTTTGGCTTGTTTTTGCTCCCTTACCTTGGGCGGTATGGTAAAAGTTAAGTATCATATGCAGTGATAGGATATCACCCTGAGCATGCAGAGACCTCATAAAAATGGGGTCAAGTGCCAATGTTAGATTTTGCTATCACAAACCTCATCAGATAAAAGAATGCAAAATTTTAAGTAGGTTTGCCTTTTGGATCACCCCAAAATTTGTTAAGAATAGGAAGTTAGGTCTAGTCAAAGTTTGGTCAAAGTAGTCGCTCATGGGAGGATCATCGAATTCCCTAAGGACCCTGATATTCGTTAATATCTTGGACATATGTTTTAACAAGGAAAATCCCAATATCTACATATTCAATAATATGCAGACATCAAATTTCAACTCTGGAAACATCTACCTGTTAATACTCGTGCACATTCCCAAAAGGTCCACATTTCTTAATATCCTTGATATTTGCTAGTGTGTTAGATTAACTCAAGTATAACCTAAATACCAAACATCGGCACATTTCTTAATATCTATCACATTAACTAAGATCCCTAATTTTTGCTAATGTGATGATGACATCATCTTGTTCTATTCCAAAGAAGACTTGATATGATGATGATGTCATCATGATCCCCAACATCAAAAGGGTCATCACATTCCTGAAAGACCTTGATATTCGTTAATATCCTAACCCAATGCAATATGAAGCCAAATATCAATATCCAATATATTAACTAAGATCCCTGATCTTCACTAATGTGACAATGATGTCACCTCCTCAACTAACTCAGAACATTAATAGAAATGTTGACATCATCCTCATCTTCTGAAGGAGGGGGGATATTCCACATTATTGAACATCGAAACATTTCTTAATATCCCTTTATTTCAAATAACATTGTGCCACCTATTAAAATTTCAAAAGCTTAGGGTGTAGATCCATGAATATGAGAAATTTAGCATTAATTACACCCTAATTCATAAGTGTTACTGTATAAAAACAAGGTTTTGAGTTCATTTAAAACTTATCACATATTCAAGAGAAAATTACAGAGCTCTTGTTTGATTAAGGTGCCATTACAGTAACCTGTGAATGCAAAGGAATGGGGTGCACATTCAAACGATGAATGGAGGGGGGTATCTGCAGAGTGAACATGTACATCAGGATATAGATCAAATAGTTTAAAAGGTAGCAAATATCAGGTATGTAACGATGAAACCCTCTTTTGTCGTTTATGGATAAATGAACAAGTAAATGTCATTTTTACTAGAGTAAATTATTATGATGATGTGTGAATTATGCTATATAAGAATCAAAACATCATGATATTCATATAATTGTTAAATTTGAATGTGAATAAGGCATGTAGGGTAAGGCGTACATATTATTTTATCATAGGATACAATGGATGTCTATAAAAATAGGTTAGATACAAAATTCTTAAATCCCATGGGTATACTACTTGAGGGGACATCATTCAAATATGGCCAGATAAATGACACATATTTGGGGAACACTGACCTGGATGAATGGACAATGAGATCAGAAAAGGGTAGTGCATGATACCCTTTCTTATCAACATATACAATTAAGGCATGTGGCATGCCGAAGGGATTCCCTATACAATAGAGGCCATCGAGGTGGTAATTGAGTGTGCTCATAATTACAAGGGCAGCCAGAGAGACTGCAAGAAGATCATGTTTTTACGGAGGTCAAGTAATAGTACATACAAAGCCTTTGCAAAATTACCAATACATTTATATAAATTTGACTTTTCCCCAAAGTATCAATATATGATGGTTATGCCCAGTTGTATGAGGGGAAGGCCAAATGCAGGATATTTGGAGGAATGGATGTATGGTCTTATGAGAATGGTGAAAACTATAGATGAGCAACCCTAATAGGCAAAGATTATTAGTGATTGATGAGGAACCAATACTCTATCATACAACCTGATTGGCAAGAGGGTGGTCCATGTCTTGGTGATTTACTCATATCGGCAAGACCATATGCCATTGATCAACCAAATGCCTTTCTCACCAAAGTCCTTCCTCATGCTGATGTGTCCCCGACACCACTGTCACTGTGACTTCTTCCGTCGGTGTAAATCAAAACCCTTCCACCGATCTATATCTCTTCCCGATAAGCTTATTCCAAGCTTTGCCTTCGGCGAGACTCCTTGCATCGGTCAACCCAAAGTCTTTCCTACCGATGTGCCGATGGACCTTCTCTGATCTGCCGATACAACTAATCTTGTATGTGCATAGCATGACTTGTTGGATCTAGGGCATACAACTGAGAGGGGGGGGGGTGAATCAGTTGTATAAAACTTCTTCTCATTCAAACATTTAACTCACTGTTGTTAGTTAGCAGCATATCAAATAATCATCCATGGAAGCATAATACATAAACACAAGAGCAGATAAGCATCAACACATTGAACACCAAGATTTTGACGTGGAAAACCCGGTTAAGGGAAAAACCACGGGGTGATTAACCCAAGAATTATTCTCTGTTAGAAGAATAAAGAAAAATGAATGGCACATGCCAATAAGGGCTCACTGCCCGAGTACACTACTCACAAAGAGGCCCACTGCCTACAAGGAGACACACTGTCTACAAAGTGATGAAAATCACAGTCTTGAACTGGAGAATGACATCTCTACCATGTTCAGATCAGTTCCAATTAAGCCCAACAATCTCTGCTCTGCCTTTCGCACGTTTCTTTGCTATACCATACTCATCCTCACACCACACACTGAAATGAACTCACAAATCGTTATTTATACAAGATATCGACTTAGGAACAAACATCTAAGTCGGCAAACAACCATAGGAGTATCCGCAAGATGAATAACACATCCGGTCGGCCATCACAAGAACATTCGCAGGATGAACAACTCATCCGGTCGGCTACACAGAGCAAGAACTTCATCTGGAAGAATAACTTCAATTCCGGGCTCTACCATCAATGCGGACCAACAACAAAACCTAAACATGATCCAAGAACCTTCACAAGCATGTCTGAATGTCCGGATACATCCGCACTTCCTCTGCTTACTGGGATCTCTTGTCTTCCTCATCCGGAACTTCAAGAACACAGTCTGTCGCCACTGTCATAATGCAAGAGGTATTTCCGGACCTCCAAATCATACACAAATCAGGATGACACATCACAAGGACATCCCAAACACTCCTTCCAATCCGCAGATTATGGTAATACAATTCCGGACCTCACCGGACCTTTTTGTGATCCTCTGTCACCTCCGGATACTTGCCGGACCCGGTTCTATACCGGCAGCCACAACTCCTTCAGATCTTCATGCGGACCTCTGAAATCTTATCTGTAGCATCTCAAGACTCATATCTACTAACCCTTTAATCCGCATCCTCCGGTTCTCATCCTATACAGTACATTTACCTTCTTCTCATCACTGTTCTTCACTGTTCCTGACGGAGGCTAATTTTCTCAATATCCTCAGCACACAGCTCATCAAATCCTTCTTGTCAATGCAATATGAGTATGTTGACATCAATGACAACACTGGATAACCTCATACTTGCAACAATCTCCCCCTTTGTCATTGATGGCAACATATGATGTGAAAAACCATTAAGACAAGAACTTCAACTTTTCATATGTCTTCTCTTCCTTTACTGCTCCCCCTTTGATCATCAACCACTTGTTTTTCACATGTTTTCTCTCCCCCTTTGACATCAATGGCAAAGGGCTCATACTTGCAATTCTCATGCATCAGAATCATACCAGCTGCTCCCCCTTAGCTGCAGCTCCCCATTAGTCCGGATCACAAGATATGACTGTGATAGCCACCGGACTGATGCACATCAGTGCATCTTAGTTCATCACCGGAGGGGCCATGACCCCTAACTTCTCCCGGAGATATTCAAAAGAGTCCTTGGGAAGAGGTTTTGTAAAGATATCTGCAATCTGATCCTTGGAGGGAACATACTCCAATCTGACTTCTTCCTTGTTTACTTGTTCTCTCAAAAAGTGAAATTTGATAGATATGTGCTTAGTCTTAGAATGCAATACCGGATTCTTGGAAATATTAATTGCACTTGAATTATCACAGAAAATTGTGATAGGCTCCTCATATTCAACTTTGATGTCTCTTAGCATCTGCTTCATCCATAAGATTTGAGTGCAACTACCTGCTGCTGCAATGTATTCTGCTTCAGTTGTAGACAGAGATATTGCATCTTGTTTCTTGCTTAGCTAAGAAACCAATCTCTTCCCCAAAAAGAATGCTCCACCACTAGTGCTCTTCCGGTCATCCACATCTCCTGCCCAATCTGCATCTGTGTACGCATGGAAAGAGAAATCCGGATCTCTAGGATACCATAGACCATACTCAACTGTTCCTTTCAAGTATCTAAAAATTCTTTTGATTGCCATAACATGAGATTCTCTAGGATCAGCCTGGAATCTTGCCACAAGACCAACAGCCTGCATTATATCTGGTCTAGTTTGAGTGAGATACAACAATCCACCAATCATTGATCTATACTTTGTCTGATCTGCCTTTGGAGAATCATCATCTTTGCTTAACTTACATCCGGTTGCCATAGGAGTGTTCATAGGCTTTGAGTCTTCCATACCAAATTTCTTTAACAATTCTTTCACATATTTGGTCTGAGAAATGAAGATCCCTTCTTTTGTTTGAGTAATTTGCAGACCCAAGAAGAAATTCATTTCACCAAGCATAGACATTTCAAACTCACTTTTCATCTGATTTGCAAAAGTTTTGCACATACTATCTCTTCCTCCAAAAATGATATCATCCACAAACACTTCAACAATCAGAATGTTTTCATGATCAATTTTGAAATATAAGTTACTGTCAGCAGTACCTTTGTTGAATCCAATCTGCACAAGATGCTTATCCAACCTTTCATACCATGCTCTTGGGGCTTGCTTCAATCCATACAAGGCTTTCTTCAACTTGCAGACCATATCATTATTATCAGACAATTGAAATCCATCCGGTTGTTCAATGTAGACTTCTTCTTCCAGATCACCATTTAGGAAGGCAGACTTGACATCCATCTGATATACCTTGAAGCCTTTGAAGGCAGCAAATGCAAGAAGTAATCTGACTGCTTCAATTCTTGCTACCGGAGCAAAAGTCTCTTCAAAGTCAATTCCTTCTATTTGAGAGTAGCCTTTGCAGACCAATCTAGCTTTGTTTCTGATTACTTCACCAGCTTCATTTAGTTTGTTCTGGAAGACCCACTTGGTTCCAATTACATTCCTGTCTCTAGGTCTGGGAACAAGATCCCAAGTATGATTTTTCTCAATTTGCATCAGTTCATCTTCCATTGCTTTGGTCCAGTTTTCATCATTGCAGGCTTCATTTATTGTTTTAGGTTCAATCTTTGAAATCAGACAACATTCATTCTGATCTTGAGCAATATTCCTTCTAGTTTGTACACCTTTGCTTCTGTCACCTATGATCTGATCTTCAGAGTGATTCAGTCTTACATACCTTGGAATTTTGGGAGTATCCAGCACTGCTGTTTCTTGATCAGGCTCATTCAAACCTATCTCTTCTTCCTGATTTACCGGATCAGGCTGACTCTGTCTCACCGGAGAGGATTGAGGTCCTTGAACACTGTCTTGGTCATCTTCATCAAGCTCATAAAATCTTGAAGGCTTCTCAATTCCTTCATCAACCTTTACATTGGTGCTTTCTATCATCTTCCTCAATCTCTTATTGTAACACCGGTATGCTTTGCTTTGAGTGGAGTAGCCCAAGAAAATTCCTTCATCACTTCTAGCATCAAACTTTCCTAGATCTTCATCTCTTTTAATATAACACTTGCTACCAAATACTCTGAAATATTTCACAGTAGGAGTGATGCCAAACTAGAGTTCATAGGGGGTTTTACCGGTGTTGTTTCTGATTTGAACTCGATTGAGAGTGTAGACTGCAGTGCTGATAGCTTCTTTCCAAAACATTTGAGGAACATTTGCTTCCAACATCATTGTCCTAGCAGCTTCCTGGATGGTCCGGTTCTTTCTCTCAACTACTCCATTCTGCTGTGGAGTCTTAGGAGCAGACAACTGTCTCCTTATACCCTGTTTCTCACAAAAGTCAATGAATTCACCAGATGTAAATTCACCACCTCTATCAGACCTTAGACACTTTAGTTTCAATCCGGTTTGATTCTCCACCATAGCTTTGAAGATTTTGAACTTCTCAAAAGCTTTTGATTTTTCTTTTAGAAAGGTAACCCACATCATCCGGGAATGATCATCAATTAACAACATGAAATATCTATCACCTTGCAGACTCTTGATTCTTGTCGGACCACATAGATTAGTATGTACTAATTCCAATAATCCGGTAGAAGACTGATCTTTGCTTTTAAAAGAGACTCTGCTTTGTTTGCCTAACTGACATTCTTTACACACACTATTTGTAGGTTTTATCAACTTTGGAAGATCTCTCACAGCCTGAGTATTGCTTATTTTGATGATGTTATCAAAATTTACATGACACATTCTTCTATGCCATAACCAACTCTGATCAATTTGAACAAACAAACAACTTTTATTTGAACCAACCAGATGAAAGATGTTACCTCTTGTCTGAGTACCGGATGCAATTTCAGTTCCGGAGCTTGTAAAGATTCTGCATTTTCCATTCTTGAACCGGAGATCATAGCCTTTGTCCACTAACTGACCAACACTGAGAAGATTGTGCTTCAATCCTTCAACATACAGTACATTACCTGTTTTGCTCTTACCATCAAAGGAAATAGTTCCCCTACCTCTGATTCTGCCAGCAGAATTGTCACCAAACTTTACCATTCCTCCTTCATATCTTTCCAAGTCTAAGAACTTATTCTTGTCACCAGTCATATGGTGAGAACATCCACTGTCAATAACCCAATCATCCTTTTCTTCCACTTGAGCAGCCAAGGCTTTTTCAACAACTTTGTGATTGACAGATTCAGAGAGCAAGGAATCTTCTTCCTTGATGGCTATAAACACCCACTCATTTCTGGATTTGCTTCCTGGTTCTGATTCATCATCTGTTACTCCTTCATTGTCATCTTCTTCATGAACATAATAGCAATTCTTTTGAAACCTTTGTCTGTGAGTATTAGATCTTGCAGATCTCTCCAGACATCTTGAGGCAAAATGACCAATCTTATTGCAGTTGAAACACTTAAAGGGTAGTTTTCCTTCATACTTACCGGATCCTCTTGGCAGTCTCTTTGCAATGAGGGCTTCAAGTTGAGTTGTTTCTGCTTCTTCTTCTTCCATGTCTCGTCTTGCTTGATCATACCATGACATTTTCTTTGATGAGTTTTCACCCAGATCAAATCTCTGTTTGCCTTTCACATAGGCACTGGCTTTGAAAGCAGATTCAGTCTTGGGAGGATCATCTCCAAACTCGGTCATTTCAAATGCAGCTAGTTTGCCAGCCAGTTGTTCTCTTGTGACAGTTGTGTGGGCTCTGAATTCATCAATGGCAGCAACTTTGATTTTGTAGGCAGCAGGAAAGGATCTTAGGATTTTGCAGACAATCTCATTTTCATCTAAAGTTCCACCAGCATTTCTGATTCCACATACCAGCTCATTTACTCTTGGCATAAAGGTAGTGATGTTTTCATCATCTCTCATTTTCAATCTTTCAAATTTCCCTTTCAGACTTTGCAACCTTGCACTTTTGACAAACTCATCTCCTTCATACAGAAGTTCCAGTTTAGTTAGGATCTCATATGCAGTGGGTAGGTCAATGACATTCGAGAGATCTGAGTCATTCAATGCACTTAGAAGAGCTTCCTTGGTCCGCAGATTGTTTTCAGCTTCTGTGATTTCATTCAGAGTTGTCGGACCACCTTGTGGAGGTACATATGGTTTTGAAATCATACCCAGGTATGCTTTTCCCATGCATTCCAAGTGACACTTCATGCGACCTTTCCAGAGAGTGAAGTTGGTTCCATCGAACTTCGGACTATCCTTCTTGTATGACGACATCCTGGATCTCCTCAAGCGGTTAAGCTCTTGTCAGAGGAACTTGGCTCTGATACCAATTGTTGGATCTAGGGCATACAACTGAGAGCGGGGGGGTGAATCAGTTGTATAAAACTTCTTCTCATTCAAACATTTAACTCACTGTTGTTAGTTAGCAGCATATCAAATAATCATCCATGGAAGCATAATACATAAACACAAGAGCAGATAAGCATCAACACATTGAACACCAAGATTTTGACGTGGAAAACCCGGTTAAGGGAAAAACCACGGGGTGATTAACCCAAGAATTATTCTCTGTTAGAAGAATAAAGAAAAATGAATGGCACATGCCAATAAGGGCTCACTGCCCGAGCACACTGCTCACAAAGAGGCCCACTACCTACAAGGAGACACACTGTCTACAAAGTGATGAAAATCACAGTCTTGAACTGGAGAATGACATCTCTACCATGTCCGGATCAGTTCCAATTAAGCCCAACAATCTCTGCTCTGCCTTTCGCACGTTTCTTTGCTATACCATACTCATCCTCACACCACACACTGAAATGAACTCACAAATCGTTATTTATACAAGATATCGACTTAGGAACAAACATCTAAGTCGGCAAACAACCATAGGAGTATCCGCAAGATGAATAACACATCCGGTCGGCCATCACAAGAACATTCGCAGGATGAACAACTCATCCGGTCGGCTACACAGAGCAAGAACTTCATCCGGAAGAATAACTTCAATTCTGGGCTCTACCATCAATGCGGACCAACAACAAAACCTAAACATGATCCAAGAACCTTCACAAGCCTGTCTGAATGTCTGGATACATCCGCACTTCCTCTGCTTACTGGGATCTCTTGTCTTCCTCATCCGGAACTTCAAGAACACAGTCTGTCGCCACTGTCATAATGCAAGAGGTATTTCCGGACCTCCAAATCATACACAAATCAGGATGACACATCACAAGGACATCCCAAACACTCCTTCCAATCCGCAGATTATGGTAATACAATTCCGGACCTCACCGGACCTTTTTGTGATCCTCTGTCACCTCCGGATACTTGCCGGACCCGGTTCTATACCGGCAGCCACAACTCCTTCAGATCTTCATGCGGACCTCTGAAATCTTATCTGTAGCATCTCAAGACTCATATCTACTAACCCTTTAATCCGCATCCTCCGGTTCTCATCCTATACAGTACATTTACCTTCTTCTCATCACTGTTCTTCACTGTTCCTGATGGAGGCTAATTTTCTCAATATCCCCAGCACACAGCTCATCAAATCCTTCTTGTCAATGCAATATGAGTATGTTGACATCAATGACAACACTGGATAACCTCATACTTGCAACATGACTTACGATCATTGGTCCTCTTCACCATTGCTGTCAGTCACCTCTTGTAACTTAATGCAATGTATATGCACGATGTATATTCTCAATATACATTCAAAACATACATTTGAAAACATGCACTTAGAAAATACATTTGAAACATGCAATCAGCATGTGCATTCGATGAAGCCAACCATTGACTTCCTTTGTATGCCGATGTGCTGTCATCCAGACTTCCCAGATCGGAAGCTTGGGGACTACTCTCTCTGATGTCTTCAGTCCTACCTATGTAACACTTAACTGTCACCATCTCCAACTGGTCAACTAATGTATGATCCCCAAATATCACACACACGGCTGGTCATCCCTTTGTATCTAACTCAATGTACATTCGCAACATGCATTCTAAAGATGCATTCTCCCTATACTTCTGTGACATACACACTCAACAAGCCTTTGCAATATACACACAGAATGTATATCTGACATGCATTTGCAATATACACACAAAATGCATACTCAATGAAACAACACGAATCTTGCACCGATATGAACCTCTGCAAACCCTGCAGCTACATAGGTCCTTTTGTCCGACAACCACATAGATCTTAGACTTTGCCAACCTAGCACATGAGGATGCTAGGATCTATCAGAGCATATTGCATGCGATCCTGCAAACACAAACGAACAAAATGAAAACAAAAAAAATGAACTATACAGCCATTCCACCAATTTCAAAGAAATCTAACTGGTGGAATGGATTAAGAATCCATCTTGGCCACAAAATAGTAAATCGATTGCACAGAGGGAAACTAAAGGAACCGAATGACAGAAAGATACACAACACAAAACTTGTTTATTATGCTTTCTAGAAATGTACACACACAAATGCTCTGTTTTACAATTGCAAATCTTACTCCCCTTTGATTTGATCTAAACTAAACTGAACTGATTACATTCGATCTACTTTGGGTATTTATCTACTCACCATGAGTAGTACCAACTTGACTCCAAGTGACTGGGAGATCAATCCAAGCGGCTGGGAGACAACTGTCTAACAACCTCCTAACTGCCTAACAACCTTTGTGATGAACCTAGATACAAACTACAATGACATGCTTTGGTCAAACAAACCTTATTACATGAATGGTCTTATAGGACCTTATTGGGAACAGCAAAATGTACATCAAATAGTTGAATGCCTTATGGAGGCCACTGTGGATTAGGTTCTCCTGCACCATACACCCCACCGACAAAAGAACTCATGCCCCATGAGTTAAGTCTTGGTTTTTTCTTGACCTATACCTTCTGCTATCTCATGTCTTCCCCATGATCTCTAAACTGCAACCTACTTCCATGGAATCAAAGACTCGTGCCTAGCTTTGTATGCTCTACTCACGCCTTGCCATGAGTGACTGCTTGCAACTAGACCTACCCTTTGCTTGCCATTCTTTCTTACTGTCATCTCTATCTGAACACATGCATTGGAAACCTTGGGTAATGCTTCTTGTACTGCTATTATGGCATAATATGTTTGCCTTTAAACTCTTTTTATCTCTAGAGGACAAACCATGGTCCCTACTATGATAGCACCCTTGTCTTTCCAATCAACTTGTGGCTACGTGTAAATCTACTCTTTGAACTTCTATTGATCCATCTGATCCAAAACTGAAATCACCTTCAAACTGTGATCTTTAGCAACTCCACTCCTTGAGGTATCCTCAACTTTCTTTGTCATTGCTTCCTTGATCTGTACAAACTCTTTCTTTCCCATCAAGATGACCTTGGCTGCCTTCTTTGCTTTAGCATCCTCCTGCAATGCTATCATCACAAAAGTTCTCCCATCCTTCTTGAAGGTGTAGGTGTTAGCATATCCATCATACAATGCTCTCCTGTCAAATTGCAATGGCCTACCTAAAAGTAGGTGACAACATTCCATGGGCAAAATATCACATAAAACCCTATCTTGATATTCCCCAATTTGAAAATCAACATATGCTTGTTCATATACCAAAAGTGATTGACTATCACTTACCCAAGATGCTTTGTAAGGGTTTTGATGAGGAATCCTTTCCAGTTTCAACTTATCCACCATTTCCTGAGATACCATGTTGTCTGTTGAACCAGAATCTATTACTACCTTGCATACCTTACCTCTAAATTTGCATGTAGTCTTGAACAAGTTCCTCCTTTGGCTCAAATCTATCTTCTTAGATGTTTGCAACACTATCCTTCTGATCATCAAACTTTCTCCCATTTCTGATTCCAAATTTACTTCAGGATATGTCATACTCCCCTCATTCTCTTGCACAATTTGAACTCTCTTTTCACTTCTTTCATTACCACTTGAAGTAGCACCAAACTTTTTAGGACACTTGAAGGATGGATGACCAAACTCACCACAAGTGTAGCACTTTCCTAAAAATGTATTAAAACCTCTGCCACCTCCAAATCTGCCTCTTGTGCCTTTCCATCCACCCCTAAAATCAAACTACTCTTGTCCTTTACTAGTCTCTTCTTGATTCTCATTGACTTGTCTTGTTGTAGGGGTTGATCCTCTCCCCCTTATATTGCCGCCTCTTCTGCTTATGGACTTATCCTATCTCCTTTTCATCTTCTCCTCAATCCTGATTGCCATTTGATAACAGTCTTCTACACTCCTAGGGTTAGCCAAAACTAATTCATCTTGTATGTTCAATCTCAAACCAGCCAAGTATCTAGCAACCTTTTCAACCTCATTCTCATGATGACCAGACCTCATACTCAATTTATAAAATTCCTCAGTATATGCTTCCACATCCATTTCCTTTTGTCTTAAAAATTGAAGCTTTTTAAACATTTGAATTTCATAATCCTTGGGTAAGAACTTACCTTTGATTCTTGCTACCATCTTGTCCCATGAAGAAATCTTTGATTTACCCTGCTTTCGCGTCTCTGATTGTATGTAATCCCACCATACCAAGGAATGACCTCCCAATTTGGTCTTTGAAATCTTTACTTTCTGCTCCTTAGGAACCTCCTCACATTCAAAATGATTATCTAATGTAGCAATCCAATCAAGCAACTCTTCCTCATTTAGACTTCCATTATACTTTGGAACATCAATCTTTACCTTAGGTTTGTCATTCTTGACTGCCCTAAATAGTTTTGCAAATCTTTGATCTTCAGGATCTAGATCTTCATCTACATCTTCATACTCTTCACCATTCTCTTCTTCTTCTAGTTCACTTTCTTCCACTTCCCTTCTTTTGTTTGTCTCCAACACTGCAAGCCTGGCTTGAAGGGCTCCTGTAAGCTCTTTAATCTCCCTCATCTCTTTAGCATGATTTTCCTTCATCTCTTGCAACTCTCTAGCAGTACCAGCATTTTTCAGAGGCATCTTGCTAACTTATTTCTATAACCTCTTAGTCCTTCTACTTTTGCCTTCTCAATGATAAAACTGAACACACAACTGCCCAAACCTTTTTCTGGGCTCTGATACCAATACGATGAGCCAATACTCTGTCATACAACCTGATCGACAAGAGGGTGGTGCATGTCTTGGAAATTTTCTCCTATC
Organism: Cunninghamia lanceolata; assembly: GCA_027924645.1. Taxonomy (NCBI): domain Eukaryota; kingdom Viridiplantae; phylum Streptophyta; class Pinopsida; order Cupressales; family Cupressaceae; genus Cunninghamia; species Cunninghamia lanceolata. The sequence goes on from BSBN01000078.1 coordinate 452,264, forward strand.
GGCAAGAGCATATGCCATCAATCAACCAAATGGCTTTCACACCGAAGTCCTTTCTCATACCGATGTGTCCCTAACACCAATGTCACTATGACTTCTTTCATCGATGTAACTCAAAACCATTCCACCAATCTATATCTCTTCCTAATAAGCTTAATTCCAAGCTTTGCCTTTGGCAAGACTCCCTACATCGGTCAACCCAAAGTCTTTCCTACTGATGCACCGATGGACCTTCTCCGATCTGCCGATACAACTAATCTTGTATGTGCATAGCATGACTTACGATCACCGGTCCTCTTCACTGTCACTGCCAGTCACCTCTTGTAACTTAACACAATGTATATGCGTGATGTATATTCTTAATATAGATTCAAAACATACATTCAAAAACCCATGCACTTAGGAAATACATTTGAAACATACAATCAGAATGTGCATTCGATGAAGTCGACCATTGACTTCCTTTGTATGTCGATGCACTGTCGGCTAGACTTCCTAGATTGGAAGCTTGTAGACTACTTGTTGTGATGTTCACAACACACCCCATTTTACTCCTTAGCAAAATGAGGACCCCTGCTGTGGCTATTGCTTTTGCTTGTGTGTGTTTTGTTTTGTTTGGTGGTAAGGGGAAAAGAGGGTTAAAATTGTAGACTTTGTTAAAAATAGAGAAAAAATGCATTTTTAGTACCAGGGCATCATATGGTTGGATTCCTTGTGAAAAATGAGCCAGGGTTGTTTTTTGAACCATCTTAAAATTTGCCATATTTTGCAAGTTATGATCATTTTGATAAAATGTACATTCAGGTTTGTATATCGCTTTGCATATACAGGGTCATTTGTAAATGCAAAGGGTTTTGTTTTTGTACTTAGTCACATTTGCCTTTTGAAATTGGGTTGCATATGCATTTGATTTTGTATGTTAGGCTATTGCATGTTGCACATACAAAATGCTTTGTATATTGCATCATGCATATACAAAGTCTCTTGTATGTCGCTCACATGCAAAGTCGCGAAATGGGTCTTGTATATCGGATTTACATACAAGGCCGATTGTATATTCTTTTTTCCTTGTATGCATTTGGTTAAGGTTTTATTTGAAATATACATACAAGATGGACCTGAAGTGGTTTTAGGTTAAAATGAATTGCTGTTTCAAATCCGCTTTGTATCTCACGTTTGTATGTTTAGCAGGTAAAATATACAATGCACTTTATACATGCGGTGGACCCGAAAGGTTATTAAACAATGTTAAATCATTGTATATTTGGCGCAATGTATATTTAATAACATACATTATAACATACAATGAAATATGCATCGCGCGAAATCCAAAAGTTATAAACCAGAGCGAATTCGTTGTATATTCCATGGCTTGTATGTTTCAAAACATACATCGCTGTCTACAAGCCAGAATCCAAATGATTAGAATCTGATTGAACCAATGTATCACGTCCAAAATGTATATCAATATATACATTGCTCAGCATACATCGAAATATACATTGCAGACCTGAGGCAGTTGTTAAAGGAAGTTAATTCATTGTATATTTCTGCATTTGTATGTATGTTCTGAAACATACATTGAGTAGCATACAACGCGGAACTCAAGGTAAATTTAAACACGTATATATAAGGCCTCATGTCCAAATTGTATATTGGGATATACAATGAAATGTGCATTGCGGGGACTCGATAGATGAATAAAATGTGGTGTACAAAATTTGAGTTTCGAATGTATATTTTGAACATACGAACTGGTACACATTGCGATATGCAAGCCGCGGAACTGAAAAGGATTAGAATCCAATTTAATGGAGGTGTCACATCCGACTTGTATATCACGATATACAAGGATTTAAATAGGGAAATCAGCAGGAAAATGGAGCGATGCAATTTTGGAGGTCAATTTTTGGAGCCCGAATGCATATTTTTGGTCAACAATAGTTGACCGAACTTTTCTAAGCATTGTACATGCATTTTTGGATGCGATTTTTATCGATTCAGGACCCAATTGCTGCATTCACACAGTCACGGCTATTTGGCAATTGTTTTCTTCCTGCAAGTTTATTAAATGATGATACTTATTACTTATCCATTTTTACAGGTTTGTAGTTGCGAAGGAGCTGAAACTTAATGGTGGTGACATCACGGAGGGGGAGATCTGATCTTAGAAGTAGAGGAAGATAAGGATGGAGTGCGAGAAGTCAAGGGTCTTCATTGATGAAGACAAAATGTAGTTGTGGACATCATTGTAGCAGACCACAAAAGTTAATATTAAGCTACTAGGGTTTCCAAAAGGATGTATTTTGCCCAGATTTGATGTATGCTCAGAGATATTTCTAGGGATTTGTTCTCCAGCATTTATTACTATAACCAGTGGTTGGAACCATTGCTTAACTAGGGGTTTTGAGTTGTATGAGGACAACCAAAATCTATATATTGTGCCTCTATACACTATAAAACTTTACACAGAGATTTTTAGAGGATAACCAGCGCTTGTAACTAGTTTTAGCATGTTAGAATAGAGGGACCTTTTAGTTTAGAAGTAGAAGAAGGAGGTCACCTGTGTCTGTAATAAGGAATGCATGGAACATCTAGCTTCCTTACTATATCTGTAGAGCTTGTAAGTTTGTTGTGATTTGATCATTGAAGCTAAGAGTCATTCAGACATTGTAAATCTTATATGACTGTCTGTTTCTAATACAATTGAATCTGGAATTCTGCATCTATCTTCTGAGTGTTTTCTTGCTCTTCATTGTGTTCGAAACATTTTCTCTTAAAGCTTGCAATCTTAAGTGTATGTTTGTGAAAATGCTCGGAACTTACATTTAAGGTTTTTGTCTGTGGATTTGATCAATTTGCTGCAATACTTATATAGTGGATAACAGAACAATTAGATCCTTTGGTAGAATGAATGATGTTTAGATTAGATCTTTCTAACTTTTCCCAACCCATCTAAAATAATTAGCCAAAACACAGAAATTTGAAGGAAATTTGTCTCATATTTGAAAGAACATGCATAACAAAGTTAAAAGTAGACAGTTTTCATAAATATTTAAGAGAAGAAAGATGCAATAATTCAAGAAGACCATTTGAAAGCTTTGCAGTACAGTAACACTTTTATGCAAAAGAATGAACAAACACACTGATATTTATAATCTTTTTGCATAAGTTTGAGTCTAGTTAATCAATAGGAAACCCTAAACTACGTAAGGCCCCTTGAACATTACAGCTTCACATCAACCAACTGAATTTGCCCAACAAGTCAAGACCTGACCATATTAAACTTGGGATTAAGTAAATCTTAACAGATTCCTTCATATCCTTCAAGTCAGTTTTGGTTCATTTTATGTGAATTTTAACTAATTGTTATGATTGTCACAAAACAACCATCAACAGGTTTCTTTGGCGCTAGAAGGAGGGCCGACTTGAGTTAGGGTTTAGTTTTAAGTAGAACTGGCTCATAACAGTGATAGAGTGACTAGAACTAGATCCAGTTCAGGGGATATATTTTTACAATTACCTGATATAAGGCGAAGTAAGAGTCCTTTGATTTGGAATCCTAAAATATTGCAAGTGGGAAGTTCATCTGGAACACGCCCTGGATCGCCTTGTACTATCCACAACTTTGTGAGTCTTGACAGATCTTTATTTAGATCTTTAAATCTTGGTTCAGGTACTCCTAGAGGTCCTAGTCCTCCTAAAGATCCTATCCTACTAGTGAATCCAAGTATTCCTATAGGTTCACGTCAAGCATAGATACATGCAATGGCTTATTTTAATGCAGACTCCCCCATACACTTCAATGATTATAATGAGATGCCCAAAAATCTAGAAAAGATATGTCCCAAATACCAATTGCACCAAGATCCAGAAGACCACATGAGAATATTCAAGGAAGCATGCTTTAGGGCTAGATTAGAGCACAAGGACGTTGTGTGTAGATTGTTTTCCTACACCTTTAATGAGCAGGCATCTAATTGGTATGTAAACTTACCCAATGGCTACGTTTCTTCCTGTTCACTTATGGAAGAAGCATTTCTATCTAGATTTAGAGGACCCATTGATCCTTACATCTTGTATCATAAATTGGCTACTATAAAAAGAGGAGAGGGAGATCTAATTGATAATTTCAATGATAGATTTCAAAAGGTCTACTCTAGGTTAGTAGCCCCTTACACCGTAGATGATGATACTCTATTGGCTATGTACCATGTGGCCTTAGATCCTTTAATTGCCATGTTTCTCAAAAGAAAACATGGCATAGATTCAATATCCAAAGCGTATAAGGAGGTAGCCTCAGTAAATCAAGAGATGAGGCACACAACTTGTAGCCCATTTGTTAATGGAGGAAATTTTGGGATGCAGAATCAGGCACAACCTTGGAATGGGGTCCCTATGCATCACACTCCATTATTAAATCCAGTTCCTACTTACACACCTGTGTATAGTCCTACCCCAATCCAAACTATAGCTCCTTACATAGGTAACACTGCTAATAATAGTCAAAATAATGGTCAGCCTTTCTTCTGACCTCCTAGAGATACAACTATGGCAAAAGCACAAGAGGAAATGGAAGAAATCAAAGAGATCACTGCACATTTGAAAAGATTGACCACCAAAGTGACACAACTAAGAAATGAGAATCTTTATGGAAGAGGCAACCAGGGATACAATCAAAATCAGAATTATAACCAAGGCCAAAATCAAAACTATAGTTCATATCAAAATCAACATTACAATCAGAACTATAATCAGAGCCATACCCAAAATAACAGCCAAGGCCAATGTTCAAATCAGAGCCAAAACTATAATCAACATCAGGGTCATAACCAAGGGCAACCAATGCAAAATAGAGGACCAGTGGTAGATAATAGGGCCTGGGGTAACAATATCAAAAATTAGAATCAGCCTAGGCCACCCAAAACATGGAACACTAGACCGAACAATGGTACCTTAGCTTCTCCTTTTGAGAATATAGATAATCATGATACAAAACAAACACCTGGCATCCAAATGGCCAATACATCACTAAACAATTGGTGCAGATTTTACAATACCAATGCCCATGCTGAGCTTGACTATCCATAGTTCCATTTAGTAGCCAGCATTTTTAATATAGATGTGTAGCCTCCTACTTCTGAATTTCTCATTCGCAAGGGTAATGAGGTAGTACCCTCAGGGTATGATACAACTTTAGTTTTAGAAACCTTTACCTTTGCAACTACAGAAGAGAAAGAAGATGAATTGTTGGAGGATGAACCACACTTTTGTGAAAATCTTTATCCTGAATCAGTGTTTGTGTTAAATGCTTTTTAGTTTCCTTTTGAAATAGAAAATGAAGTATTGACTGAGATAGAAAAGGTGCAGGCTTTTAAACAGATGAATAAAAATCACAGCTACAATTTAAGGAACAACACTAGGCCAGGAGGACCTTTCACCACTTCCATCCCTCCTAACAACTTTAATACCCCCCCAGATCAGAATGCTAGCAACAATCCTGCCATACTTAAAGCTAATCATCACACAAATAGTGGAACAATAGTAGAAAAGGCCCAAACAAGTAAAGCTGAAACAATTGAGATAACAAGATTCATGAGTTACTTGTCAGAAGAAATAAACAAAATTAAGGTCAGTATGCCTCTGAATGAATTATTGAAGACCCCAGGGATCATAAATGCTTTTATAAAATCTCTAGATACATCCATGACAGATGAGGTTGCTACTGATATAGTTGTTCCTAATAGAGATTCACCGCCTAAAGAGAAAAGTAAGAAAGTTGAGCAGCCTTCCAATACAAATGTAGTAATGTATGCTGATAAGAAGGATACTCCTCCTTTCTTGTTAACTGTTAGATTATGTGGGAAGAACATACATAATTGCATGGTAGACTCTGGTGCTTTAGCCAGTGTAATGCCCTTAGGAATATGTAAAACTCTCAGGCTAACTCCCACCAGATCTGCTAAAGTTGTCACACAGTTAGATAAAACTAAGGTAAGTGTGATAGGAGAACTAATGAACATTCATACGCAATTAGCTTCAGACCCTAGGGTAAGCCAATTCATTAACATTCAAATAGTGGACATACCCATGAATTATGGAATGTTGTTAAGTAGGGATTGGTCCAAGACATTAAACAGATATATGGCCACTGATTTTTAACATATGTGGCTACCTTGGAGAGGTGTCCCAAACTAGATTAGAATAGAGGTAGAACCCAGGATGAAACACATGATAATAGAGTATAATCGAACAAATGAAATATTGTATGCTGCTGTTGAACCTGGTGTTTATAAGATTACTAACAATGGGGTACAAATTGAAGAGATCATGATGTTAAACATTAGAGAAAAATGTGTCAGCAAGGAGACAACATTATTCATTGAGTCTGATGGAAATTATTTAGATGAAGAAAATAGTGCAATAGACGAATTTGGCCATGCCATTAGACAAGAGGTGGAAGAATGCATTAAACAAAATCTGCCAGTCTAATGTAAATTGTATAAAAATAGATGTAGGGTCCATGATAGGCCACATTTTGAGGAGAATTGTGGAATGTGCAAAGACATCATTGAATATGAATACAAAAAATGAACGAAGAGGGTAGAATTGCAAGAGGAAAATGTGAATCCTGATCAACCACAGAGATACTTTTAGAGTAATGTAGATGCTCTGATTTCAAATTTAGCAGAGGAAATAAAGGACAAGGGTAGTTGTCTTTCTGATTTGCAAGCTAAAAATACACATATGCAAGTTGACCAAATAGAAATACCCATGAATAAACAGACCAGCACCTCACAAGTGATAGAAGAGACAAAGCATGCCAAGGTAAAAGGTCAAAAAAGTAAAGATGGCATATGGACACTAAAATGTGATGGGTCCAAATCAAAACAGGGTGCGGGTGTGGGTGTTGAACTCATAGATCCTCAGGGTAAATCATACCTAGTAGCATATAGACTGTAGTATTCCTGTACTAACAATACTACTGAATATGAGGCCTTAATTTTGGGACTTGTCATGGCCATCAAGAAGAAAGTGAAAATGATCACGGTATTTTCAGACTCTGAACTAGTAGTTAGACAAGTAAGGAAACTATATGCTTGAAATTACAAGAAAATGATTTGTTACAGACATAGAGTATGGGGTTTAATAGATTCATTTGATGCTTTTAGCATAGAGCACATCCCTAGAGAGCTGAACCATAGGCCAGATGCACTAGCAGTTGCTGTTAGCACATTAGAACCCTTGACACTGTTAGGTTTGAGACGATTTGCTGCAGAATTAGTTAATGTTCCCAGTATCCCAGACAATGTTACTTTCAGGTATTTGGAGGGGATCAACAAATTATTGATTTTCTGACTTGTAATGAGGTATTTGAGGGTCAGATCATTGACAAACAAGAAAGGCCTGAGACAACATGGGATGAAGAGGATATAATCAACTTGAAGAGAAACTTTTTACCCAAAGGAGTAATTGAATTAGAACATATTTTCGACTTCGATGGAGTGATGAGACAGAAACACTTACCCAAAACAGAAGGGGGTAAGTGTGATTTACACAACTTAGGGACAGAGCAAAATCCACAAAATGTGCCAATTAGAAAGGCTTGCTCTGAGAAAGTTAGAAAAGAAATTTTAGATGCTCTGAAAGATTGCAAACACGTAATAGCATGGACATATAAATATTTGAAAACATATGATATGTCCATCATAACTCACGTAATACCTTTGAGACCAAAGGTTAAACCATTCAGGCAGAAACAAAGGCCTGTGAATGCCATTCTAGAGCCTTTAATCTTTGAGAAAGTAAAAAAATTGCTGTCTGCTGGAATAATTTTCCCAGTTAGACATTTAGTCTGGGTAGCTAACTTAGTACCAGTAAGGAAGAAAAATGGAGACATCCGGTTATGCGTAGATTTTAGGAACTTGAACAAAGCATATGAAAAGGATAATTATCCTCTGGCTCCCATAGACGAAGTGTTGCAAGTAGTGAACAGGGCAAAGATGATGTCTTTCTTAGATGGTTTCTCAGGCTATAACCAAGTTTTAATTAATAGAGATGATAGATTAAAAACCACCTTCACTTGTAAATGGGGTAATTATACATATAGGAGAATGCCTTTTGGTCTGATCAATGTAGGTGCCACTTTTTAGAGAGCCATGGACATTGCGTTCCGTGGGTTATTAGGTAAGTGCATTGTTGTGTATATGGATGATCTAACTGTGTATTCCAAGGATGCATCCACTCACGCCGAAGATCTCAGGAAAATACTTAAGCGATGTGAGAGGTACGGAATTTCCCTTAATCCTAAAAAATGTTCATTTAGGGTAACTGAAGGTAAATTACTAGGACATGTCATTTCTGAAGATGGAATATCGATTAACCTAGATAGAATAGAATCAATAAAAAATTTACAAATACCAAACAGCAGGAAAGAATTAAAATCATTTTTTGGTAAGATTAACTTTGTTCAGAAGTTCATCACGGGTTTTGTAGAAATCATGTAGCCATTAAATGTCATGTTAAAGAAAGATGCATAGATGGAGTGGACACCTGTGGCTAGGGCTACATTCGAGGATATCAAGAGGGCCATTTCTGATGCCCCTGTATTGGCTAGCTCGGACTATGCTAAGTTGTTTTATATCTATTCCTTTGCATCTTCACATTCAGTCGTGGCCGCCTTGACTCAGAAGGGTGTAGATAATGAAGAAAGGCCCATTGCATTTATGACCGTGCCTCTGAGGGATGTACAACTAAGATATCTGGATACCGAAAGACAAGTGTTTGCATTAATGAGGGCTGTGAAGAAATTTAGACATTATATTCTGCATAGCTAGGTTAAAACCATAGTGCTGGATGTAGCAGTAAAGATGCTACTGATCCAGAACAAACCTGGAGAAAAGAGAGCCAAATGGATCACCATGCTGCAAGAGTTTGACATGGAAGTCATTCCCATGAGGCTGGTTAGAGGGCAGGTGTTGGTGTAAACAATAGAAAACACAGACCTAGATTTGATAAAATAGCAGTATGTACTAAATTCCCATGACATATCAGACTAGTATGGCGATTTAAACACTTTTCTAATATCTGGAAGGTACCCAAATAAGATGAAAGCTTCTTAGAGGAGAGCTTTGAAGATTAAGGTACAAAAATATATGGTACAAGGATGTCTTCTTTTCAAGAAGAACCATGATGGAATTTATTTGAGATGTCTAAACAGAGCTGAGGTGGATAAGGTGTTAATAGAACTGCATGACAAGTACGGAACAGGTCATGGTTCCCATCTGGCTACAGCACAAAAAATATTGAGGGTAGGCTATTATTGGCCCACGATGTTCAAAGATATAGAGAGTCACATCAAGAGTTGCCACACCTGTCAGACTGCAGTACATACGGGAAGAAATTAGGCCAATCCACTACAACCTGTGATTGAATCAAGACCACTTGCACAATGGGGCCTAGATTTCATTGGATTCATCAATCCTCCATCTTCTACAGGACACAAGTTCATACTGATAGTGACTGACTACTGTACAAGGTGGACTGAGGCTACATGCTGCAAGTTCTCCAAAACTAAGGTAGTTATCAAGTTTCTTAGAGAAAATATCATCACTAGGTTTGGAACTCCCTATTCATTGGTATGTGATAACGGCCCTGCTTTCTCTTCTTTAAAATTTTCTAAATGGGCATTTGAATACAAGATTGTTTTAAAGTTTTCTTCAAATTATTACCCTCAAGGTAATGAATTAGCTGAGTCGACGAACAAAATTTTATTAGATATAATCAAGAAGCTGATTGCAGAGAGTCCTAGAGAGTGGAATACCTTGTTAAAATATGCATTATGGGTAGATAGGACCAAGTTCAAAATAGCCTTGGGCAGTGCACCTTATAATTTAGTTTATGGGACTGATCCCGTACTTCTAGTAAATCTAAGAATACCAATCTGGAAGTTTACCAATGAGTATCTAGGCTTTGATAATCATAGAGAAGCTAGGATAATACAAATGCTACAATTAGATGAGAAAAGAGGTCAAACCATCAAAAAATTTGCCAAACACCAAGCAATAGTTAAGAGGTGGTTTGATAAGAGGGCAAGAGTCAAAACATTTAGGATATCAGACTTAGTGTTGTGCTGGGACAAAGCACATGAAAAGAAAGGGAGCCATGGAAATTTTGATAAACTATGGTTAGGCCCATTGCAAGTCTCAGAAATAATAGGAGACAACACATTTAGACTCAAGACCTTGACAGGGGAAGATGTGCCATTACCAGTTAATGGCCAACATTTGAAACACTATTTCCAAGCTTGAGGTAAAGGGCAGTCCATTTTTGTGTAATATAGTGTAAGTAGTGTACAGTTTTCTCTTTCTGCTGTTTTCTTTTGTTGTTTTCTTTTGTAGGTTAGTTGTTGTACAGTTTTGTTTTGTTTCTTTCCGTTTGTTGTTTTATTTTTGTTTTGCTACTTGTACAATCTCTTTTGCTTTGTGTTTGTTTTCCTTGTATAGTTTGTTGTTTGGTTTGTTTGTTGTCTCCTTAGCAGGGATTTTTGTTTTACTTTAGAGTATTAAGGAGCAAGCTAACAACCATTGAAAATAGTATAAAATTCAAAATATTCAGGTTAATCATTTGTAATTTATACATAACTTGTTGTGACTATCATGAATGTAGAGAATTGTTTAGCTTCTAAAATTTAGTATTCAATAATAGTGATTGAGAATTCAAGGAAGGTTTCTCACGATGACACACCTAAAATCCTTGGGTTTGTTGAACCTACTAGTGTAGATATAAGGTGAAAAATCTAAGGTCACCCTTGCTACCATTACAATTCTTAGCTTAATTTCAGCAAGTGCTCACTCCTTGCATCATAAAGTTACAAATTTCTATATCTTGTGAACTTTCTATCAAATATCAAAAATATATAAGATATAAAATATAAAAAATAAAGCAGATTTTACTGAAAATCTAGATTAAGCCATCTAAGTAACTCTACCAGGGCTATGGATGCTCGCTGGTAGTGGGGCTCTCTACTTAGGAGAATTGTAACAATAACCTTGCCGAGGCTATGGATGCTCGCTGGCAGCAAGGCTCTATCCAGTTGGCTATGATGAAATATCCTCAACTACGTAGGCTAATGTCAGTCACTGGTTTGTTCAACCAATCTTCAAGATGAGGATAATTAATCACGTGCACACACTTGAACTGAAAATAAAAATTTATGCACCCTTATTGAATACCTTAGGTCTCAAGTTGAATAATAATTTGCAGAAGGGATAGTTAGAAATTATGGATTTATTTCATTTAGTTTCCTCGAATGCTTTGAATTTAATTGTTTTGTTTGGTTGCTAGTTGTTGTGATGTTCACAACACGCCCCATTTTACTCCTTAGCAAAATGAGAACCCCTACTGTGGCTGTTAATTTGGCTTGTGTGTGTTTTGTTTTGTTTGGTGGTAAAGGGAAAAGAGGGTTAAAATTGCAGACTTTGTTAAAAATAGAGAAAAAATTCATTTTCAGTATGAGGGCATGATATGGTTGGATTCCTTGTGAAAAATGAGCTAGAGTTGCTTTTTGAACCATCTTAAAATTTGCCATATTTTGCAAGTTATGCTCATTTTGGTAAAATGTACATTCAAGTTTGTATATCACTTTGCATATATAGGGTCATTTGTACATGCAAAGGGTTTTTTTTTTGTACTTAGTCACATTTGCCTTTTGAAATCAGGTTGCATATGCATTAGATTTTGTATGTTAGGCTATTGCATGTTGCACATACAAAATGCTTTGTATATTACGTCATGCATATACAAAGTCTCTTGTATGTCGCTCACATGCAAAGTCGCGAAATGGGTCTTGTATATCAGATTTACATACAAGGCCGACTGTATATTCTTTTTTCCTTGTATGCATTTGGTTAAGGTTTTTTTTGAAATATACATACAAGATGGACCCGAAGTGGTTTTAGGTTAAAATGAATTCCTGTTTTGAATCCGCTTTGTATCTCACATTTGTATGTTTGGCAGGTAAAATATACAATGCACTTTATACATGTGGCGGACCCGAAAGGTTATTAAACAATGTTAAATCATTGTATATTTGGTGCAATGTATATTTCATAACATACATTATAACGTACAACAAAATATGCATTGTGCAGAATCCAAAAGTTATAAACCAAAGCGAATTCGTTGTATATTCCATGGCTTGTATGTTTCGAAACATACATCGCTGTATACAAGCCAGAATCCAAAAGATTAGAATCCGATTGAACCAATGTATCACGTCCAAAATGTATATCAATATATACATTGCTAAGCATACATCGAAATATACATTGTGGACCTAAGGCAGTTGTTAAAGGAAGTTAATTCGTTGTATATTTCCGTGTTTGTATGTATGTTTTGAAATATACATTGAGTAGCATACAATGTGGAACTCAAGGTAAATTGAAACATGATATATATAAGGCCTCACGTCCAAATTGTATATTGGGATATACAATGAAATGTGCATTGCAGGGACTTGGCAGATGAATAAAATGTGGTGTATAAAATTTGAGGTCTGAATGTATATTTTGAACATATGAACCATTATACATTGCGATATGCAAGCTACGGAATTGAAAAGAATTGGAATCCGATTTAACGGAGGCATCATGTCCAACTTGTATATCATGATATACAAGGATTTAAATAGAGAAATGGGTGGGAAAATGAAGCGATGAAATTTTGGAGGTCAATTTTTGGAGCCTGAATGCATATTTTTGGTCAACAATAGTTGACCTGACTTTTCTAAGTGATGTACATGCATTTTTGGATGCGATGTTTACAGATTCAGGACTCGATTGCTACGTTCACAAAGTCACAGCTATTTAGTAATTGTTTTCTCCCTATAGGTTTATTAAATGATGATACTTATTGCTTATCCGTTTTTGCAGATTTACAGTTGTGAAGGAGCTGAAACTTAATGGCGGTGACATCACGGAGGGGGAGATCTGATCTCAGAAGTAGAGGAAGATAAGGATGGAGTGCGAGAAGTCAAGGGTCTTCATTGATGAAGACAAAATGTAGTTGTGGACATCATTGTAGCAGACCACAGAAGTTAATATTAAGCTACTAGGGTTTCTAGAAGGATGTATTTTGCCCAGATTTGATGTATGCTCAGAGATATTTCTGGGGATTTGTTCTCCAACATTTATTACTATAACCAGTGGTTGGAACCATTGCTTAACCAGGGGTTTTGAGCTGTATTGAGGACAACAAAATCTATATATTGTGCCTCTATACACTGTAAAACTTTACACAGGGATTTTTAGAGGATAACCAGCACTTGTAACTAGTTTTAGCATTTTAGAATAGAGGGACCTTTTAGTTTAGAAGTAGAAGAAGGAGGTCACCTGTGTCTACAATAAGGAATGTGTGGAATATCTAGCTTCCTTATTGTATATGTAAAGCTTGTAAGTTTGTTGTGATTTGATCATTGAAGCTAAGAGTCATTCAGACATTGTAAATCTTATACGACTGTCTGTTTCTAATACAATTGAATCTGGAATTCTGCATCTATCTTTTGAGTGTTTTCTTGCTCTTCATTGTGTTTGAAACATTTTCTCTTAAAGCTTGCAATCTTAAGTGTATATTTGTGAAAATGCTCAGAACTTACATTTAAGGTTTTTGTCTGTGGATTTGATCAATTTGCTGCAATACTTATACATTGGATAATAGAACAATTAGATCCTTTGGTAGAATGAATGATGTTTAGATTAGATCTTTCTAACTTTTCCCAACCCATCTAAAATAATTAGCCAAAACACAGAAATTTGAAGGAAATTTGTCTCATATTTGAAAGAACATGCATAACAAAGTTAAAAGTAGACAGTTTTCATAAATATTTAAGAGAAGAAAGCTGCAATAATTCAAGAAGACCATTTGAAAGCTTTGCAACACAGTAACAATTGCAAATCTCACTCCCCTTCGATTTGATCTGAACTGAACTGAACCGATTACATTCGATCTACTCTGGGTATTTATCTACTCACTATGAGTTTTACCAACTTGACTCCAATTAGCTGGGAGACCAATCCAAGCGGCTAGGAGACAACTATCTAACAACCTCCTAACTACCTAAGAACCTTTGTGATGAACCTAGATACAAACTACAATGACATGCTTTGGTCAACCAGACCTTATTACATGAATGGTCTTATAGGACCTTATTGGAAACAACAAAATGTACAACAAATAGTTGAATGCCTCATGGAGGCCACTATGGATTAGGTGCTCCTGCACCAATGATAGCTTGAATGAAGGCATGAGGAATCTAGGGGGGAAGATAAACATGTTTCACATGACCTCCTATGTTATTTATGCATGTGCATCCAAAGCAACATTTAATGGACTTCAGACAGTTGGCAGGGTTGGTCTCAACCTTGGGGATGTGAACATATGGGACCATTATCCACAATTGAAATAGAGAGAATCTCTCCAACACTACTTGAGAGTGAATGATTCATTTATTATGCATTTGGTAAGGACCATGGGAGAAGATAGAGTGAAGAGGTTGAGCATGGAAGCTCAAGCCTTGATATATAAGCATGGGGTTTGGTTTATCCAATTATCCACATTCAAATATATTAGAATAGAAGGTTTCATTTGGTAACCTCTCATGTTTCCAAGATACCCAACTAATAAGGGCATACTGATTAAGATGATCAGTCAGATACTACCTTCATTTGAAGATTTTGTCGAGAAAAACAAGATACCAAATGTCCTATTCCCACTCATCATTGGGTGGTATATGTGTCCTAATAAGGAAAGTACCAAAGAAGCATCAGGGGGGTTACAACTGATGTCCTTACAACCTTTTCTGATATCCAGGTCATATGATCCTGATGACAGGATGCAGGCACTATTCAAAAAATAGGTGCATGAATTACATCTTGAAGACTACTGGACCGATTGTGATTATGACGTAGAAGTAAGAAAGAGAAGCAACCAAAGGCTTACTCTAAGACAAATCCACACATTGGACTACATACCAGTTCCAGTACAACTACATGAGGATGATGAAGTTACCCTATCAAAAGAATATGAAGACAACAAAGTGTATAATGAAACAATCTCATCCCTTCACTAGGATCAAGCAGAGGAGATCTCATTAGAAATAATAACTCAAAAGGTAATGTAGTTGATTAAAGAGTGGGTGGACATGGAGGTTATTACACTCAAGAACAAAGGAGTGGCCCGTACCGTTGACAAAAAGAGGAAAAGACAAGACCTAACAGATGAGGAATATGTTGATTCCTTAAACAGAAGAGAGTATCCAAAGGGGAAAGGAAGAAGGGAGATACACCTAAGGGGTCCAAGAAAGGGAACGAAAATGTAGATGTAAGAATTATCCATCACGCTCCACCAAAAAGGGATTTAGCTTCAACCTCTACTACTACAACATCCCAAACACCTACAAAACAACAAAAGTTGGTCACAAAACCTATTATCAGTTATGTGGGCTTGGAGGAAAGTATGGATGAAGATGATCTCCTCATAAGGAGAAAGAGAAAGAAAACTCAAGAGGTTCCACAAAAGAAAAATTGAGCACCTGCAATGAGAGGGTCATTAGATGTGAACCCAAATATTGTGTTGAAAGGAAAAGGAGGTGAGGGAATAAGGAGAAATCTACACCACAAAATACGCATCCCTACCATATTATAGTTGAAAACTAAAATGGCTGAGGAAAAGAGAGAAGAGATGAAGAAAAGAGGGGGTGATCAGTCTCTCTCACTAGATGAAACAGTAGAACTTTCTGATGATGAAGTGGTGAGGGAAGTGTCCACCAACCCTATGGAGACACTCATGAAAAACACAACAATGACACCCCTGAATACTCCTACTGTGCAACAGGAGAGGGAAGAAGAAGATATAGAAGAGGATAGTCTTGAGAATATAGCACAGAAAATAGGCCTGATAGGACTAGTTGATAGGGTTACCAGCCTGGTTGCTATTGACCTAGCATATCAGGGCAATGAAGATGAAAAGAAAGATGAGGACAATCTTACGGGGTGTGATGAAATGGAAGATAATACACCAATGGATGAAGATGAGGGAGTACTTGATTAACCTAATTCTCAAGATAGTGAGCAAGTGCATGATAAAGGGATAGAAAAAGAGATAAAGGGATAGACAAAGAGACAATTGAATCTCAAAGCCCTAAAGATGCTAAGATACTAAAAGGTGGACAACAAGGTCCACAACAAGATGATAATAGAAAGAAAGGAGAAAAGTTTGACAAGGGTATCCAGGAGTATCAATAGGATGCCCAAGATCTGGGCCACCAAAACCCTAATTTGAACCCATCACCTTAGGATGAACACAACAAAAATGCAAAGGTAACACATGAGGAGGTTCACAATGAAGAAGAGAAGGAACGGTCACCACAAAGGGTGGAACAGAGCATAGGAGCACCAAATATTCACATTGAACATACAAACCAAGAAGGGTCTAGAGATGATGTGCCACATTGGCTGCAGCACAAGGTAAATCCTCCTCCATAGAGTATTTCTTCAAATTTTGATATATCCACATTATTTTTGGCTAATATAGCCAAACCAAAGAGGAGGGCTAGGGCCACCTCTTCAATAAACAAAGATCTAGTTATAGGCCAAAGAAAAGCTCAAGTGGCTATGCTTGTTGTGGACAAAGCTAAGGGAGAAATACGTGCCAATGAGTTTTAGATAACCACTGAGGATTTGGGCTTTGCCACCGAGTAGCACGAAGGCTAGGAAGACAAGCACATAATAGACTCATTATTGGCAGCAATAGAGAAAGAGAAGAATAAAAATAAAGTGCATAATGAGCACATTTCTCAAATACAAACATTTATAAAGGGATTGCTGGCACCAACCAATATTCCAATTAGCACATCCACCCAATTGACTATAATATCTCAAGATGAGATGAGATGATTAGATATCATGAAGCATAAGTCACATGTGATGGATAAATGGTTTATCAAATTCATTACTAAAGCAAAAAAGGTAATAAAGACTTCCCTTTCTAATTAGGATCTACTTAGCATATTGAGGAGTAAGGTGGATACATTGTAGAAGGAGATTGCATAGAGGTCGATAAAAATTGAGAAACATTTGACTGCCCTCTCTAAAATGAATCATATAGATGTGAATTTCTTAATATTCAATAATATCCTAACCAACCAGACATCACAATTATTGAGTATATGGAATGAAGATACCAATTTTGAGGTGTATGTCCTAAAGAAGTGTAATGCTAAGCTTAGGAATATCAGTGCCAAATTACATGAGATTTTGTCCAAGGAGATAGAAATCCTAGAGGCCCTTGAGGAGAAGGTTGAAGGAAAGACGGAGAATCAAGATGTTGATTTTACAATCAAGGCTTTTAAGGACAATTTCAAACTTGCATCAGAAGACCCAGTTAGCCACTTATCTAAAGGGACAATAGATAAAGCCATGAGGAAGAGGGATAAAGTAGAGAAATATAATGAAATGTTAAAAAACAGGAAGAACAAGTGGACTGTATTATAAGCCTAGTTCCAATCACAAGGGCATGCAGTTACCAAGGCTAAGCTAGAAGATGGAGGAGCAATAGAAAGAATTGTGCACACATATGAACCCATCAGGGGTATTATTAGAGTGCGGGAAGAAGATGACCCATCTATAGATGATGAGGAAATGAAATAGGTAAGATATAGTGTGACAGGGTCATATGCAGAATGGGTCAAGGAGGATAGCTCTACATCACCAAATGGTTTCCAACTAGCAACCTTTGCCACATATCTACTCGTTGACTTGGTCAAAGAATTCTATGGACCGTTGATCTTAAAAGACAAATCCTAATCATAGGATATTTTGTAACCACCTCCTCTCCTTGTCCTATAAAAGGTGATAGAGTGCACATTGTAATTCATTCAAAATTTAATTAAGATTAGATTGTTGAAACATTAGGACTAATTCTCAAGCCTAATTGTAAATCTACTCTCTTTTGTATTCTTAATGAAGATGAAGTACCCTGATTACATACAATCATAAAATTTGAGTAATCTATGAATGGATTCTAGATATGTACTCTATTTTGTTGCATCCCTTAGATTGTATTTCATGTTGTGCATGTCATTTTCATTCCCTTTCCATCAAAGTTAGCATCAATCATATCTAGCTATGGAACATCCTGGTGAACATATGGTTTGATTTCCTTCTCTTCGTGATAGTACCAAGAATGTACATGGATCAATGGCTAAAGATTCACTATTTTAGTAAAATTAGAAAGCATTCAATTAAATTAATTTAATTTCATTTGATCATCATCACAATTGCAAATACATAGAAAATTCTAAGAAGATATAAAAAAATATGTTGATATCTCATAGATAACTAAACATTAGTAGTATATTTAAGAAAATAGCATGTTGAAATGATAAATATCATGCAAATAGACATGGACAATAACAGTAATCATGGAAATATATGCTTGTAGGCACATTATTAGAAGAGATTTAAAAGTACAGAGGTAAAATCCAATCAAAATAAGTTGAAATGCAGAAGAATTGATCAAACCTATATAATATCTACATCATTTGGTTAAGTATAGTAGGATTTAACCCTATTTCCTAAGAAATTTATAGAAAGCAAGTGAGAAAAGACTATCCAGACATGAGTTTCTTTGAACTAGAAACATAAGGCCCCTGAATGGAAAACAACAACAACACACTTTAACCTCTAAGTAACATCAAATCATTATGAACTAATGCACAGACACTTGGGATCATAAATTCATTCTAAATTTATCGTATCTTTCAAGATAAATAAAGGTTTGTTGTGTAACTTTTATTTCATGTTGTTTTGTCTAAAAATCAACATCAATAGAATTGGTACTAGAAGGAGGGCCCTGGAGAAGCATTTATTCCTAAACCTGTCATCTAGATGTCATTCCCACTTCTATATAAGGTAATATTTTTCAAACTTTAAGTGTTTTTGCAAAGTTGTTACTTATCACAGATTATTTGAAGGATTTGATCACAAATATCCTAATCTTGTGCATGAATATCATGATATTTACAATCAGTTGCCTAGAATATACATATCTAAGTCAACATTTAATAATTCTTGTAAATACTCTGCAAATATCCTATCCTTTTGGTCAGTTAACCTAATATTTACAGTCAAAAGTTTGATCTTTTAAAATTCGTGTCCATATTTACATCTATAAATATTGTGCAAATATCTAGTTATTTTAGATTTCTAATCATAAATATCCACCTAAGAAGAGAAAATATCCCAATATTTGTGAGGATCTAGTTGAATTATCTACATTCTGACATAAGTTGTGATTTTCTGGCTCATAGACCTAGTACCAAGTCTAGATCCATTAGACTTTTTGAAGAATTGCCAATTCATGGACTTAGACCTCATACAACTAATACTCATCATAGTCCTCATCCTACTTCACTAGCATCCACATCTTTACCTATTGTAACACCTCCAGGATCTCCAATTATACCTCAAATACCTCAAGTATAGGCTGCCATGTCTTTCTTTGCAACTCAGTCACCACTTTTGTTTGCAACATATCATGCTTTACCTAAGAATCTAGACAAAATCTATCCAAAGTATCATCCTTACCAAGATGTAGAGCATCATATTATAACCTACAAGGAGGCTTGCTTTAGATCAAGAATAGAACATGTAGATGTGGTTTGCATGTTATTTCCCTAGTCTTTAGGAGAAGAAGCTTATAGCTGGTACATTAGTCTTTCTCAATCCACTATCCCTTCTTTGGATGCCTTAGAGAAAGCTTTCCTAGCAAGATTTAAAATACCTGAAGATCCTACTATCACCTACCACATGTTTGCCACAATCAAAAGGGCTAAGGGAGAACCAATTTATAACTTTAATGATAGGTTTCAAAAAATGTACTCCAACCTAGTTGATCCATATAATGTAGGTGATGCAGTAGCTAGATCCATTTACTATTCATCTCTGACCCCTTGACATCCATGTTCATTAGAAGAACACATCTAGCCATAACTTCATTGGCAGGTGCCTTTGAAGAAGCCATCAAAGTCAATCCACATTTAACTCCTAGCTTTACAACTGATTCTGGATATCCTGTACAACCACAAGGTAATGGAGTCTGGTACCTCCATCCATCATGCCTAGTCCCATGTAAGTACCTCCTCTTAGTATCATGCCTCCTCTAAATGGAAATGGCCAGATGATACCCTACCGCGGACAATTATCTCAGTGTGTAGAACAAAACAATAGTAATGGTATCTCTTTCTTCAAACCTCAGCAAGAGAATATAGTAGCCAAGGCTCAGGAAGAGAAAGAAGACATTAAGGAAATATCAACACAACTAAGGAAATTACCTACTGAGATCACAAACATGAGGAGTCAAAAATTTTATTCCTAGCCAAATCAGAACATAGGATATCTTGATAGAGGATATGGTAACAACAATGATAGATCCAGATATCAAGATAAGGGGTATATTAATGATAGGAATTTCAACCATAATAATAACAATGCTACCCCTAGGCCACCTAGAACATGGAATACCAGGCCAAACAATGGCTCATTGTCATCATCATTAGACAATTAGCCTCCTAATGAACCCAAATAGACAACTAGGGTGAATTTGGCAGAAGATGTACTTATAAATTGGTGCAAGATGCACAATACCTACGCGCATGCTAAATTGGATTACCCTCAGTTCAAGATAGTAGCTAGTATTTTTCAGGCTTAGGTACACAATACTCTAGGAGATCTTCCTTGTCCTAAAGTAAATGAAATTGTCCCTTTAGGGTATGAGTCTACCCTTGTGCTGGAGAGTTCTATTGGTCATCAGCATCATCAAATGACCTCAACTCATGAAAATTACACATTATCATGTGAGGAGTCTGCCTTAGCATTTGAGTCAAGTTATGTGTTCCCCTTTAAAGATAAAAATGAACTAGATTCAAAAGAGATTCATGCTTATCAACAACAATATCTAGGTAGGCATAATTATAACTTGAGGAATAATCCTAACAGACCATCTCATCCATTAATCACATATGTTCCTCCCAATAATTTCAACACTCCACCAAATCAAAAATCCAATAACAATCCTAGTTCTCTTAAGCTGAATAATTAGTATTTCACACCTTAGAATATAGTATCAAAACCCATTAGCTAGTTGCCTGAATCTAATAAATTAGTCACATATCTAGCAGAAGCGATGAAAAAGATCAAAATTAACTTATCCTTGTCATAATTTCTCAAAATTTTAGTTATCAAGAAAGCCTTCTTGATGTCTTTAGATGAATCCACATCGAGGGGTGAAAGTGATGGTCATAATCCTAGTCACATCCTGACTAGAGATCCTACACCCAAATAAAATATTGTCAAGAATAACATGTAGGCTACTATCCAAGTTGCTGAAACATCACACATGATTCTACACAAAGATAAGTCTGAATCCCCTCCATTCTTACTTACATTGAGAATATTTGATAAGCACCTACATAACTGCTTAGTGGATTCGGGTGCATCAATGAATGTGATGCCACTATCCATTTACAATGCTTTAGGTTTACATCTATCCAAGTCCCTCAAGAAGGTGACACAACTCGATAAAAAAGAAGTGAGTGTAGTAGAAGAGTTAACTCATATACACATGCAACTTGCATCGGAACCAAGGGTGCAATACTACATTGACATCCAGGTGGTAGATATCCCTAACACCTATGGGATGTTGCTTAGAAGGGATTGGTCTAAAACACTTAATGGTTATGTAGCTATTGACTTTAGTCATATGTGGTTACCATGGAAAGGAATCCTTAACCAAATAAGGACAGAAGTTGAACCTAGGATGAAGCATATGATCACTAAATACAACAATACCAATGAGATACTCTATGTAGATGTTGAACCAGGAATTTATACCATAAGACATCAAACAATTAGAATTGAGGAAGTTTTGATGTACAACATGCATACATAGAGAAATAGTGATCAAGAAGATAGGATGATCATAGAATCTAATTCTAGTTCCACTAATAATGAAGAAATAAATCACTTTAAGGAGTTTGATCAATACTTGTCTAGAGAAATGCATAGATGCTAGTTGCTAGGCATATCCATTGAGAATATCCTAATATTTGGCTAGTGTAGGTTCCATGATGAAGCTCATTCAAAAAGAGACTATGAAGCATGTCTGGACATGATCAAGTTGGAAAGAACTTATAGTGAAGTTGGATCATCTTCCACTGAGGTATGTGAAATGTCTGGTGATGATGATACTAATTTTTATTTGTTTTCTTCAGATATAGGGGAACATGAGGAAGATATACACCACAATAATGTCATCATACATCATTCAAAAGAAATCTTGATATGTGATGAAGATCCTCATGACAAAGAAGATGTTATCAACCCAGGGACCGATTGCCTAATTGAGTCAGACTATGAGATATCAGATGAAGATAGGGAGAGTCACCTAACTAAGTTTGAAAGATTTCTATCTAAACAAATTCAAAGACATATGCTACAAGGAGTTCCTTCACATTAGGTGTTGATTAAAGGATGGTGTAGGTTACATGAGGCACCACATTCATAAACAACATGTGCTCTATGCTTCGATGTGTTGAACAAAGAAGAGAAGTTGTTTTCCAAAGATAAATCACATGATACCAAAGATATCCCAAGGATGAAATAAAAGACATATCATGCCCATGGACATCACCAAAGGTGATAAAGGTTAAACCTCAGAAGTTGAAATAGATATCTAGTGGTGCAGCTACAAGAGCCAAAAGGAAAAGAGAGGGTCCTATTAAGCCATTAACTAAAGATAAACCATGGATTTTAAGTTTTGATGGTTCTAAGTCCAAACAGGGGGCTGAAGTAGGCATTGACCTCATAGATCCATTAGGGAAGTCCTTTTTCGTAGCATATAGGTTGCAGTTTCCATGCACTAATAATGTGGCTGACTATGAAGCTTTAATTCATGGTTTGTTGTTCGCCCTCAAGAAGAAAGTCAAGATTCTACATGTCTATGGAGATTCATAATTAATGGTAAAACAAGTCAAGAGTATCTATGCATGAAATTATAAGAAGCTGTCAAACTACAGACATAGATTTTGGGACTTAATAGAAGAATTTGATGCATTCAACATAATGCATGTCCCTAGAGAAAAAAATATAGAGTTGATGCACTGGCACAAGCTGCCAACACATTGGAGCTTCTATCTATCCCTGGGTTGAAGAGATTTTTAGTAGAATTGATATCAGTACCTTCCATACATGATAATGTGACTAACTTCTAAGTTTTCAATGATGATCAACAGATCCTGGACATCATAGCAAATAGGGATATATTTGAGGCATAAATCTTGGATGACAAGAATAAGGAAGGTCATGTGTGGGAAGAAGAAGAAATCATGGACCTGCTAAGCAATAAAATTCCCAAAGGCATTATTGAACTTCAAAGAGCATTTGATTTAGACCACATGATAAAGCAAAAAGATCTCCCCAAGACAGATGGGGGAGAATATTCACCAGTCAATATAGGACAGGATGATGAGGAATGTCTTGATTAGCAAAGTTTGCACTGAAGAGGAAAAGGCAAGGTATCCCAAGCATTGAAAGATTATATCCATGTCATTGCCTACACTTATGATGAGTTGCATACATATGACACATCAATCATCACTCATACTATTCCACGGAAGCCTGATACCAAGTCATTTAGACAAAAATAGAGGCCAGTCAATGCATTGATAGAACCCATAATCTTTCAAGAAGTTAAGAAATTACTAAATACTAGGATCATATTTCCTGTCA
Organism: Cunninghamia lanceolata; assembly: GCA_027924645.1. Lineage (NCBI taxonomy): Eukaryota > Viridiplantae > Streptophyta > Pinopsida > Cupressales > Cupressaceae > Cunninghamia > Cunninghamia lanceolata. The sequence continues at coordinate 476,104 of BSBN01000078.1, forward strand.
GGCACTCAACTTAGGTGGCAAATTTAGTCCCAGTTAGGAAAAAGAATGGTGATGTATGCCTTTGTGTAGACTTTAGAAATCTGAATAGAGTATCAGAAAAGCACAACTATCCTCTACCCTCATTAGATGAAGTTTTACAAATAGTGAATGAAGCTCAAATGATGTCTTTCCTAGATGGTTTCTCAGGATACAACCAGGTGATGGTAGACAAAATAGATAGATTAAAGACATCATTCACCACCAAGTGGGGGATATTTGCTTACAGATGCATACTTTTTGTCCTAATCAATGTTGAAGACACATTTCAACATGCAATGGACATAGCATTTAGAGGCCTAGTTGGCAAATGCATAGTCATATACATGGATGACCTAACCATCTTCTCAAAGAAGAGAGGTGACCATATAGAAGACCCTAGAAAGGTGCTAAAGAAGTATGAATAGTATGGTATCTCACTAAAACCAAAGAAATGTATATTTGGGGTGACCACAAGTAAGTTACTTGGTCATGTAATATCTAAAAATGGGATCACCATTGACCCTGCTACGGTAGAATCCCTAATGAAGTTCCAACTTCTAGGAAGCAAAAAGGAACTCAAGTCTTACTTTGGCAAGATAAATTTTGTGAGGAAGTTCATCATAGGGCTTGTAAAGATTGTTATGCCACTTAATGCAATGCTTAAGAAAGATGCCAAAATTGAATGGACGCCTAAAGCAAAGGCTGCATTTGAGGACATCAAGAAGGCCATAGCAGATGCACATGTCCTAATCAGCCTATATTATACAAGAGAATTTTACATTTATTCATTTGCCTCAGAATATACCTGTGTAGCAGTCCTAGCTCAGAGGAATGAAGCTAAGGACAAGAAACCCATCACCTTCGTAAGTTCTCCATATAGAGATGCAGAGCTTAGATACATGGATGTTCAAAGACAAGCCCTTGTTGTAGTTAGAGCAGTAAAGAAAATTAGATACTATATCTTGAGAAGCAAGATAATTGTTGTTGTACTTGATTTAGCAATCAAAATGCTCTTGATGTAGAGTGAGCCTAGAGAAAAGAGAGTGAAATGGATAACATTGCTCCAAGAATATGACATGGACATCATCCCCATGAAGCTAATTAGAGGGAAAGCCTTGAGCCAAATGATTTCTGAAATTGATCCTAATTTAGTGAGTCAACAATATGTTATGAGCACAAAGGAAAATAAAGATTTGTATTCATATATCAAATATATCCTGATCACCAAGAGATGCCCACCAAAGATGTATGCTTCTCAAAGGAGAGCTCTAAAGATCAGATCACAAAAGTACAAGATAAAAGGAGGGATCCTCTTCAAGAAGAAATATGAGGGAATATACCTTAGATGTTTGGATAAGCCAGAAGCCAATAAGGTTCTCACAGAACTACATGATAAATTTGGAACAACACATGGATCTCACCTTGCCACTACCCATCATATCCTGAGAGCAGGATACTACTAGCCAACAATATTTAAGAATACTACTGAACATATCAAATGTTTTCATACCTGCCAGATTGCTACTAACAAAGAGAGATATGATTCCCAACTCCTATAGCCATTTATGGAGATGCACCAATTTGCTCAATGGGGCATGGATTTCATTAGCCCCATCAATCCCCCATCATCTTCAGGCCACATGTATGTGTTAACCATCACTAATTATTGCACTAGGTGGAATGAAGCAGTCAATAGAAAGACTTGTACTATAGAGGATGTGATCAAATTTTTAGAGAACAACATCATAACTAGGTATGGAGTTCCTTATGCCCTAGTGTGTGATAATGGACTAGCCTTTGCATCTTTACGATTATCTAGTTGGGCTTTTGATTATGGGTTCATTTTAAAATTCTCTTCAAATTATTATCCCAGGGGAATGGCTTAGTAGAGTCAACCAATAAGAATTTATTGAACATCATAAAGAAATTGATAGACAAGAACCCCAGGGAGTGGAATACCTTACTTAAATATGCCCTGTTGGTGGATCAAACAAGAATGAAAACTGCATTAGGGAAGTCTCCTTACCAATTAGTTTATGGGGTGGATCCCATCCTCCCTATGAATCTTAAAATTCCCACCATGCAATTCACACAAGAGTACATAGGCATAGATAACAACCAAGAAGTCAAGTTGCTTCAACTCATGCAACTAGAAGAAAAGAGACATAGAGTGATTGACCAATTCACCAAACATCAGGCTACTATCAAGTGTTGGTTTGATAAGAGAGATAAAGTAAAATCCTTTAGGATATCAGATTTAGTCCTGTCATGGGACAAAGCACATGAAACAAAAGGTGACCATGGGAAGTTTGACAAGTTATGGATAGATCCCTTTTAGATATCAAAAATCCTAGGTGACAGTACCTATAGACACCTGAAAATGGTCCCAACCAAATTCATCTACTCACACATTCAACCCTAATCCACCTACATCACTTCGTCCAATCTGATTATTAATTAAATAATTTTTAATTATTTAATTAATTTATTCTATACCTTTATCATGTCATAAAAATCAATTCTTCTACTATAGTTTGAAAATTAAATATTTTTTACTATAGCTCATCCCAAAAAAACAAATAAATTACCATATTTATTTAATTCCCTTTTTTGTACACTTTTGATTACTTTTTGTAATTATGATTATTTTCTTCTAATCTGTGTGCACATGAATTAATTTTAATTAATTCATCATTACAAAGCCCCCTGTTTCTAGAAGTCCACTTGTTATCCAATGTACACACATGTACATGACAAGTGGTACTTTGAAAGCATGGGAAAATCTTCTAAATTGAGTATATTTGTCCTCTTTCTTCCACCTCACTCCATGTGTCACTATTCATCTCAATTTAAAATTCCATGTGGCACTATTTGAACACTATTCCTCTAATTTTAAATTCCACTTATCCTCTCCATGGAATTTAAAATTTCTCACAAAATCTAAGCCTTACCTTTTTATAAATGAGTCCTTACATGTCATACACCTACTCAATCCTAACCATCCATCCATTCAAACTTGGATTCTCATCCATTGATCATCCCTTGAATCTTGGGGCAACTTTCTCATCCAATCCAAACATGTCATTTGTCCAATTCTCCTTGCTTGATGATCTTCAAGCAATCTCAACCATTGATCCTATCCCTCAAATCCCATCTCCACAAATCTATAACTTGAGGCCTCTACCTCCCATTTGGAACAAGCCATCATATGCAAGAAAAATTTGCCAATTTGAGTGCTCAACATATAGAATTAGTTCAATTCGAGCATAGTTTAGTAATAGTATTTCATATCTTAGGGCATATCACTACTAATAGGCTTATTTTAGGGTACAATTAGATAGTTTAGTTTGTTAGTAGTTAAGCCCAATCTTGGGTCCCTTGGACTTGAGATTGGGTGCATATTAGGTGTAATTTGCATCCATTTTAGGTCTCATCTTTATAGGTAGACATTTTGGCATAACCTTAACAAAATTTGCATGTTTTGTGTTGTTTTTCTTGTGATAGGTCAGATCAACACCTTAACTTCTACAAATTAGCACCTATCTAGTATATTAGCACCCATTTGGCACATTAACACCTAGCCTGGTAGATCAACGCCCATCTGGAGACAAGGTAAAATCACTCACTTCTCATGAATTTTAAGTCAATGCTAGCATTTTATGTTTCCATGATATTTTAAATGATGTTATACTGACTTTTTGGCCACTGTAGCTCTCTATTTTTGTAGAAAAAATAAATTTTATAAGGGGGAAGTGTTGTTTGTCTTGGATTAGTGCCTAACCCTCTACATCAGTGCCCAGTCCATCAAATTAGCACCTAACCAGAAATTGTTTTTTTATACTAACACTTGGTTTTGTAGCCTTATTCAACTATCGAAGACTTGTCTACAATTACTAACTTCCTCTTTGCAGGGTTGTTTATTATCTTAAAAGCATTTAGCATTGTTGTTTTTGTGTGAAACTGCTTGATTAATCATAGGCACATTCATAAGGTTTAAAAAGAACAATAAATTTGCATCCTTCACTCATATGGTTTAAAAAGAACAACAAATTTGTATCTTTCACTCATATGGTTTAAAAGAACAACAAACTACATTCACACCTTCATTGGGTTTAAAAAGGACAACAAACTTGCATTTCCACTCATCTAAGAAAGAAAATTTATAACTTTGTGTGAAGTGTCTTATGGTTTTGTTAGTGTTGTGAAAGTGTATGCTCTTCCCTTGCACCATTTCATGATCTTGGGAATCAAAAACTTCTCACAACACTTACATAAATCACCCCCAACATAATCCAAGACCTAAAAATGAACCTTGTTTAGTATAACCCAAGTCTAAAAATACGTATGCTATCCTCTCGCATCTTCGTATGAACTTGGGGATCAAAAGTATTTTTGTGCTTGTGTTACTTTTGTTGAACCCTTAGAGGGCCTGCCACCTCGCTTTGAAAGGTGGGAATGACCCAAGCAAAAATAGGTTAAAGCCAAACCCTTCCAATTTTCTATATAAAATAATGTATTTATGATGAAAATCATAAATAATGAGTGTTGTTGCATTATATCGATAAATGTTACCCCCAAAACCCTGTAAAGCGTAACCTCTATAGGTTGGGAAGCCTCCTTATCAGAGCAAATCGTTGCATGTATGTCCACCTAAATGAATGCCCTCACTAGATACTTTGTTTAGAAGCCAAAAACCCTCTACTTGTTGATACAGGAGGTCAAAAGATTGGACTTTGATAGTCATCCCACATTTTTGTGGCTTATGGTAGAGATAGAAAAGTATCTTAAGATCTATGCATCTTAAGAACTTGGAACTTGGTGTGCCTAAGAAGTGAGTGCACTGGAAGGGGGAGCCCATGCCCCAAGTTCTTGGAGCTATACACCATAAGTAGGCATGACTGGGTAAAACCAAGTGGGAACTCAACAAGTATTGTCCTTGCCTCGCCATAGGTTGTGCATGATTGTTTATTTTCACAAAAAAACCTTTGGACATTGTATACACTTGTTTGAAATGTTTGTATCACTCACCAAAGAAAACTATCATGGACAGAACCCAAATGTTTGAAAAAACAAACCATTGAAACTTTAGAACACCTCAAATACATCATTTAACCTTCAAAGCCCAAAACATCACTTCCCAAGCCCAAAATTTGCATAAAACCACCACTGTCCTATATCAGCACCCAAACCTCCACATTAGCACCCAATCCTCTACATCAGCACCTAAACCTCTGCATCAGCACCCAAACTTCCACATCAGATCCCAATCCTCTACATCAGTACCTAAACCTCTGCATTAGTGCCCAAACCTCCACATCAATGTCCAATCCTCTACATCAGCACCTAAACCTTTGCATTAATGCCCAAACCTCCACATCAGTGCCTAATCCTCTACATCAACACCTAAACCTCTGCATCAATGCCCAAATTTCCACATCAATGCCTAATCCTCTAAATCAACATCCAATCCACTATATCAATGCCCAACACTCTGTATTAGTGCCTAATCCTCTAAATCAGTACCCAGTCAACTGCATTAGCGCCCATTGACAAAATAATTGAAAAACTCAAGACTTTCTCCTTTAAGGTATCGACAATCCTCGTTCCTAGTCATTCATTGACATTTCATGCCACCTCATCCATATCTTCATCCATTTGTCCTTCTTAGCTTGTGATCCAATCCTAATCATCGATCATCATCATTGTCATCATCCTCACCAAATTTTAGGTTATCCAAGACACCCATCATCAATTAAGACTAGCCTAACATCATCCTAATATCGGTCCATAATCCACCCTTAGTCAAATCTTTGATTGACCATCCACTATCATCTCTAATTGATCCCACCATCCCTAATCAATCTCTATCAATACAAATAATCAATCAACATCCTCAAATCGAACTAATACTCATCCCTATCCATAATCGATCCTTCTCCAAATCCATCAAATCAATCCAAACCGCATCCAAATCCTAAGGTTAAAACTATAGATCAAAATTATCCTTTCGTTTGTATTAGGATTGAGACTTTGTTCATCTTGAGTTTAGTATAAACTAAGAATCATCGACTCTCTTGGATAAATTAGCTTAGGAATCTAGACAACTCCTAAATTAGTGGATTCTAAGAAATCCCATTTTGCTTGGTGCGTCTTGTCTACCCCAAGTAAAATAATCCTATTGTCCTTTTGCTTAGGTTCTTTGTCTACCCTATGTATATAAGAAAACCATTGGCCTTTAATCATCTTGATCTAGATTTTGGACCTATCTCCATCTCTCATCATTGGTACCTCGTCATCCAAATCTGACCTAAATTCACCTTTTATGCCTCCCATCACGCGATCACAAGCTAAGAAAATGGGTGCCCATTACCAACCCCTCTCTCCTAGTGGTTCTACCATGAACAACATGGAGGAATATGTCAACCAACCTGAAATGGGTGAAGCATTCACTCATCCTCATCAAACTTATTCCCCCACCCTTGTTTAGTTCCTTAATGAAAAGAGGTTACATGACAAGTTTGACCAATTCATTGACAACCATAAGGATGAATTTCTTCAACATCTTATTGAACATGGTGCATGCCTTCCATATTCATATGACCATGACAAGATCATGTTGATAACTGAGAGGGGGGGTGAATTAGTTATCTTAATTAATTTAACTTTCTGTTCTTCTTTAACAACTAGTGCAGCATCAAAACAAATAAGCATCCATAACCATGAAAGAAGAAACAAAATCAATACACATAACATAGTGATTTTGATGTGGAAAACCCTATTAAGGGAAAAACCATGAGGTGACTAACCTAAGATTGTATTCTTTGTTAAAAGAATAAGGTAGTACAAAATGGCACTTGCCAATTAGGGTTCACTGCTTGAGCACACTGTTCACAAGAGGTTCACTGCGTACAAGGTAAAAAGAAAGTCACAAGATATTTGAACTGATGAGAAGCATCCACATATGCTGAGGTTTAGTTCCAGTTAGGCTCAATACACTGATCTACTGCACTTCATTCTTCCTCTTCTTTGGTGTTGCTGTCCTATCACATACTGGACCTATATTATTGCTTCCATACTACTTTCTGCTTTTCTTTCCACTGCACAACACACCACACACACCTTCTCATCGAAATCCATCTGGTATATATATCCGCACAAAGGATTTCAACATCTTTCTAGTCAGCAGCTGGAATACTCAATATTTTGCCAAACTCTGGTCTGTCAGTTGAATCCTTGCTTACCAAGTGATGTGTATCAAGGAGATGCTTATAGAAGTCATCAATCATGTTAACCACTCATGAATGATCTCATAAGAAACTTGATTACCATAAAAATTTCATCTAGATTAAGGTCTAATGCTCTGTCGGTCAATTCTTCCTCAGTCAACTCTGCCAAACAGGAACCCAACACTTAGGTGTTCATATCTTCTCACTCTTACATCACCAGAGGCTCAATCTTTGGAATATGCTAGTCATGGTACTCCTCTTGACTTCCCCAAGTCCACACTTTACTGAGATACTTCCTCTAAGAGATCCAAACCTGATTGTCAGACTTTGCAGCATGCTCTATTCTTGGTCACCAGACCAAAATACTCTTCAATCTGACTTCTGGTAGAGACACACCATGTACTCCGGATGTGTGGGATGGACTTTGTTTCCATCAATGACAACACTCATGAAGCCACATAGTGTCTCTTGCCAACAATCTCCCCCTTTGGGATTGATGGCAACACTTAGTGAAAAATGACTAAGTGTCACACTATACTCCCCCTTGGCTGATGCTCTATTCTAATATACACTTTTTCAGAACTCCCCTTAGCTAGATTCCACATTTTTCACTACTCCTCACTCCCCCTTTGACATCAATGGCAAAGGGTAGGATTCACATACCAAAATTTAAAAAAACAACAATTTGTACTTGGCCGCATAAATATATATACATAACATACTTACATATACTGAAGTATATCTACAAAAGTTGTCTTCAACTAGACAAATTTTGTTTCCCAACTCTGCTTCATCCTATCCAAAATTGAAATATGACCACCCAACAAGAATGCAAAAGCTTCTGCCCTCTTTAGATTTGTCGGATCACTAGTCTAGGCTGTGGTTTGAGCATCAGTTAAGGCCTCATGCATGGCCTCTAATTTAGGGATAATAATCCTTCTAAGTTCACTCATCCTACTTATTATATTCTTCCTCTCCTTCTCAAGCTTCTTTATCTCATTTATGACTGTAATAGTTTGACATTCCTAGTTTATTATGGATGTGGTGAGAGGATCAAAATTTTGAGAGAACCTTGACAGTTTATCCTCTTGTTCTTTCACTTTCTTCTCAATATCCTTTGTCACTTTAGACCAGGATAAACAAAATTTATATACTTCTCTTCCATCTTTAAGAGCATTTTCTAATCTCTTTATCCCAATATCCATATTTCTCCTATCATTGGTTATAAATCCTTGTATCTCTGAGAATCTCTTATCCAAAAATTCTTTCTAGACTTTGTCTTCTGCTACTTTTTCCAAAGAATCAAGATGTGTGCTAACTGAATTAATAAGAGATTTTAGATTACTAGATGAAGAAGATGAAAGATCCTTCTGAAAGGATGGCATGATCTTTTCCAACACACCAGATGCAATTTCTATTAACTCACAATCTTCCATGTGAGACTTCAGGAGTTTTTCTTTTGCCTTTGCTTGGGCAAAGGATGCTATCTTCATTGTTTGAACTGGGGAGAGAGAATCAAAATTGAATGGTCCTTGAAGTGGCTCTGGTTCATCAATCTCCATCATTTCTTTAGTCAGGAAGTCCTTAATAGATTCTATAGTGTCTCTTGCTGGAGACAGAGTTTTCTTTCCTTCTGTGGCCTTAGAGGTGTCAATAGAGACCTTTGTTTGATCTTTTTCTCTTCCCTTTTTTCTCTTCTTCTCCTTGATTGATGCTCTCTTCTTTTCTTTCTTTTCCTTCAATTCCAGAGTCTGCAAGGGGATCCGGAAGAGAGGTGTCTACTTCTTCATGAACTTCCTCTTCTAGAATAGAGGAATCTAAGTCCTTGGCTTTCTCTTCACTTGTCTCCTTTTCCTCTTCTGCCATTCTCTTAGTAGATTCTCCTTTATCATCCATGGCAGAGGGTTCATCACCTAAGTCCTCTAAAATAGGAAGATTGAATCTTTTAAAAACATTTCAGAGGATATCTTCTATTTCTTTTGCCACTTTGTCAGTTTCTCCAAGCATAAGCTGATTCACTCTAGCTTTGCTCTAGAACTCATCTTTGCAATCTTTGAAGATCATATTCATTTGTTTCAGAGTGATTGAAAGATAGAGATGAATAGCTATCTGTTCCTGGATCTCAAGATCCTTTGCCTTAGCATTGTTCTTCCTTATTTCTAGTTCCTTTTCTAGACTTTTAGGAATTAGAGATATAATTTCAATGAATGCTTTGTTGTAGATGTTTAAATACCTAACTGTAGCTTCTTGCAGGATCTTCTGATCAGTTTCACTATAATCATCATAAAACTCCGTCATTAGTTTCAAGTTCCCATCCACAGTGACTGATTTGATGATATCATCAATGTAGAGAGTAGGCCTTTCAACAAATTCTTCTACCTTTTCTTCCTTGCCTTGACCAGTAGAGGGTTCACCAGATGTTTTCTTTTTCTTCTTCATTTTCTTGACTTCCTCATTGATTTTAGTTTCTTCATCATCCTTCTGACTTGTATAGGATCCTGTTGCCTTTTTCTTTGTTCTCTTCTCTCCCTTTCCAGATGTCAGGGCTTCTAGTTTTTATGCCTTTTGGCCCTTAGATGTGGTAGATGCAGAGCTCTTGGAGGATCTACTCTGGGAAGGGGCTTGTATCGGATCACTTTCCTTTTCTGCATCTTGTTTCTCTTTTTCTGCCCTTTCCATCTTCTCTCTATTGGCATCAACTGCCTCCTTTAATATCCCATGTCTTTTGGTGAATTCTACTACTTCCCTTCTTACTTTTATCTTGATCTCAGGCTATCTAAGTTCAACATGAACTTTCACACTCAATTCTTGAAAGGTTCCAAACCTTTCTACCTTAGGATCCTTGGGTTGTCTTAGCATGTGTTGAACATGTAGCTCTATAATTTTCTCATCTACTTCATACCCCATTGGCATGATCCAGATTGTCCTTGGCTCCACTACCTCCATTAGGCATTGATCAGTGTCTACCATAAAGCACACTGTATCCTTGTATTTCTCAACCAATGATTGAGGGATTCTTTCTCTGGCCTGCATCAATCTTTGGAAGTTTTTGAAGTAACCCCACAGTGCTATATTTTGTGCCTTGGCATCACCAAGCCCATACAAATAATCCCTGATTTTTATGGTAATAGGTCTGTCATTTTGCCATATTCAACCACTAGATCTGGGTAGCTCATTCATGTAATAGAATAATAGAGAGAGTATCAAGCCATTGTATTTGAAGGAATTCTTCTTATCCTTCTTTATCTTCTACAGATTCTCCAAAAGTTGGTTCAGAAGGAGCTCACGAATATCATAGTCAGCATTCTTTCTTAACATTTCATAAGTAGTGTAAATTATTGTTCTGGATACAGAATTCTCTCTACTGGAGTGATATATCTTGTAGCCAATTATCATGGTGGCAAACTTGATATCTGGATCTATGATATTGTCAATTGTCATTGCTCTTTTATAAAATTTAGATCTAGTAGCCTCACTCACAGTTTGGTTTTTGACTGATTTGAGAGTAGGTAACCCACCGGATGAGTGCAATCTGGTCACCACCTTAATGGTATCCTTTGTGATCTTAAATGGCTTTATTAACCATATGAAGTTGTCATGTACTCTGCACAGAATATACTGGACCCATTCATCTTCTGTAAAACAAGGGAAATGAATGCACTGTCCAAAATGCTTGTCCCGGATGGCTTTGTATTGAGATTTGAGTTCAAATGATTCATCTATTAGCTGCTTATGATATATATCCATCAGCTTGGATTCCCTGAATTCCTCAATATTTGCATGAATGTATTCCCTAACATCTTCAACATGCAAAACCCCATGTAGAATGCTAGAGAATGTGCCTAAAGGATTTTCTTCTAGATATTTATAAGGGTGTTTCTTGAACTTAGGGCATGGCCTATCAGTGATTTTGACAACATTCAGAGTAGCCATCTTTCAACAGATTCAGAGAGAGGTTTACAGGAGTGAAAAGTACCTTTTTACGCCTCTAGGGTTCACGAAAAGAGCTGAAAAGATCATCGGTTGACTTGAATTCTATAATTGATCCTTGAGAGAGATGAAACAAACTTGTTTGCAGAGCTCTTCTTATCTTTTTCACTAATGTAAATGTGCAAATGATGAACAAATGAACCCTTTTATCTCTGAGTAAACCCTAATTTTATTTTGTAATAAATGCACAACTTGAGTTATTTTGGTTGCCTTATTTTTCTTGTTTCTGAGAGAGATCTTTCCGGATCACTGAGATGCACTTAGAGTTATTCTTGGTGAATATTAGCAATCTATCTACCTTTCTTCAATCATTCCATTTATACGTAGATCAAGATACATCAATTTGAATCATACTGGATCTAACAGTGAAAATCTTGTTCTTACCAGATGACTATTAAATCGAATCAATCTTGGTAGATTAACCTCTTCTAAATTTCTTATGGATCTTCCATATCTTTACCAAGGCTTATTTAGATGTTTCTCTGAGAACCGTTTAATCTGCAACTTTCCATGTGCCAATTTTAGGCACCAATTGACTGGCTGGGGGAACTTGTTTTCTTTTGTGACTCCCCCTAAGCCAGAGCTCATCTATTTAGTTTCTGGAAGGAATATCAACACTAGATTATGGTGTGGATTCATCCCTAACATTTCTGTACTCTTCTTTACCCAAATCTTGTTCATCTTCCTTTGAATTTCATCCACATTTACTTTTCCATTTCATTTGTCTTGGTTTTGATTATGATGCACTAGACCCCTTTTGTCCTGATTCTTACTTCTACAGAATTTGGCAATATGACCGAATCTATTGCAATTGTAGAAAACAACATTTCTTTGCATATTTGAATGATATCCTCTTGATCTACACTGATTAGCCATATGTCCCATTCTATTGCATGCAAATCATCTACCATTGAATGAATTGTTCATTTTCATATTTCTACACGCATGAGATTTGTGACCATACCTTTTGCAATTAAAACACTGTCTAGAGAAAGATGAATTAGTCTAATTCATTCTTCTTCTGCACTGATTTGCTTTATGACAAAAGTTATTGCAATTGTGGCAGTATCCATTGAAGGATGGATATCTTTGAGCATTTGGTTGCCTTACTGGAGGTCTTCTAGGCATGTTCCTTGGATTTCTTGATCCAGAGTTCTTCTGACTAGATCTGGAGCTTTCACCTTTCTCATACCCCAAGCCTTACTTGTCATCTAGCCTCTTTTGGCTTTCAAGAAGAACTTCAAGTTGAGCAGAGCTTATCTTGAACTTCTCTTTGTATTCATTTGTTGTTTGAAGATCCCTTTTTAGAGTGACAATCTAATTCTCAAGTTGTTCTTCATTATCTCTAGCTTCTTCAAGATCAGATTCCAAATGCCTGATTATTCTATCCATTTTGTGGCAGTCTTCTGAATTTTCCTTGAGAGATTATTCTAGATTATCTTTAGATAAAACAGTGGTACTAGCCTCCTGCCTTAGTGGTGAGAGTGGGCCCTTGCTCCACACCCTTGGGGCTAAAGGCTATAGTAGGAAATCAGCACAAAAGATGATCACAACTAGATTCAATCCAAATCATTCACTCTACATTCATGAAAATATTGCTAACACAGAACTGAGATCCCCAAAAATCAGAATAATTCAATCATTGTCTATTTCTTCTACTGTGTATGAGAGTATATATAAAAATGAGTGATGATATATCACTGAACTTATCTACCAGTCTTTCTATGAGATGACACCATCTCTTTATTGTACTTAACTATCTAACTATGAAAAATAATTATGTGATAAAAGTAGACTTGAGTGGAACAAAAGTCCACTCAGAAGTCTAAGTTTGAGTCTTAATACACTTGGGCATCGAGGCCCTGAAAATAAGGATATTGGATCAGTTCCATCCGTAACTCATGCAAAACTTTGAAAAGATAAAACTCCAATAGTTTAACTAAAGTTGACCCTTCACCACTTAGGTAATGATTTGAGTGAAGTGAGGGGTATTAAGATCACTGCTGAGAGTGCCTGATCGTCAACTCTACTGGAATTATGCCTTGGTCTTAGGAGGTACCAGAGATAATTGTTCCTATCTGCAGCTCCGGAGATATGTTTGTAGCTTCGGAGATACTCCAGACTCTCACAGAGCTCTAGAGAGGCATTCCTCATTTCTTCAAAACTTCAGGTGTCATGGTTCTTTGGTATTGTCTCCGAAGATCATTGAAGACTATCTCTGGATATGCACAAAATTGTTGATCCTAGCATCTACAGCTGTTGATTCAAAAAGAGAGAAGTTTATGCATTTTTCCATCAATTCCACACACATTAGTCACTCAATTAGAAATTCTAATCTTAAATAATCTATCTCAATTAATCATAAAATAGAACGATCTTGCTAGCTTATTTGGGTGTAGACACTAGGAAAGATGAACCTAGAAAGGGAAAAAGAGAGGCAAAAAGATGTATTTTGATGAGTGCAACTTGGCACTCATCATCCCCCCATACCTAAGGTGTGGCAGGTACTCCTACTTCTAACATTCTAGATTTATTCTGGCAAAGTAGCTTGTCTGATAGGCTATAATCCTGGGCATAGGTGGTCCAAGTTGTTCAGTTGATATTACCATTGCCTCTGTACTCATCAACCTGCTTCATCCAGTCCTGCAATTTTTCATCTTCCATCTGTTCTGCCTAAACAGGGAGTGGTTCAATTATTAGAGGGGGACTATACCATCCACCTATCCATTCCTTCTTATGGTTATCCATTAGTTTGGATATCAACTCTTCCTTTCTCATGAATAATCTTAAGTTTGCAGGGGTGACCACCTCTCTCAGTTTCTGCTCCAGGGTCAAAATATTCCATCTCTTCTTTGCTACAACAAGTACTGGATTTGCTAAATTGATCATAAAAAGACCAAAATCGATGGAGCATTCCTGCAAACTTTTTAGGTGTAATGGAAAATTTTCATTTTTACTATCAGGATGATAGATAAGGGACCTGAATTTGATCCTAAAAGCAATGGGATTGGGACATTCCTTCCTGATGAAAAGATCTATTTTTAAATCCTTCTTGAGATGATCTTCCATCCTTTCATTCCATATTTGGTGATTCCTTATCAGGGACATAAATGCCTTAAGTTGACATTCCCCCACAAAATGATTAAGAATAAAAGTTATATCATTAACATAGAACCCATGCAAGTATAATTCACATAGGAAGTTCTTGTCCTCATCATTGCTCCTAGTATATGTTGTCATGAATCCTCCTGTTGTTTCTGTATCGTCAACCAGGTTAGATAGGACCAAAGAGAATTTTCTTTGCAGTACCCTTTCCTATAAGAACATGGAGTAGCTGGCACTTGGAGGTCTGCCGGATAGAATTTCTAAATTAAGGGAGGCCATTTTAGTGATTTTGCCTTCCAAAGTTGCTATTCTTTCTATTATGGCAGTGACTGCCCTTTGTAACTGTAGCATAGGCTTGGAGGCCTCAAATTCTCTACACCTTTTCTCCCAATGAAATAGAGCTTTGGGAATGTCAATGGGGATTGGAACCACATAGGCAACTATTTGGATTTCCTGCTCATTGGTTGCCCTTGGCCCAGATAATTCTTGAATATATTCTTCTTGGTCATCCAGTCTGTTATTGGCCCAAGTTAACCGTCTATCCTAGCTTTGTACCTTCTCAATCAGTGCTGCCATTATTGTGAGGCTATTGTCTCTGGCCATGGTGAGCTTAGAAACATTCTATGCTGCTTCTTTCTCTTCTTCTTCCATCAATTTGGCTATCTCACTTTTCTGTGCCTCCAACTCTGCCTCTTTCTCCTGGATGATTTTATCCTTGCTTTAGAGTTCTATTTGGAGATTTGCAATGTTTTGTTTTAGCTCCATCTCCACCTCTACTCTAACCTTTTTGAGGTCAGTAATAATCAAATTCTTTCCCCAGAGCAATCTCTTTAAATTTTCAATTTCTTCCATCAATTACTATTCTGTTGAAATTTCTACATCCTCTTGATCAGAAGGATGAGAGAGAGTTTCTGCTTCTGCTTTTATGGCTGTTGGCTGATCATCAAGGTTTTCCATGGCCATCTACCCTGCTCTGTCCACTGTATGCATTTGCCCTATTTCTTCTTCAGACTGCCTATCCTAAGGATCCTCTTAGGGTTCCTCTACTTTTGCTGGCACCAATGAAGACCCAACCTTATCCTCACATGTTCTCAATTCCAGGAGTACCTCAGCGAGCAAGGCAGTATCTTTTTCAGCTTGTGAGAGTTGTCTCTTCCTTTTGCTTCTTCAGAGCAAAGGTGGGGTAGGTGCCTCCAGAGCAGGTCTCTCTTCCTCAAAATCTGAGGAAATAGTATAAGTTTGTATGTTTTTAATCTCCGGAGCACATGGTGGTTCTAAATTTGGGCTTGACTCCAGATGAACAGATGGTGCTGGAAAAATTTCTCTTTGTTTCCTCTTCCTGACCAGAGGGATCTCATCTGAATCATGAGATGGTTCTTGAGCCCACAAAGTTTCCTCTATTCCCTCACCAGACCTTTCTTCCATTAATTTCTTAGGGCCAGATTCCTCAGTTAGAGTCATCTTTCTCCTAATTGATCGAGTCATATAGAGGGTTTGTGTAGGAGTAGGTTTTGCAATTTGTTTGCCTTTCCTCTTTTTGTCAGGAACAGGGGTTGCAGATGAAGTGGCCTCCTGTGAGGGCTTCTGTCCTCTATGAACAGCTGTGGAGGAGGCTGAAGGCTCAGTTTCCTCATATTGGTGAGAATGAGAACTCTCACCTCCTAGTTGTGCCATCTCTGGTTCTCTGACCTGGGAACTCTACTCAAGAAAGTTTTGCAATAGTTCTTCCCCATTGCCCTGAGATAGGAAGTGGTGCTTGACTACCAGAAAGATGAGGCCATGATGTTTCATGGGTCCCTTATTCTACTGATATTTCTCTGCAGTTGCCCTGATGGCAGAATACAAGAAAATTGGGGATATTTATGCTATACTCAGGGTGTCTATTTCCATGTCTGAGAAAAATCAGCATTTTCATGATTGGCCCCAAAACTATAGAGAATTGGCCATCACAAGTAAAATATTTCATTAACAAGGTGACAACAGATGCCCAAGGGTTTGAGAGTGTGGACCTCAGAATTCGTTTGACTTCATTTTTATTCAAATGCAACTGAATAGTAGGTTCACCATGAATAGAGAAATTTTTAATTAAATGAGTGTATAAGGTTTTCAAGTGGTAAAACCTCTCACCTTGTTCAGGAAGTCCAGAAATGTGGCTAATAGCTGTTGAGGAGAAATTGATTTGGATTCCTCTCACAGTCGTCTGGTTGTCTCTTAAATTCCTGAGGAATTCATCCACAATATCCTCCTAAAACCCTTCAAATTTGTCTAGGAAATCTAACCATTCAGCAGCCCTTAAAATGTTTGCTGCAGCTGTATCCCTCAGAAAACCCGCAGTATTTTCTGGCTCAGACTTCTTCTTGACTCCCATTGCTAAATTAATTTCACCTTCTGTGCTTATTTCATACCTCCCTAATCTGTAGTCTATCTTTTCCTCTTATCTCAGTAGGCTCTAGAGTATTGTTCAAATTGCTCTGTTGTTTGTTAAATTTTGGAAGTTTGAATGAGGGATGTTATGTCTCTCAATTTAGGCTTATGTAAATGGGTTAGAGGACCAAGGCAATCATAAATGTAGTAGACTGATAGGGCACTCCAGAGGTAAGGTGGCATTAAGGCACAGATGGTGGCATGCTCGGATGTGAAGAAGAAAATGATGGTGGAAGGACGTGTCATCATGGCGGCACCCAAAATAGAAGGACAAGACAATTACTAATAATGATTAATTAAAAATAGATTTACCTGGATCACTTTTAATGATGAGGCAATGTACATGGGAGAGATGCTGCATCATTTTAGAGAATGCACGCATCATGGCAATTGAGCATCAGCTTGAGATGACATCCACCTCCTATTTGTACGCGACCTACAATCATTGTGTTGAGTGGTTCAAAAATCCACGCCCTTAGGTGATGTCAGCGCTGGCTTGTGGATACTCCTGCAAATGATTATTATTCTAATTTAATTATGACCTCATGATGACCTCATCATATGATGTGTCTACTTTACCCCCTGGAGAGGTGGGTCCCCCTTATTATTGAGACTGACAGCGTTATTAACAGAGCGCTGAAGGTGCTCCTAGTTGAAAAGCACCAGAGGTGCATCTGACCAAGTCCTAGCAATTGATCATCTCCAGAGCTTAATTATTTCAACTGTCTTAAAGAAGGGAATCACCATTTTACTGGTTTTCAACTCCCTTGGTCAAGAAGGACAGCCATTTGTTGGTTTTTCATCATTCTCTTTTTTTTAGAAGACAACCATTGCTGGTTTTCAACCTTCCCTTTTATTTTCTATTTTTTTAGAAGGCAACCATTGCTGGTTTTCAACCTTCCCTTTTTTTTTTTAATCGAACACCGTGACAGAGGAGGTATCCCCTATATCAAAACATAAATTATTCAAAAACTCCTCTTTAGTAGATGGTCTTTTGTAGAGCCTGATTCAGTGACCATTTACTAGAAATGTGTTTGTGCTCCCATCAATAGGTTGCAATAATACAGTTCTGTTTTCAAACACTTCCTTTATTTGATAAGAACCCAGCCAGTGAGTCTGTAATTTCTCCTTGAATTCTTTGAATTGAGAATCATAAAGAAGAACCCAATCACTTTGTTGAAATGTCCTCCTCTTGATGTGTTGGTCATGCCATTGCTTCCTCTAGTATTGAACCAGTTCTATTTGCTGAATGGCCTCTGTCCGAATTTCATCCAACTCGTTGAGCTGAAGAATTCTATTCTACTGAGTTATAGACAATGGTAGACTAACATCCAATATAGTTTTAAGTGTCTGGAGTTCAAATTCTATAGATAATATAGGCTTTTTCTCATAAACCAATTCATATGGTGAGAACTTTGTTGTGAACTTCCAAGTGGTATTGTAAGCCCAAACTACTTCAGGCAATCTACTAGCCCAATCTATTCTATTCATTGCTATTGTCCTTGTTAGAATATTCTCAAGTTCCCTATTAGTCACTTCTACCTATCCATTTTCTTGAGGATGGTAAGGTGAAGATTTTATGTGCTTGACTTGGTATAAATCTGTGAATGCCTTGATTACCTATGAAGTAAACTAAGGTCTTCTATCTAAAACTATTGATCTTGGGCCTCCAAATCTTAAGAAAATTTTATTGTAGAGGAAATCAACAACTTTTTCTTCTCTTGCAAATTGTAATGCTTCAACCTGAGCCCACTCAGTAACATAGTCTGTGCATACTAGAATGTACTCCTTGCCCAATGATGGTGGTAAAATTGGTCCCACAAAGTCTAGACCCCACTGATCAAACGGTTCCATCATGACTTGAGGATGTAGTAGCATCTCCTGGGTAAAGGTTGGCTACCCCATCCTTTAGCACTGGTCATAGTGCTACACATACTTCTTTGTATCTTTATGAAGAGAGGGCCAGTAGTAACCAGCTCCAAGGATTTTGTGGACTGTCTAGTGGAAAGAGTAATGGCCACCAGATGGTTCATCATGACATGGTCTCAACACATCAAAGGTCTCATCAGCCTTTAAGCACCTTCGTAGAATAAAATCAGGGCCACATTTAAATAGTAAACTATTCAACCGTTTGTAAGATAAACTTTCCTTAACCAAATGTTTTCTTTGTTTTGAAGTAAAATAGGATGGATACAAGCCTGTAGCTAAAAGATTAGCTATGTTAGCAAACCAAGGTACAGTAGAGGATATAGAGAAAAGATGTTCATCTGGGAACTTGTCCTCCACTGGTTGGTCTTCTCCTCCTATATGCAATCTTGACAGAAAATTAGCAACCAAATTAAACTTTCCTAGATTATCAACTATGGTAATATCAAATTCCTGCAATAGCAATAACCACCTGATGATCCTTGCTCCTACTACTAGTTTATTCATTAGGTACTTGATGGCTGCATGATTAGTGTGTACAAATATCTTATATCTAATGATGTAATGCCTAAATTTGTTTATAGCATAGATGACTGCCAAGAATTCTTTTTCAGTTGTGTAAATCCTTTCTGTAGAGGTAAGGTTTTTGCTGATGTAATGAATGGCGTGCATACTGTCTCCTTCCTCCTTTTGTCCTAAAACTGCCCCAATGTACTCATTTGAAGCATCAGTCTATATGTGAAATGGTAAAGTCCAATTAGGTCCTCTTAAGATTGGTGTGATAGTAAGCTTCTCCTTCAAGGTTTCAAATGCTGATTGACATTCTTCTGTCCATAGAAATTTTGTGTCTTTGTAGGGTAAACAGTGGGGCAGCTATTCTGTTGAAATTTTCTATGAACCTCCTATAGTAGCCTACATGACCCTGAAAACTTCTGATGTCTGTCTGATTTTTAGGTGAAGGCAACTGTGTGATTACTTCTATCTTGTTTTGATCCACTTTGATCCCTTTCTCTGAAATATGGTGTCCCAAAACAATTCCTTCCTCCACCATCATAAAACACTTTTCATGGCTAAGAGACAATTGATTTTTCTCACAGCATTTTAGTACTTTTTCAAGGTTTGTGAGAGCTTCCTCAAAATTATCCCCATACATAGTAAAGTCATCCATGTAGACCTCCATGCATTCATTAGCTAGTTTGGTAAAAATAGCTAGAACCAGTCTCTGAAATGTAGCTGGGGCATTGCATAGCCAAAAGGGAAGAACTTTGTAAGCAAAGGTTCCCCAAGAGCATGTGAAGGTAGTTTTGTCTTGGTCTTCAGGTGCTACTTGAATTTGATTATACCCACTGAATCCATCTAGAAAAGAAAAATACCCTCTCTCAGCAAGGTTGTCCAGAACTTGGTTGATGAATGGTAAGGGAAAGTAGTCCTTTTTTGTGACCTTGTTAAGTTCTCTATAATCAATACACACCTTCCATTTCCCATTTTTTTTAGGCACAATGACAAGGGGTGAGACCCATTAACTGTCTAAGATTGGATATATGAACCTTGCTTGAAGTAATTTTTCTATTTCAGCTTTGAAAATGTCCTTTAAAGCAGGATTCAATCTTCTTTGTGGTTGCCTGACAGGTTTAATATCCTCAATGTAGATATGATGGGTATAGATCTTAGGAGGTATGCCTTTCATATCTTGGTATTCCCAGGCAAAAGATGTTGAATGGGACACCAAAAGTTGGATAAGTTTTTCTTCCTAATTTGTTGTTAACTGGGTATTGATATTAAGTGTTTTCCCTTGTAGAATCATGACCTGTTTTGTGATTTGATCCATAGATGTAGTTAATCCAGACATTAGAGTCACAGTGTTGAGAGGGCAAGAATGTGGAAGCAACATGTGGAAAGTAGCTAAGTCCCTGTAAAAGGTTTCCCCACAATGAATGATGTTGGCAAGGGTACAATGAGAAGAGGTAAGAAGTTCTCTCTGAGAATTTTGGGTGAATTCCATCACATCCTTATTAATTAGGATGTGAGTGAAGTCTTCTGTTGTATCATAGTATACTTCTTCTAATTCTCCCAGATGTTCCTTGATGGTTACCAAAGCTACTGAGGCACTGTTGTCATTGTTCTCCGGTTCATCCACCCATACTCCTCTTGTGTAATGCACTGATGGTTTAGCTGGAGGATACAGAGATATTTTCTTTAGATCTATCCCATTAGAAATGACCATATCTCTAATTCAACAATGAATAGATGCTGCTGCAGTAGCCAGCCATGGTCTTCCTAAAATTAGTGGATAAGCATTTCTCTGGTTTCTAGGTTCTAGTATTAAGAAGTCCACTGAGAATTCTCATGAATCTATCACAACTGGTACATCGGTGATTACTCCCTTGGAATAGCTACTGACTGGTCAGCAAGTTGAAGAATTGTAGTTGTGGATTGGATACCTGATAGAGCTAACTTGTCCATTATATGAACTGTCAACACATTAATTGCTAATCCTAAATCAACCAGAACATTTAAAATTTCTACCCCTGAGATGAAAACAGTTATGATAGGATTTCTAGGGTCTCCATATTTTGGAAGGAGAATTTCTCCCATCAATAGGTCCACTACTTTTCCTTCCACCTATATTATGGAGGGGAAGTTTTTCTTTCTGCCCTGCGTTTTGATACAATACTGTTTAATGAACTGATTTAGTTCTGGTACATCTCTGATTGCCTAGTGAAGAGGAATTTCAATGTTTAGCTACTTGATTTCTTGTAAAAGTTCTGATTCCAGGTTGGTTTGGATTTGTTTTTGTAGGATCTTTCTTTGGGGAGCATTCTGTTTAAGTCATTCTGGGTATGGTGCTAGTTTTTCCATCTCCAGAGCTCTTGTCAGAATTGTGTTCAGGACTGTTCTCCGGAGTCAGTCTTTTAGGAGTAACTTCGGAGTTCTCCATGGATAATTTTTCTAGCATTTTTTCATTAGTAATCTCCTCTGGGGGTTGATTGGATGGATTTTCAAGTTTCTCATCATTGGTTACTTCAACTATAGTTGGAGGAGATGGTCTTGGGAATGCTTTCCCAGAACGCAACTGGAGATTATTTGAATATATAGCATTAATTCCAGCCAGATTTTCTTTCTCTTTCATGTAGACAGCTACTCCCTATTTATTCCATGGGTTTGGTATAGGTTGAGCTAGTAAAGGTGGTTGGCTAACTAGTTCATTCTGTGTTTGTCCTTGTGTGTTGGAGGATTTAGTTGGTAAAGCCTGCTGTTGAGGTTGGAAATGTCTAGGTTGTCCTTGGTATTGTTGATTATATCCTTGTTGAGAACCCCATTGGGGTTGCATGTTTTATGATCCAAACTGTGGTGGCCACTGTTGATTTCCCCAAGGCTGATTTTGCCAATTTTGGCTTTGCCACTGCTGGCTTGGCCAATCCTGCTATCCCCAAGGAGGATTATTTTGAGGGCCATCCCAAGTTGGATTCCACTGATTATTTCCCCAATTAGAAGGACCCTTGTAAGAAGGTTGGTTTGGATATTGATTATAAGGGAAATTTCTAGTTTTTTCTTGTCCCACATAGTTCAACTCCTCTTCTATTACATCATTCTTTTTACTCAATCTTTTCAAGGCTGGAAGTTGACTACACTGACTAGTAGGATGTTCCCTATCACAGATCTGACAAATCTCTGATTTGTCCAAAGGGCATTCTCTCAACAGATGTTTGTTTCTACACCTAAGACAATAAATGGAGAGTGGTTCAGTTGCTCTGTTTTGATCAGTTGTTCTAATTTTTTCTTGAATCCCATCCACTATGGTATTTAATTGGACCATAATGTCTATTTTTAGATTTGCAATCTCCTCCATCGACTGTCTTATTTCATTCTTCCCTTTAAAAGTTTTGGATGACCTCACTCTATTTTGGGTTCTAGAATAGTTCTTGTAGAGTTCCTCTGTATCAGGTATTTCCATTTTGTTAATGTTCCCTTTTCGCATTAGGTCCAGTGCCTATTTTGATTCTTTATCCAATCCTTTTATAAATAGGGTTCTAGCCAAGGAGTGATCCACTGGATTGCAATACCTTCTCAAGGCAAAGTTAAACCTATCCACATAGTCCTCTGAGGATTCTTCCTCCCCCTACCTTATTTTAAACAATTCTTCATTTTTATTACTGGATCTGCAGTAATCTTGGTATTTTTCCAAAAACTTTGTTTCCATTTGATCCCAAGAACAGATGGAATTCTTGGGTAAACCCATAAACCATCTCATCGCAGAATCTTTCAGGGTTGAAGGGAACAGTTTGAGTTTCTGGTTATTTGATCCATAATCATAAGTTTGGCAGACTACTTTAAATTCAAACAAGAACTGATCTGGATCCTCAAAAGAAAGTCCTCTAAAATTTGACAGGTGTGCTGGTGAGATATTGTTCATAGGAGCATTATCTCTAGCAGCCAAAACAATAGGGTAAGAGAAGGTTCTTGGAGCCTGATTTTCCTCTTCCCCATGATTATCATTTTCCATGTTTAGTACTAGTTCATCTCCCTGAGGTTCTAGAAAATTATGTTCTAACAAAGGATCTGCCTGAAATTTTTCTTGTAATTCCTAGATATAATTGGCAAGTGGAATATTTGGAGGATCTAAGGGATTGTTGTTTTGAGGTGCAGGTTCCAAATTAGGCTCTAGGTTTCTTTCCTCAACAAGATTGTGTACCACCCCACTGCTCTCCCCTATGGTGTGTTGTTGGGGTGTATGCTTAATATATCTTCCTTTGAGATCTCTAGCTCTAACCATCCAAATTTATCCTAAAAATTGTTTTAACTCAGTTTCCCTAATTAACACAAGATTATCCCTGGCAACGGGGCCAAAAATGACAAGGTGTCGATGTACCTCATCATTTAATCTATTTTCAGATGTAAAAAACCAGGGTTGTGTCCACGGCCGCCTACAACTAGGGATTCTACAATTACCAGTTTATAGCTAATCCTAACAGTTTCTACAATTTTGAAAAGAGATTAATCTATCTGTTTGCTGAATAAATTTAATGGATGTTAGAAACATAATAAAACAGGAAAATTTACTTAAACCAAAGAAAAATAGTAACTTGCATTTATCTATTAAAAGCAGTAAAGATTTTCATAAAAAGCTGAAGCAATAAAATAGTGGTACTAGCCTCCTACCTTAGTGGTGAGAGTGGGCCCTTGCTCCACACCCTTAGGGCTGAAGGCTACAGTAGAAAATCAGCACAAAAGATGATCACAACTAGATTCAATCCAATTCATTCACTCTGTATTCATTAAAATATTGCTAACACAGAACTGAGATCCCTAAAAATTAGAATAATTCAATCATTGTCTATTTCTTCTACTGTGTCTGAGAGTATATATAAAAATAAGTGATGATATATCACTAAACTTATCTACCAGTCTTTCTATGAGATGACACCTTCTCTTTATTGTACTTAACTATCTAACTATGAAAAATAATCATGCGATAAAAGTAGACTTGAGTGGAACAGAAGTCCACTCAGAAGTCTATGTTTGAGTCTTAATACATTTGGGCATTGAGGGCCTTAAAATAAGGATATTGGATCAGTTCCATCCGTAACTCATGCAAAAACTTTGAAAAGATAAAACTCCAGCAGTTTAACTAAAGTTCACCCTTCACCACTCAGGTGATGATTTAAGTGAAGTGAGGGGTATTAAGATCACTGTTGAGAGTGCCTGGTCGGCAGCTCTACTAGAATTATGCCCTACTCTTAGGAGGCACCGGAGATAACTATTCCTGTCTACAGCTCTAGAGATATGTTTGTAGCTTCAGAGATACTCCAGACTCTCGCAGAGCTCAGGAGAGGCATTCCTAATTTCTTTAAAACTTCAAGTGTCATGGTTCTTTGGTATTGTCTCCGGCAATCATTAAAGACTATCTCCAGATATGCACAAAATTGTTGTTCTTGGCATCTACACCTATTGATTCAAAAAGAGAAGTTTCTGCATTTTTCCATCAATTCGATGCACATTAGTCACTCAATTAGAAATTCTAATCTTAAATAATCTATCTCAATTAATCATAAAATAGAACGATCTTGTTAGCTTATTTGGGTGCAGACACTAGGAAAGATGAACCCAGAAAGGGAAAAAGAGAGGCAAAAAGATGTATTTCATGAGTGCAACTTGGCACTCATCATGTGCTAACTGTTGTTTTAACTTTCTTATGTGATCCATGTTAGACCCAGCTATAAGCATGTCATCAACATATAAACATAAAATAATGTAGCTATCATTATCCAACCTCTTAAAATAAACCTAATGCTCAAAATTACACTTAATGTAGCCTTGCTCAGCCATAAAACTATTAAATTTCAAATACCATTGCCAAGGTACTTGTTTCAAGCCATATAAACTCTTCTTCAATCTACACACTATTTTCTCCTTACCTTTGACCTCAAATCCTTGGGGATGTTCCATGTATATCTCCTCCAAATCACCGTGGAGAAAGGCAGTTTTCACATCTAGCTATTCCAAATGCAAATCTTCAATAGCCACAATACTTAAAACAGTATGAATAGAAGTCATCTTAACAACCAGAGAAAAATTCTCATCAAAATCAATGCCCTTTTTCTGTGCAAATCCTTTTACTACTAACTTTCTTTTAAATCTTTCCTTACCTCCATCTTCCTCTTTCAGCCTCTAAACCCATTTGTTTGGTAAAGCCTTTTTACCTACAGGCAGCTTACATAATTCCCAAGTCTGATTTTTTAGTAAGGATTCCATTTCTTCTTTCATTGCAAGATCCCACTAATCCTTGGTATCCACCTGCATAGCTTCATCATACCCTTCTAATTCACCAGCATCGGTTAGAAAAATATAATACAAAGAGGGAGAAAACCTTTCAGGAGGTCTACTTATCCTTGTTGACCGTCTAACATTTATTGGAGTTTGTGGTATTTCTTGTTGTTGTGGAGCATGAAGGACCAATGGAACGTCACTATTTGGAGTATTATCTAGCACCACATAATCTTTTTCTTTCTTCTCATGCTGCTGCAACTGATCTTTGTACAACACCTTCTCATTGAATACAACATTCCTGCTTCTCACAATTTTCTGATTTTCAAAATCCTAAAGCCTATAACCAAATTTATCAATTCCATATCCAATGAAAGTACACTTTTTTTAATTTTGCATCCAGCTTGGTTATATTTTTAGAATCTACATGTGTAAATGCTTCACATCTGAAGGTTGTGAGAAAAGAATAACTCACCTTCTTACCTACGTATGCTTCCTTTGGAATACCACAACCCAAAGGAACTAAAAGACCTGTATTAATTAAATATACAATAGTGTTGATAGCCTCTGCCCACATATTTAAAGGCAACCCAGCATGCAATCTCATTACCCATGCACTCTCCATTATTGTCCTATTCATGTGTTTATCTACTCCATTTTCCTGCGGAGTCCGTGGCACCGTTTTCTGCCTATGAATTCTATTAAACGAACAATAATCCTCAAATTCTTTGTTGCAATACTCACCACCATTATCAGATCAGAGACATTTTAATCTTTTACCTTTCTCATTCTCAACCAAGCTTTTCCATTTCTTAAATGTTTCAAATATATAAGATTTCTACCCAAGGAAATAAATCCAAACCTTCATAGTTGCATCATCTATGAATGTAACATAATGCTGAGAGCCACCAAGAGAAGATACTTGAGCTGGTCCCCATACATCTGTATGCACAAGCTCCAACTTTTCATCTTTCATTTGCTTCCCATCCTTTAGAAAACTAACTCTTTTTTGTTTGCCATACACAACTTTCATAGAAATCCATATTAATACATTTCAGACCTGGTAAAACTTTCTTAGAATAGAGTACCTTCATACCTTTTTCACTTATATGCCCAAGTCTGTTATGCCACAGTGTTGTCTCAGAACCTGCAGCAACTGTTCATAAACCTGTTTGTTTTTTCTCTGCAATATCTAAAGTAGAAGGAACCATATGACTTGTAAAAAGATATAAGGTTCCTACTTTCACACCTTTTGCTACTATTAAGGCAGCTTTTGAAAACTTCTAATTTTTATCAATAAATGTAACAATGCAACCTTCTTCAACTAGCTACCCTTTTGAAACTAAATTCCTACTAAGCCTTGGAATGTGCCTTACCTCTTTTAGTAGCCAATGATTCCCATTCTGCAACTTAATCTTAATTCCTCCCTTTCCAATAATCTAACAGGGTTCATTATCTCCCAAATAAACTAGCCCAAAATCCCCTTGGACATAATCAAGAAAATAATTTCTATGGGATGTAGCATGAAATGAGGCCCCTGAATCTAAAAGCCTTGAATCATCAGTATTATCTAGGGAAAGAATCAAAGCATCATCTTCAGATTTATTACTTACCACATTTGCCTCCTTATTGCCTTCATATTTGTCTCCTTTATTTTTCTGAGACCAACAATCTTTCTTCAGATGACCTAGTTTCCCATAGTACCAGCAATCCTTTTGTCCTCTAGATTGGGATCTCTTATCCTTTGGTTTTCCCCATGACTTCCAGAACTTTTTCCTCTCTCCTTTGATCTATCCCTACTTTTTGCATTCAAAACACTGACTGATGTGAATCCACCTGAGCTTTTCCTATGAATTTCCTCACTCAGAATAATACCAACAACATCATCAAATTTTAGGGTATTTTGTAAGGACCCACTTGATCCAAACTCGAAGTTTCAAAAAAAATTTCTATTACAAGTCTATTCCAATTTACACATAAAATCACAGCTTTCTCTGTCCTCTATGCACTCTTTACAGATCTCTGGTTGTGTTCTTAGAGTATCAAAGAGGTCTCGAAAGACATCGACATATGGTAGCTCAATTAACTTGAGAGTTTTTTTTTTTTTTAAATGCACAACTGTGTATCAATTTAAGATGATGGTGTGGAATCCCTTGGTGTAGTGAAGGAAAATCAGAAGCTTCATAAAGGTACAATGGAACAGGTCAATGAATTGGCCACTTTAAATAGTCCTTATGATAGATATCAAAACTTCCATTGAGTACTCAGGAAAACTTTCGGCCAAAACAGCCATATGTTCACACGTACATTAATTTCAGCCAAAACGGGCCATATGTTCAAAACTGAACATTCTTAAGCCAACCTGGGCTCTTCTATCCTTTGGACAAATAGTTTCATACAGAACCAGGTCCAACGGACCTTATCGCTACCTAATTTGGGTAGAACAAATAATGGCCAAAAGGCCTAGTGATAAAACGGACCAATTCTCTATCCAATACGGGATAAGTAAACACAACAACCAACCAGGCTAAATAGGACAAGAATCATTATACTCTGGCCAGAGACTTCTGACTCCCTCGAAACCAATAGAGATTCAAGAGTCACTTCCTAGTGACCACAGTCTGCCCAGACACTGTGCTAAGGACGTCGACCAGGGAACACATAACATCAACTTGTACTCACCTTAGTTTACAGCAACGCCGGATACAAGTAATCCACCCCGAGGATTCTTCTGAGTACTAGGAGAGTTCGTAAATTACCTAGTTAACTTTTTAACTAGAGATAGAGATTATGAAGTTGATTATTAAAGAGTACCCTATATTCGAGGGACCTGAGTACTGGGGACATCCTTCACTGTCCAAACTGCCTACATACCCTGTATTCAAGGGATCAAGGCCCTCTTCGGATGCGATCTACACGACGAATGCGAATACATAGTTCTTTCTTGCACTATGTTAATGTAGCTGTGAGTGGATACACAGTTCTTCGCTGATTGCCACCCACTTGAGTGATACAATGGATGGAATTCCTAAGGAACTAGTATGAAAACACACCTCCCGAGAGTGTTTGGTGTTTAAGTTTTTTAAGTGTGAATAATTTACCTAACACACATATTTTTCCGATGAGATCTTCCCATTGATCGTCCTACAACAATTTTTGATAGTCTCACCTTTTCTTTTAATTAATCTTTTTAGTGAGGTATCCGAGGAGATTTTTCCTTCCTGCAGACTTAACTTTGACATGTTCCTTATTACTCCCCGACGATTTATAGGGACGGTGCCCAGACATCGTGGATGCAGCTATGTTAGGCGCAAGGTACTTGGTTCAACGTGACAACATTACCCGTAAACGTGACCCAGCGGTACCGTAAATACCGAACACTGCGAATGTTTGTGTTTGGACATTTATTTACAAGGTTCACCTAGATGAAAAGAAAACTTATATGATAGCTTATAAAGAAATGAGAAGAATTAAACTTCATTGCTTGCATGTAAAGAAAATGGCTAGATGTTTTGATCCATTCATAAATATATAAGGAAGAGTAAAGTAACGACATTCCAACAATTGTAATCATAATTTCAGAAGATACTAACTCACTTACGTTAATCACAATCATAAATTAGAAAAGATACTATATCATTTCATTTCATGGTGATAGGAGTGAATTTGTCATACATGAAGTGATCTTTATTCAAAGTAAGTCATATATCAAATTAATCTTTATTTCCATTCTCGATCTATTTGCGAGTACAAGTTGACAAAGATTCTTGTTACTAAAACTAGTCAATAGTTGCTCCAAGGTTTTATAACCTTCCAAAGAACTTACTGATTCCCTTCATGATTCCTCTATAGTCATAACATTCATTAACTTAAAAGTACCCTCATTTTAGAACTTCATACTGCTAATTATTCAGTTTCCTTAGTAATCTTTTAATTTTTGATTTAAGTTAATTGAATCCATTCCAATCTAAGGAAAGATGATGTTTTCTAATTGTATTCAATGTCCAACATTTCTCATTGAGACAATGAATTAGATACTCAATCATAAGGGTCAACATTTGTTTAAATAAGTCATTTTGTTTTTGTCACATATGGTCAAGAGGGTTAATTTTCTAATGCAAAGATAATCAAAATCTATTGCTAGACTAGATAGTTCGTGTAGGAATCATTATTAACATGATTCACTTGATTTCAAGGAAATACATTAGTTTTAAAAAAATCACTAGCATAAATCATCCATGTAACAATTGCATCAAGAACTTAATGAATCGTTCAATTTATAGGAACATGATGGTCAATTGCCAAAATATAGGAGTTATTACTTAAATCAATTTTTTAATATCTAATCTAATAATTATTTTAAAATGTACATGGGATTATTGATTTTATAAATAATGTTATTAAAGATAAATTCATTACTATACAATTATGCATGTGAACCTCAAATGACATAATGAAAAGTGATCTCAAAAAATGGATTTGTGGAAAAGTCTCTAAAAATATTTAAGCAAATGCATTAGGCAGGTGAAATTCTAAAATCTACTCTATTTATGCCTACGTGGGAGTTTTAGAACAGGGCATGGACCTGCAGCAAAGCATAAAGGTAATACTGGATGTTGTAGTTGCAAATGTCCCGGGACATGTGTATGCAAATAACATATATTGTGAATGTGTGGTAGCTTTGCCTAAATGTTTGCAATACATGTTCATTGACAGTTAAAAATGAGTTTGAGCCATAATTCCTAGAACATTGGTACATCATTCTACCTGATTCGAATTTCACCTGAGCAAAACAGATAGAAAAATAATCACAAATAAAGATACCTGATCTGGTTAATCTGGTAATTTATCAGTTATAGAACAAATCTTTTCTTATAACTCTTCCTGTTTACGAGATAGAATAGAATAAACTTCTAACCTTCTAACTCCTACTGTTGGACGTGATAAGAAGTTAGGAAGAGGAACCTCTGAGGGATTAGGAGGATCCATGATATTTCGTGTTCCACCATCGAATTTAGTTTTCACAAAATAATTTACTAGCTTGATAAGTATTGACTGACTGATCAAGATTTCTAAGTTTATCTTCGTAGTGTTGAATCCACCACAGACAATGACTATGACAAACACAATCAGTTTCATGAATTGAAAATTGATCAGGATATTTGCAAGGTCTATTCAGTCCTGGCATTTGCTTCTTAAAGGAAAATATTTTTATAACTTCCTATAATTAGAGATTGTAGAAATCCCTATTGCTCTGGTCTTACGGGTTTTCCTAGTTTTTTTTTTTTTCTAGCTTACTCAATATAGTAACTATGGAAGCACAGGTAAGACAAGCGAACTGTTCGACAGAAGCCAGCGAACAACAAATTATGGAAGCACAGATAAGGCACCTGATCCATTCTCACAACAATATCAGCAAGAGATGACATCTTATAGAATGTGATGGTTTGAATTAATGAAACACTCAGAAACATATCCTAATATTGTAAGCTTTATTTGCAGTGCATACAGCCACATAGATGCAATAACAACACTAATAGCAATAACAGCAATATACGATTACCTCACAGCAATATCCTCTGGCAACTTCCCTTCCTAGCGTTCAGTCTCACCAGATTTCTCCAACCTTTTCCAACCACAGATCCATGTGTGTTTCTTACTTTACAATTGAGGCATTTATAGAAAATTTCATGTATCCCCACCCTTGTTTTTTTTTAATGCAAATGCATCCTCCACTCCTTTAATTTATTGATAATGCAGCCTCCACTCCTTTAGTTTAATGCTAATGCATTCTCCAATCCTTTAATATATTGATAATGCAGCCTCCACTCCTTTAGTTTAATGCTAATGCATTCTCCACTCCTTTAATATATTAATAATGCAGCCTCCACTCCTTTAGTTTAATGCTAATGCATTCTCCACTCCTTTAATATATTAATAATGCATCCTCCACAAATCTTGTCCCCCATTTCCTATGTGTAATCCATTTAAATTGTTTATAATTTATATTTTAAATGAATATACTAATTTCCCTATTTTTTTCTAATTTTTCAAGTAAGAATAAACAATTCAACCCTCCACTTCCTCCATTAACCTAGTAGTCATAAAACAATGTAATCCCACTCAATAGGTTCCCCATTAAACCCCACTTGAAGAATAAAATACAAATGAGAAAACTTAAAATAACATAGAGTGGGTGACACAACACCCACATAAAAGGGAACCTCACCAAAAGGAGGCACATGGAGACAAGCCCACCATAATGAGGGGGATCATGGAGTGCTCCATGACTTGGAAGTGGGCATGAGTGTGGATTCCACTCATCCCATGTCCACCAAGCTTCCAATGTTCGTCACTTAACCTCACCCCCAAGTTGAGTTTACCCTATGGCAGTTAACCCAAGGTTAACCTAGTCAAAAAGGTCCCTAAACCCAAGGGGTACAACCTAGGGTTGTTTTAAACCTAGTTAGGACTCCCAGAGTCAATTAAAACACAAAATAAAGGATCTAAAGGAATTACAATTTAAACAAGATTAAAAACATCATTACTTGCATCACTTATCATAATAAAAGTAAATCAAAATATAATATACTTTTTATGTTAGTTTTCAAAATTTGAGTTGTGACATCTTTCTCCTCTAAATTTATGCATCGTCCCAATGCATGTTAGAAATAAGATCAAAACATAGAAATCCATATCAGAATATCGACTTTTAAAGTCCATATTTTAAAAATAGTTTAACATAGATAAAGATAACAAGGCATAACTATCATTGTCCTTAAGCAAGATTTGAAGTTTGTTGAGTTAATAAATAACTAGAGTTTATTCAAAATAAATACAGATAGAGTTGTTGCATTTCCATTATGTCTTCCCATGTAGCATTCTCAGGTGAGTACTAGTCCCACTAGACTTTAGATTGGTCCACTGTCCTATTGCGGAGCTGGAACTAGTGCCTCTCGATGATCCTGCATGGCTCTATTGTTATTGTACCTGGTTCTTCTACCTGCAGGGCATTCCAATTAAGAATATGCTTAGGGTCAGGTATATACTTTTTTAACAAGGATACATGGAATACGTCATGAATGCAGCTCAGTGTCAGAGGTAAGGCCAAGCGGTAAGCTACAGGATTGATTTCCTCAAATACTTCAAAAGGTCCGACATAGCGAGGGGCTATCTTTGACTTCCTTCCAAAAGAGATGGAACTTTTATGAGGTCGAACTCTTAGGAACATCTTTTCACGAACTTGAAATCTTTTGGGTGTCCTATTCTTATCTGCGTAACTTTTCTGGCGATCTAAGGCTTCCTTTAACCTCTGTCGAATAAGTTACACTTGGTTGTCCATATCTTTCAACATTTCAGGGCCAACCAGTATCCTATCTTCCAATTTATCCCAACTTAATGGTGTTCGACAAGGTCTCCCATAGAGAGCTTCAAAGGGTGCCATACCTATTGCTGCTTGGAAGGAATTGTTATAGGTGAACTCAACTAATGGCAAATATTCCTCTCATTTAGTCTGTTGATCCATGCAATACATACAAAGGAGGTCTTCCAGAATTTGGTTGGTTCTTTCTGTTTGTCCATCTGTCTCAGGATGATAAGCTGTGCTGAAATTCAATTGTGTTCCTAAGGCAGCTTGCAATGTGGTCCAAAATCTAGAAGTGAACTTCGCATCTCTATCAGAGATGATTTTCTCAGGAATCCCATGCAACCTAAAAATTTCTTTTATGAATCTTTTTGCTACTGCAGGTGCATCATCTGTTAGGTTTCCTGGTATGAAGTGGGCAACTTTAGTGAGTTTATCCACTACCACCAAAATACAATTGTGCCTATGAGATGGCATTGGTAGCCCTTGGACAAAATCCATACTGATGACTTGCCATTTATAGAAAGGTACATCATGTGGATAAAGAAGTCCTGCTGGGTGCACATGTTCTACCTTAACCCTTTGACATTCTAGGCATCTAGCAACTATGTCTACCACATCCTTCTTCATTCCTAGCTAGAAATATATTCTTTTGAGGTCTACATACAACTTATTCACTCCTAGATATCCTAAATAGGGAGCCTTATGTGCCTCTGCTAAGATCATACCCCTTAGTTCTGCATTATCAGGAATACATATTCTTCCCTGGTACCTCATTAGTCCATCATAATCAAAAGCAAAGTCCAAATACTTAGGTTCCATAAGGGTGTTAGCTATAGATGTCTTAACCTGAGCGTACCATGGGTTATGTTTTTGCTTAGAGAGTATTTGTTGCTTTAGGTTTATGTGCAAGTTGGATATGGCCATTATATGCCTCCTCCTGCTGAGAGCATCGGCCACCCTATTTTCTTTCCCCTTGATATATTGAATATCAAAATTATACTCACTTAGAAACTCTAACCACCTTCTCTATCTTGCATTCAAATGAGGTTGAGTGAAGATATATTTTAGTCCTTGATGGTCTGTTTTAAGCTCAAATGGTTTTCCCAACAAGAAATGTCTCCATTTTTGCAAGGCATGAACTATGGCTGCAAGTTCAAGGTCATGGGGGGTGTAATTGACTTCATGAATTTTCAGTTTTCATGATTCATAGGCCACTACTCCTTCCTCTTGGAAAAGAACTCCTCCTAGTCCTTCTATGGATGCATCTGTTACTACTGTGAAATTACCATTAGGGTCAGGCACTTTTAGAATTGGAGGTGATGTTAACCTTTCCTTCAATACTTGAAAAGCCTTATCACACTGCTCAGTCCAAATGAACTTTTTATTCTTTTTATGTAAGGATGTGATTGGATGGGCTATCCTTGAAAAGTCTTTCATGAACCTTCTGTAGTACCCTGCCAATCCCATAAAACTTCTTACTTCGGTCACATTTGTAGGGATAGGCCATTCAGTAATGGCTTTTACTTTATCAGGATCTACTGCTATGCCCTCGGCTGAAATGATATGCCCTAAATAGTGAATCCTCCTTTCAAAGAAGTAGCATTTGGATAACTTCCCAAACAACTTATGCTTCCGTAACCTTTGTAAGACTGCCTGGAGATGGGTTAAGTGTTTCTCTTCATCTTTGGAATATATTAAAATGTCATCCAAAAACACAATCACAAACTTATCCAAACAATCGTGGAACACACTATTCATTAGATTCATAAAGGCAGCTGGAGCATTTGTTAGCCCAAATGGAACTAAAGTGAATTCATAGTGTCCGTACCTTGTCCTAAATGCTGTCTTTGGAATGTCTTCATCTTTTATCCTTAATTGGTGATAGCCCGAGCGAAGATCATATTTGGAGAACACTGAGGCTCCTCTCATTTGGTCAAATATATCATCAATACGAGGCAAGGGATATCTGTTCTTCACAGTGGCCTTATTCAACATTCTGTAGTCAATGCACAACCTTAGTGTCCCATCCTTCTTCTTTACAAATATGACTGGTGCTCCCCAAGGTGATACACTAGGCCTTATCAACCCTTTCTCTAGCAATTCTTGCAACTATATTTTCAACTCTTGGAGTTCTGTGGTGTTCATCCTATATGGGGCTTTGGATATAGGTGCAGTTCTAAGAAGTATATTGATTGAAAAATTGAATTCCCTTTTAGGAGGTAATCCACGTAGTTCTTCTGGAAGCACATCCTTGTAATCCCAAAGGAATGAACTATTTTCAAAGGTAGGGGCTTCTTTCTCTTCTCCCTTCTCATCTAAAGATACAAGAAATATCTGATTTCCTCGTTTTCATTTTACCTTCTTTAGTTGCATAGCAGAAATGGTCCCCACTGATATAGGTTTGTAAATTCCTTGGATCCTAACTCTACACCCCTTATCATCTACACACTCCACCACTTTGGTATAGCAATCTATGTTAGCCTTATGACTCGTTAGCCAGCTTATTCCGATTATGACATCATAGGCTCCTAGGGGTGCAACATATAAGTCAACTTTGGTTTCTAATTCAGGAAACTTGATGAGTGCTCCTCTTATGTACTTGTTCACTTTCTGTATAGCCTTGTCCCCATACTAAACCGTCCATGATGATTCCATATTCTTAGTTCGCAAAGACATTTTTCTTACCAATTCTGGGGAAATAAAATTCTCGGAGGAACCAGTATCTATCAAAATAGTTATAGGTTTACCAAAAAGCATACCTCTTGTCTCCATAGGTACATTTTGATGATGAGTTTGTTGATATCTGACGGCAGCATGTATTTGATGTTGCCGAGGTTGCTGTGGTTGATTGTACACCTTCCTTTTTGAACAATCCCTTGCATAATGATTGCCTCCACACATAAAGCATCCACCAGGGGATCCATTAGACATTTGGGCTGGTGCATTCCCATCATTCCTCCTAACATTACTATTGTAATTGTTCCTGTGATCCTAATTACCAGCAGATTCTATTCTACCCCAGTCTCTCCTCTTGTTCTTCTGAGCTCCTATGTTATCCTTATTGTCTAGTTTCCTTTTGAAGACAAATTGTTTGTCCCGAAAGTTTTGCTTTGCCACCGATAGTGCCTGTAATTTCTTTTCCTGTTTGACTGCCTTCTCCAGGACTTGATTCATGTTGTCAAGGGAAAACATATCCACTTCTGCCCCAATATCAGTATTCAACCCCAAAAGAAACTTCCTTGCCTGAGACCTTTCATCCCTTAGATAGATAGGAACATATTTCAGTAGTTTCGCAAATCTATCCCAATACTGTTGGACTATGAGATTTCCTTGTCTAAGATTTAGAAACTCAGTCATCTTCTCATCATAAAATAGTTGTGGA
The DNA here is from genome assembly GCA_027924645.1 of Cunninghamia lanceolata. NCBI lineage: Eukaryota > Viridiplantae > Streptophyta > Pinopsida > Cupressales > Cupressaceae > Cunninghamia > Cunninghamia lanceolata. The sequence continues at coordinate 512,306 of BSBN01000078.1, forward strand.
AGCCATCTCTCACAGAAGTGGCTCAAAAACTGCCTCCAAGTTAGATTTTCTTTTGAATAACAATATTGTTCTTTTATGTTTATCCACCAACTAGCAGCTTCTCCTTCCAATTGATAGGCTCCCTAGGTTGCCTTGATGCGCTCTGAGTAGTTTCTTAGTTCAAAATATTTCTCCATTTCGATTAACCATCCTTCTGCAGCATCCCCACATGTTTACCGTCAAACTTGGAGGAGTTATCTTTTTGAGGTCTTGTGAGATATCTAGAGTGGTAGTATTCCACTCAGCCCTAGGAACCTCTAGCTCATTAGTTGTTTGAGCTATGTGTACTTCTGTACCTTGATGTTCATTTTTTGGTTCTAAAATGTTTTCTATAGTCCCCTGTCTAGTCTTCAGGTCCTGTACAGTTTTCTCAAGCTTTTTCAACTTTTCTTTCTGTTCTGTCAACAACTGAATAATTGCTTCAATACCAGCATTTGGGTTCTCAAGTGGTTTTTCAACATGTTCTTAGTTTTCAACTGGTCCTTGTTTTCGGGTTCTCGCCATTTAATTCTGAGACAAGGAGAGAGGTGATTTACCACTTGCTATAATTTTTGGTTTACAACATGCAAATTGACTATAATTAAATCTATCACAATTCTTATCTTGAATACTAATTATTATCAATTTTGAGTTTGTAGGCCTCCAGGCCGAGTGTTTGAACCACGCTCTGATACCACATGTAAGGACCCACTTAATCCAAACTCGAAGTTTCAAAAAAAATTTCTCTATTACAAGTCCATTCCAATTTACACATAAAATCACAGCTTTCTCTGTCCTCTATGCACTCTTTATAGATCTCTGGTTGTGTTCTTAGAGTAACAAAGAGGTCTCGGAAGACATCGACATATGGTAGCTCAATTAACTTCAGAGTTTTTTTTTTTTTTTTTAAATGCACAACTGCATATCAATTTAAGATGATGGTGTGGGAGTCCCTTGGTGTAGTGAAGGAAAATCAGAAGCTTCATAAAGGTACAATGGAACAGGTCAATGAATTGGCCACTTTAAATAGTCCTTATGATAGATATCAAAACTTCCATTGAGTACTCAGGAAAACTTTCGGCCAAAATGGCCATATGTTCACACGTACATTAATTTCAGCCAAAACGGGCCATATGTTCAAAACCGAACGTTCTTAAGCCAACCCAGGCTCTTCTATCCTTTGGGCAAATAGGTTCATGCAGAACTAGGTCCAACGGACCTTATCACTACCTGATTTGGGTAGAACAAATAATGGCCAAAAGGCCTAGTGATAAAACAGACCAATTCTCTATCCAATATGGGATAAGTAAACACAACAGCCAACCGGGCTAAATAGGACAGGAATCATTATACTCTGGCCAGAGACTTCTAACTCCCTCGGAACCAATAGAGATTCAAGAGTCACTTCCTAGTGACCACAGTCTGCCTAGACACTGTACTGAGGACGTCGACCAGGAACACATAACATCAACTTATACTCACCTCAGTTTACGGTAACGCCGGATACAAGTAATCCACCCCGGGGATTCTTCTACGTACTAGGAGAGTTCGTAAATTACCTAGTTAACTTTTTAACTAGAGATAGAGATTATGAAGTTGATTATTAAAGAGTACCCTATATCTGAGGGACCTGAGTACTGGGGGCATCCTTCACCGTCCAGACTACTTACATACCCTGTATCCATGGGATCAAGGCCCTCTTCGGATGCGATCTACATGATGAATGCGAACACGAAGTTCTATCTTGCACTATGTTAATGTAGCTGTGAGTGGATACATAGATCTTCGCCGATTGCCACCCACTCGAGTGATACAATGGACGGAATTCCTAAGGAACTAGTATGCAAACACACCTCCCAGGAGTGTTTGGCATTTAAGTTTTTCAAGTGTGAATAATTTACCTAACATGCATATTTTCCTGATGAGATCTTCCCATTGATCGTCCTACAACAATTTTTGATAGTCTCACCTTTCCTTTTAATTAATCTTTTTAGTGAGGTATCCGAGGAGATTTTCCCTTCCTGCGGACTTAACTTTGACATGTTCCTTATTACTCCCCGACGATTTGTAGAGATGGTGCCCAGACGTCATTGATGCAGCTAAGTTAGGCGCGAGGTACTTGGTTCAATGTGACGACATTGCCCATAAACGTGACCCAGCAGTACCGTAAATACCGAACACTGCAAATGTTTGTGTTTCGACGTTTATTTACAAGGTTCACCTAGATGAAAAGAAAACTTATATGATAGCTTATAAAGAAATGAGAAGAATTAAACTTCATTGCTTGCATGTAAAGAAAATGGCTAGATGTTTTGATCCATTCATAAATATATAAGGAAGAGTAAAGTAACGACATTCCAACAATTGTAATCATAATTTCAGAAAATACTAACTCACTTACGTTAATCACAATCATAAATTAGAAAAGATACTATATCATTTTGTTTCATGGTGATAGGAGTTAATTTGTCATACATGAAGTGATCTTTATTCAAAGTAAGTCATATATCAAATTAATCTTTATTTCCATTGTCGATCTATTTGCGAGTACAAGTTGACAAAGATTCTTGTTACTAAAACTAGTCAATAGTTGCTCCAAGGTTATATAACCTTCCAAAGAACTTACTGATTCCCTTCATGATTCCTCTATAGTCATAACATTCATTCATTTAAAAGTACCGTCATTTTAGAACTTCATACTGCTAATTATTTATTTTCCTTAGTAATCTTTTAATTTTTTATTTAAGTTAATTGAATCTATTCCAATCTAAGGAAAGATGATGTTTTTTAATTGTATTCAATGTCCAACATTTCTCATTGAGACAATGAATTAGATACTCAATCATAAGGGTCAACATTTGTTTAAATAAGTCATTTTGCTTTTGTCACATATGGTCAAGAGGGTTAATTTTCTAATGCAAAGATAATCAAAATCTATTGCTAGACTAGAGAGTTCGTGTAGGAATCATTATTAACATGATTCACTTGATTTCAAGGAAATACCTTAGTTTTAAAAAAATCACTCGCATAGATCATCCATGTAACAATTGCATCAAGAACTTAATGAAAGGTTCAATTTATAGGAACATGATGGTCAATTGCCAAAATATAGGAGTTATTACTTAAATCGATTTTTCAATATCTAATCTAATAATTATTTTAAAATGTACATGGGATTATTGATTTTATAAATAATGTTATTAAAGATAAATTCATTACTATACAATTATGCGTGTGAACCTCAAATGACATAATGAAAAGTGATCTCAAAAAATGAAATAATTGTAGCAATTTCACAAAATGGATTTGTGGAAAAGTCTCTAAAAACATTTAAGCAAATGCATTAGGCAGGTGAAATTTTAAAATCTACTCTGTTTATGCCTATGTGGGAGTTTTAGAACAGGGCATGGACCTGCAGCAAAGCATAAAGGTAATACCAAATGTTGTAGTTGTGTAAATAACATATTGTGAACGTGTGGTAGTTTTGCCTAAATGTTTGCAATACATGTTCATTGACAGTTAAAAATGAGTTTGGGCCATAATTCCTACAACTTTGGTGCATCATTCTACCTGATTCGAATTTCACCTGAGCGAAATAGATAGAAAAATAATTGCAAATAAAGATACCTGATATGGTTAATCTAGTAATTTATCAGTTATAGAACAAATCTTTTCTTATAACTCTTCCTGTTTACGATATAGAATAGAATAAACTTCTAACCTTCTAACTCCTACTGTTGGACGTGATAAGAAGTTAGGAAGAGGAACCTCTGAGGGATTGGGAGGATCCATGATATTTCGTGTTCCACCATTGAATTAGGATTTCACAAAATAATTTACTAGCTTGATAAGTATTGACTGACTGATCAAGATTTCTAAGTTTATCTTCGTAGTGTTGAATCCACCACAGATAATGACTATGACAAAAACAATCAGTTTCATGAATTGAAAACTGATTAGAATATTTGCAAGGTCTATTCAGTCTTGGCATTTGCTTCTTAAAGGAAAATATTTTTATAACTTCCTATAATTAGAGATCGTAGAAATCCCTATTGCTCTAGTCTTACGGGTTTTCCTGGTTTTTTTTTTATAGCTTACTCAATATAGTAACTGTGGAAGCACAGGTAAGACAAGTGAACTGTTCGACAGAAGCCAGCGAACAGCAAATTGTGGAAGCACAAATAAGGCACCTAATCTATTCTCACAACAATATCAGCAAGAGATGACATGGGTATGTGCAGGATCATGATGGGCCAAACACTACCCCTAAGTGGCAATGTAAATGCGAAAAATAGATTTAAGTAACTTCGTGTCAAAAATTGAATGAGCTATCTACACAATATAGAAATAAGGTAGTAATAAAAGTTATAATAAATTGAGTGTAGTTTATGGTCTACTACTTTTTTTTTGAAATTTTTTAAAGTAGTTTGGTGAAAATTAGATATTTTAATGAAGCACTAGTAAAATTTTCAGAAATACATAAAAAGTAGGTGTCATTCCGGCCAACTTAAGTATGAGAAAAAGATAATATTTTTCTTCCATGATTTAGATTTCAGTAAAGGACTCATGAATGGATGTGACACGTATTTTTTTGAATTTTTTAAGTAAATAAATAATTATTTATAGACTTTTTACTGTGACTTTTTGAAATATTAAAAATTAATTTTCCAGCCAACCTAACTTGGTCAAAAATATATGAAAATAAAAAATTTTAAATTTTAATGTATACCTAATAAATCCTAGAATGTGATGCATCTTTTGGATTTAAAAAAGGATTAATATGTTGAAAGTTATGGATGTTTTTCAATATGTATATCTATCAGGAAATCAGACATAGCGTATGTAGAAAATTAATAATAATTACCTATTAAAATTATTATGAGGTGTATATTATATTTTTAGAATCTCAAGAGCTTCCTCTATAAACCCTTTTCATTTGATTAAATTTAGTTACAAAAAAGTCTATCAGCTTCATGGATGAAATTGTGGAAAATTTTAGGATGACACTAAATGCGTGGTTTTGCAAGTTTCTTTGGCAAGTTTGGGACTCCCACTTTCCTAAATATGAGGTAATCCCAAGGAATTTTCAGAGGGAATACATATTTGATCTAGAAATATTAACACTCTTTCCATCCAAATCTAAATATTAGTCTAAATGTTAGCACTTTTTCATCCAGCAATTTTTTTCTCATTGCCACTATTTGGCCCATCATGATCTTGCACTCACCCACATCTTACAGAATGTGATGGTTTGAATTAATGAAACACTCAGAAACATATCCTAATATTGTAAGCTTTATTTGCAGTGCATACAACCACGTAGATACAATAACAGCACTAACAACAATAACAGTAATATACGATTACCTCACAGCAATATCCTCTGGCAACTTCCCTTCCTAGCGTTCGGTCTCAGCAGATTTCTCCAGCCTTTTCCAACCAAAGATCCATGTATGTTTCTTACTTTACAATTGAGGCATTTATAGAAAATTTCATGTATTCCCACCCTTTTTTTTTTTTTTTTTAATGCAAATGCATCCTCCACTCCTTTAATTTATTGATAATGCAGCCTCCACTCCTTTAGTTTAACACTAATGCATTCTCCACTCCTTTAATATATTGATAATGCAGCCTCCACTCCTTTAGTTTAATACTAATGCATTCTCCACTCCTTTAATATATTAATAATGCAGCCTCTACTCCTTTAGTTTAATGCTAATGCATTCTCCACTCCTTTAATATATTAATAATGCATCCTCCACAAATCTTGTCCCCCATTTCCTATGTGAAATCCATTTAAATTGTTTATAATTTATATTTTAAATGAATATACTAATTTCCTTATTTTTTTCTAATTTTTCAAGTAAGAATAAACAACTCAACCCCCCACTTCCTCCATTAACCTAGTGGTCATAAAATAATGTAATCCCACTCAATAGGTTCCCCATTAAACCCCACTTGAAGAATAAAATACAAATGAGAAAACTTAAAATAACATAGAGTGGGTGACACAACACCCACATAAAAGGGAACCCCACCAAAAGGAGGCACATGGAGACAAGCCCACCATAATGAGGGGGATCATGGAGTGCTCCATGACTTGGAAGTGGGCATGAGTGTGGATTCCACTCATCCCATGTCCCCCAAGCTTCCAATTTTCATCACTTAACCTCACCCCCAAGTTAAGGTGACCCTATGGCAGTTAACCCAAGGTTAACCTAGTCAAAAAGGTCCCTAAACCCAAGGGGTACAACCTAGGGTTGTTTTAAACCTAGTTAGGACTTCCAGATTCAATTAAAACACAAAATAAAGGATCTAAAAGAATTACAATTTAAACAAGATTAAAAACATCATTACTTACATCACTTATCATAATAAAAGTAAATCAAAATATAATATACTTTTTATGTTAGTTTTCAAAATTTGAGTTCTGACATCCTTCTCCTCTAAATTTATGCATCGTCCCAATGCATGTTAGAAATAAGATCAAAACATAGAAATCCATATCAGAATATCGACTTTTAAAGTCCATATTTCAAAAATAGTTTAACATAGATAAAGATAACAAGGCATAACTATCATTGTCCTTAAGCAAGATTTGAAGTTTGTCGAGTTAATAAATAACTAGAGTTTATTCAAAATAAATATAGATAGAGTTGTTGCATTTCCACAGTGTCTTCCCATGTAGCATTCTCAGGTGAGTACTGGACCCACTAGACTTTGTATTGGTCCATTGTCCTGTTGCAGAGTTGGAACTGGTGCCTCTTGATGATCCTGCATGGCTCTATTGTTATTGTACCTGGTTCTTCTACCTGCAAGGCATTCCAATTAAGAATATGCTTAGGGTCAGGTATATACTTTTTTAACAAGGATACATGGAATACGTCATGAATGCAGCTCAGTGTCGGAGGTAAGGCCAAGCAGTAAGCTACAGGATTGATTTCCTCAAGTACTTCAAAAGGTCCGACATAGCGAGGGGCTAGCTTTGACTTCCTTCCAAAAGAGATGGAACTTTTATGAGGTCAAACTCTTAGGAACACCTTTTCACCAACTTGAAATCTTTTGGGTGTCCTATTCTTATCTGCATAACTTTTCTGGCGATCTGAGGCTTCCTTTAACCTTTGTCGAATAAGTTGCACTTGGTTGTCCATATCTTTCAACATTTCAGGGCCTACCAGTATCCTATCTTCCAATTTATCCCAACTTAATGGTGTTCGACAAGGTCTCCCATAGAGAGCTTCAAAGGGTGCCATACCTATTGCTGCTTGGAAAGAATTGTTATAGGCGAACTCAACTAATGGAAAATATTCCTCCCATTTAGTCTGTTGATCCATGCAATACATATGAAGGAGGTCTTCAATAATTTGGTTGGTTCTTTCTGTTTGTCCATCTGTCTCAGGATGATAAGTTGTGTTGAAATTCAATTGTGTTCCTAAGGCAGTTTGCAATGTGGTCCAAAATCTAGAAGTGAACTTCACATCTCTATCAGAGATGATTTTCTTAGGAATCCCATGCAACCTAAAAATTTCTTTTATGAACCTTTTTGCTACTGCAGATGCATCATCTGTTAGGTTTCCTGGTATGAAGTGGGCAACTTTAGTGAGTTTATCCACTACCACCAAAATGCAATTGTGCCTATGAGATGGTATTGGTAGCCCTTGGACAAAATCCATACTGATGACTTGCCATTTATAGAAAGGTACATCATGTGGATAAAGAAGTCCTGCTGGGTGCACATGTTCTGCCTTAACCCTTTGACATTCTAGGCATCTAGCAACTATGTCTACCACATCCTTCTTCATTCCTAGCCAAAAATATATTATTTTGAGGTCTGCATACATCTTATTCACTCCTGGATGTCCTGAATAGGGAGCCTTATGTGCCTCTGCTAAGATTATAGCCCTTAGTTCCACATTATCAAGAATGCATATTCTTCCCTGGTACCTCATTAGTCCATCATAATCAAAAACATAGTCCAAATACTTCGGTTCCACAAGGGTGTTAGCTATAGATGTCTTAACCTGAGTGTACCATGGGTTATGTTTTTGCTCAGAGAGTATTTGTTGCTTTAGGTTTATGTGCAAGTTGGATATGGCCATTATATGCCTCCTCCTACTGAGAGCATCGGCCACCCTATTTTCTTTCCCCTTGATATATTGAATATCAAAATTATACTCACTTAGAAACTCTAACCACCTTCTCTGTCTTGCATTCAAATGAGGTTGAGTGAAGATATATTTTAGTCCTTGATAGTCTGTTTTAAGCTCAAATGGTTTTCCCAACAAGAAATGTCTCCATTTTTGCAAGGCATGAACTATGGCTGCAAGTTCAAGGTCATGGGGGGCGCAATTGACTTAATGGATTTTTAGTTTTTATGATTCATAGGTCACTACTCCTTCCTCTTGGAAAAGAACTCCTCCTAGTCCTTCTATGGATGCATCTATTACTACTGTGAAATTACCATTAGGGTCAGGCACTTTTAGAATTGGAGGTGATGTTAGCCTTTCCTTCAGTACTTAAAAAGCCTTATCACACTGCTCAATCCAAATGAACTTTTTATTCTTTTTTTGTAAGGATGTGATTGGACGGGCTATCCTTGAAAAGTCTTTCACAAACCTTCTGTAGTACCCTGCCAATCCCATAAAACTTCTTACTTCGGTCACATTTGTAGGGTAGGCCATTCAGTAATGGCTTTTACTTTATCAGGATCTACTGCTATGCTCTCGGCTGAAATGATATGCCTTAAATAGTGAACCCTCCTTTCAAAGAAGGAGCATTTGGATAACTTCCCAAACAACTTATGCTTCCGTAACCTTTGTAAGACTGCTTGGAGATGGGTTAAGTGTTCCTCTTCATCTTTCGAATATATTAAAATTGTTGCAAGTATGAGGTTATCCAGTGTTGTCATTGATGTCAACATACTCATATTGCATTGACAAGAAGGATTTGATGAGCCGTGTGCTGAGGATATTGAGAAAATTAGTCTCAGTCAGGAACAGTGAAGAACAGTGATGAGAAGAAGGTAAATGTACTGTATAGGATGAGAACCGGAGGATGCGGATTAAAGGGTTAGTAGATATGAGTCTTGAGATGCTCCAGTTAAGATTTCAGAGGTCCGCATGAAGATCTGAAGGAGTTGTGGCTGCCGGTATAGAACCGGGTCCGGCAAGTATCCGGAGGTGACAGAGGATCACAAAAAGGTCCGGTGAGGTCCGGAATTGTATTATCCTAATCTGCGGATTGGAAGGAGTGTTTGGGATGTCCTTGTGATGTATCATCCTGATTTGTGTATGATTTCGAGGTCCGGAAGTACCTCTTGCATTATGACAGTGGCGACAGACTGTGTTCTTGAAGTTCCGGATGAGGAAGACAAGAGATCCTAGTAAGCAGAGGAAGTGCGGATGTATCCGGACATTCAGACAGGCTTGTGAAGGTTCTTGGATCATGTTTAGGTTTTGTTGTTGGTCCGCATTGATGGTAGAGCCCGGAATTGAAGTTATTCTTCCGGATGAAGTTCCTGCTCTGTGTAGCCGACCGGATGAGTTGTTCATCCTGCGAATGTTCTTGTGATGGCCGACCGGATGTGTTATTCATCTTGCAGATACTCCTATGGTTGTTTGCCGACTTAGATGTTTGTTCCTAAGTCGATGTCTTGTATAAATAACAGTTTGTGAGTTCATTTCAGTGTGTGGTGTGAGGATGAGGGTGATATAGCGAAGAAACATGCGAAAGGCAGAGCAGAGATTGTTGGGCTTAATTGGAACTGATCCGGACATGGTAGAGATGTCATTCTCCAGTTCAAGACTGTGATTTTCATCACTTTGTAGACAGTGTGTCTCCTTGTAGGCAGTGGGCCTCTTTGTGAGCAGTGTGCTCGGGCAGTGAGCCCTTATTGGCATGTGCCATTCATTTTTCTTTATTCTTCTAACAGAGAATAATTCTTGGGTTAATCACCCCGTGGTTTTTCCCTTAACCGGGTTTTCCATGTCAAAATCTTGGTGTTCAATGTGTTGATGCTTATCTGCTCTTATGTTTATGTATTATGCTTCCATGGATGATTATTTGATGTGCTGCTAACTAACAACAGTGAGTTAAGTGTTTGAATAACAAGAAGTTTTATACAACTGATTCACCCCCCCCCTCTCAGTTGTATGCCCTAGATCCAACAATTGGTATCAGAGCCAAGTTCCTCTGACAAGAGCTTAACCGCTTGAGGAGATCCAGGATGTCGTCATACAAGAAGGATAGTCCGAAGTTCGATGGAACCAACTTCACTCTCTGGAAAGGTCGCATGAAGTGTCACTTGGAATGCATGGGAAAAGCATACCTGGGTATGATTTCAAAACCATATGTACCTCCACAAGGTGGTCCGACAACTCTGAATGAAATCACAGAAGCTGAAAACAATCTGCGGACCAAGGAAGCTCTTCTAAGCGCATTGAATGACTCAGATCTCTCGAATGTCATTGACCTACCCACTGCATATGAGATCCTAACTAAATTGGAACTTCTATATGAAGGAGATGAGTTTGTCAAAAGTGCAAGGTTGCAAAGTCTGAAAGGGAAATTTGAAAGGTTGAAAATGAGAGATGATGAAAACATCACTACCTTTATGCCAAGAGTAAATGAGCTGGTATGTGGAATCAGAAATGCTGGTGGAACTTTAGATGAAAATGAGATTGTCTGCAAAATCCTAAGATCCCTTCCTGCTGCCTACAAAATCAAAGTTGCTGCCATTGATGAATTCAGAGCCCACACAACTGTCACAAGAGAACAACTGGCCGGCAAACTAGCTGCATTTGAAATGACCGAGTTTGGAGATGATCCTCCCAAGACTGAATCTGCTTTCAAAGCCAGTGCCTATGTGAAAGGCAAACAGAGATTTGATCCGGGTGAAAACTCATCAAGGAAAATGTCATGGTATGATCAAGCAAGAAGAGACATGGAAGAAGAAGAAGCAGAAACAGCTCAACTTGAAGCCCTCATTGCAAAGAGACTGCCAAGAGGATCCGGTAAGTATGAAGGAAAACTACCCTTTAAGTGTTTCAACTGCAATAAGATTGGTCATTTTGCGTCAAGATGTCCGGAGAGATCTGCAAGATCTAATACTCACAGACAAAGGTTTCAAAAGAATTGCTATTATGTTCATGAAGAAGATGACAACGAAGGAGTAACAGATGATGAATCAGAACCAGGAAGCAAATCCAGAAATGAGTGGGTGTTTATAGCCATCAAGGAAGAAGATTCCATGCTCTCTGAATCTGTCAATCACAAAGTTGTTGAAAAAGCCTTGGCTGCTCAAGTGGAAGAAAAGGATGATTGGGTTATTGACAGTGGATGTTCTCACCATATGACTGGTGACAAGAATAAGTTCTTAGACTTGGAAAGATATGAAGGAGGAATGGTAAAGTTTGGTGACAATTCTGCTGGCAGAATCAGAGGTAGGGGAACTATTTCCTTTGATGGTAAGAGCAAAACAGGAAATGTACTGTATGTTGAAGGATTGAAGCACAATCTTCTCAGTGTTGGTCAGTTAGTGGACAAAGGCTATGATCTCTGGTTCAAGAATGGAAAATGCAGAATCTTTACAAGCTCCGAAACTGAAATTGCATCCGGTACTCAGACAAAAGGTAACATCTTTCATCTGGTTGGTTCAAATAAAAGTTGTTTGTTTGTTCAAATTGATCAGAGTTGGTTATGGCATAGAAGAATGTGTCATGTAAATTTTGATAACATCATCAAAATAAGCAATACTCAGGCTGTGAGAGATCTTCCAAAGTTGATAAAACCTACAAATAGTGTGTGTAAAGAATGTCAGTTAGGCAAACAAAGCAGAGTCTCTTTTAAAAGCAAAGATCAGTCTTCTACCGGATTATTGGAATTAGTACATACTGATCTATGTGGTCCGACAAGAATCAAGAGTCTGCAAGGTGAAAGATATTTCATGTTGTTGATTGATGATCATTACCGGATGATGTGGGTTACCTTTCTAAAAGAAAAATCAGAAGCTTTTGAGAAGTTCAAAATCTTCAAAGCTATGGTGGAGAATCAAACCGGATTGAAACTAAAGTGTCTAAGGTCTGATAGAGGGGGTGAATTTACATCTGGTGAATTCATTGACTTTTGTGAGAAACAGGGTATAAGGAGACAGTTGTCTGCTCCTAAGACTCCACAGCAGAATGGAGTAGTTGAGAGAAAGAACCGGACCATCCAGGAAGCTGCTAGGACAATGATGTTGGAAGCAAATGTTCCTCAAATGTTTTGGAAAGAAGCTATCAGCACTGCAGTCTACACTCTCAATCGAGTTCAAATCAGAAACAACACCGGTAAGACCCCCTATGAACTCTGGTTTGGCATCACTCCTACTGTGAAATATTTCAGAGTATTTGGTAGCAAGTGTTATATTAAAAGAGATGAAGATCTAGGAAAGTTTGATGCTAGAAGTGATGAAGGAATTTTCTTGGGCTACTCCACTCAAAGCAAAGCATACCGGTGTTACAATAAGAGATTGAGGAAGATGATAGAAAGCACCAATGTGAAGGTTGATGAAGGAATTGAGAAGCCTTCAAGATTTTATGAGTTTGATGAAGATGACCAAGACAGTGTTCAAGGACCTCAATCCTCTCCGGTGAGACAGAGTCAGCCTGATCCGGTAAATCAGGAAGAAGAGTTAGATTTGAATGAGGCTGATCAAGAAACAACAGTGCTGGATACTCCCAAAATTCCAAGGTATGTAAGACTGAATCACTCTGAAGATCAGATCATAGGTGACAAAAGAAAAGGTGTACAAACTAGAAGGAATATTGCTCAAGATCAGAATGAATGTTGTCTGATTTCAAAGATTGAACCTAAAACAATAAAGGAAGCCTGCAATGATGAAAACTGGACCAAAGCAATGGAAGATGAACTGATGCAAATTAAGAAAAATCATACTTGGGATCTTGTTCCCAGACCTAGAGACAGGAATGTAATTGGAACCAAGTGGGTCTTCCGGAACAAACTAAATGAAGCTGGTGAAGTAATCAAAAACAAAGCTAGATTGGTCTGCAAAGGCTACTCTCAAATAGAAGGAATTGACTTTGAAGAGACTTTTGCTCCGGTAGCAAGAATTGAAGCAGTCAGATTACTTCTTGCATTTGCTGCCTTCAAAGACTTCAAGGTATATCAGATGGATGTCAAGTCTGCCTTCCTAAATGGTGATCTGGAAGAAGAAGTCTACATTGAACAACCGGATGGATTTCAATTGTCTGATAATAATGATATGGTCTGCAAGTTGAAGAAAGCTTTGTATGGATTGAAGCAAGCCCCAAGAGCATGGTATGAAAGGTTGGATAAGCATCTTGTGCAGATTGGATTCAACAAAGGTACTGCTGACAGTAACTTATATTTCAAAATTGATCATGAAAACATTCTAATTGTTGAAGTGTTTGTGGATGATATCATTTTTGGAGGAAGAGATAGTATGTGCAAAACTTTTGCAAATCAGATGAAAAGTGAGTTTGAAATGTCTATGCTTGGTGAAATGAATTTCTTCTTGGGTCTGCAAATTATTCAAACAAAAGAAGGGATCTTCATTTCTCAGACCAAATATGTGAAAGAATTGTTAAAGAAATTTGGTATGGAAGACTCAAAGCCTATGAACACTCCTATGGCAACCGGATGTAAGTTAAGCAAAGATGATGATTCTCCAAAGGCAGATCAGACAAAGTATAGATCAATGATTGGTGGATTGTTGTATCTCACTCAAACTAGACCAGATATAATGCAGGCTGTTGGTCTTGTGGCAAGATTCCAGGCTGATCCTAGAGAATCTCATGTTATGGCAATCAAAAGAATTTTTAGATACTTGAAAGGAACAGTTGAGTATGGTCTATGGTATCCTAGAGATCCGGATTTCTCTCTTCATGCTTACACAGATGCAGATTGGGCAGGAGATGTGGATGACCGGAAAAGCACTAGTGGTGGAGCATTCTTTTTGGGGAAGAGATTGGTTTCTTGGCTAAGCAAGAAACAAGATGCAATATCTCTGTCTACAACTGAAGCAGAATACATTGCAGCAGCAGGTAGTTGCACTCAAATCTTATGGATGAAGCAGATGCTAAGAGACATCAAAGTTGAATATGAGGAGCCTATCATAATTTTCTGTGATAATTCAAGTGCAATTAATATTTCCAAGAATCCGGTATTGCATTCTAAGACTAAGCACATATCTATCAAATTTCACTTTTTGAGAGAACAAGTAAACAAGGAAGAAGTCAGATTGGAGTATGTTCCCTCCAAGGATCAGATTGCAGATATCTTTACAAAACCTCTTCCCAAGGACTCTTTTGAATATCTCCGGGAGAAGTTAGGGGTCATGGCCCCTCCGGTAATGAACTAAGATGCACTGTTGTGCATCAGTCCGGTGGCTATCACAGTCATATCTTGTGATCCGGACTAATGAGGAGCTGCAACTAAGGGGGAGCAGCTAGTATGATTCTGATGCATGAGAATTGCAAGTATGAGCCCTTTGCCATTGATGTCAAAGGGGGAGAGAAGACATGTGAAAAACAAGTGGTTGATGATCAAAGGGGGAGCAGTAAAGGAAGAGAAGACATATGAAAAGATGAAGTTCTTGTCTTAATGGTTTTTCACATCATATGTTGCCATCAATGACAAAGGGGGAGATTGTTGCAAGTATGAGGTTATCCAGTGTTGTCATTGATGTCAACATACTCATATTGCATTGACAAGAAGGATTTGATGAGCTGTGTGCTGAGGATATTGAGAAAATTAGTCTCAGTCAGGAACAGTGAAGAACAGTGATGAGAAGAAGGTAAATGTACTGTATAGGATGAGAACCGGAGGATGCGGATTAAAGGGTTAGTAGATATGAGTCTTGAGATGCTCCAGTTAAGATTTCAGAGGTCCGCATGAAGATCTGAAGGAGTTGTGGCTGCCGGTATAGAACCGGGTCCGGCAAGTATCCGGAGGTGACAGAGGATCACAAAAAGGTCCGGTGAGGTCCGGAATTGTATTATCCTAATCTGCGGATTGGAAGGAGTGTTTGGGATGTCCTTGTGATGTATCATCCTGATTTGTGTATGATTTCGAGGTCCGGAAGTACCTCTTGCATTATGACAGTGGCGACAGACTGTGTTCTTGAAGTTCCGGATGAGGAAGACAAGAGATCCCAGTAAGCAGAGGAAGTGTGGATGTATCCGGACATTCAGACAGGCTTGTGAAGGTTCTTGGATCATGTTTAGGTTTTGTTGTTGGTCCGCATTGATGGTAGAGCCCGGAATTGAAGTTATTCTTCCGGATGAAGTTCCTGCTCTGTGTAGCCGACCGGATGAGTTGTTCATCCTGCGAATGTTCTTGTGATGGCCGACCGGATGTGTTATTCATCTTGCGGATACTCCTATGGTTGTTTGCCGACTTAGATGTTTGTTCCTAAGTCGATGTCTTGTATAAATAACAGTTTGTGAGTTCATTTCAATGTGTGGTGTGAGGATGAGGGTGATATAGCGAAGAAACGTGCGAAAGGCAGAGCAGAGATTGTTGGGCTTAATTGGAACTGATCCGGACATGGTAGAGATGTCATTCTCCAGTTCAAGACTGTGATTTTCATCACTTTGTAGACAGTGTGTCTCCTTGTAGGCAGTGGGCCTCTTTGTGAGCAGTGTGCTCGGGCAGTGAGCCCTTATTGGCATGTGCCATTCATTTTTCTTTATTCTTCTAACAGAGAATAATTCTTGGGTTAATCACCCCGTGGTTTTTCCCTTAACCGGGTTTTCCACGTCAAAATCTTGGTGTTCAATGTGTTGATGCTTATCTGCTCTTATGTTTATGTATTATGCTTCCATGGATGATTATTTGATGTGCTGCTAACTAACAACAGTGAGTTAAGTGTTTGAATAACAAGAAGTTTTATACAACTGATTCACCCCCCCCTCTCAGTTGTATGCCCTAGATCCAACAAAAATGTCATCCAAAAACACAATCACAAACTTATCCAAACAATCGTGGAACACAATATTCATTAGATTCATAAAGGCATCTAGAGCATTTGTTAGCCCAAATGGAACTACAGTGAATTTATAGTGTCCATACCTTGTCCTAAATGCTGTCTTTGGAATGTCTTCATCTTTTATCCTTAATTGGTGATAGCCCGAGCGAAGATCATATTTAGAGAACACTGAGGCTCCTCTCATTTGGTCAAATAGATCATCAATACAAGGCAAGGGATATCTGTTCTTCACAGTGACCTTATTCAACATTCTGTAGTCAATGCACCACCTTAGTGTCCCATCCTTCTTCTTTACAAATATGACTAGTGCTCCCCAAGGTGATACACTAGGCCTTATCAACCCTTTCTCTAGCAATTCTTGCAACTGTATTTTCAACTCTTGGAGTTCTGTGGTGTACATCCTATATGGGGATTTGGATATAGGTGCAGTTCCAAGAAGTATATGGATTGAAAAATTGAATTCCCTTTTAGGAGGTAATCCAGGTAGTTCTTTGGAAACACATCCTTGTAATCCCAAAGGAATGAACTATTTTTGAAGGTAGGGGCTTCTTTCTCTTCTCCCTTCTCATCTAAAGATACTAGGAATATCTGATTTCCTCATTTTCATTTTGCCTTTTTTAGTTGCATAGCAGAAATGGTCCCCACTGATATAAGTTTCTAAATTCCTTGGATCCTAACTCTACACCCCTTATCATCTACACACTTCACCACTATCGTATAGCAATCTATGTTAGCCTTATGACTTGTTAGCCAGCTTATTCTGATTATGACATCATAGGCTCCTAGGGGTGCAACATATAAGTCAGCTTTGGTTTCTAATTCAAGAAACTTGATGAGTGCTCCTCTTATGTACTTGTTCACTTTCCGTATAGCCTTGTCCCCATACTGAACCGTCCATGATGATTCCATATTCTTAGTTTGCAAAGACATTTTTCTTACCAATTCTAGGGAAATAAAATTCTCGGAGGAACTAGTATCTATCAAATTAGCTATAGGTTTACCAAAAAGCATACCTCTTGTCTCCATAGGTACATTTTGATGACAAGTTTGTTGATATCTGATGGTAGCATGTATTTGATGTTGCCGAGGTTGCTGTGGTTGATTGTACCCATTCCTTTTTGAACAATCCCTTGCATAATGATTGCCTCCACACATAAAGCATCCACCAGGGGGTACATTAGAAATTTGGGGTGGTACATTCCCATCATTCCTCCTGACATTACTATTGTAATTGTTCCTATGATCTTGATTACCAGCAGATTCTATTCTACCACAGTCTCTCCTCTTGTTCTTCTGAGCTCCTCTGTTATCCTTATTGTCTAGTTTCCTTTTGAAGACAAATTGTTTGTCCCAAAAGTTTTGCTTTGCCACCGATAGTGCCTGTAATTTATTTTCCTGTTTGACTGCCTTCTCCAAGACTTGATTCATGTTGTCAGGGGCAAACATATCCACTTCTGCCCCAATATCAGTATTCAACCCCAAAAGAAACTTCCTTGCCTGAGAGATTTCATCCCTTTGATAGATAGGAACATATTTTAGTAGTTTCGCAAATCTATCCCAATACTATTGGACTGTGAGATTTCTTTGCCTAAGATTCAGAAACTCAGTCATCTTCTCATCATAAAATAGTTGTGGAAGCCATCTCTCATGGAAGTGGCTCAAAAACTGCCTTCAAGTTAGATTTTCTTTTGAATAACAATATTGTTCTTTTATGTTTATCCACCAACTAGCAGCTTCTCCTTCCAATTGATAGGCTCCCCAAGTTGCCTTGATGTTCTCTGAGTAGTTTCTTAGTTTGAAATATTTCTCCATTTCGATTAACCATCCTTCTGCAGGATCCCCCACATGTTTACCATCAAACTTAGGAGGAGTTATCTTTTTGAGGTCTTGTGAGATATCTAGAGTGGTAGTATTCTGCTGAGCCCTAGGAACCTCTAGCTCATTAGTTGTTTGAGCTATGTGTACTTCTGCACCTTGATGATCATTTTCCTGTTCCAAAATGTTTTCTATAGTCCCCTATCTAGTCTTCAGGTCTTGTACAGTTTTCTCAAGCTTTTTCAACTTTTCTTTCTGTTCTGTCAACAACTGAATAATTGCTTCAATACCAGCATTTGGGTTCTCAAGTGGTTTTTCAACATGTTCTTGGTTTTCAACTGGTCCTTGTTTTCGGGTTCTTGCCATTTAATTCTGAAACAAGGAGAGAGGTGATTTAGCACTTGCTACAATTTTTGGTTTACAACATGCAAATTGACTATAATTAAATCTATCTATCACAATTCTTATCTTGAATACTAATTATTATAAATTTTGAGTTTGTAGGCCTCTAGGCCAAGTGTTTGAACCACGCTCTGATACCACATGTAAGGACCCACTTAATCCAAACTCAAAGTTTCAAAAAAAATTTCTATAGTACAAGTCCATTCCAATTTACGCATAAAATCACAGCTTTCTCTGTCCTCTATGCAGTCTTTATAGATCTCTGGTTGTGTTCTTAGAGTATCAAAGAGGTCTCGGAGGACATCGACAAATGGTAGCTCAATTAACTTGAGAGTTTTTTTTTTTTTTTTTTAAATGCACAACTGTGTATCAATTTAAGATGATGGTGTGGGAGTCCCTTGGTGTAGTGAAGGAAAATCAGAAGCTTCCTAAAGGTACAATGGAACAGGTCAATGAATTGGCCACTTTAAATAGTCCTTATGATAGATATCAAAACATCCATTGAGTACTCAGGAAAACTTTCGGCCAAAACGGCCATATGTTCACACGTACATTAATTTCAGCCAAAATGGGCCATATGTTCAAAACTGAACATTCTTAAGCCAACCCGGGCTCTTCTATCCTTTGGGAAAATAGGTTCATGCAGAACCAGGTCCAACGGACCTTATCGCTACCTGATTCAGGTAGAACAAATAATGGCCAAAAGGCCTAGTGATAAAACAGACCAATTCTCTATCCAATACGGGATAAGTAAACACAATAGCCAACTGGGCTAAATAGGATAGGAATCATTATACTCTGGCCAGAGACTTCTGACTCCCTCAGAATCAATAGAGATTCAAGAGTCACTTCCTAGTGACCATAGTCTGCCCAGACACTGTGCTGAAGATGTCGACCAGGGAACACATAACATCAACTTGTACTCACCTCAGTTTACGGCAATGCCGGATACAAGTAATCCACCCCGGGGATTCTTCTGAGTACTAGGAGAGTTCGTAAATTACCTAGTTAACTTTGTAACTAGAGATAGAGATTATGAAGTTGATTATTAAAGAGTACCCTATATCTGAGGAACCTGAGTACTGGGGGCATCCTTCACCATCCAGACTGCCTGTATACCCTATATCCACGGGATCAAGGCCCTCTTCGGATGCAATCTGCACGATGAATGCGAACATGTAGTTATGTCTTGCACTATGTTAATGTTGCTGTGAGTAGATACATAGTTCTTCGTCGATTGCCACCCACTCGAGTGATACAATGGACGGAATACCTAAGGAACTAGTATGCAAACACACCTCCCAGGAGTGTTTGGCGTGTAAGTTTTTCAAGTGTGAATAATTTACCTAACACGCATATTTTTCTAATGAGATCTTCCCATTGATCATCCTACAACAATTTTCGATAGTCTCACCTTTTCTTTTAATTAATCTTTTTAGTGAGGTATCCGAGGAGATTTTCCCTTCCTGCGGACTTAACTTTGACATGTTCCTTATTACTCCCTGACGATTTGTAGGGATGGTGCCAAGACGTCATTGATGCAGCTATGTTAGGCGCGAGGTACTTGGTTCAACGCGACGGCATTACCCGTAAACGTGACCCAGCAGTACTGTAAATACCGAACACTGCTAATGTTTATGTTTAGATGTTTATTTACAAGGTTCACCTAGATGAAAAGAAAACTTATATGATAGCTTATAAAGAAATGAGAAGAATTAAACTTCATTGCTTGCATGTAAAGAAAATGGCTAGATGTTTTGATCCATTCATAAATATATAAGGAAGAGTAAAGTAACGACATTCCAACAATTGTAATCATAATTTCAGAAAATACTAACTCACTTACGTTAATCACAATCATAAATTAGAAAAGATACTATATCATTTCGTTTCATGGTGATAGGAGTTAATTTGTCATACATGAAGTGATCTTTATTCAAAGTAAGTCATATATCAAATTAATCTTTATTTCCATTGTCGATCTATTTGCGAGTACAAGTTGACAAAGATTCTTGTTACTAAAACTAGTCAATAGTTGCTCCAAGGTTTTATAACCTTCCAAAGAACTTACTGATTCCCTTCATGGTTCCTCTATAGCCATAACATTCATTCATTTAAAAGTACCCTCATTTTAGAACTTCATACTGCTAATTATTCATTTTCCTTAGTAATCTTTTAATTTTTTATTTAAGTTAATTGAATCTATTCCAATCTAAGGAAAGATGATGTTTTTTAATTGTATTCAATGTCCAACATTTCTCATTGAGACAATGAATTAGATACTCAATCATAAGGGTCAACATTTGTTTAAATAAGTCATTTTGCTTTTGTCACATATGGTCAAGAGGGTTAATTTTTTAATGCAGAGATAATCAAAATCTATTGCTAGACTAGAGAGTTCATGTAGGAATCATTATTAACATGATTCACTTGATTTCAAGGAAATACCTTAGTTTTAAAAAAATCACTAGCATAAATCATCCATGTAACAATTGCATCAAGAACTTAATGAAAGGTTCAATTTATAGGAACATGATGGTCAATTGCCAAAATATATGAGTTATTACTTAAATCAATTTTTCAATATCTAATCTAATAATTATTTTAAAATGTACATGGGATTATTGATTTTATAAATAATGTTATTAAAGATAAATTCATTACTATACAATTATGCGTGTGAACCTCAAATGACATAATGAAAAGTGATCTCAGAAAATGAAATAATTGTAGCAATTTCACAAAATGGATTTGTGGAAAAGTCTCTAAAAACATTTAAGCAAATGCATTAGGTAGGTGAAATTCCAAAATCTACTCTATTTATGCCTACGTGGGAGTTTTAGAACAGGGCATGGACCTGTAGCAAAGCATAAAAGTAATACCAGATGTTGTAGTTGCAAATGTCCTGGGACACATGTATGCAAATAACATATTGTGAACGTGTGGTAGCTTTGCCTAAATGTTTGCAATACATGTTCATTGACAGTTAAAAATGAGTTTGGGCCATAATTCCTAGAACATTGGTGCATCATTCTACCTGATTCAAATTTTACCTGAGCGAAACAGATAGAAAAATAATCGCAAATAAAGATACCTGATCTGGTTAAACTAGTAATTTATCAGTTATAGAACAAATCTTTTCTTATAACTCTTCCTATTTATGATATAGAATAGAATAAACTTCTAACCTTCTAACTCCTACTGTTGGATGTGATAAGAAGTTAGGAAGAGGAACCTCTGAGGGATTGGGAGGATCCATGATATTTTGTGTTCCACCATCGAATTCAGTTTTCACAAAATAATTTACTAGCTTGATAAGTATTGACTGACTGATCAAGATTTCTAAGTTTATCTTCATAGTGTTGAATCCACCACAGACAATGACTATGACAAAAACAATCAGTTTCATGAATTGAAAACTGATTAGGATATTTGCAAGGTCTATTCAGTCCTGACATTTGCTTCTTAAAGGAAAATATTTTTATAACTTCCTATAATTAGAGATCGTAGAAATCCCTATTGCTCTGGTCTTACGGGTTTTCCTGGGTTTTTTTTTCTAGCTTACTCAATATAGTAACTGTGGAAGCACATGTAAGACAAGCGAACTGTTCGACAGAAGCCAACGAATAGCAAATTGTGGAAACACAGATAAGACACCTGATCCATTCTCACAACAATATCAACAAGAGATGACATCTTACAGAATGTGATGGTTTGAATTAATGAAACACTCAGAAACATATCTTAATATTGTAAGCTTTATTTGTAGTGCATACAGCCACGTAGATGCAATAACAGCACTAACAGCAATAACAGCAATATATGATTACCTCACAGCAATATCCTCTTGCAACTTCCCTTCCTAGCATTCGGTCTCACCAGATTTCTCCAGCCTTTTCTGACCAAAGATCCATGTGTGTTTCTTACTTTACAGTTGAGGCATTTATAGAAAATTTCATGTATCCCCACCCTTATTTATTATTATTTTTTTAATGCAAATGCATCCTCCACTCCTTTAATTTATTGATAATGCAGCCTCCACTCCTTTAGTTTAATGCTAATGCATTCTCCACTCCTTTAATATATTGATAATGCAGCCTCCACTCCTTTAGTTTAATGCTAATGCATTCTCCACTCCTTTAAAAGATTAATAATGCAACCTCCACTCCTTTAGTTTAATGTTAATGCATTCTCCACTCCTTTAATATATTAATAATGCATCCTCCACAAATCTTGTCCCCCATTTCCTATGTGTAATCCATTTAAATTGTTTATAATTTATATTTTAAATGAATATACTAATTTCCCTATTTTTTTCTAATTTTTCAAGTAAGAATAAACAACTCAACCCCCCCACTTCCTCCATTAACCTAGTGGTCATAAAATAATGTAATCCCACTAAATAGGTTCCCCATTAAACCCCACTTGAAGAATAAAATACAAATGAGAAAACTTAAAATAACATAGAGTGGGTGACACAACACCCACATAAAAGGGAACCCCACCAAAAGGAGGCACATGGAGACAAGCCCACCATAATGAGGGGGATCATGGAGTGCTCCATGACTTGGAAGTGGGCATGAGTGTGGATTCCACTCATCCCATGTCTCCCAAGCTTCCAATTTTCGTCACTTAACCTCACCCCCAAGTTGAGGTGACCCTATGGCAGTTAACCCAAGGTTAACCTAGTCAAAAAGGTCCCTAAACCCAAGGGGTACAACCTAGGGTTGTTTTAAACCTAGTTAGGACTCCCAGAGTCAATTAAAACACAAAATAAAGGATCTAAAAGAATTAGAATTTAAACAAGATTAAAAACATCATTACTTACATCACTTATCATAATAAAAGTAAATCAAAATATAATATACTTTTTATGTTAGTTTTCAAAAATTGAGTTGTGACATATTTGAACCAGAAACAGAGTTGCTAACTGCCATTACCAAACTATTTCATCTTTCAGGCAAAGAACATAATATCAAGAGAGCTCTAACTTCTTCATCAAATTTTACATTTACAGAAGTCAATTGACTAGTAATCATATTAAATTCATTGAAATGATCTGTCACAGATCCACCTTCAATCATTTTTAGATTAAACAAACGCTTCACAAGAAATACCTTATTTGAGGCTGACGGTTTTTCATACAATTTAGCCAAATCTTTTATCAGACCATCTGTTGTCT
The DNA here is from genome assembly GCA_027924645.1 of Cunninghamia lanceolata. Lineage (NCBI taxonomy): Eukaryota > Viridiplantae > Streptophyta > Pinopsida > Cupressales > Cupressaceae > Cunninghamia > Cunninghamia lanceolata. Next base: position 535,732 of record BSBN01000078.1, read on the forward strand.
TCGCTTCTGTTATATTGAATGCCACCAATGGTGCCAAGTACAATTGAATGGTTTTCAATGCCTTTCTGTCAAGAAGATTCCAATCCTCATCAATCATTGTTGCTAGTTTCTTGGCTACTCCTTCCAACGGCATCCATAAATCCTTCTAATAGAGATAATCCTCCATCTACATCTTCCATAACTGATAGTTTTGCCCATTGAAATTCTCTACCTTCAATTTACCCTCATCCACCATTGCTCCCACTCAATTGTGAGACCTTCTTGCAGATAATAATTGAACACAACCTGCTCTGATACCACTTCTTAGGGTTAGTTGGCAAAAGATATCAATTAAATACAAATAAATATTAAACAAAGGAATGAAAAATACATAGAAATAATAACAGCGAGAGACAAGTTTTTATGCGGTTCACCCAAACTCAGGCTACATCCACTAACAAAGAGTCCAATATTATTATCCAATAAATCAAACCGATTACAACCAACAATCCCTACAACTCAATACCATTGCAAATGCTACAATACAATATCAACCAAAACCATAACCCTTAGCCGCTTTTATCAAGCCTTATGTCAATTACAAAAATAAGGTTTTTTTATGTCATCTCATGGAAAATAACTAGTGTACACTACTTGCATGATCAGTCGCCACCTACCAACAATCTCCCACTTGGAGACTGATCAGGCTCCACACCAAACAATCTTTCACTTGGAGACTAATCGTAGGTGAAATTGTTGCACATACAGCTCCCAGTAGAAATAAGCACCCTAGACTCTGTTGTTCTAATTTTATTGTTTCAGTCTTGAAGACCAATCGAAGCTAAAGAGGAGCTCAGCTTGTCCCTTGTCACTACCTTTGTAAACATATCCATTGGATTTTCATCTATCTGTATCTTTTCCAACCTTAACTATCCATCATCCAACACCGATTGAATAAAGTATTACCTCAACTGTATGTGTTTGGTCTTTGAATGCAAGGTAGAATTCTTTACAATATGTATGGTACTCTGACTGTCTGTATACAAAGAACTGTTAGCCTGTTGTTTGCCCAACTCTTCCATGAGAGATTGCAACCATATCATCTCCTTGCTTGCCTCTGTTGCAGCTACATACTCTACCTCTGTGGTCAATAAAGCAACCACTTTTTGCAACTCTGAGATCCAACTCACTGTTGTCCCAACTACAGTAAAGATATAACCTGTAGTGTTGTTATATGGAGCCTAATCAGACTCGGAGGTTATATTTACCTCTCTTTTATCAGTGCGATTCCCCCCCCCAAATCCCTACGGGGTCAAGGGGCAGCGCCCCCGTGGGGGCTCGGGGGCAATGCCCCTGAAACCTCACACAATTTTTTATTATTTTATAAAGCACCAGGAGTTATTTTTCATTGACCGACATAAGAAAATCCTATTTTTGTAACTGACAAAAAGTTTAATATAAAGCGGCCAAGGGTTAGGGTTTGGGTATTGTATTGTAGCATTTTGCAGCGGTATTGAGTTGCAAGGATTGTTGATTGTAATCGGTTTTGATTTACTGGATAATAATATTAGACTCTCTGTTTGGTAGATGTAGCCCGAGTTTGGGTGAACCACATTAGAACATGTCTCTCACTGTTATTATTTCTGTGTATTTCTATTCCTCTGTTTAATCTTTATTTGCATTTAATTGATATCTTCTGTCGGCTAACCCTAACATGTGGTATCAGAGCGAGGTTGTGTTTTGATTATCATCTACAGGAAAGTCTCACGGTTGAGTGGGAGCAATGGCGAACGAGGGTAAATTGAAGGTCAATAAATTCAATGGGCAGAACTATCAGTTATGGAAGATGCAGATGGATGATTACCTCTATCAAAAGGATTTATGGATGTCGTTGGAAGGAGTATCGAAGAAACCGGCAACAATGTCTGATGAGGATTGGAATCTTCTTGACAGAAAGGCACTGGCAACCAATCAGTTGTGCCGAGCACCAATGGTGGCATTCAATATAATGAAAGCGAAGACAACAGACGGTCTGATGAAAGCTTTGGCTAAATTGTATGAAAAACCCTTAGCCTCAAATAAGGTATTTCTTATGAAGTGTTTGTTTAATCTCAAAATGGTTGAAGGTGGATCTGTGATAGATCATTTAAATGAATTTAATATGATTGTCAGTCAATTGACTTCTGTAAATGTAAAATTTGATGAAGAAGTTAGAGCTCTCTTGATATTATGTTCATTGCCTGAAAGCTAGGATAGTTTGGTAATGGCGGTTAGTAACTCTGTTTCTGGTTCAAATACCCTAAAATTTGATAATGTTGTTGGTGTTATTCTGAGTGAGAAAATTAGTAGGAAAAGCTCAAGTGGATCCAAATCAGGCAGTGTTTTGAATGCAGAAAGCAAGGGCAGATCAAAGGAGAGAGGAAAAGGTTCTAGAGGTCATGGGAAGTCATGAGGAAAATCAAAGGACAAAAGATCCTAAACCAGAGGATAGAAGGATTGTTGGTAGTGTGGAAAACAAGGTCATCTGAAGAAAGATTGCTAGTCTCGGAAGAACAAAGAAGGAGACAAACAAGAAGGCAATAAGGAAGCAAATGTGGTAAGCAATAAGTCTGAAGATGATGCTTTGATTCTTTCCCTAGATAATGTTGATGATTCATGGGTTTTAGATTCAGGGGCCTCATTTCATGCTACGCCCCATAGAAGTTATTTCCTTGATTATGTCCAAGGGGATTTTGGGCTAATTTATTTGGGAGATAACGAACCCCGTCAGATTGTTGGAAATGGAATCAAGATTAAGTTGCAGAATGGAAATCATTGGCTACTACAAGAGGTAAGACATGTTCCAAGGCTCAGTAGGAATTTAATTTTAGTAGGGCAGCTAACTGAACAAGGTTGCACTGTTACATTTACTGATAAAAATTGGAAGGTTTCAAAAGGTGCCTTAGTAGTAGCAAAAGGTGTGAAAGTAGACACCTTATATCTTTGTACAGGTTATACTGTTCCTTCTACTTTAGCTGTTACAGAGAAAAAATAAACAAGTTCAGGAATAGTAGCTGCAAGGTTGCAGGAAGAGATTGGAAAAGTTGCTGCAGGTTCTGAGACAACACTGTGGCATAACAGACTTGGGCATATGAGTGAAAAAGGTATGAAAGTACTTCATTCTAAGAAAGTTTTACCAGGTCTAGAATGTATTAATATGGATTTCTGTGAAAGTTGTGTGTATGGCAAACAAAAAAGAGTCAGTTTTCTCAAAGATGGGAAGAAAAAGAAAAATGAAAAATTGGAGCTTGTGCATACAGATGTATGTGGACCAGCTCAGGTATCTTCCCTTTGTGGCTCTTGGTATTATGTTACATTCATAGATGATGCAACTAGGAAGGTTTGGATTTATTTCCTTTGGTAGAAATCTGATGTATTTGAAACATTTAAGAAATGGAGAAGTTTGGTTGAGAATGAGACAGGTAAAAGATTAAAATGTCTCAGATTTGATAATGATGGTAAGTATTCTAGTAAAGAATTTGAGGATTATTTTTCCTATAATAGAATTTGTAGGCAGAAAACGGTTCCAGGGACTCCTTTTTCTACTATTAAGGCACCTTTTGAAACCTTAAAAATTTTATTAGTAAATGTAACAATGCAACCTTCTTCAACTAGTTGCCCTAATGAAATTAAATTCTTATTGAGACTTGGAACATGCCTTACCTCTTTTAGTAGTCAATGATTCCCATTTTGTAACTTAATCTTGATTCTTCCCTATCCAACAATCCGACAGGGTTCGTTATCTCCTAAATAAACCAACCCAAAATCCCTTTGGACATAATCAAGAAAATAATTTCTATGGGGCATAGCATGAAATGAGGCCCCTGAATCTAAAACCCATGAATCATCAGCATTATCTAGGGAAAGAATCAGAGCATCATCTTCAGATTTATTACTTACCACATTTGCCTCCTTATTGCCTTCTTATTTATCTCCTTTATTTTTCTTATACCAACAATCTTTCTTCAGATGACCTGGTTTCCCACAGTACCAACAATCTTTTTGTCCTCTAGATTGGGATCTCTTATCCTTTGATTTTCCCTGTGACTTCCCATGACCTCTAGGACATTTTCCTCTCTCCTTTGATCTACCCCTACTTTCTGCATTCAAAACACTACTTGATGTGGATCCACCTAAGCTTTTCCTATGAATTTTCTCACTCAGAATAACACCAACAACATCATCAAATTTCAAGGTATTTAAACCAGAAATAGAGTTACTAACTGCCATTACCAAACTATTCCAACTTTCAGGCAAATAACATAATATCAAGAGAGCTCTAACTTTTTGATCAAATTTTACATTTACAGAAATCAATTGACTAGTAATCATATTAAATTTATTTAAATGATCTGTCACATATCCACCTGCAATCATTTTCAGATTAAACAAATGCTTCATGAGAAATACCTTATTTGAGGCTGAGGGTTTTTCATACAATTTAGCCAAACCTTTCATCAGACCATATGTTGTCTTCACTTCTATTATATTGAAAGCCACCGATGGTGCCAGGCACAACCAAATGGTTCCCAGTGCCTTTCTGTCAAGAAGATTCCAATCCTCCTCAGTCATTATTACTAGTTTCTTGGCTACTCCTTCCAACAGCATCCATAAGTCCTCCTAATAGAGATAATCCTCCATCTGCATCTTCCATAATTGATAGTTCTGCCCATTGAATTTGTCTAGCTTTAATTTACCCTCATCCTCCATTGCTCTCACTCAACTGTGAGACCTTGCTGCCCATGATAATTGAACACAACCCTCTCTGATACCACTTATTAGGCTTAGCCAGCAAAAGATATCAATTAAATGCAAATAAAGATTAAACAAAGGAATGAAAAATACACAGAAATAATAACAGTGAGAGACAAGTTTTAACGTGGTTCACCCAAACTCGGGCTACATCTGCCAATAGAGAGTCCAATATTATTATCCAGTAAATCAAACCAATTACAACCAGCAATTCCTGCAACTCAATACTGTTGCAAATGCTACAATACAATATCAACCAAAACCCTAACCCTTAGCCGCTTTTATCAATGCTTATGTCGGTTACAAAAATAGGGCTTTTTTTATGTCGGCTCATGAAAAATTATGGGATACATAACTAGTGTACTGTACTTGCATGATCAGTGACCACCTACCAACAACTGTCTCAAACCATCATATCATCTAATATTGAATTTACCTATTATTTTCTGATTATTGGAGGTCACCCCCTCAAAGTGGTATGCTATTTTTCTGATTTTTACATTTACTTCCAAGAAATGTCATAACATTCTAAGTTGAATAAGTGGTTTCTAAGTTGATTATGTTGATGGGGAGGAGTTCCCCCTTGTGACCTCCAGCTTTGGGCTAGAAATAGCTCCTCTTACCAATAAAAAAATATAGTCCCTCAAAAGTTCTAAAAAATGATAATGCCATCAGAAATCACATATCTAAGACCCTAAAAGTGATATATCAGACAAAATGTGTACAAAGTTAGCTCATGGTGGGAAAGAAAATGGGCAAGAGTTAAGAAAATCATGTTTTAAATTTTAAAATTCAGGGGTCAATTCCATGTGATGCAATCTGACTTTTAAATATTATCAATGTGGGAGAATGGAACACTAATATTGAGGTGATGAATGAGTTTCATGACATGGGTTCAAGTTAGAATTAAAGTTAGAATTAGAGTTAGAGTTAAGGATAGAATTAATCTTAGTGATAGAATGAGTGTTAGGGTTAGAATGAGGGTTAGGGTTAGAATTAGGGTTAGGGATAGATATGGGGTTATTGTTAGGGTTAGAATTATGGTTAGGGTTAGAATTAGACTTAGGGTTAGAATTATTATTATAATTAAGGTTAGGCTTAGGGTTATAGTTATAATTTGGGTTTGAATTAACAATATAAGTAGTATCGGGGTAAGAATAAGGGTTAGGGATAAAATCAAGATTAGAATTATAATTGGATTTAGGTTACAGTTACAATTATGATTATAATTAGGGTTAGAATTGTCATTAGAATTGGTGTTACAATTACGGTTAGGGTTAGGGTTTAGGTTAGAATTAGATTTAAAACTATGATTAGAATTAGGGTTATGGTTGCGGTTAGAATTAGGGTGAACGTTAGGGTTAGGGTTATAGTTTCAATAAAACAACAAAGGTCATATACATATAGAACTATGGTTAGAACTAGAGTTAGGATTAGAGTTGGAATTAGGAATAAAATTAGAGTTAAGTAGATCTAGGGATAGAATTAGTGTTAGAATTATTGTCAATGTTAATGTTAGGGTTACGGTTACAGTTACAATTTGGGTTCAAATTAGAGGTTAGGCCTCCAATTAGGGTTTGGGTTAAGGTTTAGGGTCAAGTTAGAATTAGGGTGGGAAAATAAGTAGGCTTGGGGTTGGAATTATTGTCAGAATTAATATTAGGGTTAGGGTTATATAATATATAATTATAGCATACATATTATATTATATAGGGACATATATAAGGGTAGAATTAAGACCGTAAGGGTTAGAATTAGAGTTAGAGTTAGAATTAGAGTTAGGGTTACCATTACTATCAAGATTAAGGTTAGGGTTAGGGTTATAGTTAAAATTTAGACTTGAATTAGGGTTTGAATTAGTAGCTTAGAATTAGTATTGGGGTAAGAATTAGTGTTAGGGATAAAATTAAGATTAGAATTATAATTGGATTTAGGGTGAGGGTTAAAAGTATGGTTATTAGAATTAGGGTTTAGGTTAGACTTAGGGTTAAAACTATGATTAGAATCAGGGTTAAGGTTAGGGTTTAAATTTGGTTAGTATTGGCGTAAACATTATGGTTAGGGTTATAGTTATAATATAACACCAAAAGACATTTTCATTTCTATCTATATATAACTATGGTTATAATTAGGGTTGGGATAAGGGTTGGAATTAGAAATAAAATTAGGTTTAAGTAAATCTAAGAGTAGAGTTAAGGTTAGAGTTAGAATTATTGTTAGGGTTAGGGTTATATTATATATAATCAATATAACATATATTATAATAATATATCTAACATATATTATAATATTATATAATTATATAATTATAATAATTCATAAAATATATAATATATAGTATTAAGCTTGTTGTACGGATGCTACTAGAATGCATATATTTAAAAAATATACTTCCTATTTTTTTAATCAATTTACCATATAGGTGGAATAGACACCTAGAAAAGGATATCTCTTGCAATACTTTAGATATAAACTAACATAGATATCTTAAATACATCTATCTAAAAGATGCCAAGAGATATCAGTCTCAAGGGGCCCATCTATTCTCAATAACAATTTCAGTATAGCTGTCTTGAAACTGATATCTCTAAGGATCTTGTAGACAGATATCTATAGTAGTATATTTAATGTATGAATTAGAGAATAAAATATTTTACACTCAATACGTAAAAAAACAAACATTTTGGCAGATGGTCTCTGCTATTAGTTGTGGATGCTTTGTGTTATTTTTGCATTTGAGTATTTAGTATAATAATATGGTTTTATTTTGATTAGTTATATTGTTTGTTTTTTATTTATGGGATAAGTGTTTCTGATGGGTTTTTGAAAGGGTCCAACCCTTATACATGAAATTAATATAGTTACAACTACCACAAATAACTTTTTTGGAACCAACTTGTTGCAAATAAACTACAAATGTCCTTGGGAGATTAAAACATTCGTCTCCAACTTTATATTGTTTGTTACGCTTATAAAGTGGCATTAAAGTTATGACTCTAACGGTCTACATTAAAATTAAATATAGATGACATATATATTTTTAAATTATGAAGAAATATTTTAAATTTAAATTATATAATTGACATACATGTAACTAAGCCGACATATTTTTTATTAAATAAATGCACATAACAAAGTAGACATAAAATAAATAATTTATATAAATAAAAATATCAAATCAAATAAAAAATGTAAAAGAATAATTAAGAAATGTAAAGTTTAGTTTTATAGTTAAAGAAATGTTTTCTTGTTATTTTATAGGTTTTGTAAAGTTTAGTTTTATAATTAAAGAAATATTTTAGTGTTATTTTATTTTATGAAATTAGATTATTTTTGGGATTTCAATTTTATTTACTCAAGACATGTCAAATCTCTCCACACCAAAATAGGGTTACAGTTTTTAGCATAATTTTTTTCTTATAAATTTACTTCTGCAAATATTATGGTTACAAATTTAAAATGATAAACAATTCTTTATTTTAGAAACAAAAAAATATCATTGCTATTTTATAAAAATATAGTCCCTAAAATAATATTTTATAACTATATTTTATTAGGATTTAATATAGTGTTGTAAAATAATATTTTATACTTATATTTTATTAGTGAAATTAAATAAAAAAAGAGAAAATTAATATGTTGAAATAAAACCATAAAACATATTCAAGTAATTAGAAAAAATAGGCACCTCAAAGGATATCTCTCGACCTATTTTAAATAGATTTTTCTAAAGATAAATATACTAGTTTGTTTTTTATGTATAAATACTGTTAAAGAACCGTTCCCATAAAAAAAAATGCAGAAAATAGCATGCCCTATTGGGACAAGGGTGCCCAGTATTAGTGTCTTTGATGGTGCAAGAGATCTTAAAACCCCCAGAGATCTGAAGAAGAGCTAAAGACCTCAACGGCCTGTGTGAAAGAAAAATTTACTAGATGATCTGCTTCCATGTTCACCTCTCTATAACAATGAGCCATAGTTCAATCTACAATTGTAGATAGACAATTTCAAACAGATTCCACAATATTCTTAAATTTCTAGTTTATAAGTTTCCTTTCCTTCTTGTCATAGCATTGATACAAATATGTGAGTCACCTTCAATGTCTAGACTTGAGATATGTTTTCGCTGCACTTTTGGAGGTCGGCCAGGAGGGTTTCGAATTTGGCCTCCTACCAGTCGCTTGGATAGTGCCCAAATAAGGTTTCCCTGCATCTAAAAGATAGGTATGCTAGATATAGATATATAATGATTGCATTTTTTTTATTATATTAGATTTGTATGTTTTTATTTTATTTTTCGGAGTCAAGGTTTTTTTTAGACTTCTATTATATTATATTTTTAGATTGTTGTGAGTATATTATTTTTCATTAAGGATAACGCAGGTTTTGAAGGGGTCCCAAAACCCTTTCTTGTTCTTGACTCTCCCTCTTTATATATTTTTTTTCTTTATAATGATTTTATAGGATCTGATTTTCACTTTTTATTGTTAAGTTGTTTGCCCTCTTCTCTTCCATTTAAGTAGCAAATATTGTAATCTACATTTCTGTATTAACTTTTATTTTGATATATTAACCACGGTTTATGGGACTAGGGATCCTTAAAAAATAGGGCCGAGCCCATTAGTCTGTAACAATAAAAACATATGTCCTTAACCTCCTTCCTATAAGAGTTTGTAACAAACAAGAGGAGTAGGGCAAGTTACCTCGGCCCTAATTCCTCACTACATATATGTAAAAACATAAAGTCTTCACCATACATCTAACACAGACATCCCAAAAGGAAACAAAGATTAAACAACAAAAACTACCCTACTTATCTGCGTCTCCCTTCTCTACAACAATTCCTTCTTCATCACATGACAATTCCTTCTTCATCACAAGCATAGCTGTACAGAGGTTTAGCTTGAGCTAGAATGGAAACTTCGAGCTTTACAACTACTCCTTCCATCATCTTCCTAGTTTTGAGGATGTTTAACAAGATTTTATGCAAGTGGCCCAGCGATGCTTCATGGTTCTCCCCTACCAGATTAGACGTCTCCACCAAATCTTCATGTGTCAACACCGAGGCAGCAGCCACAGACAACATAGTTGCCACCGTGATGGATTGCGCTGCTCTAAACACATTGGACAGCGGTTGGTGAGCCATGGCTTCATGGACATTGATTCCCTCTTGGGCGTCGACCACAAGGCAACCTTAAGCAACCTAAACAACCATTCACACAGAATGGGATTATTTATATCCTTCTCAATATATTTCAGAAACCCTTCCAGAACTGCCTCAATTGGGATCTTTTGCATTCTCTTCCTTAGAGTGTACCTTCTCTTCATCTACCACCCACCGATTTGTCAAAAACAGAGTGGGGTAATTGCTTGTGTCGGGCATCTTGAGCCTTCACCTCTTTTCCCTTTCAACTTGAGCACCCAATCCCCCATAATCCATCACTGCACCCAGAGACCATGCACAACAAAGGCTAAAGCAGAGAAAATTATCATCTACACTTCTCGAGAAAGGCAAATTGCCTTCTCCAATACTCCACCTTCTTGAAATAAAGACTACCTGTCACCTTCTACCTCACGAGTCTCGAAGCTCGCCACCTTACCTCATGATTACTGGTATTATGACTCTTTATTGTTTCATCCCATTATCTGAAGGTATTAACTTTTCTTCATTTGAATGATAATCACATAATATAATCCAAAAAACACTCTATTATTTAGTATTATTTACTATCATAAATTGTAGAAATGCTATATCTCTTATATAATTATTTATAACCTTTCTTTATACAAGGCTAAGTTTTCTTATTAATCATTTTAATTAATTTCTTTTGGAAGATAAAATAAATTATATTTTGTAATATTTGTTTATGACTCATTCTATGTTCTTTGCTCACAAGGGAATATACTTCACAGAAAAGCAGCTCAGTAACAACTTGTTTGCTTACATTGTGCAGCCATTGGAATAATGGCCTCTTCTAGTAATGATACAACCAAACCATTCTATGCTAGTAGCGATGTCTTCTTTACTATAAGTAGTTGAAATTTCTTCTTTCCTTTTATCGTATTCGATGAGTATTCTAATTACAATGCATTTTACTCATGGACATCATAGGATGAGCAAAACAGGATAATTGTGTCTCTCACACTGATTAAACACAGGCCAGTGGTATTTAAACGTAGTAAATTGCCAGAGGAGGATACCCATCATGCAGGTCATGTTCAAGTTGGACCTAACATCAGTTCTATTGGTGCTCATTTTGGCCTGGAGATTGAGCTTGCATGTGGAGGGTTTCTTCTTTCAAACCCTAGGTTTTCCTCTTCATCGGCATGAGCTTGGCCTATCGGTTGGAGTTTTTCAAGTTCTACCGATGCGGTAGGTCTCCCCGACGGGGTGTGTTTTGTGCCTTCATCGATGTAGCATGTGTAGTGTCTGGCCGATGGTAATTCGAGGTATGTTTGCGTTTGTCAGCGTGACTTTTGTTATCGGTGGAGGGGTTTCTTGTTGCTCTAATGGTTGGGAGTCTGGCCGACAATGAAGTTGATGTTCGGCATGTCGGGGTGACGATGTTCCATGTCTTGGCGATATGCAAGTATGGAGTGGTCATCGGTGTGATTTTGGTCCATTGGATGGGGAGTTTTTGTTTCGGCCGATACTGTTGATCTCGTCGATAAAGGGCAGTGTAATATTGAGATCGGCGAGACTATTGCTATCGGAAGGAGGTTTTTGGGAGCTACCGATATGTGGGTGTTTGGCTGATGGGGAGTCATCGGTGTGTATCTTGCCGAGGGACTTTCATCGGCATGAGTTATTTTATCGGGTGAGTAGTAGAGTGCTGGCCTGATGGTCTATGTCTGGCCAACAGAGGGGAGCGTAGTGTTGTATCGGCCAGACTGTTGAGGTCAGCGAAGGATTCGTGGGCTGAGCCGATGGTTCGTGTCTCAGCGATGGGGTTTTTAACGAAGGCAAATGCGCTCGACACTTAGTTTGTATGCGGTTATGCTTTTAAGGCGCTGAAGTGATCTCTTCACCATGAATGTGGGATTATTCCCTTGTATATTTTGAACCCGCGGTTGAACGTGTTTTGGCGGGAAGTCTTTTTTGTATGCAGCGATGGTTTTTAAGTGACCGCGGGTGGTTGAGATCCTTAATGGCGACAGTGCTGGGGCATGGGTGAGTTGTTGCACAGTCAAGTACCAGATTTTTGACTTGAAGACTCCCAGATGACGGCACAGGGCTCGAGGTTTCTCTTGTCTGTTGCTGGAATTAATTTTGAGCACCATTCCTTTGAGGGATCTCTATCTGGCGGATTTTGTAATAGCCATGTAATTAATTGCTGTAGTACACTTTCTGGCTGTTATAAGCAGGAAGTGTTACTCATTTTTAGGTTGTTGGAAGTTGAACATTTTGGCTCTGTAATTCAAAACAAGCTGATCTGGTTGCTATGTACAGCTAAACCTGTGAGTTTATGTATCTCTTGTTGTATGTTTTGGCATGAACCCACTGATTTCATGATTAATCTTATATGAGAAATGCTATCTTAGCATGTGTTTTGTTAATTCTGTCTCCAGTATTACATGTATTCTTCTTCTGAATCTGGATATTTGGGTAATGTTTAGATTCTAGAGCATACAATTCCTATGTTGAATGTCTGACCTTTTAACTTCTGCTCAAGGGGTAGATTAAACTGTTTTTAGGTTGAACATTGGGAAGGGTATACTGCAGTAGGGATGCCATAAGTAGAGATAATTTAACACTCTGTCTTGGGAGATATCTGTAAGGCAGGTATCACATATATCCCCCTAAAATCCAGTTTCAGCTGTTCATGCTGATCATTCACAGGTGTATGTCTACTGACTCCAGGCCCTGGATAGGCACCAATCTTGCTTTGTGTTTGTGTTACAACCATGTATAGCTTTGCATCCAAACTTAAAATCCAAATCAATCTCTAAAACAACCATTAGGATAGTAGAATTAGTTTTAGGATCCTCAGTCCTCTGTCTACAACTGCAAATAGGCCCAAAGCTAGCCCCTTTGCTCTTATCTTTCAGTTTTGGTCTACTTACAGGAGGACTTATCTGCTTTCTGTCAACATCCCAGCCTTTGTATGTATATCCTCATGGATGTTGAGTAGGGAATACCCCCCTAGGTTTTGCAGAGCCTAAAGAAGAAGAGGAGATAAAATATAGAGTCTATCTCCTACACTGTTGGCCCCTGGCCTAGAGATCCTGTTGATCATTGATGGCTACCTTGTAGGGAAATCTGGGAAAAAGCATCCAGTCTGGGAAAAAACCTACAGAAATTGGTGACTCCGCTGGGGACGGTGATTTGAAAATTGTTATTTTTGTCCTCCTTGGTAAAATATATTTGTGACCCATCCGAGTCACCAACAGAAATTGGCGACTCAGCTGGGGAATTTGTGAAAGAACCCTAATTTACAAAAGAAAACAGTTCCTAGTAATAGGTGGCGACTCCGAAGTAATCTCCCAACCGGTCAAAGTAAAACTTATATGCAGGGGAGAAGATCCCAACAAAATCCTTTATTTGAAGAGTTACCAGTAACGAGAAGAATGATGTACAGGAGAAAGGGAGCTGTCTCAGTCAGTCATGAGGGTTCCCCCAGAAAAAGTGATGATATGCAAGATAACCCTAGGCCATCAGGACAGCATGTACCTTACTTTCAAATGCGGAAGCTGATATTCAAGGTGCATATGAGAGGCAACAGGGTGGTAGTATGAGAATGAGGTCAGAGGTGTTCCAAGAACACCCATTTCTAGACCCTAGTGAAAGGTTTGAAGAGGTAGAATCTCTGAGGGATGATGAAGATGACGACTAGAATGATATGAGACCATCTACCTACATGCCTAAGGAAGAATAGTTAGCTGAAGAAATCAGAAATCTGAGAGCAGAACTGGAATATCTACAAGCCATGAAAATCAAAGATGACATGAGGCAGAAAGTGCAAGCTTTAAGGACTGCCCAAACAAATTCAATTCCTACCCTTGAGAATGCCAATGTGTAGAGACATCAACAAAGAAATGAAGTGCAACATCAACACAATGATGAGAGACAAAATGTGAATGATGCTAGGATACCACTAAACAATGTAAGAAACCAGAATGCAAACAGAAATATCAATGTTAATCAGTTAAACAGACAGCCCATGCAGTTAGATAGATTCAGGCAGCTGGTATTTGATGGTATTCCTGGGTATCCTAACCCCATTGACAAGCATCTGAGGTTGCAAGTGCCTAAATTTTCAGGAAACAACACAATGTCAGGAGAGGATCATCTAAAAGCTTTTCAAAATGTCATGGATAACTTTGAGGTTGAACACGAGGATGTTTTCATGAAGTCATTCATGCAATCTTTAATAGATGAGGGAAGAGAATGGTATAAGAATCTACGTGATCAGAGTATTTCATCATGGGATAATTTTAAAAGGATGTTCAAGGAGCAATATGGTGACAAAACTGACCCTAGATTTTTTTGTAAATGAGTTTACCAGTATCACTAAAGGGTCAAATGAGCAGGTTGCAGATTTTAATGCAAGATTTACTAAAATGTTAAACAAATTGCCACATCATATGAGGCCAAATGAACCAATGTGCATAATATTGTATATCAATGCCTTTGATGCAAAAATTGCATATGGATTAAGAGATAAAAGTCCTGCTACTCTCAGGGTGCTTTCAGAATTGCAGTAAATATTAAGAACAACAGGAAAGCATCAGGCAAGACAAACAGAAGGGATGATATAAAAATTCTGCAGAATCCAAACAAGCCTCAAAACACTCAAGGTAGTACATCTGCCCCTAAAGATAAGATAGACAAATTGGCAAATGTTGTTAAGGACCTAAGTTATAGACTAGCTAAAAGTGAAAAAGGGATAGGTCCTGATAGGCACGTCTATCAAAGACAGGAAAAGAGGCCATCATTGCATGATATGCCTTGTAACACCAATTGGCATGATGGTAAGCCTATATTCCCACGTAACAACACAAATCAGAGAGCTCAATATGTCAAAGAAACTCCTGATCCTCTAAAGAAAGCTATAAATATTGTTGATGATGCTCCATGGTGTATAATTTGTCAGATGCCACATTCACAGTCACAGTGTATAATTGCTCAGTCCTTGTACGATAATACTACATCTTGTAATGAATGCAATGAGCCACATTATGTGCAAGACGATGATGTTAATATGATGTCCATAGGCAGTGGATACACTCTTTGTGATGCTGATGAGAATACAGATGATGAAACTCAGGGCTGCCAACAGTTCCCATATGATGAAGGTAATGAAGAGAACTATGTGTACGCTCAGAGCTCACACAATTTTCTGAGTAACTTACAACGGCCTTCTGATGAGGAAATTAGGGCCTTCACAGCTGCAGCAGTTGTTCAAGTCAAGAGCAACTACAATCTCAGAGGTAAAAATCAGGTAGGCAGCCCACATCAGCTAGAAGATATTTCTACAGTTCAGCTAGTGCATAGTCATAAAGGAATTGAACCACAAAAAAGGCAGTGGGTTAATAATAAATAGAATTTTAGACATAGAACAGGTCATGAATCCCAAGGACCAGAAAACAGAATCCCTCAGGCTGAAAATCAAAGCAAAGGTTCCCAAGACAAGAATGATGATCAGGGAACTGTGAAAGTAAAAGCTAAATCAGCTCAGGATAAAAACAAGATTGTGGAGCAAGCTACAACTGTTATACAAAATTATGCTCCATTTGATATAGCTTAGGTCCTCTTCCAGGTAAAAGTCTCTGTTCCACTTATGGAACTGATGAAGGTTGAAGAAATCAAGAGTAGGACAATATCCCTAATTTCAGGGGTACCTTTTCAAGCTAAACAAAATGTTCAGACCTAGGGTGAGAAACATGTCATGTGTAATGAAGAAGATGAGGCTCCTGAAGTCTATTTGGGAGTGACTATGACAAAGTGTCCTTCACAAGTGGAACCATTTTATGTATCCCTGTTATAAATGGAAAAATAATCAGAAATTGTATGCTTGACTCTGGAGCATCTACAAATGTCATGCCTTTGGCCATCATGCAACAAGCTGGATTGAAAATTGACAAGGCATGTGGAAAATGTTATGCTATGGATGCCAGAGAGGTACCAGTTATTGGAATCATGAAGGATGTAGATTTCAAACTGGCAGCATTTCCTGAAAAGAAATATAAAATGAATGTAACGGTGGTTGACATCAAGCCACAGTATGGTATGTTGCTGTCAAGAAGATGGGCTGCACTAATTGGTGGAAGTATGCAGCTGGACCTGTCATATGCTATGATTCCAATGAATGGCAGGGATGTTAAGCTAATCAGAGAACAAAGATCATCAGAGACAGTGGAAGACCAAGAAGCAGAGGAACAGATATGCTTTGTAAACACTGACTGTGATAACTTCAAGGTTGTCTTAGATGATAGAGAAGATAAAAAGAAAAATGTCTGCATTGAAGAATTGGACCAGCAAGGTTTGTGGACCATGTATTTTGATGGAGCTTGTGCAAAAGAAGGCTCTGGGGCTGGAGTTGTTTTCCTGTCTCCAACTAGTAAGCTCCTCAAATTCTCTTTCTTGCTAAGGTTTGTTTGCACAAACAACATTGCAGAATATGAGGCTTTACTTTTAGGCCTAAATATTGCTCTCAAACATGGAATCAAAATGCTAAGAGTATTTAGGGATTCTGAGCTGATTGTATCCCAAATTAGAGATAGATATGCTTCAAAAAACAAAAGATTGAAACAATACAAGCATGCTGTTTGGGATACCATTGAACTATTTGATGCATTTTCAATAGGTTGGGTAGAGAGATCAAAGAATGTTATGGCTGATTTCTTAGCTAATGTTGCAATAAAGCCAGATGACATCACTCTGTCAGGTGTTACAAATGTAGAAGTTAAAATCAGGCCTGCAGTACCAGAAAATATATGCAATTGGCAAGTGTTTAATGATGATAGGGACTTGTTAAAATTTTTGCACTACATAGATGAATATGAGAATCAAGAAATTGATTTCCAAGCTTTTGTAGAGACTATAGATGGAAAAGAAACTCTTATGGGGAAAGAAATAATTTAGTTGAAGACTAACAAAATCCCTAGAGGGTTAGTAGCCTTGGAAAGAGCTTTTGACAATAGAGACAAATTGGTCACAAGAACATCTCCCACAAATAAGGAAGATTTAGAAGAGATAAATTTGGGGACATCTCAGGCCCCTCAGAAGGTGTACATTGGTAAACAATTCAAACCACACATTAGGAGTATGTTGATTGCATTACTAAGAAGGTATAAACATGTTTTTGCTTGGTCATATGAGGACCTAAAAGCCTATAGGGAAGATTTATTCCAGCATGAGATCCCATTGAAGCCTGGAGCTAAACCATTTAGACAGAGGCAAAGACCTATTAATCCTACCTTAGCTCCAAAGATGCAAGAAGAACTCAAAAGGCTTAGGGAAGCTGGAATAATTGTGCCAGTCAGACATTCAACTTGGGTGTCTAACCTTGTCCCAGTTAGAAAAAAGAACGGTGATATTAGGCTTTGTGTTGACTTCAGAAACTTAAATGTATCCTCTTTAAAGGATAACTATCCACTGCCTAATATGGAAGCTATGTTGCAGAAAGTGACTGGTTGTGAACTCTTATCCATGATGGATGGATTTTCAGGTTATAACCAGGTGAAGGTAAAGGAATCAGAACAGTATAAGACTGCCTTCACCACTCCATGGGGAACTTATGTGTATGTTAGAATGCCCTTCGGACTAACAAATGCAGGTGCTACATTTCAAAGAGCAATGAATGTTGCTTTTGCAGGGTTGATTGATTCAATCCTGGCTGTATATCAAGATGACTTGACTGCTTACTCAAAGAAAGAAGAGCAGCATTGTTTGCATCTAGAGCAGATTTTCATAAGAGCACTGGAGTATGGCATTTCTTTAAATCCAAAGAAGTGTGCTTTTGGGGTAGTTGAAGGAAAACTCCTAGGGCACATTGTTTCCAGGGATGGAGTCAGGATAGATCCATAGAGAGTGGCTGCTATTGACAGAATTCAAATGCCAAAAACTGTAAAAGGAGTTCAGTCCTTCTTTGGACAGATAAATTTTGTTAGAAGATTTGTTCCCAACTTTGCAGAAACTACAAGGAACATTTCTAAGATGATGAAGAAGGATGCAACTGTCAACTGGGAAAGTGAAGCAGTAGAATCATTTCAGAGTATCAAAGAGGCAATCAAGATGGCCCCTGTTCTTAAATCTCCTAATTTTTCTAGGCCATTCCAAGTATTTTCATTTGCTTCCTTTCATACTGTTGCTGCATGTTTGCTACAGAAAAATGAAGATGGTTTTGAACAGCCCATAGCTTTCTTCAGTATGTCCTTGCAGGCCTTTGAGTTGAAGTATGATATTATGGAGAAACAAGCATATGCACTAGTCAGAGCCATCAAAAGTTTCAGACCATACTTGGTAGGATCACATATAACTGCATATGTACCCCATGCAGCAGTCAAAGACATATTCACTCAATAGGAGGTGACTGGAAGAAGGTGCAGATGCATAAACAAACTGCAAGAGTTCAACATAGACATACAGATTACCAAGTTGGTAAGAGGACAAGGATTAGCCAAGATGATGGCACAGTCAAACTTGGAAGCATGCCAGGTTAATGCAGTCCAAAATGAGAGTGTGAATATATCAAAATCTGAATGGTACAAGGATATTATCTACTACTTGCAAAATCTGAATTATCCTTCCCATTTCAGTGACAGTCAAAAAAGGACTTTAAAGTTACATGCAATCAGGTATGTTATTGTTCAAGGTGAGCTATACTGGAAAAACCATGATGGTGTGCTGCTGAGATGTGTGGATGAGGATATGGCTAACAATGTTTTGATTGATATGCATAAAGGATTGTGTGGTGGACATTATACTGCTCAAACAACAGCTCATAAAATTCTCAGAGCAGGATATTGGTGGCCTACTCTCTTTTCAGATGCACAAAAGTTAGTAAGGAAGTGTGACCCTTGCCAAAGATTCTCAGGAAAATTGAGATATGATGGTGCTTTACCCCTCAGAACTGTAACTGTGGATGCTCCATTTCAGCAATGGGGAATTGACTTCATAGGAGAAATTTCAGACAAGTCAAGTGGGGGACACAGTTGGATTATGGTGGCAACTGATTACTTTACGAAATGGATTGAGGCCATTCCAACTAAGAGAGCTACAAGTAAGGTGGTGATGGACTTCATATTGGAAAATATTATCATTAGGTTTGGAGTACCCTTCAAGATAGTCACTGATAATGCTATGTGCTTCAGATTAGGTGAATTTGTTGATTTTTGCACTAAATATGGGATAAATCTACATATGCATCACCATACCACCCACAAGGAAATGGTCAAGCAGAATCAAGCAATAAAAGCATCATGAAAATTATCAAGAGGATACTGGATAAGAATAAGAAAGCTTGGGACTCAAAATTAAAGTTAGCAATATGGGCTGACAGAGTGACAATAAAAAAGGCTATTGGAATGTCACCCTTTGAGCTAGTATATGGTGCATCAGCCAGACTACCCATAAACAATCTCTTGCCAGTTTACAAATTTATCCAAGAAAGTGATGAGGAGATTGAAGACTCCATGACAGAAAGAGTGAATCAGCTGGTTGCATTGGATGAGAATAGAAGGAAAGCCCACCAGATCAATCTCAAGAGACAACAAGATGTGAAATATCAGTTTGACAGGAGAACTACAAAAAGGAAGTTTCAAGTCAATGATTTGGTGCTCATTTGGAATGCAAGAGATCAGGATAAGGGTAAACATGGTAAGTTTGAACCCTTATGGATGGGCCCATATTAGATTTGCAGCACTCATGGGGAGGACTCTTATTTCCTCCAGGCCCTAGATGGTGAAGTTCTGGAATTGCCTGTGCATGGCCAATTCCTTAAGTTCTATTTTGCATAGATGACTTGTCTCTATGCACATTTGTAAAATATATGTATATATTGTAAGTGCCTTGTACAGTTCGTGCTTTTTGACTTTTTGCCTGGTCTACCCGGAGATCTGGTTCTCGCTGCATGTTTTCACTTGCACATCCCCATTCGGAGCTAGTGTTGGTGCTCATTTTGGCCTGGAGATTGAACTTGCGTGTGGAGGGTTTCTTCTTTCAAACCCTAGGTTTTCCTCTTCATCGGCATGAGCTTGGCCTATCGGTTGGAGTTTTTCAAGTTCTACCAATGCGGTAGGTCTCCCCGACGGGGTGTGTTTTGTGCCTTCGTCGATGTAGCATGTGTAGTGTCTGGTCGATGGTAATTCGAGGTATGTTTGCGTTCATCGGCATGACTTTTGTTATCGGCGGAGGGGTTTCTTGTTGCTCCGATGGTTGGGAGTCTGGCCGACAATGAAGTTGATGTTCAGCATGTCGGGGTGACGATGTTCCATGTCTTGGCGATATGCGAGTATGGAGTGGTCGTCGGTGTGATTTTGGTCCATCGGATGGGGAGTTTTTGTTTCGGCCGATACTGTTGATCTCGCCGATAAAGGGCAGTGTAATATTGAGATCGGCGAGACTATTGCTATTGGAAGGAGGTTTTTGGGAGCTGCCGATATGTGGGTGTTTGGCCGATGGGGAGTCATCGGCGTGTATCTTGTCGAGGGACTTTCGTCGGCGTGAGTTATTTTATCGGGTGAGTAGTAGAGTGCTGGCCCGATGGTCTATGTCTGGCTGACAGAGGGGAGCATAGTGTTGTATCGGCCAGACTGTTGAGGTCGGTGAAGGATTCGTGGGCTGAGCCGATGGTTCGTGTCTCAGCGATGGGGTTTTTGATGAAGGCAAATGCGCTCAATACTTAGTTTGTATGCGGTTATGCTTTTAAGGCGCTGAAGTGATCTCTTCACCATGAATGTGGGATTATTCCCTTGTATATTTTGAACCCGCGGTTGAACGTGTTTTGGCAGGAAGTCTTTTTTGTATGCAGCGACGATTTTTAAGTGACCGCGGGTGGTTGAGATCCTTAATTGCAACAGTGCTGGGGCATGGGCGAGTTGTTGCACAGTCAGGTACCAGATTTTTGACTTGAAGACTCCCAGATGACGGCGCAGGGCTCGAGGTTTCTCTTGTTTGTTGCTGGAATTAATTTTGAGCGCCATTCCTTTGAGGGATCTGTATCTGGCGGATTTTGTAATAGCCATGTAATTAATTGCTGTAGTACACTTTCTGGCTGTTATAAGCAGGAAGTGTTACTCATTTTTAGGTTGTTGAAAGTTGAACATTTTGGCTCTGTAATTCAAAACAAGCTGATCTGGTTGCTCTGTACAGCTAAACCTGTGAGTTTATGTATCTCTTGTTGTATGTTTTGGCATGAACCCACTGATTTCATGATTAATCTTATATGAGAAATGCTATCTTAGCATGTGTTTTGTTAATTCTGTCTCCAGTATTGCATGTATTCTTCTTCTGAATCTGGATATTTGGGTAATGTTTAGATTCTAGAGCATAGAATTCCTATGTTGAATGTCTGACCTTTTAACTTCTGCTCAAGGGGTAGATTAAACTATTTTCAGGTTGAACATTGGGAAGGGTATACTGCAGTAGGGATGCCATAAGTAGAGATAATTTAACACTCTGTCTTGGGAGATATCTGTAAGGCAGGTATCACATATATCCCCCTGAAATCCAGTTTCAACTATTCATGCTGATCATTCACAGGTGTATGTCTACTGACTCCAGGCCCTGGATAGGCACCAATCTTGCTTTGTGTTTGTGTTACAACCATGTCCAGCTTTGCATCCAAAATTAAAATCCAAATCAATCTCTAAAACAACCATTAGGACAGTAGAATTAGTTTTAGGATCCTCAGTCCTCTGTCTACAACTACAAATAGGCCCAAAGCTAGCCCCTTTGCTCTTATCTTTCAGTTTTGGTCTACTTACAGGAGGACTTATCTACTTTCTGTCAACATCCCAGCCTTTGTATGTATATCCTCATGGATGTTGAGTAGGTAATACCCCCCTAGGTTTTGCAGAGCCTAAAGAAGAAGAGGAGATAAAATATAGAGTCTATCTCCTACACTGTTGGCCCCTGGCCCAGAGATCTTGTTGATCATTGATGGCTACCTTGTAGGGAAATCTGGGAAAAAGCATCCAGTCTGAGAAAAAACCAACAAGTTTCAGTCACCCTCAAATGGTAAATCATAATATCAGGCTTTGCCATGCTCAAGTTGAAGCCCTGTCTGGTTCCCCTATTGAGATAGAAAACCCTAATGCTGGTTTTCTATCTGGAGAGGTTCTGGTAGACAAATTTATAAAACAAAAGTAGAATTATTTTTAATTGAAGGATGTAGATGAACCAGAAGCTGAAATGATGCTCAGCAGTAGAAGAGAGAAGGTTAGAAAGACATATGCCATCATGGTGCAAGTGTTGGTGACAATGGCATAGAAAACCCTAAAACTAGGGTCTCTCATGAAAGGGCTGATAGAAATGATAATGGTAAAAGAGTTAGACGTCAGGCTAATTAGATGGAAATGATGGGAGAGGTAGGCCTAGAAAAACAAGGCCAAGCCATTGAAGTTTGTGATTACCAGAGAAGTGGACGTTATGAAGCCAATATATGGTAGTCTATTCTTTTTGTTGTGCACTACTTCTGTGGTAGTCTATCTGAATAATTCATTGATCACCCAAAAAAACATTTACGATTTTCCTTGATTATCACAATCTATCTCCTCTTTAGGTTATTTAGTGGGACTGTAAAGCTGTTTGAAAATCTTGTGTGCATTGTGAATATGATCTGTATTCAATAAATATGGACTATTATTATTGATTTTTGTATTTATTACAGAAAATAGGGATCTAATTAAGTTGGCCTATATTTCTTGACAGGCTTAAGAAAGAAAATTGTCAAATACACCTTGGTGAGTGCATATAGCTTCTCAAATTTCTATTATTTTAAAGTTAAAGATATTTTATATAAAATGATGACAGGAAGAAGACATTTGTTGTTTTATGGTTATGAATATGGTATTTAATGTTTTTTAAATATTCCAAAGAAATAACACGTAAAAAAGATGAGTAAATATTTGTGACTTATATAAGTCACTGTTTGGATCAAAATAATTGACAGGAAATCTGGCTAAAATTTGAACTCCAATGGATTAGAGAAGTCTACACTATTTTATGTGCTCAATCATTAAAAAAAACTTATGCCTAAAACTTTCAGAAAATTATAATGGATACTCATAACTCTTTATTTTATTTTAAGGTCACTATTTCATTGCTGAAGCTGCAGCAAGGTTAGTACTCTAAAAACTATTTCCCAAATGTTTTAATATGTTTTTGTTAGGGCAATTGTCACTTATGTGATCCAAACTATTCCAATGCAGGTCTTTAATATGTTTTTGTTAAGGTAATTGCCACTTATGTGATCCAAACTATTAGCATGCAGGTCTTCGGACAAAGCTATTCTAGTTACCTGCATGTTAGCTGAGAGAAAGTTAAATTATCCTGAAACAGATTATGACACGAGACTCATAGGAGAGGTAAGTAGTGAAAGGAATTTGAAAGTAATGTTTATATTTGTAGTCTATTCATTTTCAAAAAAAAAATGACTCCTGTTAATTGTTTGTTCATAAAATGGATGTCAAGAATGCTTATTTGAATGATTAACAGATTGAGTTTGAATATGATTTTGAATATAATAAATATCAATTTTCAAATGTTTTATTTTAGCATGAAAAGTTGGATTATTAGAAATTTGTATGGCACTTTGATTATGATAAAATTGTTGGTGGTGGATATGAAATCAACAAGACACAAATATGAATCATATCTAAAATACACAAATATAGTAATGCACATAGCATTTAAAAAGTTATGGTGAGCAAAGCAATTTCTATTGCTTGTTAAGAAACTCACTCCATGATGCCTCTATTTATAGAGGTCTTCTCAAATAATATAATATACAATATTTAATGTTTCCTAACTATTTTGAAACTTCCAATCCTTATACTAACTCCTCTAAAAACTTACTAATCCATAGCTATTGTTTCTATAAACTTACTACAAGACCCTTACTAATTTATTCTAGAGATTTCTAGTTACTATAATTACTATTTTTGTGTTTTTAATTAATTAAGAAAATTAATCACCAACACTCCCCTTAATTAAGATTCATAAACTCTATTTCCATAATATTTTTACCAATTGATCTACATACAACTGTATTTTGAAAATAATTCTCCATTGCTGACATATTCTTTCATCGTGCTATTGCAGTAGGCTGTTGCTACAGCGATTCTGCTTTTGTTTTTCAGCGGCTTCGTGGGCCTTCACTTCTTGTGCGATGTCTTCAGACTTTTCAATTCCTTGCTAACTGTCTTCTGCAACCTCTTTGTGTTAAAAAACCCTAACGTGATTTTCTTTGGTACTTATTTGCAAATCAATCTAATCTTCTGCTACAGCAGTCTTCAAACTTGAATTCTGTGATCCTTCTTTGACAACTTCTCCTTTTTTAAGGTTTTGGCTGCTGTCCAATCAAATACATTTTCTTCCTGCAGTCTTCTGCTACGATTTCCTCCTTTCGATGATTTTGCTTCAAACTCTTCTTTGTCTTTTTTTGGTGGCTGTACCCAAGACTTCCTTCATAGATTGTATCTATGACTTTAACTGCAACCTTTTTTTTGTTTGACTACTAATAGATTTGAGATTGGTAGCTATATTTCCCTTTGTATCTCAGTATCTTTAAAATCTTTGAACTCCTGCTTATCTCAAGCAAAAATCCTCCAATGATTCTTTAACACTGCTATCTTTCATCATTCGATTTCCCTTCTTTTATTGGCTGGCAGCTTCAGCCGCTATTTCATATCCTTTTTTTATGCGATGATACTTCGTTTTCCTTTCCGGCGCTTCGGCTATGGCCTTGAACAACCCTTCAAAACCTTTGAAAACTTCTTCTTACGATTTCCTTGGCAGCGATTTCCTTGAAAACTTCTTCTTCAACCAATGCCGTGCCTTCGATCTCTCCTTCCATCACCCTTCAGCATACGGTAAAGTTGAGATTTTTAAAACTGTTTCTCCCGCCCAGTTAACCATCAACCGCCCTCGCATAACTCAACTCACCGTGGAAGTTCTCGCGCTGCAGAAGTTTTGGAGATGCTGGTAAGGTTTTTGATCCATAAAAAATGAGATAGCGTCGCACTGTTTCACCATATGCAACATGCAACCCGATCAGTTTACATTTGCGAGTGTACTTCCAGCCCAGCCTGTCCCAAAATGGGAGCTTTGGAGAGGGTATGGACATCCATCAATTGCTTTGAAAGGATTTTTGTCAGATATTGGAAATCCTCTGGTAGACATGTATCCAAAATGTGGAAGCATAGACAAGGCATGTGAACTGTTTGACCGAATGCCTCAAAGAAATGTGGTCTAATGGAATGTTATGCTTGCAGGATATGCACAAAATGGGTTTATTGAAAAGGCTTTAGAAACTTTCAAGCAAATGCAATTGGCAGGTGTAAAGCCAAACCCCTCAACCTTTTCCGATATCCTCCCTGCTTGTGGGAAAATTGGAGCTTTGGAACAGGTATGCACTTCCATTACAGGATGAAGGATAGAGGAATTTTGTCAGATGTTGTAGTTGCAACTGCCCTGGTAGACATGTATGCAAAATGTGGAAGCATAGACAATGCATGTGAACAGTTTGATAGAATGTCTCAAAGAAATGTGTTTTCAACTTCTTAGGGAATGCCCTGATTGCAGGATATTCAAAAAATCGATTTGCTGAAAAGGCTTTAGAAACTTTCGAGCAAATGCAATTGGCAGGTGTAAAGCCAAACTCTACAACATTTGCCAGCATCCTCCCAACCTGTCCCGAATGGGAGCTTTGGAGCAAGGTATGGACATCCATCAAAGCATACAGGATAGATGACTTTTGTCAGATGTTGTAGTTGCAACCGCTCTGGTAGACATGTATGCAAAAGGTGGAAGCATAGACAAGGCACGCCAACTGTTTGACAAAATGCATCAAAGAAATGTGGTCTCATGGAATGCCATGATTGCAGGATATGAACAAAATGGATTTGTTGACAGAGCTTTAGAAACTTTCAAGAAAATGAAACTGGTAGCTGTAAAGCCAGCGTCCTCACTGCCTGTGCCAAAATGGGAGCTTTGGAACAGGTATGGACATCCATCAAAGCATAATGGAAGAGGGATTTTTGTCAAATATTATTGTTGGAAATGCTTTGGTAGACATATATGGAAAATTAAATTTGTAAGCGTGCCTCTGGATTCATGTAACAACGCTCCCGATGGCTTTTAGAGAAGGTTGGTAAAGAATTAATGCAGCAAAATATCTTGTAGAGGGGAGGAAATCTGATATGCAGTGGAAGTCGTGGCATGGTGAGGTGGCAGAGAGTTATTGCTGGTGTGAAATATCTCCGGAGGTAGATGCAAAGAGGACGCAGTCTCTGGGAAGAGGCAACATGTTTTGGGGAGGATGATAACCATTAAATGCAAAAAATATCTATGGGAGGCATACGAATGAAGAAAGGTCAGTCAACGCATATGTGGAGGAGGCTTTATAAAAAAAAAAAAAAAATCAGAGAACAAAGAGATGGAAATCGTGCCATGAGGTGGGTAAAAATGTTAAATGCTGTAGAAATATCTTGGTGATATAGGTGAACGGTTTGATTGTTGCGCAAGAGATTATTTTGGCATGAAAAATTGGTGAAGGGAAGAGGCGTGGTTGGAGTCTCAGGAAGAATATGCTGATGGTTCATTTCCAGTAGTTATTCATGCATTTCCTATTTTATAAGGAGCAATTTGGTGTGAATTGGAAAAAGTTGGTTGATAGATAAATTTGAAATGAATGAGGGATGGATTTGGCAATGAGAAAACAGAACATTGTAATGATGGCTCCTTACAATAACATCGTGAGAGATGTGTTTCTGGTGCTTCTTACCATGACAGCCGTTGGAATTGTGCTGTTTGGCACTTTGAGCAAGGCCACTGTGACTTTTAATCCATTTTTCCTAGAGCGTGAGAATTATGTCCATTCAAGCCCTTACATAGAGTTACCAATGCAGCTCATTGGGGAGATATACTAGCCATTAAGTTTTGGTGAAGGGTTGCCCTTCTTCTGGAGGGTCAAACACCTCTTTCAAAGGCTCTTAAGAACTCAGAACCAAAACAAAAAAAGAGAAACGGAGAGAGAAATGAAGCACTGGAATGAAAAGATATCTCAGGCGAGCATATCAATTTGCAAGGTTGAGGTGCTTTGAAGGGTAGCGCGGCCAGATTTGAGGTATTTACCTCAGTCTTTTGTTTTCCTAGCACAAAAAACTAAACTATGCTTTCTGCTATTCCAGTAAACACAGAAAAACTAAAACCCCATCGCTACCATTTTAAAGTAGATACGCCAGAAATATTTTTAGATGCAAGATTTTATATTGCCTCTTACCTGCAATGGATGGTTAAAATACAGATCTATTTATTTATTCTTTAGATTAAAAGGGGTCTTAAAAAAAAAACATAGGCAATTTCTGGTTTCTGAGTTAGAGAAAACAGACAGGTCAATTTTTATAGTGAAATAATGTGCAACCATACGATAAGGCTAGGACACCATCATAAAGATTGCAAAGATCTAAGTTCCATGTAACCCTTTTGTTATACAATGACTTCTTTGATTTATTATCCATTTCAACTCTTCTTAAAAGAAACTTGGACGGCCTCTGTTTTGATCATTACGGTCATTCCTCGCTAAGTGCAAGCCTTGTGGAAACCCTCGTCTT
This sequence comes from Cunninghamia lanceolata, assembly GCA_027924645.1. NCBI lineage: Eukaryota > Viridiplantae > Streptophyta > Pinopsida > Cupressales > Cupressaceae > Cunninghamia > Cunninghamia lanceolata. The sequence continues at coordinate 563,281 of BSBN01000078.1, forward strand.
TGTGTTAAAGAATGAAATGGCACTAAATTTCTTAGGAACACTGATCTATGTTCTATGAACAACGATCTGTGTAGGAGGAAAAACAATTCAGAATAACTTTTTGTAAGTCTTTTTAAGTCGTCGTTTAGCTATGTTATATATGGTAGACAATATGTATTTCTATGTTGTGAGTAGACTCACAATGTCATTTTCCATGCTTTTCTTATAATATCCTTGCTATCCCTTGTGAAGAGTAACCAAATTGGGGTCACTGGAGTTATTACAAAAAAATGATCTAACTAGCAAAAGGTTGTTTTCAACAAATTACACTACCATTGAGCGTTTTGGTCTTGTAGATCTTATTTTTCACTTTTATTATTTTAAATTTATAAATCAGTGTTTTTAGTCTCTTTGGATGCCTCGTTTAGACAAATGAGATGAATAAGGTCTAGGCATTAGAGTGGTCATCTGGAGTGGCTCTCTAGGGGCCCGGGGCCCATAAGTGGCTGCCAGGGGAACTAGTAGTAGAGTTACATTAATAAGTGATAACTAAATAAAAATATTGGGGTAAAAACACTAATAAGATAATTAGACCTCGTGCATGGCCTTGAGCACTTGTAAAGGCTAAGGATGTAACGAGAAGGCCTATCCGTCTGTCGGGCGTCGAGTCATCCATCTATGGGACGTAGATTCAGGCACAATTGAGACTCCTCATCTACATGAGAGGAGTACTTGGTTCTATGTGCTGCCATCCCTTCGAGCACACATGATGACACTCCATATGATTGTACTCTAATATCTAGCACTTTAGCAGTCATGAGTAGTACTCAACATATGACTTGGATGAGTACACCTATATTATGACTTTGACTGTATGCAATGTTCTTCGTGTCTGTTCTGTGTCTAATGTGAGTGTTGGCCATCTTGTATCCCCTTGTTGTTCATCCATTTGGGCCTTATGACTATCTCCGAGCACAATGGGGTGTCTCTTAGGAGTCCACATGGTTGGGAAGCATTGCCACCACCATTGGGGACTGGCGAATAGGTTTTAGAGCACTAATTGGAGATGATCTCTCTCTCCATTACTTCATTCAGTTATTGTACCCATTCTATCCTTGTATCATATTCAAGACTATGTTATGTACTTGTATCATATTATGGAATATATCATTGTAATTGTATATGCAGTTATGTATTTGTACTATCTTAAGAGAGAAGTTGTAATCATTGAATTTAATGAGAAGAAATGTGATGTTCCTTAATTGCTTTACAGATTTCAGTGTGGGCATCGGATCCACTTGTATTATGTTGATTATGGATTCATGTTTATATTAGATGGGATTAGTAACATTTGCTTTTGTGTTTAAAATGAATGCTATCGATCTATCATATTGGCAACCGAATATGTGTATGTTGTCTACTTATGTCAAACAAAAAAAATTATTTTGTCCCCTTTTGGCCCTTACCCTTCAGGGTTACGTAGCGAGATGTTACAATTCAATTGCGTGTATTTTTGAATCACCATTTCAAATCACACTCAATGATCCATCATCAACAAACTCTCCTATTCTTGATGATGGATCATTGAGTCTGATCTTAAATGTCGATTCAAAAATACTCCCAGTTGGATCTAGAAGCACTCTTACAAACCTAATGTGATGGACTGTGGAAAATTCATTCCTACTATGTATGGAAAATGTGGAAGCATAGACAAGACACATGAACTACTTGACAAAATGCCTCAACAAAATGTGGTCTCATGGAATGACATGATTGCAGGATATGCACAAAATGGATTTTGCAAGGATGCTCTCAAAATGTTTAAATTAATGAAGCACTTTAGAACATATCCTGACATTGTAAGCTTTGCTTGTGTTCTATGTGCATGCAACCAGTGGATGAGGGTTGTACATACTTTAATCACATGAGTAACCCTTATTGTATTACACCTACAATTGGTCATTATATGTGCATGGTTGACCTTCTTGCTCGTGCTGGGTATCTTGAGGACACCCTAAACATTATCAGTAAGATGACAATTAAACCTTTGGTGGTTGTGTAGATGTGTTTTCTTGGTGCCTACATATCACATATTGATATAGGCTTAGGAGTATTTACAATGATGTTGCTTTTTTATTTGGATCCAAAAATTGTTGTGACTTATGTTCTCTCAAACATGTATGCAGAAATCGGTAGGTGTTGTGAGGTTCAAATGATAAGGAGATTGATAAAAGATAAAAGGAATTAAAAAATCCCTAGATGTAGTTGGATTGAAGGCCATAAATTGGCATGCTTTTTGTGTAGGAGATAGGTCACATCCACAAACATGGGAGATCTATGCAAAGTTGGAGAAATTGGCTTGGGAGATGAAGGCAATAGGATATTCTTCATATTCAAGACATTTACTTAGTGATGTGGAAAAGGAGGAAAAAAATCATTTCTCTACCACCATAGTGAAAAGTTGGCAATTGCTTTTAATTTGCTAGACGCGTTCTCTAGAAAAACTACTAGAGTTGTTAAGAACCTTCGAGTATGTGTTGATTTCCACACTGCAATGAAATTTATCTCCAAGATTGTTGCAAGAGAAATTGTTGTGAGAGATGCGAATTGTTTCCATCAATTTAAATGGGCAAAATATTTTGGTGGAGATTATTGGTAATGCTGAATGAAGTGATCTCAAAAATAGGCTCACACTATAATAATGTGCACCATGTCAGACTTGCACTAATAATGAAGGAACAAGGTTTGATTTTTAGTTTCTAGAATTTTTTTTTGGTTTTGCTTTTGTTGTGAATATTTGGCGATCTAGACTATGATGTTAGCTTCGTAGAATTAGATGCATAGAGTGCAATGGAGATCACTACTTATATACACTATTGGGGTATCTATCGAAGACTTATTTTATGATAAAATGGACATTTAATTGAATTGTTTTTAATAACCTACATATGTATGAAATGAAATGTTTGAAGAGGAGCTAGAGAAAGAGAAAAACAAAAAATGTGAGGAACACTTCAAGTAAATGGAAAGATGCTTGACCAACAGAAAATGGGAGAAGAGGTCTCACAATTACCTTTGCCATTTTGTATAGTTCTTTTGTTTGGATTAATTGTATTATATTTTTCCTATGTTAGGTTAACCATTTTTGCACATTCTAGATTCAATATGTAATTTTATATAAACTTGTATGTAGATTTTGTGTCATTTATGGTTAGATATTTCTAATGTTGTTTCACATCCCTTTACTTGGTGAAATAGCTAATAAATTTGTGAATTTGCAGATATGTTTTAATTTAATTTGATTTCAATCTATAAATAAACCATAATAATTTATAGGTCACGATGAATCAACTTTGCTCCTATAGCATATCTTCCTCATCACATGATGATTCATTATGTGTCTCATCTAATTCATCTTCTTACACTCCTATTCGACAACATGATCCTTCTTTATCTATATTAGATAGTATAACATCAACATATGATTTTCCCTTTACTTTTAGAGACACTTTGGAAACCATTTATTATGACACTAGCGCATTCCCTTATATTTACTCTCATATGACTTCTTCCATTCCTACACCTTCATCTACCTTAGTTCTCCCTCCACCACTTATTCCCATCAACACAAATATCTCAAGCCTATCATAATCCTCCATCTCCACTCCTTATTATTAGATACTCGATGCTTCACCTCTTACTACCACAGTATCTTCCTCTTTAATTCTCTATTTGCCTCCCATTATGGAATCTTTTGATGAGTTTTCTACATCTACTCAATCTTCTACCATACACATAACTTGTCATACCTCTTAGACTATTATTGATTATCTATCACTTCAATCACTCAATGGAAATCTCATCATCACTTTACCTCAAATCATAAATTATCAATCCTCTAACATGGATATTTATCCTACCTCTACCATAGCTTGTACCCACACTACTACACCCACTAATGCATGATCCACCCCTTACATACCTCTAATAGTTTGACGATTTTGTGCATTCTCACTCACATAGCTCTTATAATTAACAAGGCCCTTGACATTGTTCTTAACTACATCTATGTCCATCCTAGCATACCTTCAAAGCAATGGAGATCACTAATAATGTGTACCATGTCAGACTTGCACTAATAATGAAGGAACAAGGTTTTATTTTTAGTTTCTAGAATTTTTTTGGTTTTGTTTTTGTTTTAAATATTTGGCAATCTACACTATGATGTTAGCTTCGTAGAATTAGATGCATAGAGTGCAATGGAGACCACTACTTATATACACTATTGGGGTATCTGTCGAAGACTTATTTTATGATAAAATGGACATTTAATTGAATTGTTTTTAATAGCCTACATATGTATGAAATGAAATGTTGGAAGAGGAGCTAGCGAAAGAGAAAAACAATGTCTCTTTTGTTTTTTCCATCCTTTATTCTAATGTCTTTTTTCTTCAAAGATGTTCTTAAAATGATCTCTATTTCATTTTTTGAGGCATTATTTCAAAGAAACCCTATGGACTACCATTGCTACTATTGAATTTCATGGATTGTCTATTAGACTAAAAATCTAGTCTAACCATTGTTTGCAAAAACCAAAATTTTCTATAACTTTCAACAAGAATCTCTAATCCACTCTATCAAATGCTTTTTTTATATCCAAATTTAGAGTCATACTTCTTCTCCTAGTAGTATTTTTCAAATGTAAAGCTTCTTAAGCTATTATCACCTGGTCTAATATGGAGCATCCAAGAAAAAAAGCCATACTATTCTTTTTCTATTATTTCTAGCAAAAAAAATTTCAACTTGTTTACTATTTCTTTAGATAAGATCTTGCCAACTATGTTGCATAGAGATATTGGATGAAAATATTCAAAGGTTGTTGTTATTACATCCTACTTTGGGATAAGTTCTATGAATGTATTTGTAGAAAACAAAATCATAGAATAAACAATAAGCACACAAGTTTGTGATGAATCGACCAATTGTATTCACAAAAGAGACATATATAAATAGGCAAGTGTGGGTACTCAATTCTCCACAAAATGAGGATAAGACTCCTCTACATGAAGTGATGGCGATAAACCACCCACAAAGATAGCACGAGGTGTCAATACAAGTCGACACCTCTCCAAATGACTAGTTCTACTTTGACGAATTCAAAGTACATGTGGGAAATATGCCTGACTATGGTTAAAGAAAATGTATATATGCCTAGGATTAAAGGTATACACCAAACCCCACTTAAGCATAGCTTACGTCAATTTATGAAAAATGGGTCCCAGCTATAAGCCTTGTGAGGTACCCATGCACAATGGAAAAAAAAAAGAGTCCTAGCCATGTAGCCTAATAAGGTACTCAAGTACAATACAAATCTCTCAAAAATAGAGAAAAATAGAAAACCTTGTGGGAAAAAAACTATCCTCCAAAAGAGAAGAAAGAAATGCTTAGAAAGCCCCCCCAAAAGATTCTCCCCATAGGAGAGAACATGATAGAAGGTCTATGAGACCCCTCATAATACATGTCCTATTGTAGTGATGCTAAATATTTGACAAAGGATGCAGATGTAGATCCAAGAACGCTAAACAATGTTCCTTCCCTTTGGAAGAAATGAAACCACCTGAAGATGCAAGATATCTTCCCATGCAAGAAGATGTATGTATTATCTTAAATCATGCTGAATCTGATCTAAGGATGATGGTGCCCATGTCGATACCTTCGAAGAGTGCTCAGGTGTCTCCATGTCAATGTCGAAGGATGCCATAATCAAATCAAGTGCATGCACAATAGATGATGATGATGAGGATCCATAACCATGTGCAGGACAATGTAGAGGATGAATATCCAAAGAAGACAATGGAGATGAAGCTTCATTGAAACTGTCATCGAAGAGAACACTGATGTCCTTAATGTGTGCTTCCATGTCAATAATGCGGGACTCTACAAAAAGACAAGTGATGTCAAGTAGAAATATGTCCCAGTCAGTAATGCTAGGAAGACTAATAGCCTATTGCAAAGAAGCACCAGAAGCTTTGAAAGAAGTGAGTCTGGAATCTAATGAAGCAATAGTAAGAGTGATGAATTCTTCTGTCACTGGAACATTTTATTTCTGTATCATGATTAGGGATGTAAGTTGTGATCAATGCAGGGTCATGTGGGAATGGAGAAACGTTTGAGTCTCTATATATCTCCCAAATGTTGATCCATAATGCATGTGGACAATCAATATCCATGATGGCATACAAAGTGGCATCTGGAATATGTAAACTGATCAATCCAACAATGTGATCACAATGATTAAACCACTTACCCTTTTGAGATTGTTGACCAGGTTTAGGAACAAGTCCATACAGATGAGGTATGAGATTATGGAACCTGTGGTGTTTCAGGATGCCTTCACACCATGACTTATAGTTTCCCTTGTTTAGGTTGATTACAGAAGAGTGAGTTTCATATCCCATGATTAAAACAAGTTAGTTTGACTAGACAATAAAAATCAACACATTAGGCAACCCAGATTAGTTAGATCCCTAATTAAAATTTATATTATGTGGCACTTCATAAGTTGAGTGTGTGATTTGCTTAATTTCCCCCCTTAAATTGAACACTTTATAAAGTATTGCCTTATGAAAATGAACACACAAAACCCCCCTTAATTATGTATTTCCCCCCCAAATTTGGCACATTATAGAAGGAGTGCATTAGGTCACCCTAAAATAGCATAAATAGGCACTTTATAATTTTAATGCAATTTTAGGATAGTTATAGGATAGTTAGATTGGTGACAAAAAAAATCCACTTTTCCAAAAAGAAGCACTTGATTTCAAGTTGATTTGCAAAAGTTATAGGCCTTGCAATTTTTGCATTTACAAAAAAAAATCTTTCTTGAGAACAAAAAAAATCATATTTTGGAAATTTAATTTGCATGCAAATTTGTTGGAGAAAAAAAATGAAAAGAGGAGAAAAAATAAGCCCCCTTGGGTTATGCACGACCAGGGGCTAAAACCCCATGTGACCAAGGCATTAAGTTTTGAATTGGCCCCCTTGTTGACATCACCCCGCTAGTTTCTTATGTCAGCAAATGTGACATTTTGCACCATGAATAGTGCTTCTCTGTGCAAGATGAAACTTGACGGGCATTGTTGTTCTTTGATGTGTTAGAAACAGGCCAACTGACAGGCCAATATGGGCTATTTCGGCGAAATAGAGGCATTTCAATCTGCGTCTGGGGGTGATTTAAAAGGCGGCACCTATCAATAGGCCTATTCATGCCTATGAAGAGGTGAATGGAGGTCCCACCATGGGTGGGTGAAGGCACTTTTTGTGCCACTGTGTGTGAGCACTCTGAACTGTGAGACAATGCACTTCTTTTCACAGGGAAAAGAGCCCTTCAAAGGGCGTTTCTCAGGTGTGTTGAGCCCGAATATGGGCCTTCTCCTCCTGTGGCCATCAGCCCTTCTGTGGGAGATAAAATAACTTTGTAGTCTCTTGCAAAAAGCGTCTAACCCCTCCTCCTACACACACAAACAAACACAATTAACAGATAAAAACAAAACAAATCCAAAAAAACAACACCTCACAAATTGAGCTTCGACATGAATGGGGACAATTTGCACAGCGAGCAAAGTCGGCTCGAAGCTATAATAGAAGGCTCTGATACAATGTAGAAAACAAGATCATAGAATAAACAACAAGCACATGATTTTGTAATGAATCCACCAATTGTATTCATAAAAGAGACATATATACATAGGTGAGTGTGGGTACCCGATTCTCCACGAAATGAGGATAGGACTCCTCTACATGAAGTGGTGGTGAGTAACCGCCTACAAAGATAGAGTGAGGTGTCGATGCAAGTTGACACCTCTCGAAAACGACTAACTACTTTGACAAGTTCAAAGTACATGTCAAAAATATGCCTAACTATGGTTAAAGCAAATGTGTATATGCCTAGGATTATAGGTATACACCAACAGAATTGTTTAAATCTTTCAAAAAAGTTCCTTTCTTTCTTGATTTTTCTACTACTAACCAAATATGTTTGCCAACAATATTCCTACATTTGAGGAAGAAGGTCACTTGGAAGTGATCTAGGCTAGGAGCTTTATGTAGATGTAGTTGTCTGATAACTTATTTTATTTCCTCTTTAGTAAAAGGACTCATTAGAAAATGGATTTGATCCTTATTTACCAATTTAGGTATATTTTCTATGATGCTCTTTTGGTGATTCAAACATGACCCTTCTTGATTATTTAGAAGATTCTATAGTAGAGAACAACTTCTTCTTTGATTTTATTTTCCTCCTCTACTATTTCACTAATTTTTAATTTTATCCTTTTAACTCTGTTATGCATTTTTTGAGCTTTCTCAGAGATGTGGAAATTTTTTATGTTTTTTTCCCCATCTTTAAGCCATATTTCCCTCTATTTTTGTCTCCAAAAATCTCTTCCATTGCCAAAATCTTTAAATATTGATCCATTAAATCTTTTTCTCTTTTATAGCTTTCCTAATTCTTCCCATTTTGGATTGCCTCTTCACTTACATTTTGCATCATTTCTTCTAATGTTTCCTTTCCTTCAAGGATGTTCTTAAAATGATCTTTGTTCAGTTTTTGGGGCATACTTTCAAAGAACCCCTATGGACTACCATTAACTAATATTTAATATCTTGGATTGTCTATTAGACTAAAAATCTAGTCTAACCATCATTTGTAAAAGGAAAATTTTTCTATAACTTTCAACAAGAATCTCTAATCCACTCCATCAAATGCTTTCTTTATATCCAATTTTAGAATGATACTTCTTCTCCTAATAGTATTTATGAAATTTAAAGCTTCTTAGGCTATTGTCACCTTGTCTAATATAGAGCATCCAAGAACAAAACCACTCTATTCTTCTGCTATTATTTATAGAAAATGAATTTTTAACTTGTTTACTATTGATTTAGACAACATCTTGTAAACTATGTTGCATAGACATATTGGTGGAAAATCTTCAAGGTTGTTTTTATTACCTCCTTCTTTCGTATAAGTGTTATGAATGTATTGTTTAAATCTTTCAAAAAAGTTCCTTTATTTCTTGATTCTTCTACTGCTAACTAAATATCTTTGCCAACAATATTCCAACATTTGTTAAAGAAGCTCACTGGGAAGTGATCTAGGCTAGGGGCTTTATCTTGATGTAGCTACATGACAACTTGTTTTATTTCCTCATTAGTAAAAGGATTCATTAGAAAATGGTTTTGATCCTTATTTACCAATTTAGGTATTTTTTCCATTATCCTCTTTTGATGCTTCAAATCTTACCCTTCCTAATTGTTTATAAGATTCTGAAGTAGAGAACAACTTCTTCCTTGATTTTCTTATAATCCTCTAGTAGTTCAGCCATTTTTAGTTTTATCCTTATAACTTTGTTGTGCAGTTTATGAGGTTTTGTGGAGTTGTGGATTTTTTTTGCGTTTTTCCCCATATTTGAACCATATTTCCCTTAATTTTTATCTCCATAAATCTCTTCCATTGCCAAAAATTTTAAATATCAATCCATTAAATCTTTTTCTCTTTTATATCTTTCCTGATTCATCCCATTATGGATTATCTCTTCACTTATATTTTGCACCCTTTCTTCTAATGTCTCTTTTTCTTCAAGGATGTTTTTAAAATGATCTCTATTCCATTTTTTGAGGCATTCTTTCAAATAAACCCTATGGATTGCCATTAACTAATATTGAATATCTTGGATTGTCTATTAGACTAAAAATCTAGTCTAACCATTGTTTGCATTTAAACCAAAATTTTCTATAACTTTCAACAAGAATCTCTAATGCACTCTATCAAATACTTTCTTTATATGCACCCTTTCTTCTAATGTCTCTTTTTCTTCAAGGATGTTTTTAAAATGATCTCTATTCCATTTTTTGAGGCATTCTTTCAAATAAACCCTATGGATTGCCATTAACTAATATTGAATATCTTGGATTGTCTATTAGACTGAAAATCTAGTCTAACCATTGTTTGCATTTAAACCAAAATTTTCTATAACTTTCAACAAGAATCTCTAATGCACTCTATCAAATACTTTCTTTATATCCAAATTTAGAGTCATACTTCTTCTCCTAGTAGTATTTATCAAATGTAAAGCTTCTTAGGCTATTATCACCTCATCTAATATGGAGCATCCTAGAAAAAACCATTCTATTATTTTGTTATTATTTCTAGCAAAACAGTTTTCAATTTGTTTACTATTGCTTTAGATAAGATCTTGCAAACTATGTTGTATAGAAATATTGCCTGAAAATATTCAAAGACTTTTGTTATTGCCTCCTACTTTGGGATAAGTGCGATGAATATATTGTTTAAATCTTTAAAAAATGTTCATTTGTTTCTTGATTCTTGTATTTCTAACCAAATATATTTGCCAACAATATTCCAACATTTGTGAAAGAAGGTCACTTGGAAGTGATCTAGGCTAGGAGCTTTACCTAGATGTAGTTGTGTGACAACTTGTTTTATTTCCTCCTAAGTAAATGTACACTCAAAATTGTGACCTTAGTTGCTTGGGGCTATCGAGTTAGATTTTGGCACGCACACAAACCCTTCCCTCCTTGCCATTGGGCAAACTACCATGTCACTCTCTCTCTGATGGAAGTAGCCAGTCAAGAGGAGGTGAGACAGGGGGGTGGTCTGGCTCATTGGAGAGTTAGACTTTGTGGAGAGGGGTCAGCATGTCCTGAGAGCTATGTTGTTGTGTGCTTATATAGATGTGTCATTCAATGATCATTGTCGTAAAGATAATCCTATGACCTGAAGGGTCACTAGTTAATCTTCTCCTATTAGGGTTTCTGGTATTCCACCTTTGCATGGATAAGCTATTATTTTCATTGATGGCTTGTTCACGTTGACGTTCTCTTTTAAATAATTGAATGATTTCTTGTTGTATTTGAAGTGTTCTAAATGCTTCTAGTTGTTGTAAGACAAGTGAATCCTATTGTGGTCTTGGATGGATTTCTTCTATCTCATTGAGGATTGCCCTCACCTACTCACCTCCTAATCCTAGGCACATTCGTGAGCTGAGACAAGAGATAGGCATATGTTGGCTATCCTTGACTAGGCCAAGGGATTGATTTGACCTAAGGTTGGATTATGTGTTGACTTTTGTTGACCTTGTGATGATATCAAGGGTTTGTAAATTATCTAAGTGCCTAATGTTTTTGGGTCTTTTCTTGATATTTTATGAATGCAACTATATGAAATACAAAATTTTTTTTGTGTTTTTTAGTGTTTTTGGAAAGAAAAGTTGCTTTTTAATCTAGGAATGGAAAGATGAATGCAACTACAATGAATTTTATTTAATGCAATTATTCTATGTTTTTGGCATTTTTGAATGTTTTGAAATGATTTAATCTAGGAAAGGAAATTACAAGTAAATGAATTATACTATGAATGCAAATTACTCTAGAATTCTAGATCTAACTATTCTATCAAGGAAAAAGATATAAATTACTAATCCCAAGAGTGATTTCAACTATCTAATTACTACCAATTGACAAAAAGCATAGAGGAACATGAAATAAAGGAGACTTGTAAGCATTCACTACCCTCAAAACTCCTTGATGGAAACCTCGTATCCTCTTGTAGCAGCGGGGAGACCTCTTGGCGACAAGATAACAAAAAGAAGAGAAAGAAGATTTAGAAGCTTTGCAAAGAGAGCTCAATGAGAGCTATTAATGACCATGATGGATTGATTTCACCAGCGTATGGGTGCATGATGAGCTTTATGTGAAAGCTTGATGAATAATGAGTAAACAAAAGGCACCTTCATCCTCTATGAGCATGAGCATGCTGAATGTGGAGAGAAATAACTTGCAAGAGCCGTGTCAACAATGAAATTGCCTCCTTGGAAGAGCTTTGAAGCTATGCAACAATGAAAGATTTGAATCTTTGAATAACTAAAGAAAGAAATGAAGAAAGAGGATCAAAGGCTATGAAGAAGCTTGAAAAAGCTTGTGAAGATGAGAACAATATTCTCCAACTTGCTCAACTTGGGAAATAATGAAGAGGTGAGGGGTATTTATAGGTTTAAAGAAGGGATGAGAGGTGGAATCAATTGAGAAGTTAACTCAATTTGATTGAAGAGTTAACAAGGATTGATTGGGGGGTGAACTAGATTGATTACCCAGTGAACTCAACTAATTTGGGAGTGATGAAGCAATGATAACTTATCACTGTAGAAGAAAAGGAGTTAGAAGAATGCATGGGAGTGCATGAATTATTATCTAAAGATGAAATGGAGTTAATTATGCATGTGTGGGTGCATGAAATAGTCAACTCCATATTAGGCTCAAAACTCCATGCAAATAGGAAGAAAAATGTGGGTGAAAGTGGAGTTTACTCGAGTTAGTAACTCATGTTTTTTCTGTAGTTAGAAACATGACAATGTCATCCGTAGGTCACCCATGGGTTTCTTGCGGTTGCCCAAGGGGAGATCCTGATTCACTAGGGTTGCCTGATGGTAGATCCAGAAAGAAAGGGGTCTAGGTGAAAATGTTTGATGGGAGATGGTAGAAGAGATGAAAAGGAGGGGATCTTCCTCTAGAAATAGGTCAATCATGTGTAAGAATCCAAATCTCAACTTGCAAATTAAGATCTCCTAGTGAGAGATCTAGATATAATAGGGGGAGATTTGGATTGGTTTAGTGAAACTAAAAATTGAAAGTGGGAGATGGCTAGGGGGACCTCTAGAATTCTTTTAGAGGGTGGAGAAGGTGAAAAATATTGGGGAAAGCTGAAAAATCACCTACAAGATGCATACAAGGCTTAGGAACAGGGTCACAAGCTTAGAAAATGCAAATCCATAAGTGTCAAAAAGTGTCAAAAAGCATCGACAACAGAGAGAGAGAAAACAACAAAGGAGGAAGAACACAAGATGAAAGAAAAGACATGTCACCAAGAGAATTGCTGATTAGACGATGTTATTTCACACTTACATGTATGTGACAAGGATTATATATCATCACAGGGGTCCTCGTAGAAGTTGTATGTGATTTTTATGCTTACATATTTGCCCCTTCATAGACAATAGTCTACATGAAAGGTAGGTACCATTCCCAAACTAGGCCTTACATGTTGTTGATTTTTCTGCAATTGTACCTGCAATAACTAGTATTAGTCCAACATCTGAATATATCAAAATGAATAATGAAAATTGAAATGACGAACATACCATAGATCATGTGAGTTTGACTAGTTGTTTTCCTTTGTCGCTGAGACCTATAGGAATGAATGCACGCAAAACAAATGGATGAGAGATGCCTAAAATAAATACAACATATGCTAAGCTAGAGAGGAGGAGAATATATTCTCCTTTTACTATAAATTTTGAAGAACATATATGATTTTTAAGGATTTTTTATCTTTTACAAATTATTAAGGTTTTTCTCATTTTTTCTAATTTTTATGGATTTTCTAGAGATTTTGCAAAGATTTAATTTGACACTCATTGAGGTATTTGGAAAACCTATATTTATTAAAGGGATCTCTACCATTTCTACCTTGCATGGGGAGACTTGTGTACTTCACTACACAGCATTGTTCTTTTGATTTGTTTGACTACATAGATCATGTGAGTTTGACTAGTTGTTTGCCTTTGTCAGTGAGACCTGTAGGAATGAATGCATGGAAAAAAAATGCAAGAGAGATGCCTAAAATAAATAGAACACATGCTAAGCTAGAGAGGAGGATAATAGATTCTCCTTTTATTGCAAATTTTGAAGAACATATTTGATTTTTAAGGATTTTTTATGTTTTACAAATTTTTCAGGTTATTTTCATTTTATTCTAATTTTTATGGTTTTTCTAGAGATTTTGTAAAGATTTGATTTGACACTCATTGAGGTATTTGGAAGACCTATATTTATCCTTGCCCCCTTGCATGGGGAGACTTGTGTACTTGACTACATAGTATTGTTCTTTTGACTTGTCAGAGTGACTTGTGCTCAGACATTCTTTCACACTTAGTGTGACAAGACCTAATTGATGAGACCCATACATAGCTTTAGTCGATATCTATTACTTCACTTTCTCTCTTGTACATATGGTTGGATAGAGCTTTTATTTTTCTTATGAGAATGCATACCTAAGATGATCACATATGGATGATGCAATTTGTTTTTGTCTTTTTCAGAATATATGAATATAGGTGACAATATGAAGATGTAATAACATAGGCAATGTTGAAATGAAACTTTTACTTCTATTGAATGTCATGAGTTATGACATTGACTTTATTGCTTCATAAATCTTTTTCTGATTTTGGTATGAATGTATTGTGGAACAAACAATATGATTGCTCTTTAATATGATTTTTAATGTAGGGGATTGTAGGTTATTCTGGTATAGGAGACCTATTCAAGTCTGTAAGATAGGGATTTAGAGCTCAAGTGGGGAGCAGGAGTTAAAATGGAGTGCTTTTGAATTTGGGCTTCGCTAAAGGCTAAACACTGCTCCTTATCTAGACAAGACAATCTGACAAGCTTTCAACTTAGACAAGTAACAAATTCTATTGATGTTCGCTAGACTTAGAGCTTAGATGGCAAGAAAGATAGACTCGCAGTAAAGGATAAATGGGAAAGAACAAGGGTCCCTAGATAGAAAATGGTCCTAAAGAATACTAGACTCTTCGCTTTTCTCAGCTAGTGCATGTGTGTGCTTTGTACTTTTCTTTTTTATTTTCTCTGATAGAATGTCACCCTTGAAGTTTTGAGCTTAGACTGATCTCCACCCAAGAGTATGAACATTCAACAATCTTCTCTCTTTCACTCTTTTTATTGTATCTATCTTTTGTTTTTTCTCCTTTTTTTGTATTTTCTAGAATGTTTCACTTGATTTTCTCATTTTTTTTGGATTTTTGACGTTTCATGAAAATGAATGTTTTTGGAACTTTTGATATGCAATAATTTGATTTATCAATTTTCACTTTTCTCAATACTCTTATTTTGATCACTCATTTTTTTATTCACTCATATTTTAGATTGCTTCCTTCAGATTTTTAATCCTCTTGACATTTTTGGCTAGGGAAGATAAGTGGCTGAGTGCCACCTAAAGTTTTATAATCTGGTCAGACTTCTCTTCTACTTGTTAGGATTTAGGTAGATCAAAGCAATAAACACTAACAATTATATGTAGATTAAATAACCCAAATATAACAATGAGGAATAACACAAAAGAGATCAACTCAGAAATTTAACGTGGTTCACCCAATATGGGCTACATCCACAGAAACTCAACCATCCAATGATTTTATTATCCAGTGCAAAACAAATTACAATCTCATGAATACATCACCATAACATACATCCTAGCCGCTTATAACAAGCTTTTTAGAAGCTTCTAGAATTAGGGTTTTGTAATGTCATTTTTTTTTGTTGGTTAACTAGTGTACAATACTTGCATGATCAGTTGCCACATACCAACAATCTCCCACTTGGAGACTAATTAAGCTCTACACCAACTAATCTCCCACCTAGAGACTGATCTTCGATGACATCGCTCCACTTGCAACTCCCACTGGATTACAGGCCTGGCTGGTTTCTTATGTCCACCATTATCAGTCATGAAGGCCAATGGAAATTGATGAGGAAATCAATTTCTCCCATGTAACTGCCTTTGTGACCATATCGACAAGATTCTGACTTGTGTGAATTTTCTCTAGCGTCAACTGTCCATCCTCCAAAACTGACTGGATGAAGTGGTATCTGAACTTTATGTGCTTAGTTTTTGAGACCTATTCAAGTCTATGAGATAGGGATTTGGAACTCAAGTGGGGAGTGGGAGTTAAAATGGAGTGCTTCTAAATTAGAGCTTTGCTAAAGGCTAAACATTGATCCTTATCTAGACAAGACAATCTGACAATCTTTCAACTTAGACAAGTAACAAATTCTACTGATGTTTGCTAGACTTAGATCTTCGATGGAAAGAAAGATAGACTCGATGTAAAGGATAAATGGGAAAGAACAAGGGTCCCTAGATAGAAAATGGTCCTAAAGAATACTAGACTCTTCGCTTTTCTCAGCTAGTGCATGTGTGTGCTTTGTACCTTTCTTTTTTATTTTCTCTGATAGAATGTCTCCCTTGAAGTTTTGAGCTTAGACTGATCTCCACCAAAGAGTATGAACATTCAACAATCTTCTCTCTTTCACTCTTTTTTTTGTATCTATCTTTTGTTTTTTTTCCTTTTTTTGTATTTTCTAGAATGTTTCACTTGATTTTCTCATTTTTTTTGGATTTTTGACTTTTCATGAAAATGAATGTTTTTAGAACTTTTGATATGCAATAATTTGATTTATCAATTTTCTCTTTTCTCAATACTCTTATTTTGATCACTCATTTTTTTATTCACTCATATTTTAGATTGCTTCCTTCAGATTTTTTATCCTCTTGACATTTTTGGCTAGGGAAGATAAGTGGCTGAGTGCCACCTAAAGTTTTATAATCTGGTCAGACTTCTCTTCTACTTGTTAGGATTTAGGTAGATCAAAGCAATAAACACTAACAATTATATGTAGATTAAATAACCCAAATATAACAATGAGGAATAACACAAAAGAGATCAACTCAGAAATTTAACGTGGTTCACCCAATATGGGCTACATCCACAGAAACTCAACCATCCAATGATTTTATTATCCAGTGCAAAACAAATTACAATCTCATGAATACATCACCATAACATACATCCTAGCCGCTCATAACAAGCTTTTTAGAAGCTTCTAGAATTAGGGTTTTGTAATGTCATTTTTCTTTTGTTGGTTAACTAGTGTACAATACTTGCATGATCAGTTGCCACATACCAACAATCTCCCACTTGGAGACTAATTAGGCTCTACACCAAATAATCTCCCACCTAGAGACTGATCTTCGATGACATCGCTCCACTTGCAACTCCCACTGGATTACAGGCCTGGCTGGTTTCTTATGTCCACCATTATCAGTCATGAAGGCCAATGGAAACTGATAATCAATTTCTCGCATGTAACTGCCATTGTGACCATATCAACAGGATTCTGACTTGTGTGAATTTTCTCTAGCGTCAACTGTCCATCCTCCAAAACTGACTGGATGAAGTGGTATCTAAACTTTATGTGCTTAGTTTTTGAGACCTATTCAAGTCTATGAGATAGGGATTTGGAACTCAAGTGGGGAGTGGGAGTTAAAATGGAGTGCTTCTAAATTAGAGCTTTGCTAAAGGCTAAACACTGATCCTTATCTAGACAAGATAATCTGACAAGCTTTGAACTTAGACAAGTAACAAATTCTACTGATGTTCGCTAGACTTAGATCTTCAATGGCAAGAAAGATAGACTCGATGTAAAGGATAAATGGGAAAGAACAAGGGTCCCTAGATAGAAAATGGTCCTAAAGAATACTAGACTCTTCACTTTTCTCAGCTAGTGCATATGTGTGCTTTGTACCTTTCTTTTTTATTTTCTCTGTTAGAATGTCACCCTTGAAGCTTTGAGCTTAGACTGATCTCCACCCAAGAGTAAGAAAATTCAACAATATTCTCTCTTTCACTCTCTTTTTTGTATCTATCTTTTGTTTTTTCTCCTTTTTTTGTATTTTCTAGAATGCTTCACTTGATTTTCTCATTTTTTTTGGATTTTTAACTTTTCATGAAAATGAATGTTTTTGGAACTTTTGATATGCAATAATTTGATTTATCAATTTTCACTTTTCTCAATACTCTTATTTTGATCACTAATTTTTTTATTCACTTGTATTTTAGATTGTTTCCTTCAGATTTTTGATCCTCTTGACATTTTTGGCTAGGGAAGATAAGTCGCTGAGTGCCACCTAAAATTTTATAATCTGGTCAGACTTCTCTTCTACTTGTTAGGATTTAGGTAGATCAAAGTAATAAACACTAACAATTACATGTAGATTAAATAACCCAAATATAACAATGAGGAATAACACAAAAGAGATCAACTCAAAAATTAAATGTGGTTCACCCAATATGGGCTACATCCACAAAAACACAACCATCCAATGATTTTATTATCCAATGCAAAACAAAGTACAATCTCATGAAAATATCACCATAACATACATCCTAGCCGCTTATAACAAGCTTTTTAGAAGCTTCTAGAATTAGGGTTTTGCAATGTCATTTTTCTTTTATTGGTTAACTAGTGTACAATACTTTCATGATTAGTCATCACATACCAACAATCTCCCACTTGGAGACTGACCAGGCTCTACACCAAACAATCTCCCACCTAGAGACTGATCTTTGACAACATTGCTCCACTTACAACTCCCACTAGATTACAGGCCTGGCTGGTTTCTTATGTCCACCATTATCAGTCATGAAGGCCAATGGAAACTGATGAGGAAATTAATTTCTCCCATGTAACTGCCTTTGTGAACATATCGGCAGGATTCTGACTTGTGTGAATTTTCTCTAACTTCAACTGCCCATCCTCCAAAATTGACCTGATGAAGTGGTATCTGAGCTGTATGTGCTTAGTTTTTTAATGCAAAGATGAATTATTAGCAAGATGAATGGCACTCTGGCTATCAATGTACAAAGGGTTATCTTCTTGTTGTTGCCCTAATTCCTCCAGAAAATGTTGTAACTAAATCACCTCCTTGCTAGCTTCGTAGCAGCAACATACTCAGCTTTAGTGGTTGAAAGTGCAACAACCTTTTGTAGCCTTGAAATCCAACTGACTGTGCAATACCTCCTATAGTAAAAACACACCCTGTAGTGCTCCTCCTGCTATCAATATCACCCACCAAATAAGAGTTAACATATCCTTTTAGAGCAGAATTTGTTCCTCCAAAACATAGTTTCTTTAAAGTAGTACCTCTCAAATATTAGAGAATCTATTTTACCGCATTCTAATGTTCCATTCCCGGATTGCTCATATACTTTCTTACAACTCCCACTGCATGTGCAATATCTGGCCTTGTACATACCATTGTATACATCAAGCAGCCAACTACTGATGCATATGGTATCTTAGACATTTTGTCTTCCTCCTCTTGTGTCTTTGGACACATCTCCTTAGTCAACTAAAAATGACTAGGCAAAGGTGTACTAACTACTTTTGCATTTTGCATGTTAAACCTTTTCAACACCTTCTCTACATACTCTGGGAAAAAAGTATTTTTTTGTTTGTTTTTGTTTTAAATATTTGGCAATCTACACTATGATGTTAGCTTTGTAGAATTAGATGCATAGAGTGCAATGGAGATCACTACTTATAAACACTATTGGGGTATCTATCGAAGACTTATTTTATGATAAAATGGACATTTAATTGAATCATTTTTAATAACCTACATATGTATGAAATGAAATGTTGGAAGAGGAGCTAGAGAAAGAGAAAAACAATGTCTCTTTTGTTTTTTCCATCATTTATCCTAATGTCTTTTTTCTTCAAAGATGTTCTTAAAATGATCTCTATTCCATTTTTTGAGGCATTGTTTCAAAGAAACCCTATGGACTACCATTGACTACTATTGAATTTCATGGATTGTCTATTAGACTAAAAATCTAGTCTAACCATTGTTTGCAAAAACCAAAATTTTCTATAACTTTCAACAAGAATCTCTAATCCACTCTTATTAAATTCTTTTTTTATATCCAAATTTAGAGTTGAATACTTCTTCTCCTAGTAGTATTTTTCAAATGTAAAGCTTCTTAAGCTATTATCACCTTGTCTAATATGGAGCAT
Organism: Cunninghamia lanceolata; assembly: GCA_027924645.1. NCBI lineage: Eukaryota > Viridiplantae > Streptophyta > Pinopsida > Cupressales > Cupressaceae > Cunninghamia > Cunninghamia lanceolata. Next base: position 582,991 of record BSBN01000078.1, read on the forward strand.
CCAAGAAAAAAAGCCATACTATTCTTTTTCTATTATTTCTAGCAAAAAAAATTTCAACTCGTTTACTATTTCTTTAGATAAGATCTTGCCAACTATGTTGCATAGAGATATTGGATGAAAATATTCAAAGGTTGTTGTTATTACCTCCTACTTTGGGATAAGTTATATGAATGTTTTTCTAGAAAACAAGATCATAGAATAAACAATAAGCACACAAGTTTGCGATGAATTGACCATTTGTATTCACAAAAGAGACATGTATAAATAGGCGAGTGTGGTACTCAATTCTCCACAAAATGAGGATAAGACTCCTCTACATGAAGTGATGGCGAGAAACCACCCACAAAGATAGCATGAGGCATCAATGCAAGTCGACACCTCTCCAAAATGACTAACTACTTTGACAAGTTCAAAGTACATGTGGGAAATATGCCTAACTATGGTTAAAGAAAATATGTATATGCCTAGGATTAAAGGTATACACCAAACCCCCCTTAAGCATAGCTTAGGTCAATTTATGAAAAATGGGTCCTAGCTATAAGCCTGGTGAGGTACCCATGCACAATTCAAAAAAAAAAAGAGTCTCAGCCATGTATCCTAATAAGGTACTCAAGTACAATACAAATCTCTCAGAAACAGAGAAAGATAGAAAACCTTGTGGGAAAAAACTATCCTCCAAAAGAGAAGAAAGAAATTCTTAGTAAGCCCCCCAAAAGATTCTCCCCATAGGAGAGAAAATGATAGGTCTATGAGACCCCTCATAATACATGTCCTGCTATAGTGATGCTAAATATTTGACAAAAGATGTAGATGTAGATCCAAGAATGCTAAACAATGTTCCTTGCCTTGGGGAGAAATGAAACCACCTAAAGATGCAAGATATATTCCCATGCAAGAAGATGTATGTATTATCTTGAATCATACTGAATCTGATCTAAGGGTGATGGTGCCCATGTCGATACCTTTGAAGAGTGCTCAGGTGTCTCCATGTCAATGTCGAAGGATGCCATAATCAAATCAAGTGCATATGCAATAGATGATGATGATGAGGATCCAGAACCATGTGCAAGACAATGTAGATCATGAATATCTAAAGAGGACAATGGAGATGAAGCTTCATCAAAACTGTCATCGAAGAGAACACTGATGTCTTTAATGTGTGCGTCCATGTCAGTAATGCGAGACTCTAAAAATAGACATGTGATGTCAAGTAGAAATATGTCCCAATCAGTAATGCTAGGAAGACTAATATCCTGTTGCAAAGAAGCACCAGAAGCTTTGAAAGAAGTGACTCTGGAATCTAATGAAGCAACAGTAAGAGTGATGAATTCTTCTATCACTGGAACATTTTGTTTCTGTATCATGATTAGGGATATAAGTTGTGATCAATGTAGGATCATGTGGGAATGGAGAAACATTTGAGTCTCTATATATCTCTAAATGTTGATCCATAATGCATGTGGACAATCAATATCTATGATGGCATACAAAGCTATATCTGGAATATGTAAACTGATCAATCCAACAATGTGATCACGACGATTAAACCACTTACCCATCTGAGATTGTTGACCAGGTTTAGGAACAAGTCCATATAGATGAGGTATGAGATTATGGAACCTGTGGTGTTTCAGGATACCTACACACCATGACTTATAGTTTCCCTTGTTTAGGTTGATTACAGAAGAGTGAGTTTCATATCCCATGATTAGAACAAGTTAGTTTGACTAGACAATAAAAATCAACACATTAGGCAACCCAGATTAGTTAGATCCCTAATTAAACTTTATGTAATGTGGCACTTCATAAGTTGAGTGTGTGATTTGCTTAATTTCCCCCCTTAAAGTGAACACTTTATAAAGTATTGCCTTGTGAAAATAGACACACAAGACCCCCCTTAATTATGTATTCCCTCCCCCCCCCCCCCAAAAAAAAAAAAAAAAAAATTGGCACTTTATAGAAGGAGTGCATTAGGTCACCCTAAAATAGCATAAATAGGCACTTTATAATTTTAATGCAATTTTAGGCTAGTTAGATCGGTGACAAAAAGCATCCACTTTTGCAAAAAGAAGCACTCGATTTCAAGTTGATTTGTAAAAGTTATAGGCCTTGCAATTTTTGCATTTACAAAAAAAAATCCTTCTTGAGAACAAAAAAAAATAGATTTTGGAAATTTAATTTGTATACAAATTTGTTGGATTAAAAAAATGGAAAGAGGAGAAAAAATAAGCCCCCTTGGGTTATGCACGACCAGGGGCTAAAACCCCATGTGACCAAGGAATTACGTTTTGAATTGGCCCCCTTGTTGACATCACCCCGCTAGTTTCTTATGTCAGCAAATGTGACATTTTGCACCATGAATAGTGCTTCTCTATGCAAGATCAAACTTGATGGGCATTGTTCTTCCTTGATGTGTTAGAAATGGGCCAATTGACAGGCCAATATGGACGATTTTAGTGAAACAAAGGCATTTCAATCTACGTCTGGGGGTGATTTAAAAGGCGGCACCTATCAATAGGCCTATTCATGCCTATGAAGAGGTGAATGGAGGTCCCAACATGGGTGGGTGAAGGCACATTTTGTGCCACTGTGTGTGAGCACTCTGAACTATGTGTCAAAAACCCTTTGTTGCAATCTACACACATGCAAAAGGGGAAATGGTTGTGTTGTATAGGGCCTTGCCTCAATCAAACCCCATGTTGGTGTTGCCACCTCGAAAATAGTAATGATGATGATGATGATAAAGAGTGTATGTTCATGATGAACAGAGTCATAACAACTGATAAATATTATACTAAACAAATTTAATGAAATGGTCTTACCATAAACATGAAACCCTTGTCAGATTGATGTCACAACACAAATCACACGTAAGGAGTTGATGGATAAGGAAGAAGCTTCCTCAAATACTTGCAAGTTTTAGTACAATAACAATAATAATCTTTACAAGAAGAGAGCTTTGCTAGAGAGAATGCATATCCTAGAAGTTGTAGAGAGCTTTTGTTGATAGATTGATCATGTATTATTTTTTATTCATTCCTTTCCTTTCCTCTCTAAATGAGGGAAAGAGGGTTGTCTATATATATGAATCTCAAGGTAACAAGACCAACATTCAAGTTCAAATTCTTTAGCACCAATGGTCAAGACGCTAGCATGGGGCACTAGTGTCCTAGTGAATTTTGTCCTCAAAAGGCCTGTTTACAAGGGAATTAACCTTGTTTCTTAGAAAAAGTATTTAAATAGGCACATTGCAAGTAGAGATGAGCACACATGATAAAACAAGTGCTAAAACTAGCATGAAATTGTAAGGAGAAACAATTTATGGCGCTACATTTGTATTATCCAGTTCCTATTTGTTTTGAATAAATATGACATTCATATGATAATTCTTTTCTTGATTTTGTCCATGTCTTTCTTTTTTTATTTTGGATTTGGTTTTGTATCTTGTTTTTTAGGGCCTTATATTCTATATCCTTTGGTCTCCACAATTTAAATTTTAAAGGGGAAGAATTTTGGTCTAACCCTAGTGTAGGGTTTTGGGTTCTACTTTTCTCCAAATTGTCTCCTTTTAAGCCATTGACCTGGTAGAGTTGTTAAACCTATTTCTATTATTTTGTTCTTCACTCTTCCTTTTTTCCTCTCTCCTTTCTTGTGTTAATCTACCATAGTCTTTTGCCGATTTCTAGCCAAAATTTTGACCTCTCTCTTTTGTTCCTTCTATCCTTTTTCTTGTGCCTCATGTTTTGTAGAACAATGAATACATGCAATTCATAGATAGCATGTCATCGGGGAGGTTTGAACCTCGATCTCCATCATGATAACCAAGTCACCTTAGCCAATTTACCACATCCCACACACAAACATGGTACTATTAACATCATATAATATTATAAAAAAATTAGATAGCATGTCATTGGGGAGGTTTGAACCTCGATCTCCATCATGAAAACCAAGTGGCCTTAGCCACTTTACCACATCCCATACACAAACATGGTACTTTTTTTTTTTTTGATTCATAAATATAGAGTTTTGTATTGATCAGAAGGAAATGTTTACAAGCAGATGCCTATAAGTTGTTTCCCTGCAACCATCCAAACTGGCTTCCAAACCAAAAAACCCCTGAAACCTTACAGAGTTATTTAGGCAACACAAACATGGTACTATTAACATCATATAATATTATAAAAAATTTAGTAATTAAATTTTATATTACTTAAACAATAATAATAGTTAAATGTTCCAATACAATCCATAAGATTTTACACTATAATCTGCTATATATATATAAATGAAAGAATAGATGAAAGAAAAATGATTTAGAGCCCACATTTATTTTTAAATACAAAAATCTTAACTTTAAAATAGATAAAATATATAGCAAATAGAATAGCTTTAGTAAAATAAATTAAATCTAAAGTAAAATAAAAACCAAAACATAGCCACACATGTTTAAAAAAATGTTGAGATTGTTAGTGTGAAAATGTTCTTTATCTATCTAGTTAGCTTTTATCTTGTTTAGGTGAGTCCTATTCACACTTAGTTTAAGTTTTACTTATTTATTTTCGACTTTGTCTCACATCATGTGGTGAAGACATGTGTACTCATATTTGTGAGACACCCATTGCATGCAAACTTGCCATTTGCTCAAACATGTGTCACTTGAGATAGACAAGTGTTGCACATTTGGAGGGTTGCTCAGTCATTATGTTCAACCATCTCATCTCCTCATCATTTCCTAGTAAAGAAAGGCTCCTATATACATTCTAACATTCTATTCATCTTTTGATAATATTATTTGGCTTAATATGTGTGCAAATAGCTTGTGGTTGTATTCTTTGTTGTTGATCTTGGCTAATGCCAACATGGTATAAGAGCCATGATAAAAAAATCCTCCCCTTTATAGAAAATCCCACACCTAGCCTGGTCAAGAGTTTCTTGTAAAGCTAAACAGAGATCACTATTGAGTCTGGAAGGCCTGAGATAGACAAAATACCCTATCATTTTGTCAAAATTGATGTAAGCAAAATTTTGTAAAATTGTTTTAGCCCCCACCCTTGTACAATACGCTGGTATGGCTATATAGAATTGTACAGACATTTTTGTTGAAAATGCAAATATTTTTTTGCAAAATCAATATTTTGTAGGTTATCTAACAAATTTGGGTGAGATTTTAGGTTCGAGGGCATGCTTTTTCACCTAGTTTTTGTGCTCTTCCTGTGTTTGTGTATTTTGTGAAAGATTCTAAGGGTTTCAAACTGTTCACCTACTATTTCAATAGTGACAGGATGCTATTTTGTTTTTTTCAAATCTTAATTCCTTGGGTTGTGGTCACATTTGGTCCAAGAAGGTAAAGGTTTTGTAAATCCACTAGTCTTCCCCATCAAGATCTACAACTTCAACAAATGATAATTTTTTTTGGAGAGCTTGTCATTAAAAGTCTTAGTGCCATTTGATTTCAAAGGTTCTAGGCCAAGCTCCTTTCATATCTACTAGTGGTTTCAATAGATTTTCTCCTCTAGATCTAAGTTGTCTCAGTGTAGGGTCATTTGTTTTAAGTCATTGTCAAAAATCCTTTACCAGATCTCCGTTGAAAGGTTTCAACACTATTGAGGGTTTTTGTAGTCATTATTTTTTATTTGAAAGGTCACCTCTTTCAAACAGTTGTCCACACCATTTCACCAATCGATCATTGGAGATCTTACCAGGCACTAGAGTTTCAACGACTTTCAATCTTCAACCATTGTTGCTAGGTTTCTTTTCGTCATTGAAGATCTAAAGAATCTCCAAGATCTTTGGTTTTGTCAACATTTTTTTTTTCATTGTTGTAGATAGCATTTCTATTTTGGTTTGTTGTTTATTGAAATTACCATGGTCTCCATTCATGTTTTGATGGTCACCTAGTAGAAATCATCATATGGTTGAAGGTTCTATTGTGCTATGTAGCCACCATTCTCTAATGCCAAGTATTTGGTAGTTTGATCTATGCTTTTAGGTTGCTATGTTTTCCAGGTTGACATTTCCCTTTGGTTTTAAGTCCTCTTTCAGTTTTTTGTTTGTTGTCTAGAAGGTTGCCCACACTTTTATTTGCATAGTTTGACTTGGTCACATTTTTTTTGCCATGACATTTGTTAACATAGTAGTAGCATCCAATGTTAGTTTTGTGGGATTTCCTAATGAACAAGAAGATGAAAAACAAGCACAAAAGATTGCAAGTGGCATGTAAATGTATGCAAGACTGACCAAATCCACCATTATAAGTTGGAGACGACAAGTACATATATATAGGTGAGGTAATTTAGATATTAGTTGAGGAAAGGACTCCTACAAGCTAGCGTGAGTGGCTAGCTTAGTGGGAACTTGATGACCCCACTACTGATTTCCCAATAACCTTAGCATGTGTCAAGATTGTATAAAGGCTCACCTAAGTAGGCTTATGCCTAAGTGTATAATATATATGAAATATATACACTAACACCCCCCTTAAGAATAGCTTAGGTGGGCACAAATGAAATGGGTCTCGGCTACAAAGCATGGTGAGGTACACATGGACAATGCAAATATGAAATTGGGTTTTGGCAACTAGGTCTAATGAGGTACTCAAGAACAATGCAATCTCTCTTAAACTGAGAAAAGTAGAAAGCCTTGTGAGAAAAAAACTACCCTCTAAAGAGAGAAAATTATACAAGTGAAGAAGTACTACATTAAGTTTAGTAAGTACAATATAGGATTCCCCCCATAGTACATGTATTGCTGCAGTGAGGCTAGATAGTCAACAAAGGATGTAGATGTAGATCTAAGAATGCCGAACAATGTTTTGTCCCTTGGGAAGAAATGAAACCACCTGAAGATGCCGGATATCTTCCCATAGAAGAAGATGTATGTATGATCTTGAATCATGTTGAAGTTGATCCAAGGATGATGATACCCATATCAATGTCTTCGAAGAGTGCTCAGGTGTCCCCATGTCGATGACAAAGGATGACATAATCAAATCAAGTGCATGTCCAATAGATGAGGATGATGATGATCCAGAACCATGTATAGGATGATGTAGAGCATGAATATCTGAAGAGGACAATGTCGATGCAGTTTCATCAAAATTGTCATCGAAGACAACACTGATGTTCTCAATGTGTGCTTCCATCTCAGTAATGCGAGACTCTACAAACAAACAAGTGATGTCAGGTAGAAATCTGTCCCAATCAACAATGTTAAAAAGACTGATATCCTGTTGCAAAGAAGCACCAGAAGCTTTTGACGAAGCGACTTTGGAATCTGATGAATAAATAGGGGTGATGACTTCTTCTATGTCAATGGAACATCCTATTTCTGTATCATGGTTGGGATGTGAGTTGTGATCAAAGCGGGATCATGTGGGAATGGAGAAATAGTGGAGTCTCTATATATCTCCCAAATTTTGATCGATAATGCATATGGACAATCAATATCCATGATGGAATACAAAGCATCATCTGGAATATGTAAAATTATCAATCCAACAATGTGATCATGATGATTAAACCACTTAGCCTTCTGAGATTATGGAACCTGAAATGTTTCAGGATGCCATCACACCAAGACTCATAGTTTCCCTTGTTTAGTTTAATTACATAAGAGTGATTTTCATACCTCATGATTTTAGAACATGTTTATTCCTTTAGACAAAAGAAATCAACACAATAGGCAACCCTCTTGATTAGGTGACCCCCCATTTTAGGCACTTTATAATTTAGTGTGTTTTACAATGCCATCCAACCATTCATTGGAAAGAGGTAGCCTAGCTGTCCAACCATTCATTGGAGTTGGCAAAGATTGAAGAGTACAATTATTTTAACTATGAGGGGGTATTAGCCTCTTGCCAAACCGAACCTCACCCTTCGTCTTCGTCTAGTGAAAATACAAGGGTTTATTACAAACCAAAATTCTTCAAAGCAATTTTCCCTATTTGCAAGGACCCCGTTTGTAAAAAAAACATAATTTTAAATGTTTTTTTTTTTATATAGCCTATTTTGTTTATATCTTTATTGTGTTTAGAACTTAGTTCATGTAGACAGTTGCTTTTGACAAATTGCCTATGCTAAGTTAAAAAGACAAAAAAATTACATTGACCACCTGAGGCCATGCCCTCTTGATTTAGGGCAAATTAGGATAGAAGAAAAAAAATATATGTAGAGGGGCAAGGGAAGAAATGGTGGCCTCTGTTGTTTGTTGGGTGGCTGCCCTGCGTCACAAAATGCTCATGACACCTCACAAAAAGCTTGCCCTGCGTCACAAAAGCTCTAAATGACTGATTTGGGGGTTCAAACAAGGGATTCGTATGCTCAAACAGAGGTTTCACGAGCCCAAAAATATGTGAAAACAGGGCGATTCGCTGCTCCAATGGAGCCCAAAGCCTCCTGCTATAGGTGCCACCTCTTGTTATAGGTTGGCGGCTTGGTTTTGCAGGCAGGTGTGACCTTGCTTGAGGCCCGCGGCCTATTTTTTGAGGCCCGCAACCTTACATCACCTTCAGACCTCTGACCTCACACCTCGCCTCTGATGTCCAGTCTCTTGTGCAGAAAAAATCACTCTTCAAACCCTCAATAGAGGCATAGGTCAAACAAACTATAGAGAAATTCCTCCACACAAAGAGCACAAAGATCAGACAAAAAATACAATTTCAATGCAAACAACAATCTTACAGTCTGTTGAAGTCCTCCTACCACTCTGTTACCATGTGGGAATTCCCAATGAACAAGAAGATAACAAACAAGCACAGAAGATTGCAAACAATGCAAAGCATGTAAATGTATGTAAGACCAACCAAATCTGCCATTATAAGTTGGAGAAGACAAGTACATATATAGGAAATGAAAGGTAGTTAGTAGTTTAGGAAAAGACTCCTACAAACTAGTGTGAATGGTTAGTTTAGTGGGAACTCGATGACCCCACTCCTAACTACCCAACAACCTTGACATGTATAAAGGCTCACCTAAGTAGGCTTATGCCTAAGTGTATAATATATATGAAATATATACAATAACAAGTTTTACATGTAGCATTGTATTGTTAGGATGTTTTACAAATTGTTAATATTGCCCAATAAATTTGTGGTAAAATTTTATGATTTTTAAGTCACTTATTTGGTAAAAATTTAATGTTACTTTATTTGTAACATTAGCTTTCTTTGTAACCACTAGTGGTTTCCATTTCAAACCACTAGAATTTCTTGTAACCACAACATCAATTGATGACTGCTAGCATCCAATGTGACCACCAACAATAAACCACTGGAGAAAACATTATTTTTTATGGCAAATAGAGATTGCTAGGTGCTCTCAACATGTCGAAGGAGGTTGTTTTTTCATTTTTCCATAACTTTTGCCCATAGAGACAAAGCAATGTAGAGACGATTTAGAAATTGCATTGTTTTCATACATTTTTTTCATTCTTTTGTAACGTAGGCAACTATTAAAATTATTGTATTTTTTATTGACAACTTAAAATCAAGAGTCATTTTTTTAGAAAGTGAATAATTTTTCACGTTTGATTTATTAGAAGTGATTTTGAACTATCATTATAAAGTGTCATTTTTCGTTCCAATTAGAATTGCTTATGCACTATAGTTATAAAGTGCCAAAAATTCAAGGGGATAGAAATATTACATTATGGGGGGTACATTGAGTTGTGTCAAGAGCATCTCCATTGTGTTGTGTCAAGAGCACTTCCATATAATTATGTCAAGGGAACCTCCATTTCTCCTTCAACATGTTTTTCACATATTGAGTTGTTTCCATAATACTTCCATATCATCTCCACCATCACTTGTTGCTATATGTGAATCTATAGTTGATTCCTTGAGAACTTGCATCTAGATTTGTTGCACCATAACATTGATATTAGTTGCTTCCATAGAGTTCACAGAGGCTTCACAGAAGGCTTCCAAAGATTCTTCATAGCAAAACTTCACATGGGATTTGGATTGTAGCCACATGGCATGCAATTGGCATTCCACACATGCATCTTGTAGGGATTGTAGGACTATCACCTTTGGGTTTTTTGTACACCTTGTCAATTTTATCATCTATGGGGGAACATTTATCATACATTAGTGATAGAAGTAGTCCTTGAGGGGTCATGTTGAATCCTCCGATCCTCTTCTTATTCACTTGTACAATTTTATTATTTCCTTTTTGGAGGAAAGTTTTTTCTTACTAGGTTTTATTTCTTTTTCCACCTTATGAGAGATTGCTTTGTACATGGGTACCTAACATGGCCTAGTAGCAGAATCCATCATTATTTCACTATTCCTTAAGTTGCACTTAAGGGGGTGTTAGTGTGAAAATATTTTTTTTCTATCTAATTAAATATTTTAACTTCTCTAGGTAAGTCCTATTCACACTTGGTGAAGAATATTCACACTTAAGTTAGCTATTTTAGAGTTCATCTCACTTCATGTGGTGAAGACATGTGTACTCATATTTGTGAGACACCTATTACATGCAAACTTGCCACTTGCTGAAACATGTGTCACTTGGGCTAGACAATTGTTGCATATTTGGAGGGTTGCTCAGTTGTTGTGTTCAACCATCTCACTTCGTCATCCTTACCTATTTAAGCAAGACTTCTATGTACATTTTGTTCATCTTTTGACAATATTATTTGGCTTATTGTGTGTGCAAATAGCTTGTGGACGTATTCTTACTTGTTGATCTTGGCTAATCCCAACAAAAACTAGTATAGATATTTTAAATAAATCTATCTAAAAAAAATTCTAATATATAAATTTGGGAGTGTAATGGCATGAGTGTGTTAAGGAAAACTTCTTCTTTTTACCTTAAATTTGAAAGCCATTTACATGTCAAAATATTAATATTTAATACTTTAATAATATAAATCCAAAATAAGAAAATAAAAAATAAAAACAAAGATATGTTGTTATCAAAGATATCAATTTGAGATATTTTCTAATTTATATTTTGATTTGTTAATTTGAGATGCTTTTTATTTGTTAATTATAGTTAGAAAAATTGATGTACATAGGGTTGAGTGAAGATATAGGCCTTAAATAATTAACTATAAAATTTTATAATTAAATTATAATTTTTAGCATAAACAAAATAAAAAATGTAGATACAATAAAATATGTCTCCATGTATATAGTAAATAAAATAGTTCTAATGTAAAATAAAACAACTTATAATTTTTTTTAGATAGATTTATTTAAGATATCTATCCTAGATATCTATACTAGTTATTAACTATTAATATTTTGACATATAGTACTATCAAATTTAAGGTAGAAGGTAAGAGTTTGTGTTAACAGGCTCATGCCATTACACTCCATGGCATTAAAAGAGACACTAGAAAAAATTAAATCAAACATTATTAATGATGACTAGTATAAATATCTTAAATACATATATCTAAAAAAATGCTAAGAGATATCAATACTTCACATTAGAACCATAAATAATTTTGGTTAATTATTTAATTATTTCTAACATTTTCTTTCATTTAATAATAAAAAGCAATGTTCTATTTTGTAACATTTTTTTGAGAAAATTAAAGCCATACAAAATAATGTTTTGATTTTCTAACGGATTTTTGAATTTTAGTGATTCTGTTTTACTTCAAATTGATATATGTTGATTTTTTTTTCACTCAACCCTATGTCCATCAATTTCTCAACTGTAATTAACCAATTAAAAAAAACTCAAATTAAGAAGTCAAAATATTTTCTTTATTAACCCATAACCTTTTAAAAAAAATTGATTTTATTTTATTTTCTAATTGTCTATTATATTATATTTATAATTAAATATTAATAATTTGACATGTAAATGGCTGTCAATTTTAAGGTAACAGGGAATAGTTTTTTTTAACACACTCACGCGATTACACTTCACCCCTTTCTGCCATTGTAGAATGCCTCTTAGCATTAAAAATATAACATGTAAATATTTAAAAAAAACTAAATATATATTTATTTTACTAGCCTTCTTTTGGAAAACTTGGGTTTACATAATTTGAACCCAAAATTAGTTAGCCGGATCTATAATTATATTTTCCTTAAATTTGTATTTTTAAATTTTTATTTTAGTAAAGATAATTCAAGGGAGCCCTACATTCATAATCTATGGTTTTTCATCAAGCCCTTGCATTAATATATGTCTTAGATTTGTCTCTTTTTTTCACTAATTTTTCTTATTAGAAATTTAATTTTTACAAAATAAATTAAGCCACTAAATAAATCTTTCTTTAACATAGTTGAGTTGGAGAAAACCCTTATTTAAGGAAATTTAGTTAGAAAAACTTTTTGATTAAACATGAGTTAAATAAAGATAAAAATTTGTGTCCATATATAAATAATACCAAAATAAAATAAACTAACTTTTAAAAAAATAACATAGCCCCGAACTATATTTCTCTACTTTTATTAGATAAATGTATTTAAAATATCTATACTAGTTAATAAAATATAAAACCCATATTTTTAAAATTAATTAAAATTTTAATAAACTTTAAATTTTATCTTTTTTTTAATGGTTATTGAACCCTTCCCAACCTATACGTGTCACAAGATATGCTTTCTACGACCTAAACTTTCATTTGGAGTCGGTATTCAAAACGGTAATAATTTAATAATGAGAGCTTGTAATTTAATAATGACAGCTAACCTATACGTGTCACAAGATATGCTTCCTACAACCTAAACTTTCATTTGGAATAGGTATTCAAAGCGGTAATAACTTAATACTGAGAGCTTGTAATTTAGTAATGACAGCTTGGGAGTGGAAGAAGATTCTTCATCGTAGGCTGACAGCTTAAAGCTTGTTAATGAATCTTAAAGCCCACAGCTTGTTTTCTCCTTTCTAGGTTCGCTCAGGTTTTTTGGGGAGATCTGGTATAAATATATTAGAAAATAGAGACTCTTATTGAGAAAGAAGAAGTGATTTCAAGTGTAGCAACATTCTCAACAGGAAGGGATAGAGCTGTAGAATCTCTCTTATCTGGTATTTTCCTCAAGAATCCCTCACAACATTAAGTCAAGAGTTTTTTATTTTATTTTTCATTCCTTTGTATGGCTGTAAAAGATATTCTCTCCTCCTGAGTATTATGAATGTTGTTGAAGTCATAAAAGCAGCCGTGTTTCAACCTGTATAATCTCTGGTTCTCTTCGAATTCATTAAAAATCTTTAGCAGATGCACTGCACAAATCTAGATGTAAACATGGTAAAACCTAAATGTAAAAGAAGCTTGGGATAAAACTAAAGTAAGGAACAGCAAAATTATATTAAAGAGCGTAGAAATAATAGCTGCATTGCCTTGCTTTACACACAACGTATAGTTGTAACACTATGCTTGAAGGAAACAGTCAATCGTAAGTAGACTTAAACACAGCAAATATCATAAAATAATGCAGATGTAATTGTTTTCGAAATTTACTTTGCTTTCAAAGGGTATTATTATGATAATTTGCGTTATCCATTAAATAGTAAAACATGGTAAGGTTTCACAGGATCTCAGAGCAAATAATGAATAAGTAGATTTTATAATTAAGAGGCTTAGTTCGTTACAGTAGAATTTCACCTAGACAGTAGATAGCATGCCCAATTTTTTAATTTAAAAGTTAGATACTTCTATTTGATTATTTTTTTTTACAAGTAGATTATCTTGTTCTGTAGTTTTTGTCCATTTTAATAATGAGATTGGACAACATAACCAGTTTTATGTCAAAAAAGTGTTTTATAACCAGTTTGCATTGTGTGAATCACATAATCTTTCAAACCCCATTCAATGATATCTGAATGTTATCCAAAGAGACCTTTTGAGATGCTAAATATGAATTAAATGGTTAACATGAAGAGGGAATTGTTGACCCAGCCAAAGATCTTTAGATTTCCATTTCCAAATCCTCACACCATCTTGCATGACTTCATACTGAAAATTAGAAATATAATTCCAACAACTAAAAACACATTTAATTTTTTATTCGAAAAGAGAATTCCACACAAAGAGGATTGTGTTGGTCCCACACATAATCCCAAAAAAGAGCAAGGTCACCCTTTCTTACAATCTAAAAAATAATAGTTTTAATCAGATTACTATCCAACTTCATTGTTTTCTAAATATTGGAACCATTGCCAAGGGTTGGCATCCTAGAAATGGAAGCATGATTTTCCAAATTCAGGTGTTTGAGCTTAATAATTATCCCCCATAAATCCTATTCCTCCACACACCATCTCCAATATAATTTGGTAGAAAGAGTGATATTGTTAAAGAGAGAAGATCTCATACCTATTGTGATGTTTTCACACATTATCCCATTGCAAATGGGGACCCATCCTTATATTCACTTTTTGTCATGGGTTTGCTTTAAGGTTTAAGTTTTCTTTGAGTTTGTAGGTTTGGTAGTATTGATTTGTCCAAGTTTTGCAAAGTTCTTGCTCAAATCCATGATGTGATTGAAGAAATTGCCTAAGGGATGGATATTCAACTAAGGAATCTATATGCTTTCACCCTGATGCATGTCCCTGAAACACTGAAAATTTGACTAAGTCTGATGTTCTAATGTCTGATATCCTAAAATCCTGAAAAACTGACTATGTCTGAAATTTGGTGGATCCTCAAAAATCTAGAATCTACATGTTAAATGTCATGGATCTGAGACCTATCTCAAACATCCTGAAAGTATATTTCAAAATATTTAATTTGACATATACTTAAATATATTTTGAAATATACAAGATTTCAAGTACTAAAAAATGACTAAGTATTGGAAAATCGCAATTTCCAGTGATATAAGGAAATTGCTCCAAAATAGCACATATTCCATGCTCATGAGGAAATTGCACCTAGGGGGATTTGGCTCCCAATCCTTGCAAATTTGAGAATTTCTCCAAAGACTTAGCAAGAAACACTATAAAAAGCAGTGACAAAACCTTAGGAAATGCTACCATGGAATGAAGAAAAAAAGCACAAATCTTGATGGCTAATGGAAATTTCACAATTTTCACTCTACGGTAGAAATTGTGCCACCTTGTAGATCTCAAGGTTCAAATGAAAATCAATAAACCCTTGAGCATCCATAAAAAATTCTTAAGGAAGGCATCAAATTTCGTGGAGAAATCATTATAAACAGAAATGTACGGTGTGAAGATATCATGAAAGTCACATTTTTTGGAATGACATGGAAAAAGTTGCAATTTCCACTCATAGGTGGAAATTGTGCCTATAAGATAAGACTTCAATTTCAACTCAAAAAAATCAAAATTAAACTTCACAATATTGAAATTACTCTTGAAGTCCATTTGAAAAACATTTTGAAAATCATTTTGAAAATCATTAGAAGACATCATGAAATAGTGCAAATTTGAGCATGAACTAGAAAATCGTGAATTCCATGCTCATGAGGAAAGTGTGACTAAAAAGTGCAATTTCAAGGGTTATGAAGAAATCGCGTTATATCAAGTATTCATGATGAAGTTCCATCTCAATCTTTTGAAAGTCATCAAAACAAACCTCAAAATGTTGCAAAGAGATCATGAAAGAGTCAATGAAAATGAACAAGAAACACAGAAAAAATTACAATTTCTAGTGGTATGAGGAAAATGGACGAAAATGGTGCAAATTCAGAGGGTATGTGGAAAATGCACTCACTTGTGATTCGAAATGAAAACTTCAAGTTGAAACCTTCTAAAAATCACTTGAGATTCATGAAAATCCATTGAAATCTATTTGAAATCACTCAAAAATTCCATGCCAAGCGAGTGGAAAAGTTTGAAAGTAAAAAAAAACATGCGAAGGAAGAAAAGTCGCAATTTCCATAATAGGGTGGAAATTGCGACCAAAAATGACAATTTCCAGGTGCAACTGGAAATTGCGCCACCTTCATACTTGCCTGCTTCAGCTTTTTCTATTTACTTTCCATGATGTTATGCACATAACCTATATCATGCATTATTGTATGTGTGGCCAAGTTATGGCTAGCATAGCCCTTTGTTAAGTTATATGATCATTTATAGAGTTTTATATAGGTAGTTAGGTTGGCTTGAGATGGCATCCATGCCATAAGTATGGTATATATAGTCCATGTAGTGGTTAAGGTTCATTCTTTTGATGGTTTGTTGCTGGCAAATCATTGTGCAAAGTTAACTTGAACCTTCATTTATTGCAATAGTTCAGTTGTCAATGCTTGTCTGAGCTATGCCAGCTGTGGGTACTCAAATGCGTGTCTACAATATGAAAATCCTTAGTGATTCTTGGGAGATTGCACTTGTTCTACATAGTTATTGAATTTATCATGGCGAAGTCGAGCTTGTTATGAAGGAATTTGTCTATCTTGGCATCATTTATTATCTCATTGTCCTTAAGAGTACCATAGATTCTCTCTCAACCCTTATCTTTTTTCTATATTTGTAATCATGGAATTAGGACGTTTCCATCAATGAAAAGGAGTAATAAGTCGAGTGAGTGAAGAATTAAATCGAGCATAAGTCCCTTTGTGTTAACAACATATCGCATCAAACTACTGAGTCTATCCATTGCAAATCATGAATAATGAACCTTGGAGTTGTCTCACTGGACACATAGTTTAGCCTTTGAGAGATTTTGTTCAAGAGAGGATAGAATACCTTAGTATTTTATTTTGCATGTTACCTTGTGCATAAAAAACAAATCAACAATACCTAATCCACCTCTCTTTAGGTTGACAAATTTTACCCCAAAATTAACCAAATGTCATTTCATTTTCTCTAAATTTCCTTCCCAAAGAAACTTTTTTGTTCTATGTCCAAATCACAAAGGATGCATTTTGGAGTCACAAGAGCCATAAATCTATAAACTTGCAGAGCTTAAATAATAGCCTTAAGAAGCAGTATACAACTAGCCAAAGAGAGTTATCTATGTGTCCAATGGCTGATATGACAAGTTAAACATAATCTAATAGAACATTCTAGTCTTTTTCCCAAGGCAAGTAGGAAAAATAGGGGTACCCATGATGAGCACATGGTTATACTGAGATAAGGGTGAATTAGTATAATATAAATTTTTACTTTTCCAAACTCAATCAATCACATCAACTAGACATATGCAAGATCTAGCAATTAAGAACACAATGAGAATACACGATTTATGTGGAAACCCTTTTAGGAGAAAACCATGGAAAGATATTGCCTATATATTATAGATTGATCTTCTTCTTCTGCTTGTGGGCTCCAACCTACTAGAGAATCCAATCTCCGCTTGATATGATTTTTGGTACTATTGTGACCTAATCACACATCGCCCCATTGCAAATGGGGACCCCTTTTTTTTGAGCTCTGATGCTTTGCATTTGGTTTTGGATGATGTCTTAGGTCCGTTTCCTCTGCCAATCCAAACAATAAGTCTCTCTCCTAGAAGGTTTTTGCTTTATAACTGGAGGTCTTATCTAGAGTATGAACTTGCAGTAATGAAGAGTCTTGATCAAATTCCATCCAAATGATGAACGCTGAGACCCATCCTAGGTATGTTTGAGATCCTGAAAATGACTAAGTCTGGTAGCCTGAAATCCTGAAACATTGAAAAATTGACTAAGTCTGAAATCTGGTGGATCCTCCAAATTCTAGATTTTGCATGTAAAATCCAGTGGATTTGAGACCTATCTCAAATATCCTGAAAGGTATTTAAATATATTTTTCAATATACCTTTACACTGTGAGACCCTAAAAAATGCCTAACTATTCTAGAGGATCTAAAATCTTGATCCAGTGCGATAGGATGTAGGATTGGCGCAAAACCTTGACGAAATGTGCTTCCGACCAAAAAATAAAATGTGAATCACTTGCGACTCAACCAATGCACCCAATCAAATATGCCAAAATGAGTGAAGCTTTTTGAGGATTTTGAAGATGACATTCAAACCAATGTGCCTCATTCTAGAAGACTTCAAACACTTGATCTATTGCGCTAGGTTAATGATTCGTGAAGAGAGGATTAGCTTCTTGATCTAATGCGCCTTAAGTCTTACAAAAAGGAGAGGATTCCAAACCTTGATCAAATGTGCCAATTTCATGGGAGATTCAAGGCAAATTTCAAGAAAAAACCCAAACCTAGATTAAATGTGCTTATTTTTTGAAGGTTATCTTAGTTCAATTTTCAACACCTTTCCAGAGGATTTGAAATCTTGAAGTAATGCGCCAGCCCTTAGAGGATGTAAAAGTTTGATCCAAGACATATATTTTAGGAAGAACTTGAAATCCTATTCCAATGTGCCAAAAAGAGGAGATGATAGAAGAGGATCCCAAACTCTCCATCTAATGCGCCACATGTAGAGGGAGCTTGCTAGGTGTAATCCAAGTAGAGGAAGATTTCAAAAGTAGGATCCAATGCGCCATGGAAGTAAATGAAGGGAAAGTTGTTGTAATGATGGGAGTCAAGGGAGTTCAAGATCCAAAGTTTCTATCTACTACGCCACAATTAAATGATGATCAAGTTAAGTGTTATAAATCAAGTATCAAGAGGATTTCAAACACCTCATCCAATGCGCCAAGGGGTAATTCAAGTAGAAGGAATATTTTATAACCTTTATCTAGTGCGCCAAGAGTGAGGAAAAGGTTGGGCAAGAAAAGAAGATCTTAACATCTTGATCTGTGCCATCCAAAGAGGATCCCAAACTCTCCATCTGCAGCGTCACATATAAGAAGAAGACTTAAGTTTTTAAGAAGAACTCATTACCCTTATCTGATGCACCTAAAGTTAGAGAAGAGAGTAGGGAAATAAGATTCATTTGATAAAGGTCTAAACCTCCTATCTAATGCGCTACCCTCATAGAAAAATACCAAGGAGAACTTAGAAGTGTAATATGTTGGCATCATTTGAAGAAGATCATGAATCCTTGATCCAGTGCACCAGCTCAAGGAAGATCAGAATTTTTCAATCTAGTACACCATCTTGGTGTGAAGTCTAGTTAAAGTTTTGACATCATTCAAGCTAAACATCAAAGTCCTTGACTCATATGCCTAGATTAGAAATGCTGGTAATAATTCTTATGTATTATGTGTTATCAAAAGGGATTGATGTTGTTTCTCTGTTTGTGTTACAACAATACAAGATGAAGCTAAGGAGTCAAGAAAGAAGGAAATGCTTGAACTACCTTTATGCTAGGAGTGAAGTCAGCAAGTTGCCATCTTAAAGAAGACATCAAGTAGCTGTTCTAAGAAGTGACTTCAAGGATATCCCATTTGATCACTTCAAGTATCAACTAGTTTCTCCATCAATCATCACTGCAAGATAAGCAAGTAGTTGCTCCAAAGGGCCTCCTTTAGGAATCATTGAATTGGAACCTTTCATCATCCTTGTGTTGGAATTCTTTGGCATCATGTTAAGATCATCTAGAAGACATCCATCCAAAGGACATCATCTTCATCAAGACTTCCAAAGGCATTCGCTCTACTTCAAGTTCTTTCAACCTTCAAGGAAGAGTCATCATGCCGTAATACTTCAAGATCATCAATAGCAAGTGCTTGAATCACCTTCAAGTTGCAGAGGAAGCATCATTCCAAGAGGCTCACATCAAGTTTCATATATTCCTTCATCAAATCATTCCAAGGATACTTCATCCATTCAACTTCAAGTTCCTCTCGAATCAACAAGTCCAAGAGAGATCATCTATTCTATATCTTGAATCAAGAAACATCATCATCTACTACATTACTCTTTGTGAAGGATCATCCAGAGAAGATCATCATGTATCCTACAAGAAGAAACATCACGAAGTCATGCAAGTGAAGCAACATGTATTCATTCAGTTTACAAGAAGATGAACAAGGCAAGATTTACAAGATACATCCTAAGATTTCAAGATCAAAGCGATCCCATCAAATACATCATGCAAGATGATACAAGTTGAGAATTCATCAGAGATGCTAAGGTGGCATCTACGTAGCATACACACATCATCATCCAATCATAATCAGCACAACATTTCAAATGCATTCAGTGTATCATTTAAAAAAAGAAGCCAAAGGACGCCTATGTGGAGGATGTTTTAAATGATTTCATCTTATTCTTATCACATTGGGAAGTGTGCCTTCATTGCCTCTCTTTTGTACTAAAAATAGAAAGTTGTTGTAACTACCTACTAAGGTGGCATGATCTGAGCCCTTGGCTACATGAAATGATCTAAGCCGTTCATTGTAATCTAGACACTATATAAAGGCCTTGTTGCCTCATTTGTAAAATCAGTAGTGAGTAGTTCAATAGACTAGAAATATGGTTTTGTAGGGGTAGAGTAGGAGAGACTCTTGAAATTCTCTAAGAGGGCTTGAAATTGTTGTAAATAATTCTCAAGATTAATGCAAAGGACATTGGAGCTCATTTGGTGTTAAGTGTTATCTTGTGGAGTCACATGGTTTCTTGTATCTTGAATTGAATGAAGAGATGTTTCAAATTAGATTAAAAGTAGATTAGAAGCTCTTTGATGTTATGTATGTTTGTGTTGAATATTTAATCAACTCCTAGCTCATGCTTTTAACATTCATCGTTGGTGGAGTGTTGTGTAAAGCTAGTCTGAGCTCCATTTGCTTGAGTCTAATTGTGGATACTTGTTTGAGCTACACCATCTTATGGGTGCTTATATGAGTCTTCATGATTTGAAAACCATTTGCGTAACCTTAGGAGATTGTACCAACTTCATGTAGCTGTAGGCATCCTTGGCAAAGTGGAGTTAGGTTTCTTTAGGAGTTTGTCTATTCAAACATCATCATTGCTTCATTGACGTTAGATTAGTTTTCCTAAACCCTTTCCTTTTTTACTTTTCTTCATTATCTAAACCTTGTACATATGTCATCCACACTGAAAGGAGAAATAACCTAAGTGTATGAAAAAGTCTGTGTAAGTCCCTTTGTGATTATCAACAAGATCACATGTAATCACTGAGTTAACCCATCATAAATCATAGAAAGGAACCTTGGAGTTACTTCACTGGATCACATTGTTCAGCCTTTGAAGATCTTTATTCAAGAGAGAGTGTTTTACTCTATTGTTGACTTGTCTAAAAACAATCATCAACAGGTACCAACCTACTGGAGGTTCCAACCCCCACACAAGCTGAGCTCTAACCCAGTAAGAGGCTCCAACCTCTATTTGATAGGCTCCAACCTATTAATCCTTTAATGGCTGATATAGTATTCTTCTTCATAGGATTTTCCTTTCACAAATATGATCACAACTCATACAATATTCTTCTTCCAAATCTGATTACAATCCACGCAATAACCTTCTCTCACAAAATTGATTACTATTTCTGATTCTGTATGATGTAAGTCTTTTCTTTTCAAAGTAGGTTCACACACACAAATACTTTCTTCTATCACAAATCTAATCACACACTTTCTTTCTTCACAAATATGATCACACAGTTCCTTCCCTTCAAACCTAATCACACACTTCACACAATCCTCTTTTCACAAATCTGACCTAACTTATGCACCAATTCCTTTCACAAATATGATTACAGTCATGCACAATCTTCCTTTAACATATGATCACAAATATGGCTATGTCTACATTCAAATTTCCTACTCTCTAATGATGTATCATTTGTTCTTTTTTCACCGTATCAACATCCACTTCATCTATTTAATATAAGTTTGATTTGCACTTCATTTTTCTAGTTTTTCTCTTTTCAATCTTCTCTTCACATTAGATATATTTCATTTTATTGCTTACTTTTCAAACATACCTTCATAGCCCTTTTATATACTATCCAATGAAGATGTCTCTATGAATAAGGGTGACTATTCATAATAGACGCAACTTTTGATTTAACTTATACTTCTTCACATGAATCATTGCTCAAAGGAGATTACTCTTCAAGAATTAAGTGCAACACTTGATAAATAATAATCGCTACTTTATTTTGTTATATACTAAGCACTAAAAGTCTTTCATCACACCTCCTTCTCTTTTTGTATTATTCACACATCATCCTTTATATCATCTTTGTCTTAGTTAAACAATTCATTGGATTCTTTCTTTGTTAATTGCTCCACATTTTAATATGTATCTTGTCTTTTAATTCATAAAATCGTTCTTATGGTCGACCACTTGAAGGAAATTTATATTTAAATTTATTTTTTATGCCAAGGCATGTGGGTCGGTCCATGTGTCTTATATATTACTCCAACATTTCTATCATAGTCTTTTTATTATGTTTAAATCTTTCACTTTAAAAATCCACATATCTCTAAGTCAACTTTTCACTTTCACAATCTATCCAACAGGAATGCCCACATATCTCTCCAACGGGAATGTATAATGTGAAATTCTTAACATCAATTACTCCTTCCATACAATGATATTAATGAAAACATTTACAATAATCTCCACAACAAGCTCTTTGACACCAATGACGATCTCTTTGACAATCTCATCCATATATCGTGGAAAACTATTCGAACAATCTCCTAACCATCTCTTTGACATCAATGACAACATTTTCTATAATATAATATTTGAAAGGAGGATAAGCATCCTTGAAATGAAGTACATTAACAATTTTTTCTTGAAGATGGGGGTTCATATGGAAGAAAACTTGATACTTTTGTTCATTCAAGATTTACCTAGACACATTGATATAAATGTAAAGAGCTCACCTAAGAGCAATAGCTTCCTCAAGAGTGGTGTTTCCCATAAAAAAAAGTGTCATCAAGAAATTGAAGATGGTTATATGGATCCATACCTTGCACAATGTAAGTGGATCAAGATTTATTTTTATTTGTTTTGACTTAATCTTGTAGGTGTAGATTTGATTCCCGCACTTGTAATTTTAAAGTTTTCTTGTAGATTCAACCTTTTCGTGCAAATTTATACTTGTTGTATTAAATATTTAGAAATGTTTTTACCTCTAATATCTAAACCTGGTGGTTCTAATAAGCACTGGTAGATTTTTTGTGCTAGAGATGGAAGGCAACTTGTTCTCCTATTTTGCCTTAGTCAAACCCTTGGATTCATTTAGTGATTTTGTACAAGTTGGAAGATATGCCAAGCAAAATACGTGTAGCTAATAATGCTAATAATGCTAAGTGTAGGTGTCTCCTCTTGATAAGTCCTAGATGATCAAAATTAATTAGGATTTAGCTTTTAATATAACACTCTAGTGTGTAAATTTTAATATTTCACATTTTAGTCAATGAGTAATAGTTGGACTCAGTTGGCTTGGGCCCATGTTTAAATTTAATTTTATAAATTTAGAGGTCAAAACCACAATTTTAGCTCTAAACTAGGTTCTAGTAATACACCTATTGGTTTGATCCATGACAAGGAATATGGAATCTACATATTATATTTAGATCCTTTCGAGGATGTGTGGAGTTAGGTTCAGTCAAGGCTTACGTAATTGTAACTTTCTTGTAGAAATATGCCAAATGCACACTATAAGTACCAAAATCATGTCAAACCTACGTGATAGTCTAATTATGGTATAGAGGTTCCTAATCACAACCACGTAAACATGGATTACACTCCTCTTAGTAGTTTCACTCTTGGTACATGTCCCTTGTGTTCTCTCCTCCTTAACCATCTTCTTGAACCCCCAAATTGAGTTTCCAAACCTCACATTTTTCTAACAAGCCATTTAAGATCCTCATATTCTATGTCACCCCCTAATGCTTTTGAGTCACTCCATATTTATTGTGGGTCACCCCACAGTGTCTTTGGGTCACCTAACTGGCCCTAAATGGCAAAAGAGGTGACCCTCTCATTTTTGGATACACGATGATTTTAGCTTTTCTTTATGATTTTAGGCCCATTTTTTCTCAAAATTTTTCATGTCAACTCATCCTTTTTCTCACTTTCTTTCCTTTGTGTACTCATGATCAAATAGTATCTCTTATAAATTGTTTCCATTTTCTCTTTGAGTTTACTCTTGTTTTCCTTTAGTTTTCTTCTAGTTTTCTTCTTATCTATTTGTCTATTTATTGAATTGTTTCCATTTTTCTTGAAATAACTATTTATTCTAATATTATCTCCTCTTCTATTCTCTCTCATTTCTACTTATAAATACCCCTTCATTCTTCATTATTTATCATCACTTTCATTCACAAAATCTTCTTTACGAGCTTCTTCAAAGACCTTGAGCTTTTTTCTTTCACATTTTAGTTTAGATATCTTCATAGTTTAGATATCTCATAGAAATCAAGAAATCCTCTTCTCATTGAGAAGATCACAATATTCTTCACAAGCTTCATCAAGATTATTAATTGGCTTTTGAGTCTCTTAGTTTATTTCTTTTAGTTTTAGTTTTTGCAAAGCTTCAAAGCTTTCTCTTTGGGTGATTTTCTTCATGTATTCTTATATGGGGCACATGGGGCATAGTTATATATGCTTTCCCACTAACATTCATAAATTTAAATGAAAGAGTCGACAAGAAGAGACCCGTTTAAAGGTCCTCTGCCAACATGCCTTGAAATCTATCCTGACCAATCAGGGAGGACTTGGGTGAGGGTGCCCAAGTCCCAAGGATCCTTTTTGGTCTAGGGTAAGGGATTAAATGGGCCTCTAGTTGGCATTTGACATGGGTTTCGGGGGATTTCTTATCGGGATGAATATTTGGCTTGTATAATGTCAACATGGGGATCTAGGAGCTAAACTAAGAGGTAAAAAACGTACATGTCCACTTTTTACTCCGTAAGATTTAGCCCCCACTTTAATTTGTGTATGATATTATGATTTAGTAAATGCATTAAAGTATAGTCGAAGCATATCAAAACACATCAAACACATTAGACACAAGAATAAAGACATGCCCTAAGTTTGAAAGACCATTTCTAGCCACCAAGATTAGGCAAATATAAGAAAACAATCAAAAATTCACATAAGACATGGTGAATATAGTAAGGAAGCACACAATAAATGAAGAAGATAGTGAAGAATGCAATACACGAAGAAGACATGATTAAACAATTATATGTATATAACCCTAACTAGGTGATAGGGGATCTCATCGCTATGCACCACCATTAGAAAACACGTAAAACACACATAAAACATGCAATACATGTTAGACACGTAGGGAAAACACGTGGAAGATACATGGAATACACGAGCATCATAGAGTGAGTCATCAACACACTATATGTCTTATACACAACAAACATGGGTGATAAGGAGGATCTCATCGCTATGCTCCACTATCTAAGACATGCCAAACACACCTGATAGTTGAGCTACACTACCACAACTACCAAAGGCACGCTTAAGAGTGAATAACTCAAGGTCCAACCCCACCTCACGATGAGGATTGTTAAAACGTTGTGCAACTAACTCAAGAGTTACACCATCCCACCTTCCACATAAGGGATATAAAAATGTAACCCCTCCCATATTCGTAGATGCCTTACAATGAAAAGGAAGCATGTGCTCAAAGTATACAAACCCACCCACATCACAGAGATACCTTATAGTGAAAAGGAGGTATACACAAAAGATCAAAGTACACCACCGCACCTGCATCATGGAGATGCCTTATAATGAAAAGGAAGTGTACGCAAACATGATTTATCAATATCTAAAATATCCAAGCAATTACCATGATATATGCCCCTGCCTTAAAGTGGTTGATCCCATTTTCTAGTATCAAGCACATCTAAGGTAAAGTGCGAACATGTAAGGGAACAAGAGTTTTTGCAAATCCTATGCCCCAAAGGTGACATGTGCCATGATTGTTGAATGTTCCCAGAAACGTACCATTATCATTTTCTAACATAATCAACAATATATAAGCTTTGGTTAGAAAATCATACTCTAACATAACAACCAAATCAATTCATGAAATCTATACAGAAACATATCACATAATAGACCAAGGCTACACTTGTGGGTTTGGGACCTGTTGTGACCAAATCACACATCGCCCCATTGCAAATGGGGACCCCCTTTTTTTTGAATTCCAGTGCTTTGCTAGAGCCCCTTGATGTCCTTTGCATGATGAAGTCAGTGGTGTTTGAGTCTTAGAACCCCTTGATGACCTGATCCTGATGTTTGAGACCCTAAAAATGACTAAGTCTGGTATCCTGATCCTGAAGATCCTGAAAAATTGACTAAGTCTGAAATCTGGCGGATCCTCAAAAATCTAGAATCTACATGTTAAATCTAGTGGATCTGAGACCTATCTCAAAACTTATACTTAAATATATTTTTCAATATACCTTACCTTGGCGACTTGCATTTTTGGGCGCGAATTTCCTCTAGTACTTGGGCACATTTTCCCATCTCTGCCAACCCACATCAGTGCCTAGAGGAGGATCAACTTCCAAACACTCCAAGATAGGGCACCTTGATTGAAATTGGCATAAGAGACCGTAAACATCAAAATTTTGGACAAAGGAATGACTCAAGAGTTTAGGCACCCATTGCATGTTCAGAGGATCATAAGAATTGTGCCTTCAATTGAAGTGGGTAGGCTTAGGCACCCATTCCTTGTTGCTCCTCTCCACTTTGGCGCCTTGATGTAGGATGGAGTTCAGATCAATGATAGATGGCGCCTAAGGTTCAAGTAGTCTCACAAGGATGTAATCTAGTGCTGAAGAGCCTTAAAGGCATCAACAATGAGTAAATTCAAGTCTAAGCGCCTTCATGCATTAAACTATCTCCACTTTTGTGCCTTACCATGAAGAGATGTTCAAACTAACTTCAAGTTGTGCCTTAGGAAGAAAGAGTATGAAATCCTGATGTATGTTTGAGATCCTGAAAATGACTAAGTCTGATAGCCTGATATCCTGAAACACTGAAAAAGTGACTAAGTCTGAAATCTGGTAGATCCTCCAAATTCTATAATCTACATGTTAAATCCAGTGGATCTGAGACCTATCTCAAACATCTTGAAAGGTATATTGAAAAATATTTAAAGTATATATTTTTCAATATACCTTACTCACTTGGACTTCCAAATTTAGGTGTGAATTCGCTCAAAGAAGCTTAGGTGCATTCTCTCATTTGCAGATACCTGAATTGGTGCCTTAGCTTGAAGACTTCAATGAGCGCCTAAAGCTAGATTGCTAGGAGGGGTGATTTTGGCGCCTTAGGTCCAGATTACTTCAAAGTAGCGCCCTAGATCAAAGAGTGCCCACATATAGAAGAATGAAGGTTGTTAATCCAATGAGCACCTAGTAGAGACAAGAAGTGTTTGAGCACCTAGATGGAGTGATCATTTGTGCTAGTGTGCTGTGAGCTTTGAATGCCGCCTTGAAGGAAGATATTGTGAACCTTTGGAATGGTTGGTTGAAGTATCCATGTTTAGGCACTTTCTTTAGGGATCATTTGTCATACCTTGAAGAAAGAAAGGATTATAAGTTATGAAAGGAAAGTATGAAGTTTTTTGGCGCCTAAACTAGGATCCTCTCCAATTGCGCCTTTGATGAAAATGAAGTGTTGGAAAGGTCATCTGATCATTTGAATTTGCGCCTTGGAGAAAACATGACCGTAAGCTCTAATGAATCTAGGTGCCCTTTGCCTTCAAAGTGATCTTGTTGTGGCGCCTTCTGGAGGTGGAGAATGACAATTTTTGAATATAGGCTCCTTGAAGCCAAGACTCACAATGAGTTTAAGCGCCTTATATATACTTGACCACCTTGAACAAGTTTGAAGTGCCCTTGTTTGAAAGAATGAACACTCTTGGGCGCTCTAGGAGGATTGATTAAAAGATCACACAACTGAGTGCCTTGGATTGAATGTTTGGAGTTGTGAACCCATTCTGGCACCTTAGTGAATGAAAACATCAATATGTACCTAAAGATTGTTGAAGGATCATAGGCATGGACATTTTGAATTGAAGATTGCTTCTATCAAACCTAATGCACCTAGACTTAGGAGGAAATGAACATCATTCAAAGACCCTTTTTGATGCCTTGGTGAGAAGAACCTTCCTGAGATGACATTTGCGCCTTGAAGGGATTCTTGAGAGGAGCATCATTAAAAGACTCAAGATTTGCACCTAACAATCAAGAATATTGGAGTTCACTTGACCCTTCATTTGTGTGCGCCTGGAAGCAATCACATCAATTGACCTTTTTAAGAGTTGGCACTTGATAGATAAAGTTATTCCAGAACATGATTGATCACTCAGAAGTATTACAATGCCAAATATGAAGTTATTTGTGTTGGGCACCCATTCTTGCCTCTGTCAACTCAATCGGCGCCCTGAGAAGGATCACTCAATTCACACTGAAAGGTTGGGCACTTGAAAGTCTAAATCATTCTAAGATATGATTCATCATTTAGAATTACCAAATTGCAAGTATTAGGTCTAGGCGCTAATTTGTTATCAAGACAACCTCAGTAAAAGTGTTTGAAGTCATTAGAAGTGCATAAAGACCTTAGGCACTATCTTTTGAAGTTTTAGTCATTTTTGGTGCCTAAAGGAATCATCAGATGTCTTACATTTTGAATGGGTGCCTTTGAAGAAAATCACCTAAATCCACGTTCAAAAGTGGGCATTGAAAGATTGAAGGTATTCAAGACATGTTGCATCATTTAAAATTGCAAAATGACAAGGATAAAGCTTGTAAGACTAGGTGCCCATTCTTGCCTACTTCTACCACCCAGATTGGCGCCTAAGGAAGAAATTGTGTTGAAAAGACCTTTTGAATGAACTTTATAAGTGGATTGATCTTTTTAAACTATTTTAATTGTTTGAAATCATTAAAATAATGAATGTGGGACTAATTGAGTTGGGTGCCCTTTGTTCCTATTTTTGCCTATATTTGCGCCTAAGCTTGAAACGGCATTATTACATGTTTAAAGTTGTTTTATCTTATGAGGTCATTGATATATCGTTTACCTTGACTTGTAGGATCATCAATGATGCTAAGGAGTTATTCGAGGAATCACCTTCAAGCAAGGAGTAAGGAGCATCATGCTAGCCGCCTTTGAAGATCATCAAGATGCATCATTGAGATAAGGAGTGTTGATGAAGTCAAGGAGTCATCAAGGACAAGTAACTAAGTAACCTTCAAGTTGCAGAGGAAACACCTTTCGAAAAGGTCACATCAAGTCCAACATGTTGATACTCTTCATCACTGACATCATGTTGGATTACATTAAGTTCAAGGCATCTATCCATTCAAGCTTTCCAAGGAATATCTTGCAAGTACACGTCATCTTCATCCTATCATCAAGTAAGGCACTTCTTCCAAGCTTCAAGTCAAGATCTCTCAATCTTCAAGCTTCAAAGTCTACGTCCAAAGAAGGTGTTATTGTCTACATTTCAAAGGGGGCTACTCCAAAGATCATCATGAAGGATTACTTCATCTTCAAGTTGCCTCATGATTGAAGGACATTCATCCATTATACTTCAAGCTCCATTCAACCTTCAAGTCCAAGAGATTCTCCTACTCTTCATGAATGAAGATTATCATACATTCTACTTCAAGTCATCATATCTCTACTACTCCACTCTTTAAGAAGAAACATCAAAGAAGATCATCATATTAACTTACCTACAAGAAGAAGAAAAAATCATGAAGTTAGACAAATGAGCTACAAGTATCATACATCCAGTTGCAAGAAGAATAAACAAGGCAAGATCTACAAGATGTATTCGTAAACATACAAGTTCTAGCAATCACATTGAATACATCACATAAAGATGATACAATTTTCAAAGTATGCTGAGTTGGCATCTATGTGGCAAGTACACATCATTCAATTTTGATTAGCCACATTACTTAATGCATTCAATGTATCATTTAATAAAAAAGCCAAAGAGATTCCTATGTGGAAGATTTTTTTTTAAATGCTTTCGCCTTACCTTATCACATTGGAAATCGTGCCTTCATTGCCTCCCTCTTTGTACTAAAAATAGAAAGTTGTTGTAACTACCTGTGAGGTGGCATGATCTAGACCCTTGGCTATTGAATTAATCTTAGCCCTTCATTGTATTCTGGACACTATATAAAGGCTTTGTTGCCTCATTTGTAATTCAGTAGATCATTAGTAGTAGTAGAGAGTAGATTTTAAGGGTAGAATAGAAGAGACTCTCAAAATTCTCTGAGAGGACTTGAAATTGTTGTAAATATTTCTCAAGGTTAATGCAAAAGACATTGGAAGTTTATTTGGTGTTCAAGTGTTATCTTGTGAAATAACTTGGTTTCTTGTACTTCAATGGAATGGAGATGATGTTTCAAGTAGATTAGAAGTAGATTAGAAGTTCATTGTTGTAATGTTTGTTGTATTGGATATTTGATCAACTCTTATCTCATGCTTTTAACATTCATCGCTGATGAAGTGTTGTGTAAAGCTAGTCTAAGCTTATTTGCTTAAGTTCGATTGTGGATGCTTGTTTGAGCTGCGCCATTTAATGGGTGCTTGTATAAGTCTTCATGATTTGAAAACCATTCACGTAACCTTAGGAGATTGCACCAACTCCATGTAGTTGTAGGCATCCTTGGTAAAGTGGAGTTAGGTTGATTAGGAGTTTTTCTATTTAATACATCATCATTACCTCATTGACCTTAGATTAGTTTTCTAAACCCTCACCCTTTTCTATTTCTTTGTTATTGAGACCTTGTATACATATTATCCACACTGAAGGAGAGATAAGCTGAATGAAAGAAGAAAAATCTAATGTAAGTCCCTTTGTGTTTAACAACAAAATCATACTTAGTCACTGAGCTATCTCTTACAAAATCATAAGAAAGGAACTTTGGAGTCATCTTGTTTGATCACTTTGTTCAGCATTCGAGAGGCTTTGCTCAAGAGGGAGTCAGATACTTTGTATTTCACTCTAATTGTTGACTTGTCCAAAAACAAACATCAACAGGACCAAGTATAGCCACGAGGTTATACTGTAGGTATCTCATAACTGAGCATAGCTACCAGATGAGATACAAAATAATCCAAAGTGCATAGAAGCAAATTTAGAGTATTGCAAAGGTTTGTTACAAAAAATTCACAATACAAATCAAAACACGAGGGGATTCTACTAGTGAAGCGTCGGTAATACATCAACCCCATCTTCATATATGGACTAGGTCCATTTTGTTCTGTTTGTAGGGATACACAGTCCTTATCAGTATTTGTATGTTTTCATCATCTACTAACTATTAGATCCACTGAAGAATGTAAACACTAAAAATGAGAGAGGAGACAAAGGTGACCTAGGTTCACAATATGGGAAGATGCCCCCAAGACAGCCTCCACCATGTTATGGTCCCAAGGCACCACACACAATAATTACAATAAGAGAGAGGAGAAAAGAAGAATAGAGAAACAAATAGAAGTAATATAATGGAGGCGGTCTCCTTATATCCTTGATCTTAAAGAGTATCAAGGGTCATCCATGGATGCCTAAAGTACATTTAACACAACACAGGAGAACACAATAGAATACTCTAAACATATATATCTAGGAGGACGCCACCCTTGAGAGTAATGAGAATAGGTGCTACAACAAGTGTGGATTGATGCGGGAAAAATGCTTACCTAATTAAATGGGATATTTGATGTCAAACAATCCATGTCTATCATCACAAGATATATTGCATTAACATTAAGAGCAAGATGATAGTGGGATTTGGAGGGCTTCTATGAAAAGTATCCAATGCCAGTAGAAGATTTATGTGCAACAACTTCTAAGGGGATCTTGATTCCTTGTTGGTTTACACCGTAACCATTTCCTACGTAGTAGTTATGTTTGTAAAGGATTTGAAATCCACAACCATAAAGAGACTCCATCTTTTTAGAGGAAGGTGAGGCCTCACAAGTCTCATAGTCCATAGTGTAAGTGAAAGTATTGCCTTTGTTTTCTACTAAAGAAACTTTAAATTTCTTAGGTAGTTCCAAAAATTGCTTAGATGAGATCAATGCAACTTTTGATGTTTCAACATTATTGAGTTTATATTCCCCTATAAAGGTAGGAGTAAAGTCTAATGAACCCCAATCATCACTAAAAATTATATTTGAATTTGAATATTGCACAACATTATCTGTTGAAAGAGGTATTGCTGAATCAACTTTTAAATTATTTAGAGTCTTATGATTGATAACTTGATTTTGTGTTTCAATTTGTAAACAACTTTCCAGCTCTAGATTTGCTTCAATGGTGTGAGGTTTACCTTTGTAAATAAACCTTACTGATCAATGAAGGGTAGATAGAACTACCCCCATGGCATCAATCCATGGTCTACTGAGAATGATATTATAGGGAAGTGTACCAGGCATGACATGGAA
Source organism: Cunninghamia lanceolata (assembly GCA_027924645.1). NCBI lineage: Eukaryota > Viridiplantae > Streptophyta > Pinopsida > Cupressales > Cupressaceae > Cunninghamia > Cunninghamia lanceolata. The sequence continues at coordinate 615,181 of BSBN01000078.1, forward strand.
AAGAGTAGATAATGTCACAGGTCCAACCTTTATGGGTAAAGTTATGGTAACCATGGATTGTCTGCCAACATTATCAAAGGTACGAATGTTAATTTTATCTAGTTTAATTGAAGATGTATCAACCTTGATTTTGTGTAACTGTTATCACTCTTGAGTGCACCCTAGAGAGTAATTTTCGGACTCCGTTACTCAGTTGATAAGCATGGAAACACTCTAGATCCTGTGGGTTGCTCATAGATAGGAGTGAGTCTCCAGAAAGGGTTGTTTCCCTTAGTACTTCACCTAAAATGACTTAAACTATTGTTGTCTTGTGAGGAAAAAGGAGAGAAAGGACACTAAAATGACATTATATGTCTATAGAGGTGATGAACCAAATTGAAATGACCTATACTTTACATTTTGACACACAATTTTTAACAAAATCATTGGTTATGTTGCACAACTTTTGATTTTATACTTCATCCATAAGTGTTTTTTAAGGAGGAGACTTGTAATTTACTATTTAGAAGGAAAAGTAGAGTTTTCACAACTCAAAAGTTGTATACATGTTTTGCACAGCTTACAACCTACATGAAAGTATATATTTTTTGCATATAGGTGATTGATAAAGATTTGTTTTGAAGGTTTACTAACTAAAACACAATAAAGCATATATCATTTGCTCATATGCACCATGAAACAACACATAAAGAAGGTAACTTTTATGATTTTATTGAGTAATGGTGTTTCTTACATCAAGGATGAGTCTAAAAACTGTCTTACTTGCTTGAAAATGTATTACAACATGTTGTTCTACAGTTGAGACTGAGTTATAATGTCTATTTTTTTTCTTTTTATAGCTCAAAAACATGAAAGAACTTGTGAAAAACTAAATCTAAGGGTCCTATATCTCATCACAAACACTGGAGAGAATATAGAAATTGCCTTTTACAAAAAATGAATGCTCAAAAGTTGGTCAACCTACTTTGGATGTACAAGAAGAGTATTAGTTTGATGTTGACTCCTTCATACTCCTAGATGCTTGAAAAATATCTTCTAGCTATTCCATGTGTCTCCAAACTATTCCTATATGCTTGGAAAGTGCTCAAAACGGCCACTACATGCACTCAAACTGCCCACAAATTGCTCCAGCTACTGTCCTTGTCACCCATCTTCTCATAAAAGACTTCAAACTGCCAACAACTTCCACTTTGCACAACAATAGGGCATATGGAAAGAGTTTGGAGTCCTTAAACTACCCAAAACTACATCATAAAGGCTTAAAAACACTTGTCACTTGACCCACTACCTCGGCTGGGTCTTCAACAGGGTTAAAACAACTTGTAGGTCCTTAGACTAAGTTTTATATCCTTTGAAGCTGATGGGAGACTCTATTTCTCAGTTCTGCCCTCTCGTTGAAATACAGAGTGTGTATTTCAACATACTTCCATTTGGTCTATTTCTTCAGGTCTTGACCCTTTTAGGATGACAAAAATGCTTGTTGCTGAAATGGTAATACCTTTGTCATTGTTTCTTGTCCCCTGTCAATGTCTGGTAGCTTGTCAATGCCATAATGTTTATTCATTCTCACTGTCAGCTACTTGGAAACTGCACTCTCTTCTCACTGATGAACTGCCATCATAGTCTTCATATGATTGTTGTCATGAAGTGTATATGACTCTATTTCTTTGATGATGGACTATCCATGTTCCTTAGGATAGCTTCTTCAACATTGTAACAGTCATTTTAGACTGTTTCCTTCTAATGACCTTCAACATAGCCATTTTGACTATTTTTTGACCGTTGTTAAAGTTATTATCTTTATAACTGCTGACTGTCTTTAGGCTGCCCTTACATGTCTTCACTATCTCTTGTCATTGGACTATTTTGTGAAAGCCTTCGTGGTGTAAACAGTAACTGTCTTTAAACATTTAAGTGACTGTACCTTTGGATTAGCTATGACAGTCCTTATTATGACTATTTTTAAGTTAAACAGTCCCCTAACCGTTGCAAACTCTAGACAGGTTCCTTTTAGATTGTCAAACCCTTACTCATATTCCAAATCCTCATGCTTTATTACTGTTCTGATTTTCAGAGCACATCCTCTAAACACTTGTTTCCATAGACTTTTTTAAAAGACTTCATCAGGCATGTAATGGCAATAAAGATCCTTAAAATACCTTAAGGTACTTCACAATGGTTTGACAGAGGTCTGCATATTCACTCCATGATGATACCATTGTTCATGAAGTAAATACCCTGCCCTATTTATAATTTATCCATTTGGTGCCTTCTCCATCTACCCTAGATCTCCTTCTCTTTGTGCATGCTACTTCGGACTTCGTTTCCTTCTCTCCTTCCATATTCATGTTCAAGCGTATAGGGCTTCATGAAGATTCTTTGATTGATTTGTAGACCTTGTAACAAACTTATCTAACATGTAGTAAGCTTGTCATGGCTTCAAAATGGTGATGAAGCTTAAAAGTGAAGACACGGGCCTTAGATGGAGTTGACAGACCCTAATAACTTGTGCAGACCCTGTATGGTTTAATACAGTTTCCCTGACCCTCATGATAGTTTAACAAACCTTGAATAGGGCCCAAACAAGGTTTGATAGATCCTTTGACTCTATACAATGGAATAGACTCTTGACAATATTCTTTAGAACTTAATAGGGTTTCGTTAGGTTTCCTAGATCTTATATGATACTTGTGACGCCTCGTGAGACTCTGTAGGCTTCTCTTAAACCTTTTGATAGAGATTCTACAATATGCATAGGTTTGTATTAGGTATCCAGAGGTTTAGGCAAGAGTCATAACGCTTATACAACTTCTTCATGATTTACCGGGTTTGTAGATCGTGGTCAAGCTTCATTTAGTGACTGTAAAGTTTATGTAAGCTTATGCAGACTTATTTTGATTGTTTAAATTCTCCCAAGAACTATACAGGTACCTCTGATGTTTGACATAGTCCTCCAAAGGGTATAACGACCTATAGGTTATGATACAAATCCTTTAGGGGTATGTTATCAGATTCCTCTTCATACGTTAGTGACCTTTGAATGGGTCTTTCACAACATTTGGTGAAATCTTCACAAACAAACAAAAGAGACAGACATCTTTTTGTATTAGACAGTTTTGGTCAAAAACCTAATCAAGCATCATTTCTAGACCTGAAGTAAATGGTAACAGACATGTTTGTAGCCTAAAATCATGAATGCTTATGTTACCTTGCACTTGACTGTTCTTGTTTATCTGTTTTGACTGCTCCCTGCTATCTCTTTCTCACATTCTTTATGACTATTACCAAAAGTCCCTAACATGACTATGCTGATATACTGCTCTTTCATGTTTTTTTAAACACCTCACATGCTCTTTCCACAGTCCACCAGGGCCCTCTTTTGCTGTTCATTTTTGTGTGCTGATGACTGTGATATTCATTCTTTTACTTGATAGAGCTCTGTTGTCTTTTATATTTGATGATGGCTGTCATACTTTAGGAGTTACAGACTTCTCTCTTCACACTCATGATTCACAATGATGAAAGTATACCTTCAGATTGAGGATGAAAATCTCAGGGTTCCGTGACAGGCCTGAAACTTTTTAACCTGCTGTCTTTCTTCATACTTTCTGCTCCCTATGCTTTACATCATTTTCCAACTCTCTTATCAACAATGCTATGAGACTCCTCCACTGCTCTTGATATGTTTACCCTTTTTGTGAGACCCTGCAAGCTCCTGTAGGCTTCTTCACTAGACTTAATCTTTCATTCACCTCACAGAGGCTCGTGCTATAAATACACGACCACAGCTTCTAAAGCATGCAGTATGCAGTCTTAAACTTAGTCTTCAAGTGTGTTTTCCTTATTTCCAATATATAGATCTCTAACTTTACAGCTATGGGACTTTGCATCTTTCTGCGTTGGTGAAGCTCTGTGGAGCTGTCTCACGTAGAAATCTTGCCAAAAACCTGTCAAGCAAACCATAAGGAGAACAAGGAAAAATAGAAAACTGCTAACACAAAACTTATCCCTAAAAAAGATTCCAAAGACCAAATCTAACCCTACAACAAACTGACTCAAAACCTAACTTAGAGTCCTAAACCAAACTCATGACCAAAAATTGAAAGCTCTTCCCTCCTTTAAATTGTACTGGCCTTTTTGACAACACTAAGGTATTTCAGACATGGGGAAACTAATTTCTTTTTTACCTCTGACTCATTTACATGCATATGCAACGTGTATGTATGCCTTGTAGACATGAAAGAATGTTTTTGACAAGTCAAAATGTAGGAAACACTTCAAAATGCTCACTCATAACTGCTATAAGACCCTTTACACAATACAAGAGCAATTTTGGGACCTAAGACATAATAATACTTCCTACAACTTGATTGGAATCGAAGAATCATAACAAGACATTGTTGTGACCTAATCACACATCGCCCCATTGCAAACGGCGACCCCTCTTTTTTTTTTTTTCACTTTCTACCTTTGTGTTGCTTTAGGTATTAGTTTTCTTTGAGTTTGTAGGTCTGGAAGTGTTGTTTGAACTAGTCTCCTCCATGAAAATAATGAATGAGCCCTGAACTCCTGAAATTGACTAAGTCTAATATCCTAAAGTCTAATGTTTTGAGATCCGAGAAGTATATTTCAAAAATATTGAAAGTATATATACTTCCACCTAGGGATCTTCACCTTCAAAATCAAGCAAAAAAGTTTAAGTCTTGGACCTTGAACGGAAAATCCTTATCAAAGAGGATTACGCACCCTAGAAAAAGGTGGAAAATCCTCACCAAAGAGCATTTTACACTCAAGGAGAGGATCTCATTTTTTGGAGTCGAGATGATTAAATACTACTCTCCTTAGTTGAATCCATGAAATGGAAGAGGAAATTATGTCAAGTTGTTCAAGGAAGTTGAAGGCAACAGAGAAAATCTTCTGGAAATTTGACTAAGTATCAAATGCAAATGGCAAAAAATCCTCACCAATGACCATTTTGTGCCCAGGGAGAAGATCTCATTTTTGGAGTTAAGATAATTAATTGTTTCCCTCCTTACTCAAATTCATGAAAATGCATGTGGAGGTCATATGAAACGGCTTATGAAAGTTGAAAGAAATGGAAAGTTCGAAAAATTGACTAAGTGTCATGCAAATGACGGAAAATCCTCATCAAAGAGCATTATGCACCCAAGATCTTTTTGGAAAATTTGACCAAATATGGGAAATTCAAAATCAATGAAATTCCTTATCACAGAGGATTATGTGCCCTTCTAGTCTCCTTTCATTTTTGGAGAAAATTCATTCAACTCAATGATGCAACATTCATTTCAAAATTCATGGAGATCTAATGAAACTAATTTAAAACTTTTGATAAATTCATCATAGATAAGAGAAAGTTTGAAAGAAAAAAATCTAAGTGTAAATGAGGGAAAATCCTCACCAAAGAGCATTTTTCACCCTGAGGAATGAGGCATTTAGAATTAGAGATAATCATGCAACGAGGATTTGAACATTGAAAACTTTTGGAAATCCTTTTGACGAAGTCATTTGAACACTTAGAAAAATTTGTGATTTGCAAAGGTGGAAAATCCTTACTAAAGAGGATTATGCACTCCAAAAAAAAAGGTGGAAAATCCTTATTAAAGAGGAGAATGTGCCCTCCCAATTCCATTCTATTTTTCTCAAATCAACAACTCCAAGGATGATTCCAAAAGAAAGTCTAAGAAGAAGATTGAGAAATTTTAAGATTTCACTAAGGAGTGAGTAAAGTAAAAGAAATGCAAGTGAACTATGCGCCAAGGAAAATACAGGAAAATCCTTATTAAAGAGAATTATGAGCCCTTACTAGGGTGCAAATTCCTCACCAAGGAGGAATTTCCACCCTCAAGAAAATATCAAAAAATGCCAAATTCTTAAGGTTTTATATGTTCTCCTTGCATTCAACTCAAGAAATTTAGGATAAATATATGTAAAGTGTGTTAAAATCATGATTATTTATCCCACATTCATGAGGAGGGCGAATTTAGTTGTTAAATTTCTTTTATATCATGTATCATGTTAACATACTAACTTAAAGTGTTTTCACTTGTAGGTTGATGATGGAGCGGCAAGTGTTGAAGGAGAACAATACCAACTTGGAGCAAATCTACATGAATGAAGACCAAGAGGAAGGATCAAAGCTTTCTGAGGCAAGCATGAAGAGGAGCATCCAAAGGATCGAAGTATCATCAAGCTCATTCACTTTACATTCAAGGAGGCGACATCACTAGAGTGGAGGAAGAATATTGCACCTTGTTAAAACATCATCAAGTTTTCCATCATCCCGCTTCCAGAGGAGAATTTCATTGCCAGAGTGAAGGAAGAAGATCATTCCACCTTGCATGTCCAAAAATCCAGCGTTACAAGAAGAACATCCATCTAGAAGTTCATTTCCAGGGATTCATTTTCAAGTTCCAGAGTTGAAAATCTGAAATCAAAGACTACTTCAAAAAATCGATAATTTGGGAAAATATTACAAGCAGTGTGAACACATTGAAGATCAAACTAGTTTGCTCAAAGCTAAGGTGGCATGAACATGTCATCGACCTTATCATCTTTCATCACCTCCTTCATCTTTATTCAATGTATGCACACAGATAACAACTTAAATTTGGCTCCATAGATTCTTTATTCTTCTTTATCATCTTGGAAAGCGTGCCTTCATTGCCTCTCTTGTTGTCTAAAAATAGTAATTCTTGTAACAAATTACCTATGTGGCATAATCTTGGCCATTGATTCCAAAATCAATCTGGTCCCTTCATTGTAAATCTTGAGCACTATATAAGGCTCACTTCTCTCATTTCTAAGATTATTAGAAAAGAGGATCATTAGAATTAGAAAGTCAAGTAGAAGTAGAGTAGAGGGGACTCTTCAAAGATTGTCAAAGAGAAATTCTGAGAGATTGATGTAAAGATACACTTCAAGATTAATGCAAGCTCATTGTTGAATGTTTCATGGTGATCTTGTGATTTTTGAAATGTTAGCATGGTTTCCATTGTCTCCAAGATGATTGAGATTTGTTTCCAAATAGAGTAGAATAGATTAGAAGCTCATTGATATGATGAGTATATGTTGAGATATTTGATGAATTCCTTTTTGGCTCATACTTTTCATGATTTGTCGAAGATAAGTCATTTTGCAAAGTTAGCCTAAACCACATTTGCTTTAGTTCGATTGTGAATACTTGTTCAAATTGTGTTAGCTGTGGGTATTTGGATGAATGTTTACAATATGAAAATCATATGATTACCTTTAGAGATTGCACCTGCTTCGTATAATTCTTGGTTCTCATGATGAAGCGAAGCTAGGTTTTGGAAGGGAATTTGTCTATCGTAGCATTGTTCATTATTTCATTGTCCTTAGATTAGCCTTCTTAACCCTTTCCTTTTGATATTTCTTTTAAGTTTGATTGGAGAAGTTCCAATCATTCACATCCAAGGAGTAAGAAATTTGATCCATGAAAGGAGGAATTCAATGTAAGTCCCTTTGTGATTACCAGTAAGATCACATTTATTCACTGAGCCTATCCACATACAAGTCAAGACCTGACATCAAAGGAACCTTAGAGCATTCTTGTTTGATCATATAATTCTGCATTGAGGAAGCTTTGATCAAGAGAGGATAGGATACTCAGTATTTTATTCTATTGTTGTGTTGTCACAAAAACATCATCAACAGACACCTTTAATTAGAAGTTTGAAACACAAGACAAACCCTTTATGGGTATGTGCAGGATCATGATGGGCCAAACTATACCTCTAAGTGGCAATGAAAATACAAAAAATTAGACTTAATCAAGTTCATGTGAAAATTTGATTAGATTATCTACACAATTTGAAAAAGATGTAAGAACAAAATTTGTAGAGAATTGAATCTAGTTTATGGGCTACTATTTAAAAAAAAAACTAACTTTACTTATTGAAAAATGAATATTTCAATGAACAGCTATTGAATTTAAAAAATAAAAATAAAAAGTGGGTTTCTTTCTAGCCAACCTAACTATGAGCAAATTTTTATTCTTTTTGTGAAACTTTCTAAATAAGTAGATGACTCATGCCCGGATGTGATGCATATTTTTTTAAAAAAAATTTCCAATAAAATTTTTAGTTATGATTTTTTTATTGTGACTTTTTTTTAAAACTAAAAAGTAATTTTCCAGCCAATCTAACTAGAGAAAAAAAAATTGAAATTCATTTTTTTAAAACCTATAGCCAATGAAGCATAGAGTGTGATGCATCTTTCGAATCTAAAAAAGGTGAAATGGTTTGAAAGTTATGGATGTTTTTCAATTAGTGTGTCGATCAGGATTTCAGACACACACTATATAGAAAATTATTAATAATTATTTAATAAAATGATAATCAAGAAAATCTTATATTTTTAGAAAGGTAACAATTTCCTCTATAAACCATTTTCATTTTATCAATTTTGCATAAAAAAAAGTTGTCAACACGAAGGGTGAAGTTCAGAGAAGAGAGTGAAACTTGTAAAAACATTAGAATTGAGGGAAGTCAAATATGACAGCCCCAAGCTTACATACAAGGCAAAAATGAAGCAAAATGGATATCTATTATTAACAGATATCTGTTTTGCTTTGTTAAAATACCATTTTTCCTTTTTTATGTTTTACAAAATAGATATTCATTTTAGGTTGCCCAAAATGGATATCCATTTAGTAAAATGGATATCTATTTCTCTCTCTCTCTCTCTCTCTCTCTCTCTCAGTGGTCTATCGATATCCTGCAATGGTCATAAGAATTCATCTTTATCTTTGTGTAAAATGCTAAAAAGGTGGTCTATCGATATCCCACCATTTTCTTATGACCATTGCATCTTATTTCATCTATGATCGAAAAAGATTGTCTATTTTCTAAGATTTGTAAAGAGCATTGATAACAACATTGTAATGTCCATTTTTAGATCCATTTTCTACATTTCCTATAATCATGGTAGTCTATGAAATCACATTTTTTTGAGGTATTCTATCAAATAGTTAGCAATGCCTTGTCTATGTTTCCATAGTTTTTATAAATATTTACTAGAAAGTTACAAAATATAATATTTGATAAGAATCCCCCTATCATTATTCTTTGGATGGATGCTCATGTACCATTCCTTTGTTGTAAGTAAATAAGATAGTAGAAAAGATAATGGAGTTTGGCTATATACAAGTCGACTACATTTGTTTGAATATATTTTAAAGTTTTTCAACAAATTTCATTATGTTATGCATTGTAATGTTGGCACTTTGTAAGTTCTTTTTCGAAATGTATGTAAACAGAAGAAGAGTCTACACATAATAGTTGGTCTTTTGGTAAATGAATGTTGTGGAACTTTATGAGGCATCGGGATGTTGAACTTCACTGCAATTTACAAGCTTGTGCATGAGTGCATTAGGATTTTGCATTGATGATGCATAATTATTTTCAAAACCTTCATTTATATACTTATGAGATTTTGGGAAGTGGAGTCATGTTTTCCATCTACAACTTTGTGAAGGTTCTACTTTTCCACCAAATAGATTAACATTACCTTTAATCATGTAAGACTTTGGGAATGTTAAGATAAAATTAAGTTGGCAAAAGTGCACCTTGACTCTACACTTCTACTTTTTCAAATCTCTCTCTCTCTCTCTCTCTCTCTCTCTCTCTCTCTCTCTCTCTCTCTCTCTCTCTCTCTCTCTCTGCACATACCCATTAGGTAGGCTATTTTCCATATGGTGGACATATCCTTTAGGTCCAATCACCTCCAAATTTCACAAATAGATATAGAGCATAATTCTAAGCATCTTTCATACAGATTGCTTCTCTACATAGGTACAACTAATACCACTTTTTCATTGTTTTCCACATTTAATACTTATTGTTTTCCATTTTCCAAGTCCTACACGTGTCCAAGTTGTATTGTTTGTCATGGCTTTCATGGATATTAAAATGTTAGTATAGTTAGATTTATCCTTAGGTAATGTTGGTGATTGTTTTTAGACAAGTCAACAATAGAGTAAAATACTAAGTATCCAACTCTCTCTTGAATAAAGCTCTTCAAAGGCTAATCGATGTGATCCAATGAAATAAGTCCAAGTTTCCTTACTAATGACTTGTGATGGATGAACTCAATGATTTGATGTGATCTTGCTGATTATCACAAAGGGACTTACGCAGACTTCTTTATACTTCATTTCACTTATTTCTCCTTTAGTGTGGATGACATATGTACAAGGTTTGAATAATGAAGAATAGTAAAAGTATAAGGGTTTAGGAAAGCTAATCTAAGGACAATGAAGCAATGATTATGCGTGAATAGACAAACTCCTGAATAAACCTAACTCCACTTGACCAAGGATGCCTACAACTACATGGAGTTGGTGCGATCTCCTAAGGATAGTGAAAGGTTTTCAAATCATGAAAGATTATACAAGCACCATCGGATGGCACAATTCAACCAAGCATCCACAACCGAACTTATGAAAATTATAATGAAGCATAGACTAGCTTTACACAACACTTCACTGGCAATAAATGTTAAAAACATGAGCTAGGTGTTGATCAAATATTCAATACATACATACATTACATCAAGGAGCTACTAATCTATTTCTAATCCAATTTGAAACATCTCTCCACTTCATTGAAATACAAGAAACCATGTAACTCCACAAGACAACACTCAACACCAAGTGAGTTCCAATGTCTTTGCATTACTCTTGAGAAATATTTACAACAACTTCATGCGCTCTCAGAGAATTTTGAGTCTCTTCTATTCTACTCCTACAAACTATCTCTATCAACTACTAACTTTACAAAAGAGGCAACAAGACCTTTATATAGAACTCTAGGATTACAATGAATGGCTTGTATTGATTGGTAAAGCCAATGGACTAGATTGTGCCAACAAGGTAGGTAGTTACAACAAATTGCTATTTTTAGTACATAAAAAAGGCAATGAGGGCACATTTTCCAAGATTGTAATCTTGCAATGAAATGATGTGGAAAAACATGTCTGGCTTGATGATGATGTACATGCCACATAGGTACCATCTCAACAACTCTTATGGATTCCAACTATTTATTCAATTTGTTTTATGGGCATATTCCCAAATTGTATCATCTTGTGAAGTCTTCTTTGAATGAACTTGTATGTTTGGGAATGCATCTTGTAGATCTTGCCTTTCTCATCTTCTTGTAAACTAGACGTGTATGTAGCTCATTTGTCTAACTCTGTATAATTTCTTCTTCTTGCAGGGTATATGAATGATCTCCCTTTATGATACTTCCTGGAGAGTAGTAGTGTAGATATGATAATGATTCTTCTTTCATAGCTTGAAGTAAGAGACTTCTTCTGGAGATTTGAAGATTGAGAGAACATGAAGCTAGATGGATGAAGTGTCTTTGACATGATGCCATTGATGAAGTGTTCCAACACGATGATCTTGAATTGGCCCTTTGGAGTGGCTACATGATGTTTCCTCACAACAACCTCCTCTTAGCATCATCCCTCGCTTGTATATGACTCTAATCACTTAGCTCGTAGGATGACTTCTTAGCTCAATCCAAGTTCATGCAATACAAATAAAGAAGCAATATCAATCCTTGGCTATATAACACAAAATAATCATTATCAAACAATTTCTAACCCTTCTAAACCTAGGTGCATTAGATGTCAAATTGAATTCTTGCTAAAAAAAGTCATAAAATTCAAATGTAACCCCAATCCAAAGTGGTGCACTGGTTGACAATTTCATGCTCTGGTTAAAATTTCTTCATGTAGCTTGAATTACACCACATATTAGATAGGGCGCACTAGATCTAAAACTTGACTTCTTGTTAATTTTGGTGCACTAGATGTGTAGTTTAGATCCTCTTGATATTCGCACAATGGATAAGGATTTTAGACTTGGGTTGAATTCATGTTTCACTTAACAAGCTTCCTATCTTAGGCACACTAGTTAAGGCGCATTGGATCATCATTTTGTTCTCCCTTAAAATCACTCCTTTTCACTCAATATAGATCCCTCATCATGGTGTACTGGATAGGGTGCATGGGATCATCATCTTGGGCTCCAGATGAAATCATACTTGAAACTTGAAATTCACCCCCCCTAGTAGTGGCGCATCGGTTGAACATTCTAATCTCTCCTTAAGACTCATTAAAACCTTCATTTTACCTTTGTATACATGGTGCATTGGATCAAGCACTTTAGATGGGGGGTTTTTAAATCTCCTTATGCTTGTTTAAACTTCACTAGAATCCATCTAATTTGGTCACATGGGATAGGGTGCAGTAGTTGAGGATCTTTAATCCTCTTCAAATGACATTCAAGACTTCACTTTCCTTCTCAAAATTGGTGCAATGGTTGGGGCGCAAGCAATCCTCATTTTGATTGCTTCTTGAAAAGGCCTTAAAACTCCATCTTACCTTGCATTTGTCCCTATCTAGAGGTGGTTGCATTGGTTGAGGTGTAAGAGATCCACTTCTTGATCTTTCTTCCATCATCCCCTCAAAAATCCATCTTACCTTGCCCTCCAAAATGGTGCTTCAGTTGAGACACATTGGATTCATGTTTTGAGTGCTTCTTGTTTTTCAAATTTAAGCCAAAATCTTCCTTCTTCCTTGGGTGCACTGGATAGGTCGCATTAGATGGGCATCTTGAATCATTATCTTGCAACTTACAATTTCTCCATCAAACTAGCCTATTACCTTGATTGCATTGAATGAGTATCTTGATGCTTGAATAACATGCCTTCTAAAATCATCCTTATCTCCTCTTGACAAGGCACATCACATATGGCACAACAGATGTGGCACATTGGTTGAGGTTTTTAAATCCCCTTGAAAGGTGTTCATTTATGATGTTGAATCTCCCTTGAAACTTGTCAAAAAACCTTAGTTAAAACCTTTTCAAAGTGGGCGCATTAGATCAAAAATTAGTTGTTTGGTTGAAATGTCTTCTAAAATCATCATTATATCTTCTTCTCTTAACAAGGTGCATCACATATGGCACAGCAGATGTGGTGCATTGATTAAGGATTTTATTCCTTTCTTGAACTCCAAAAAACTTGAATCTGACCATACCTCATCATGGCGCATTGGATGGAGTGCAAGAGATGAGGATGTTTTTTTTCTTCTTAAACTTTGCTTCAACCTCATACAAGAATGGCACATTGGATGGGGTGCATTGGTTGATGATTTTATGCTGTAGTTGAAAGTGGCGCATTAGATCAAGATTTTGCGCTCACTTCATGTCTTAGCGCACTAGATCAAGATTTTGCACTCCTCTTCAGTACTTAGCCATTTTTAGTATTCCTCAGGGTAAGGTATATTAAAAAATAAGTTGGAAGATTGAATTTCTTATACTTTAAATATTTTTCAATATACCTTTCAGGATGTTTGAGATAGGTCTCAAATCCACTAGATTTAACATGCAAAATCTAGAATTTGGAGGATCCACTAGATTTCAGACTTAGTCAATTTTTTAGGATGTCAGGATATTAGGATATCAGACTTAGTCATTTTTAAGATCTCAAACATGCATCAAGATATTATTATTTCTACTACGAACCTATAGACTCAAACACCACTAACTTCATCATGAAACATACTTAAGACATCATCATAGACTCAGCAAAGCATTAGATCTCAAAAAAAGGGGGTCCCCATTTGCAATCGGGTGATGTGTGATTAGGTCACAACATCTAGCGCCAATCTGAATAAATGGTCCTGAACATTTCAAAGACAAAGACTCAATCTAGACTCAGAAACTTTAGATGTTTTTCGCCAACCCATCAACTAGCTAGATGACAAACTTAGAAAGGAAAAGAATCATAGATTGGATCAAGACACTACATCTGGATGTGTGATTAAAGATAGGTTTCAATTAAAACAGTTTCTTAAATGTTCCAAAGATAAACAAAATCAAGTTTCAACATTTCCATGTACACCCGTACACTAGATCAAATAAACAAAACTACCTGATGAAAGAATCAAAACCAATTGCCAGTGTGACTATCCATATTTGAGGATTCAAGTGCAGACACTTGTGTTTGTTTCTGTCCCTTAAAAACTAGGATCATCTAAGCTCACCTGTCTCAAGCTAGGTAAATTCATTGCAAGTAGATAGACGGACATATACATATACAGATGAAATGGTAAATGATGATGTGCAATGACATGGAATGGAGTGATGGTGGAAATGAAATGAGACAGTATGTCTCTACTATGACGCCTGTTTGCTAGGTTTTCATCATGGTACCTATCCAAGGCACCACACGAGGTTGTTTTCATAGTGGACGAAAGATCTTTTTCTTTACTATTTTTTTTTTCATTTTTTCTTTTCTTTTCTTTTTCTTTTTTTGAAATAGGATGACCATTACACACGGCACCTGTTTACCATGTTTTAACCATAGTAATGAATGAAGGAACTCAAGAGTCTGATTCTGTGGACAACTCGATAGTCAATACGGAACCATGCCAAGTCATTATAATACTTACGGATGTTAGCAAGAAATGACAAAACAATAAGGTGAATGGAAACAATGGATTATGATGTGGATTATATAAAATGGATAAGTGAAAAGGGTATTCAGACATAAACTAGATGAATGATGGAATATGTTGAATGACAAGAAATGGAAACGGATGAAAGATAGTAGAGTGAATGGAATGCAACCATAAATCAACATTTGTTCATATTGACTTAACTTCAAAGCTTGCAAGTTGAAGGGAAATGACTAAAGGGACAAGATCAGTGATTAAAGAACATGTAAAATGGTAACTTTGTAACCCACAAGAACTTGGACTTTTCTTGCTTTAACTTTATTTCATGGGATGAAGAAATTTGGAATTTTAGATGAAATAGAAACAGAATGGAATGGATGGAAATGGACTTATTGGATGTAGAAGCCTCTTTTGGGTTCAGCTTCTTGAACTTAAGTACCCTAAATCTTATCTTGAAAAGATGGAATGAAATAGCTTCAAGTATGCCTTGCTTTGATGCATTTATGTTCTGAGGCATAAGGATCTTTGGATTTTTAGGAATTTCTTTACTTGATAGGTAAAAGCATCCAAATATTTATTTCATGAAAATATGGGATGGATGGAGGTATTGCAAGCTCCTTGTTTAGATGACACTCACATTCATTGATCATGATTAGACAATAGGTAGATGGATGAAGGAATAGGGTGAATGGAAACGGATAAAATGATGGAAAGACAAAGGGCAAAAGGTATGGATAGTTACATGCTTCTAGAATTTCAATGGAATGATGAAGTGGATAATGGAAAGTAAGAGACTTATGTGGAATGGATGGAATACCAACATCATGACCTTACTTACCTTGCAGTGACCAAGGCTATACGAATAGACATTGACATGGATGAACTACAAATACTTCATTCATAAGGACATTAACTTTATCCTTTTGGAGTATATGACAAACAACAGGACTATACATATATATGATTCAGATGTCATACTTGAATTCATTATTCGATGGAAAATGCAAAGTGGATGGAGGCTTTTATTATGTTCAAATGGGGTGATAAGAAGAATGAAACGAATGGAAGTATGTTGAATGTTTATTATGGAGTGGAGCAGAAACATGAATTACCTTGAGATTTGTACTTGATCTAGGCTCACAAAGACTTTCCTAGAAACTTCAAGTTCATTAAGATGTGTAAAGTATAAAACCTTGAAATACTTCAAGCAATACCAAACAAATGATTCATCTCCCAAGAGTAAGCAGTCATGCTATCTGACATTAATGATGGGATCCACGGGAAATCCATCAGTCTTGACTCACGTTTCTCAAAGGAACACATAAGAACTCATAAAATTTAGATTTGCATTTTAAAACATTATGATCAAAGGATAACAATGTCAAGACACAATATATGATTAACTACCAAGTCAAATTCAAAGTCTAACAAGATGATAAACTGAAAGAAAAACATCTTCAAACTCTAAGACTTTCATGAATGGATGTCTAAGAAATGAACTAACATACTATCACGAATTGAAACTAGAGTGTGTGTTTAAGATAACATCACCTTCTTAGAAATAGGAAACCCAACATGACAAACCAACTAAACTAAGAAACTAACACCTATGAAAAGAAAACAACAACAACTAAGGAAAGAAAACAACCACTCTATGAAAGCAAAACAAATGTCTAAGCTAAGGAAAGAAAACCACAAATAATCCACATGAAAGCAAGACTAAGGACAAACCAGCACTTGAGTCAAATGAGCTCAAGGGAGCAAATCTACTCTAAAACACAACATGAAATGAAAACACTCTAACCTAGCTATGTGCAAGCAACTAAGGGATGTAACCCAGGACACCTAAGTATATACATTCCCTAACATGATTTCTTAGAATGAACAATAGAAACAATGTGCGAGTGAATGGACGAAGTTTTGCAAATTTATCTTTGAATTCAGAAAAAAGATCTTGCACAATACATTTCTCATATTCAGACAAAATTTTGGACAAGATTATCAATTGTGGCAATTCAAAAGGACCATGATTTATCCAAACACAAGTTGCTTTCCCTGAATTTCCATAATCGAAATCATATTCTTCAAACTCATCATTTGGAAATTCATAAGCATCAAATTCAAAATCTTTCCAATTAAGAGCAAGGAGAGATACAACCTGATGGTCTTTGTCTGGAAGTAAAAATTCATGCTTGTCATATACCAATATGTCTGGAGGTCAAAGTTGGTGATGGATCATCCCACTTGCATCCGCAACATACATTAGCTCTACTTGAATTATCAGCAGTAGGCCTAGCATCGATTCAAATTGCTTGTCGACCTTGATCTTCATTTCATCAACTTGTTCATCTTGGGATGACTTTGGCAGGAACTCTCATTGTACTTAATTCATGGGAGCATCGAGTGCCCCTTCAAATTGCTATTCATTTGATGAATCTTTGATGATGGCTTGGAGTGCTTCTTGCAATGTATCTAGTTGACTATCTTCCAACAACTCTTTCTATACTTCATGCAACTCACTTTCAAGGATCTCCCTATGTAGCATGAATGAGTGTTTGTCGAGGAATTTCTCTTCTTGCAATGAACTCGAGTTATTTTCTTCTGTGATCAAGGAATCAACATCTCCTTCATCACTTGCCTTCGTTTGAATATCCTTTATTTCATTTTCAACTTCAGCAGGGTCGTTCTTGCATGGAAGAAGGTATGCAAATTGACTCTCCAATTGATTATCAATCTTATTTGTGATGTCTTCACTTTTCAATAACAAGGGAACCATTTTGCCTTTAGGTGGTGAATTAATTTCTTGAAGACATTTGCTCCACAAGTTGTCTAATTTCAATTGTACTTTGGATTCTTCTTCCAACCTCAATTGCTCCTTGACCTGATGAATAGCTTCCTGACAAGATAAACAGGTGAGTTCTAAATGAGCTGTGTCCTTCTCAATGCTCAATCTTTCCTTGATCATTTCCTTGAAGCTTATGAAGAATTCTCTCTCATCAAATAAAACTTCAGGAATCACCTTTATAGGAACAATTGGCTCATGTACCTGCGAAATTTTTTTTTTCCCTTACAATGCTAATTCCATCCTTGATAAAAATGTCATGCAGTATAGCTCATCGTGTCCATTAGTGTCATGAATTCTACATCCTTCCCTTGATTTAAAGTCACTCAAACTCTTAGGATGAAGTTGTGCATTCAAATTCCACCAAAGCTGAAGAACATCATTTTGAGAATGATCCACCTTGAACTGCCTTGAACATCTTGAGAAATCCATATCTATATGTTCTAGTTTTTTTGATTTTTTACTTTTTTTTTGTATTTTTTGATTTTTCTACTTTTTTAGATTTTGATATTTTCTACTTTTTTTAAATTTTTGACATAAGAGAGATCTTGAAATTTCCAATCTTTCTGTCAAATCTCACTTCAAAATTCAATCCACCACTTCGGAGTATCTTGTTTCTCTCCTTGAAATGAAGAATATCTATGTCTTGCCCTCCTAGCACCAAAAATGTTAGTGATTGTTTTTAGAAGTCAACAATAGAGTATAATATTAAGTATCCAACTCTCTCTTGAATAAATCTCTTCAAAGGCTAATCGATGCGATCCAATGAAGTAACTCCAAGGTTCTTTACTTATGATTTGTGATGGATGAACTCAGTGATTTGATGTGATCTTGCTGATTATCACAAAGGGACTTACGCAGACTCCTTCATACTTCATTTAACTTATTTCTCCTTTAGTGTGGATGACATATGTACAAGGTTTCAATAATAAAAAAAAGTAAAAGGATAAGGGTTTAGGAAAGATAATCTAAGGTCAATGAAGCAATGATGATGTGTGAATAGACAAACTCCTGAATAAACCTAACTCCACTTCGCCAAGGATGCCTACAACTACATGGAGTTGGTGCAATCTCCTAAGGATAGTGAAAGGTTTTCAAATCATGAAAGCTTATACAAGCACCCATCGGATGATGCAACTCGACCAAGCATCCACAATTGAACTTATGCAAATTACAATGAAGCTTAGACTAGCTTTACACAACACTTCACCAGTGATAAATGTTAAAAGCATGAGCTAGGATTTGATCAAATATTCCATACATACATACATTACATCAAGGATCTACTAATCTATTTCTAATCTAATTTGAAACATCTCTCCACTTCATCGAAATACAAAAAACCATGTAACTCCACAAGACAACACTTAACACCAAATGAGTTCCAATGTCTTTGCATTAATTTTGAGAAATATTTACAACAACTTCAAGCGATCTCAGAGAATTTTGAGAGTCTCTTCGATTCTACTCCTACAAACTATTTCTACAAACTACTAACTTTACAAATGAGGCAACAAGGCCTTTATATAGAACTCCAGAATTACAATGAATGGCTTGTATTGATTGGCAAAGCTAATGGACTAGATTGTGCCAACAAGACAGGTAGTTACAACAAATTGCTATTTTTAGTACATAAAAGAGGCAATTAAGGCATGCTTTCCAAGATGATAAGCTTGCAATGAAATGATGTGGTGAAACATCTTTGGCTTGATGATGATGTACATGCCACATAGGTGCTATCTTAGCAACTCTTATGGATTCCAACTGTTTATTCAATTTGTTTTGTGGGCATATTCCCAAATTGTATCATCTTGTGAAGTCTTCTTTGAATGAACTTGTATGTTTGGGAATGCATCTTGTAGATCTTGCCTTGCTCATCTTCTTGTAAAGTGGATGTGTATGTAGCTCATTTGTCTAACTCTGAATAATTTCTACTTCTTGCAGGGTATATGAATGATCTTCCTTTATGATACTTCCCGGAGAGTAGTAGTGTAGATATGATAATGATTCTTCTTTCATAGATTGAAGTAAGAGACTTCTTTTGGAGATTTGAAGATTGAGAGAAAATGAAGCTAGATGGATGAAGTGTCTTTGACATGCTGGCACTGATGAAGTGTTCCAACACGATGATCTTGAAGTGGCCCTTTGGAGTGGCTACATGATGTTTCCTCGCAGTGACCTCCTCTTAGCATCATCCCTCGCTTGTAGATGACTCTAATTACTTAGCTCCTAGGACAACTTCTTAGCTCAATCCAAGTTCTTGCAATACAAATAAAGAAGCAATATAAATCCTTGGCTTTATAACACAAAATAATTATTATCAAACAATTTCTAACCCTTCTAAGCCTAGGCGCATTAGATGTCAAATTGAATTCTTGCTAAAAATGGTCATAAAGGTCAAATGTAACCACAATCCAAAGTGGCGCACTGGTTGACAATTTCATGCTCTGGTTAAAATTTCTTCGTGTAGCTTGAATTACACCACATATTAGACAGGGTGCACTAGCTCAGAAATTTGACTTCTTGTTAATTTTGGCACACTAGATGTGTATTTTAGATCCTCTTGATATTGGCGCAATGGATAATGATTTTAGACTTGGGTTGAGTTCATCTTTTTCACTTAACAAGCTTCCTATCTTAGGCACACTAGTTGAGGCGCATTAAATCATCATTTTGTTCTCCCTTAAAATCACTCCTTTTCACTCAATATAGATCCCTCATCATGGCGCACTGGATAGGGCGTATGGGATCATCATCTTGGGCTCTAGATGAAATCATACTTGAAACTTGAATTTAACCCCCCTAGTAGTGGCGCATTAGATGTGGTGCATTGGTTGAACATTCCAATCTCTCCTTAAGACTCATTAAAACCTTCATTTTACCTTTGTATACATGGCGCATTGGATCAAGCACTTTAGATGGGGGGTTTTTGGATCTCCTTATGCTTGTTTAAACTTCACTAGAATCCATCTAATTTGGGCACATGGGATAGGGCACAGTGGTTGAGGATCTTGAATCCTCTTCAAATGACATTCAAGACTTAACTTTCCTTCTCAAAATTGGTGCAACGGTTGGGGCGCAAGAGATCCTCATTTTGATCGCTTCTTGAAAAGGCCTTAAAACTCCACCTTACCTTGCATTTGTCCCTATCTTGAGGCGGTCGCATTGGTTGAGGTGCAAGAGATCCGCTTCTTGATCTTTCTTCCATCGTCCCCTCAAAAATCCATCTTACCTTGCCCTCAAAAATGGTGCTTCAGTTCAGGTGCATTGGATTCATGTTTTGATTGCTTCTTGTTTTTCAAATTTAAGCCAAAATCTTCCTACTTCCTTGGGCGCACTAGATAGGTCGCACTAGATGGGCATCTTGAATCCTTATCTTGCAACTTACAATTTCTCCATCAAACTAGCGTATTACCTTGATTGCATTGAATGAGCATCTTGATGCTTGAATAACATGCCTTCTAAAATCATCCTTATCTCCTCTTGACAAGGCGCATCACATATGGCATAGTAGATGTGGCGCATTGGTTGAGGTTTCTAAATCATCTTGAAAGGTGTTGGTTGATGATGTTGAATCTCCCTTGAAACTTGTCAAAAAACCTTAGTTAAAACCTTTTTAAAGTGGGCGCATTAGATCAGAAATTTGTTGTTTGGTTGAAATGTCTTCTAAAATCATCATTGTATCTCCTTCTCTTAACAAGGCACATCACATATGGCACATCAGATGTGGCGCATTGGTTAAGGATTTTGTTCATTTCTCGAACTCCTTCAAAAAACTTGAATCTGACCACACCTCATCATGGCGCATTGGATGGAGCGCAAGAGATGAAGATGTTTTTTTTCCTTCTTAAACTTTGCTTCAACCTCATACAAGAATGGCGCATTAGATGGGGCACATTGGTTGATGATTTTATGCTCCAGTTGAAATTGGTGCATTAGATCAAGATTTTGCGCTCCCTTCATGTCTTGGCACACTAGATCAAGATTTTGCGCTCCTCTTCAGTACTTAGCTATTTTCAGTATTCCTCAGGGTAAGGTATATTAAAAAATAAGTTGGAAGATTGAATTTCTTATACTTTAAATATTTTTCAATATGCCTTTTAGGATGTTTGAGATAGGTCTCGAATCCACCAGATTTAACGTGCAAAATCTAGAATTTGGACGATCCACCAGATTTTAGACTTAGTCAATTTTTCAAGATTTTATGATATCAGGATATCTGACTTAGTCATTTTTAGGATCTCAAAAATGCATCAGGATATTATGATTTCTACTATGAAGCTATAGACTCAAACACCACTGACTTCCTCATGAAACATACTTAAGACATTGTTACATCCCTCTTTTTGAAAACAATTATGCTATTTACTTTCTTGCAAATTTCAATAAATTACTATGTTGAGAACAACATGAAAACTGACAATTTATCTTACTAAGTTGTTATATGAAATTGCGGAATCTATTGATTACGATCAAGGTGATATGTAGACTAAATGTCTTTATAATAAATGCAATGATGTTTGAATATATTATATTTGGATCATAGATGCTTTGACCACAAAATTGTATGCGAGTCTGCTCGATGCAGGAACAGGTGGACCGTGTTCGATGGAAGAGAAAGTATCTTCGAGAGAGAGTATAGACTCTGGAAACTAACCTAAGGTGTTTGTCACTGAGATCGCCAAACAGATAGATAAACCTGGGAACCATCAAGTAAGTCTTGTTTGTCGATTTGGGTAGTTTAATTGATGTCGACGACAAAGGATAAAGTAAACATCCTAGTCGAAGGTCGTCATGTAGAATCTTGGAGTCGTCTATGGCGTCGTAAGTTCCTAATAGCAAGTCGACGTATTTGAGATGTTTAATATTTACGTCTATAATTATTTATTGAGTCATCTTGTGGCGAAATTGCAAATCTTGTCTCGAAGTCGAAATTGTGAGAAATCGACCTTAAGCGTCTAACGTTGTGAGAATTCGTTTGCGATACGATCAATCTGTCGTGATTGTCGTAAATTCCATCGAATTTATGTTGCGAATATTTTCTTTTCACGTAGATCGACGAATGTCGATTTGAAGCCATAGCGTGATGTAATTTATTTTAGTCGTCGTGTAGCGTGAGTTTTTCCTTCTAGTTTAGACCGTGATTTATTGTCAATTTAACCTTGAAGATCTCTTAATAAGTAGGTTTTTGCCTCCTTTTCTTTTTCAATCAACACGATGCTTTAGTCATTGCCTTATCACCGCCATGCCGAACTTAAACTCTGTAATACATCTTGTAGTGGTTTTGGATTGATTTAGATGCCATGGTTATCGAGTGAAGGCAGAATTGTTGTGTCTTCTAGCGGACCACGTCGCCAAAGGAGCCACCACCATTTGTATGTCATGTTACGTAAGAAGTCGGGTTCAAGTTTAGTTATGTCAACCCATGTGTATAGATTTACGTCAACCGAAAATTCCTTGGTGGGATTCTTTAACCAAGGCGTGCGAGGTTAGCCTGCGGATTAGAAAGGGTGTAACCTTTTATTAAAAGTTAATACTCCATCACCTTGGAGTGTGGAGAAGCATCGGAGGTCGTGGGTTCGATTACCACAGACGGCGTTTATCCTCAATGAACTTTGATTTGAAAGTGCTAATTAATGATAGCATACGTCTGAAAAAGTCAGTTGAAATTGGTTAACTTCTTTAGTGAAGAAACTGCATTGAACTTAAAAACAGAGGAAGAATCTGCGGAGAGAGAAATGTTTCCTATATCTCTGCGCAGCATGGGAAGTGGTTGTAACTTCCTTCGTGGGCAGTGAGGACAGCGTGGAGCGGCAGTTAGCGAAGAGAGTTATCTTTGCAAGGTTGAGGGAGAGTTAATTCCTGTGCTCCGTCAACAGAATAAGGCAAAATCTATTGCTACGGATAAGGGACTGCATGTGTGTAGGCCATCGCGGAAGTTAGAGGGAGAGGATCTACTCCAATGTGGAGGAAAACTAGGAGTCTGGCAAGGATGAAGGAGTTAGTAGAGAAGGCAGCAAGAGTTAGTAATTGCGAAGGGAGAGGTCATTTTTGGAGGAGCGAATGATAGGAATTGTGCAGTGAGGAGAGCACGAGATAGGAATTGTATAGTAAGGCAGAAGAGTTAGACTGGTAGTGAGGAGTGAAAAGGAGTAAGAGTTTGGACAGTGTAGTGAGGAGTGAAAAGGCAGTAAGAGTTAGAACAGTGCAGCGAGGAGTAAGAGTTTAGAACTGTGCAGTGAAGTAACGAGAGGCAGAGAGCCCTCGGTGTGAAAGAGCACTCCAGCAACCTCCATTTTTAATAACAGGTTCTTTTTCTTTACCATTTGTCTCAGTTTTAAACAGTAAGGAAGAGAGTCTCATGGTTATGGAAGATTATTACATTTAAATATGGGTAGAATAGAATGATAACGTAAGTTTACTACGATTTCAGTGTGCGGTTAATTCCTTGAAATAGTTTTATTGCTGTGTAGGACATGTGATAAACTCAGAAACTAATGTATGTTGTCACATTACTGTGTTTTAAGATTAGAAAACTCTGAAAAAGAAGTGTTACTGCCTTCTAGGAATTGTAAACTCAGAAATTGTAGTTTTTCTCGTCATAAATGACGATGTATAGCAAAAGAACGCTGCTCTTTAAAGTATATGCATTTAGGAATGAACTTGTCTTGATGCAAGACG
This sequence comes from Cunninghamia lanceolata, assembly GCA_027924645.1. Classification (NCBI taxonomy): domain Eukaryota; kingdom Viridiplantae; phylum Streptophyta; class Pinopsida; order Cupressales; family Cupressaceae; genus Cunninghamia; species Cunninghamia lanceolata. The sequence continues at coordinate 639,215 of BSBN01000078.1, forward strand.
TAATTTACCTTCTGTGAACGATAAAAAAAGACATAAGATAGAAGAATTGCCTTTAGGTCTGTGTTATGAACATAAAACTACTTTGGAGGTTTTGAACGATGCTCCACATGCATGCTATGCAGGAGTCAAACCGTAGTTAGTAAGCATGTTCGACGTATAGCCAGATAATGCATTTGTAAATAGCCGATGTCTTATCCATTTAATACCTTTATCTACATTTGAAAGATTCCCAAACCTTTTAGATTTATTTACGGCTCTCAGCTATTTAAATCTTGTGAAACTAATGACTCGGAAAGAGGAGTAGGAAGATAAAAGTGTTGGTAATGTTTAGGAAACCGTCTTGGTTCCGAAATGATCAATTTGAGTTGAAAACCTGCATGTGAGTCGAGATTGCGTTGCATGCGACGATGTTAGAATCGCTTAACCTTGTAGACCATATAAGTCTAGAACCCTCGAATATAGGGATAACGGAAAATGATTTAGATACTTGTGTATGTTGTGTTAACATGGGAACCAAGTAAACAGATTTGAAACCACTTAGGAGTGGACGTGTCTAAATAATGATTTTTTAGGATAATGGGATTATGAAAGTCTGAACTCGAGATTAGAATAATATTGCGCAATGCGCTATTATAGGAGGATATCCTAAGCCTTGAGGTCATCAAGGTCGGCAAAATAAGTTCAAACTATACAAATAGGAAACTGTAGGATTTCAACCAGTTCAAGTCGAGTAGGGTGGGTGAACCAAGTTCATGTGTTTTAAAAACGCTAATTAAATACAAATCCTTTGGCCAAGGTGGTGTACTATCCTCAAGTGCATCGAACGTTCACCGTAACTGGATGGCGTTTCTTGTGGAGGGTCGTGCATGACTAGAGGGTATCTAGGGATCTGCACAATAACAAGACACGTAGGTTATAACACCAGAGTTCAGATGGAAAACACCGAAGGTTATCCTAAGTCTATCCTCTTGAGTAGGGTAGGGCCACTTCCGGTTAGGAAGGAGTGCGGGAGACCGACGGTCTGTGGTTGGAGGTTAAGCTCCTTGAAGATACTTTCTCTTCCAAATACTGGGGAATTGCCGAGTCTTGAACGTGATGGGTTGACAATCGAGATGCAAGATAATGGTATGTTTCTGATATTTGTTATTTCAAGAAAATTTCATTTGTTAGAAAACAAAGTGTATTATGAATATCATTTCTTTCAGTCTTTATGAGAATGCAATCATGTTTATGATAAATTGAAAAATGTTGAAATGGATTAGAGATGAGAAACTTTTGTATTTGATTACCTTGTAAAAAAAAAATTTACCATCATGAAAATTTAGTTACTTCTTGTCATTTTGGTTTTGGTTGTTACAGACATCATCCAAGACTCAGCAAAGCATTGGAGCTAAAAAAAAGGGGGGGTCCCCATTTGCAATGGGGCGATGTGTGATTAGGTCAGAATAGGTAACATTAATTTACACATTGTTACACAAACAACCACACTAAAAAATAACCTTACGTAATTAAGGTTAACCTTTAAGGTTCTTTCATTTGGTGAACCTAACAGATCCAGCTAGTTCAATCTTCTTATAGTCCATGCTTAGTCTTCCAAGAGAGTTCATGTCATGTTAACTTTGCATTATGTCCTCACTTTCCTCTTGCTACTTGTAGTACTCTTTTTTTTCTAATTCTATCCCTATATCATACTATTGTTGTTGACTTTTCTGTCCATCTTCATCATCATAGTCTTGGTTATCCTATTATGAGCCTACCATTTATCCTTAGCCATGTCTTGTACTTCTTCTATTCATGTCAATTTTAATGACCTCCAAATTTTCCATAAATTCTTCTCCACCAGACCCTAGACCCTCACCTAAATCCTTACTTTCCTAAGAAAAGACTATCCTCAAACATCATTTGATCATGTGGCTCCTTCCATCACTAGACAGGTGCCCCTAGTTTCTCCTCTTATTTTTATGTCCTCTTCCTTCATTAAGGACTTAGCCCATTTTGTTGACTTCATCAAAGACAAGAAAGTTAATGATGAGGACATTTTAGTCATCTTTGATGTTGTCTCCCTCTTCACCAAAGTCCCTCTTCAAGACTCCATCTTACTTGTTAGGTAGAAAACCAATATAGAAATCACTTCCCTTGTTGAATTGTGCTTGAAATCCATGTTCTTCACCTTCCAAGACGTGGTTTATGAGCAATTTGATGGAGTCACCATGGGTTCCCCTCTTTCTTGAGTCATTGCGAACCTTTACATGGAGCACTTTGATGAACTGGCTCTTAACTCTTTCCCTCTAAAACCAACTTGGTTATGTTTGGTGCCACCCTTCCATTCATTGAAGGTATCTCTAACAAGATTGCCAGAATCCTTTGCAAGAAAGGGCTCAAATGTGCATTCAAACCTCTTTCCACCATTAGAAACCTTATCCCATCAACCCAAGATTCCAGTGACATTCTCCTTAAGTCAGGAGTCTATAAAATCGATTGCTCTTATGGCACCCCTTACATTGGTGAAACTAGTAGATCTATCTGCATGAGAATCAAAGAACACTACGTAGATAGCAGACATGAAAGAGTCTCAAAATCTTCCTTGGCGAAACACTGCTCTTACACCAAACACCACATTTGCCTTGAGGATACCCAAGTCCTAGCCAAAGAAGACAAAGAAAACTTAAAGAGGCTATTTTCATCAGAAACAACCCTACCAACCTAAATAGGGATGAGGGATGGAACTTGAACCATACCTAGCATCCCATCTTAAATTCCCTCTAGACCTAACCCATGATCTCCCTTTGCCTCTCCTTTGTTCTTTCCTTGGTCTTCTCTACCTGTTTGCTCATCCTTCACTTTCTCCCTGCTCTTCCCCTTCTCTTCCTCCCTCTTTTGTTTCTCTGCGCCTCTCCTCTAACCCTCCTCCTAACCTCTCGTTGTACCTTTGTCAACCTTGCTCCACCTCCTTCCCCTAGTCTTCCCCTTCTCTCTTTTCCCTCCCACTTATCCCCTTGCCCTCCCTCATGTTCCCTCCTCCTTGACTCTTTTTTATCTTTTTCACCTTTACTTTCCTTTTTTCCTTCCTCTCTCCCTCGTCACTTTGGGCTCTTGTATTTCTTGCTCCTCTCTTGTATTCTTACGTGTTGATACATATATATGTGTATGCTTTTATTGTTTCTCCTTATGCTTATGTTTTTTGACATAGATACTTATATATATATATATATATGAACCTTCTTATATTTATAATATACTAATATGTACTCTTATTTTCATATACCCTCAGGCTTATTTTTATTATGTATTCTTATTATTTGTGTATATTTATATATGATACTTCCATTCTTGTATATATATATATATATATATATATATATATAAGGATATATACATATGCTGCTTATATTTTCATATATATTGTGGCATTTCTTTTTGTTTTGCGTACTATCTTTCTTAGCTCTTGTTTTGGTTTGTAGCTCCCCTTATTTTTCCCCCTATTCTTCTTTCTCCTATGTGATCTCCTCTGGTTTTCTTTTTGACTTTTATATACGTATATTTAGATACTAAGTTGTTATATATATCTAAAACTTATATTCTTTCTTACTCATATCTATTCCTATATTTTACATATAGTAATATTTATGTATTTACATATATTTATACATACAAACATATTGATATATATTTATATGTTTATATATATTTATATAAAATTGTAGTAAGTTATTTATAATTATTTATATGGATCTATATGTTCACATATATTTATGTTGAGATATATTTATTTGTTTATATATAATTATTTAAGCCTTATATATATAGGCCTTTTGTGTATTTATATAATTATATATGTTTATATACTTGAATAATTATATCTATTCCTATGTATTTATTTATACTAATATTTATGTTTTTATATATATTTATACATACATATATATTGTTATATATATATATATATATATATATATATTCATTAAGTTGTATTTAGATATTTATATTCATTTATATGGATATATTTTTATATGTTTTTATTCAGAAGTATTTTGTTATATATTTATATATATTTGTATATTGTTGCTTTATATATATTGGCATTTTTTATATTTTTCAAATATTTATTTGATTACATTTTTAATTCCTTCCTTCTTTAGTTGTAATCCTTTATTTCTTCCTTTTTTTATCTTTGATTACTCTCTCTTTAATCATTTAACTAGTGTTGTACTCCATGCCCCCCCACCTCTCTCCTTTTTAAGATGTTCATCTTTGAAATTGTAACTCACATTTTCTCTTCTTTTCTTCTTGATGATGGATCATAGAGTTTGATCCGAAACGTCGATCCAAATAAGCTACACACAGTTTTCTCCAAAAGCTTCATTCTATATATCATGGACTGTGGAAATATCATGTCTACTATTTATATAGGCATCCAAAAGTATAATAAAGGGGAGGGGAAATCAGATTTCCTTGGAATCCACGCCTAGAATTAGGTCAAGTAAAATGCTAATGAGGAGGTAGGTGAGGCTGCCACCACTCTTGGCAAATGAAAATTTGACACCTGTCTTAGGGCGCCACCTTGTCCTATCCTTTAAGTAAACTTTAGACTTGGAATTTTGTCCTTGTGCTGGGTACTTTGGAATTGGAATTCCATCTTTGTGTTGCATTTCCCTTTGAATTCTAGCACATATTCCATATTCCTCTAGATTTTTCCAAGTCACCAGTTCTGGGAGGTCAGATTTCACATTTCAAAGGTTGTTCTAGAATTTCATGTGGAGGAATCCTTCCTTGAGCAGGGGCGCATTTTCCCTAGGGTCCTTGAATGGAATTTCTTCATGAGTTGGATTTCCCTACCTTCGAATGAAATTCCTTGTCCTAGATTCCTAAGTTGGAATTCCTTATCCTCGGCATGGATTCTCATTCTTCTTGATGCCAAACTTGATCCTCATGATGAATGGCGCACTGTACCCTTGTTCTTGGATTTTCAAGGTGTTAGGTCTCAAAAATGCAAGTCACTAATCCTAAGAGTATGCCAGGCTCTATGCTTAGATTAGCAATATTTTTGAATTAACTTGACAAAATCAACCTTCAAGGTTTGATGATTTCCTACACTTTAGGTCTTGCTACACCTAGGTGGGTGAACCTTGGAAATTAAGGCAGACTAAATGTAAATGTATTGACTAATTAAATCTATCTACAATGGCATATGGTGCAGGATAGATGAAAACTTGCTAACTAATTCTTATATCAAATGAGTGGTTGGTATAAATTGTATAAGCAATATCAAGGTGAATTTTAAATGATGAATAGAAATAAGACCAGTGCCTTGTTGGGTAACAGAGTCAAATGAAGGACTAAGACTAGTGGCTTATAGTAGGTACTAATTCTAATTGTTTGGCACAATTCTAGTTTATAACTTGTATAAACGTGCAAAGAGATGATTGACAGACTCTTCTTTAATGATCTAACCAATATGATCTAATTTCTTGTTATTCACGAGAAGCTAATTTAATCCTTTCTTGAAGGAACCAATTGAGTGAAATACGCAAGAGATGACAGATAATATCAATGTGGAGATAGAATGGCAATCTTAATTATATGGCTCTTCTTAGTAATCCAAACTAATACTTCCAAGTTACTGTGACTAATCAGGAGGATTTTAATTCCTATTATGGAAACCAATTAATCAAACCACACAGCTGCAACAAATGTGTATTGACAAATTAAATATATACTTGATATATTAATCTCAATAACAAGGAAATATAGAACTGGAGACAACCAACAATTGAGTAATTTTAACAAACAATTGATACCAGAACACAAGATCAGAGAACTCCAATTTACTTCTTCAGTAACAAACTTGCAACATGGTCTTTTGAGAACATTGTAAACTGTATATATTATATTCTACTACTGATGATCTTTCCAGCACCAAATGTTTGAACTTATATAGATATTCTTGTGAAGAGACATAACTCTTCAATAAGTCTTTTGGGAAATTAACAAGATTAACAATTACAACATAACCACGACTAGGCTCTATTCAACCATAAGTAAATTTTAGCCACATGGTCCAGGTACTCTTGGCTACGATGGGAATCTATAAATTCAATAGCATTCCTTGTAATCACATCCATTGTGACCATCTCTTCTAAATGTTTGCAGGCTTCCCCAGATGCAAAATCTTTGTCCTTGAGAGCTCCCAAAGCTTCGTGTAATATAGCTTGACAATCACTGCTCCATTCTTCTTTGCTCTTTAGTTCTTTATCATTTTAAAGTAATGTAGGCACTCCTGCCTTTGAAGCTTCAACACATTCTTTGGCATCAGCTTTAAGTTGATCATAGTACTTCTGATGTTGCTCAATCAATTCTTTCGTATTGGAGGTACCTGCAATGTTGGAAGCATCTTTACCTTCTGTCTCATTCAATTTCTCTTGCAGCCTTTTTTGGAGCCTTTCATGTTCTAGAACTGCTTTGTAATTTTGAGAATAGTTATCCCGAAATTGGTTTAACCAATGCACCATATTGGCATGCCTGCTTTGTAGTACTGTAACAAGTGTATCCATCTAAATTTGTGCTGCTTGATCTAAGAATAGTGCTTGGGTACTTTGTGAACTTTCGCCTTGGGTTAACCTCTTTGTTGATCCCCCGATGGTGCTCTTGACAGCATCTTTTAAATAATCATTTTCTTTTGTCAACCTTTCACAGCTCAGTTTATATGCATCTCTTTCTTTAATCAACATCTGAGCCTGTGCCTTATTCAACTTTGCAACATTGATGCCAATGTCTGCAGTTATCAAGGGATCAGTCTCCCCTGCCTTCAGGGTCATGACATGGCCAAAAGTTTTTTTAGTATCTATAATAGCTGTCTTTTTGTGGGGAGGATACAGGGCCCATATCATTAATGAGATTTTGTCATTATTATATTTGGTGCCCATATATACTTCATTTACACCTTTTGGAGTGAGTTTATATTTATCATCTGTATTATTCAAAAAACTGTCAAAGACTAGAGCAGAATTTAAATCAAGGCCAGGAAAAAACATTACCCATGCATCTTTGAGTAACTGTCTACCCTTGCTAGGGGTCATATCCTATAGCTCATTATCCACTGTTGTTTTCATCATATCAAGTAATTGCCTCTCATTGTTAGCAGAGACATCGCCTACTGACTCTCTGATTTCCTTCCCTTTGCATTTATACAAAAATGATTTAAACTCTTTTGAATGAATGAATTTGTCATCAGAAATAAAAGAATCATAAGTTATTTGACATGGGTCTTCATCAACAGACCCCTCCTCATCATGTGTTATGACAAGAGGCTGATATTTTTGTATTTTTCTTTTTGACATTTTTGTTGTCTTGTCCTGTGGCTCCTTTTGCCCTGCTGGTTGTTCATCTCCAGAAGATACTACCTCAATTTATGCCAGCTATTTTCTTTTCTCATCCAGGTCCCTATTGTATTGTTCCACCACCAATTCCACCTTAGCCTCTTCAAGGTTTCTGATGACATCATCATGTGGATAGGGGATATGTGTGTAGCCATTGAGGTTTTGCCTCTTCCGAGCAAAGTCAATAAAACCCTCAGGATCAAATTCTTTTCTCACCTCAGCACACCTCATATTGTAATGCATCAATTTATCCAGGATGAGACTATAACCTTCTTTAGAGACCACAGTGAAATCCCCAAAACACAAAGTACTAGGCATAAAAGATTGTTTATCATGGGAACTCAAATGTATTACATTTGAATAGTGCATTTGCCTAACTATTTCTAGGTAGGCAATTCTGTCAGGGACAGTTTTGGGTAAGATAAATGGAGTGTCTTCAAAACCATACACTCTAATCATGGTGGCATCTTCAAAGCAATACCAATCTCCCCAATTATGAATAATAGTGGGAGGACCACCAAAATCTTTTGGTCTAAGAAAATTCTTTATCTCATTTGAGATCGAATATTCATAGGGGTGACTGAAATATCTATACAATACTTTTACAAAATACTCTTCAAATTGTACATAGCTGGAATGGGCATATCTACTATCCCAAACCCTGGTCCATATATGTATTGGTAACCTCTGCCCCTTCTGGTCTGTTGGAACAACCTTAAATTCAGTTGGCCATAACCCCACTTCCTGGCCATAATATAGAACTATGTGCATAAGAAGGGAGTAATGCTCAAAAGAAACAGTTGGGGCATTATTTTTTATTGCAGTCAGGCTAGAGTCAATTCTATTAACAACATAAGCAGCATAATCAAATTGCCTTGCATTGTGGCATTGAATGTCCATGGCTATGACCATTAAAGGAATTGTCATGAATTCAGGAACCTCTGCTCCTAGGACCTGGTGAACAGAATAATAGGTATGTTGTATGTAGGGTTCAAATATTGATACATGAAAAGGAGGACCATCATCCTCATTGAGCGGCACCAATTCTCCCTCAGCTCTAGGCCTATGAATAGGCAACCTCCATCCATTGTAAGTTGTATCCATTCTCCAGTATTCTTTTTCTAAATCCTCATAAATAATCAGGACAATGCATAAGTCATCTAAGTTGAATACTTCGTAGATGGCATTTTTTGACAAGTGTATAATAGGTTCCCCTTGTGGGTTGCATATAGCCTTCAGACTTGGGTTATATTGTTTAGCAAGAAGTTGGAGAAGTTCAACATTCAAGAACACATCAGGTACAACTAATTTACCCAAGTTCAAATGCCATGGGTTTGATACTGGAGAATTTCTAAATCTTCTGTTGTGGTGGAATTTGAAAAGTTCTTACCCTCTGATTGGGGTCCAAATGTTCCCTAGATATTTACATTTGTCCTCTAATTTTTCTACTTTTGCCCTAAGTTGAGTAGATCTTCTAGCTTTGGGAGTTGACCCTGGCAATTGGTCAATTAGATCTTGATTGAGCTTTCTATCCTTTGTTTTCTCCTCCAGGGTTTTATCGATTTTTTGTTTCTTAGGTTTGCTTGTATCCCCTTGTGATTTTCTACCTTTTCCCTTTCCAAGAGTCTCCATTTTCAATTCTCGATAGAAAATCAAATTACAGGTTACAACACAGAGGTTCATATATATGTACCTATCGTTGGTGGCTGTGATCGAATTCCTTTGTTTGCACTTCAAGTTTCTCCTATAGTCTCTTCTCAAACAACTCTATTGATAATGATCTTGGAAGATTTCATCATCATTTGCATTTAATTATTTTGAGCAGTTCAATGTCCTTTGTCATTGTGAAATGTCACATCATCATAACTCCTTTCGTCGGCATGATTTTCATAATGTCTGGGAGATTTTAATATCTCATTATGGCACGAACAATCAGTCGCTGTAACCCTTCAATTGTCTCTTTGACACTGTATTAAGGCATATCGGCAGGAGATGTCTATACTTTATCCAACGTGAAGGTGGGCACAATTGCCATCAGTATGACCTCTCTCATCGCTGTGTAATTGATATTACTTTCTGATAGGTAAAGTGTTACCGATATGACTATCGGTGAGAGTCTTGTCAAAGTATGTGACTATCATTATTATCGGGGTGATCTAGGCAATCGGGATAACATATTTATGTTTACCTGAGCGTCGTCATCTTCCCAATAGCCCTTTGTATCCTGGATCAGAAAAAATTTCAAAGTATATTACCGATGAGTGAGTGTAATCCTTACTTCTATCGGGGTGAGATATGTCATTGGGGTAATCCTTTTTAATTCACCCGATCATGGTTATCTCTCCGATGGCTATTTTATACTCTTTATTGGCAAGAACTTGATGAAGTGTCATTGACACTTTTATCGTTGTGACTTGTGAGTCGGTGAGACATATAAGTTTCGTTCTGACCTATTTAGTTTTGCCGATGGTTCTTATTTATCACACACATCAGTGTGAGCTATGCTGAAATGCCTTTTTGTTATTCACTGAGACATCGGGGTATCAGGGACTCATAAACCTTTCTCTCCGATGTTCATTTCTTGCCGATGACCACCATTCCTTTTAATTCCGTGGGACACTCGGTGAGAGTTTCGCCGAAATACTCTATTAGTATGATGTATACCATCGGGATGATCTTCGAAGTGCTACCCGATAGCTTTTAGTCATACCAATTGGTATGACCAATAGACTTTCTTCTCGACGAAAGGTCATCAGTATAGTTTCCTCCATCGGTGACATTTGAAAACTTCTCTCCGATCCTTGTTTTCACGCTGATAGTTACTTCAACTATTTTTACATGGATCGACATAAGTAATGTAAAGTCTTGCCGATAGCATGAAATTTAAGCCCTTTATATTATTTTGTCATGGACCTTTTATTGGATGCATCAATTTTATGAAGATTTTTTGGGGGAAATGTTTCATGATTTGGTCAAATATGGAGAAGTGACAATACAGGAAATTTTTAAATTTTCCTGTCCTAACACAAGGATTGATCTTCTTGTCTAGAACTGGAATCCTTGATGTTGCCTTCCTTGTGCTAATCATGTTGGGTGTGAGGGGGAGAAAGGTGGACACTAGAAAGGAGTGATGCCCTGTTCTTCCCTTGGTATGCCTGTGTAGTCTTCTTGTTATTAGAACTCCTATACCCTTGAAATAGTCATCTTCTCCAGCATTTGAAGTCTCTACATTCATCCTGATTGCCTTGGATCATCCTTAAACATCCTCTTTATGGAACTTATCCTCGTCTTGGATTCCTATAAAACAAGGGAAACCTTAAGTAGTCATAATGCACAAAATCTCTAAATGCAATGCAATACTAAGATAAGCCATAGAAGAAACTTGCATGATTGATCAATTTCATTCCAAATTCTTGAGTAAACCAATATTTTCTCCATTTTCTAGCATTCTTCCCACTTAGACTAATTTTCCCTTCATTCCAGGACTACCAGACAGGGATTGGGCACTCTCTAGAGTGAACAGGGTAAAATTCCAACGTAGGGGGCATTTGAGACACTAAACTGGATTTCTTCCTCCTAGGCACAGATTCCAAGTGGGCATGGATCTCCTGTGGGAAATTTATTCCCTCCTAAAGAATTCTGCTCTTGAATGAGTGTTTTGGAGTGGTTTGGAAATGATTTTACGTGCCCTCCTTATATAGGCATCCAAACCTCCTCTCCTCATGGCTGACTTAGCTTGGCCAACCTAGATTTTTGTCTTATTCCCTAAGCAGTGCCGCACTTTCAAGATTGTTAGGGATTTTGTCTTCTCACAGAATCCTCCTTGACTTGGGCACAAATTTGATGAGGTCAGTGATTCCTTGTCATCAGGGAATCCTTATCCTTGAGGACTATTTCCTCATCCTAGTCATTCATTTCACTCCCTTTTGATTTGGCCTTTTTTAAGGTCCTTGAGGATTTTTGCAATTTTGGGCCTATTGAGGATGGAATCTATGAACCCTAACTAGGAGCTTTGGATGAATCCTTGAGCTAGGCTTTCACCAAGTTACAAATTGTTTCACCTTTGGAAGAATTGAGAGAGTCTTTCCCTGAGTTGAAGGTCACTCCGTGGATTTCATTCCTGGCGCAATCTTGAGCATGCATTGGAATTTCCCTATGCTAGAGTTCACATTCCATGGTGTTAAGGAATCTTATTTCTGAGCTTAAATTCCCTCATGTCAAGGAGGTCTTGTTCCTGAGTGCAAATTTGGTGGAGTCAAGGAATCTTCTAACCTAGAATTCCTTCCTAGGTGCATTTTCCATGCCCTAAGGTAATTTCCTTGTTGAGTGCAAATTCCATGGAGTTAAGGAATCTTGTTCCTGAGTGCATTTCCACTGGGTTCTAGAATTTTCACTATCAAGAATTTCTTCAAGACTAAGGGCACATTTTCCACTGGGTTCTAGAATTTTCACTGTCAGGAATTCCTCCAAGACCACAATCAAATTTTAGGGTAGGTATTGGAATTTTCAGTGTCAGGAATTCCTCCAACACTAAGGATGCATCTTCCACTGGGTTCTGGAATTTTCATTTGTGGGTACATATTCCATGGTCTTGGGGAATCCTATTCCTGGGCGTAATTTCACTGTTCTCAGGGAATCTCTCATCCTAGAATTTCTACCAGAGCAAGGTCACAATTTTCTCAGTGGTATGGAGTCTTTCACTTGGAATGGATTTCTCCATGCTTGGAATTCTTCCTTACTTTAGGGTGCACTTTGGGTGTTGGCACAGATTTTGCGACGCAACTCTTCATTATCCAAGGCACAAAACTGGGCAAGTTGTGGATAATCCTTTCATGTCCTGGATTCCTTGGTGAGGGTTTGGCAAGATCAAGGAATTCAGGAAGTCAGGGAATTTTGTCCATTAGGAATTCCTCCAAGACCTAGGGTGCAAATTTCAAGGTGTCATTGAACTTTGCTAGTCAGGAATTTCCTATCCAAGAATTCCTCCTTGAGCAGTGGTACAATTTCATGGGGGTCTTGGATTTTGTCATCATGGAATTTCCTATCCAGGAATTCCTCCTTGAGCAGTGGCGCAATTTCAAGGGGGTCTTGGATTTTGTCATAATGGAATTTCTTGTCCAGGAATTCCACCTTGAGCAGTGGTGCAATTTTAGGGGGTCTTGGATTTTGTCATCATGAAATTTCCTGTCCAGGAATTCCTCCTTGAGCAGTGGCACAATTTTGCTGGAGTCTTGGAATCTTGTTCCTGAGCACATTTCCACTGGCATCAAGGAATCTTTAATCCTAGAATTCCTTCCTATGCACATTTTCCATGACCTCAGGGAATTTTTCTATTGTGCACAAATTCCATCATGTCAAGGAATCATGTTCGTGAGTGCATTTCCACTGGTGTTAAAGAATCTTTAATCCTGAAATTCCTTCCATACCAGAGTTGCACTTTTCCAGGGGTTCTATAATTTTCACTGTGGAGGAATCCTATCTAGGCCAAAGACGCATTTTAGGATGGGTCTTGGAATTTTCACCATCGAAGAATTCCTTCCAGACCACAGTCGTAATTTTCCCAGTGTCATGGAATCTTGTTCCTTGGGCATACATTCTAGGGTGTCAAGGAATCCTGAGTTGTGAATTCCTAAGGCATACATCCACCATTCCCATGGATTTGGACTTAGCTTCTGATGGGTTTTTATCTAAGAACTTCTATTCTAGAGTTAGGATTTCATGGTTTTGACAAGGATTTTCCAAATATGCTAAAGATTTCCTAGACTTGTGTTTTAGAATTTTCTGTGTTTTAAAGTCAGGAATTTAGGATTTCCAAATGGAATGATGAACCCTGACATGGAATGACAAGCTTTGTGGCATTCAGGACCTTGGATAGGAACAATTGAATAGGATTCTGGATAGACCTTGGAACTGGAAACTGGATTGGACTTTTAGATTGGAGTTTTGGATTGGAACTATGGACAGGGACTCCTGGACTTGAAATATGGATAGAAACTCTTGGATTATAACTATGGACAGAGTGAAGGGTTAGGACCTCTTGCATGAAATGGTGGACTTCTATCATGGATTGGTAAGTTTTGATCAAGGAATGATAATTAGGGTTTCATTCATCCTTAGGAAAATCACTCTTTTCTTCACCACTTCAAGCACTCTTAATATTCCTTGTGAGCTAAGTGCTCGGAAATTCTTTCCTAGCTTCATGGATTCAAGAAAGAAACTACAAGATCAAAGCAAGACTAAAACCAAACCAAAAAAAAAAAGAGGGGGTCCCCATTTGCAATGGAGCGATGTGTAAAAATGCCACAACACATACCTTCACATAAGAATCATTGCCCTTTGAAAAATACATAACTCTTCCTTTAAACCAACCACTACCTCTTAATAAGAAATCACACCACTACATATCTATTTTGAATAAGACAAAAGATTTATATATATGAGGCACCTTAGGAGGAAATCGTCCATAATGAGAAAGCATTTCTAAGTTGACCAACAAATAATTTAAATCCTCACCTTTAAATTTGAATTCCATACTAAGGTTGGCCAGCATTCAAATTGCATTCCTTTCATTTTAATATTTTTTATTTTAATTATATTTTACGTCTCTATTATATTTAAATCTTTAATTTAAATAATATCTAGGAATGGAGAATGACACATTGTAACAGTCATTTTAGATTGTTCCCTTCTAATGATCTTCAACACAGTCATTGTGATTGTTTTGTGACTGTTGTAATAGTCATTATCTTTGTGATTGCTGACTATCTTTTGGTTGCCCTTACTTGTCTTCACTGTCTCTTGTTATTGGACTATTTTGTGAAAGCTGTCATGGTGTAAAAAGTGACCGTCTTCAAACATTTAAGTGATTGTACCTTTGGATTGGCTATGATAGTCCTTATTATGACCATTTTTAAGGTAAACAGTCCCCTAACCTCTGTAAACCCTAGATAGGTTCCTTTTAGACTGTCAAACCCTTACTCATATTCCAAATCCCCATGCTTTTTTACTATTTTGATTTTTAGAGCACATCCTCTAAACACTTTTTTCCTTAGACTTTTTGAAAAGACTTCATCAATTATCTAATGGCCATATAAATCCTTAAAACACCTTAAAGTACTTCACAATGGTTTGACAGATGTCTACGTCTTCACTCCATGATGATACCACTGTTCATTAAGTAAATGCACCCTACCCTATTTGCAATCTATCCATTTGGTGCCTTCTGCATCTACCCTAGATCTCCTTCTCCTTGTGCATGCTACTTTGGACTTTGTTTCCTTTTCTCCTTCCATATTCCTATTCAAGCCTATAGGGTTTCATGAAGATTCTTTGGTTGATTTGTAGACCTTGTAAAAGACTTATTTGACCTGTAGTAAGCTTGTCATGACTTCAAAATGGGTATGAAGCTTAAAAGTGAAGACACAAGCCTTAGATGGACTTGACAAACCCTAATAACTTGTGTAGACCCTGTAGGCTTTCATATAGTTTGACTGACCCTCATGATAGTTTAACAAACCTTGAATAGGGTTCAAACAAGGTTTGATAGATCCTTTGACTCTTGACAATGTATTAGACTCTTGAGCACACTCTTTAGGACATAATAGGGTTTTGTTGGGTTTTCGAGATCTTATATAATACTTGTGACGCCTGATGAGACTCTGTAGACTTATCATAAACCTTTTGATAGACATTCTATGATATGCAGAGGTTTGTATTAGGTATCTAGAGGTTTAGGCAAGTGTCATATCCCTTATACAACTTCTTCATGGTTTACAGGGTTTGTAGATGGTGGTAAAGCTTCATTTAGTGACTGCAGAGTTTATGTAAGCTTGTGTAGACTCATTTTGATTGTGTAAATTCTCCCAAGAACTATACAGACCTCTAATAGTTGACATTGTCCTCTAAATGGTATAATGACCTATAGGTTTCGAGACAAAGCCTTCAGGGGTATGCTATCAAATTCCTCTTCATATGTTGCTGACCTTTGAATGGTTCTTCCACAACATTTGGTGAAATCTTCATAAACAAGCAAAACAGACAGACATCTATTTGTATTGGACAGTTTAGCTCAAAAACATGTTCAAGAATCATTTACAAACTTGAAGTAAAGGGTAAAAGACATGTTTGTAGCCTAAAATCATGAATTCTTATGTTACCTTGCACTTGATTGTTCTTGTTTATCTGTTTTGACTGCATTGTCCTTTCTCATTCTCACATTCTTTGTATGACTGTTACCAAATGTCCATAACATGATTGTGCTAATATACTGCTCTTTCATGTTCTTTTAAACACCTCACATGCTCTTTCCACAGTCCACTGTAATGTCCCCTTCTGGCAAGCCAAAATTTCTGCAACCTTGCAAACAATTTCAACTTACTAAAAGAGAACATTAGTATTCCACTTTTCATTTCCTTTTAATCATAAACATAACCATATACTAATTGCCATTTCATAAATCCATTTTCCCATACAACATGATTCTCCTTGGGTGAGATAATCCTTAGGCATGTTATTAACCTCACCTTCCACCTTGTGAGAGAAGATTCGTTAGGTAGGTGATGTCATCTCAATCCTATGGGTCCATTAATATTATTCCTTAGTTCGTCAACTAAGGCCCATATTTCCTTAGTTCGTCAACTACGGCCCATTCCTTTGATACTTAAGTCGAAGGTCCATAGTAATATCCTTGATTCATCAATCAAGGCCCATTCCCATGGAATGATCAATACCTACCGTAACTATCTACCCCACATTCTTAGTGTTAGGTGGTTTAATAAAAGGTCTCCTATCTACCCTTAGGAATTCATGCCTTTATTAATCTTTAGGTGTTACCTTAAAGCCCTCACCTTAGGTTTTACCCTAAGGCCTTCATTAATCTTTAGGTTTTACCCTAAAGCCTTCTCCTAAGGTTTTACCCTAAGGCCTTAATTAATCTTTAGGTTTTACCCTAAATCTTTCTATCTATCTTGTTAATTTTATTAAAAATAATTATTCCTTCTTTTGCACTCAACAGATGTGTATATATATATATATATATGATTACCTATTTTTTTCCATGGAATCATCCCTTTTACTGCTGATGTAATATCTCTATATATTAATTTATGTATTTATCTGATACTCTTTTTATATTTTCTTCAGATGATCTTTTCCTTCTATTTCACAACCTTTATTTATTTCCCTTTCAATGGATATGTTCTAAGAGGCATGTCTCTTATTATTTTTATTACTTTATATTAATTCCCTTTATGATAAAACTAGTTCTAACCATACGTAACTCCCTTATCATAAAAGGATAGGTTAAAAGATGTTTATTTATATTATTATTTATTTATATTATATCATTATAATAAATGATATATTATTTATTTTATATTATTTATACTATATCATTTATATCATAATAAATGATATATGATTTATATTATACTATTTGTATTTATATTATAATGTAAGATAATTATAAGAATATTCGTATTTATATTATTAGATATATTTATAATATATTATATATATATATTTTTTATATTAAGTATAAGGAGTTCAAGGAAACAACAAAAACCACCAAGTATCAAAGCATTAGAGGACAAGCCTCACACGACAAAAAAGCTGAATATTACATATAACCAGAGCTAACAAAGAAAGGATTGGAACAACAAATAACAACTATTGTAACACATCTTCAAAGATGTCCACCCACACAGTCCAACCCATAGCACCTTCCATCCAGACCAAGTTCTTCTGAACCTAGATCTGCTTAAGCATGTAGATCATCTTCTCCAGTAGTGTTGTGAGGGTTTCTTTTAATCTCCTTGCTGATGTGGTTGACAGTTTGATTAAAAGTGTGGATATTGTCCAAGTGCAGCCTCTAGAAATAACCATTTTTCACTTCGTTAGCAAAGAATATTGCATGTCCATATTTAAGCAATCTTTTGAATTTAGACTTGTTGAATTTCATAGTTATTTGAATCTACAAAAAAATTTTGAAATATGTGAGACTTCGAAAAGACTTAGTAAGCAATCTGGGGACATTTTGAAATCTTTCTTCATTTCTGCACTTCCAAATTTGCCATAAAATGTTAACTAAGAGAATATCCCAAAACATGTTAACATCTTTTTTTGCATTAGAAATAAAACCAGTAATAACTTCAAGAATATTGAAAGTAGCAGGGATGGAAATGCCAAACATCAACCAAACCTCTTTAGCAAAAGTGCACTCAAAGAATATATGTCTTCCCATTTCTGAGGTTCTGCAAATGCTGCACAAGTTAGTATCAGAGAAAGAGTTCCTAATAGGAAGCTTGTTGAGAATAAGTAACCATTTAAAACATCTAATTTTAGGATCAATAGAACTTTTCCATAGATTGTCAAAAATCTTATTCCAGGAAGGAACATCTAAATTAGTAAACCAAGTATTATTAATATGGCTGATAATTTCATCATTGCAGTTAATAATAGAGTAAATGTTCTTAGCTTTAAGCTTGGAAATGATAATACCACCAGGCCATTTAATTTTCTGATAACTATTAGAATCAACATGACATAAAGTAGGAATATTCTTGCTGGCCCTGACAATCATATTATAAGTCTTCTTATGAGAATCATGAAGGTTAAATTTACTCTTTAACTCATCCCACTGAATAAGTCTATCATTTTCAAAGATGTCAATAAGTTGTTTGATCCCATGATTGGCCCAACTCTTGGTGGAACAACCTTGGGTAAGAGCAAGGGGCTTATTACTGAGCTTAAGGTTCCACCAAATGGACCTCTCACCATGGAGAGTCTTATCATCATAGAAGTCTTTATTCTTGATGAATTGCCTAACATGGTTCCAGGCTTTTCTAGATGGACTTGAATACAGCCGAGCCTTGAACAATAATAGGAAATTCACTACAAATAAGATCAGTGAGGGGAAGATTTTTCCAGAATTTGGCATTCTTTGGATAATCCCTTTCAATATTGTTATGGATAAGAACTCTCCAAGGGTCATCTCCCTCCAAGGCATGAAAGATCCATTTGGAGGCCAAAGCAAGACCACTTAGTCTTAGGTCTTCAAGCCCCAAGCCCCCAAAGAGCTTATCAACATGACACCAGCTCCACCTGACAGAGTGAGTTTTGTTATTTCCTTTCCCATCTGACCAGAGGTAATTCCTAATGACTTTTTGAATTTCCATAACTTGGTAATCATTAAACATCCAAGCCGAGGCATAGTAAATATTATAAGAAGAGAGAATCTTTTGACAGACTTGAAATCTACCAGCAAAAGACAGAGACCTATTGTGCCATTTATTCAACTTATTATGAATCTTGTCCTTAACCCAACTCCACATTTCTTTTAAGGAAGGATCAACAGAGAAGGGAATACCTAGATATCTGACAATTTTTGATGGACCACCCCACTGGAAACCAAATTTACCAAACCAATCAGGAGGTTGGTCATTTCATCCAAGACAAATAGACTTGGCTTGAGATAACCTAGCTCCAGAAATCTTACAGAAAAAACTGAGCTTATTGATCATGGCTTCGAAGTTGGCTTCAGAGACTTCATGAAAGAGAGAGGTGTCATCAGCAAATTGGCAGTTAATAATATTCTTGTTATCAGGAAGGGTGATGCCTTTGACAGCAGGGGATAAGGTGCTGTCTCTAAGAATATAGAAGAGAGCTTCAGAGGCTATAACAAAAAGGGCAGAGGCAAGCGGACAGCCTTGCCTAATCGATCTACCTAAAGGGAAAGGGGCTGAAAGAGATCCATTAATATCAATTTGAGCATGAGCATCTTTAAGAAGCATTTTAACAATATCACAAAAGAAAGAGGGGAATCCAAAAGCGTCAAGCATCATATTGATAAAGTCCCACTCTATTCTATCATAAGCTTTTTTAAAATCCAGCAGAAACATAGCAACATTTTGATCAGTATGCTTGGCCCAATTAAGAGCTTCCCAACTAGTAATCAAGTTCTCTAAGATATATCTCCCTTTAACAAAACCAGTTTGAGTAGGACAAACGAATTTAGGAAGAATAGTTTCCAACCTTCGAGACATGATTTTGGTGAGAATTTTGTAAGAAACATTTAAAAGAGTTATAGGTCTCCAATTCTTTATGAGGGATTTATCTCCCTCTTTAGGGATGAGTTTGATAATTCCAGAGTTAATCTCCCTGCCCAGAGTTCCAGTATCAATGGCTTCGTTATAGATGTTAAGTAATTCTTTGCAAATCCATTTACTGTTGGCTTTATAAAACTCAACAGGCTGCCCGTCGGGTCCAGAAGCTTTATCATTGTTAAGAGAGTTGATGGACTTTTCAATTTCCTCCAAAGATGTGGGCTGTTCAAGAACAGAGGCATCAATATCTGAAATCCTTTTGGGGATAAGATTCCTACACTGATTTCTAAGAGTCCTAGCATCTTGAGAGTCCTCGGAAGTAAAAAGATCTTCATAAAACTGAGCAAATTCTTTTTTAATATCATTAATATCATAAATCATTTGATTGTGAATGAACAATTTATCAATAGATTCCTTACCCTGCTTTTGTTTAATCAGATTGAAGAAGAATTTACTACCTCTATCACCAAATTGAAGCCAATGAGCTCTAGAACGGATTCTAGCTCCCAAAGCTTTCTGGTGTTGGTGTTTTCTCAGTGCATTCTTAGCATAAGCCAGTTGATGACAGAGATAGGGGTCATCAGACTTATTTTGAATGGCCATTTCAGCATTGTACAAATTATTGTTAAGCCAGGACTCCTTATATCTATAATCCTTGGCCTTCTTTTGACCAACCGTTCTCAACAAATTCTGCCAAGCAGAAATATCCAAATTCCACCTACTAATATAAGATAATGAGGGATATTGAGATTCATTAATAAGTCTAATAGTTGAAATAGTAGTAAGAATGTCTTCGTCTTCCAACAGGCTAGTGTTAAGGACGAATTTACTATTAACATTATTGCTAAAAGTAGGGGAACAACCAAGATTGATCGAAATAGAGATAGGATGATGATTCGAAAGAGTAGTAGGGGAAACAAGCACGAGGTTGTTATGTTTATCCGGGATCACAGAGAAAAAATTATTATGAAGATAAAACCAATCCAACCTAGAATAAATTCTAGACTGACCTTTCTGACAATTACACCAAGTAAACCAGAGACCGGGATTATTGTTCTTGTTCCCACTTAACAGATCAAAAAGAGATTTAGAAAAT
Source organism: Cunninghamia lanceolata (assembly GCA_027924645.1). Classification (NCBI taxonomy): domain Eukaryota; kingdom Viridiplantae; phylum Streptophyta; class Pinopsida; order Cupressales; family Cupressaceae; genus Cunninghamia; species Cunninghamia lanceolata. The sequence continues at coordinate 659,788 of BSBN01000078.1, forward strand.
TTAAAATTATTCCAAGCAAGTTTTTCTTGATCTTTCCAAGAAAATTTATATATATTGCTATTTATAATATGGATATTATATTTTAATTATAATAAAATATTTATACAATAATATTATTTTTTAAAGAATATAATGTATGTAATTATTTCTATCATCCGAAATAATATTTTACAAACCCTCTTTATCATGTTCAAATCTTTACTTTAACAGTGTCTTGATATGGGGACATGACAACCCTCTCCACTCAAGATTGCTTGTACTCAAGCAACTATAATTAGGTATTCTATAATATTTTATAACATTATATTTTATTGAGGTTTATGTACACAATAAATATTTTGAGCTAGTTGTTTACATATATTTTAATTTGTTTTTCTTATGCTAGGTTACCCATAGAGATATTTTAATTATTTTATTTTACTATTTCATTTAGTATATTTACTTAAATATACTAACTGTAATTTTAAGAGTTATTTTATTCTTATTTATTTATTACCTTATTTACTCATTACTTATTACATATTTGTAAGTAAATTTTAATTTTTTTTATGTTGCATGATAACATATTGAGTAAATTTTAATGTTATATATATATTTAAAATATTTTAGCAATGTATTAAACACCATTATTCCAGCAATTCATGAAATTCATACTTGTTATTTTCATTGATTCTTGTTTTTTTTTTTTTTTTTTTTATATTTTTATATTTTTATTTAACTATTATTCACAGGATGGCAGGATCACTGCTCTAATACCACTGTAATGTCCCCTTCTGGCAAGCCAAAATTTCCGCAACCTTGCAAACAATTTCAACTTACTAAAAGAGAACATTAGTATTCTACTTTTCATTTCCTTTTAATCATAAACATAACCATATACTAATTGCCATTTCATAAATCCATTTTCCCATACAACATGATTCTCCTTGGGTGAGATAATCCTTAGGCCTGTTATTAACCTCACCTTCCACCTTGTGAGAAAAGATTCATTAGGTAGGTGATGTCATCTCAATCCTATGGGTCCATTAATATTATTCCTTAGTTCGTCAACTAAGGCCCATATTTCCTTAGTTCGTCAACTAAGGCCCATTCCATCGATACTTAAGTCGAAGGTCCATAGTAATATCCTTGATTCGACAATCAACGCCCATTCCCATGGAATGATCAATACCTACCGTAACTATCTACCCAACATTCTTAGTGTTAGGTGGTTTAATAAAAGGTCTCCTATCTACCCTTAGGAATTCATGCCTTTAGTAATCTTTAGGTGTTACCTTAAAGCCCTCACCTCAAGTTTTACCCTAAGGCCTTCATTAATCTTTAGGTTTTACCCTAAAGCCTTCTCCTTAGGTTTTACCCTAAGGCCTTAATTAATCTTTATGTTTTACCCTAAATCTTTCTATCTATCTTGTTAATTTTATTAAAAATAATTATTCCTTCTTTTGCACTCAGCAGATGTGTATATATATATATATGATTACCTTTTTTTTTTTCCATGGAATCATCCCTTTTACTGCTAATGTAATATCTCTATATATTAATTTATGTATTTATCCGATACTCTTTTTATATTTTCTTCAGATGATCTTTTCCTTCTATTTCACAACCTTTATTTATTTCCCTTTCAAAGGATATGTTCTAAGAGGCATGTCTCTTATTATTTTTATTACTTTATATTAATTCCCTTTGTGATAAAACTAGTTCTAACCATACGTAACTCCCTTATCATAAAAGGATAGGTTAAAATATGTTTATTTATATTATTATTTATTTATATTATATCATTTTAATAAATGATATATTATTTATTTTATATTATTTATACTATATCATTTATATCATAATAAATGATATATGATTTATATTATACTATTTGTATTTATATTATAATGTAAGATAATTATAAGAATATTCGTATTTATATTATTAGATATATTTATAATATATTATATTTATATATATATTGCTATTTATAATATGGATATTATATTTTAATTATAATAAAATATTCATACAATAATATTATTTATTAAATAATATAATGTATGTAATTATTTCTATCATCCGAAATAATATTTTACAAACCCTCTTTATCATGTTCAAATATTTACTTTAACAGTGTCTTGATATGGGGACATGGCATCCACCATGGCCTTCTTTTGTTGTTCTCTTTTGCATGTTGATGACTATGATAGTCATCTTTTACCTGACAGAGCTTTGTTATCTTTTATATCTAATGATGGTTGTCATACTTTAGGAGTTACAGACTTCTATCTTCACACACATGATTCACAATGTTGAAAGTATACCTTCAGATTGAGGATGCAAATCTCAGGGTTCCTTGACAGGCTTGAAACTTTTTAACCTACTCTCTTTCTTCATACTTTATGGTCCCTGTGTTTTACATCTCCTGCCAACTCCCTTATCAACAATGCTAAGAGACTCCTCCACTACTCTTGATATGTTTAACCTTTTTTGTGATACCCTGTAAGCTCTTGTAGACTTATTCATTAGAATTTAGTCTTTCATTCCCCTCATAGATGCTCGTGGTATAAATACACGACCATACCTTCTAGAGCATGTAGTATGTAGTCTTAAACTTAGTGTTCAAGTGTGTTTTCCTCATTTTCAATATGTATATCTCTTGACCTTTGAAGACCTTGTTACTAGCATCATGACCATCTCTAACTTTACAACTATGGGACTTTGCATCTTTCTGTCTTGGTGAAGGTCTGCGGAGCTATGTCACATAGAAATCTTGTTGAAACCTATCGAGCAAACCCTAAGGAGAACTAGGAAAAATAGAGAAGAACTGCTAACACAAAATCTAGCCCTAACAAAGATTCTGAAGACCTAACCTAACCCTACAACAAACTGACTCAAAACCTAACTCAGAGTCATAAACCAAACTCATAACCAAAACTTGAAAGCTCTTCCCTCCTTCAAAATGAACGGGCCTTTTTGACAACATTAAGGTATTTCAGATGTGGGGAAACTAATTTCTTTTTGACCTTTGACTTATTTACATGCATATGCAACGTGTATGTATGCCTTTGAGACATGAAAGAATGCTTTTGACAAGTCAAAATGTAGGAAACACTTCAAAACGCTCACTCATAACTCCTATAAGACCCTTTACATAATACAAGAGCAATTTTGGGACATAAGACATAACAATACTTCCTACAACTTGATTGGAAGCGAAGAATCATAACAAGACACCTTTAACTTTACATGTTTTGAAACACAAGACAAACCCTTTATGACTAATAATGACCATCATCTGACAAAATATCAACATCCACATTGCCTATTTGGCCTAGAGGCACAAATAGGTAACAGTAACAAATCAATACCACAAACATTAAGAGTCGATCCATTGTCAATCATAACTCTCTTTATCAACTTTTTGATAATTGTGACAAAGATTAGAATAGGACCATGTTGACTTTGAAGTTCGATTGACAGTAACTTATGTTGTTGAAACAGAATATCCATTTTAGTCACATGCATACAATCTAATAGAGATACTACATCATTAGGCTTAAGAATGGGTGGTACAATCAGCTTTTGTAAAAGTTTCCTAGAGCATTCCATGATATGTAGGGGATGTTTGTATGAGTTCCCAAAGAGAGATCTTAGCTGGAGTAGCATGAAGCTACTCAACAAGATCATAATCATGACCACCTTTATGAGTAAAAGGAGGTGGTTGAGGAAGCATAGGTTGAGAAGTTGGTAAAGTAATTAGAATGTTTGATCATTGTTTACTTTGTTTATTATTTTGACTATTGTATTTTGTGAGAAACCACATTGTCATAGGGTTGTTAAACACATTTTGATACATTTGATTTCCTTGAGTAATTTGTTTTAGAAAATTGAGAATATAACCTGGGGGTCTAGGTAGTGTTGGAGCATCTTGAACTATAATCACCTATTTGAAACGAGGATGCACATTAGGTGGCCCATGTACGATGAGTTTAGGAACATTAATACACTTATCCACTATCCCTTTAGTGGGTGGGATGAGTCTATTAGTGATGATTGAGTTAACATTGTTTGTATATTGATTAAGGTTAACATCCATCCCTAAAGGATTTAATGTGAGAGGTGTTTCTTCATTAATCAATGCTTTGTCTTTTGGAAGAAGAGCATTGGAATGAAGGGAAGGTAAACTGTTGTTAGAAGAATTGTTGATGATTGTATCTTTAGTAACATCCAAGGGGTTTGAACATGTAACCAAAGGAGAACAATTCATGGTTTTCACATCCTTAGTGATGTCCAAAGTACTTGAACATTCAGCCCAAAGAGGAAGATCGAGGGTCTTCACTTCCTTAGTGATATCCAAGGGGTTTGAACATTCAACTAAAGAAGGAATAGGATGCTTCATAGAATCATCATCATCATCATCATATACTTTAGATAGTTATTTTACCTGACGGGTACTATGTGATGCCACATGCGCCAACATAGGAATATGCCCTAATGCCTATGGAATATTTTGTAGAGATTCTCTGCACGATTCCATACGGCCGAGGGGCAATTTTTTTTTTGCCTTTTGCTGAAATTTTGACCAATTTCGACGAATTGATAGTCAACCTTGGCATTTTTGGGCTTCTTGAGCATGATGGTAGGGTCAGAGTTGACTCAAACTGCTCCAAAAGATCAAGTACATGTTAGATTAGACATGCACCTCCCAACTTAAAACCCTCATAGATTTGGCCTCCGATGTCCGATCTGGACGAAACAAGAGGCAACCTTGACTATCTTAGACCTCTTGAACACAATGGTGTGCTTAGATTTGTAGTCAGCACACTCCAAAATGAACCTGCATTACAAGGTTACAAAGAGGAAAACCTCACAAATCTGGTATTTCTATTAAGTCTTTTTGAATCTCTAGGTCATCATTCAATGCAAGAGAAGGGCATACTCAACTATCAAGATCCACCATGAATTGTACTCAAGATCTGTCAAAAAACAACTAACACAAAGTGATTTAGAGCTCTAATACCATGTTAGAGTTTGCTATGATTGGAGCCACATAGGATCTAGGACTTCGTGAAAGCACAAGAGAGATCAAAAGAGAGAATAATTCTATTCTATAAATAAATTCAAATATGCCTTGCATATAAAGACAATGATGAAATGTGGGATGTTGTAGTCATGGGACAACTCTCATTGACTATGACATGTGACAACTATAGGATAAGATTACAAATATCAACAACTAGACACAACTAGAAACATCTAGTAGACTCACTAAGTTAACTTAAGATGTGTGAATTATGTGTGATATGTGAATATTATTTAACTAATCAAAAGTTAAATAATATGAATTGTCTACACAAGGTTAAAATGGTTAGGTGATAAATTTATTCACAACAACAGTTGCAAGGATTATCTATGTTGAAGATAAAATTGATATTCTTGAGAACATGATACTGGAACTGATAGGCAAGATAGGAGTCAAAAAGAATTTTGGATAGATAGATTTCATATTCTTGACAATTTCCTAGAATGATAATTGAGAGATTTTCATTCTATAATACATCTTGTAGATTTAAAAGAAGGTGATCTTGAAAAGATTGAACTTGAGCAAGAAGCATCATTATTTGTGAGGTTCTTCAAAGTTGAAGCAAAGATAGTCTTTAAACTTAATGATGCTGAAATTACATTCAAATCAATGATGGTAAAATTATATTCAACTCAATGATGGTGAAATCAGTGCAAAATAGCTCAATCAATGGGTTTCACAATTTGGAGGTTTACTTTAGCCTTTATCAAATGTCTCCAAATCAGCAAACTTCTTTCATAAGGTTGAAACTTGTTAGGCATGCTCTCTCATGGTATAGGAGTTATGCTCACACTTTGGAAATTTAAAAAGTCATACCAATTTCCAAGTGGTAATTTTAAGGAGCTATTGTAGAAGTAGTTTTACCGCATTTCCCATGAAGAACAATAATTGATGCAGTGGCATCATTTGAAGCGAGAAAAGGGGAAAAGTCTTCAAGCCTACAAGAGAATAAAAAGAGCCCTTTAGCTTGGGAAGGACATCATGGAGCATGAGGTGCTGATTACTTATGTGGGAGGTTTGTTTAACCATATACAAATTGTAGTCCTCAGGGCCAAACCCCAAAATATTGATGAGGCTTGTGCCCAAGTAGACTATCTTGAGTTGGATAAGAAGGGATTTCCTTTCACTTGCAACAAGGGTAATGAATAGTAGCATGGTGGAAAGAAAAATCCAAAGGGAAAAGAAAAGAAGAGTTGTACTTCCATAGTAAAGGTAAGAGAAAATTGCATTGTTCGAGCATTGTGATAAAAATGGGCATTAAGAAGATAAATGTTGGAATTTAGAAAAAATGTTGGAATTTACATCCCAATTAGTACCCTCTTGGTTGAAGAAAGGTAAAGATAAAATAATCCAACATTTATCCTCTTCATGGGTAATAACTATATCTTAGGATTGTTAGCTTTAGAATTGAGAATTTCAAATTTTAAATCTAGAGGACTAGATCATGCCCACAATCGAGTCTAGAGGACAAGATTGCATGTATGATCTAGTCTAGGAAAGAAGAAATCCTGAGAATTACATTAGTGTTGGTATGAAGTGGAGGATTAAACATAATACAATGTTAAATTTAAAATTAGGGTTATTCACTACACCTAAAAAATAAATTATATACTAAGAAAATATGTTAACAAAATCCACAAAATAACATTAAAACATAAAAATGAAAGAGTGAAACATACACTTCTTTACAATATTATTAGTCAATAACTTTTCATTAATGGTCATAAGACTTAGACAAATCATTTTGACTATAAGGAAAACTAACAGCACCAATTGTTTTCATCACTGTTTGTTTTATCTATCATCACTAGAACGGTCAAACTTTGAAAGACAAACAAGTTGCAAAGAACAGAGTTATGTCTGATAGCAATCTCTCACTACTTCAGCAGTGCTTTGTAATATGATAGTCTCATAGACTGTTTTAGTATGATGAAGGATATTGAAATCTCTGGCCCCAACTTTCTTAAGCGACGTGGTAGCTCTCTTTCAAAGGATAAGGAATAGAATGATTGACATATCCGTTTGCAGTGCTAACTTGCTTTCTTACATTGTGCAGACTTTACAATAATGGAAAATCTTAATGCCAATATTTCTCATGCTGAAGTCAAAGCTCAATGTAGTACTGCTTCTGAGATAGCAGATCCTAATGCTGAGGTGAGGCTTAGTGGTAGAAAAAGGAAAAATCACAAGGAGAATTCTTGTGAATTGGATGATATTGAACACACAACAACGATGCTAATCAATCTCAGTAGAGTGAGGCTTGATCAAGACACAGTTGCAGGAAGTGGTGGTAATAATGGCATGGAAAACCCTAACCCTTAGACATCTCATGGAAAGCCTAACATAAATGATAATGGTAGGAGCAGTAGGGGTAGAAAAAGTGGCCGATTCATTGGAGTCACTGATGTCCGTGGCCATTGGCAAGCCAATATATGGTATTCTATTCTTTCTCTTTTGTTATTCTTTTGTTTGATGCTTAACTTTTAATTAATTTTTTTATGACTCAAAAGGTTGATTTGTTTTAGTTCAATAATAGTGAAATGTCATTTTTCTTCAGGCTCAAGGATGATAAATGCCAAGTAAACCTGGTTGAGTTTATAAGGTTTTCTTTTTCTTTTTTTTTTGGGTTAATTTACTTGAATGTTGAAGAGTTTTCTATTAAAAAGGTAAAGAGTAGAAAGATTTTGGTTGTTTTGAGAATAATATAGATTATTACTAATATTTTTAAAGATTTGAAGATAAAAATTACCAAAAAAATCTAATCCAGCCATTTTATTTGTGACTCAATGCCAAGTGGTATGTTAATTAAAATAAAATTCTAAAAAAATTTAATCCTAAATGCTTTCAAAAATGTTAACAGATTACAGGGGTCTGAATTTTTTTATATTACTGATGCAATCCAATAAAATCTTTTTCCTTACAAACTCTAATCCAAAGCTTTCAAACATTTATTATAAATCTAGAATCTTAAATTATATTATATTTTATTTGATATTGTTCACTTTTGTTTTAATTTTAGATCGATATTTTATTGCTGAGGCTGCAGAAAGGTCAGTGTTCTAACATCTCTCCTTCATATTTTACCATCAGTACTGGTGCCATGTAGTTTACTGTTTTAATTACTATGCAGGTGTTCAGACAAAGCTATGCTAGTCACACGTGACCAACTAGGCAGGAGGTTAAATTATCCTGAAACAAACTATGACATGAGATTGATAGAAGTAAGTTACCACAAGTTTAAAATAATAAATAAGTATGATAGTTCTTTACATAGTCGACCTTGTGCATTTTCATTGCTTTTGCAGTGGAGACAGGTGTTTAATGTAGATGTGAACAAGTTTGTAGACAAGCTCCAACAACCATCGACCAACTATTTAGAAGGTTGCATTAAAGGATTAAGTGATGAAGCTGGACATGAACTTCTGAAACTGATACATGAGAAGAAAACAATGGAGATAGAGGGGACATTGACATTGCAAGAATAGATCTCTATTGTGTATAGGTGTTTGAATACATGGTTTTACTTAACATTTGTGGGCTTGCAACTACCTATTCCCAAAAAGTCTTCTGAAAGTGATATATAGTTATCTAAGAAAATTTGTCATAAACACATTAAAATAGTTTAAACAGTTGTTTGAATGTGTTTTTGCTAACTGTAAATTCAAATCAAACTTGTAATCTCTGATTTGGATATTTTCTGAAAGTTGGATATTTGTATTGCAGAGTTTAATGTAATACTGTCTTTTGTTTTCCCAGATGCAATTTCTACTTCTCATACACTTCCGATTTTTGTGTCGATGCATAGTATTACTAGGCAAAGACATTGATATATATATATATATATATATGTATGTATGTATGTATGTATGTATGTATGTATGTATGTATGTATGTATGTTAGTGACAAGGAGTCACGCCTATCACAGGTGTGACTTTGTCACCGTGTCTAATGAAGTTGGTTTCACCAATGTTAACAATTACTAATCGCTGTTTAGAATGCAGACTATGTTTATACTTTGGTAATGTATCATTCGATCATGCTATTGATATTTATTTTAACACACCTTATCTATTAAGTACATTATCTGATCGAAGCTACAAAAAACTCAACACTCCCTCTTAGCTCAGGAAGATAACAATATCATAATAATCTTTGTGAATATCAATTATCTGGTTTGTAATGAATTGCTCAAAGTAATTTAATATCACATAACTCATGATATATAGTATCACCTATCTCGTGATACATAGCATCACCTACCTCGTGATACTAAAAGATATACTATACTCGAGAACATTACATTCTCCTTATATATCCCAGTTATGGTATGTGCACTGACATTAAGTCACATAATGTCTACCATAACTTAATCATGATAACTCCATGATTCATACCAATATTAGGTCACATGATATCAGTCTAATGAACATTATAAGATCGTCACCTTATAATGTTAGGTACAAGTGTAGATTATCCAAAAGATCGTCACCTTTTAGAAATAAACATAGAATGGGTAGGCCCATAATGTCATAGAGTCACACATATGACACAAGATGGTTACACATTAAACATCTTTAATATATTAGTACAAATCAATTAGAATTTTACATTTCAATCATACCAAGATTTTTCTTGAAGTATTCAACTTTCACCTTGAGGAGTGGTTTGGTAAGAATATCTGCAGTTTGATCTCCTGTACTAATATACTCCAACTGAATCACATTCTTTTCCACCATATCACGCACATAGTGATGAGGAATCTCAATGTGTTTAGATCTATCATGGAATACTGGATTCATGGATAGCTTAATATAGCTTTGATTGTCGCAGTGGATGATAGTTGGTTTCAGAGGTTTACCAAATAATCCCACAAGCAGTTTTCTAAGCCATCCTGCCTCTCTAGTAGCCATAGAAGCTGCAATATATTTGGCTTCTGTAGAACTCTGAGCAATAGATGACTATTTTCTGCCGATCCACGCTATAATTACTAACCCTAAACTGAAACAACATCCAAAGGTGCGCTTTCAGTCAGTTACACTTCCAGCCCAATCTAAATCTGTGAATCCATGTAGATCTAAGTCAACCTTTTCATATTTTAAGCCATAATTTATAGTACCTTGAAGATATCTCATTATATGCTTCATAGCCACAAGATGTATCTCCTTGGGCTCACACATAAACTGACTTAAGGCATTTACAACATAGTAGATATCAGGTCTGGTATTGACCAAATACATCAAGGATCCAATTATCTGTTTGTAAAGAGTGGGATCTGCCAACGGAGAATTTGCTGCTACTTCCTTCAATTTATGAAGATTTGTTTCCATGGGGGAAGACATAGGTCTACATTCCATCATACCAAACCTTTTTAATATATCAATTGTGTACTTCCCTTGGTTTAGAATAATACATTGTGATTTCTGCCATACTTCCAGTCCAAGGAAGTAGTGTAATAGACCTAAGTCCTTCATGTCAAATTCTGAAGCTAGATCTTTCTTACACTGATCAATAAGGTGATCTTCTCCTGTAATCAATTGATCATCAAAATATAATATCAATATTAACATATCACCTTTGCTTTGTTTGAAGTAGAGATTTGGATCTGCATCATTCTTTGAGAAGCATAATCTCAAGAGGTAACTGTCAATTCTTTCATACCAGGCTCTGGGGGCCTATTTAAGTCCATATAGAGCTTTCTTTAATTTACATACATGGGATCCTACATTGTGAATCTCAAATCCTTCGGGTTGCTCTAAGTAAACCTCTTCTTCGATGGTTCCATTTAAGAAAGCAGTTTTTACGTCCATTTGATGGACTTTCCACCCTTTGGCTGCTGCAATAGCTAGAACTGCCCTAACTAATGTATATCAAGCAACTGGAGCGAAGGTTTCGTCGTAATCAATTCCTTCCATTTGTGAAAATCCTCTAGCCACAAATCTTGCTTTGTATTTCCCTATACTGCCATCTGCAGCATGTTTGATTTTAAATAGCCATTTTCAAGAAACAACATATTTCCCTTTTGGTCTAGGTACTATATCCCATACATCATTCTTCAGGATGGATTGATACTCCTCTGTCATGGCATCCTTCCATATTTGGTGCTTAAGATCTTCTATAGCACTAGAAGGTTCTGATTTAATGGATTCACTTATTAAAGCTACATAACTAGAGAATCTCTTAGGTCTTGTGCTTTCCCTAAAAGTCCCTGATGGAGCGGAATAATTTTTAGCTTCTTCCATTGTTTTGATGGACCAGAGTGGTCTTTTCTTGAGATTCCCTAGTGATGTGATTTGTTCATGGTTTTCATCTTCCTCAGGATACTCCCTCTGGAAGTCAGGTGTAGGATCCTCTTCTATGCTTAAGTTGGAAGTTTGAATTTCTGAGTCAATATAATTTCTAGCTATTTTGAAAGCTATCTCATCCTCAAAAATCACATCTCTACTTAGTTCAATCTGTCTTTGACCAGGTATATATATTCTATAAGATTTTGATGTTTCACTATAGCCTACAAAGATGCCTTTTCTCCTAGAAGGTTCTATCTTAGTTCTTTTCTCTTTGAGCACATGAATGTAAACAGGACAACCAAATATCCTTAAATGACTAATGTTTGGTTTTGTGCTAGTGAAAGCTTCTTCAGGAGTTCTATTATCAATATGAGAGTGAGGACATCTGTTCTGTATATAGACAGCAGTACTAGATGCTTCTGCCCAAAGAGAAGTGTCTATATTCTGATCAAGTAGCATAGCCCTAGCACCTTCTACAATGGTTCTATTTTTTCTTTCTGTAACTCCATTTTATTGAGGATTATAAGGTACAGTGAACTCCCTCTTAATCCTAGTGCTTTTACAAAAGTCTTTAAAAATGTCTGAAGTGTATTCACTCCCATTATCTGTTCTTAAGGTTTTGATTTTTCTCCTAGAAGAGTTTTCAGTAATGGATTTGAATTCCTTAAATATTTTAAGGATTTCTTGTGATTCTTTACATTTAAGAAAATAGATCCATGTCTTTCTGCAGAAGTCATCAACAAAGATTACATAGTATAGAAACCCACCTAAGGAGGGTACAGACATAGGTCCACATAAATCTAAGTGGACTAGTTCTAATACTTTATTTGTTTTGCTAGAACTATTTTGAAAGGACCCCTTTGTATTTTTCCCTAAGGTACACCCCTTACATACCCCTGAATTACATTGTGTGAGTTTGGGTAACCCTGTAACTAGTCTTTCCATGGAAGATAGGGCACAAAAATTTAGGTGTCATAGTCTTCTATGCCATATTTCATTGGAGTCTGCAATTTCATGAATTAGGGCTAGATTTGGTTCCGTACATAACTCGTACAAGTACCCTTGTCTATGACCTATGGTTTTGGCTTTCTTAATAGTAGAATTCTTTGGCCATGCCAATACTTTGCTATCCATAAAGGTCACCCTATATCCATTATCTTCAAGTGTAGATATGGAGACTAGGTTTCTTTTGATGCCTGGGACAAACAATATTCCAGTAAGTTGGATGGAGATACCAGTCTTTAATTTGAGAGTGCATGTGCCAACACCCTTGACTGGATGCACAGAGTTATCTCCAATTGTTACTTCTTCGTCAGTCTCTTCTACCATGGTGTCTAGTAGTTCCCTGAACCCTGTGATGTGTCTTGATGAACCATTATCTATAACCTAGGTGTTGGATTTATTTGATACTTGGTTTGAAAGTGCAGAGTAGAATACATATTTCTTAGATTCATGCTCCTTTATTTTGGCATAAGATGCTTGTTGATTGGTTCTGTCAGGACATCTGATTGCATAGTGTCCATATTGGTCGCATCTGAAAAATTGGATGTGAGAAATGTCTTTCTTGAATGAACCTTTCCCGTGATAATTTTTCCTCTTCTTGAAGTGTTTCTTCTTCTCTTTCTATTGAGAGTTTGTATTTAGAACATGAAGGTCTTCATCTATATTTTTCTATTTTGACCTTTTCTTTGTCTGTCTAGATTCTTCTTGAAGACAGTCTGATCTTAGGTGGTCAAATTTTGGAAATTTAGACCTTACACTAATGCCTTGAACAAATGTCTCCCAGGAATTTGGAAGACCATCTAGAGCAATAAGTATTAGTTCCTTGCTTTCAATTTGGTACTCGAGTGTTGATAGTTGATCCCTTAGTGCAGATATTCTCATAAAGTATTCATTGATAGATTCTCTTTTGTTCATACATATATGATTTATTTCTCTCTTTAGGGCTAAGGTTCTGCTAGAGTTATTAAATTCATAATTGCCTTCAAGTGACTTAAACATATGATATGCAGTCTCATGTTTTCTCAGAATCGGCACGATATGATCTCTAACTCCATCAACTATGATTTTATGGCTTTGTCATTTCCTTCAATCCATGTCATTTTATCAGGATCATTCTCTAGTTCCATTTTGTTTTCTCTCACAAATGAATCAACTTTGTTTTCTTTTAGTATCGTCATAACTCTGAATTTCCATGATGAGAAGTTATTTCCTCCTTCCAATCTGTCTTCGAATCGGATTGCTACTGTCATTTGAGAAAGGAGATGTATTAACTCTGAATTTCTCAAGTTTGATTTTCTGCCCAGATTCTGCTTAACGTGGCTCTGATACCATGTAAATTCAAATTGAACTTGTAATCTCTGATTTGGATATTTTCTAAAAGTTGGATATTTGTATTGCAGAGTTTAATTTATTACTATCTTTTGTTTTCCCAGATGCAATTTCTACTTCTCATACACTTCCAATTTTTGTGTCAATGCATAGTATTGCTGCGCAAAGACATTGATATATATATGTTAGTGACTGTAGGAGTCACATCTGTGACTTTGTCACCGTGTCTAATGAAGTCGGTTTCACCGATGTTAACAACTACTAATCACTGTTTAGAATGCAGACTATGTTTATACTTTGGTAATGTATCATTCGATCATGCTATTGATATTTATTTTAACACACCTTATATATTAAGGATGTTATCTAATCGAAGCTACAAACAACTCAACACTAATTTGATTATATGAACATTTATACTCTACTTAAATATCATAATTTAAATATTTGTCCTAATTTTTTTGGCCACAATTAATTTTTAAGTTGTAATTTATTGGTGAATGAAATTTATTGCAAGATTGACATTGATTATGGCATATAGGAAACTATATTCTGCTAAGCCTTCTACAACTGAATAGTTTCTGCTAAGCCTTCTACAACTGAATCATATTTGGTTGGTTTCAACTTATCTTTTGTTTTGGATCTGAGATTTTTCTATTAGAACGTCAAGATCACACTGCTTTTATTTCAGTTAGATTTTGATTGGAATTTCCAATTGTTCCTTCAACGTTGTAACTACTTTTCTGTGCTCTTGTAGGGTTCTATACCAAAAAAAACTGAAGTGTTTGCTATTCAATGACACTACCAACTAGTTTATACATGCACATGTTAATATTACTGGTTAAACTCTTTCAGCCCCTTAATTCAGCAATGTAGCTGTAACCGAACCACCGAATCACTGACTGCATTATCATGCAGAAACAGCTTAATCACTATGAATTTGATTGGTGAGATTTTTCTATTCGAAATTAGTAGAATGAAGAATGGACGTCCAGGCAATGTTTTCAATTGGTTAACCGTGGGCAGTGAGTTTGATTCGTTTCACGGTATTGGGTTGGCTATGCATAAACTATATAAGCAACACACATATTAATATTTTGACTTTCTGGCAATTTTACTTGATTAAAGTTGAAGTCACGACTAGTTAAACTTTTCCTTTTTATAGAGCAGCGTTAATATCCTAATTAAATCTTTGTAATCTTTGCTGTATATATGCAATGAATCTTTGGTATAATTTGTACTTTTATGTTATTTTTAATTAACTCATAGATTTCATATCATAGAGATAAATTTTTTTTTAATAGGTCTCTAATTATTTTCAGATTAATTTTTTGTAATTCTTAATATTGGTGTCACAACTCAATTTTTGCTTTCTAATTTGAAAATTAAAAAAAATACAAATAATATGGACACCATTTAAAAATTGAGGATAAGATTATTTTAATTGAGGATAAGATTATCATTAAAATAACAAGAGTGGATGAAGCATTATCATTAAACAAAGAAGGTGGAGGATACATTATCATTAAACAAAGAGAGTGGAGGATGCATTATCATTAAACAAAGAGAGTGGAGGATGCATTACCATTAAACAAAGAGAGTGGAGGATCATTAAAATAAAAGATATGGAGAATGGACTTTTCTATAAAATGCCTAGAATTGTGAGGAGGGACACTCACCTTTGGTTTGGGAATGCTGGAGAAATCTGTAAGAGTTCTCCTCTCCATCTATTGTTCTTTTCTTTTGAAGATTTTAGTTCTATGTTCAATTTTAGTTTTGAATTCATTTTTGATGATATGTCTTAGGATAATTGAATCAATTATGAGAGAATTTGTAGTAGCATCGTAACTTTATTTTGTCTGATAAATATCTCCTTGCATACCTGAACATCCATGTCTACCAGTGCATTTCTAAAAACTTTTTGGAAGAGCAAATGAGAGTTGTAATACACTCAACGCAATAATTTCTCACATTGCCTGCACTTTACTTGTTGAGATGGAATCGAATTTACTTTTGCATATCATTGATTTGCTTTTAGACTTTGGTACTATTTGATTGATAATTTACTTTAGTAGAGAAAGGTGTCTGAATAACCACGAAAATATGTAGTTCTTTTATTTAGAGAATGCAAGTAAAATTTCTATTTCAATTATGTTTTGTCGAATGTCCATACTCTGTCTCAAAGCTCCCATTTTGGCATAGGATCTGACAAAAACCCCGCTCTATTCTGCCTTAACGGATGACCATGCCCTATTCAAAAGTTCCCATTTTGGCGTCCACAGGAAGGGTGCTGACCAAGGTTGAGGAAATTGACTTTAAGCCCGCCAATTGCATTTTGCTTAAAAGTTCCTAAGGCCTTTTCAATAATACCATTTTGAGAATACCCTGCGATCATGGCAATTCTGCCATCATGGCAATTCCATGAGATCACATTTCTTTGAGTCATTTTTTTTTAAAACCATTCACATGCCTTGTCTATCCTAACCGTTTTGCATACATGTCCACCAACGTCATTTGCTTAAACCCTACAATCTTGCATCCCACAAGATGACAGTCTCTTGAGACATTATGTTGAACAGTTCACGTTCCTACTCTGTGCTTCCACGTTTTGCGTGCATGACTACTGGGGCACTTGCAACCGCAGCAAGAATAAAATTTCTCTTTCTTTGTTTTTCACTTTGACGGCTGTCCATTTTGTGCGACCCTGCAATCCTTGTATTTCATGATACCATATTTCTTTAGGCATTTTGTCAAACAGTGGACGTGCCTTGTTTGCGCTTCTTCATTTTGCATATGTGTCCATTAGAGTATTTTCAATTATAATATCTAACAAATTTTCCCCTTCCGCTATACCCTATTTCTAAGTGCCCATTTGGCACAGGCAGGGAGGATGTTGGCAAAGGTTGGATTTTGGTTTAACGCCTGCCAGATAGTTTCCAACTTTAATATTTGACAAAAATTGCCCTTTTCATTATGCTTTGATGAATGTCAATATCTTGTTCCAAAGCTCCCACGCTGGCACTAGAGGACGCTGGCAGAGGTTGTGGAATTTAGATTCAATTGCATTTGCTTGATAGTTTTAATGCCTTATCAACCAATTCATTTGTTGCATATCTTGAAATTGTGGAAACCACATTTATTTGAGATGTCCATACCCTGCATCAAAGCTCCCATTTTGCATGCAGGCAGGGAAGATATTAGCAAAGATTGTAGAATTTGACTTTTCACCAGCCAATCCTGCACAATATGGTTTGTAGATTTGTTCGTTCCTTGCTGTGCTGAGAAAGGCAAGGTTGATCTGTGTGGAGAGGTGGACAAAGTAGGCAGGGTTTTATTTGAAGTATGTTCTAACATAGATGAAAAGTTTTACTGGGATGCTATTCATCCAACACAGCGAGGATGGGAAGCGATAATGTCGCTCTATAGTAAAGGAGCTCTGGGGAAGAATAAAACAATGAGTTTTATAGATGGGGTGCCAAATGTTATTGAGTGGTTACACTCACTTGGATTCGTCGCATACAATGTCTCGACGTAAGCATAAACAACCCAACGTTACGACCTAAATAAACTTTTGTAGGCATTTCTTGATCTTTCGAATCAAGATAATGCTAGAGATTCAATAAACGGTTTCTTGGACTTTTAACTCGAAGGTACAAGATGAAACTAGATAGCTGATCAATAGTTGAAATAATAAGTATTGAATTTTGTAAATCCACGCTCCTTTCTATTTAGTTTTATGGCTATTTTGAGGAGGTTTCCTCTAGAAAAGACACAATTTGCACTCCTAGAGTCATGCAGGAAATTGTTGAATCTGTTTGATGGGCATCGACCCACCATTACAAACCTTTAGATAGGATTAGTAGTAGTGTAGTGATAAGTTTAGCAATTTATTGCATATCTTTTGGGCAATCGATTTAATTGAAAGTTTATATTTTAACTTGCTTCTTTCTTTTAATATCTTATATTTTTGCATCTTGTCTGGATGCTGTTACTTATAGAAATATGAATTTGTAGTCAAAATAAATATGGGCATAATTAGTTTGTAATATTAAAACATTAAGCTTTAATAATTATAAACAGACTTAGATAATAGATTAACTTTTCTTTTCTATTCCCTCATTTCTCAAACAAACAACCATATGCTTAAGTATTGTTATAGACCAATAAATAAATAAATAAAATGTTATCTTAATATGAATGCTCCCTTAGGTAAGAATACACTAAATTTACTTAAATCAACAATAAGGAAAACTAGAGTATATAAACTAACTTGTCTCTTAAGCTTAATGTTTCAAACAAAGGTCTTCCCAATGGATGAATACAATAAACAACATGCAATTTGTGTATAAGTACCTTATAGAACAACGAAACCCTATTACTCATTAATATTGTTAAGATCAATAATAGTGTTACCTACGTCAACCCTAACTATTTATGTAGATTATGTATTACGACAAAGTGGAATGAACAATAATGAACAAATGTCCTTGAGGAATAGATTTCAACATAAAGGGTTGGGTCAATATTTAGCAGAAGCCTAAATGGAGAATCAAGGATGGATTGCGATAATTCTTTAAACAATCGTTTTGAAACCAAGTTTTCCTAATCTCAAAATATGATTGACAAATCCTCATTTGACATAGAAGTCAACATTATTTACCAATGGAGTTGAGTTAAATTTGTGTTGGATATCTTATCCTGTCATGATTACAAGCCTTAATTTGGTTCTAATTGTACACATAAGATGCAAGGAAATGATCTAATATCCTACTCTTGGAACAAAGATTAATTTGATATGTGATTATACATCATTGTTTTACCTTGAATAAAGATCACTGATGTATGGCAAATTAACTATCATATCACCTTGAAAACAAAATGATTTAAGTATCTTTTCTAATTTATGTATGTGATTAACGTAATTGAATTAGTATCTTCTGAAATTATGTTTACAATTGTTTGAATGTTGTCACTTTACTCTTCCTTATGTATTTATGAATAGATCAAAACATCTAGCAGTATTCTTTACATGCAAGCAAAGAAGTTTAATTCTTCTCATTTCCTTATAAGCTATCATATAAGTTTTCTTTTCATCTAAATAGGTAAACCTTGTAAAGAAACATCCAAACTCAAACAAATCGCAGTGTTCGGTATTTACAGTACCTCTGGGTCATGTTTACAGGTAATGCCATCATGTTGAAACAAGTACCTCGCGCCTAACATAGCTGCAACAATGACGTCTAGGCACCGTCCCTCTAAATTGTCAGGGAGAAATAAGGAACATCTCTAAGTTAAATCTACAGGAAGGGAAAATCTCCTCGAATACCTGACTAAAAAGATTAAGAAAAAGAAAAAGGTGAGACTAACAGAAAATGAGACTTATTGACACGTGAGTATAAATCAGGGAGGACATGTGAAATGTCTGATAGGGCAACTAGGCTGATCCAGAAATGTTATCTATCATATGCTTTCACCTTGCCCTCGCAGATCATGGTGAAAGTACTAGGGGATCAGGGACGAACTTAGTCACGATAATTATCTAATTTGGCTTGGGGAAGCAAATTAGATTTCATGGGTAGATACCTTATAGGGATTCCTTCACACTAGGACTAACTGACAAACACCCCTTTAGGTGTTTGTGGTAGTGGACTAACTCCCGTCCCTGTTTCACCAAGTGGGTGGCAGCCGACGAAGAACTGTCTGGGGCAGGGAATAACCCTAGAAAGGGCTAGGTACCCACTCACAGTTACATCAAACATAGTACAAAATAAAACTACATGTTCACATTCCCCGCGTTAGTCACATCCTAAGGAGGGGGCCTTGATCCCGTGGATATAGGGTATGTATGTAGTCTGGATGGCGAAGGATGCCCATAGTACTCAGGTCCCCTGGATGTAGGGTGTACCACAATTAGCATTGTGATCTTAATTCTCTGAGTAGTGATTACTGAGTTGTGTTAACATGAGATTGTTAAGTTAATTTTGTGCAGATGATAAGGATACAGTTACTAAAGGAGAAGCAAGCTATCAAAAAAGAATGTAGGATGTAATGCATGACTTAAGATATGAACTGATCCATTGTTCTTCTAGGCTATCTTACATAATGTATCTTCTCTCGTAATGTATTCTCTCTTCACTAGATTCAAAATTGGTGATCTTTTAAGAACCTGATGATTCTAGGAAACTAAATTTCAAGTTTCATCACATTGCTATAGCATACATTAAGCACTTCTGGAAGAATTTCACATTTCCTACATTTGTCAGATCAAAATTTTTATTCATTGGTATTTTTGAAATCAGAGTTTAATGTTATTTGATTTAGGATGAGTCGGGTCCTTACAATTGGGAGCATGAATCTAAGCTGGTATCTTTTTGGTGTAATTTGTACTTTGATGCTATCTTTGAATTAATTCATAAATTTCATAGGATGGAGATCAATTTTTTTGCATAGGTCTCTAATTATTTTCAAATTATTTTTTTGTAACTCTTGATATTGGGACCATGAATCTAAGCTGATATATGCTCAACCATTTGAGCTACAACACTTTGGTGAGATCAGTTTTTTTTATATTCATAATAGTAAACTTTACATAGAATGTATAGCCCCCAGGAGGCATTACAGACTACTATTTCTTAATTTAGCTTGTTGTTTCTTAATTTCTGATTACATACAAAAGGTTTGAAGGTCCATAAACACAAAGTTTGTCCAAGTTTTTATCAGTTCTCTTTTTCCTTTCTGCTGTGACCAATTCTTTTATGCACAGCATCTCTACTGTTCATAAAACCACTCTTTTCTGGATTGTTTACGTCTCTTCGGTGCAGCCACTATTTTGGGAAAGCCACCTCCTGATTCTTGCTCTCAATCATGCCTTCCTCCAATAAATTTTTAAATTTTTCTTTAGAAGCCTATATATTGATCGACACCTGCACATAAATAGAGTGAAGTGTGAGTCTTCTAAATGTCTCAGTAAGATCCCTTCTACAGCGTTAGTGAATTTCTTTATTTCTCACTTTCCATAAAAACCATAAAATTTCAATTGATATTCAGCCAAAACAAGTTATTAATTTTTCCAAAACTTTGAACTTTTCCCATAATAATTTCTAATCTTTTATTATCATTTACCTTAAACATATTCTAGGTTTCCTTGGCAAAGAAACATTCAAAGAAGATATGCATTACAGAATCTGATTTTTTTATAAATACTGTAGATAAGAGGATTTTTACTGTGCCTAAAGATCTGCTTCCAATTATTGTTATTTAGGTTCACTTTCCAACCCTGGTTGAGAATGCCTGCAAGGTTCAACGGCTTGTCAAGAAGTCTGTAGATTTCTTTTGCTTTTATACCTGCAAGGGCGTTAGTTTTTAGGCCTTTCCATTCTTGCACTTTGTTATCAACTTTGAAATTAGTAATAGGAATTACTATGTTCTTTATAATTAAGTCATAAGTTTTTTTATGAGAAGAGGTAGGTCAAATATGCTCTTAAGAGATTCCCAACTTTTTAAGCTGTCCATCCTTTAGGATTTTATGAAAGGAAAATATACCTTTATAATTCCAAGCCTTAGCAGAGCAACCCTGCAGTAGGGCTAAAGGCTTGTTGTTATGAACCACATTCCACCAAATAGATCTTGAAGGGAAGATCTCATTAGTTCATTATCAATATTCCATTTCTTAATAATGTCTCCTATGCAAGTTCCCCAGGCTTTCCAAATACTCTTAAATACCTTGGAGCCAGCAGGGGAGATTGAAAATCTATCAAAGACTAAGTCACATAGAGGCACGACTTTCCAAGATTTGGCCCTTTTTTTTGGCACGACTAACTTAATGTTATTCCTTATTAAAATCTTCCAAGGCTCTTCACCTATTAGTGCTTTGCAGATCCATTTAGTTGCTAAGGCTAGGCCCTGTTGTTTCAAGCTTTTTAACCAAGTTTGCACTCTTGTTTATCCAAGCAACAGACTTCCCATCTGATTGAATGTATTTTATTGTTCCCTATACCATCTGACCAGAGAATTTTTTTTTTTTTTTAAACAGAAAAAGGTGACGGAGCACCCATAAATTAAAAGAGAAGAGTTATACATAGCTACAGCATTCGTAATACAAAGAGATAACAGAAATTACATATCAGGGCCTTGACTAGACCAGATAAAACATGATATAGGAAAATATCAAAAAATAGTAGAAAGAACTACCATCACACACGCCAAGCCCCGACCTCTAACCACCTCCAAAAGACCAAGCCAGCACCACCGAGCAAGACAGAACCAGAAACACAAAAACCAGTCAGACACCCCACCAACGCCACCCCTCCAACATACCTTAAGCTGCTGGCAGAGCAGCCGGCAGAGCCCTTTCTTCTAGGTCCACTGTAGCCGTTGACTGATCACCCTCCTCCATATCTGCCAAAGCATAAAAGGGCATCCCTGGGGCCATGTCAGACGCATGAACTCTAAGGAACCGAATGGCTGTGAAAATGTCCTTGATTCGCTCACATCTTTTCTTGGAGAAAAGAAAACAATAAGCTCGTAGAGCATCGTCTAAATCTGCACTGCATAAGGATTTGATACTAGACTGCAAAGCTCTGTAAATCACTTGCTATGGAGGGGAATTTCGAAGAGTTGCAAGATTAAAAAGCCCACCAATGAGGGCGTCACCTTGTTCCATGCTGTAATTAGACATTGCTGCCTCCCATCGTTCCACTGTGTAAATGTTCTTAAAGAACAAGCCTGCCACAAGGGAGTGCACGTAATCACCATCCATAACAAGGTCCATTATGTTGGAAAGCAACTATGAGACAATATCTGAGTAGTTTAACACGCGTCCCTCGAAGCCTCTGATCCAGGCATGGCCCACGATATTCTGAACTACAAACTGAGAAAGAGTGCAGGCAAAATCAATAAGGGTCATGAGATCAATCGCCTTCACTCGCCCTCGTATCACCAGTTCCCAATCAAGGGCAGGGAAGAACAGCCTCTGGTTCAGTCGCGTATCCACCATCACCAACCTTAGGCGGAAGGGAGGCAAGTGGAAAAGTTGTAACAACACAGAAAGGGCAGGGAGATGGCAGGATGAGGAAAACAAACAGGAAAAAACCTTCAGAAACCCAACCTTGAGAGGAGCCCGACCAAATAAAAAATAGGCTAACAATAAAGGTTTTAGGGTTGGCAGAGAAGTAATAACGCTAGCGTCAGCCGCACAAATGGCAAGGAAAGTACTCTACCAGGCAAATAGAAGGCAAGTAGGGATAACAAGGTGTCCAAAGCAGATAGGAGGAGGTGGGAGGATTAAGCCGTTACGCCGTCAAAGGACAACCAAGAACCGGGCAGTCCTTACATGGCATTATCTTTTAATGAACATAAGACGAGATCAGATACGCTATCTTCCCCTTGCAGGCAGGACATTTGACAATACCACAATTGTCTTAATACATTCATCCCTTTTAAAATCTTGGAAAAGCGCCCCTGTAGAATGTCAAAGGTCCTTCAAAAAGAATAAATGTAGGTTTAAATGAGATAGCTCCCTAACTCAATGCGAATAAACACAGATAACCATGAAAGGATCAATCCGACCGTACATGAGACTTGGCGACAGCTTGGAATCAGACAAGAGACTTAAATTACTCATCTGCCATATCAGCAGATAGGAGAGAGGTCAAAAGATTTGGCAATTGAAGTTCGCCATGAAGGAAGATTACAAGATCTTTTTCACTATCAATTGCTACATTGGCTAGGAGGTCTGCCACCCTGTTGCCTTCCCGTAGTGTGTGGGATATGAAAAAATTGTCTAATCTGCTCAAAAGAGATTTGGCCTGAGAGAGGATATAGTTTAACTTCCAATTGTCTAAACCTTTCCCTTTGATGGCATTTATTACTATCAGGGAATCGCCCTCAATCCACACATTCCTTAAACCTTTTTCAAGCGCCAGATTAAGTCCATGCACCAAAGCCCAAGCTTCTGCCTCATTATTAGTGCATGGGGGTAATTTGGTTGATTTGGCCGCAATCAAATCTCCATTTATATCCCTAATGACACAACCCGTTCTAGAAAGACCAGGATTCCCTCGGCATGCCCCGTCAATGTTAAGCTTACAGAAAGGAGAAGAAGATGGTGTCCATTTAACTTTATCTTTGTTTGTGGAGAGCTTAGGAGCTCCTGTAGTAATGCCAATTCCCAAGAGTCTGACTGAGGGCCAGAGCGAGATGACTTCCGCATCCCATTTAGACCAAGCCAACTTGGAGGAGTTAAAGGATCTAAGGTGAGCCACTACCTGATCCGCTATAGCAGTATCGAGTTTATCATAGACCTGAAACGTCGATCGAGCTTCCTTCCTGAAGATATGCAGGTTCCTTTCCCACCAGATGTGCTAGATGAGCATAGAAGGACCTAATTCCCATAACCAGGCTAATGTTGAATTACCAAATGAATGGGGCTAGTTTTTTAACATAAGATATAAAGATTTGGAGAAAGGGCTTGTCCACTTTATCTTCCTTAAAAACCAGGTCCAACATGCTCTACTAAAGGGGCATCGAAGTAAAATGTGATCTAAAGATTCTTCCTCACATCCACAGAGCACACAGAGGAAATTGGATCCCAATCCTAGTCTTTTGATTCGATCACCTGTGAGAATTTTATTATGAAGCGCACACCAAGCGAACGCTCTAGCTCTAGGGAGAACTAACGTGCCCTAGCACAGCTTCGAGGGCTAGTCTAAAAAAGCTTTCTGCACGCCTAGGTTATAGCCTTCTTTAACTGAGTAACGTCCTGAAATAGCCGCTGTCTAGACCACTTCATCCTCCAAGCTAGAAACAAGCACTGACCTCTTCCCAAGGAGATGACTGAGAAGTGCTTTTTGAGAGTTAGGAAAGTTGCAGTCCTGGAATCCTTTCCAAGCAACTATAACTGATGTCGCCTCGCCAACCACCTACCAGTAATCTTTAACTTTGTGATCCCAATTTGATTGGAGAAAGAAACATGCCTTAGATAGCTCATAAAACGTAGACAGTGGCACTCCCCCGCCCCAAGAGTCAAACCAGAAATCTACCTTTTCACCATTATGTATGATCCATGTGAGATTGGGCTGGAGGAGGTCTCTACTTCTTAATAAAAAGTTCCAAATAGCGGACCCCTTAGGAGGGTTTTGCACTGTGAAAATCCTCTCATTATCCAGCGAATCAAGATACTTAGCTTTCATTAGTTTTACCCACATGGTGTTAGGTTTAGAGTACATGTTCCACGCCAATTTGGCCCCGAGTGCTTGGTTTTTAACTTGGATGTTTAGAATTCCTGACCATCCTTCCACCTTGGGTTTGCACACCTTGTCCCAGGCCAATAGGTGTATTTTCTTTTCTTCTAGAGAACCTTGCCAGAGGAATTTCCTACAGAGACCATCAATTTTTGCAATAATTCCTTTTGGGATGTGGAAAGCTGACATCATGTAGACTGGCACCGCAGACAAAACTGCTTTAATCAAAACTATTTGTCCTGCTAAGGATAGATGGTGACCTTTCCATTTAGCCAGTTTTGTATTCAAGTTCTATAGAACCTTGCCCCATAGATTATTTTTGTATCTGCCCATGAATAAGGGCAGGCCGAGATAGCTTCCTGGAAGAACCTAAGTTTCGAGATTAAGGGTGACTTGGATTAGCTTGTGGAGAAGCAATGGGACAATTTGGAAAAATACCATAGATTTATTAAAATTCACTTCTTGACCTGAAACACAACAATAAGAGTTGACTGTGTTCATCATTGATCTGGCTTCCTGGATTGACGCTTGACCAAAAAGTAATGTATCATCAGCAAACAAAGCATGAGTGAAGGGCTCTTGTATACCTTTTATTTTGATACCTTGCCATTCTAACCTTCTCTTTGCTTCCTTTATGGACCATGTAAGTCCATTTGTCATGATGATAAAGAGATAAGGAGAAAGAGGGTCTCCTTATTTTAAGCCTCGCGAAGGTTCAAAGAAATCAGACTCCTTTCCATTTATTAAAACTGAGGCTTAGAACCCTGAAAGACATATTTAATCCATTTAACCACTTCTTTGGAGAACCCCATTTGCATCATGATATCAAGAAGGAAGCTCCAATTCACTCTGTCATAGGCCTTGGACATATCTAATTTCACAACCATGGCTTTCTTCTTATCCTTGTTCACTGAATGCAAGATTTCATGGGTAAGGATGGCGCCCTCCATGGTCTCTTTTCCTGGTACAAAACACCCTTGTTCACTAGAAATCAACTCCTTCATCAGGGGTGACAATCTGAGCGCTATAACCTTTGAAATTATCTTATAGATGAAGTTACATAATGAAATAGGCCTGAAGTCTTCAAAAGTTCGGAGAAATTTTGATTTGGGAATAAGCATTAAATAGGTCGATTTGAATTCCTTGAGCACATTCTTAGCTTTCCAGGATTCTTCTACAGCCAAAAAAACATCCCTCCCAACCGTATCCTAGCACTTCTGAAAGAAGATTCCCGTCCATCCATCTGGACCGGGCGCTTTCTCTCCCGCTAAAGAGAACACCGCAGACTTCACTTCTTCTAAAGAAAATGGTTTCAAAAGTTCCTTATTATGATGCTCTTTAATTAACTTAGGAATGAGATTACACACCTGTAAACCTTTGTCCCGTTGGTAAAGCGGACTGGAAAGAAGGTCTGCAAAAAAATTTTGGGCTGCGGTGAGAATATCTGATTGTTCAGTGCATATCTGACCATTTCCCAGATGAATGGATTTAATAGAGTTGGCGCCGGCTCTCACCTTGGCTGACAAATGAAAAAAAGAGGTGTTTTTGTCGCCATCTTTCAACCATAGCTCCTTAGATCGCTGCCTCCAAAATAATTCTTCCCTTTTCAAGATCTCTTCTAGATCTATTCTCAACTATTTCTCCTTCTGAAAAGAGGAAGAGTCCATGCCTCTATTGATTATGAAGTTTGCAAGTGCTTTCATTTCTTGTTGTATTCTGGCTTTCTCAGCAAAAACATTTCAGAAATGGTTCTTGTTCCATTCCATTACCCTGTGCCTTAGAAATTTTAATTTGCTTGCTAATTGAAACATTCAGGATCCTTCCACGAAAAGGATATTTTTCCACCAGAGCTGAATATTATCCACAAAAGTTATATCTCTGAACCACATAGTCTGAAACCTGAACCTCTTCTTGCTGGGAAGATTTTGTCCTCCTAAAGAGACCTTGACTTGAAAGTGATCTGAGCCTATCAAAGGCCGAATTTCTACTTCAAAGCTGAATGGAAAGTTAAAGCATTTTGGAGATAGGAGGAATCTGTCCAATCTTTCTGCTATTTGTAGAAATCCTTTTCTTCTGTTTGTCCAGGTAAAAGTACCATTATTAGGAATACAGTCTAACAGAAGATTACTATTAATAAAATCCTTGAAGTCCTTCTGAGATCTAGGCAGATGTGTGATACCCCCTGACTTTTCCATATCATCTAATATGGAGTTAAAATCGCCCCCTAAAATGAACAGACTCCATTTCAGCTTCCTCAACCAAATGGACAAGTTATCCCAAACTAATTTCTTCTGAGATAAATCTACTGGTGCATAGACATTCACAATCCACAAATCAGCTCCCTTGATGAGTGTAGGGAACTTACCTATTAGAAAGTTATCATTCTTCTCCACCACCTCCAAGGCTTGGATATGATTCCTCCAACCTATAGCTAGACCTCCAGTAGCTCCACGAGCATCCACCTTCTCAAAGCTCCAATCATTCCAACTCTTAGTGAATAAATCAAAGGACTCTGAGGACAATTTAGTTTCCTGAAGCATGATTGTCTCTACTCGTTCCTCATCAATTTGAAATTTGATGAGGTTCCTTTTGTTAGGGGCATTAAGTCCCCTAACATTCCACGTGAGGATCCTCATGCCTCTTGAGAAGAGTAGCTAACTCTCCTCCTGCTATTTGGACTTCGGGATACTTGAGGATGAAGGCCACTTGGCACATCTTTGATGTGCCTCAGCTACTTTTGTCTGGAGCTTTTCCTGATGGGGGTAGGAGTACCTTTAGTTAGAGGGCTTTTCATACTTGTGCGAAGTAGACCGAGTGGCCTATTCTCATCCTTCTCTAGGTCTTCCTGAAGGACCTCATCTACAATTTCCTCCATCACATTTATGGCCACTTTTGTCACCACCTGGTCTAACAGCTCTCTCAAAGTTTTATTATCCTGAATCAAATCCTTGGAGAAATCATTTTGCTCAGCTACTGTCTCCCTAGAAGCATTCTGGTCCTTTAAGGTAACTGGAATCATATCCCGCAGAGGGGTGCCCTCCTCCCAGTTTAAAAAGTCCTCTTCCTCCCTCAATGGAGAAAAACAACTAGGGCCGTGAGTAGAAGTCTCTTTTGTCACATCTTTAAAATAGATACCTTCCTGAGAAGCTAGCTCCACATCCTCAAATTCCTCTGTAAAAAATTGGTGTTCCTCATTATTGTCTCCAAGAAGGTTATCCGCAGAAGCTATCTGGGCTTTTCCCTCTGAGATCCCAAGCACCACCTGTAAATCTTTTGGAGATTCACTCATCTGAGCCAGGACAGTAATATTTTCCAACTAAGAACCCAACATAATGGCATTGCTGCTACCTACTCCGTGCTCCTCTATGGACACTTCTGCCAAAGAGACTAGGCTGGAAGCTTCCTTCTGTTGCTCCAACCCTCTTCCTTGTTTGGACAAATTATCTACTATCGTAAGGAAATCTTGGAGCCTTTCAAGATCATCTGAAGTTGCACCATCTTGTAGTATAATCTCTTGGAGCCAAAGCCCATGGATAGAATCCAGTTTGAGTCTTTTGGGCAATAACTCCTTAGCCTCTATAAGAATTCAGAGTCTCATTGAAGAAGAGGTGAGATTTACTTTGGGGATGTTCATTTCTTGGCACACCCCCATGGAGTTGCCAAGGCATGTCAGGATTTCAACATCCCTATACACCATCGGCAAATAGGGAAGATGAACCTAGAGAGGGATCAAAGGGATTTGTTCTTTCCCAACATGAAAGTTTGGACGCCATTTTGACAACAAATCATTGTTTGATTAAACTTCCATATTTTCTTCGAAAGAATTTTATTTCTCTCCTCCTTATCTAGAAGCACAAAGCAAAAAAAAACCGTTACCCAGTTCACAGAAGTCAACCATATTCCCCCACCTAGATTGCTGCCAATCTATGAGATCTTGAATTGAAAAATGAGGGGACATCACTTTACCTATAAAAGCTGTTTCCATCAGGAGTTGGGCTTTGTCACGGAGCTGTTTTTCCATCTGGGTGAGGGGTATTTCCTTTAGCTCACTGCGCCTTGTAACCTTCTTTATGATGGGGATCCAAATCTTGTTTTGCTTTGAGGCAAGTCTTTTCTTTTCCCGATGTCTATGAAAATGATGAAATTGGGGACCTTTTCTCTTTTGGAATTCCATCCGTCGGTACCCTTTTGGGTGAGGGCTTGCCAGCAACTAGTCTTCCTTGCATCTAGCCCTGGTTTCATCCTTTTTTGCTTGAAATTCCTTAAAAGTAGCTTGCTGAGACTCCAATGGTGTCCTAAAAGAGAGAGAGGCTTCTTTACGATGAAATGTTAGATTATGTCCATTTTTTGGAAGCCCATCTTGGAACCACACCTTCCTACTTGACAACTGTCATCCATGCTCCCTCAGACCTGGTTTTTTAAAATAGAGTGAAAATCTCTCCATTGGCCTTGAGACCCATCCATCCATCTTGAGTGAATCATCCTTAACATCATACCACCAGAGAAATTTTCAGATCATTTTTTAATCTCTTCCACTTGATAACTGCTAAAAAGCCAAGCTAAATCATAATAAATATTGTAAGAGGCAAGAATCTTCTGGCACACTTGAGCTCTACCAGCCAAAGAAAGGTAATGTTTGTTCTAGCCATTCAGTTTTTTTTTTCAATTTTACTCTTCACCCACTCCCACATGTCTTTCAGGTTGGAGTTCACCACAAAAAGTATCCCTAGATACTTTACAATCGTATTCGAACACCCCGACTATAGATCACCAGTTAGGCTTCTTGTCTTCCCAACTTAGCATAGTTGATTTGGCTTTAGCATGAGAAACATTGGCATTAAGATTTGCCATTATTGTAAAGTCTGCAAAATTTAAGAAAGCAAGTTAGCACTGCAAATGGATATGTCAATCATTCTATTCCTTATCCTTTGAAAAAAAGCTAGCACATCATTTAAGAAAGTTGGGGCCATGGATATATAATGGATAAGAGAGATTTCAATATCCTTCGTCATACTAAAACAGTCTATGAGACTCTCATATTACAAAGCACTACTGAAGTAGTGAGAGATTGCTATCAGACATAACTCTGTAATTTGCTACTTGTTTGTTTTCCTTAAGTTTGACCTTTCTAGTGATGATAGATAAAATAAATTGTCATGAAAACAATTGGTGCTATGAGTTTTCCATTATGTTTACATCTAATTTCCCTTTGCTTGTTTACCTTTGTGTTCCAGAAGAAAATGTGGGAAAATGAGGAAGACCATATATTCAAAGCAATTATAACTTCTTGATTTGCCTAAGTCTTATGACCCTTTAAAAATGCTTGTAGTTCAATGAAATGACTAAAGTTATCTAGGAGGAATTAAATATTGTAGACAGAAAATGAATCAAACTATTGAGTCGGGAATCAAATTCTAAGTTAGATTAGGCCTTGTAACAAAGTTGAAGAAATTAAATTTATATTACTTGATCATTGAGATTCAGAGAGACGATAGAAAGATTTTATTACGGTGAAATATAATTTATTTATATAAATAAATAAGTTGAATGAAAGGTTATTGAAGACATAAATATTCAATAATAATATTGTAAAAAAGAAAAATTGTATATTTCACTCTTTCATTTCTATGTTTCAATGTTATTTTTTGTGGATATTGTTAATGTATTTTGTTAGAATATAATTTTTTTTGGCATACTGAATAAGCTTGATTTTGAATTTAATATTATGTTTAATTCTCCATTCCATACCAACAACAATGTAATTCCCAAAACTTTTTCCTTCCTAGACTAGAGCATACATGTACAATCTGGTCCTCTAGAGTAGATTGTGTGTATGATCTAGTCCTCTAGATTTAAAAGTTGAAATTCTGAAGATTCCAAAGCCAACAATTCCAAGATATAGTCTTTAGCTATGAGGTTCCATGTCAAAAAATTCAAATTACATGTCTAAGGTTGTGTAGTTAAGAATATCAAACCTATGACACTTTAATGGTCATTAACTAGTAGTATCTTACATTCACATATTTGGTGAGGGTTGTGTCAAAAATTTCAAATTACATGTCTAAGGTTGTGTAGTTAAGAAATCATCCTAGGACACTTTAATCGTCATTGACTAAGAATGTCTTACATTCACATATTTGATCACATGTGCCATTATTCTCAATTTGCATCAAGCACAAATACTCACTATTCAACATTCTTCATTCTCCATTTTGATCTTGTTAAATCAACTTAGAAGGCTGCGTAATTTGCTTTGACTCCCTCTTATACTATGGAAAAAGTAAAGTATATATTAATAGATTAAATCTCAAAAACTAATGATGGTTAGTCTTAGTGTCCTATGACTGCATAGAAGGAAGGGTTGTGGTAATTTGTCCCTCCCCATTAGTTTTGTATTTTGGTCATGTTATGTTTGCATCATATGTGTTGAAAGTTTTTTTTGGTGGCAACAATGTGTATATCTCATATGGACTTACCAGGTTGTGACAGTATAATAGGAAGAAGTTAGATATATGTTGTGTTGATTTTTTTGCTAACGTAGAAAATCAATTTCTCTCATTAGATCTATTCAATATGTTGTAGTATGTATAATAAATTAGGATGGTTAAAAAAATCTGAGTGAATTTAGTGAGCTTATAGCTACTAGTATCTAAGTAGAAATACTCTTTCTTGTAGCTCTTAAGTGCTTTACCCAAATTTATAAAGTAAAAAACATACTTTTATCTTCTAAATAAAAATAAATAAAATGTATATAACTTAGAAAATATTTATAAAAATAAAAATAAAAATTAAAAAATTCAATTTGAATGTTCCTTAAAACCAACTAAACTCGCCAAAGTTATATTAACATGTCCATGTATAACCTAGTTGGTAGTGTCTAGACAAGGGGAATGTTGAAAATCTAATGCATAAGTTAAGCCTTCTAGAGAAGGCAACAAGAGCAAGGATCTCTAAAGCCAAATCAACTATGCTAAGTTGGGAAGACGAGAAGCCTAACTGGTGATCTACAGTCGGGGGGTCCGAATAGGATTGTAAAGTATCTAGGGATACTTTTTGTGGTGAACCCCAACCTGAAAGACATGTGGGAGTGGGTGAAGAGTAAAATTGAAAAAAAAAACTAAATGGCTAGAACAAACATTACCTTTCTTTGGCTGGTAGAGCTCAAGTGTGCTAGAAGATTTTTGCTTCTTACAATATTTATTATGTTTTAGCTTGGCTTTTTAGCAGTTCAGTAATAAGCTTCTGGCAAAACTGTGTTGCTTTTTTTGTGAGTCAATGTTTCGGATCACACTCCATGATCCATCATCAGGACGAAAAGAGGAGAATGAGAAAGAGTCAATGCAAAATAAGAATAGTGTATAATCACATATGCGAAGGGCCCTGGTTGTCAAGGTTTTGAGGACACTAGCCTTGTGGGAGGGGTGGTGGTGGGAGGAAGCAAGAAGATAGAGGTCGGTGTGGGTAGATTTTCTGAAGACACGACGGCCAAGTGATCCGTCATTTTTTTTTCTTATGAGAAGGATGTCAAGGAAAGGAAGTTGGTTGTTGGTTTCAAGTTCTTTGGTAAACTTGATGCAAGGGTTAATGTTGTTGAGGTGTTGGTGGAAAACCTCAAGTTGGTCGAGTCCATGTGGCCAACAAATGTTGGTGTCGTCCACATAGCGTTTCCACCAAGTTGGTTTAAGGGGGAAGGAGTTCAAGGCAAGCTCTTCAAAATGCTCCATGTAAAGGTTAGCAATGACGGGGGATAAAGGAGAACCCATTGCCACCCCATCGGTTTGCTCATAAACCACATCTTGGAAGGTGAAGAAAGTGGAGTTTAAGCATAATTCAACAAGGGAAGCGATTTCCTCATTGGTTTTCTGTCTAACGAGCAAAATGGAGTCTTGGAGAGGGACTTTGGTGAAGAGGGAGACTACATCAAAGCTAACAAGAATGTCGTCATCCTTAACCTTTTTGTCAATGATGAAGTCAACAAAATGGGACGAGTCTTTAATGAAGGAAGAAGACTGTCCAATAAGAGGAGAAACTAGCTTGGCTAAGAAAGCCGCAAGATTGTAGGTGGGGGAATTGGAGGTGTCGACAATAGGGCAAAGAGGAATGTCGGGTTTGTGAATTTTAGGCACACCATAGATGCGTGGTGTAATTTCTTTGTTGGGCAGGAGACATTTTTTGGTCTTGTCATCGAAGGAAGAGTTGGAGATAGCTTGCTTCACAAGTTTGAAGAGTTTAGAAGTGGGATTGTGGGAGAGGATTTTGTAGTTGCCACTATTGGTAAGGTGGTCAAGCATTTTTGAATTGTAGTCAGTTTTGTCCATGATGACCGTGGCATTGCCTTTATCTGCTTTAGTGATAACCACATCTTGCTTAACAAGACGTTTGAACGCGAGAAACTCATCTCTCGGGACATTTCGTTTGGGTGGCTTAGCACATCTAAGAGCAACGGCGCAGTCTTGTCGGACTTCATCTACGACATTGCTTGGTAGAGAATGGATCGCATTTTCAATTTCGATGAGAAAGTCAATTTTAGGGATACGGGTCGGGGTGATGGCAAAACTAAAGCCTCTTCTTAGGAAATGGAGGGCGAGAGGTTCAATATTGAGATGGGAAAGGTTAACAACCAATTTATCTTCCCAATCTTGTAAAGGAGTCAAAGACTTAGGTATACGAGAGGGTGGTTTTGAAAGGTTGATAGTGGCATTGGTTGAAGAGGAGACGACTGGGCCCGAATGGGGGGAGGAAAACATGTGAGAACGAGCCTCAGCAAGGTTGGCGGGCACGGGATCAGTTAAGACCAAGGGTAACATGGGGTGGTCATGAGTAGACAAGGAAGAGAGTGGATTGGCTGGGCAATGAGGTGACGTTGGAGAAAACTCGAGGTTGGCAGCACTGTTGTTGTGAGAGCAGTCAGACTTGTGAGGGGGTGCTGACAAAGTAGGAGGTAGGTGAAGATTAATGTAATCTTTAGGGATTGGTGTGGTATGAGTGTCGAAACATCATGACTACTATTTTTAGCAGTTATCAAGTGGAAGAGATTAAAAAATGATCTGAAAATTTCTCTGGTTAGATGGTATAGGGAACAATAAAATGCATTCAATCAGATGGGAAGTCTGTTGCTTGGATAAACAAGAGTGCGGACTTGGTTAAAAAGCTTGAAACAACAGGGCCTAGCCTTAGCAACTAAATGGATCTGTAAACCACTAACAGGTGAAGAGCCTTGGAAGATTGTAATCAGGAATAACATTAAGTTAGTCGTGCCAAAAAAAGGGCCAAATCTTGGAAAGTCATGCCTCTATGTGACTTAGTCTTTGGTAGATTTTCAATCTCCCCTGCTGGCTCCAAGGTATTTAAGAGTATTTGGAAAGCCTGGAGGACTTGCATAGGAGACATTATTAAGAAATGGAATATTGATAATGAACTAATGAGATCTTCCCTTCAAGATCTATTTGGTGGAATGTGTTTCATAACAACAAGCCCTTAGCCCTACTGCAGGGTTGCTCTGCTAAGGCTTGGAATTATAAAGGTATATTTTCCTTTCATAAAATCCTAAAGGATGGACAGCTTAAAAAGTTGGGAATCTCTTAAGAGCAGATTTGACCTACCTCTTTCTCATAAAAGAACTTATGACTTAATTATAAAGAACATAGTAATTCCTATTACTAATTTCAAAGTTGATAACAAAGTGCAAGAATGGCAAGGCCTAAAAACTAACGCCCTTGCAGGTATAAAAGCAAAAGAAATCTACAGACTTCTTGACAAGCCGTTGAACCTTGCAGGCATTCTCAACCAAGGTTGGAAAGTGAACCTAAATAACAATAATTGGAAGCACATCTTTAGGCACAGTAAAAATCCTCTTATCTACAGTATTTATAAAAAAATCAGATTCTGTAATACATATCTTCTTTGAATGTTTCTTTGCCAAGGAAACCTAGAATATGTTTAAGGTAAATGATAATAAAAGATTAGAAATTATTATGGGAAAAGTTCAAAGTTTTGGAAAAATTAATAACTTGTTTTGGCTGAATATCAATTGAAATTTTATGGTTTTTATGGAAAGTGAGAAATAAAGAAATTCACCAACGCTGTAGAAGGGATCTTACTGAGACATTTAGAAGACTCACACTTCACTCTGTTTATGTGCAGGTGTCGATCAATATATAGGCTTCTAAAGAAAAATTTAAAAATTTATTGGAGGAAGGCATGATTGAGAGCAAGAATCAGGAGGTGGCTTTCCCAAAATAGTGGCTGCACCGAAGAGACGTAAACAATCCAGAAAAGAGTGGTTTTATGAACAGTAGAGATGCTGTGCATAAAAGAATTGGTCACAGCAGAAAGGAAAAAGAGAACTGATAAAAACTTGGAAAGACTTTGTGTTTATGGACCTTCAAACCTTTTGTATGTAATCAGAAATTAAGAAACAACAAGCTAAATTACGAAACAGCAGTCTGTAATGCCTCCTGGGAGCTGTACATTCTATGTAAAGTTTACTATTATGAATATAAAAAAAACTGATCTCACCAAAGTGTTGTAGCTCAAATGGTTGAGTATATATCAGCTTAGATTCATGCTCCCAATATCAAGAGTTACAAAAAAATAATTTGAAAATAATTAGAGACCTATGCAAAAAAATTGATCTCCATCCTATGAAATTTATGAATTAATTCAAAGCTAGCATCAAAGTACAAATTACACCAAAAAGATACCAGCTTAGATTCATGCTCCCAATATTAAGAATTACAAAAAATTAATCTGAAAATAATTAGAGACCTATTAAAAAAAAAATTATCTCTATGATATGAAATCTATGAATTTATTAAAAATAACATAAAAGTACAAATTACACCAAAGATTCATTGCATATATACAGCAAAGATTACAAAGATTTAATTAGGATATTAACGCTGCTCTATAAAAAGGAAAAGTTTAACTAGTTGTGACCTCGACTTTAATCAAGTAAAATTGGCAGAAAGTCAAAATATTAATATGTGTGTTGCTTATATAGTTTATGCATAGCCAACCCAATACCGTGAAACGAGTCAAACTCACTGCCCACGGTTAACCAATTGAAAACATTGCCTGTACGTCCATTCTTCATTCTACTAATTTCGAATAGAAAAATCTCACCAATCAAATTCATAGTGATTAAGCTGTTTCTGCATGATAATGCGGTCAGGGGTTCGCTGGTTCGGTTACAGCTACATTGCTGAATTAAGGGGCTGAAAGAGTTTAACCACTAATATTAACATGTGCATGTATAAACTAGTTGGTAGTGTCGTTGAATAGCAAACTCTTCAGTTTTTTTTGTATAGAGCCCTACAAGAGCACATAAAAGTAGTTACAACGTTGAAGGAAAAATTGGAAATTCCAATCAAAATCTAACTGAAATAAAAGCAGTGTGATCTTGACGTTCTAATAGAAAAATCTCAGATCCAAAACAAAAGATAAGTTGAAACCAACCAAATATGATTCAGTTGTAGAAGGCTTCGCAGAAACTATTCAGCTGTAGAAGGCTTAGCAGAATGTAGTTTCCTATATGCCATAATCAATGTCACTCATGCAATAAATTTCATTCACCAATAAATTAGTACTTCAAAATTAATTGTGACCAAAAAAAATAGGACAAATATTTAAGTTATGATATTTAAGTAGAGTATAAATGTTCATATAATCAAATTAGTGTTGAGTTGTTTGTAGCTTCAATCAGATAACGTACTTAATATATAGGGTGTGTTAAAATAAATATCAATAGCATGATCGAATGATACATTACCAAAGTATAAACATAGTCTGCATTCTAAACAACCATTAGTAATTGTTAACATCGGTGAAACCGACTTCATTAGACACGGTGACGAAGTCACACCTGTGATAGGCGTGACTCCTTGAGGAGTCATAGTCTATCACAGATGTGACTCCTATAGTCACTAACTTATATATATCAATGTCTTTGCCCAGCAATACTATGCATCGACATAAAAATCAGAAGTGTATGAGAAGTAGAAATTGCATCTGGGAAAACAAAAGATAGTAATAAATTAAACTCTGCAATACAAATATCCAACTTTCAGAAAATATCCAAATCAGAGATTAGAAGTTCGATTTGAATTTACATGGTATCAGAGCCACGTTAAGCAGAATCCGGGCAGAAAATAGAACTTGAGAAATTCAGAGTTAATACATCTCATTTCTCAAATGATAGCAGCAATCCGATTCGAAGACAGATTGGAAGGAGGAAATAACTTTTCATCATGGAAATTCAGAATTATGATGATACTAAAAGAAAACAAAGTTGATTCATTTGTGAGAGAAAACAAAACGGAACCAGAGAATGATCTTGATAAAACGACATGGATTGAAGGAAATGACAAAGCCATGAAAATCATAGTTGATGGAGTTAGAGATCATATCATGCCGATTCTGACAAAACATGAGACTGCATATCATATGTTTAAGTCACTTGAAGGCAATTATGAAATTAATAACTCTAGCAGAACCTTAGCCCTAAAGAGAGAAATAAATCATATAAGTATGAACAAAGGAGAATCTATCAATGCATACTTTATGAGAATATCTGCACTAAGGGATCAACTATCAACATTTGGGTACCAAATTGAAATTAAGGAACTAATACTTATTGCTCTAGATGGTCTCCCAAATTCTTGGGAGACATTTGTTCAAGGCATTAGTGCAAGGTCTAAATTTCCAAAATTTGATCGCCTAAGATCAGACTGTCTTCAAGAAGAATCTAGACAGACAAAGAAAGGGTCAAAAAAAAAAATTATAGATGAAGACCTTCATGTTCTAAATACAAACTCTCAATAGAAAGAGAAGAAGAAACACTTCAAGAAGAGGAAAAATTATCACGGGAAAGGTTCATTCAAGAAAGACATTTCTCGCATCCAATGTTTCAGATGCGACCAATATGGACACTATGCAATTAGATGTCCTGACAGAACCAAGCAACAAGCATCTTATTCCAAAATAAAGGAGTATGAATTTGAGAAATATATATTCTACTCTGCACTTTCAAACCAAGTATCAAATAAATCCAACACCTAGGTTATAGATAGTGGTTCATCAAGACACATCACAGGGTTCAGGGAACTACTACACACCATGGTAGAAGAGACTGACAAAGAAGTAACAATTGGAGATAACTCTGTGCATCCAGTCAAGGGTGTTGGCACATGCACTCTCAAATTAAAGACTGGTATCTCAATCCAACTTACTGGAGTATTGTTTTTCCCAAGCATCAAAAGAAACCTAGTCTCCATATCTGCACTTGAAGATAATGGATATAGGGTGACCTTTATGGATAGAAAAGTATTGGCATGGTCAAAGAATTCTACTATTAAGAAAGCCAAAACCATAGGTCATAGACAAGGGTACTTGTACGAGTTATGTACGGAACCAAATCTAGCCCTAATTCATAAAATTGCAGACTCCAATGAAATATGACATAGAAGACTAGGACACCTAAATTTCAGTGCCCTATCTTCCATGGAAAGACTAGTTACAGGGTTACCCAAACTCACACAATGTAATTCAGGGGTATGTAAGGGGTGTGCCTTAGGGAAAAATACAAAGGGGTCCTTTCAAAATAGTTCTAGCAAAAAAAATAAAGTATTAGAACGCGTCCACTCAGATTTATGCGGACCCATGTCTATACCCTCCTTAGGTGGGTTTCTATACTATGTAATCTTCATTGATGACTTCTCCAGAAAGAGATGGATCTATTTTCTTAAATGTAAAGAATCACAGGAAATCCTTAAAAGATTTAAGGAATTCAAATCCATTACTGAAAACTCTTCCGGGAGAAAAATCAAAACCTTAAGAATAGATAATGGGAGTGAATACACTTTAGACATTTTTAAAGACTTTTGTAAAAACACTGGGATTAACAGGGAGTTCACTGTACCTTATAATCCTCAATAAAATGGAGTTGCAGAAAAAAAAAATAGAGCCATTGTAGAAGGTGCTAGGGCTATGCTACTTGATCAGAATATAGACCAAAAGGGAAATCTATTGTTTCTTCAAAATGGCTATTTCAAATCAAACATGCTGCAGATGGCAGTATAGGGAAATACAAAGCAAGATTTGTGGCCAGAGGATTTTCACAAAAGGAAGGAATTGATTACGATGAAACCTTTGCTCCAGTTGCTCGATATACATCAGTCAGGGTAGTTCTAGCTATTACAGTAGCCAAAGGGTGGAAAGTCCATCAAATGGACGTAAAAACTGCTTTCTTAAATGGAACCATTGAAGAAGAGGTTTACTTAGAGCAACCCGAAGGATTTGAGATTCACAATGCAGGATTCCATGTATGTAAATTAAAGAAAGCTCTATATGGACTTAAATAGGCCCCCAGAGCCTAGTTTGAAAGAATTGATAGTTACCTCTTGAGATTAGGCTTCTCAAAGAATGGTGTAGATCCAAATCTCTACTTCAAACAAAACAAAGGTGATATGTTAATATTGATATTATATGTTGATGATCAATTGATTACAGGAGAATATCACCTTATTGATCAGTGTAAGAAAGATCTAGCTTCAGAATTTGACATGAAGGACTTAGGTCTATTACACTACTTCCTTGGACTAGAAGTATGGCAGAAATCACACTATATTATTCTAAACAAAGGGAAGTACACAATTGATATATTATAAAGGTTTGGTATGATGGAATGTAGACCTATGTCTTCCCCCATGGAAACAAATCTTCATAAATTGAAGGAAGCAGCAGCAGATTCTCCGTTTGTAGATCCCACTCTTTACAGACAGATAATTGGATCCTTGATGTATTTGGTCAATACTAGACCTGATATCTGCTATGCTGTAAATGCCTTAAGTCAGTTTATGTGTGAGCCCAAGGAGATACATCTTGTGGCTGTGAAGCATATAATGAGATATCTTCAAGGTACTCTAAATTATGGCTTAAAATATGAAAAGGTTGACTTAGATCTACATGGATTCATAGATTCAGATTGGGCTGGAAGTGTAACTGACCAGAAGAGCACCTCTAGATGTTGTTTCAGTTTAGGGTCAGCAATGATATCGTGGATCATCAGAAAACAGTCGTCTGTTGCTCAGAGTTCTACAGAAGCTGAATATATTGCAGCTTCTATGGCTGCTAGAGAGGCAGTATGGCTTAGAAAACTACTTGTGGGATTATTTGGTAAACGTCTGAAACCAACTATCATCCACTGTGACAATCAAAGCTGTATTAAGCTATCCGTGAATCCAGTATTCCATGATAGATCTAAACACATTGAGATTCCTCATCACTATGTACGTGATATGGTGGAAAGGAATGTGATTCAGTTGGAGTATATCAGTATAGGAGATCAAACTACAGATATTCTTACCAAACCACTCCTCAAGGTGAAAGTTGAATACTTCAGGAAAAAGCTTGGTAGGTTTGAAATGTAAAATTCTAATTGATTTGTACTAATATATTAAAGATGTTTAATGTGTAAACAACTTGTGTCATATGTGTGACTCTATGACATTATGGGCCTACCCATTCTGTGTTTATTTCTAAAAGGTGACGATCTTTTGGATAATCTACACTTGTAACTAACATTATAAGGTGATGATCTTATAATGTCCATTAGACTGATATCATGTGACTTGATATTGGTATGAATCATGGAGTTATCATGATTAAGTTATGGTAGATATTATGTGACTTAATGTCAGTGCACATACCATAACTGGGATATATAAGGAGAATGTAATGTTCTCGAGTATAGTATATCTTTTAGTATTACGAGGTAGGTGATGCTATGTATCACGAGATAGGTGATACTATATATCATGAGTTATGTGATATTAAATTACTTTGAGTAATTCATTACAGATCAGATAATTGATATTCACAAAGATTATTGTGATATTGTTATCTTCCCGAGCTAAGAGGGAGTGTTGAGTTGTCTGTAGCTTCGATCAGATAACGTACTTAATATATAAGGTGTGTTAAAATAAATATTAATAGAATGATCGAATGATATATTACCAAAGTATAAACATAGTCTGCATTCTAAACATCGATTAGTAATTGTTAACATCAGTGAAACCGACTTCATTAGACACGATGACAAAGTCACACCTGTGATAGGCGTGACTCCTTGAGGAGCCACGTCTATCACAGATGTGACTCCTACAATCACCAACATATATATATCAATGTCTTTGCCCAGTAATACTATGCATTGACACAAAAATCAGAAGTGTATGAGAAGTAGAAATTGCATCTGGGAAAACAAAAGACAGTAATAAATTAAACTCTGCAATACAAATATCCAACTTTCAGAAAATATCCAAATCACAGATTACAAGTTCGATTTGAATTTACAATTAGCAAAAACACATTCAAACAACTGTTTAAACTATTTTAATGTGTTTATGACAATTTTTCTTAGATAACTATATATCACTTTCAGAAGACTTTTTGGGAATAGGTGGTTGCAAGCCCATAAATGTTAAGTAAAACCATGTATTCAAACACCTATACACAATAGAGATCTATTCTTGCAATGTCAATGTCCCCTCTATCTCCATTGTTTTCTTCTCATGTATCAGTTTCAGAAGTTCATTTCCAGCTTCATCACTTAATCCTTTAATGCAACCTTCTAAATAGTCGGTCGATTGTTGTTGGAGCTCGTCTACAAACTTGTTCACATCTACATTAAACACCTGTCTCCACTGCAAAAGCAATGAAAATGCATAAGGTCGACTATGTAAAGAACTATCATACTTATTTATTATTTTAAACTTGTGGTAACTTACTTCTATCAATCTCATGTCATAGTTTGTTTCAGGTTAATTTAACCTCCTGCCTGGTGACTAGAATAGCTTTGTCTGAAATCCTGCATAGTAATTAAAACAGTAAACTACATGGCACCAATACTAATGGTAAAATATGAAGGAGAGATGTTAGAACACTGACTTTTCTGCAGCCTCAGCAATAAAATATCAACCTAAAATTAAAACAAAAGTGAACAATATCAAATAAAATATAATATAATTTAAGATTCTAGATTTATAATAAATGTTTGAAAGCTTTGGATTAGAGTTTGCAAGGAAAATGATTTTATTGGATTGCATCAGTAATATAAAAAAATTCAGATACCTCATTTACAACAAAAAGTGGTAAATATTTGTCCTATTTTTATTGGCCAAAATTGACCTTTGACTATTAAAGTGGATGATATTTAGAATTGACAGATTAATGTTTCTAAGGGTGGTGG
Organism: Cunninghamia lanceolata; assembly: GCA_027924645.1. Lineage (NCBI taxonomy): Eukaryota > Viridiplantae > Streptophyta > Pinopsida > Cupressales > Cupressaceae > Cunninghamia > Cunninghamia lanceolata. The sequence continues at coordinate 701,963 of BSBN01000078.1, forward strand.
ATGTCACTCTGACGTAGTCACAAGTCAAGTGAATTAATTTTACTTCGCAGCCCATATATTACCAGAAGCGCCTCGGCTTCTATATAGAAGCATTTGTAGGATTAGCTTCTCACAAAGTTGCTACTGCCATTTGCTATCTGCTGCTAACACCTGTTTTTTTTTTCCCGTTGGAGCTGCGTTGTGTTGTGTTTTAGTGTAGGATTTTTTGGTGAATTGGAGAGCGAACCATCAAATTTCAGAATCTATTTCCATCCCTTCCCCTGGGAACTGGTTATCAAAGGCAGTGTCAACATTGTCTATTTGAACTAGATTTTCCAGATTGATTGCACGCTTTCACAGTTTGCAATTCAAAGCGTTTGCAATCAGAGGTGGGTCGATGGCTCCCCCGATCATGAATTGAGGTGGTCTAAGGTTGTATCTGTGTTTCTTTCAAATCTAATGGATGTTGCTCGACGCAAACTTTGTCCTCCCGATTGGCATGGGGTTAATGAACAAGAGGCTGTTTAGCATTGACCACTGGAAAGAAGCCTTGCTAAACTATGATATTCTGGTAGGCGACGCGTGGGTTGGAAGTCTGTTTCCCATGCTTATGACAGGCTTATGAATGCTTATATAGGAAGATGCAAAGGGGTTGGTTTGTGGCCGCATAAATGAACTTGAAAGGACTATCAGGGGTCACTCCTACACAGTGCCAAAGAGGTTGTAGATTAGATGCAAAGAGTTGTTCATTGCAATTCAGTTCCTTCGCTTTCACACAGCAGTCCTTGCTCCTATCTTTGATTTGAACGACTTTTGGGTGCTGTTAAGATGTTTTAAGTTTGATAATAATGAATTGTTGAAATGTCTTTAACTTACAATATGTTTCGCAGCATAGAACTCTTTAATAATGTTGGAATGCCAATTCTCTGCAGGCTTAAGGATGATCAATGCCAAATAAGCCTTTGTGCATTTACGAATTGTCTATCCAACCCCATGATGCACATTTGACCATATTTATTAATTAAGTGATATTTGAATTTCAATTAATTAATAAATATGGTCAAATGTGCATAGATGTTACCAATTTATAAGGTTTTTTTTTTTTTTTTTTTAATTTATTTGTATGTTGAGGAGTTGTTAATTAAAAAGGTAAAAAGTGGAAATTTTTTAAGGATATTTTTGGATATTTTTAAAGATTTCAAAATAGAAAGTGTCAAAGAAAAAATATAATCAAGGCTCGAAGGACTAAATTTGATGGTCAATCCTGTCTATCAAGCAATTTTTTTATGTTGGTTATTCATTCAAAGGTACCCTTAAAATACTATGACATATCTTAGTTTAAGTAAAATTATATATAATTCAAATATATATGATGCAGAGTGACACACAGTGGAAATATAAACACAATGTTACTTTCTACAATACCGATAAGAGATCTCAAATGTCTCACTGAAACTCTTGCACTCTTTCCTTGTTAGCCTAACTTGCCTTGTCGGCCTCACTATCTACTGTCTCCTCGATGGTTTCCTTCACACCGATACTTTCCTATGCATCAGCCAAACATTATATCATCGGCCTCCCTTTGAAATGTTACTCTGAAACTTCTTGTCTCTCTGAACTCCTTATCGGCAACACACAGCCCTATCAGTAGCCGCTTACAGACTCCGACCGATACACTGCCATTACACTGATCAACTATTCATCGGTGACACTTTCCATTGTCACCCCGATTGGCATGAACACATACTGTCGGCTCCACATAGTTTTGTCCACCCGGTGACTCTTCTCACACCGATGACTTCGTCTTGTATATACACTATCTAACCTTCTATTGCCGGTAACCCATTGTATCTTCACCCACTTTGACCGCTACAGCCGGTCACCACTTGCACCTCATGAAATGCACATTAACAATGTACATTCTAATATACAATCTGTGATATACAATTGATGTATACACACAAACTGACACTTGCATACAATAGTGATATACTCACAAATTGTCTACGACATAGAATGAATGTATACATAGAAAATGTATCTCCTCAGACACTTTCGATAGACACAAGAATTCACACAGAATATGCTTTGGCGATATACATAGGCGACGGACCTTTACATGTATTTGCAGGATACACACAGAATATGCTCAGGTACATTAGTGATATATACACTATTTGTATATTCGACTAACAATCATAAACTTAACCCAAAAAGACTTTTATACAAACCATTTTTCACATCGTATACACGGGAGGTTGCTCACATGCAAATGCGATATATTCACAGACCGTCCCTAACATACAATTGATGGATATACATAAAATGTATATTTGCATTTTCTGCCAATAACTTCCTCTATACCAGATTCCACGATTCCTATTCTACCATGCCCATTGAATGAAAAGGAAAACAAACAGAAAACTAATATACACAATCCATTCCATTGATTTCACAGAAATCCACCAGTGGAATGGATTTAATCGTACATCTCGACCACATGAGAACTAAATTAAATGCAAAGCAATTCTATACAAATAATATACAAAATGACTTGCTATATAGAGAATTTACACAAAATCCAGAATTGGTAGGACACAATTCACAGAATTTCTATTTCTTCATTCCAACTTTATCGAACACAGGCTGATTACAAAGATTCAATTATTTGATAATTCTGAAGGTCCAAGTCTCACTTTCCTCGACCACCTTCCTTTTTTTGTTACCGACTCCTCTCTCCTCTGTTTTCGAGATGTTGCTTAAACCAAGATTATAACAAAAAGTCTTAATTAATCACACGGCACCTATTTTGCATAAGACAACAAAACATCAGAGAATATGACACATTAGATTTAATCCTGCACATAACCCAACTGTCTGTTGTTATGTATGATGCTAAATACTGACCTCGAGAAGAGAGATATTGAAATATAAAATGTCAACACAAAATGCTACATTTGACAATGACATACAAATGCTACATGGTAACATGAAATATATAAAACATATTAGAGCCTTATTCTTCCCCCCCTTGTGCATATTTATCTTGTTGAAGGGGTGCTCTTGCACCATACTCCCTGGGAGAAGAGATCTCAAGTCCACTTGAGATCAGGGTTTGAAAGTCTGCACCATATTTTGGAATTTGATCTTCAGTCATCCAAACTGCCTCTGAAACAGGTTTCCCATGCCAAGCTACCAAGTACTCCATGTATTCTTTGTCCCTTGTCTTCTTTGTCACTCTTGAGTCTAATATCTTTTTCAATTTTGGTGGATCATGCTTAGGAATATCATCATCTGCGGCATCCTAAAATGGTTCCTATTCTACACCAATATTTGGCTTGTATGGAGTCAAATCACATACATTGAAAATGGGTGACAATCCAAGATCAGGAGGAAGTTGGATCTCATAAGCATTCTGCCCACATTTCTTTAAAATCTGAGATGGTCCAATCTTCCTCTGCATTAGCTTGGTATATTTACCTTTTGGGAGCCTCTCCTTCTTCAGATTAACCCACACCAAATTTCCAACATCAAACTGTACATGCCTCTTTTTCTTATCAGCATATGTTTTGTACTTCAATGTAGTTTGTTGAAGCTGGTTCTTGACCTGATCATGCACCTCCTTAATGGCTGATACAAAAGCTTCTCCATCTGCACTACTAGGCTCTCCTATAGGCAGATCTCGCAACTCCAAAATACCTCTTGGATGAATACCATATACCACCTAAAAAGGTGACTTCCTTGTACTCCTATTGATAGTGTCATTATAGGAAAATTCTACTTGTGGTAGGATGTTATCCCACTACTGTCCATGTTGTTTTGTCAAACACCTTAACAGATTTCCCAATGAATGGTTAACAACTTCAGTCTCCCCATCTGTTTGAGGATGGTAGGATGATGAGAAGGACAAGTTGGCGCCAAGCTTCTTCCAAAGAGTCCTCCAAAAATGGCCAATAAACTTCACATCTCTATCGGAGACTATGCTCAATGGAAATCCATGCATCCTTACTATCTCTTTGAAAAACAGATCTGCAACATATGAAGCATCACAAGTGGTTTTACATGGCAAAAAGTGTGCCATTTTACTAAATCTGTCTACTACAACAAAAACATTATCATATCCCTTCCTTGTCCTAGGCAAACCCAATACAAAGTCCATGCTTATGCTCTCCCATGGCCTAGAAGGAATGGGTAGTGGTTGATACAAACCTGCATTAGTGGATCTCCCTTTTGCCTTCTGACATATTACACTTGCCTTCACAAATTTTCTCACATCTGACTGTAACTTGGGCCAATAGTAATGCTTCCTCACAAGATCAAGAGTCTTATCTAGACCAAAATGTCCTGCCATGGCCCCACAATGTTTCTCCCTAATGATATTCAGTCTCATAGAACACCATGGAATACACAACTGTCGACCTTTGAAAAGTAATCCATCTACCTGGTATATCTCTCCAAAATCTTCATCAGCATCATACATGGCCTTCAAAGAGTCAATGCCTACACTCTCCAACTAGATATGATTGATGGTTAGAGCCCTACTACTCAAAGCATCTGCTACCTTATTCTTGACCCCTTTCTTATGCTTGAGTGTGAAAGTGAAAGCTTGCAAAGTTTCCACCCACTTCATATGCCTATGGTTTAGCTTCTCTTGACTGTTTATAAAATTGAGGGCCTGATTGTCTGTGAACACTATGAATTCTTTTGGCATCAAGTAATGCCTCCATTTCTTGAGTGACTGTACTAGAGCATACATCTCCAAATCATATGATGAGTATCTTTTCTTTGCATCATTTAGTTTCTCACTGAAAAATGCAATAGGCCTACCTTCTTGACTGAGTACGGCTCCAATTGCTACGTAGCTGGCATCACATTCTACTTGAAAAATCTTGCTAAAGTCAGGAGGTGCAAGAACTAGTTGTTCTGCCACCTTCTTCTTCAATGTTTCAAATGAATCATCTACCTCCTTTGTCCAAGTGAATCTGCACTTCTGTCCTCCTTTTATGGTGTCAAGCATGGGTACACAAACATGACTAAACCCTTTTATAAACTTCCTATAAAAGGTTGCTAACCCATGGAAACTTCTAACATCACTCAAGGTTTTAGGAGTTGGGCAAGACAATATGGCACTTACCTTCTCTTGATCCATTTTCAGTTTGTTATGTGAAATAACAAATCCCAAGTAGATGATCTATTCCTGCATGAACAAACACTTTGCTAAGTTGATCATTAGCTATTCTTCATGTAACCTTTTGAGAACCAAGTCTATCTGGTTGAGGTGCTCTTCCCTTGTATTACTAAAAATCAGGATATCATCTAGATATACTATGACAAATTTACCTATGAATTCCCTCAGGACCTTATTCATTAACCTCATAAAGGTACTAGGGGCGTTGGACAAACCAAAAGGCATGACCTTCCACTCATATAACCCCTCATTAGTCTTAAATGCAGTTTTCCACTCATCTCGTGGCCTAATCCTAATCTGATGATAGCCACTCTTTAAGTCTATTTTTGTGAAATATTTAGCACCCCCCAAACAATCAAGTAAATCTTCTATCTTAGGGATTGGGAACCTATACCTGATTGTTATCTTGTTGATAGCTCTTGAATCAGTACAAAGCCTCCAAGTGCCTTTTTTCTTTGGTGCTAGGACAGCCAGTACTGCACATGGACTTAAACTCTTGCCAATTAGGCCTGTCTCCAACAATTCCTCAATCTATCTTTCTACCTCTGTATTCTACTTTGGGGTAAGCCTGTAAGCTACTTTGTTTGGGAGTGTAGATCTAGGGATTAGATCTATGGAATGGCTAATGTCCCTCATAGGTTGTAGGGACCTTGGTATTCCATCAGAGATGATGCCTTGGTACTTGTCCAATTGCTCTTGGACAATAGGATCTATGAACCTTTGCCTCTTCTCTCCCTTGACTTCTTGCTATTGTTCTTTGTTTACTTTTAGGTAGGGAATTATAGCATATGCCACTACTCCTTCTTCTACTATCTCTTTCATGAAATGTTTTCCTTCTACCATCATCGCCTTGACTTCTTTCCCTTTTGGTTCTACCTCATTCTCCATCAATGGTAGTAACTCTATCACCTTACCATCCTTGGTGATTGAATATGTGCTTCTCACTCCATCATGGTGTGCTTTCAAGTCATACTGCCATGGTCTTCCAAATAGGAGATGACAAGCATCCATCTTGGCAATGTCAAACAATAACCTATCCTTGTATGGTCCAATTTGAAACTCCACCCAAGCCTGTTCCTCCACAACTGTTTACTGACCTTGGGTGAGCCATGAGATTTTGTATGGGCAAGGATGTGGCAGTCTTCTAAGCTTAAGCTTTTCTACCATTTCAAATGACACAAAATTTTTAGTGGATTCAGAGTCAATCAGAACTTTACATACCTTTCCTCCTGCCTTGCAAGTAGTTCTAAAGAGCGACTTCCTTTGTGGGAGTTCTTTGTCAGGCACCTTCATGGTGGTTATTGCTCTCCTCATCATCAAAGATTCTCCTTTCTTAGGGTATCCATAACTATCAGGAGCAATCACACTTTGAAAAGTGCTGGAACTTGCCACACTTTGACAATCAGATTCTTGGATCAGATTTATCTTTCTTTCTCCCATTGAACTTGTTGCCTTTCTTGGACATCTGCTGGCTATATGGCCTTCTTGATTGCAATTGTAACACCTGATAGGCCCTCTACTCTAAGATCTCCCTCTGAATGATGGTCTTCTGCCCCTAAAGTTTCCTCTTTGATTGTAACTTCCTCCTTGGGTTTGACTGCTGTCTCCTTTGTTTCTCTCTTGGTTTGATTCACCTTGGAATCCAAATCCATTTCCTCTTCCTATGAAAGGACTTCTTCCTCCTCTCTGTTGTCTCCCTTTTCCTCTACTATTTTGTTCTTATTTTCTCTTGAATTTCTCTTCCACCTTGAGTGCCTTTTGATAGCACTTCTAGACTATCTCTGGGTTATGCAGATTTATGTCTTCTTGGATAGTAAACCTCAATCCATTGAGGTACCTTGCCACCTTCTCTTCTTCATTCTCCTTTACCTTTGTTTTGACACATAGTTTCATGAACTCTTCTGTGTATGAGCCGACATCTAACTCTTTCTGCTTCAAGTTTTATTTCCTCTTATGTAATTGGATGTTGTAGTCCAATGGAACATAGACCTCCTTCACTAAAGCCATCATCTTCTTCCATGTTGCAACTCTATTCTTTCCTTCTTTCACCCTATCATCTTGGATGAAATTCCACCAAGTTAGTGCAGCCCCTTTCATTTTGGATTGAGCCATCTTCACCCTTTGGTGGTCTGGTATTTCCTTGGTCTCAAAGAAGTTATTCAAGGAGTCTATCCACTCCATCACTGAATCAGGTTCCATTTTTCCTGCAAACACTGGTAGGTCTATTTTCATATCCATGGTCCTTCTCTCCATGGACTTGAGGGCATTAAGTAAGGGTCTCTGGTCTGCATGAAACTCTATCTCTTCCTGCTTAGGGATCTCCTCTTCATCCCTGTCTTCTCTCTTACTAGAATCTTCTTCCCCTTTCTCTACTCTGTCCCTCAACTTCTCTACCTCTTCTTTCAAAGCCTGATTCTGAGCCCGAGTTGTTCTACTCTCTGCCATTTGCTTTCACACTAAGGCCGCCAACTCAGAGTTGGTCATCTTTGTTGGGTACTCTTGACACCCCTCTTCGTCTGACATCTTGTCTTCTTCTTCTACCCAAAGGATACTCCTTTGCTCTGATACCACTATGATGTAGAGTGGAAACACAACAAAAACACACACACTCAAAATGTCAATCTTGTCAATATCGGCAAGAACATACAAATGTCTCACCAAATTCTTCTATACATCGGCCACACCTTATACCATCGGTTCACTCAAGAATTCTCCCACCGATGCACCACTCACACTGATGACTTATCACTATTGCTCAGACTTCCTATCATCAGCGTAGCTTTCTTCTCATCTTCCAAGGATAAGACTCATACCAATAAACTCTCTATCAGTGACACTTTCAGTTGTCACCTCAATCGGCAAAAACACATACTGTTGGCTCTACATAGTTTTGTCCACCCAATGACTCTTCTCACACCGATGACTTCGGCTTGTATATAAACTATCTAACCTTCTATTGCCAGTAACCCATTGTATCTTCACCCACTTTGACCACTACATCTGGTCACCACTTGCACCTCACGAAATGCACATTAACAATGTACATTCAAATATACAATCTGCGATATACAATTGCAGTATACACACAAACTGACACTTGCATACAATAGTGATATACTCATAAACCATCTAAGAAATACAATGAACGTATACACAGAAAATGTATCTCCTCAAACACTTTCAATAGACACAAGAATTCACACAGAATATGCTTTGGCGATATGCATAGGTGACGGACCTTTACATGCAGTTGCAGGATACACACAGAATATGCTCAGGTACATTAGTGATATACACACTATTTGTATATTCGACTAACAATCATAAACTTAACCTGAAAAGACTTTTATATAGACCATTCTTCACAGCGTATACATGGGAGGTTGCTCGCATGCAAATGCGATATATTCACAGACCATCCTCGACATACAATTGATGGATATACATAAAATGTATATTTGCATTTTCCGCTGATAACTTCCTCTATAATGGATTCTATGATTCCTAGTCTGCCATGCCCATTGAACGAAAAGGAAAACAAATAGAAAACTAATATACACAATCCATTCCACTGATTTCATATAAATCCACTAGTGGAATGGATTTAATCATACATCTCGACCATAAGAGAACTAAATTAAATGCAAAGCAATTCTATACAAATAATATACAAAACGACTTGCTATACAAGGAATTTACACAAAATCTAGAATTGGAGGACACAATTCATAGAATTTCTATTTCTTCATTCCAACTTTATCGAACACAGGCTGATTACAGAGATTCAATTATTTGATAATTCTGAAGGTCCAAGACTCACTTTCCTCAACCACCTTCCTTCTTTTGTTACCGACTCCTCTCTCCTCTATTTTTGAGATGTTGCATAAACCAAGATTATAACAAAAAGCCTTAATTAATCACACGGCACCTATTTTGCATAAGACAACAAAACATCAGAGAATACGACACATTAGATTTAATCCTGCACATAACCCAACTGCCTACTGTTATCCATGATGCTAAATACTAGCCTCAGGAAGAGAGATATTGAAACATGAAATGTCAACACAAAATGCTACATTTGACAATGACATACAAATGCTACATGGTAACATGAAATATCTAAAATATATTAAAGCCTTATTCTTCCCCCTCTTGTGCACATTTATCTTGTTGCAGGGGTGCTCCTGCACCAATATATATCATTACAATTCTATATAAATTTGGACAATCTATCCAAAATCCCTCCTTTCATATGATACAATCATTTTAAAATTTTGATTGTATTTTATGGCCATAGGATGATCAAATTTAGGGCCTAAATCTAGCCATGTTATTTGTGACCCATTGTCAAGTCAATACCAAGTGGCATGTCAATAAAAAATCTTCTAAGACTTCAAAAAAATTAAAAGATTATAGAGGTTTGAAATTTTTTATATTACTGATTGTTGGTAAAGGGATTTGTCACCTAACTCTAAATATGTATTTGCCCATGAAAGCAACAAATGTACCAAGAGTTGAGTCAATTACAATTGTGATTTAGTAATTGCTCTCTACATTTGAAAAGGAGCAACTTCCTTTATAAAACAAACCTAACAAAAATGGATGTGCAAGCTTTTGACCTAAAAGTAGAAAAGGAGTTTTTTTCCCAATATATGAACAAAACACTAATAATTAAAAATGAAAAGTAGATTACAGATAGGAGATCAACAGCCGGTCTTTCTAAACAAAAGAATAGAGGACAACCAATGTTAATAAGGAAGAATCTTAAAGGAAACCACCAACATATCAGAGCCTAACATACGACAGAACAAGTTGATGATGTAAAAATTTAAAATGAGGTAGGGTACTAACTATTTATGCAACACATATGAAAATCTTTCTTTAGTATCTAAAGATATTAAAATTCCAACATAATGTAGCATCCATGATAAACAAAATAAGATGACTCAAAGCCTATGGTTCTTTTGTATTATGGTCACTAAAATTTGAAGCTCAAAGTATTCAATGGAATATTTCTATCTCTATACAAAAATTGTTCCCCTAATTTATAAAACTAAACAGCCCTTTCGCCGAAAAGGAAAAAGAAGAAGTTCTTCTACTTCAAATAAAAAAATATAGTTGTATACTTTCTTTTCTTGCTGATGGTTTCTTTTAGCCAAGTAGGTGGAGGAAGAACTAGTTAAGCGCATTAGTGGGAGTGTTAGGCACATCATCTACAATATCATATGTGATGTCCTACTACTAAGGAGTTGAGGTACTTGAAGACATGAGAGTCTTACCTTTTTGAATAAAGCTAAAGGGGGGCTCTTTCTCTACTCACCGATCTGTATGTGATACATCCTCATCACTTTTCTTAGGTGGCCTTCTCACTTCGAGTTTCCTCCTTGGTTCTTCATTGTCTTGCTCACACCGTGTCTTCAATTTTTCCCTTTTCTCTGGGTCATTAACCTCATCACCATCTCCTTCCTATGAGACTTCTTCAGCTCTAGTTGCAGGTATATTCATGGATGGTCCCAAGGATTTCTACCCTTCAGTTGCATCTTGTTTACCTGCAATATGCTCTTTATGCAAGGATTCCCCTACTATTTTCTTAGTGATCTTAGAGTCTAACCATCTTTGGGTCTTCTCAAATACAAAGGAGGTTCTAATGAAAAGATCAGTGATTTCATTTTCATACCATATTACCTTAGGTATAGGCTTTGATTTCATAATATAGTAACCCTCATCAATCATATCTAAAAAATCATCAATAACACCAAAGAGATGTCAGTCCAAGTTGAAAGCTTTTATCTGGTCAATGGTGAGTCTCATTCAGTATTGCCTTGTAATCTCATACTCATAAACACAATCCTCCCAATAATCTTTTAAATGAGGTTTATGCCCAAGAGAGAGAAGTATACAAATTGTTCATTACAAAGTTCTTACTATCAAAGTATGATCTTGGCACAAATAAGTGAAAATTAAATTTCAAAAGAATCCTATCAACAATCCTTACATCTTCATGAGTCTTGCAAGTAAAATGAGTTAGCTTGACAAGGAAAGGGTACCCCTTCTTCTTATAGTCATGATACTTCTTGCAAGTAATTGCCATTTGTCTGCATACTTCCAAAATCACAAGATATTCTAAAACATATCTAGGAAGTTTATAAGGGGCCTGATCGAAACCTCCAATTATGATGTAAGAGAACCTATCAAACTCAATATAAAAACTTCCAAATTGCATTACCAACTTGGTAGCTTCAACTATTCTAATCCCAGGCTTGCCAATGATCCTCTTCACATTGTGCATCAAGAAAGAATCATTCACTCATCTATAATCTTTGTTCCCAACCTCCTCTTGCTATTGAAAGTAATAATCATATATTTGGGTCTTATCATTATATACACCACACATTTTCAAACCAGGCCATACTTTTTGCATGCTTGCTATAAGATAGAAAAGATATGAACACATGAAACTATTTCCTCTTGTGAAAATTATTCAATTGATCATCCAGATGATCACTAATCATTCTCGACAAGTCAATATGTTGACAACCAGTGCACATAACTAAGATGAACTAACACATCCATTCGACAAATTCATTGGCATCTTTATCTCCCACAACTGTGTGTAGTAAAGTGATCATGTCATAGATATCTTGCTTGAAGTGGGCTCTCACCAAATTCATAGGAATTTGAGATTTTCTTTTCTTTTCTTTAACTAATGAGGACTTTCCAATGTACATTTGACACTAATTCTTTCAATCTAAATAATAACCCTAGCTAGTTTGTCTTGACATATCAGCATATTGGTCATGTATTGGTAGTCTAAAAACACCATTAATGGTTTCCGCATCAAGTTTCACTATCACTTCACTGTCTACCCCAATCACCTGACAGGACTCAATATGATATTTCTCTACACAAGAAAGTACTAAGTCAGGACACTGGACTGTAGGGGGAATCCAGCTGCATGGGCAAGACTACTTGAAAATGTTTGTTCAACTAAATTGTTCTAGGGTATTACATTCTCATCCAAAAGTCAGTCAAGTTAGCATGCCCTAGCTCTGTATCTCTAATCCTGGCTAGTTCATTTTCAATTATGGAAGATACATCGTATCCTTGGTATTTGTACTTTATTTTAGCAAAATTGACTATCCACCACACTAAAAAGTCAAATGCTTCCAAAAGGGAATGATAGGAATTCAAGAAAAAAGAATTTTATCGAAGTATTATGAGCGGTATACTTTAAGCTGGTCATGAAAACTCTTTGCAGTACATTTACTTTCCCAAACATAGATTCAAAATATACCATATTATGAGGCCAGAAAAACTGACCTGAATGCACCAAGATAACCATGAAGTAGGATTGATCTCTTAAATCTCCAATGCCGCCATAATTTCTGGATTGGTAACATTATGCTTGAGTAACAACACAAAACCCAATTTATATTGTGAAATTAGGGTAATGTGTAATTAATGAACCATCCCTAACATATACTCATTCCTGGGTTGTCACCAAAACATATAAATGGTGAACCTCTGCAATAAAACTTGGCAGTGATTTTCCTTGATTAGTGAAATTGACATTCTATGAACTAGTGGATGAAAGGTTTCTTCATTTCTTCATGACAACATTCTTCATTGGTCGTAGGATATGTAGGTGAAACAATTGTTTCATGAACTGTGACCTTGGGTGATATCATTTCCCCGTTAGTTTCTGAAATTTAGAATATTCTATGTACCTTTCATCGGTGATATGATTCGTCGGCGAACTAACTGTGAGGGTAAAATGTCGAATCAATCAAATGGATTAAATAAGACCCAAACATCAACAGAATGGTGAAACAAAGAAGATTCAAATAAATCAAGCAATGAACAAACACAGCAAACCTCTTCCGTTTCGAAACTTCTGTTGTTTGCCTATCACGAATCGTCCTTTCGCAGATGAGATGAGCCCTCAGAGAGTGCAATCTTTTAAAGCTGTTTGAGGAAGTCGATGGTGAACGGCTATGGTGATCTCAAGCTTGTAGATGACAAATGGGTGCCAAAGGTGCGCTAGTGATATTTCTGCAGAGTAACGATGTCAAAAGCCTGGATGAATAGAATGAAGGAATGAAGCTTCATTTATAGACTTGGAGGAATGGAAATCAACGGTTGAGAGAAGATATGTAGATCGACGGTTGAGGATGGTTGAGGAATGTGCAACCAGTGGAAACATGCCAAGTGTCCCAACTCCATCATGAAAGGTGGGATGTGACAAAACTGATTGGAGAGTTAACTCCATTGACTGGTCTGTTAACAGAATTAACTGATCAGTTAGAAGAGTGGATTGGGGAACTGACAAGATTGATTGAGGATTTGACTCAACTGACAGGTGAGTTAACAGATTTGATTGATTGGTTATCTGACCTCTGATTGGAGAAGAAATAGGCCATGTGGGTGAGGGAAAATAAGATAATTAAATATTAAATATATTTAATTACATGTGCAACTTGATGAGGTGGACAAGGTGAGGTGGAAAAGGTGAGGTGGAAAAGGTGATGTGGAATTTCGAATTTAGAACTTTAGGATAGAGGAATTAGGATTAATTAAATAATTTATGATTATTTAATTGTGAAGGACTTTAGAAGAATTTTTAATTAAATAAATAGAATTTATTTAATTATGGGATAGTGAATCGATTAAATAAATTTGGAATATTTATTTAATTAATAGAAGAATGAAATAAATATTTAGAATATTTATTTAGTTAATAGAAGAATGAAATAAATATTTAGAATATTTATTTAGGATGATTCGTGTCATTTTTAGGCGTATACATTTTGCCCCTCTTTGATGCAATGCAGTTTACAGCGTTGCTTCAAAGAATTTGATAGTCTGAATGATGATACATGCCCCAGTTTGCCCCTGGTACAGGTTAAATGACGATAGGATGCCCCCTCGGGAGATTGGACGGGAAAAACGGCAAAAAATTTGGAGACGGATAATCTCACGACGAGGAAGGGGTTAGAATAGGTTGGAGGAAAAGGGACGCGAGTAGGGACGCGGGAAGAAAACGGGAGGAAAAACGGACACGGGAAGTAGTCACAGTCATCACCTAGCTAGAATTAGGGTTTGGAGGCTATAAATAGAAGCTGGGTCCACATGAATAGTCATTTGCACCCTTGGTTGATCTGGATTGGAGAAAGAGAGCTCAGAGCAAACTTGGAGCAGCATGGCAGCCAGAGCAGCAGATATACCGCGCGAGGAGCACCGATTCGAGCGAGTCCGACGATTCAGGCGGCCAGCAGAGGCAGGACCCCCGGTATGTGCTTTGAAAAATTTCCCCTAGGGTCGAGTTTAGGTGTCATAAATGCACGTAGAAAATAGGTGAAATAGACGCACCGAAACGCAGAACGGCGCATATGCCTCGTGAAGCTACGCTTTTGTAATTTCGCGGCACATATGTCAGTTTCGGCGGCGCATGCGTGAAAGCTGCGCTTTTGTGCATTCTAGCTGCGCATACATAATTTGGCAGCGCTTTTGTATTTCCACCGCGCATAGGTGAAATGTAGCAGTGCATTTGATAAAGTTGCGCATATGTGGATTCCTGCGGCACATCCGTAATTTCGCGGCGCATGCGTGGAGTTCTGCGGCGCATGTGTTAGAACGGCGCATACGTGTATTGTAGCGGTGCATATGCATTTTTGCGGCGCATATGTTGATTCTTGTGGCGCATATACCAGAAATGGCGCATTTACCACCTGTAGTGGCGCATTTGCTTGGGATGGCAAATTACTTAGCCAAATTGACTCGATTAGCGTCCTGTTTGACGCGGGAATCGATGAGCTATCTCCGAGATTGCAGGAATCTAGTCAAGAGATGTAGTGTGCTGTTTTGATCAATTTGAAATGTTAAGTTTAGTTGATATAGTTCAGTAGATATGTTGAGTATGGTATATGCAGCTTGAGACTAACACCTTGCTTTGCGTGCTTGCAGGAGGAGATACGAGAGACGCTGCAGTCGAGGGAGACGTTCCCTATGCCGTTATTGCAGAGGTATATGCTGACGGAGGCTGACAGAGTGGCACTTGGGGCCATGGGGTTGGATTACGTTTGCTTTATGCCCGAGGTGCGGACGAACCGAGGACTATTGACAGCTGCCGTGGAGAGATTCCACAGCGAGGACGGGACCTTCCACTTCCCTACTGGAGAGATGACCGTGACGCTGGAGGATGTTTACAGGATACTGCACTTGCCCATAGTAGGCGAGTTGGTGGAGTACGACACACATCGGGACGCGGGACTCGCTGAGTGTCAGCGAGTATTTGATGATCCCGAGCTGGTGGGACAGGTCATCCCTTGGCAGGATATCTATGACTGCTACGACTACTTCCCTGGGATTGTGGCCGGATTGATTGGGGGCGTTGTATGCCCAGACAGGAGATCGCATGGGTTCCCCATTGGATGGGGCAGGATCATGGAGCGGATGCTGACTGAGGGCACCCGATATGAGTGGGAGCCCTGCGTGCTGGCCCACCTTTATCATGACATGCATCAGGTGGTTTACCACAGCAGCACGAGTTTATCGGCTGGGGTGTTGCTGTTACAGTTCTGGCTATGGGAGCACATAGCGGTGACCAGGCCGATGTGCGTCTTTGCTCGGCAGCGAGGAGAGCCATATAGCTATGGCTATGCAGGAGTGATTTCCCATCACAGGCTAGGGAAGCTAGAGTATTGGAGGCACACGTTGGATGGGGTAGATGTGGTCGTCTGGCGACCATATCTGGATTGCGAGCCCTGGGATGATGAGGGAGATGAGCTACCCTACTGCTTCCAGACCAGGTGGTTGATAGGCCGGACACGGCACATACTGGAGAGGCAGATGGTGGGCCGAGTGCTGAGACAGTTCGGCAGGAGACAGGGCATGCCATAGGGACAGGCCATGTTTGCACGGACACATGCAGAGAGGGTCAGATGGGGGCCGATGGCTTCTTATGAAGAGGCTCTAGCAGAGTTCTAGTAGTTGCCGTATGTGGCATGGGACATGCGGAGAGAGATAGCAGATGCGGGGGTCACATAGGAGTACGAGGATTGGATCACTGCACATCCTTTCCCGAGATATTCAGGACCCAGTATGCTGGTGCCTCGCATTGATGAGGCGGACTCAGAGGAGGAGGGAGAGGCTGGCCCAGGACGGAGGGGAGCTAGAGGAGGACGAGGACGATGGGGTGGCCGAGCTGCAGAGAGGCCGAGGCAGCGGAGGAGGATAGATCAGGCCGGGCAGGCAGTGCCAGGACAGGCAGAGGCACAGCAGCAGGTGCCGCAGCAGGCACAGATGCCACCACCCCAACAGGTACCACAGCAGCAGGTGCCGCAGCAGCAGGTGCCACAGCAGCAGGTGCCGCAGCAGCAGGTGCCGCAGCAGCAGGTGCCATAGCAGCAGGTGCCCCAGCAGCAGGGGCTAGGACAGGCAGAGGCAGCACAGGGGCCAGTGCAGGGTGAGGCCTATGAGAGGACCATAGCCGGCCTGAGGGACCAGGTGCGAGAGCTGCAGGCACAGCTGAGGAGAGTGGAGAGGAGGCGAGATACAGACGTAGCGATGATCGCTGGTTTGACTCACGAGCGAGACATGGCAGACGCACGGGTACGCCTTATCTGTGTAGAGAGGGGCACAGTAGTGGCTGCCATGGGGACAGATGCAGTGAGCTCGTTTCTGGTTGGGCAGGTGCAACAGGCACAGGCATAGGTAGGCTAGTTGCAGACGCAGTTGGCACAGGCACAGACAGACCTAGCCAGAGCGCAGCAACAGGCACAGTACTACTGGGGTTTATACCACGGTGCCATGGCGTTGAGCCAGAGGGCAGGGAGCTTTCAGAGTCAGTCCGAGGTGGCTCACAGAGCGGGACCATCCCAGTCAGGGGCATCCGTGATGGGACCTCAGCAGTCAGGAGCTGGCAATGGTGGCCCACAGCAGCAAGGGTAGACACAGACCAGAGTTTGGACATTTTTGGGACATGCATCACCGTCTATTTAGACGTATATTGTATATGACACTTTGATTTTGAGAGAGATGGTGATATTGTACATTTGGACCTCTTTTACATGATAGTATATATGATGATGCAGCTTTGTGTATCTATTGCATGTGTTATGAGATGATGATTGTACTTCTATTGTATGATGTGATTCTATTGCATAGTTAGATGGTCTTTCTGATGCTATATGAGATACATTTTGATATGCTGCTATATGATTTCTATATGATCTAATGTTACAAATGAATGCAAAATGTAATATGATTTCTATGTGATGGTGCAACTATATATGCGATGTCTATATGATCTAATGCAAATGTATGTATATGGAACACGCTTTCTATGTTATGATGTTGTATAGATATATGATGCATGTGGATATGTTTATATGATGTAATGCTTTGAGTGTATGCATTTGTAACATGAGTACTATGTGGTGATGCAGTATAGATATATGATGCACGTGGATATGTTTTTTTTGATTTTCTGTGCTTTTGAGATGTGATGTGATGCAGATGTACTGGTGATCTAATGCATTGGATGGTGCATTCTACTAACCTAATCATGTGCATGACTAGTCCTACGAATGATATGCTCCTATATGCTTTGTTTTTGTGATGTCCAAATGTACTCTATCGACACAAGAATGACACGATGGATAGAAGAATGGTTGTGAAAGAATGACTTAGGAACTTCTCTTGATATCGTTACTCTGTATAGTATGGATAATGAGGATTGTATGGGATATGGATGTATGGATGTGTATATGGATATAGGATGGATGCTTGGCTTTTAGATTGCTTTATTTCATCATTGGGCATTTTGTTTTTTGGTATTTTTCTGAAATGTTGTAAGTGAATACAAGCATCGAGGTATAATTGAACCGAGATGACCTGAGTATCGCTTACATGGAGTGTGATTTAGCAAGTTAATACAAGCATCTAGTCAAAATTGAATCTAGATGACCTGAGTATCTCTTGTGTTTCAACAAGCAAGGATTGCCCCCGTTCCTGTAAGACCTTTGATGTCCTCGATGATCTTTTGCCGATCATGTCCTTAGACAAGGCGTCACATTACTAAAGTTTAATCCACAAACAACAAACAAAGAAAGTAATCATGCCCCCATCATAGCACCTCTAGCTTTTGGCATCCTTGAGTAGCATAGGAAGGTATGATAGCAAAAATCAAGACTCTGTAATTTAACCCTAGGTTCCAATCTACAAAGCATATTTGCGTTGATATGTGTTTATTTCTTGCCTTAATTTGCATAAAATCATTTAGAAGACCTTGGGTATTTGCTTTGCATTGGGTAGGTTAAGATGCTCATAGTCAAGATTTCTGCTTGAAGCGCGGGTGTTTGCTTGCATTTTGATTGCTTGGTGAGCAGGTTGCACAATCCTTATTGAGAAGACCGACCCTAAGGGACTGACCTAGTGCCTCGGGGGCTCATTGCTAAATGGCCTTGCCTACGTGATGACGCAGAGGCAACGTAGTTCGGGGTAAACCCTAATGGACCATGGATGGACTAGAAGAAAAATGACAAGAATGAAGACAAGAAAGGAGACGAATGGGACCTTGGGAGATATGGAAGCCTCGGGGGCGCATTAGAATAACGGCCTTGCCTACGTGACGGCGCAGAGGCAACGTAGTTCACGAACTTGGACCATAGACACCGACGAGAGACATTATGCTAGGCTCACATTGAGGAGACGGTATGGGACAAAACCTTGGTTGACAAGGCCACAAGGTGAGTATCAAGCCATGATAGGTAACTGTCAAGCGTTTATTTGTGGGATGGATATGGGTCAAATGAGGAAAATAGAGAGAGAATGGGCTCAAGGTGATTGGATTCCCGAAGATGGAGAATGCGGTTCGCCACAAGTAACGCCTATTTACCAGGTTTTCATCACTTGCTTTTATTTGCACGAGAAGCTAGAAAGTACCATGACGCCTGATTGCCAGGTTTTCATCATGATACCTATCCAAGGTGCCTGTTTGCCAGGTTTTCACCAAAGGACAACTTTTTTTTTGTATGCTTTCTATTTTTCTAATTTTTTTGTATTTTCTCTTTTTCAATTTTTTTTTGATTTTTTTGATTTTTTTGACTTTTTTTTAATTTTTACCGTGCCCCCTTGCATTGGGGTTCTCTTAGGTATAGAACCAGTGAAGGTGCATGCTGTTGATTGGATCATCAAACAACTCACCCTCTGATGTGGCCAACTGATATGCCCCCGATCCGTAAGATGCTACAATTACATAGGGTCCAAGCCAGTTAGGCTCGAACTTACCTTTCTTTTCTCTGTCCTGCTGATTGCGAGGGTTCTCTCTTAGGACGAGGTCCCCAACCTTGAAGCATCTTGGTCTAACCTTGTGGTTGTAGCTTCTTGACATCATCTGTTGATAGGCTTTGAGATGGTCAAAAGCTTTCTGGCGCCTTTTCTCTAGCAGTTCTAGCTCTTGTAGTCTGGAGACTCTGTACTCTTCGTCTGATTTGAGACCTTTCAACGACACCCGAAGGGATGGGAGTTCGACCTCAATGGGAAGGATGGCTTCAGAACCATAGACGAGGGCGTAGGGTGTTGCACCTGTGGGAGTGCGTATGCTGGTTCTATAGGCCCACAGAGCGGGATTGAGTTGGACGTGCCAATCGCGACCAGCGTCGTTGACAGTCTTCTTTAGGATTTTCAGAATGGTTTTGTTTGATGCCTCAGCTTGGCCGTTACCTTGGGGATAGTACGGAGTGGAGAAACGATGTTGGATTTTAAAACGCTCACAAAGTTCCTGGACATCCTGATTTTTGAAAGGTCTCCCGTTATCCGTTATGATGGATGAAGGGATGCCATAGCGGCAGATAATGTAATTCAGAATGAAAGAGGAAATTTGCTTTCCTGTGATGGTTGATAGGGGAACGGCTTCAATCCACTTTGTAAAGTACTCGGTGGCGGTTATGATGAATTTATGGCCATTGGAAGAAGGTGGATGAATCTTTCCCACGAGGTCAAGTCCCCACTGGCAGAAGGGCCAGGGTGTCGTTAGAGGTCTCAACTCCTGAGCAGGCGCATGAATCAGGTTCCCGTGTATCTGGCACTGTTTGCATTTTTTGACGAACTGATATGAATCCATTTCCATATTGGGCCAGTAATAACCCAAACGCATGAGTTTCTTAGCTAAGGAGGGACTGCTGGAGTGTGTTCCGCAGATCCCTTCGTGCACGTCTCACAAGGCAGTTACAGATTCTTCTTGTTCTAGACAACAGAGTAAAGTACCATCCAGACCATGTCGGTAAAGGGTATTGGTGATAATGGTGTAACGGGAGGCTTGTCGGATGAAAGTTCATTTTTGGTTGGAAGAGAGGTCCAAAGGAAGGATATTGTCCTTGAGGTAAGTGTAGGTCTTACCATACCAAGGTGAATCAGATCCTACTAGGAGGCAAATGGAATGGGTTTCAAGGAGATCATAAGCCGGTTGTCGAATGGTTTCTACTAAGAACTCATACTGTGACTCATGTTCAGGTATCTCAAGAAGAGAGGCTATGGTCGCCATTGCATCTACTACTTTGTTCTCTATCCTGGGTATCTGCTCAAACGAGATGGTCCCAAAATGTTCTTTGAGGTCGTCGACCATCCGTTTGTATGGGATGAGCTTCTCATCTTTGGTCTGGTACTCGTCGTTGACCTGGTTTATGACAAGCTACGAATCACCGTAGACACATAGTGCTTGGATTTTCCACTCAGTGGTCATCTTGAGACCAATTACCAAGGCTTCATATTCCGCTATATTGTTAGTGCATGGGAATAATAACCTGTAGGACTTTGGAATTGTGTCGCCTTGGGCAGTGATAAACAGGATACCTGCCTCTGATCCATGGTTGGTGTACGACCCGTCGAAGTAGAGTTTCCAAGGAGATGTAGACAGAGTGAATAAAGACTCATCAGGAAACTCAAACTGCATTGGTGAAGTGTCTTGTAATGGTGCCTCAGCGAGCTGGTCAGCGATGATTTGCCCTTTGATGGCTTTTCTATCCACATACTCTATATCATATTCGCTAAGAAGCATGACCCATTTGGCTAATCGACCCATGAGAGCTGCTTTGCTGAGAAGATATTTTAGTGGGTCGATCTTGGCAATGAGTTTGACAGGATGTGCCAACATGTAGTGTCAGAGTTTTTGTGAGGCGAAAACCACCGCAAGGCATGAACGTTCCACCTGTGAGTACTGCAACTTGTAGCCCACTAAGGTTCGACTAATGTAGTACATAGCTCTTTCCTTGTTCTCATAATCTTGCTGCGCTAGGAGAGCCCCAAGAGCAGTAGGTGTAGCGGATATGTAGAGAATCAAAGGTTTTCCTTGGATCGGAGGCATGAGTATAGGAGGATTCATGAGGTACTCCTTGAGCTTGTTGAATGCCTCTCCGCACTGCTCATCCCATTTAAATGGAACGTTCTTATGTAGGAGATGGCTGAAAGGATGGCACTTGTCTGCCAGCTGTGAGATGAACCTGCGGATGGCCTGGAGCTTGCCCTGTAAGGATCTCAACTGTGTTAGAGTTTTGGGTGGTGGCATGTCCATGATTGCTTTGACCTTGGCCGGGTCTACCTCTATGCCGTTTGCTGACACGATGAAGCCTAGCAGCTTGCCTGATGTGACCCCAAACACACACTTCTTCGGGTTCAGTTTTACTTGGAATTGATCCAACCGTTGAAAGACCTTTTCTAATGTGTCCAGATGTGAATCCCTTGTGATGGATTTTGCCAAAATATCGTCAACATAATCTTCCATAGTCACATGCATCATGTCATGAAATATAGTTGTCATGGCCTGCTGATATGTAGCACCTGCGTTTTTCAGCCCAAATGGCATGACATTCCAGCAAAAGGTACCCCATGGACATGTGAAAGCTGTTTTGTGTTGATCCTCAGGTGTTATTTTGATTTGGTTATATCCGGAGAATCCATCCATGAGTGATAACATTGTATGTCCTGCTGTGAGGTCGACTATGATGTCTATGTTTGGCAACGGAAAGTCATCTTTGCGGCATGCCTTGTTTAAGTCTCGAAAATCATTGCATAGTCAAACTCGGCCATCTGGTTTAGACACTGGCACAATGTTTGATATCCATTCAGGATAGTCTATGGCTCTGATGAACCCCACATCTAGCAATTTCTTGAGTTCTTCCTTGACCAGAAGGGCTATATGAGGATGCATCTTTCTCAGTTTTTTCTTTACGGGCTTCACCCCTGGATCTAATGGCAAGTGATGTAGAATCAGGTTTGGGTCCAAACCTGGCATGTCGGCATATGACCAAGCAAAGCTGCCTCTCTTCTTTTTAAAGAATGGTACAAATCTGGTTTTCTCAAGAGGCGTGAGAGATTTTGCAAAGTGGATAATCTTAGGCTGCTCTTCAGTTCCAATGTTCACTGGCTCTGTTGGCTCTACCACGATCTATGACCTTTCTTGATACATATCACTTGGGAGGGTGTCAAGCATTCCATCGTCAGGTGCCACAGTTGGGTTTTCACCTTCAGAGACGTCCATTCTTTTTACTATTTTATGATCTGACACTGCCGCACGACGTTTTTCACTGTCAGATCCCTTTTTGATCTTTATATTTTTGTGACTAGAAGGCTTGGCACCCTCCCTGAAGTAAGCTACAGTATTGAGTTCGATAGCGAAACTGGCTTTATGATCCCCTTTTGGTAAGTGATCTCTAAGTCCCATATAGTCAATGTAGGCATCATCATTCTGGAACATATCTAATTGGGGGGTTCCTTGCAAATCCCAGTCAATAAGCTCAGGGTGCAAGAGGGGAAGGGAGTCGGATGAAAGACCTGATTCATTGATAGTGTGGATGGAAATATTAGGAGCGTAGGTGGGGGTAGTGTTGTGGGTGGTACTTTCCTCCAAGTTGTTTATCACAATGGAATCGAAACTTTCCTCGGAAGCCATAACCTCAGGGAGGGGCAAATCAGACTCTAGTGGTTTGTCCCGTTGCGTTTGTCCCTCATGGTAGGGGCTAAGAGTTTGGATGGTGTCAACCTCTTTGTCATCGTAGGAGTGCTCCGTTAACTCGTCCCACTCATACTCATTTGAATCATCTGAATCTGTGTCACTATCCACTTAGAGAATTTGGATTGTCTCCACAAGACAGGCATTTTCCTTGGCTTTACCCTTGCCTTTGTATCCCAAGCCAGTGGTGTTTCTAGCTAAAGAGGATGAAGAAGGTTGTATAGGTTCAGTAATTCCTTCTTTTCTGAGGCCTATGGGGCCTTGTCCTTCATACCCCATCCTATGCAAGATGGTTTCTCCTCGCCCATAGAGTTCTGTAGGGAGTTTGGGTGGATCTTTGGGTGTGTTTTCTTCTTCGGAATAAAGCCATTGCAAGAGATCTCGCTCCTCTGATTCATCGGATAAGGTCCCCCATTTTACAAAGGGGTTTGCAGGAGTTATAGGAGGAGTAGAGGGCTTTGGAAAATGCCTGGGTTGATGCTTGGGCTGGCCAAAGGAGCGAGGAGACAAGGGCATTTTTGCAAGGTTGAGGCTGTGCTCAATCTGGTATTCCCCCACGCCATTTTCTTTTATGGTGATTTTCATTGGTTTAGGCCGTGAGGAGGAAGCTTCAGCGGAATGGTCCTGTTGCAGGGTAGGGGAAATGTGGGCTCGATTGTTGGGTATGACACATTCGGGTTTTGCTTGGAAAGAATTGTAGTGTTGGTAGGGATCGGGGTCGCCTTGAATGGTAACCTGCTTGCCATTGTGCAGGAATTTAATGCACTGATGGTAGGTTGAGGGGACAGCCTTCATGGCATGGATCCATGGTCTCCCTAGTAGGATATTATAAGCAAGTTCCCGATCAAGGACTTGGCACACCACATCTCTGATTACCGGTCCGACTTGAATAGGTAGGACAACCGTGCCTTTTGTGGTTCTCTCTTCCTCGTCATAGGCTTTTATGGTAATCTTCCTCCGTGGATCAACTGCTTGTTCAGAGAACCCCAATGCAAGGACTAGCTTCAAAGTGCAAATATTCAAACCGGCACCCCCATCAATGAGAACCCTCTTGATGCGGTGCTTATGTACGAATGCGACAATGTGTAGGGGAGTGTTGTGGGGTTGAGATACGGAAAGGTCATCTTGGTCAGTAAACGATATGGAAGGGGAGGAGGTCAGATTGCCTACCATGGTCTAAAACTTCTCTTGGGCCAGGTTAGTGGGGACAGTAGTTTCCACTAAGGCTTTCTCGAGAATCTCCTTATGAGAAGGAGATAGACGCAAGAGCTCCAATATAGAAATGTGAGCCGGGGTTTTTTGTAACTGGTCGATGACATTATACGGACGGGAGTTGGACGGAGATGGCGATGACCTGGGAGGGGTGGTATTGATCGTGACTTTACCACTGCGGGTAATTATACTACAACCAGTTCTGTTAGATCCTGGTTGTTGGTTGGGGGAGATGACATTGACCTGCGGAATATGCTCTGAAATGCAGTTAATGGTGTACTCAAATGGAACGCTTGCATAGTTAGCATTACTCGACCCACTGTTCTGATTTGGCTGGTTGCGATTGTTGTCATTGTTGGGATTGCCGTTGGAGTTGTTGCCGTTGTGACCATTGTTGTGATTGTTGTGACCATTGTTGTTGTTGTGGCCATTGTTGTGATTGTTGTTATACGGCCTGTTGTGATTCAGAAGAGGATCCCGGTAGGCCACATGAGATTCATTGGAGGTATGCTGTTGTGTCCCTCCCTAATTTTGATCCAATATATCCTGTATGACATTCTTAAGACGAATGCAATTATTGGTTGTGTGCCCCCTTCCTCGATGATATTCACAATAGTCTGTGTCCTTCCAATAGGGAGGTTTGACTATAGGCTCATAGTCACTTGTTGGCGGTAGAGAAATTTCATTGTTAGCCAACAACTTTCTGAGGGCAGACTCTTGAGATTCTCCTAACAGTGTGAATTTCCTCCTTGGATGTGAATTGAACCAAGGTCTAGATTCTCGAGGGGGTGGCTTGTTGGGTGCACCGTTATTTGCTTCTCCCTGAAGAGTGAATATGGGTTGTTGTTTAGGAGCTGCCGCCTTGGCGTCCACTACTCCATCGTTGACCACATTCTTGTTCTTGGTCCAAAACTTTGACTTGTCAGTTGTGTAATTGGAAGGAGGTGTGTCCTTGTAGAGCTTGAGAGTTCCTTTAGCGATCATAGCTTTCTCAATGAATAGCCCCATTTCGATGACTTTGGCGAATGAGGTAGGGCATTGTATCTGAATCTGATAGATAAGATCGGGATTCAAATTGTGGACAAACATTTCCAATAGTTGCTTCTCAGCCATGTCGTAAGAACACTTACTAGCTAGCTATCTCCATCATTGTAAGAAGGTGGCGAAAGACTCACCACCCTTTTGTTTGGTGTTGCATAGGTCTAGCATAGATACTTCGTGTTCTATGTTGTAAGAGAAGTGCGTTATGAATTTATTGACAAGTTTGTCAAAAGTTTTGATCCCTGGTGGGAGGCGCGAGAACCACTCCATAGCTTGACCTCCTAAAGATCTTGGGAACAGTCTCATTAAGTAGGTCTCGTTGTGAGCTACTTCTAAACATGCTGCGGTGAATTCCCTGATATGATCTCTAGGGTCCCCCTTCCCTTTGTATTTGTCAAATTTCGGAATTCCGAACTGATAGGGGAATGGTTTCATGACCAAATTTCGGTCAAAGGGGTATGGTGCTATATCTTCCAAGGAGTAGTTCTTGGAACTTGTGCCTATCTTAAGGTTGGAGATTTCAAGCTTTAGACTCGATTTGTTGTCTCACATCCGCCATAGGAGCATTTTGATCTATGGGTTGCTTTCCTCTCTCATTGGCATGGGGGGCCGTGTCATTTGTGCCCCTCTCATGTGCATGTGGGACTGTGTCGTTTGTGCCCCTCTCATGATCATTGTCTGCATTTTCCATGATGGAGCTAATGTCAAAGTCTGCGGGGAGTTTGATTCCAAGACTAGAAAGATGATGGAAATACTTGGTGGGGTCCTCAAGGAGTACTTTCTCCACCAGGCGTTGGAATTTTCTATCTTGCATGTGTGCCACTACTTCTTCACGAGAAAATTCTTCATCATCATCATCGCGTGGTGGGGCGATGTGATCGGATGAGTCAGCCATTTCGATTAGCTTGTTGTATTGGGATCGAGTAAGAACCATACAAGGTGGGGTGGGATGAAGTGGACTAGGATTAGAAATTTTGGCAAGGTGCCGACTAAGACTGTAATGAAAGGGGTATCTAGGACAAGACTTGGACAAAGGGTTCTCTCGCTCAATGACTTCAAGTAAGACGGTTGACACAAGACTCTAGCCACTAGCAAGGGTAGTCGATACCAGTCTTACTGTGTAGGGCTTAGTCGTTCAACAAGACTACTAGCAAAGGTACTGTGACCTACTAGGCTTACGTGAATTCACCAATGAAATGAAGAAGGACCTATGCTGAATCGGTATGGGACAGAATGACTTTGGGACAAGAGTGACTTGGATAGAAGGTGACTGGGACGACCGACGAAAGAGAGAGAATTGAGTGAAAATGGATGAAGATTGACTGTAGGGTTGATTCTGACCTCAGAAAATGAAACTAGGCTGAAATGGGTACTCTGAACAGCTGACGAAAATTTCTCAAAAATAGGGCAAATGCTCACTGTCACACATGCGCAGAAACAGATGCGCAGCAAGAATAGGTAAATGCACCGTAAGTCGCTGTAAATGCGCTGCTCTGGTGAAGTATGTATGCGCGGCAATAGTGTGTAAATGCGCAGCAGAAAAGTATATGCGTAGCTAGTCGGTGTAAAAGCGCAGCAAGTCGCTATGTATGCGTAGCAGAAAAGTGTATATGTGCAGTTCTGGTATTTTTTGCAAATTTTTTTGGATTTTTCTCTGTTTTTGGTATTCTTTGGCTGGAAAAGGTCTTCTGATATGATATTATGAATTAATTTAGCAAGAAAACATAGCAAGCACAAAGAATGTTTTGTATTTTTCCATTGTTTTTGTAGTTTTTTGACTCTATTTTGGACAAAAGCAAGTACAAAATCCTAGGCGAGAAATGGATAAAAAGGGATTTGGGCCACTAAAACAAGAGGTGTTTAATTCGGGCAACCGTTCAAGTGGTTACACGTGCGGCGGCGCTACTCTCCGTTATGGAGTCTCCCAGCCTCAAAGGGTTACGCCTGAGAGGGTTTTGGGGGAGGTTGGCCGTCGGTGTAACATAACAACACTCGTTGCAGGAGGTTTTCACCTCAAGCACAATTTATTTTAAGTGGCTCGGTAGGGCTTGGCGTTAGCCTGTTACCACTCAGGGTCGTTCCTGCTTGGACAAGCGTGCATCCAAGGGCAGGCCCCTCCTAAAGGTTAAACAAATAGAATGACAAGTCTGGCATTCTGATCACCCAGAAGAGGGGAGAGCATAAGCCTATTGTCATTCGCAAGCACAGAATACACTGATTAATCCACCCTAGTTAAAAGATAAAAACTAAATGGGCTAATCTATGCAAACAAAACTTTGTAGTATTTTCAGCAATATCGCAGTGGTTCAATTTTAAATCCCAGAAAGCAGTAGTGAGTTCAATTTTAAATCCACATTGCACGAGATTGTTAACTTTGAAATTCAGGTCTCACGATATAGCAATGGTTCATTTTACCTGCAAGATCAGTGATGAGTTCAATTTTAAACCATGAAGCACGAGATTGTTAACTTTGAAATTCAGGTCTCACGATATAGCAATGGTTCATTTTACCTTCAAGTTCAGTGATGAGTTCAATTTTAAATCTTAGATAGCAATAAATTTGAAGGCGTTTGTAATGCAAGCATGAAATAAACCAGTTACTTCCTCCCTAATTAGGACTAGATGAAGATTTGTAATGAACAACCATTTTACTTTTTCCCATAAAATGAAAGGTGACCTAATTAGATGCAACTACATGTAACTGAACCCGAGCCTATCCTGCAAAACTGCTCCAGCAAACACCTACAAAGTGGTTAGCGTTAGCAAAATCCTCTAGAAAAGTATGAAAAGCTGAGTCTGTTACAAATGCGCAGCTTCAGTGATCAGATGCGCAGAAGTGATCAACAGAAGCGCAGCATTAATGAATGCGCTGTAGGTTTTAACGTATGCGCAGTTAAAATGAATATATGCGCAGTGTTAATGTATGCGTAGTAACAGTCCGTAAAAGCGCCGTAACAGTCAATATATGCGCAGTTATAACCTATGCGCCGTAACAGTGCGCAAAAGCGCCGCAGAAATACACAGATGCGTAGAAGAGATAAATGCACCGGAACAGTCTTTATATGCGCCGTGGAAATGAACAGATGCACCGAAAGAACCTGTGTGTGACTCTGCGTGACCTGTACGGAACCTGCCTTCAAAAAATCTCAAAAATGGTGAAATAAAGGGGCAACGGCCCCACGGTGGGTGCCAAAAATGTGAGGGTAAAATGTCGAATCAATCAAATGGATTAAATAAGACCCAAACATCAACAGAATGGTGAAACAAAGAAGATTCAAATAAATCAAGCAATGAACAAACACAGCAAACCTCTTCCGTTTCGAAACTTCTGTTGTTCGCCTATCACGAATCGTCCTTTCGCAGATGAGATGAGCCCTCAGAGAGTGCAATCTTTTAAAGTTGTTTGAGGAAGTCGATGGTGAACGGCTATGGTGATCTCAAGCTTGTAGATGACAAATGGGTGCCAAAGGCGCGCTGGTGATATTTCTGCAGAGTAACGATGTCAAAAGCCTGGATGAATAGAATGAAGGAATGAAGCTTCATTTATAGACTTGGAGGAATGGAAATCAACGGTTGAGAGAAGATATGCAGATCGACGGTTGAGGATGGTTGAGGAATGTGCAACCAGTGGAAACGTGCCAAGTGTCCCAGCTCCATCATGAAAGGTGGGATGTGACAAAACTGATTGGAGAGTTAACTCCATTGACTGGTCTGTTAACAGAATTGACTGATCAGTTAGAAGAGTGGATTGGGGAACTGACAGGATTGATTGAGGATTGGACTCAACTGACAGGTGAGTTAACAGATTTGATTGATTGGTTAATTGACCTCTGATTGGAGAAGAAATAGGCCATGTGGGTGAGGGAAAATAAGATAATTAAATATTAAATATATTTAATTACATGTGCAACTTGATGAGATGGACAAGGTGAGGTGGAAAAGGTGAGGTGGAAAAGGTGATGTGGAATTTCGAATTTAGACCTTTAGGATAGAGGAATTAGGATTAATTAAATAATTTATGATTATTTAATTGTGAAGGACTTTAGAAGAATTTTTAATTAAATAAATAGAATTTATTTAATTATGGGATAGTGAATCGATTAAATAAATTTGGAATATTTATTTAATTAATAGAAGAATGAAATAAATATTTAGAATATTTATTTAGTTAATAGAAGAATGAAATAAATATTTAGAATATTTATTTAGGATGATTCGTGTCATTTTTAGGCGTATACACTAACAATTTCATGACCTAAACTTTAAGCCAATTTCAAGTTTGGTTGCTAATATCTCTTTGTTGGCAATATCGGTCATTGATGAACTAGTGAAAATTTTAACTTTGGAAACTTTTGAGCTTTATTCTCCATTAGGACAAAGATTAGCTGATGAAGTTATGAGACAAAACTATTGGCAAGAGATAGAAGTTAGCAAACCTTCGAACTGACTAGTAAAAGCAAGAAGTTTGGTTTACAGAGTACAAAAATGGCTGATAGTGAAACTTAAGGGAATATTTTCAAATGTTTGCTTTTGAATCAGTAGATTCAGAAAAGGACAAACCTACTTGTTGTGGTCTGTTTCCACACATCACCCCATCGCAAATGGGGACCCCCTTTTTTTCTTGCTTTCTATCTTTGTTTTACTTTAGGGTTTTGGTTTTCTCTGAGTTTGTTGGTTTGGTAGTATTGATCCACTCAACTCTCAGCTCAAAGTCCATGAGATGATTGAATAAATTGGCCTAAGGGATAGATATTTCATAAAGGAGTCCATATGGCTTCACCCTAATGCATGTCCCTGAAACCCTAAAGTTGACTAAGTCTAATGTCCTAAAACCCTAAAAAATTAAGTCTAAAATCTGGTGGATCCTTAGAAATCTAGAATCTGCATGTTAAATCCCATGGATATGCTAGCGTATTACATTTTTATCTATCGTTACTTACTGGTAGTTATGATCAGTTTCATATAATTGGACCGATAGTTATGTTACCGGTAGTTTTCCCACATAATATTTATAATTGGATTGTATCCTACATTTAATATCAATAAACATTTTATTCAGATATTTGTCAATTATATGGTATCAGAGCAATATGTGATCCTATGTTGTGAGAGAGCAATATGAGTTTTCCAGTATGAAATGTGTGTTTGTTGATATTTATAGAAGTGTTGGTGTGCATTTCTGTGTGTAGGGAGTGACAACATTGCCAATAATCTTTCCTTGAATCATTGCAGAATTTAGATGAAAACTAACATGAGGAGGTGTGAAATATGACAAAGAAATAGAACCTCCAATGGTGCAACCTACAATGGCATGTTAGATTAAAGGGAGGCATGAGTAGTGTAGACTCCGGCAAAGATCCTTGTGCAGGCCATGGGTTGAATGCATTAATAAAAGATTTACTGGTTCGTTTCATGTTTTTTTTTTCATACTTTATGTTGTGATTTGATGATGAGAGTTGAGGAGAATATAAGAGATCATTAAAGAAATCCATGAAAAACTTCTTGAAGTTGAGATTCTCGTGCTGATTTTGTTATTCTTCATATCGCATTTTGTTGAAGACTAGAATATCTAACTGTTATGCATCAAGCAATTTCCAACCTCATAAGTGGACACACAGTTACTCTTATGCATCATATTTTCATGGAAATCATGTGGGAAGTTCATCTATGATTCATAACAAAGGCAATGTGTAAGTTTGAAGGCTAGCGATTTGTGCCTCTTCATTATTGGTTTGATTTGTCTCTGTTAATTCTGAGGAATTGTTCTTTATTGTTTCTCTTTTGCTATGGATGAATTGTTGAAAGATTGTAACCATTTTATCTCCATCAAGAAAAAAAAAAGATTTGCGTCATTTCTTTTGGAAGGAAATAAAAGTGGGGTCAAGGAGAAGGAAGGTACAAAAATCCAAATTTCAAATGATAGAAACCATTGAAGGAAATTAAAGGAAATAGTAGAAAAATTATAGTTCAGAGGACCGTGGTAGTGTGAAACTCTAGAGTTTTTATATTTTTATTTGGAGTAATAAGGTAAAAATTATTGAAGGCTATTGGAGATATAAAATTGATTAGTGTATGGGTCTATCATTGGATCAATTTGACATTATAATCATGATTACACATATGTCAAAGATAGCTTATGCTTTTAGGGCCATCTTTTCTATTCCTGATGAGGCCTCGAAAGAATCATCTGAGACATCAATTGGTTAAAGTGTAACATGGTCATATTGGAGGTAGGCGGCATCAGAGGATGGAGGAATTTCCATCATCTCAAGTTAGCTTCTCTCTTTGAGATGATGCTTTGCATGAGAAGCATTTTTAGTTTTGGTTGTTTTTCTTTTCTTTGTTGATGCTGATGGATTTGAAGAATGTATGTTTTGTGAAGATTTTGTTTTGGAGACAGGTTTGGGATTTGGTGTTGAGGTTAATATGGATTGTTGTCCAACGAGCTTCAAGAGTATATGATCAAGAATTATAGCCTTTCATAGTCACTAGACAATGATAGAGATCTGTCATATCTCATAAGGATTGTTGTCAAATAATTCAAGACTCTGTGATTTGAGAGTTCGGGACTAAAGATCTCAAGAACACAGCTCAAAGCTACACCTTTTCGAGGGTAAACAAGACAACATGATGGAGCCCCACTTGGTTCAAGATTTGTTCTTTGGGAGAAGATCCTCTATAAAATATGTATTTGTATTATGTAATCAGCTTTGTTGAGTATATTAGCATTCAGGGGGGGTCCCTTAGTACTATTGCAAGAACAATGTAATAAGGGGGGCATGTTAGAGTATTACATTGTTATCTACCATTACTTACCGGTAGTTATGATTTCTTTCATATAAACAGACTGGTAGTTTTCCCACATAATATTTATACTTGGATTGTATCCTACATTTAATATCAATAAACATTTTATTCAGATATTTCTCCATTAGGATCTAGGACCTATCTCAAACATCCTAACAATATATTTCAAAATATTTAAAGTAAACATATACTTAATTATATTTTTAAATATACTCTCAGGCAAGGACCTTCATAATCCTATTCGCAAAATCCACGTCAAGGTGAAAAGTGCGACAAGGATAAAACAATCCAAGGATAGAAAATCCACATCAAGGTAAAAAGTACAACAAGGATAAAATAATCCAATGATAGAAAAATCCATGTCAAGGTTAAAAGTGCAACAAGTATAAAACAATCCAAGGATAGAAAATCTATGTTAAGGTGAAAAGTGTGACAAGGATAGAAAATCAATGTCAAGGTGAAAAGTGTGACAATGAAAAATAATACAAGGATAAAACAATCCAAGGCATACTGAAAAGTGTGATAAGGAAAAATCCATGACTTGGAATGTGAAATAAGGAAAAATCCAAGATTCCAAGGTGTGATCATTGAAAAATATGCAAGTAGGTGAAAAATGCGACTTGGAGAGATTTCACAAGGTGAAGTTGGAACATGGAATTTATCCAAGACAAGGCAAAAAGTGCAAAATTCCTTGACATAGTGAAATTTGTGACCTCAGAGAGATTCCACAAGGAGATGAAACTTGCACTCAAGAAGAAATTTGCTAACACCCTCCAAAGTGTGAAATCCCTAATATGGAAAATGGTACGACTAAGGATTAAATCCAACACAAGGAAAAGTGTGATCGAAGATAATTCCATATCATCATAAAACATGCGACCTAAGGAAAGTGTGACATGGAATTTTTCATAATCCACTCAAACATCCAATCAAGGAATTAATCCACAAGTGAAATATGAGACCAATAATTTATCTATAACTTCACCAAATGTGTGACTTTGTACTAATTCGCCCCCCTTTGAAAGTTGCACTTAAGATAAATCCAATGATAAGAGAGAATCCAAGATTAGGAAAAAAATTCATGATGAACATAAAAGTTCACCTAAATTCTTAACTAACCTTGAGCATAGAAAAGTTGAAATTCAATAGAAAATATATGAAATTTGTGAAATTCCTTGCCTAGGTTAGCCCAGTTTGGATTAATTGCAAGAAAAAATGAAGAAAATCCTTCATTTATTCAAGAATTTGTGAGTGAAATTGATCCAAATTTTGTATTTTTTATTGAATCATGCAAGGTTATTCATGTTTCACCTTCTTATTGCATTACATTAAAGGATTTTATTCACCATGACTACTCGAGGTTTTCATTGTTTTGTAGTAATTGAGGACAAGGATAACTTTCACGAAGATGGTGCTCAAGGATGATCAAATCCATTCGAGAAACAACAAGGAGACTATCTCAAGCATCAAGGAGTTCCAATGCCGGAGGAGACTACTTACAATAACAAGAGGACTACATATGAATACCAAAGGAAGATGAAGGATTTCACCTTTCAAGATACTTCAATGATATAAGGAAGGCTAGCATCAAGATCATCCATGGAATGAGATGCATTTCCAATCCAGTGTTGAGGAATCCAACATCAAAAGAAGGTCAATCCATGGAAATTCAAGGATGAGAAGGGAATCAAAGCCTAATGTCATGAAGTCAAGATTATGTACAAGGAAGTCCACACCAACATTAGAATCCAAATAAAATGCAACATGAAGACAAAAATCCCAAGTTCAAATTACACTCAAGAGACAATTGTTCAGAATATACTGAGGTGGCATCTAGTCATCATTCAACCAATTAGAGTATGCCACATCAACAAGTCCATATTCAATGAACTTGGCCACCAAGGAAAGACATAATGGAGGCACCCTTCTAGGAGATCATGTGTTGTTGATATTTCATTGGTCAAAAGTGGAGGTAGTTGTAAGTACCTTCCATTAGGGTTTTGTTGTCATAATCTCAGCCATTGATTCTAGAATCAATCTGGGCCATTGGCTGTAATTTTGAACTCTATATAAGGCTCATTCTCTTCATTTGTAAAAAGAGAGTTAGTAGTTGGATGTAAGTTAGATGCTAAGGATATTCTCTTTAGAGTAGAAGCTTTTGAAAAGTCTAAGAGACTATTGTGAAATTGTTGTAAAGATACTACCAAAATCAATACATACTCATTGAAACCTTGTGAATTTGTGTTCTTTTCAGGATGTTAGCATGGTTTCTGATTTGTCAAAGATGATTCAAAGAAAATTAAATAAATTTTAGTTGAATTTCATTGATATGGTGGATTAATGTGAAGATATTTGATGAATTCCTTTGTTGGTACTTTTTGTGGTTTGTTAATTGTAATCTACAATGCAAAGTTAGCCTGAACCCCATTTCACAATAGTTTGATTGTGGATATTTGTTCAAGTTATGCCAGCTGTGGGTATTTGAGTGCATATTTGCAATATGAAAATCCTTCATTACTTTTAAAGATTGCACTAGTTTTGTGTAGTTATTGTTCTCATGGCGAAACGAAGCTTGGTTTGAAGGAATTTGTCTATCAAAGTATTATTCATTATCTCTTTGTCCTTAGGAGTAGATTAGATTTCTCCTAACCCTTTCCTTTTATTATTATTTTTAGATATATTGAAGAAAGTTCCTTTCGTTCACAAACCCAAGGAGTAAGGAATAGATTTTATCCATAAGTTAGGATTAATTTAGCATATGTCCCTTTTTTATTACTAGAAAAATCGCATCA
This sequence comes from Cunninghamia lanceolata, assembly GCA_027924645.1. Classification (NCBI taxonomy): domain Eukaryota; kingdom Viridiplantae; phylum Streptophyta; class Pinopsida; order Cupressales; family Cupressaceae; genus Cunninghamia; species Cunninghamia lanceolata. The sequence goes on from BSBN01000078.1 coordinate 736,992, forward strand.
TTCCACTGAGTCTATCCATGTACACGTAAAGACATGACATTAAAGGAACCTTGGAGTAATCTGATTTGATCACATAGTTTAGCATTTGAGATACTTTGTTCAAGAGAGGATAGAATACTCAGTATTTTATTCTAATATTGGTACTGTCATAAAAAACACATCAACACTACTAACTAGGTTCGGGGAAATATAAAATGGCTGATTAAAGGCAAAAGGAGGTGACTAACTAGGAACCAAGGTGTTGATGTTTGTTTTTGGACAAGTCAACAATAGAGTGAAATATAGAGTATCTAACTCTCTCTTGAGCAAAGCCTCTCGAATGTTGAACAATGTGATCAAACAAGATGACTCCAAGGTTCCTTTCTTCTCTAGGCGTTAGAAACAATGCCTCCAAATTAGGCACTCATATTTGAATGAAATGAGTAGCAAAGTGCGCCTCAACTCAAATTAGCTTTATTTACTTCATTAAGTAGCTTGAAATGACTGTTATCATACTCCTTAGGCACAATTTTGGATTGTTATGGAGGTAGAAGAGCGCCTAAACTCATTTAAGCTTTATACTTGTCATTTTCTATGTTTTTAAATGGCTGCGAATGCTTTGAAGACTCCTCTCACCTAAGCACCCAACTTTAATGTCTTGTTTTATGTCAATTCTTCTAAGGTGCCAACATTGAGGCCTAGGCGCTCAATCTTTTTCTAGGCGCAATCTTTCATAGACTAAAACATTCACTCCATATTAAGGTGCTAACAAGAGGCTCTGGAGATGGAAAATGGCGCCTTAACTATATTGTGCAAATTTTGGACTTTATGCAATTACAAAATGTCTTTTGTTCACCACTTATAGCATCACTTGTTCAAAGCGCATGTTTGGGATTCTCCGGATGATGAAATACTCCTTGACTCCCTAGGCAATTAAACTCCAATTCTAGGCACAAAATGATGATTTGGGCTACAATAAGTATCTAAAAAAAATCCAAGGTATTACTTACAGCTTCCACTCCAAATTTTACCTAAGCGCTCATTTAGGGTGAAATGATTATCAAGGTACGCCTTAATTGTTCTTTCCTTTAAATGCCCACTAGCAGGATTAGGTCATCAAAGGGCTCTAAAACTCACACACTTACTAACCTCAACATGTAATAATCTAAGATGCCTTCTAAGCTTATTCAAATCAAAAAACAGGGGGGTCCCCATTTGCAATGGGGCGATGTGTGATTTGGTCACAACATCTGGCAATTCTACTAGAGGAATGTTTCCAAACATTTCTAAAACAAGAATTCAATTCCAATTCAAGGAATATTAAATCACCTTCCTCAATCATAAACTAGGCAAAATGAACTTAAAAGGAAAAATAAGCATAAATTGGATCAAGACACTACACTTCTGATATGTGATTAAAGATTGATTTCGAATAAAACAGTTTCTTAAATGTTCCAAAGATAAACAGGAATCAAGTTTCAACATTTCCAAGTACACCCACACACCAGATTAAAGAGACAAGATGACTTGATCAAAGAATCAAAACCAGTTGCTAGCGCAACTATCCATATCTGAGGTTTGAAAGTGCAAGCACTTGAGTTCATTCCCATCCTTCAGAAACTAGGATCATCTAAGTTTGCCTTTCTCAAGCTAGGTAAATTCATGAAAGCGGATGAATGACGGATATGCGATGACGGAATGAAGATGATATGAAATGAGACAGTGTGCCTCTATGCATGATGCCTGTTTACTAGGTTTTCATCATGGTACCTATCCATGGCGCCTGTTTGTCAGGTTTTCACCAGTGGATGAAATTTTTTCTCTTTACTATTTTTTTAATTTTTTTTTTTAATTTTTATTTCTTAATTTTTATTTTTGAACTGATGACCATTACACACAGTGCCTATTTGCCAGGTTTTCACTGAGGTAATGAATGGAAGGAACTCGAGAGTCTAACTTTGCAAAGAACACAGTGGTCCATACAAAACCATGACAAAACAATACGGTGAATGGAAACAAAAATGGAAGTAGTGGATTATATAAAATGGATGTATGAAAGCGTATTCAATCATAAACCAAAGGAATGATGGAATATACTAAATGGCGGGAGATAGACATGGACGGTGAACAATTGAATGAGATGGAATGGAATCACGACCAACATCTGTTCATATCGACCTAAACCTCGAAGCCTGCAAGTGGAAAAGAGATATATAATAGGGAACGGTAACAGCGATTAGTGAAATGGTAACTTCATGTCCCACAAGAACTTGGAATTTTCTTGTTTTGATTGTACTTGGCAGGATGAAGTAATTTGGAATGGAATTGAATGGAAATGGAATGAATGGATGATTGGATGTGGAAGCCTTTTTGGATTGGATTCAGCTTCAAGTACCTAGAGCTTGATCTTTAAGCATTTCTTTGTTTGGAAGTACAGAATGAAATAGCTTTTGAGCATGCCTTGCTTAGGATTTTGGCATTTGTGCTTTAAGACAGATTTATCAGATTTTTAGAAATTTCTTTGCTTGATGGGTAAAAGCATCCAAGTATTTATTACTTAGAAATATGGGGGGAATGGGCGGCAGGAATTACAAGCTTCTTGTCTAGATGACACTCACATTCATTGATCATGATTAGGAAATAGGTAAATGAATAAAGGATATGGCAAGGAAATTTAGGACAAATGGAGGAAGGATGGATGATGGAATAAGATGAATGAAAATGAAATGTATGAATAGTTACATGCTTTGATACTTTACATGGTAACGGAGATAAAGTAAACACATGATAAGTGGATAATGGAAAATGATGGATTTAGACGGAGCAGATGGGAACACCAACATCTTGACCTTGCCTTATATGTAGTGGCTAAGGTCTTTTGAAAAGAATTTTTACATGGAAATACTCCAAATGATGCATAAGGACTTCAACTTATCCTTCTGGAGTATGCAACGAACAATGGGATCATATAGATGATTCAAAGATCAAACTTGAATTCATTATTGGATGAAAAATGCAACATGGATGGATGCTTTATTATTTCAAATGAAATGGATGGAGGCTTTATTATGCATATGAGGTATGATAAGTGGAATGAATGAAAGGGAAGTATGCAAAATGCTTATTATGGAATAGAAGCGAGAACATGAATTACCTTGAGATGTTCACTTGATCCAGGCTCACAAAGACTTTCCTAGCAACTTCAGGATCATTAAGATGTGTAAGATATAAAACCTCAAAATACTTTAGTCAATACTGAACAACTGACTCATCTCCCAAGAGCAAGCAGTTATGCTATCTGACCCTAGTGATGGAATCCATGGGAAATCCATCAATCATGACTTAAGTTTCTCCATGGAACAAATAAGAACTCATAAAATTAGATTTGGCATTTTAAAATATTATGTTCAGAAGATAGTAGTGTCAAGACACAATAGATGATTAGTGTCCCAATCAAGTTCAGAATTTGTGTTGTCAACAAATTGAAAACTATGATCCTTCAATCCTAAGAATTTCATGAATAAATGTTTAGGAAATGAGGTAACATATTCCAGTGAAATTATACCAAATGTATACATAAAATTCATCATCTCCTGCAGGAACTAAGAACCCCCAAAACAACTACTCTAAATCAAACCAAACTAAAACAAAACAACTAAACTATTGAAAGAAAGAAAATTCTTGAGTCAAATGAAATCAAGATGAGAAAATCTAACCTAAGAAAGAAAAACAGCAGAAAAGAAATCCTATTCTAACTATGTACAAACCAACCCCATAGCGAACTCATGGCTGGAAATAGTGTTTCAGAAATTGCCCATTGATAGGCAATGGGATGTCTTCTCCAGTCAGTGTTTTCAATTGAACACATTTTCTCCCAGGATTTTTGCAATCTAGTATGGGCCTTTCCAGAGATAATCAAACTTATCACGATCACCTCGCCTTTCATGTGCTTTATCCCAATATAAAACTAGATCAAAAATTCTGAAGCCTTTCACTCTTGCTTGATGATCAAACCAATGTTTGACCACTCCTTGATGCTTCATAAATTTATCCAAGGCAATATCACATTTCTCTTCCAAATGGAGTAATTGTGACAATCTCGTTTGTACTCTCTTATCTTCATCTGAATATTCTTGCATGAACTACAAGGTTGGAATCTTTAATTGTATTGGGAAGATGGGATCCTGCCCATAAACCAAGTGATATGGAGAAGTACCCAGGGAAGACTTGACTCAGGTCCTATCTACCCAAAGAGCAAACTTCAGCTATGTGTGCCAGTCTCTCAGATTCTTATCCAGCAGCTTCTTGATTACGTTCAAGAGGTTCTTATTTGTAGATTCAGCCAAGCCATTACCCTACAGATAATAATTCGAGGAGAACTTCAAAGTGATTCCATATTCAAAGGCCCAATTGAAAAATCTTAGTGATGAAAACGTAGGACCATTGTCGTACACAAGAGTGCTAGGACAGCCAAATCTGGTAATTATGTTATCTTCCAAAAATTTGATTACTACCTTAGAAGTGCAAAACTTCAAAGCGTGGGCTTCTGTCCATCTAGTGCAGTAATCTGTTGCAGTCAGGATATACCTGTGTTGTGCAGAAGAAGGTGGGTTTATCATACCAATAAAATCAAGTCCCCACTTGGCGAAGGGTCTGAACTCTACAACTGGCTGTAAAGGCATCACTAGATTCCTTTGTCAGGAAGCTGCTACCTGACAGGTGTGGCAAGTTTTGATATGCTGATGAGCATCTTGAAATAATTTTGGCCAGTAATAACTTGCTCTTAGTATCTGATTTGCTGTCGCCAGCTCACTGCCATGACAAGTTCCAAATTTATCATGAAACTGTTCCATAATCTTTTTAGCTTCGCTTCTACCAACACATCTCAAGTAGATCCCTTCATGATTTTGTCTGAATAAAACTAACCCTTGTAACATAAAGTGTTTTCTTCTGTATCTTAGTGCTCTCCTCTGTGTTGGGCTCATGTGATCTGGACATTTTTGAGATAGCAAATAATAAATAATATCATCGTACCACTCATCAGGAGATACTGCTTCAAGTACATAAGCCTGTTGAACCAATCCAGGGCCTTCAATTGCTATGGTCTGGGTAAGTGCTTGTCCTCTAACCAACTTCATTGGTTGAATTTCAATATCGTACTCTTGGATAGTGGTGACCCACTTGCCTCTTCTTTTGTCCAATTCATTTTGCATTAGTAATGTCTTAACTACGGCATCTAGAACTATGGCATACACCTTGCTCCGCAAGATATAATGTCTAAATTTTTTGATGGCTTTTACCAAAGCATATGCTTGTTTCTCAACTCTAGGATATCTCAATTCAGTATCTTTAAAGGGAGCACTCATAAATGCGATTGGATGCTCATCTTTACCATCTATCCTTTGGGTCAGGATTCCCACACAGGTGTGATCTGACACAAAAGAATACAAATAAAAGGGCTTCAAATAGTTTGGACTGATAAGAATAGGAGCACTAATGATTGCCTACTTGATTTCTTCAAATGCTCTTTTTGCTTGGGGAGTCCATTTGATTTTCGTATCCTTCTTCAACATATCATTCAAAGGCTTAACAATCTCTGCAAATCCAGTAATAAACTTCCGGATGAAATTAATCTTGCTAAAAAAAGACTTCAATTCCTTTTTACTGGCAGACATGCTGACTCTTCTGACGGCCTCTACTCGGTTAGGGTCAATGGAGACTCCATGTTCTAATAAAACGTGACACAAGAGCTTTCCTTCTGTTACCCCGAAGATGCACTTCTTTGGATTCAAGGAAATCCCATATGCTCTACAAGATTCAAAAACTCTCCTTAAATGATCCACATGATCTGCTCTGATTTTTGAGAATACAGTAAGGTCATCCATATAGATGATAATGCACTTTCCAATTATATCTCTAAAGGTGATATCCATGGCCCTCTGAAACGTTGCTCTTGCATTAATCAAGCCAAAAGGCATCCTTTTGTATGCATATGTACCCCATTTAGTAGTGAAAGTGGTCTTTAACCGATCTTCTTCTTCAACCATGACCTGATTATATCCCAAATACCCATCCAGAAAGGACATCATCTGTGACCCACTTACAATTTGAAGCACCTCATCAAGCGAAGGCAAAGGATAATTATCCTTTTTTGATGCTCTGTTAAGATTTTTGAAATCGACACATAGCCTTATTTCTCCATTCTTTTTTTTGACGGGAACCAGATTGGCAACCCACGTTGAGTGTCTTATCAGAAAGATTATCCTTGCTTGTAGCAGCATTTTTACTTCTTGATAGATGAGTGGCTCCAATAAAGGATTAACCGGCCTCTGCCTCTGCTAGAATGGTTTGCTTCCTAGCTTGAGAGGAATGGTATGTGTAATGATAGCTATGTCGTATGTCTTCATATCATCATACCCCCAAGCGATAACATCCTGAAACTCTCTCATGCTATTGAGAATATTTTCTCTTTCTTCCGGTGTACAAACTTTCCCTATGAAGACATTTTTTACCTCTTGATCTATCCCTAGATTAACTGCTTCACACTTATTCTCATCTTCACTGTGGTACTGAGGGGTGCTCAACTTGTCCAAGTCAAAAAGTCTCTCTAGCTCAATCATACCCTTTGTAATAGTGTTGTCTTTTAGATTCATGATTCCATCTGGATCGAACTCAGCTTCAACTTCACTTTCATCGATGACTTGGGTAGTGAAAATACCTGAATTAGTCAAGAAGTCTAGTATGTGTTTGTCATCATCAAACACCTGAAAGTTTGTGATATTATCTGGTACTGACGGGACTGATGTCAGTTCGACAGTGAACTTCTTTAACACTTCCATGGATAAAGGCTCTAGAGAACTTGCGGCTTGGGCTAGCGCATTGGCTACTTGATTGGTTGATTTGTAGATTGACTTGATGTTGAATGCATCGAAGTCTTTGATGAGATCCCAGACCCAGTTTCTGTATTTCTTTAATCTCTTATCATGGCAAACATATTGTTTTCTGACCTGTCAGATAACTATCTCTGAGTCCCCAAACACATGCAAAATCTTAACTTTCTTCTTGATGGCAAGGAGTAATCCATGCACTAAAGCTTCATACTCAGTGACATTATTTATGCAAGGAAATTGTAATCTTAATGCTGACAGGTAAGCTTCTCCCATTGGACTAATCAATTCAAAAAGCTACCCCTGATCCTTGTTTGGATTTTGATCCATCAAATCTTAAAGTCCATATCTGATTAGTTTCTAGATTTGACACATCACTATTTTCATACACTTCTCTGGATTCAATTTGAATACCTTCTACGGTTGATGCTGATGTGCTTGCTTCATCTGTTAGGACAGCATCCTAGATGGGTTGTTTCAACTTCAATGTCTTTGGGATCTCTAGGCCTATTGCCTCCAGAATCCTTCTCTGAACTTGTTCCAAGGCCACTCTACACATAGCGCATGAGAACTCAGAATGGAAGGCATTGTGTATCCTACACCAATTAAGCAATAGTAGATCCTGAACAGATGCATGGCTTCCTAATTCCATGCCTTGCCTCACGTGCTTCATCACAAAATTTTAGAAGTTTTCAAACATGCCTTCCCCGTCCTCATCTGATGATGTGTCATGATCACTTTCTATAAGGGCCTCTGTTGGATTATGCAGCATTAAAATCTATTCAACTTTAGGCTTATAAACACCCAAATCTATCTCTACAAAAAGGATCTTGTTATCTTCACCATATTCGGTGATCATCAACTTTAGATGTGGAGTGCTATCTATTCTGATCTGATTCGGAAATCCCTTCCATGATAGCCACATGTGCAAGAAGTCGGTGGAGATGTACCCATTGAGTTTCCTCAACCAATCTCTACTTAATAGCATTCCGTATCCCTCGGGTGTGTCCACTACTGAAACGTCAATGCAATGTTGAATCCTGGGGTCAGCTGCCAACTGCATGTGAATATTATGTAATTCTCCCACAATTGGAACTTCGGTCTTATCCAACTGGGTAACTTTCTTGGTTGTCTGTTTCGAGATGAGACCAAGTTTCTTACAAACACCCAATGGCATGACATTACTTGAAGCTCTTGAATCCATCAAACAATTATGTAGCAGCTTTCCAAACATTCTGACTAATAGCAAGAACGGGGGTTGTTCATCCCTTCCTTGGTAGAAAACTACTGATTTCCTCTTTGGAGCACTATACCAATCATCAGCTAGATCTGGATTGACTTGTGAATTTTGAATCTTTGATGCATCATTATTCACTGCAGGTTCTTCCTTTATTTCAGCTGGCTTGTCATTTATCATACTAGATGAATCTTGTGCAATAAAAATGGCATTTGTCTGTCCTTGCAGATGAGATGGCCTTATCCGAGCAGCATTCATATTTTGACCCACATTTGCTCTTGGTGTATTTGAGGTGGATGGACTTGATGATCCTGTGGGGATTTGTATGTTTTGATTTCCACCCTTTGCGATAGTATCATCAACACTTCTCAAAAAGGCTTCCTTTATCTCGGGCACTTGGATCAACTTTGTCAGTGGTAAGTTAAGCTTGATTTTCTTGAGTTCCTCTACAACACATTGACTCAACCTTTTCAAATCACCTTTGGGAACTTCCTTCGCAATTGGATCGATCCTTGGAGAAACATTTGGTTGTTGGGCATCTGGTGTTTGGACAACCTTCTGAGCTGGATTTTGTTTTCTATATTCAGGCAAATCTCTAGGATAACTTGGATTGTTACTTGCAATAGGGTTTGGCAGAGTTTGCAAGTTATTAGGAGGGGTTGATGTAGTAACAGGATCTTGTGCTCGGTAATTCCGTTGATAGACCCTCTGCGGTACATTACCAGAAGATTGCTGGAAAGCCTGTACTTCATCTGCCTCTTGATTTTGAAAATTGCCATCAAATGGAGGTGGATATTACGTATCATCAATAGGCCCATTTGTAGACGCTGGCAGGAACCTTCCATTATACTCTGACATATCATATTCCATCATGGGTGGAAAGGTAAAATCTTCAATGATCAAGGCTTGATCATACCTAGTTGCTGGCACGATTTCATACCCAGTGACAGGAGGATTTTCTGGTACCTGCGTACCATGCATTTCTTGTTGAAAGATATCTGCAGCTATCTTAAATTTAGGAAATTGAAGCTCAGAGTGTTGATTAGTGTTATGCAATCTGCACCAAGTGGATAATGCAGCTTCCACTAAGAAAACTTTATCTATTGGTTTCGAGTTAGAAGCTGGTGGATTATCAAGTGGTGAAGGTACACTTCCATTGTTGGGTGCAGTATTCCAGTTTCTGTTCTGTCGTTGAGAACCTTGATTATTTGCTTCAAAACCTTGATTGTACCCCTGATGTATCCTTGACTATTCCCTTGATTGTATCCTAGATTATTCCCTTGATATCCACCTTGGTCTCCCTGATAGTTTCTCTGCAGATAATTGTTCTGATTTCTCAAATGTGTAACTTCAATAGATAATTTCTTTACCTGATCAATCAGCTCCTTCATCTCATCTTTCTCTTCCTGAGTCTTTGCAGAGGATGACAACCCTTGTAGATATACCATCTTTTCAGTTGCCACTTGTGAAATTGGTGCTCTAGGATGTAGAACCAACTGATTAGCGGGAGTAGGGATAGGTATAGGATTCATCACTGGCATATGCTGAGCTAGTGCTTGGTTGATTCCTTGGATTTGATTGGGCATTGCCATATGTCCCAGATGATTGAGTGGTGCATAAGTGTTCATGCCCAAATTAGTGTTTACCTTAACAGCTTCAGCATATGCTCCAATCAAGGTGGTGGGTGGTGTCATTGCCCTTTTCACAAACATGGAAGTGAGGCGATCAGGGTGGCATAATAAATTTCCTTCACCATTTCTTTAGTGATGTCATATGGAGCTTGGAATCTAGAATATGCTTTATGAAACCTGTGGTTAAAAGAAGCAATAAGCTCATGATCTTGCCTCCTTACTTCAATGAATTATTTGTAGAGTTCTGCTGGAGTAATGGGAATTCTGAACTTATCTAGGAAAGCAGATTTCATCTGTTCCCAGGTAGTAATAGACCTGGCTGGTAGGTTGACATACCAAAAGGTAGCATCACCCTCAAGAGAGTATGGAAATAACCGGCATGCTCTATCCTAATGTACGATCCTATGATTTATCAAGGTGCCTTTAAAGATCTTAATGTGTTCTTCGACTGTCCTGTTTGGATCATTGACATGGAATTTTGAGTAGAAGTGTTACGGGTTCTTGGGCATTTCATGGTAGTTCGTAAAAGTGCCCAGCGGTGAAACATTTGCCAAAGGCCAAGCTGGTACTGGTGCTGCCATTGGAATGTTAGGTTGTTGTCCTGGACCTGTCTGAGTAGCTCTGGCTGAAGTGGGGTTCCTGGAGTGGTTACTTGCATGTTACTAGGTTGAGTAACTCCCTATTTCTGATTATGTGGAGGTGGAGTCTGAAACAAATTTGAAATATCACCCCCACTTGGAGATCCTTGATCCAACGAAGTTGCCTTCTTTCCTTTCTTTGACTTAGAAGGGAATCCCAACTCGGCAAACTACTTGGATGCTCCTGGTGTAGACCTTAGAATTCTCTGGTGCCTTTTCGGCGAGAAAGAACCAAGTCGCTCCAGGATGTTTTTCCTTCTTTCTCAATCTAAAATGAAACAACTGGTAAAGGCCCTCTTTCTAGCGCCAAAAATGTTGATGTTTGTTTTTGGACAAGTCAACAATAGAGTGAAATATAGAGTATCTAACTCTCTCTTGAGCAAAGCCTCTTGAATGCTGAACAATGTGATCAAACAAGATGACTCCAAGGTTCCTTTCTTCTCTGGGTGCTAGAAACAATGCCTCCAACTTAGGTGCTCATATTTGAATGAAATGAGTAGCAAAGTGCACCTCAACTCAAATTAGCTTTATTTACTTCATTAAGAAGCTTGAAATGACTCTTATCATACTCCTTAGGTGTAATTTTGGATTGTTATGGAGGTAGAAGGGCACCTAAACTCATTTAAGGTTTATACTTGTCATTTTCTATGTTTTTAAATGGCTGTGAATGCTTTGAATACTCCCCTCACCTAAGCGCCCAACTTCAATGTCTTGTTTAATGTCAATTCTTCTAAGGCGCCAACATTGAGGCCTAGGCGCTCAATCTTTTTCTAGGCAAAATCTTTCATAGACTAAAACATTCACTCCATATTAAGGCGCTAACAGGAGGCTCTAGAGATGGAAAATGGCACCTTAACTAAATTGTGCAAATTTTGGATTTTAGGCAATTGCAAAATGTCTTTTGTTCACCACTTGTAGCATCACTTGTTCAAAGCGCATGTTTGGGATTCTCCAGATGATGAAATACTCCTTGACTCCCTAGGCAATTAAACTCCAATTCTAGGCGTAAAATGATGATTTGGGCTATAATAAGTATCTAAAAAAAATCCAAGGTATTACTTAGGGCTTCCACTCCAAATTTTACCTAAGCGCTCATTTAGGGTGAAATGATTATCAAGGTACGCCTTAATCGTTCTTTCCTTTAAATGCCCACTAGCAGGATCAGGTCATCAAAGGGCTCTAAAACTCACACACTTACTAACCTCAACATGTAATAATAATCTAAGATGCCTTCTAAGCTTATTCAAATCAAAAAATAGGGGGTCCCCATTTGCAATGGGGCGATGTGTGATTTGGTCACAACACAAGGGAAGGCAAAGTACCAATATTTTAAACAAAGACTTATCAAAGGGATAAGGACCAAAAGTAGGGCAACATTGATGTAATCCAAATAAATCTTTTTCTTTGTAAACTGTAATAAACTTTATTTGATATTGTTCACTTTTGTTTTAATTTTAAGACAATTTTTTTTTACTGAGACCGAAGCAAGGTTAGTGTTCTAACATCTCTCCATATTTTATTGTTACTATTGGTGGCATGTAGTTTACTATATACCTAATATAAATAATTGCTATGTAGGTCCCTAGACAAAGCTATGCTAGTCACACGTGACCAACCATGCAAGAGGTTAAATTATGATAGAAGAAGTAAATTACAAAAAATTAAAATAATAAATAAGTATGATAGTTCTTTACATAGTTGACCTTCCACATTTTCATTGCTTTCGCAGTGAAGAAAGGTGTTTAATGTAGATGTGAACAAGTTTGTAGACAACACCTTTCAACAATCGAGCAACTATTTAGAAGGTTGCATTAAAGAATTAAGTGATGAAGTTGAACATGAAATTTGTTGGGAATTAAGGTGTCTCAACCTTGGTAATTCCATGCATTATTTATGATTGTATTTATTTATTCAATGCCTATGTTGTAAATTAATTGTAAATTCCATATTGTCATTGTGGGATGTGGCATGGTGATGTGTCATCTTACATGGAAGTTGACAACTTGTAATTTTGTCCTCACATGAAGAGATAGGCATCCCACTTTGATGTAAGAGTATTTTTCCATGTGTCGGGATCTTGGGTGTTGTGTTAGGGAATATTGACCAAAATGATTATGATGGATTCCTATGACAAAATCTATGACATGTAAGAGTCAGAAATAGAAGCTTGTAAGACAGGTGTAGACATGTGTCATGAAGCATATTTGAAAAAGGCATATTTGGGCACCCCAAGGTGGACTATGACATGTCGTAATAGAATATGCTATTTATAGCATGTGTATGATAGATTCTCTTACAGCTGTAAGTTGTAACTTCTATGATGGATTCTATGATGGTCTTAAGAGTCGTAAGAGCATTTGTCATAGCCCATTTGGAAATAGGCCACCTCTTTGGAATGGGACCTATGGAAAAGTGTCAGGAAAATTCTACAATGTTGACCAAGTCTCCTTAGGCATGGGTTTTGGGCCATGAGGCCAAGTTGGACGCCCATTCCAAGATAGAGGCAATTTTGCCTTGTATATTCTATATAAACAGTTTCTTGGAGGAGGATATGTATTACAAGTTTGACAAGTACTGTTATGTTGTTGGTTTCTCTCTAGATACGAGTGTTGAAGACTCCTAAGAGCTTACATTGCAAGTGTGTTGTAAACATTCTTTGTTTTGATAATACATTGTGCAGGTTGTGGAGTGTGGGGTTTTTCACCTAATAAGGGTTTTCCCCACGTATCTCTTGTCACTCTCTTCTTCTGTCTCACCTTCTCTATTATGTGTTTTCTATAATATCTCATGTTAATGGTTTAATGTTGTTGTAATAGTTAGGCTAAAATTGAATTTACACCCTCCTCCCCTCCTTAGATTAGAGCCTAGCCAGTTTTGGTATTAGCTGTTGGGTAGGGGTTTTTTGAGCTAATCTTAGATTGAGTGGGAGTCTTGTGTAGAGTATTCTATATCTTATTGCAGGAAGGAGATGGCAACAACATCTGAAAGGTTAGAGGTTGAGAAATTCAATGGCACTAATTTTGAGTTGTGGAAATTGAAGATGGAGGACCTAGTTGTTGATTGTGACCTATAGGAAACTGTGTCAGATGTGAAACCTAAAGAAATGTCACAAGATAATTGTGACCTCAAAGATTGGAAGGCTAAGGGTCTAATAAGACTCTGTTTAGTTGACTCTATCTTGTTGAATGTCCATGAAGAGAAGAGTACGAAAGATCTTTGGAAGAAGTTGGGTGATGTTTATCAGGCCAAGTCCTTGGTAAACAAACTTTTCCTGAAAAAGAAGTTTGCTTTGAAGATCGAAGACAAAGGATTTATTGCAGATCACATGAATCCTTTCAACATGATCATGTCACAGTTGACATCTGTGGGTGTGAAAATGTTGGAGGAGGATCGATACATGACCCTACTTTGTTCTTTGCAAGATTCATGGGATCATCTTGTCATGGCTATTGGAAGCACCACTACCACCTTCAAGATGGAAGATGTGGTATCTTTGCAGTTATCTAAAGATATGTGGAGAAAGTCTTCTGAGGCAGTCAAAGAAGCTCTTGCAGTTTATGGAAGACCCAAAGAGAAAGGGAAGAAGGACAAGAAAGGTGAAAAGGGTAGATCCAAATCCTGTGGGAGATCCAAATCTCTTGGAAAGTCCAAGGCACTTTGTTGGAACTATTGTAAAACTAGGCATTTTCGAAAGGAATGCAAAGAGGAGAAGAAAAAGAAAAAGAAAGCTCCTTATTCAGATTTTGACAAGTCACAAGATGATGCTGATGCCTTCATCGCAGCCATGGCCATCTATGCATCTAATGATGTGTGGTTGATTTATTCTGGTGCATCATTCGACATGACCTCACATCGAGACTAGTTTACCAAATATGAAGAGTTTGATGGTAGAAGGGTGTACCTTGGTGCAGGTTGTCTTTTTGAAGGATGGATGCAAGATGACAAGAGGATCTATGTTGCTTGTGAAGGGTAATCAGAGGGGTACTGTGTTTCAGCTGGAGGCATGCACTTCACAATTCAATAGTTCTTTTGACTCAAGGAAATGAGCTATTGTCACTTCATCCCCACCATCTGAACATGTAATGAAGAAATCTATTGTAACAGGTTCCAATAGTTGTGCACATGCTTTAGAAGCTAAGCTTCCTACTGAAAAGACTATGTTATGGCATTTGAGATATGGCCACATTGGTCAAAAGGGTCTGCGTACCCTAAAAAGTAAAAACTTCATTAAGGGGTTAAGTGATTGTAATCTTGAGTTTGACTTTTGCAAACATTGCATTTATGGAAAGGGTAAGTGCAAAAAGATGGGGGGCCAAAAACTAGCCAAATGGTTTTAAAAAAAATCAATACATAACGCAAGCACGTTATAACGTGCTTGCATTATGGTTTGGTAATGACGAGCCTAAGGTTCGTCAAAACCAAACCATAACACGCTCACGTTATAATGTGAGAGCATTATGAAGTACTATAAATAAAAAAAGGGTTTGCATCTCATTTTATTTCTTTTTCTCCACAACTCCCGCAGTCTGCAAACCCTAGAAAGCATGCTCGCATTTTGGATTCCTCAATTCAACACAAAAATCTTATCGATTCATCACCAAAATGCCGCCATGATGTCGAGCATGCCAAAGGAGTGAGTTTATTTATTTTTTTGTTTGAATTTATTTCTAAATAGGTAGGTTTGAGTTGATTTTTGATGTATATTTCATTAATTGTCAGGAAATGTTAATGCACCTCCTCCTCCTCCTCAAAATCCCCAAAATCCTGAGGAGGAAATACCTGCAAAACAACAACCTCCTCCATCCATTCCTCGACATGCCCTTGGAACACAAGAAAATATAATGGGGCAAATTGAAAACAACAAAAAGGAAATTGAAGATATAATTGCAAGGTTGAAAGATCCTTCCACTTCAACCTTGCATAGGTCCATGCTTGCCGAATCTCTTGAGTCTATGTTATCAAATGTAGATTTAATTAGCAAGCAAATAACTAGTTGGATAGATAAGAAGAGAGAGTTTAGAGATTACTATGCAGACAAGTTGTCATACCAAGATGTGAAAAAATTACAAATTACAAAATTAGACTTGTGTTCGATTTTCACAAACCCACAAACAAATCAACCTCCACCCATTACATGCAAGAGGTTCTCTATCCATTGGTACAACAACCAAGTGATAAGGGACAATTTTGGGCAGAGGTGGTGGATGGTTTTTGACCATCCTCCATGCAATAATAATGAGGTCCCATAATACTTTTTGAGGAAACTCTACTGTGATTTTGTCCTCAATAAAGTACCAAACTATTTTGATATGTGGGACTTCCAGGGTAGAGGTGGGGGGCCAGCACAAGATAGACTAGGGGCACAACTTGATCCACAACGGGTAGTGAGACAAGTAATCAGCAGACCAGCCCATGAGCATGTTTCTATCCCTTCCATTGTGAAGGAGAGTGTTGAGGTCGATACACTACAGTCCATTAGTGCCTTTACCCAGAGCATCATAGAGCATGCTGGTCCTGTAGCACAAAGTGGGTTGGGAGATAGTGTGAGGAGTAGGGTCCCACCCCATGCTTGTCAGGCTTGCAGGTCAGCCTGTGGTTATGACCCCATGGATAGTCAGGACGCAAGTGCACAAGCTCCATCCCAACTATTCTAGTAAAACAAAGCATGTTGATTCTCATTCAATCCAAAGTTCATTAACAAGATTATCTTATCATAATATTTAGGGAAATGACCACCTAGATGGAGAATGATGTGAGCTATCTATAAAGAAACTTGCAAGAAGTATAGGAGGCATAAGAATCCCTCCATGTTGTTTATCAAGTTGAATGATCTATGACACATCATGTCTCATTAGAAAATATTCTCGAAGAGAAAGCAAGTGAAAATACTCAAAACAACCCATAACAAGGTGGAGAAGTTTAAAGGATGGAGGTTGCAACACTTTCCAACCTCATAGCCACACTAGTCCAATGGATCAGGATAATACTATCAAGCATCCACATAATAGTAGATAATCTTATCAAAAGTCACAGAGAAATTTCTAAGGACCAAAGTGTTATCCCTATGACTTGACACATACTGCTTGTTTCATAAAGCAAAGGGACATGATATAAATATTGTTGTTATATGGAGCCTAATTAGACTTGGAGGTTAAATTTACCCAACTTTTATCAACATGGTTTCTCCCCAAATATTTTCCTACTAGTTTTGGTGCCTTGAAGTCTAAGTGCATGAAAATTGAAGTCTAAGTGTTTTTCTTCAGGATCTAGGCACCAGTTGAAGGTTATAGTTTCCAAGAAGAACACCTAGCAAGAGGAAGTCTTTTGGAGTCTCCAAAACACAGCAAACACTTGACTAACAACAAGATAACTTTTTCCCAAGTTAGGTGCTTCAAGAGGGAAGTTAAAACATGAATAAATGCCAACTTGTCTAGGTGCAAACTCAAGCTTGTTGAGGATACACATGGCGCCCAACAGTCCTTGGTGATTTCATGAACTTCAAATGCTCAGAACTGTTCAAGGAATTCCCAATGCCCCTTCTTGATGATAGGCACCAAAGTGGGGGTGGAATTGCACCTTGATGGCATTAGGTGCTATCTAGAGTATGTTACTCCATGGAAATGCACCTTCTTTCTTAGAGTAATTCAAACACTCCAAGGTCTTTAGTGATCAATTCCCCAACTTATGAAATGTCCTCCATTTTAAAACACATTGTAATGTTCTAGAGAGATGACTATACCTAGGCGTCAATCTAGGTTAGAAATGCCTCCAAAGTGCGTCTTCTCTTTTAGAATGCAAAACAAGGTCCAAAGGTGCTAATAAACTGAAGCGCTTCTTTGGAAAAGTCCCGGAGGTTAAGATGCGCCTTGTCTTAATGAGGTGCAACTCTTGGGTAAGAAAGCTTGTAAAGTGCGCCTAACTTAGTGAAGAGGTTGATAACTTCTAAACCCTTCCTGGAACTTAGATTGATTCAACTGAAGATCATCTCGCACTAATACATCACCAAACTTTCAATCACAAGATCAATTCAAACTTAGGCGCTCATTAAGAGTCTTTCTAATGTTGGCGCATCTGAGAGGTTAAACTGGCAAGAGATGGTGCCTAGCTTCCTAGACCTTGTTTCAATATGTTTGAGTTCCAAAGTTGACTCAAAGGTATCAAGATGGCACCATAGAGTCTTTGGACTAGTTCCTTAGAGTTTTAAAAACATTCTGGCTCCTTGAAAATTCCTCCTACATGCTTGGGTGCCATTTCAAGGTCCTAGAACCATGATGTAGCGCATTATTTCTCTAGGTGCCCATTCATGATTGTGCAACTTGAGATTGGCACCTAGAGTGAATAGGCTTTCATCCTGACTTAATACACTGCCTCCTTCTCACAATTTTTGGGGTAGCAAAAAATCTTTCACCATAGGCAAATGTATCAGAGATATAAAAAATTAAGAGAGGTTATTGTAGAGGCACTCCACATGATCCTATTACCTCAGACAAAATGTTTCTAAGTGACACAATTTTTGAGTAACACTCGTCAAAGATTGTTGCCTTTTTGCACTTTAGACTCTTCAAGGATATCGTCGGTACAATGTAGCTCGGACTGTTTCGACATGTTTGGGTGAAAAATAGGACCATACCTAGCATAAATGTACCCATTCAGATGCATTGGAATAGTCAGTTTGCTCACATCATGAGCAGGACAAAAGTTACACCCCTTTGCAACTTTACACTGCCTCCTTCTGACAATTTTTTGGGCAGCAGAAAACCTTTCACCACGGGCAAATACCTCAGAGATATAAAAAACTGAGAGAGGTTATTGTAGAGACACTCTACATGATCGCATTGCTCTAGACAAAATGTTTTTAAGTGACATGGTTTTTGAGTAACATCTCATCAAAGATTGCTACCTTTTTGCACTTTAGACTCTTTAGGGATATCGTCGGTACAATGTAGCTTAGACTATTTCGACATGTTTGGGTGAAAATAGGACCATACCTAGCATAAATGTACCCATCTGGATGCGTTGGAACAATCAGTTTGGTTGCATTAGGAGCAGGATGAAAGTTACACCCCTTTGCAACTTTACACTGCTTCCTTCTGATGATTTTTGGACAGTAGAAAACCTTTCACCATGGGCAAATATCTTAGAGATATAAAAAACTGAGAGAGGTTATTGTAGAGGCACTCTACATTATTGCGTTGCCTTAGACAGAATGTTTCTAAGTGACATAGTTTTCGAGTAACATCTTGTCAAAGATTGCTGCCTTTTTGCACTTTTGACTCCTTAGGGATATCATGGGTACAATGTAGCTCAGACTGTTTTGACATGTTTGGGTGAAAAATAGGACCATGCCTAGCATAAATGTACCCATCCGGATGCATTGGAATAGTCATTTTGGTCACATCATGAGCAGGACACGAAAAATGCAAAAATTGCTTTGTGCAACTTGACAACATCGACACTTTTTTGCAACATGACTCAAAGACTCAAAATGACCCCAAATGACTCAAAGTGACTTAAAATCACCTTGATTTTGGCACCCAATGTACATTATAGAGGTAGAGGTGCTCCTTATCATTCAAACATCTTAGATGAGAGCATAGGAGAGGAAAAAGCTCTAAGTTTCATCATCATGAACACCTAATATCAAGAGACTTTAATGGCTCAAACCTTAGCATGGAGTCCTAAGGCACACTTCATGTCTCTTTTCATCCATTTTGATGCCCTTATGTAGATTTTTCAACTTGATTTGGCACCCTGTATGTGAAGGAAGATCTAAAGACATGAAAGTGGATGTCATTTTGCAAGAGTTTAGATCATCAAAATTGAAAGAAATAAGTCTATTAGGCTTGGGCGCCCTTGGTCTTCTTTTCATTCATTATGAGTGCCTTGGGAGAATGGTATATAGGTCATCATCATGATTGGGTGCCCTGGATCCAAAGTGTTGGAGAGATCATCAAATGGTGTCTAGAGGAAGTAGGGTGAGTTATGAGTTTGGTCGTATCAGGAGCAGGACACCAAAAATGCATAACATAATGATGTAAAAATGTGTATATGTGTAAAAATGCAGGAGGAAATAAAAAAAGACAAACCTTACAAATTAATGTACATACTTACAACTCAATGTAACATGACTTTACAAAATCAATGTGAATACTTACAAATTAATCCAATGAATCATCCGGGTCTGCTCTACTCTTTATTGTGTCAAGTATTGCTTCATGGTCAGACTCACGCACCTTCCACAAGATTTTGTTCAAAGGTCTACCCCTATACTTTATCAAATGAACATTGGATGCCACGACAAGGTTCGAGTAATGAAGAATCTTTCGATGTGTGTCAAAGTCCTGAAATAGCCAAATATTAACACTCTTATGTGGGTACCTTCTAAGCCATGTTCCAGTAATAACCACTGATCTTGTAGGGTATTCAATGTTTTCTCCATCTGTAATAGGGGCCTCCAATTTCTTTTTGGCCTCAACACAATGACATAAGTAATAATCTATTCCCTCTTCATTATCTTCATCTGCAATAACTGCATATACGTGCCCTACATTGATATGTGTAGCAATTTAGATGAAATTTGTCAACATTACAAAAACACTACAAAGTAAGATGACATTACCTAGTTGAACTAGAAGAAATTAGACGCATATATGTGCCCTATATTACCTGGTTGAATTAAATCTAATATGTGGTCAAAGTCAACTAATGATTTCATCTGTGTTAGTTCCAATGTCGTCGGGGGTCGATACATGTCAAGTGGGCTAAGGTAACTTAACTGCCATTCGTCAACCCATTCCTTTGACTCGCACTCATCCTAGACTTGAATTGTACAGGAAGAACAAAAGCATGACATCTTTCGTGTATGGATACTCCATGAACCTGCAATTGAGCTTCTAAAAGAGTGCATCTCATTTGATCTTGTCTGTGTACAACAGTCCTCATATGGTGCAATGTTAGTATCATCTATCAACCAAAAAAATCTATGAACTAAAGACTTACCTTCATTACCTGGACCCATGGAAGCATTACACCACTTGACAATTGATTTTGCATCTGTCAACTTTGCATTGTCTTTATACTTTAACTCTTATCGTGCTATGGCTCTTTTGATACATGCTCCTGCACCATCATGCTCCCCCTTTCCATGCCCGACCTCACAAAAGTTCCACATATGTTGAATACCTGTAAAATTATGCCTCCTACTCAGCCAATACAAATTACGTGAGTTCTTGAATTGTGATGCACAATTATCCAACCATATGATATGCTGACTGAACGATATGCCCCTTCTAGCCAAATCATTGTAGAACACCTGAAAGCAACCTTGCACGAACTCTGTAAAATGCATACGATCATCACTAATATAGAAATTATACTCCCTTATGATCTTTATGTCATCCTCTGTACTATCATTCGCATGAATGAATGCGATGTGCACAAATATAGAAACCTATGTGGAGTTGTAATATTGTGATTGCACCTCATGCTGTGGCTGTAGACTGTAGTTCTCTACAAAGTCAACAACTGAAACAATGCTACCAACTAGAAATGTGTCCTTGCATAACTTGAATTGCAAGTCCAACCATCGAGTTCTATGGGCATGTCTTGCATACTCATACACTATGCTATCACAAAATATAGGCATAAACTGATACACTAGAATCTTTTCAATAACCAATTCACATCTCTTTGCTTTTTTACCATCTTTTGTATTGTATGCCACTATTTTATACTTGCCAAACTCTACTAGTTCGTTTCCAAATGCATGTGTTCTTTCCATATGTTCACATAATGGCAAATGTTGCAAGCCACCGCAACGATGACATGTGCCATCCAAGTATAATTTCTTGTAGAATATTTGACCTTCCTCTCTTTCCTTAAAACCCTTAAAACTTAAACCCTATCCCTACACCCTCAACACTTGACACTATATCTTAAGCCAAAACCCTAATCCCTAAAGCCTCAACCCTCAATCCTTAAACCTTCAACCCTAAACCCTATCCCTAATCGCTCTACCCTCGACACTCTAACACTAACCTCGACATTAAACCCTAATCTATCAACCCTAAACCCTAATCCATCAACCCTAAACCCTATCCCTAAACCCTCAACCCTCAACACTATACCTTAAACCCTAATCCCTCAGCCCTCAACCCTAAACCTTATCCCTAAAACCTAATCCCTCAACCCTCAACCGTAATCCGTCATCCCTCAACTCTAATCCCTCATCCCTAAACCCTAAATGCTATCCCTATTCCTAAACCCTCAACATACTCGATACTATACCTTAAACCCTAATCCCTTATCCCTAAACCCTCCAACCCTATCCTTAATCCTTATACCCTCCACACTCTACTTTAACCCTAATCCGTCGACCCTCAACCCTATCGCTAAACCCTTGACCCTCAAACCTCAACCCTCAACCCTTAATGTCAAACCCTAATCCCTCAACCCTTAACTTTGATCCCTCGACCCTCAACCCTATCCCTAAACCCTAAACCCTCAACCCTCAACGTCAAATCCTAATTCCTCAACCCTTCACTCTACTCCCTCAACCCTAAACCTGATCCTTAAACCCTCAACCCTCGACACTATACCTTAAACCCTAATCCCTCAGCCCTTAACCCTAAACCTTATCCCTAAACCCTAATCCCTAAACCCTCAACCCTAATCCATCATCCCTCAACTCTAATCCCTCATCCCTAAACCCTAAATGCTATCCCTATTCCTAAACCCTCAACAGACTCGATACTATACCTTAAACCCTAATCCCTTATCCCTAAACCCTCCAACCCTATCCCTAATGCTTATACCCTCCACACTCTACTTTAATGCTAATCCCACGACCCTCAACCCTATCCCTAAAGCCTTGACCCTCGAACCTCAACCCTCAACGTCAAACCCTAATCCGTCAACTCTTAACTCTAATCCCTCGACCCTCAACCCTATCCCTAAACCCTCAACCCTCAATGTCAAATCCTAATCCCTCAACCCTAAACCTGATCCCTAAACCCTCAACCCTCGACACTATACCTTAAACCCTAATCTCTCAGCCCTCAACCCTAAACCTTATCCCTAAAACCTAATCCCTCAACCCTCAACCCTAATCTGTCATCCCTCAACTCTAATCTGTCATCCCTAAAACCTAAATGCTATCCCTATTCCTAAACCCTCAACAGACTCGATACTATACCTTAAACCATAATCCCTTATCCCTAAACCCTCCAACCCTATCCGTAATCCTTATACCCTCCACACTCTACTTTAACCCTAATCCCTTGACCCTCAACCATATCCCTAAACCCTTGATCCTCAAACCTCAACCCTCAACCCTCAACATCAAACCCTAATCCCTCAACCCTTAACTCTAATCCCTTGACCCTCAAACCTATCGCTAAACACTAAACCCTAAACCCTCAACCCTCAACGTCAAATCCTAATCCCTCAACCCTTCACTGTAATCCCTCAACCCTAAACCTGATCCCTAAACCCTTGACACTATACCTTAAACCCTAATCCCTCAGCCCTCAACCCTAAACCTTATCCCTAAACCCTAATCCCTCAACCCTCAACCCTAATCCATCATCCTTCAACTCTAATCCCTCATCGCTAAACCGTAAATGCTATCCCTATTCCTAAACTCTCAACAGACTCGATACTATACCTTAAACCCTAATCCCTTATCCCTAAACCCTCCAACCCTATCCCTAATCCTTATACCCTCCACACTCTACTTTAACCCTAATCCCTCAACCCTCAACCCTATCCCTAAACCCTTGACCCTCAAACCTCAACCCTCAACGTTAAACCCTAATCCCTCAACCCTTAACTATGATCCCTTGACCCTCAACCCTATCCCTTAACCGTTAACCCTCAATATCAAATCCTAATCCATCAACCCTTCGCTCTAATCCCTCAACCCTAAACCTGATCCCTAAACCCTCGACACTATACCTTAAATCCAAAACCCTAATCCCTCAACCCTAAACCTTATCCCTAAACCCTAATCCCTCAACCCTAATTTGTCATCCCTCAACTCTAATCCCTCATCCCTAAACCCTAAATGCTATCCCTATTCCTAAACCCTCAACAGACTTGATACTATACCTTAAACCTTGATCCCTCTACCCTCGACACTCTTATTTAACCCTAATCCCTTGACATTTAACCTTATCCCTCAACCTTAAGCCTCAAGCCTCAACCCTCAACCCTCAAATCTCAACATTAAACCCTAATTCATCAACCTTACACCCTAATCCCTCAAACCTAAACCTTATCCCTAAACCATCAACCATCAACACTATACCTTAAACCCTAATCCTTATCCCTCAACCCTTAACCCTTAAAACTTAAACCCTATCCCTACACCCTCAACACTTGACACTATATCCTAAGCCTTAAACCCTCATCCCTAAAGCCTCAACCCTCAATCCTTAAACCTTCAACCGTAAACCCTATCCCTAATCCCTCTACCCTAGACACTCTAACCCTAACCTCGACATTAAATGCTAATCCATCAACCCTAAACCCTATCCCTAAACCCTCAACCCTCAACACTATACCTTAAACCCTAATCCCTCAACCGTCAACCCTAAACCTTATCCCTAAACCCTAATCCCTCAACCCTCAACCCTAATCCATCATCCCTCAACTAATCCCTCATCCCTAAACCCTCAACAAACTCGATACTATACCTTAAACCCCTAATCCCTTATCCTTGACACTCTTATTTAACCCTAATCCCTTGACCATTAACCCTATCCCTCAACCTCAACCCTCAACCCTCAACTCTCAACATTAAACCCTTATCTCTGATCCCTCAACCCTCAACCCTATCCCTAAACCCTAAACCCTAAAACCTCAACCCTCAACATCAAATCCTAATCCCTCAACCCTTCACTCTAATCCCTCAACCTTAAACCCTATCCCTAAACCCTCAACACTATACCTTAAACCCTAATCCCTCAACCCTAAACCTTATCCCTAAACCCTAATCCCTCAACCCTCAACCCTAATCCATCATCCCTCAACTCTAATCCCTCATCCCTAAACCCTAAATGCTATCCCTATTCCTAAACCCTCAACAAACTCGATACTATACCTTAAACCCTAATCCCTCTACCCTCGACACTCTTATTTAACCCTAATTCCTTTACCATTAACCCTATCCCTCAACCTCAACCCTCAACCCTCAACTCTCAACATTAAACCCTTAACTCTGATCCCTCGACCCTCAACCCTATCCCTAAACCCTAAACCCTAAACCCTCAACCCTCAATGTCAAATCCTAATCCCTCAACCCTTCACTCTAATCCCTCAACCCTAAACCCTATCCCTAAACCCTCAACACTATACCTTAAACCCTAATCCCTCAACCCTAGCCCTAAACCTTATCCCTAAACCCTAATCCCTCAACCCTAATCCGTCATCCATCATCCCTCAACTCTAATCCCTCATCCCTAAACCCTAAATGCTATCCCTATTCCTAGACCCTCAACGGGCTCGATACTATACCTTAAACCCTAATCCCTTATCCCTAAACCCCCCAACCCTATCCCTCAAACCTAATCCCTTAACCCTCAACCCTATCCTGAAACCCTTAACCCTCGAACCTCAATGTACTCAACCCTCAACGTCAAACCCTAATCCCTCAACCCTTAACTATGATCCCTCGACCCTTAACCCTTAAAACTTGAACCCTAAAACCTATCCCTACATGCTCGACACTCGACACTATATCTTAAACCCTAATCCCTTAACCCTCATCCATAAAGCCTCAACCCTAAATCATTAAACCTTCAACCCTAAACCCTATCCCTAATCCCTCTACCCTCGACACTCTACCTTAAACCTAATCCCTCGACCCTTAACCCTAAACGCTATCCCTAAAGCCTTAACCCTAAACCCTAATCTCTAATCCCTCTACCCTCAACACTCTACCTTAAACCTAATCCCTCAACCCTTAACCTGAAACACTATCCCTAAAGCCTCAACCCTAAACCCTAATCCCTCAAGGTCCTAAACTCTAATCCCTTATCCCTAAACTCTAAATCCTATCCCTAAATGCTCAACCCTCAACCTTAAACCTTAATCACTCAATCCTTATCCACCCCTCTCGTCCCCTATTTGGCTCACTCCCGTCTCTACCCTCCTCTGCCCTCGACACTATACATACATACATATAGCCATAGATACCTACATACATACATACATACATATAGGCATACATACATATATACATATTGGCATACATACATACATATAGGCATACATACATACATACATGATTAATAGCCTTGAACATAAAAAAATTTAAGGGGAACATAATGCGAGCGCATTATAACGTGCTCGCATTATGTCAAACATGACAAACAACAGACTTGCGAAAAGGAAAAATGCAAAGCAAACCATAACGCGAGCGCGTTATAACGCGCTCACGTTATGTCTTGCTTTGGGAATCCCAAGCCTTGGGCTTGGGATTTGCTTTGGATTTCCAACCCAAAGGCTTGAAGTACCTTTTGAATAGTCACAGACATGTTTTTCTAGATTCTTCAAGATTTCACATAATTTTGTTTGTGCTAACCCTCAGATTTGCACGTGTTTCAATGTCAAACAAATCGAAAACCTGGGTAATGTTAGGCTTTCTCTTAGCTATTTGACAATGTGATTTTTTTCACATTTTAACAATGTTAAGCCTTCCATCTTTAATTTCTTTTGTTTGTGTGTCCATTTTTGGGAAAAAACCACTGTTTGGTCTTTTTTTCATTGTAAATTAACTATTCATTGAAATTTCAAAAAAAATACATATTTAGAAACTAGACTCCATTCTACAAATATTAAGAAAAGAAAAAAATGATTTTCAATTAGTTTTGAAAATTTATAGGGGTAGCAAGGCCAAAATTCTATTTTTTAGGATGTGTCCACTTTGGAAATTACTAAAAATCAAATATTCATCAAAAAATTATCAAAAAATCAGGCATAAACTACATGCTATTAGCTAATTTCTCACTGAAGCGATTTTAAAAATACCAAAAAAAGTTGACCTTTTGAGGGAGACACAAAACATGCTATGTTATGTTTTTTTGACATAAACAACACCAATTTCTGTGGCTCCCTCTTTTGAACCCCTTAATCTATGTCATTTTTTAAAAAAAATAGTAGTTTAGAAAGTAGACTCGAAGCACTACGAACATTGTTTTGGTTGCATCTCCAAATTTTGAGTGTAACTATGCTTAATTTCTCATCCAAGGCCAGTATTTCCTGATTTTAGAAAAAAGTGGCCACTTAAGACCCCTTTTTGGCCCCCCATCTTCTTGCACTTACCCGAAAGCAAAACCATGTTAAGTTTTACTGTAGTTCTCATAAGTCTTCTGGTGTATTGGATCTTATTCATTCTGATGTGTTTGGTCCTATTAATGTTCCTTTGATTTTAAAATCTATATATTTTGTATCTTTCATAGATGATTACAGTAGAAGGACATGGGTTTATTTTATCATAAGCAAGACTTAAGTCTTTAGTCGGTTTAAAGAGTTTAAAGCCTTTGCTAAAAATTAGACTTGTAAAAAGATTAAGTGTTGTAGAACTGACAATGGTGGTGAGTTTTGTTTGGCATATTTTGATAAGTTCTACAAAGAGAAAGGGATTGAAGGCATAAGACAACTCCATATACCCTGCAACAAAATGGAGTTACAGAGAGGATGAATAGGACACTGATGGAGAAGACTAGAAGTATGGTTAGTGGAGCTAGTCTACAACAAAAGTTTTGGACTGAAGCTATTGCCACTACTTACTATCTGGTAAATAGATCTCCTACATTAGCTCTTGTTGGAAAAACACCTACAGAGGTGTGGTCTGGTAAGAAGCCTTTAGTAAGGAATCTTTGTGTTTTTGGTTGTAAGGCTTATGCACATGTGCTTATGGAGAAATCATCTAAGTTGGAGAATAATGTTGTTAAATGTATTTTCATTGGCTATGGTGTTGGTGTGAAAGGATACAAGCTTTGGGATCCCATGACTGAGAAAGTATTGTATAGCAGAAGTGTTATCTTCGGAGAGCTAACACCCTCTTCCATTGTTCTACAGCCAAAACAGTCAGAAAAGAAATAAGACGCGGTTCAATTTCCTTCTACCCCTAAGAAGACTAAACAGATAGACCCTATGAGGCCTAATAATGAGGAAAGCTCTAGCAGCTTTGAAAGTGAAGAAGAAGAAGTAGAACCTCAAACTCATCCATTGAGGAGGTCTACATGAAAAAGAAAGCAACCTGATAGGTTTGGTTGTTCATTACTTGATTCTAGTTGTGCTTTTGCTTTACTTTCTAACAATGATGAGCCTAGAACTGTGAAAGAGGCTATGAGCATGAAAGATGCAGGTTCCTAGAAGGAGGCCATGGAGAATGAGATGGCTTCTTTTGAAAAGAACAAAACATGGGACTTGGTGCCTTTACCTGATGGACAAAAACCCGTTGGTTGCAAATGGGTGTTCAAGAAGACATTCACTGCAGATGGAAGTGTTGAAAAGTACAAGGCTAGATTGGTTGCAAAGGGGTACTCACAAGTGGAGGGAATTGATTATGGTGAAATTTTCTCTCTCGTTGCAAAGCTGATATCCATTAGATTTTTGTTATCTCTTGCAGCTGCTTATGATTTAGAGATAGAATAGATGGATGTGAAGACAACTTTCCTTCATGGTGATTTGGAGGAAGAAATCTACATGTCACAATCAGAGCATTACATAGAGAAAGGTAAAGAAAATTTAGTTTGCAAGCTTAAGAAGTCTGTATTTTTTGAAGTAGTCTCCTAAGATGTGGTACTTGAAGTTTGATGCCTTTGTGTTGTCAATTGGTTATCTGAGATCAAAATCGGATCACTGTGTGTATTATAAGTTTGATGGTGATCGTATTCTAATTATTGCATTATATGTTGATGATATGTTGCTTCTTTGGGAAGGGAAAAAATATGATTTCTAATTTTATGTCTCAGTTGGTAGCATAGTTTGAAATGAAAGATTTAGGGGCAGCCAGGTACATTCTTGGAATGGAAATTAGAAGAGACAGAACAAAAAGAAAACTTTGGTTAAGCTGGAGTAATTATGTGAAGACTATGTTGGACAGGTTCAGCATGGTAGATTGTAGACCAGTAAATGTTCCTATTTCATTGGGGACAAATTTGTCTATTAATGATTGTCTAAAATCTCCTAGTGAGGTGGAGGACATGAGTAGAGTACATTATGCTAGTGATTTTGGAAATTTGATGTATGTTATGGTCTCCACAAGACTAAACATTGCCCAAGCAGTGGGAATCCTTAGTAAGTTTATGGCTAATCCTAGACAGGTACATTGGGATGTAGTTAAGCGAGTGTTCAGATATTTGAGGGGTACTTTCGAGTATTCTATTTGCTGTCATGGAAATGCTACAGGATCTTTGCATTCAGTTTGTATTCATGGATTTGTGGATTCTAATTGGGCAGGTGACATTGACAGCAAGAGATCCACCAGTGCATATGTGTTCACAATGTTTGGTGGTGTGATTAGTTGGATGAGTACGTGACAACTTGTGGTTGCTTTGTCCACTACAGAAGCTCAGTATATGGCTACAACTCATGCTTAGAAGGAACCCATTTGCCTTAAGAGATTGTGTTAAGATATTGGTGTTGATGTAGGTCAAATTACGATCAGTTGTGACAGTCAGAGTGCAATTTGCCTTGCAAAGAATCTAACTTTCTATGCTAGAACAAAGCATATAGATGTATAGTTTCACTTCGTGCGAGACATGGTAGAGAATGGGAAGGTAAATTTGGAGAAGGTAGATACTTTGAAGAATATTGCAGATGCATTGATGAAGCTAGTGGGCATAGAAAAGTTTAGATGGTGTTCAAAGTCTATAGGCCTCTCAGCCTATAGCAGTTAAATCCTATTATTCTATTGTCTCTTACAAGGTGTTTGACAAGTGGGAGAATGTTGGGAATTAAGGTGTCTCAACCTTGGTAATTCCTTGCATTATTTATGATTGTATTTGTTTATTCAATGCCTATGTTGTAAATTAATTGTAAATTGCATATTGTCATATTGTGGGATGTGGCACGGTGATGTGTCATCCTACATGGAACTTGACAACTTGTAATTTTGTCCTCACATGAGGAGGTAAGCATCCCACTTTGTGGTAGGAGTATTTTACCATGTGTTGGCATCTTGGATATTGTGTAAGGGAATATTGACCGAAACGGTTATGACGGATTCCTGTGATAGAATCTATGACATGTAAGAGTCAGAAATAGAAGCTTGTAAGACAGGTGTAGACATGTGTCATGAAGTATCTTTGAAAAAGGAATATTTGTGCACTCCAAT
Source organism: Cunninghamia lanceolata (assembly GCA_027924645.1). Lineage (NCBI taxonomy): Eukaryota > Viridiplantae > Streptophyta > Pinopsida > Cupressales > Cupressaceae > Cunninghamia > Cunninghamia lanceolata. Next base: position 766,709 of record BSBN01000078.1, read on the forward strand.
GTGCACTATGACATGTTGTAAGAGAAATACTATTTATAGCTTGTGTATGATAGATTCTCTTATAGCTATAAGTTGTAACTGCTATGATAGATTCTATGATGGTCTTAAGAGTCCTAATAGCATCTGTCATAGCCCATTTTGGAAATAGGCAACCTCTTTGGAATGGGAGCTATGGACAAGTTTTAGGAACATTCTACAATGTTGACCAAGTGTCCTTAGGTGTGGGTTTTGGGCTATGAGGCCAAGTTGGATGGCCATTCTAAGATATAGACAATTTTGCCTTGTATATTCTATATAAACAAGTTCTTAGAGGAGGAGATGTATTACAGGTTTGACAGGTACTGTAATGATGTCAGTTTGTCTCCAGATATGAGTGTCAAAGACTCCTAAGAGCTTGGATTCCAAGTGTGTTGTAAAAATTCTTCGTTTTGATAATACATTATGTAGGTTTTGGAGTGTGGGGTTTTTCACCTGATAAGGGTTTTCCCCACGTATATCTTGTGTCTCTCTTCTTCCCGTCTCACCTTCTCTATTATGTGTTTGCTGTAATATCTCATGTTAATGGTTTAATGTTGTTGTAATAGTTAGGATAAAATTGAAATTGCAATCTCCTCTCCTCATTAGATTAGTTTAAGAAGCAATTTCCGCACACCTAGCTTCCTTTCATTTGGTATCAGAGCCTGGCTAGTTTTGGTCTTAGTTGTTGGGTAGGGGTCTTTTGATCTAATCTTAGGTTGAGTGGGAGTCTTGTATAGAGTATTTTGTATCTTATTACAGCAAGGAAATGGCAACCACATCCGGAAGGTTAGAGGTTGAAAAATTCAATGGCACTAATTTCAAGTTGTGGAAATTGAAGATGGAGGACCTACTTGTTGATCATGACCTATGGGAAATGGTGTCTGGTGTGAAACCTACAACAATGTCACAAGATGATTGGGACCTCAAAGATGGGAAGGTTAAGGGTCTCATAAGACTCTGTTTAGCTGACTCTATCCTGTTGAATGTCCATGAAGAGAAGAGCATGAAACATCTTTTGAAGAAGTTTGGTGATGTTTATCAGGCCAAGTCCTTGGTAAACAAACTTTTTCTAAAAAAGAAGTTAGTTTCTCTGAAGATGGAAGACGTAGGATATATTGCAGATCACATGAATTCTTTCAACATGATCATTGGATAGTTGACATATGTGGGTGTGAAAATGTTGGAGGAGGATCGATGCATGACCCTACTTTGTTCTTTGCCAGATTCATGGGATCATCTTGTCATGGCTATCGGAAGTACCACTATCACCTTCAAGATGAAAGATGTTGTATCTTTGATGTTATCTGAAGAGATGTGGAGAAAGTCTTCTAAGGCAGCCAAAGAGGCTCTTGCAGTTCGTAGAAGACCCAAAGAGAATGGGAAGAAGAAGGACAAGAAAGGTGAAAAGGGTAGATCCAAATCCCATGGGAGATCTAAATCTCCTGGAAAGTCCAAGGCTCTTTGTTGGAACTATGGTAAAACTGAGCATTTCCAAAAGGAATGCAAAGAGGAGAAGAAAATGAAGAAGAAAGTTCCTGATTCAGATTCTGACAAGTCACAAGATGATTGTTATGCATTCATACAGCCCTAGCCACCCATACATCTGATGATGTGTGGTTGATTGATTCTGGTTCATCATTCCACATGACCTTGCATCGAGACTGGTTTACTTAATATGAAGAGTTCGATGGTGGAAGGTTGTACCTTGGTGATGACTCTCATCTAAAAATTGTTAGTCATGGAAGAGTCTCAATCTAATTACCTAATGGACAAGTGAAGGGGATCATTGGAGTTATGGACATTCTAGGCCTTGCATGGAACCTACTTTCTATAAGTATGTTGAATGATGTAGGTGTGTAGGTTGTCTTTTCGAAGGATGGATGCAAGATGGCAAGAGGATCTCTGGTGCTTACGAAGGGTATTCAGAGGGGTACTTTGTTTTAGCTAGAGGCATGCACTTCACAGTGCAATAGTTCTTTTCACTCAAGGAAATGAGCTACTATCACTTCATACCCACCATCTGAACATGCAGTGAAGAAATCTGTTGTAACCGGTTTCGATGGTTGTGCACATGCTTTGGAAGCTAAGCTTCCTAATGAAAAGATTATGTTATGGCATTTGAGATATGGCCACATTGGTGAGAAGGGTCTACATACCCTGAAAAATAAAAACCTTGTTGAGGGATTAAATGATTGTAATCTCGAGTTTGACTTTTGCGAACATTGCATTGATGGAAAGTAAAACCGTGTTCAGTTTTACTCTAGTTCTCACAAGTCTTCTGGTGTATTGGATCTTATTCATTGTAATGTGTTTGTCCTGTTAATGTTCCTTCAATTTCAAAATCTATATATTTTATATCTTTCATAGATGATTACAATAGAAGGACATGGGTTTATTTTATCAGAAGAAAGACTGAAGTCTTTAGTCAGTTTAAAGAGTTTAAAGCCTTTGCTAAAAATTAGACTTGTAAAAAGATTAACTGCTTGAGCACTGACAATGGTGGTGTGTTTTGTTCAGCATAGTTCGATAAGTTCTACAAAGAGCAAGGGATTGAAAGGCATAAGACAACTCCATATACCCCACAGCAAAATGGAGTTGCAGAGTGGATGAACAGGACACTGACGGAGAAGGCTAGGATTATGCATAGTGGATTTGGTCTCGAACAAAATTTTTGGGCTGAAGTTGTTGCCACTGCTTTCTGTTTGGTAAATAGATCTCCTACATCAGCTCTTGTTGGTAAAACACCTATGGAGGTGTGGTCTGGTAGGAAGCCTTCAATAAGGCATCTTCGTGGTTTTGGTTGTGAGGTATATGCACATGTGCCTAGGGAGAAATAGTTTAAGTTGGAGAACAAGTCTGTTAAATGTATTTTCATTGGCTATGCTATCAGTGTGAAAGGATACAATCTTTGGGACCCCATGACTGAGAAAGTGTTGTATAGCAAAAGTGTTAGATTCAAAGAGCTAACACCCTCTTTCATTGTTCTACAGCCAGAACAGTCAGAAAAAAGAAAGAAGATGCAGTTCAATTTCCTTCTACCCCTAAGAAGACTAAACAGATAGACCCTATGAGGCCTGATGATGAGAAGAGCTCTAGCAGCTCTGAAAGCGAAGAAGAAGAAGTAGAACCTCAACCTCAGCCATTAAGGAGGTCTACACGAACAAGAAAGCAACCTGATAGATTTTGTTATTTATTGCTTGATTCTAGTTTTGCTTTTGCTTTACTTTATAACACTGATGAGCCTAGAATTGTGAAAGAGGCTATGGGCATGAAAGATGCAAGTTCCTTAAAGGAGGCCATGCAGGATGAGATGGCTTCTTTGGAAAAGAATGAAACATGGGACTTGGTGCCATTACCTAATGGATGGAAACCCATTGGTTGCAAATGGGTGTTCAAGAAGAAATTTAGTGTAGATGGCAGTGTTGAAAAGTACAAGGCTAGATTGGTTGTGAAGGGGTACTCACAAGTGGAGGGAATTGATTATGGTGAAATTTTCTGTCTCGTTACAAAGCTGACATCCATTCGATTTAAGTTATCTCTTGCAGCTACTTATGATTTAGAGATAGAATAGATGGATGTGAAGACATATTTCCTTCATGATGATTTGGAGGAAGAAATCTACATGTCACAGCCAAAGCATTACATAGAGAAAGGTACAAAAACTTTGGTTTGCAATCTTAAGAAGTCTTTGTATGGTTTGAAGAAGTCTCCTTGGATGTGGTACTTGAAGTTTGATACCTTTATATTGTCAATTGGTTATCTGAGATTGAAATTAGATCACTGTGTGTATTATAAGTTTGATGGTGATTGTATTCTCATTGTTGCATTATATCTTGATGATATGTTGCTCATTGGGAAGGGCAAAAATATGATTTTTGATTCTAAGTCTCAGTTGGTAGCATAGTTTGAAATGAAAGATTTAGGGGCAGCCAGGTACATTCTTGAAATAAAAATTAGAAGAGACAGAACTAATAGAAAACTTTGGTTAAGCCATAGTAAGTATGTGAAGACCATGTTGGACAGGTTCAGCATGGCAGATTGTAGACCAGTAAATGTTCTTGTTTCATTGGGGACAAAGTTGTCTGTTAATGATTCTCTGAAATCTTCTAGTGAGGTGGGGGACATAAATAGAGTACCTTATGCTAGTGTTGTTGGTAGTTTGATGTATGCTATGGTCTACACAAGACCAGACATTACCCAAGCAGTGGGAGTCCTTAGTCAGTTTATGGCTAATCTTGGACGAGTACATTGGGATGCAATTAAGTGAGTGTTCACATATTTGAGGGGTACTTTTGAGTATTCCATTTTCTATTGTGGCAATGCTACAAGACCTCCACATTTAATTTGTATTCATGGATTTGTGGATTCTGATTGGGCAGGTGACATTGAAAGTAGGAGATCCACCAGTGCATATGTTTTAACAATGTTTGGTGGTGTGATTAGTTGGATGAGTAAGTGATAACCTGTGGTTGCTTTGTCCACTATAAAAGCTGAGTCTATTGTTACAACTCATGCTTGTAAGGAATCCATTTGGCTTAAGAGATTGTGTTCAGATATTGGTGTTGATGCAGGTCAAATTATGACCAGTTGTGATAGACTTCGTGTGAGACATGGTAGAGGATGGGAAGGTAAATTTGGAGAAGGTAGATACTTTGAAGAATGTTGTAGATGCATTGATGAAGCCAGTGGGCACATATAAGTTCACATGGTTTTCAGAGTCTATGGGCCTCTCGGCCTATAGCAGTTAAATCATGTTATTCTATTGGCTCTTACAAGGTGTTCAAAAAGTGGTAGAATGTTGGGAATTAAGGTGTCTCAACCTTGCCAATTCCTTGCATTATTTATGATTGTATTTATTTATTCAATGCCTATGTTGTAAAATTGTAAATTCCATAATGTCATATTGTTGGATGTGGCATGGTGTTGTGTCATCCTACATGGAAGTTGACAACTTGTAATTTTATCCCCACATGAGAAGATAGGCGTCCCACTTTGTGGCAGGAGTATTTTGTCATGTGTCAGCATCTTGGATGTTGTGTAATGGAATATTAACCGAAACGGTTATGACGGATTCCTATGACAGAATCTATGACATGTAAAAGTCAGAAATAGAAGCTTGTAAGACAGGTGTAGACATGTGTCATGAAGCATCTTTGAAAAAGGCATATTTGGGTGTCCCAAGGTGGACTATGACATGTTTTAAGAGAATATGTTATTTATAGCCTATGTATGATAGATTCTCTTACAGTTGTAAGTTGTAACTTCTACAACAGATTCTATGATGGTCTTAAGAGTCGTAAGAGCATCTGGCATAGCCCATTTTGGAAATAAGCTACCTCTTTGGAATGGGAGATATGGAAAAGTGTCAGGAATGTTCTACAATATTGACCAAGTCTCCTTAGGCATGGCTTTTGGGAAATGAGGCCAAGTTGGATGCCCATTCCAAGATAGAGGCAATTTTGCCTTGTATATTCTATATAAACAGGTGCTTGGAGGAGGAGATGTATTACAGGTTTGACAGGTATTGTTATGCTACCGTTTTGTCTCTAGATATGAGTCCAAGACTCTTGAGAGCTTGCATTGCAAGTTTGTTGTAAACATTCTTTGTTTTGATAATACATTTTGTAGATTTTAGAGTGTGGGGTTTTTCACCTGATAATAGTTCTCCCCATGTATATCTTGTGTCTCTCTTCTTCTGTCTCACCTTCAATATTATGTGTTTGCTACAATATCTCATGTTAATGGTTTAATGTTTCTGTAATAGTTAGGATACAATTGAATTTACACTCTCCTCCCCTCATTAGATTAGTGTAGGAAGTGATTTCTGCACACCTAGCTTCCTTTCAAACTTCTAAAACTGATAGATGAAAAGAAGACATTGGAGATGAGGGGACACTGACATTCTAATTATAGATCTCATGTTGTGTATAGGAGTTTGAATACATGGATTTTTGTTTTTAAAAAATAAAGAGGGGTAACCCTCAGATAATTATATTAAGATATAAAAGAGTATACATATTAGGATTAGAAAAAGTCTGCCACCGAAAGAAGAAACAACTAGAGCACCCAAAAAATTTGAGAAAGTATCCCAAATTATAGAAAGTCAGACAACTCATGACACCAAAAAACAACGAGCACGTAGGCTCATAAACTTGACCAAAGCCTTAGATAATACAAAATTGGAAACTAAGTGAACTAAACATCAACCCACACAGACACCACCACCACAGCCAAAACATAGCTTCACATTCATTTGGTAAACCAAAAAACAACACAAAACACAAAAGACGACCATATCACTAACCTGAATTGGAGTCATGTTCATCCTCTAGTAGAGGGATGGGAAAGGGCATGGCATGAAGAGAGGTACTAGGAGCCCAAGGAGGCCCATGTGCTCTATCAAATGCATGGGAGTGAAAAAAATGAATCACGTTGAATATCTCCTTGGATCTCCTCACCATACCTCCCACTAGCTGAAAGGTGTGGGTGTTCAGGTGCCTATTGAATTTGTTATAACAATTGAGTCAGAGGCCTCTTTGTAGCCCTGTATACACATAGGTTGTGTGATTCAATGAGTGCAAGTACTCCTAGTCAAACACTCCCCCAATTAATGCATCACCTTCCTCAAAATCATACACAACAACTGATCTACGCCATTTGGAAGCAGAAAGATAAACTAGTTTCACAAAAGTAGAAATTATAGCAAATGATTATTCCTGCTCTTGGGAAAAATAAAATATATTTGAAAGGAAAGTCACCACAAGCAAAGAGGCCGAAACCTGTCTATTTGCTGGTTGGAAAAGATAATACCCAAGGATGCATCAAATGACAAATTCAATTGAGTCACATTCCATTTGAAAAACCTGCTCCAGCTAGATGGAATTTATGGCTCCATGGAGTGTAGTTTACCCTCCACCCATTGAATGAATATTCTTTGATTAGGGATCCACAAATCCATGGAAGGATGCTTTGGTGAATGGAAAAAGAAACACAACAATCAGGAAGGAAAGCAACCTTCAAGATAAGGTGAGAATGAAATAGAGGAGTGGAAGCCGAAAGCACAGTAGCATAAGAGTGAAGACAAATTAAATAGACATGGAGGTAGTGCCAGTGCCATTAGGAGTTCAAATCAACTATGTATGAAACAAGCTACAAAAGAGAAGGGATGGTAGATCTAGCATTAACAAGCATTTACTAAGGACATGTTCTACATCTGCATGAAGAGAGCCTTCAAGCAAGTGGATGAAGTCCCCAAGAGTAAGGAAGATCATGGCACATCAAGGGAGTAAATGCAGGTCATTTCATTTAGGCTATTTGGAGGAAGAGGCCACTTGAAAGTGCAAATCAATATGCTCATAACAGGTGATTCTAGCTGATGTGACTTGGGGACTCAGAGAAAACACCAAATAATAAAAATGGCTTGAACACAGCAACCAAGAGACAAATGAAAAGGCGTCACTTGTAGGCATTGGAGCTAGAGTCTACCAAAAGTCTCTCCTCAAAGGGTAAAGGCTAAGCAGTCCCAAAAAATGCATGGGGGCATGGATGGCTCACATCCCCCCATTAATACTACATAGCTACCACAAATGAGATTTTTGATAATTACAGATGGTGGCAACAAACAAGATTAATGATGTGTGACAAATTATTCTAGAAATGTTCTCACACCCTTAAAAATTCATGCATAAAACTTAATATAATTATTACATTTTATAGATAAGCTAACCTCAAATGCATGAAGATAAACTTTATATTTATATTTAGGACTATTTTATTTTAGCATACAACATATTATAATTTTTTAAAATATTATTATATACTTTGGGATTTCTATTTGGCATTATATTATTATTTTTTTATCTGTAAAGAAGAAAATTTATATTGATATAGAAATTCTGATACATAGCAGGTGGTCATAGATTGTTTTCCTGCAACCTCAACATTAAGATAGAACTATAATGGATACTACAAAATGACCTTGTAGGGTTAGTATTTTACCTAAATTTGGCCCCTATAGAAAGAGATAATGCCTTGACATAAGATCTATAGAGAACTTCTTACTACCACCTTAGAGGATTTTATACCCTAAACTGGTAAAGCTGAAAACAAAGAGGTAGACAAAAATTTCACAGAGTCTTTGGACTTACATAAAGCCAAGCTCCATTGCCATGGTTTGGATCTCATGAACCCAATCGAAGTCTCCATTCACCTCCCCCAAACTCAGCATTTTCTTCAAATAAGATGTTGCCTTCACCACTTTCTCCTTGTGGTCGATTAGAATCAAGTCCTTCATATCTAGAATGAAAGGGAGGATTTTCACAGCCTCATTAGGATCCTCCAACAGGGGGATGTCTTTGGGATGGGGGGTTCCCACCCCTAGAATGACTGCTCCTAGAGTCTTGTCAAGGCCACAAAGTAGCTTAGCCCTGAATAACATCAGTATCAACACTCTGGCCTCTACTTTCGACACCCCTACATCAAGGATAGCCACCAGAAACTAAGAAGAAATATGGGTGTCAACTAGATAGAATTCCCCTGCACAAAGGAAATCTTTGCCCAAGATTATCTTCAATGTTGCCAACAGAAGACCGTCATGCAGACACAACACTCTTTTTAGCGTTTGGTCAGTGATGCCACCTTTGAATGTCATTTTCTGGACTGAACTTTCTAGATGAATAGTTGTTTCCACCCCCAAATTCACCATACCTTCAACTAAAATTCATACTATGAAGCCTTAACCCCCTGCCATTAGCACCGAGAAACTCCATTCTGAAAAGATAGACATGGTCTGATTTCTACCTAAAAGAATGTAGATTGATAATAATAAAAATTGTCCCCATCTAGATCTTTTCACAGTGAGAAGCCATAAAGATGCCATCATTATTTGATCACCTCTATGTAAAGAGGGGACGTAATTGAATTCTCTCGAGTTCTAAGCCTAGCCTATATGTGTGGGGACTTTAGTTTGATGATCTTGGGGAACATCCACGTTTCCTTCCTAACATTCTTTGAGACTTTTTATTGATAAATTCCTCACTTGCCAAATGTCTAGCCTTAGCTAGGTGTCAATGCTTCCATACTCCAATGGATAGGGTGCCTGCCCCTCCACCCTAAATCTCTACTCGAGGGGATCCAAGTCTTTTACTCTTGTTCCATCTGTCCCCTGATTTGAAAGAGATTCATCTTCTAAGTTGGCCTCTCTATAAATATGATTGTTTGCTACCTTCTTACATCTGTCCATCAATTTCAAAGCTATTTCTAGTTTTGTGGCTAATTTCATGTTTTGCATTCTCGGAGTTTGAAGCCCATTGATGACTAAAAGGGAGTCTCCCTCAATGGTGACTTTTTTAAGTTTCATCTCATGGCACAATCTTAACCCCAATATCAGTGCTTCCAGTTCAGCTTCATTATTTGTCCCATCTACCAAGGGTTTTGCTATTCTACCGATACTTTTGCCATTCCAATCTCTAATTATGCAACCTTCTCCTAATTTGCTTGGATTTCCATGTGAAGCCCCATCGAAGTTCATCTTGAACCACTCAAAATTTGAGGGGGGGCCAATTGGAATTCCTTCTCTTAGATTCTGTTTGTTGTCCACCTTCCATGCTGATGGGTGGTAAGTTTAGACCTTGCCATCCAACTCACATCCTGGCATCCCAATCAATGAAGAATGCTTTAACAACCTTGATTCTCCTATTTTTGAGTTGATTACCTTGACTATGTTATCTTCTATCTTATTTTGGACACAGTAGATGGGCATCTCTTTATCCTAAAAGAGTCTTTTATTTCTCTCTTTCTAAAGCTCCCATATTAGAAATGAGGGGCTGATAGACCACAATTTATGATATAAAGCTTTTTAATTCAAGCTTGGCCATCCCATGAGCTAATCTGTCAACCCTTTCAACATTGTTGTTTTCCAAAGCAGTTTATCCATTAGCCAATTCTAGCATTGATTGGAGAAAGGGCAATTGAGAAATAAATGATCACCATCTTCTATAGCCTCCTTGCATAGACAGCATCTTGAAGGACCCTGAAAGCCTAATCTTTCCATCCTATCTATAGTTAGAGCTCTACCTTGTGAGGGTACCCATAAAAAGACCCCTGCCTTTGGAAGGTAGTTAGCATTCTAGCACAAATCCCTTGGAATCTTTGCCACATCCTCTTGGCTTTCAGTCATCTTTTTATACCCTTCTTTTACATTGCAGGATTCATTGGGAGATCTAACCCAATGCAAAGTGTACTGCCTCCCGTCTGTAGCAAATTGTTCTATTTTTAATCAACTTATCAAAGGTTTCCACTTCTGCTTGGCTTAGACCTAGATTTTGTGGACTTTTCCATTTTTTTGTTAAGATATTGTTGTGAAAATTTGGTATTAAATAGTTTCTTACCTTATCCCCCCATACCTATTTTGTTATCCTTCTGACATTAACCAAATCATCTATGTTTTCCAGCTTAGGTAATCCTTGCCATGAGTTTTCCCAAAAGTTTGTTGAATCCCCACTCCTTATCTCCCATGAACAATAATCTGATATGAGATCCCTGCAGTATCATATGAAATTCCAAATTCTAGATCCTATGAGTAGCTCCATAGAGGTGAAAATACTATCTTCTCCTTCATCTAGATATTTTTCCCTTATTTTTTTACCTATTTTAGATTTTGGTTGGTATAGATTGTCCAAACAAGCTTGGCTCCAAGGGCTTTGTTTTGTAACAACATGTTTTTCAAGCCCATTCCATCCTGTTGTTTGCTCTCACATATTTGCTTCCATTTGATCAGAGGATACTTAAACTGCTTAGAAGATCCATTCCAAAATAAATTTTTCATCTTCTTATTTAGTTCTTTACTTTCTTTGCTTGATAGAGGGAGACAGGACATTAAATATGTTGGAAGGGATGAGATCACCAATTTGAGTTTGATGAGTCTACCAGCCCAAGAAAGCCATATGTTTTTCCATGAGACTACCTTATTTCTTACTTTCTCCATCAAATTATTCCAAATGTTTCTAGGATGAATACCTTTAGCCAATGGTATGCCTAGGTATTTGCATGGCAAAGAACCCTTTTTGAAACCAAGGGTCTGAAGGATTTGTTCTTCCAATATCTCTACATTATTAAAGAAGAATACCTCTAATTTTTCTTGACTAACCTCTTGTCTTGAAGTTGCTATATACTTATTAAGAATTATCTTAAAATTCTGAGCTTCCTTGACCTATGCTTTTCTGAACAACATGGTATCATGAGTGAACTGCTAATGGGTAACATCTGAGACTCCACTAGTAATTTGAATTCCATTGATATTCCTCATTTTCCAAGCTTTGGTGATTGATCTTTCGAGGGCTTCTGCCATTATTATAAAAAGGAAGGGAGAAATTGGATCACCCTATCTCAGTCCATGGGATACACTAAAAAACTCCTCTAGAGTTCCATTAATCAGCACATAATATATCAGGCTTGGAATCCAAATAAAGATCCAATCTAGCCATTTCTTGTTAAAACCAAACCCTTCCAAAACTTTGAAGAGAAAATGTCAATTGACACAATCATATGCGTTTTTGATCTATCTAGTTTTATTAGCATTGCCTGCTTATTAAATCTTTGGATTGAATGTATAGCCTCCTAAGCAATTATGACCCCATCCAAAATTGACCTATTCGGTACAAACCCTATCTATTATTTTGATATTAAGTCTGGGAGGAGCCTTTTTAATATGTTTTCCATTATTTTAGCAAGGATTTTATAAAAGGTGTTGCATAGCGAAATGGGCCTAAAATCATCCAAAAGTTTGGGCTTCTCCTTTTTGGGACCAAAGATATGAAGGTGTTACTAATTTCCTTAAGAAGTTGTCTTAAGGATATGGATTCCTCTAGTGCTTCCATTACATCTTTACTTATTATATCCCAACACTTTTGGAAAAAACCCACTAGAAGACCATCTGGGTGTGGAGCCTTATTTGGGTGGAGCTGGTAAAGTGATGCTTTGACTTCTTCTTAAGCGAATTTGTTGTTTAGCATGTCATTCTGATCATCCATTATCATCTTTTGAATGTATTCAAAAATTTCCCTTTGGGCTAAGAGGTTGGAGCCTTCCCAATCATTTAGCAGATTCTAAAAATGTTCCACTATGGTATGTTTTACATCCTCTACTTTCTACAACAATCTTCCATCTCTGTCTCTTATCCTTGTTATTATATTTGCCTCTCTTCTTGCTTTTGTTGCATTGTGGAAAAATTTTGTATTCCTATCTCCTAATGTTATCCATACTTCCCTAGATTTTTGTCTCCAAAAAGTTTCCTCCTTTGCCAATATGTCATTCAATTTCAACATCAAATCTTTTTCTTCTGTGTAGCTTTGGTTGTCCATTCCTTCCTTAATAATCTTTTCAAATAGAGATTTCAAGGCTGTTTCATACTGCTTCTTTTCTTTAAAAATGTTTTTGAATTTTTCTTTATTCCATATCTTTAAATTTTCTTTGATTACTTTTAGTTTTGTAGTAATACAAAACATTTTGGATCTATTTGGATGAGTAGCATTCCACCAATCTTTAATCAGGTCCATAAAATCATTATCTTTATACGACATGTTTTCAAATTTGAAAGGACATCTCACTAGGCCCCTTTCCCCTAATATTTCCAAACCCATTTGGTAATTCTCTGATCTGGGTATCGAGAGCATATGGTTGTCAAGAGTATAGGGGAATCGACTAAAATCTCCCTTGAACAAAAATCTATCCAACTTCTCTACTATGTTGCAAAAGCCCAACCTTTTGTTTGTCCACATAAATTTCCCTCTCCCCATCTGAATGTCGCATAACATGTTTCTATCCACAAAACTTTCTAAGTCTAGTTGGGATTGTAGTTTCCTCTCAACTCCACCTCTTTTGTCAGCTTCTTTTAATATTGCATTGAAATCCTCCCCAATATACATACTTCAAATTCTAGGAGATTACAAACTTTATCTAGTTCATTCGATAAGACTCTTTTTTTAATGTAATTATTTGGCCCATAAACATTTACCAAAAGAAAACTTAAGTCTGAGGCAAGACTCCTTGCCTTACATGCTAGCCAATTCTTGCTCGTAGCCACTTCTTCTACCATTGCTGATTGAGGTTTCCATAATTTGAGTAAACCTCCTGATGCTCCATCTTAGTTGACTCCTAGAATTTTCCAGCTTCTCATTTTAAAACCTAAATTTGTTCTTTCTTGTTCTCCTAATTTTGATTCCTGTATCAGACAAATATCAGGATGCAGATTATTCAAATGATGCCTAAGTAGGCATCTTTTGTTAGGGGCATTTAGGTGCCTAACATTCCAAGTAATGATCCTCATTGCTGTTTAGGAAGGGTCTCCCCCTTCCCTACATTAAGCATTGATTTTTATTTTTAGTTGGCTTGTTGCCTCCCCATCCTACTTCAACTTTTCTTTGTTTGGAATCCTACCCTTTTCTCTGTGTTCTCTACAATCTGGAGAGGTTTTGACTTGGCTCCTTAGTTCTTAGCCCTAGCTTCCCCTATTATGTGTTTTTTTGGAGGGGGAGTGTTTAAGACTTTGCTTGGAATCTCCTCTTCTTCCACTAATGCATCATTTTCTAGATTCTCTATCTCTTGCTCTCCCAACCAATCTTCACATTCATTGCTTTTTATTTCTATTTCTCCATTCTTAGGCACATTTGCTAGATCTGCTAGTTCATTTCCCACATCAATGAGGGAATCTAAATCCTCCCTTCTTACTTTTATCCCCATCATCTCAATTTCTTGAGATAGTTTCTGATCTAGGACTTGTATACTCCTATTATCTTCCAGACCCTCCCCTATTTTTGATTCAGCTTGTAGCTCCATTTCAGAATGTTGAGCTAAGTTTCCTCTGCTGATTGTCAATCATGTTCATCTAGTTGTAGAATCTTCTTGTTCAAAGATTGTGAAGCTTTTCTCTGTATTGGATTCTCCATTGATTGTTTTGGGGTTCTCCATCCTACAATCTTTACCAAAGTGTCTGTTGTGAAGGAGACATGCATTAAGGTTTGCATCCATACTCCTATTTCTGATGAAATCTTAATTTCTTTTAGAATTCTCCTATCTAGACTATTAGCTACACACATCCTCACATGCGATCTAGTTCCTTCTGAATTAGTCCTTTCCATTGCACAAAAAAAAAGTTCCCATACCATTCCCTATTTCTTCTAGTATCCTTGGATCCCAATATTCTAAGGGTAGGTTAGGCAAAGCATACCAATCCTGAACGGTTTCAATGTGATGCGAAGTCGGATCAAACCCATCCTTCCACTAACAAATATAGAAGTTGCATCCGTGCAAAATCCATACCCCATTTTCTATTTGATCTCTAATCTCTGAGGAAGGATAGATCACTGTGAAAAAATCATTCGTAAGCAGCTTGAACTCCAAACCTTCTCCCCATTTTCCATGCCACCAGGATTTAAGGCTATCCCAGTTTAGGTTTTTTCTAAACCATTTGATCATCAGTGTTGTACTTTCCAATTTTGGAACTTGATTCTAAATCCTTTTTGCACTTAATTCTATTGTTTTGCTGAATTCTATCTCTATTGGGCCATCTCGATTATCTTCACACCTTCAATACATGTTATTTTTGGGGTGGGGGTTTTGTCTCCTAAATTCCCATCACTAACCACCTCCTCTAGGGTTTCTCCTACCTCTCCATTGTGCACCTAGATTTCTTTGCTGAAAATTATTTTCTTGCCCTTGTCCCATTACCTTGGATGGCAGAATCCTAGATTGTGGTAGTGCATTCATCCTTGAGGGTTTTGATTTCTTGGCCTTCTCCATAGATCTCCTGTAGTGTGTTGTTTATTTTGGCCTTCTCTGTCTACTCCTCTGCCCCACCTTTCTAGATGCCAAATGCACTCATGATTCGCTGGTAGTTGCCCTCATTAATCTCTCCTTTGAATATGTTCTACATTTTTGTCCCGCCTGCTCTACATTTTATCATTCTACATTTTATCATTCTGCGTTTATCGCTCTGCAATTTGTCATGCCATTTTTACTCTTTTTTATTTGGCATTATATTATTATTATATTAGTTATATAATTATATTATTATATTGTAATTATTTTTATATCATTATTATTATTATTTATAGTATTAAAATAATAATATAATAATATTATAAGTATAATTAAATGATTTTATTTATTATATTTATTACTATATGTACTATTATATTTATTATTATAAACATTGTTTATAATTATTATAAAAATATAATAACATAAATATAATATTATTATATATTGATTTAATTAATGGCTTACATGTTATATGATATAATTAAATACTAGTATAGTTATATTTAACTAAAGTGGGAGGAGATGGATCCATCTACCTTTTAATCAATTTATTTTAAACTATAATTATAATTATTGTATAATTTAATAATTTGTAAAATAAATTTATTGAAAACACAAATTAATCATATCAATTGGCTCAAGTATGCTTAATTATGATAAGAAATTGTGAAATAAATATTAGTAATACATTAAGAATAGTTTGATAAAAATTACTAAAATATTAGTAGGGTATAATTAACAATATTTTTTATATTCCAAGCAACCAACATAATTGCTATTTGTCAAAATAAAGTATTTTTTTATCAAACTATTCTTAATGTATTAGTAATATTCATTTCACAATTTCTTATCATAATTAAGCATACTTGAGCCAATTGCTATGACTAATTTGTGTTTTCAATAAATTTATTTTACAAAATAAAAAATAATATTAATAATGACATTTTTTATTAACTATCTCAATATCAATGAAGATTTCACAATCATATAACAAATTAGAGGCATACTAATAAATCTAATAAAAACAATATTTCAGTAAGACATATTTGTTGATAATAGATTTCCTAATTTTTTATTGACATGCTTAAATTTAATCAAGTGGTCATTTTTTTGTTTTTATTAATATAGATGTCAAGAGTATTCCTTAATCATAATCTTAAGTCATTTTAGTGTTTAGGAATTCAAGAGCAACGTTAAAAGTGCTCAAACTACATAAACTAAAATTATTTTTTAAAAATTTGACACATCTTAAAATGATTACATAAAACTTATAATTGCAAATTAACTTAAAAATAACACTACAAAAATGATAGCATGCTAATGTGTCTCACTTTCAACTGACTAATCTACATGGAGGCAAATATATTCAAGCTTGGACCTGTGAAATGAAGTTATTTTACATTTAAAACACAAGCACTTCATTCTTTTACATTTGAAAAAGTCTTTCCCCTAAAATTGGAGGTTGTACTTAAATATCATCCACTTCAAGAGTTAAAGGTCAATTTTTTCCAATAAAAATAAGATAAACATTTACTTTTTGTTGCTAACTATAATCCCAATCCTAATCTAAACCATAATCATATTTCTAATGCTAACCCTAACCTTAATCCTAACACTAATACTAACCCTAACCCTAATTATAATAAATAGATTAATTATTAGATTAATTGTAACTCTAACTCTAACCTAAATAGTAACGTTAACCTTAATATTAACCTCTAACTATAATTCTAAATATAATATATAATATAATTATATTTACAATTAATATATAATATATTATGTAGATTAAATATATCATTATAATATAATATTATAATAATATTATAAATATAATAATATTATTCCCTATCCACCTACTCTGTTCCTCAAGGGCACTGGATTGCATCTATAGGTCGAATGTGGCTGTGTCAACAAATTAGAGAGGGCATTGAAGGGACACGCAATCTCAGTGCCGAGACGCACGAGGCTGAGATGCAAGGAGGTGTTCAAGTTAGATTCCTTTGCCTCCATGCGGCGGACCTTGCTCCTCACCTTCCCAAATATCTTGATCAGCCAATGGAGGATTCTAACATAGATGATGAGTTGGAGAAAATGGTTGATGGTGAACCTACAGCTGAGACTAGTGAGGTGGCAGATACTTTGGGGTTGGGTGGTGAGTAAATGCTTTTCTTTTAATGTTTTGTTTTGGGACTTTTTCTTTTTTGGGTGCTCAGGTCCTCTTCCTATGGTCTCTCTAGTAGTTTAGTTTTTGGTATATATTGCCAGGTGATATATTCCTTGTGTCCCATTGTATAAGCATTTCTTTTTTCAATATATGGGTGGCTTACCACCTTTTGAAAAAAAATGAACTGACTATTATGATTGCTAATGAGGTGGACAAAGTAAAATAATTTTTACATCTTGTGGATGAGGAGGGAGAGTATCACTGGAGAGAGAGAATTAAATCAGGTAAAATGGTCGAGACAACATGCCTTGTGAACTCACACACACACAAGTATAGTGTCATTATCTTTATATTTGGATACCTTTTGGTGTCATAGTATGTCAGTAATTTGCATAGTAGCATTATCATCATATGATGATGTAGTCAATTTCTTGTTTTAACATTAGTGTGACCCACGTCATAGTTGATCCATTGTTTTGGGTTGTCTCTAAGTCAGTGTGGTTGATCTCATTTAGGTTGCGTCCATGAGACTTTGATTGTTTCCTTTTCGTAACTATTTAACTGTTATTTTATCACTTTTGAATTATTGAAAAAATAGATATAATTCACCTTGCAAGTGATTTATTTCTAATTGAAAAAGTATAGATATTTAAATTATATATAATAATAGTATTTATATTTGTTATTTTCAAATATTTTAATTTTCATATCTTTGAGCTTGAGTAAGCTCCACGAAGTGGAGTTAGTGAATTGTTGCAATGCATTTAATATATTTATTACAGGAGTACAGTGACCAGGGAGTGGGAATGACATCCCATTGCATCTCCCTTAATGCAAACATTACTCCAATTTTTGGAGAAAGGAGAAGGCAAAGCGGAAGGGATTTAGGTAGGAATCTAGTGAATTGGAGAGATTTCAGTTAGTTATGGAAATCGAACCCATAATGAATAGAGGAGAACAATTTGAAGGGGAACAACTTAAGGAAAAAGAGGAGGTGACAACAAGGAGGCAAATATTGCAAATTTGAAAGAAAATCATGTGTATTGGTATGTTTTCACTATGTCCTTATCAGAGATATATTTGATTTGGTTTATATGCCAATGCAATGATGTGGCTTTGAATGCTTTATCTTAAAGAAGATATTTAAATGTGTATTTGTTTCCTCTCTCTCTCTCTTTGTGTGTGTGTGTGTGTATATATATATATATATATATATATATAAACAATATTGTCATATATAGACAAACCAAGGGTTATCAATTGTGAATCACTGTGAAAACTATGAACCTCATCTATATGATAAACTCTTCACAATTGATGAGAAGTATTGAGCCTCGAATTGAGATTTAATACTTTCCTAGTCAATGTGTATTATATTGTGCACCTATTGTGTTTTATTTTAGCCACAGTCATTGAGGACCTTATGGATTGACTGCATTATCAATTTTATGGCTATTGTGATTTATTATATAACACGAATGTGTTATCTATTCAATAACAAAAAGTGATTCTTTTGGCTTGGATGTGGTATTTACTTCATAGCCAAATGTGTTATTATTGTGGCATGATTGTGTTAGTATTTTCATAGTCATTGTATTGTTATTAATACTGGACTATATTACACCAGGTATCCTTATCATTGTGGCTAAATTATGTATTGACTGTGTTGAATTAAACCATAGTAATAGGGTTAATATCATATATGGTTTGTGTTTATTCACACTTATGTCTAAACAATGAACATATGTGTATTGTTTGTGTGGAATTTGGGCCTTGACTAAGTAAGTTTTGTGTCTTTAAATGTGTCAAATTTCATCATACACCATAATGTGGCATTGTGGTTCAACTGTTGTAACTTTTGTGACTTCAGCAATTGTAAACCTTGAGTCATAACTGTGTATAATTTTGTAATTGAATTCATTGTTTTATTCTTTGAGCAGGAGAATATTTTTTGTATGCTCTTGAGTTCATTATTTTTACTATTTGAACTTAAGCTTTAGATTTCTATCAGCCATTTTAGGGTCTATGAACTTAGAGATTAAAGTTCATTTGAATATGACTTACAAGTTGTTTTGTTATAAATCTTATTCTATCGATTACTATTATCTAGTAATGTTTGACTCATATGAGAGTCATTGTGAATATAACAGTGAAATTCATAGTTATGTTGAATTGATCTTTTGGTGCTCTATTAAAGTTATTATGAGATTCATTATATTCTTGAAGATAAACATAATTGTTTATTCTTCCTTGAGATTCAATTTTATATATTTGTACTTGTAGATATGTGTGAAGTATAAAAATTAGTTCTAATTAATCTGTATATAATTAGATCAATCTTCTACCCAATATTAGGATAAGAATCATCGAAGATGTCTACCTTGTTGTTATCCCAAAAGGAAGAGAAAGGTTTTCTAGATCCTATCCGTTTGTCGCTATTGGAATGGAAATGATGCTACTAAACTAACTAATTTAAGCAATTACAAAAATTGAAGAATTATTTTGCATAAGACTGTACATAAATGAAAAAGTAGGTTAGAAAGGAACTTGGCACCAAAGTATGGAAGATGCTATCTAGGATGCTAGTGCATAGTGCTATTGGTTGTATAGTGCAATATAACATAGATCTTGATTCTTGACCTCCATGTCAGCCTTTCTAGTCTTTCCTCAGGCCGACAAACTTCTAGAAGTGACCTGCAAATGCACAAAAAAGGGGAAATGGGTTGGGCTATATAGGAGTTTCCCTTAGTAAAACCCTATTTTAAGTGTTTCCACCTCAACGATAGCCAGATTGATAAATGATAAGAGTGTGTTCTCTTGTACTCTATGTATATCTATAATAGTGGTGAGAAGTGACAAGAAATAAATGTAATATTCAAATATATTAAATCCTACTCAATTACCTAGAACATATTTACACAATATCCCTATGTGCAAGAGATAAATTAGAGATGTGTGTCTTCAACCCATGAAAGATGTGTAATAATATTCAATAGGATTGTAAATGATGACAACACAAACACCAAGAACTATTGAAACTTTATCACCTCTAGCAAGGAGTTTAAAGTTGCTCGATAGGAAACGGTTTCAATGGGAGTCTTTGGGAGTCTATTGAGATTTGACAGCAAAGGCATGATAGAGCTTGATATAATAAACTTCAATGGTGTTGTAATCTCAATATTTGTAGAGATCTGTTCATGAAATTAAAATCAATCTCAATCTTGATAGAGCTTTGTTGTGAAAAAAAATCGATCCTTTGCAACGACAAATCCACTTGCTTATATAGAGAGAAAGCAAGGATGAAAAATCAAGGCAAAGAGTTATTTGGTCACATATAAGAATGACGGAAATCATTGGTGAATCACACAAATGAAAAGACAACTTCTAAAAATAATATGAAGAATGACAAAGGCTATCGGAACACCTACACATGGTGTAGATGTCCATGCTTAGCACTGGATTCTTAATAAAATGCAATTCTTAAAAGGTTTAATAAACTTAGGACAACACCATGATTTAGGCATTTTTACTATTTCTAGATATGGAAAGCGAAAAGGGTCAAATAAATGCCAAGGTACCTCTCATGGGTTGAGGGTAAGGCTAAGGCTAGAAATGATTCTAAAACACACTAGAGGCATAAACACTAAAGTGAGTATAAAATGTAGCATGAAATTGCAGGCAAGCACAATTTACGATGTTACATTTAGCCCCCACTTTAGTCAGCATATGACACTACATGCACATGCATGCTAAAGTATAGGAAATAAAGTACTAAGAGTAAATAAGCATACAAAGGCTACCCGAAAGGATAATATAGAGGACACAAATTGTTGCCAAGTGAGAGTTTGAAGACCCTAACTTATGAATCTGCAACGCATAGTGTTAGTTGCTGCATATTTCAAAACCACTTGTCAAATAAATAAAATCATCATGTAGGATAAAATGAAAAGTGTCAGTCTAAATATTTATAAGGGGAATAATATGAGAAAGTGATCTAGAGAAAAGAATGAGGGAGAGGAGGAGGAGGAGAGAGGAGGAGGAGGAGGAGGAGGAGGAGGGAGAGGAGGAGGAGGTGAGAGGAGGCACCAATGCCACAAATACCAGGGAGGTGCTGACACAAAGAGGAGGGTAGTGGCGATGTAGAGGATATTCCTAGGTTTCATCATCAAGTGTCACAACTACTTATGACTACAAGAAGTGTGCCTTGTTGATCCGAGAGATGAAGTCAAGTAGAGTAGCTGCTACCATGCCCCCATAGGTCCCAGTGACACGGAGACAACCCCTACCAATCTTGACTGGCAGGATGGAGACCTAGGTAATAATTGATTTATGTTTTATGATTTGAGTAGAAAACTAGATGTTTACTTTATGTTGATTTGATATATGATGCCTGATGAGAGATTTGACATGATTATTATTTTGATTTTGTAGTTGGCACATGAGCATGGCTCAACTTTATAGGTCAAATCTTGGCAGAGATGGTACCTAATGTACATCTCGCACAACTAGTGTGGGCTAGTTACATGTCACTATAGTCTGGTGTGAGGCACATAGGTATTTTTGAGCTTGTTGCATAAGTTGGAGCTACCTCTAAGGAGACCTAGGTAGATAGAGATCTATCCATTGCATAGGTTATTGCTATTACTTCTGAGAGAGACCAGGCTAGCACTGAGTAGGTGATGTTGTTAAGAGATTGTACTCTCTATAGTCATGATTAGATGCACATAGTATGCTAGCCACAGGGTTAGACCTCCCCAAGGTCTATAGCTTACTAGATGAGATGAGCCAGCTGTGAGCTTAGGTTTCCCAGCTACAGAAACAAGTTTTGGATTTGACGACAGAGATAATTGAGCTCAAGGGTATAGTTCGGGGACTACAAAGGAGTAGCCATAGTCATTCATGATCTGCAGCTTCCCAGTAGGATTCATCTATACAGTAGCCACCACCAGGGCTTAAAGGTTTAAGATTTCACAGAGGATGGCTGATTGTAAATATGTACTTGTTTATATGTGACATTTTGTATATGATGAACCTAGACACAACGAATATCGTTGTTTCTATATCATTGTTTCTAGGTTCATCATGTATAAAATGTCGATATATATATATATATGAGATTTTATCTTTTTGAATCGATATCATCATGTTATGTGTTTTTACAGTACGTGTTATGGATTTTTTTAGTAGATGCTATTGTGATTTAATATAAAAAACTTGGTTAAATTGGTTAAATAAATGCTATAAAGATCCAATCAAATAATGTGATTTGAGATGTATGTACCTAATTAAATGCAATTGAAATTTAAGAAACCTTATAAGATTGTTTAATAAATGCAACAATGATCACATGTACCCCATTTTCCCTTCAAATTTCTTATTTTTTCTAATCCATTTTCAACTCCCTTACATACCCTTTTTTATCCCTATCACTAAGAGGAGGACCCCATTGTTGCAGAGGAGGATATAGTTGTTATAGGAGCTTTGAGGACATGTCCTAGCATTGGTGCCCATTATTATAGGTTCTTTATTGCTTTATTAGTAATTAGCTCACATTTTTCTCTTGAGTAAGTAAAATATTGTCTTGTCTTTCTCTTGATAGGATAAAGTTAGAGTAGAGTTATTTACTTTTTAGAATAAATTTTCTATTTTCCTTAGAGCTCATAGTTAAAAATTTATATTAGAAGCTTCAAAACTTGAAAAACACACAAAAACATAGTTATATTGCATTAGGAAAATCCATATAACTTGCATAAACTTTTCCTTTTAATAGTAATTAGATCATCAAAATCACAATTAGGAAAAAAGTGTATACATTCATTTAGGATTAATTTCACTAGAAATTCATTTTTAACATTCAAATATTTCAATCATTCAAGTCCTCAATTTTACTATGAGGCATACAACTTTCAACTTTTGTTAAAAAATAAACATCAAGGAAGCCATTGGTTTCGTTACGGGGCATAGAAACAATATTTTTAAATCAAACAACAATCATAAGGAAACATCAAGGAAATCCTTAGTCTCATCATGAGGTACACAAAATCAATAATTCAATGATCAAACATATAACACAACAATTCCACTCTTACCCAAAATGCTCTTGTTCCACGCGAAGAGAGTAACTAGTCCAAATTAACCTCGCTTAGCTAGCTTTCCCTAGAAGGTAGGAGTGATTTGATTCATCCCTTTAGCAAGGGTGTAGTGCATGTGGTTTTTGGAGTTTGATTCACCCATGTTGTGTCTAAGTCAAATTTTGGTTATCACACATAATGGACCATTATAGTAGGAATAACAATTAAGGTGAGTCCAAAATGAATGGGGAAAAAAGTGTTAGGGATGCATTTTTCACCCTTACAATAGTAATATAGATATTAGTAATTTAAGGAAAATAAAGCACCTCATATTAATTTAGATGTCTAATGATAAGGCAATACATAATAATTAGATCTTAAATTAAATTAGCCAGTAAGATATGAGATACTAATCTAGATAAACAGATGATAAATGAAAATGAGAAAGATTAGAGGGCTTACATAGTAATTGGATTGATGTGGATGTTTATTGTTTTGACATTGTGATAGAGAATTTAGAAATAGAATCTAGAACTATACTTATGATTAGAAACCTATCACAAATAGATCAAGAAATTCTCAAGGCTTCAGATTAGATCACACCCATGATTTGGTTTGACTAGTGTAATTTTATCCTGGAAGTAGTGTGATTTCAATCAACACAAAATTATATATATATAGGTCTTTGATTAATGTTGTGATAATCATTCCTTTGGTCCAATCTTCCTATGTATAGAGAGAAGAGTAATCAAATTCCTCAATGATAGTGAAGTAGTGAAGCCCCTAGGTTGATTTAACAAGATCAAAATAAAGAAACAAAGAATGTTGGATGTTGTGTATTTACACCTAGTGAAAATAAGATTAATGATGTGTGTGATCAAATATGTGAATGAAAGATTCTACTAATCAATGATGAATGTTTTTCTAGGATAATATCCATAAATTCACAACCCTCGATACCATTTTAGAATTTTAGCAAGCGTGCTGATAGGTAATGACTATATACGAAGATTGTCAACTTTAGAAATCAAAAAATTGAATTTTCAATATGGAGTACTCTAGATGATGTACAAAATGTAGTTGCAAGGATTAGCCATGTTAAAGATAAAGTTGATATTCTTGAGAACATAATACTAGAATTGATAGACAAGATGGGGACTCCAAAAGAATCCTGGATAATTAGATTTAATAATCTCAATAATTTCCTAGTATGGTAATCAAGAGATTTTAATTCTCCAAAACATCTTGTAGATTTTAAAGAAGGTGAACTTGAAAAGAGTGAACTTGAGAAAGAAGCTTCATCATCCATGAGGTTCTTCAATGTTTAAGAAAAGATAGACATTCAACTCAATGATGGTGATGGGTAATTACTATGTTTATTATTTTGACAGTGTAGCTTTTTATGCTTGCACAAAGATCTCATGTGCCCCATTTTCCCTTAAAATTTGTTATTGCACTAAGTGTTTCTATTTGATGACACTACCAACTAGGTTATACATGCATATGTTCATATTAATGGTTAAACTCTTTCAATCCCTTAATTAAGAAATGTAGCTACTGTTAGAAATATTAATATTAAGAAGCCATCGAGTACATTTAATGCATTTTAAGAAGAGATCCATTAGGATCATTCCCTCTTTACCATGTCAAACATCCATTGTCCCAATTATTGCATTCTGGCATCAAATTTATTTTGGTAGGTGATTTTGAAATGGGTGATATTTTTTGTGGAGGCATGAAAGACAAAAAGGAATGAATAGAGGAATGTTCAGAAGGAGAAGGAGGAGAAGTCAATAGATAGAGAGAAGAAGAAGAACCAACAACAATAGAGGATATTGGACATAGAGCATAGCTCCAGATCTCTAGAAGTTTGTAACAACAACACAAAGCATTGCACAAGAAGAAAAAATCTTTGGATCTCCAGAATCTAGATAGTGGATAGAGCTCCATAAATTATCACAGACAAGAACTCTAGAACTTTCACAGAATCAACCCAGTTACCTCTAGAAGCTCTAGAAAGGTGTGTAGTTTGTTGTATGGAGTATTAAATATACAACCATAGCTCTGAGTTTTTTGTATGTAAATATTTTTTAATGTATTTTTTGTATATCAATGAAAAGGAATTATTTTATCTCCTTGTCTTCTTGGTCTCTATTTTCTTCTTTGCTTCCTTTAGTTGGATCCGTTTTCCAATAGATTGGTACCAAAGCCCTAAGTTTTTTGGGCTTTCAATTTTAGATCCCTATAGTTTTTGGGCATGCAGTGATAGAACCCTAGCTAACTGTGTATTCAGGAAAGCCCTAGCTTTTTAGGAAATGAAGAAGAAACCCTAGATCTTTTCTAGGTATTAGTAGTTTACCCCATTTAGGAAAATGGCAGGAGGAGATAATAGGAAGTTTACAGCAACAACATAGAGCATTGCATAGAAAGATTAAAGATCAGGATCTTCATAATCTGAATAGAGGATAAATCTCTGAAAAGTATAATAGTCCATAACTCCTGAACTTGCATAGAACCAACCCAGTTATCTCTGGAAGCTCTAGAAAGGTGTGTAGTTTGTTTTATGGAGTAGATACAGAGCCATAGATCTGATTTTTTTATATGTAAACATTTTTTAATGTATATTTTGAACGTGAATGCAATAAAAAAATTTATGTCTCCTTGTTTCCTTGGTCCTCATTTTATTCTTTACCCACTTTAGTTGGATTCATTTCTCCAACATATTGGTATCAGAGAAACATCTCATTGATATTTTAACAAATTCATTATCAAAAGACTCCTTTGAATGCCTAAGAGATATTATTGGCATAATAGATAACTTCGGCACTGTAGTTCTAGAAAGTTAGAAAATCTTGATACAGGGGCATCCAGTGGTGTAAGGGCAATCTTGCATCACCCAAAAAGATGTTTCTTCAAAATCATTACAATTATTTTCATTTATTTCCATAATTAGTACTTCTGGTTCCATAATCTCTTGAATAACAATGTAGGACTTTCAATTTTTTCCAAACTACTAAAAATAGCAAATTGCCAGTTTTGGCAAGTTTACCTGCCATTTTAGGAAAGATTGCATTTGGGCACGGATTGAAGTGAAAAATTATAGAAAGTTACATAATGGAAATATAAGACCTTTGGCAAAGGAATCAGGCAAAGATCATTTGTGACCTAAAAGATATTGAATTTTTTATTTTCTGAAAAGCCCCTATAAATTTTTGAAATGAGATATGAGGCACTAAAACATCCCATAACATCTTGAAAAGTTGATAGAAATATGTTTACAGATTTCATGTGTGATATTCACATCGTGAGGTTTCTGTCACTTAAAATGATTCATCAATTCGACACTCGAATAAGAAGTTATGCTTCCCAGAAGTTGACCTACTTTTGGAGGGAGTTGCAATTTTTGAAATTTAGCTAGAGGCCACTAAAAAGTGTTATTTATCACTATTTTGGGAACCCTGGGCAGTAGTAGAGTTAGGTGGAAAAATAGAAACCCTAGCTAATTTTAGGTTACAGAAGGCAGAAGATTCTAGAGCCTAGTGATGTGTAGTTGTAGTGTGTTGTAGCCTATGGAGGATTGATTCCTCTGATTGTAATTGAGCTTCTATAATGTAATGAGTTACCCATATCAATAAAGAAATATTCTATTCTTTGTGTTCTATTTCTATTATTGTGTGTTTTATGAGTCACCCCCTTCATCAAGTGGTATTAGAGCAAGGGTTCCTGAGTGTCTAGACAGATCGCCGATCATGAGGCAGTTTGCACCAGGACCTAAGGTTGTGGGTTTGTTGTAGAGATTAAGATGCCTCCACAAAGAAATCATATTGGGAGGAATGATTTGATGGAAGAGGGTTTTAGATCCCTACAAAGGCAAATTGATGCATTGTAAGAGGAGCTGCAAAGAGGGTTTGAGCCAAGAACAAGAGAAGAGACTGACAATGAAGCTGAAGAAGAGCTATCTAAGGAAGAACAAGAAGCTGTAGGAGATCCTGCAGAAGTTAGGCTATTGAGGGTCATTTTTAAGATTGGAAAGAGACCCAGGATTGAAGTTTCTAAATAATTGGGAGATTTGAATTCAGAACAACTCATTGATTAGATCAATGACATGGAGGAGTATTTTGAGTATGAAGATGTGGATGACCCAGATTGGGTCAAGTTTGCAAAAATAAAGTTAAAGGGCAATGCAGATACTTGGTGGAAGGAGGTCTAGTTAGAGAGGAACAGAAGAGGAAAAGGAAAGATCACTAGATGGGATCGGATGGTGGAGAAACTGAAGAAGCAGTTCATTCCTGTGGACTATGAGATGGAGTTATCGAAGAAGCTGCAAGGATTGAAGTAAGGTAAGAAGTTTGTTAAGGAGTATACAGAGGAGTTTTATCACATTACTATCAGAACCAATCATGCAGAGGCCAACAAGGAGAAGGTAGTCCATTACATTAATTGGTTAAGGCCAAGTATTCAAGAGAAGTTGAGCCTGGCCATAATGACCACCATAGAAGATGCGTACCAGTTTTCCCTAAGGATGGAAGAGAAGATGAATAAAAGATTCAATAACAAACAAAGGGGAAGAGGTCAAGGTAGAAGGACTGGTGGAAGGTCCTATGGAGGCTGAAATGAAGATCCAAAGGGAAGTGAAGAAGTTGGCACTAGTCGAAATAAAAAAGGAGATAATGCATACCACCCTCATGACCAAAACAATGGTGAGCAAAGAGGAAGAGGAAGAGGCCAATATGGGCAAGGACCCAAAAGAGGAGCTTTCAGAGGAAAATGTTTCCAATGTGGTGAAGAAGGGCATCGAGCATACGAGTGTTCGTAACATCAAGGAAGGACACATAGAAGACATGAAGGTAATGCACGAGTTGCACATGTAGATGAAGATGTGCAGTCTAAGTGTTTTGGAAATGCTAAAAGGGGAGAAACCCTAGTTGTCAGAAGAACTTTGTTGAATGAAGAGAAAGAACCCAATCAGAGGAAGAGTTTATTCTATGCAAGATACAAATGGGAAGGTAAGTGTTGTGATATTATTATTGACAATGGAAGCACTGATAATATTGTTTCAGAGGAGATGGTTGACAAGCTGAAGTTGACAAGAAGAAAGCATCCACATCCATATCAGATTGCATGGTTGCAAAAAGACCATAGAACTTTGGTCAATGAGCAGTGTTTAGTGAAGTTCAAGATTGATGACTACCATGATGAGGTGTTGTGTGACATCATACCGATGGATGCATGTCATATGTTATTGGGGAGGTTGTGGTAGTATGATAGGAGTGCTGTCCATGATGATCGTGCAAACACATACTCAGTAACAAAGGATGGAGTTCATCATAAGTTGAAGCCCTTGAAGGAGGTGGAAGAAAAGGTATGTAGTACTACTAGAATTGGATTGGTAGATGGTAAAAAAAATTTAGAGGGTATGAAGCATGAGCGTCATTGCTTTGCATTGATTCCTAAGATTAGTCAAGAGAAATGTTAAGATGTACTAGTATAAGTTTCAGATATGTTGGAATAATTTCAAGACATTATCTCTGATAATGTACCAAAAGGTTTACCACCACTGAGGAAGATAAGTCGTCAAATGGATTTGATACTAGGAACCAGTTTACCAAATAAGGCAGCCCACAAAATGACTCTAGTAGAGAATGAAGAGTTGAACAGACAATCTCACGAGTTGTTAAGGAAGGGACTGATAATGGAGAGCCTGAGTCCATGTGTAGTACTTGCAGTACTAGCACCAAAGAAGGATGGAGAGTGGAGGATGTGTATAGACTCTTGAGCCATCACTAAGATAATGATCAAGTATAGATGTCCATTGCCAAGAATGGATAACATCAAGGATTGTTTGAGTTCAGCCAAGTACATCACGAAGATTAACCAAAAGAGTGAGTATCACCAAATCTGAATTAGAGAAGGAGATGAATGGAAGACAGCCTTCAAAACCAAAGAAGGTTTGTATGAGTGGTTAGTCATGCCATTTGGGCTATCCAATGCACCGAGCACATTCATGCAGCTCATGAATGAGGTATTGAAAGAATTTTTGGGAGGTTTTGTTATTGTTTATTTAGATGATATTTTGATTTTTAGTAAGACTTAAGATGAGCATATGATGCAAATCAGAAGAGTTTTGGAGAAGCTGAGGGAGGAGAAGTTGTTGATTAATCTGAAGAAATGTAGATTTGCAAAGAAGGATTTGGTATACCTGGGATTTGTTGTCTCAGAGGAAGGTCTTAGGATGGACTCGGAGAAGGTGAGGGCTATCATTGAGTGGCCTATGCCAAGGAGTGCTTCCGAGGTAAGATCTTTTCATGGTTTGGCAAGTTTCTATAGAAAGTTTATCAAGAATTTTAGTAGAATTTGTGCACCCCTAACTGAGACAATGAGAGGGGATAGATAAGAGTTTAGATGGACTAAAGGAGTAGACAAGAGCTTTGATACATTGAAGCAGAAAGTCATAGAACAACTTGTTTTGGTACTTCCAGATTTCAATAAGGTATTTAAGGTAGATTGTGATGCTAGTGGTAGTGGTATAGGAGCTATTCTAAGTCAATAAGTTAAGACCATTGCCTATTTTAGTGAGAATCTTAATGATGCCAAGAAAAAGTATTATGTTTATCATCAGGAGTTTTATGCAACAGTTCAGGTTTTGAAAAAATAGAGACATTATTTGTTGCCAAAAGAGTTTGTTTTATATACTAATCATCAGGGTTTGCAATATCTTAATAGTCAAGGAAAGTTAAATAAAAGGTACTTAAACTGGGTTGAGTTTTTACAGAGCTATACTTTTGTTTTGAAGCACAGGAGTGGGAAGTCGAACAAAGTTGTAGATGCCTTGAGCAAAAGGCAAAATTTGTGAACAGAAATGAAGATAGAGGTTGTTGGGTTTGATGAGCTCAAAAGTTTAAATCGTGAAGATCTAGATTTTGTAGAGGACTAGAAAGCTTGTTTGGATCCTGTTACTTTAGATAGGAAAAAGTGGTTGGATTTCATAATCCAAGATGGCATGTTGTTTAGAGGAAGCCAGTTGTGCATTCCAATGAGTTCCATGAGAGAGAACCTGATTAAGGAGAAGGATAGTGGAGGATTGGCTGGACATTTTGGTTGAGATAAGACAATTGCTATTATTGGTGAAAATTATTATTGGCCACAGTTGCAACATGATGTGAGGAAATTTGTGCAGAGTCTAAGAGTGTGTCAAATGGAAAAAAGAACAAGTCAGAATACATGGCTATATCAGCCATTACCTACACTAGAGAAGCCATGGGATGATATTAGTATGGATTTGGATATTCGCTACAAGGCTAAGGCAGATCAGAAGAGGAGATATAAGGAGTTCCAGGTAGGAGATGAAGTCATGGTTCACTTGCGAAAAGAAAGGTTCCCAATTGGAACATAGAACAAGTTGAAAATGAAGAAATTTGGACCATGCAAATTTCTGAAGAAGCATGATTCAGGAAATGCATATGAGGTAGAACTATCGAGTGGGATAAATATTTCCCCTATGTTCAACATTGCTAATTTAATAAAATATTATGAAGGTGGCACAATGGATGGACCAACAGAAGAACAGTGGAGTATTCTGGCATCTACTTCAAAAGAGGAGATAGAAGAGATCTTAGATAGCCATGTGGGGAGAAGTACTCAGAATAGACAATATAAAGAATATATGGTGAAATGGAAAGGGAGGCCTGTTGAAGATTCTTCTTGGTTATCTAAGGCAGAGGTTGACTGTTTGGGTTTTCCTCACACAAACACCTAAGACGTGACGGGGTCACTTCTCAAATTACCCTATGTGTCTGATGCAAGAGCATCCAATGGTATAAGGGCAATCTTGCATCACCCAAAAAGATGTTGCTTCAAAATCATTACAGTTGTTTTCATTTTTTTCCATAATTAATATTTTTGGTTCCATAATCTCTTGAATAATGATGTAGGACTTTCAATTTTTTCCAAACTACTAAAAAAAGCAAACTACCAGTTTTGGAAAGTTTACCTACCATTCTAGGAAAGTTTGCATTTGGGCATGGATTGAAGAAAAAACTTATAGAAAGTTACATAACAAAAATATAAGACCTTTGGCAAAGGAATCAAGAAAAGATCATTTGTGAGCTGAAAGATATTAAAGCTTTTGTTTTTTTGAAAAGCCCCTGAAAATTTTTGAAATGATATATGAGGCACTAAAACATCCCATAACATCCCAAAAAGTTGACAGAAATCCATTTACTAATTTCCAACATGATAGTTCACATCGCAAGATTTCAAATGCTTAAAACAGTTCGTTAATCGGACATCCAGCTCAAAAGGTATGCTTCCCGGAAGTTGACCTACTTTTGGAGGGAGTTCCAAATTTTGAAATTTAGCTAGAGGCCACCAAAAAGTGCTATTTATGACTATTTTGGGAACCCTGGGCAGTAGTAGAGTTAAGGGGGCAAGTGTGGAGTCAAAAATAAGCAGGAAAATAGAAACCCTAGTTGATTTGGGGTTATAGAAGGCAGAAGATTCTAGAGCCTAGTGATGTGTAGCTGTAGTGTGTTGTAACTTGTGGAGGATTGATTCCTCTGATTGTAATTGCACTTCTGTAATGTAATGAGTTGCCCAAATCAATAAAGAAATATTCTATTTTCTATGTTCTATTTTTGTTATTGTGTGTTTTATGATTCACCCCCTTCATCAAGTGGTATCAGAGTAAGGGTTCTTAGTGTGTAGACAGATCGCCGACCATGAAGCAATTTGCACTAGAACTTGAGGTTGTGGGTTTGCTACAGAGATCAAGATGCCTCCACGAAGAAATTGTATTGGGAGGAATGCTTTGATGGAAGAGGGTTTTAGAGCCCTACAAAGGCAAATCAATGCATGCAAGAGGAGCTACAAAGAGGGTTTGATCCAAGAACAAGAGAAGAGAGTGACGATAAAGCTAAAGAAGAGCTATCTGAGGAAGAACAAGAAGTTGTAGGAGATCTTGCAGAAGTTAGGCTATTGAGGGCCATTTCTAAGATTGGAAAGAGACCTAGGATTGAATTTTCTACATATTCTAGATATTTGAATCTAGAACAACTCATTGATTGGATCAATGACATGGAGGAGTATTTCAAGTATGAAGATGTGGAAGACCTAGATTGGGTCAAGTTTGCAAGAATAAAGTTGAAGGGCCATGTAAATATTTGCTGGACAGAGGTTCAGTCAGAGAGCAATAGAAGAGGAAAAGGAAAGATCACCAGATGTGATCGGATGGTGGAGAAACTAAAGAAGTAGTTCATTTTTATGGACTATGAGATGGAGTTATTGAAGAAGCTGCAAGGATTGAAGCAAGGTAACAAGTCTGTTAAGGAGTATACAGAGGAGTTTTATAAGATTACTATTAGAACTAGTCATGCAAAGGCCAACAAGGAGAAGGTAGCCTATTACATTAATGGGTTAAGGCTAAGTATTCAAGAAGAGTTGAGTCTAGTCAGAATGACCACCATAGAAGTTGTGTACTAGTTTTCCCTAAAGGTGGAAGAGAAGATGAATAAAAGATTTTACAACAAACAAAGGGGAAGCAGTCAAGGTGGAAGGACTAGTGGAAGGTCCTATGGAGGCCGAAATGAAAATCCAAAGAGAAGTGAAGAAGCTGGCACCAATCGAAATCAAAGAGGAGATAATGCATATTGCCCTCGTGACCAGAACAATGGTGATCAAAGAGGAAAAGGAAGAGGCTGACCTGGGCAAGGACCCGGAAGAGGAGGTTTCAGAGGAACCTGTTTCTAATGTGGAGAAGAAGGGCATTGAGCATAGGAGTGTCTACAACATCAAGGAAGGACAAATAGAAGACCTAAAGGTAATGCACGAGTTGTACATGTAGATGAAGATGTGCAGTCTGAGCATTCTGAAGATGTTGAAAGGGGAGAAACCCTAGTTGTCAGAAGAATCTTGTTGAATGAAGAGAAAGAAACCAATCAGAGGAAGCATTTATTCTGCACAAGGTGCAAATGTGAAGGTAAGTGTTGTGATATTATTATTAATAGTGGAAGCACTAATAATCTTGTTTCAGAGGAGATGGTTGACAAGTTGAAGTTAACAAGAAGAAAGCCTCCGCATCCATATTAGATTGCATGGTTGTAAAAGGACCATAGAGCTTTGGTCAATGAATAGTGTTTAGTGAAGTTCAAGATTGGTGACTACCATGATGAGGTACTATGTGACATCATACCGATGGAAGCATGTCATATGTTATTGGGGAGGCTGTGGCAGTATGATAGGAGCGTTATCCATGACATTCGTGCAAACACATACTCCCTAACAAAGGATGGAGTTCATCATAAGTTGAATCCCTTAAAGGAGGTGGAAGAAAAGGTATGTAGTACTGCCAGAATTTACTTGATAAATGGTAGAAAATTTTTGGAGGGTATGAAGCATGAGTTTCATTGCTTTGCATTGATTCTTAAGATTAGTCAAGATAAATGTGAAGATGTACCAGCAGAAGTTTTAGATATGTTTGAAGAATTTCAAGACATTATCTTTGATAATTTACGAGAAGGTTTAGCACCAGTGTGGAAGATAAGTCATCAAATGGATTTGATACCAGGAGCCAGTTTACCAAATAAGGCAGCCCACAAAATGACTCCAACAGAGAATGAAGAGTTGAACAGATAAGTTCATGAGTTGTTAAGGAAGGGACTGATAAGGGAGAGCCTAAGTCCATGTGCGGTACCTGCAATACTAGCACCAAAGAAGGATGGAGAGTGGAGGATGTGTATAAACTCTCAAGCCATCAATAAGATCATGATCAAGTACAGATTTCTATTGTCAAGAATGGATGACATCACATATTGTTTGAGTAGAGCCAAGTACTTCATGAAGATTGACCTAAAGAGTGGGTATGACCAGATCTGAATCAGAGAAGGAGATGAATGAAAGACGGCCTTCAAAACCAAAGAAGGTTTGTATGAGTGGTTAGTCATGTGATTTGGGCTAACCAATGCACCGAGCACATTCATGTGGCTCATGAAAGAGGTATTGAAAGAATTTTTGGGAAGTCTTGTTATTTTTTATTTAGATGATATTTTGATTTTCAATAAGACTTGGGATGAGCATATCATACAAATCAGAAGAGTTTTGGAGAAGCTGACGGAGAAGAAGTTGATTAATCTAAAGAAATGTTGTTTTGCAAAAAAGAAGTTGGTATACCTAGGATTTGTTGTCTTCGAGGAAGGTCTTAAGATGGACCCAGAGAAGGTGAGGGCTATCATTGAAAGGCCTATGCCAAGGAGTGATTCCGAGGTAAGATCTTTTCATGGTTTGGTAAGTTTCTATAGAAAGTTTATCAGGAATTTTAGTAGCATTACTGCACCACTAACTGAGATAATGAGAGGGGATACAAAAGAGTTTAGATGGACTAAAGGAGAAGACAAGAGCTTTTATACATTGAAGCAGAAAGTCATAGAACAACCTGTGATGCTAGTGGTAGTGGTATAGGAGCTATTCTAAGTCAAGAAGGTAAGCCCATTGCCCGTTTTAGTGAGAAGCTTAATGATGCCAAGAAAAAGTATTATGTTTATGATTAGGAGTTTTATGCAATAGTTCAGGCTTTGAAGAAATCTAGACATTATTTGTTGCCAAAAGAGTTTATTTGATATACTAATCATCAGTCATTGCAGTATCTTAATAGTCAAGGAAAGTAAAATCAAAGGTAGTTAAAATGGGTTGAGTTTTTGCAAAGATATATTTTTGTTTTGAAGTACAGGAGTGGGAAGTCCAATAGAGTTGCAAATGCCTTGAACAGAAGGTAAAATTTGTTGACATAAATAAAGATAGAGGTTGTTGGGTTTGATGAGCTCAAAAGTTTGTATTGTGAAGATCCAGATTTTGCAGAGGCCTGGAAAGCTTGTTTGGAACCTATTACTTTGGATAGGACAAAATGGTTAGATTTCATAATCCAAGATGACATGTTGTTTAGAAGAAGCCAGTTGTACATTCCAAGGAGTTCCATGATAGAGAACCTGACTAAGGAGAAGCATAGTGTAGGATTGGCTGGACACTTTGGTCGAGATAAGACCATTGGTATCATTGGTGAAAAATATTATTGGCCATAGTTGTAACAAGATGTGAGGAAATTTGGGCAGAGTTGCAGAGTGTGTCAGATCGCAAAAGGAACAAGTCAGAATATGGGACTATATCAGATATTACCCTTACTAGAGAAGCCGTGGGATGATATTAGTATGGATTTGGATATTTAGTACAAGGCTAAGGCAGATCAGAAGAGGAGATATAAGGAGTTCCGGGTAGGAGATGAAGTCATGGTTCACTTGAGAAAACAAAGGTTCCCAAATGGAACATACAATATGTTGAAAATGAAGAAATTTGGACCATGTAGAATCCTAAAGAAGCATGATTCAAGAAATGCATATGAGTTAGAACTGATGAGTGGGATAAATATTGCCCCGGTGTTCAACATTGTTGATTTAATAGAATATCATGAAGGCGGCACAGAGAATGGACCAACAGAAGAACAGTGGAGTATTCTGACATCTACTTCAATAGAGGAGATAGAAGAGATCTTTGATAGCCATGTGGGGAGAAGTACTTGAAATATTAAATATGAAGAATTTCTGGAGAAATGAAAAGGAAGGCTTGTTGAAGATTTTTCTTGGTTATCTAAGGCAGAGGTTGACTATTTGGGTTTTCCTTACATAAACACCTAAGACGTGACAGGGTCACTTATCAAATTACCCTGGGTGTCTAATGCAGGAGCATCCAGTAGTGTAAGGGCAATCTTACATCACCCAAAAAGTTGTTGCTTCAAAATTATTATAGTTGTTTTCATTTCTTTCCATAATTAGTATTTTTGGTTCCATAATCTCTTGAATAGTGATGTAGGACTTTCAATTTTTTTTAAACCGCTAAAAATAGCAAACTGCCAATTTTGGAAAGTTTACTTGCCATTTTAGGAAAGTTTGTATTTGGGCATGGATTGAAGAAAAAACTTATAGAAAGTTACATAACGGAAATATAAGACCTTTCGTAAAGGAATCAGGTAAAGATCATTTGTGAGCAGAAAGATATTAAAGTTTTTGTTTTCTAAAAAGCCCCTGAAATTTTCTGAAATGATATGAGGCACTAAAGCATCCCATAACATCCCAAAAAGTTGACAAAAATCTATTTATGAATTTCTAGTGTGGTAGTTCACATCGCAAGATTTTCAGTACTTAAAACGGTATGTTAATCGGACACCTAGATCAAAAGTTATACTTCTCAGAAGTTGACCTACTTTTGGAGGGAGTTGCAAATTTTGAAATTTAGCTGGAGGCCACCAAAAAGTGTTATTTATGACTATTTTGGGAACCCTGGATAGTAGTAGAGTTAAGGGGGAAAGTGTGGAGTCAAGAATAGGTAGGAAAACAGAAATCCTAGCTGATTTGGGGTTACAGAAGGTAGAAGATTCTAGAGCCTGGTGATGTGTAGCTGTAGTGTGTTGCAGCCTATGAAGGATTGATTCATTTGATTGTAATTGAGCTTCTGTAATGGAATGAGTTATCAGGATCAATAAAGAAATATTCTATTTTCTGTGTTCTATTTTTTTTGTTGTGTTTTTTATGATTCACCCCCTTTGTCAAGTGGTATCAGAGCAAGGGTTCCTGAGTGTATAGATAGATCACCGACCATGAGGCAGTTTACAGTAGGATTTAAGGTTGTGGGTTTGCTGCAGAGATCAAGATGCCTCCACAATGAAATCATATTGGGAGGAATGCTTCGATGGAAGAGGATTTTAGATCCCTACAAAGGCCAATCGATGCATTGCAAGAGGAGCTATGAAGAGGGTTTGAGCCAAGAACAAGAGAAGAGAGCAATGATGAAGCTGAAGAAGAGCTATCTGAGGAAGAATAAGAAGCTGCAGGAGATCTTACAGAAGTTAGGCTATTGAGGGCCATTTCTAAGATTGGAAAGAGACCCAGGATTGAAGTTTCTACATATTCTGGAGATTTGAATACAGAACAACTCATTGATTGGATCAATGACATGGAGGAGTATTTCAAGTATGAAGATGTGGAAGACCTAGATTGGGTCAAGTTTACAAAAAACAAAGTTGAAGGACCATGTAGATATTTGGTGGAAGGAGGTCAAGTTAGAGAGGAATAGAAGAGGAAAAGGAAAGATCACCAAATGGGATTAGATGGTGGAGAAACTAAAGAAGCAATTCATTCCTGTGGACTATGAGGTGGAGTTGATGAAGAAGCTAGAAGGATTGAAGCAAGGTAACAAGTCTATTAAGGACTATACAGAGAAGTTTTATAAGATTACTATTAGAACCAGTCATGCATATGCCAACAAGGAGAAGGTAGACAATTACATTAATGGGTTAAGGCCAAGTATTCAAGAAGAGTTGAGCCTAGTCAAAATGACCACCATAGAAGATGCGTACCTATTTTCCCTCAAGGTGGAAGAGAAGGTGAATAAAATATTCAACAACAGACAAAGGGGAAGAGGTCAAGATGGAAGGATTCATCGAAGGTCCTATGGAGGCTGAAATGAAGATCCAAAGAGAAGTGAAGAAGCTAGCACCAATCAAAATCAAAGAGGAGATAATACATACCATCCTCATGACCAAAACAATGGTGAGCAAAGAGGAAGAGGAAGAGGCCGACTTGGGCAAGGACCCAGAAGAGGAGGTTTTAGAGGAACCTGTTTCCAATGTGGAGAAGAAGGGCATTGAGCATATGAGTGTCCGCAACATCAAGGAATGACAAATAGAAGACCTAAAGGTAATGCATGAGTTGTACATGTATATGAAGATGCTGAAAGAGGAGAAACCCTAGTTGTCATAAGAACTTTGTTGAATGAAGAGAAAGAACCCAATCAGAGGAAGAGTTTATTCCACACAAGGTACAAATATGAAGGTAAGTGTTATAATATTATTATTGATAGTGGAAGAACTGATAATCTTGTTTCATTTGAGATGGTTGACAAGTTGAAGTTGATAAGAAGAAAGCATCTGCATCCATATCAGATTGCATGGTTACAAAAAGACCATATAGCTTTGGTCAATGAGAAGTGTTTATTTAAGTTCAAGATTGGTGACTACCATGATGAGGTGTTGTGTGACATCATACCGATGGATGCATGTCATATGTTATTGGGAAGGCCATGGCAATATGATAGGAGCTCTGTCCATGACGGTCGTGCAAAAACATACTCCCTAACAAAGGATAGAGTTCGTCATAAGTTGAAGCCCTTAGAGGAGGTGGAAGAAAAGGTATGTAGTACTGCTAGAGTTTGCTTGGTAGATGGTAGAAAATTTTTGGAGGGTATTGTTGGTCATGATGTTAGTCACAAACAAACATAGAATAAAAGTGCACATTAACCTTTATTCATCTTGAAAGATACAGTGAATTCAGAGAATTCATGATTCCAAGTCTCCGGTGATTAAGACTTAATCGACTAATGTTACTCAGTGGTTAATGTGAGTTGCTATTTCCATTTTGGGGCCTTACGTGAAAATGTACCATCATCATGACGTTCCTGCAGAAATTCTTTACAAAGAAGTCAAATTATGCAGTTATTTGATGAAAAGATGTAAAATACCTCAATCTTTGCATGATATTTTCAATTGTGCATGCTTAGTGTTTAAATATGCTAAATATTTGCTATTATCTATGAGATGTCTGCATATTTGGTGTTGTTTGCTTAAGATTATCAGTTTATTTACAATTGTGATAGTGAAAAGCTCTGAAATTGAAAGAAATTAAAGGGAATACTTCTAATTATGTTGAACCTTTAGCTTTTGATCCACATACATGCTTGATACTGTCATGAGGAGAAGAAATCAAACCATATGTTCACCAGGACATTCCACAGCTAGATACAGTTGATGCAAACTTCAGAGGATAATGAATGAAAACAATATATGCAACATGATGAGCACTCCAAGGGATGCAGCAAATCAAAGCATATATCTAGAATTCAAACACAGATTACTCAAGATTTATGAAGATTTGTAATCAGAATACTCTTCTCTTTCATTAAGTATGCAAAAAACATGTACATATACAGCAGCTTTGAAATGAGCCCTGAATATTTCAGCAAACAGATTTCAATTAAGTTTTCGAATGTTTACAATAAGGCATTCCACCACCTTTTATAGAATAAGGTGAGGAATCTATTACAAAAGATCTATGATCTTGATTCATCAATACGAATCTACGGTCATAATTCATGACTTGTCAATTCACACAAAATGGCACAAGTTGCCAGCTGGCAACTATCTATATTACTTATGTAAATATCCCCTTCATGATGTATCTCCATCATGTTCTTCAGCTGATTCATGCGGGTCATCATCATGTGCATCGCTTCCTGAACCTTCGCTATCCTGATGATGATGCTGCATATGGGGCTGCACGCTGCTCCGGACCTGTTCGTATGATTGCACAACTTGATCTATTCCTTCGCCATCTTGAGTCTTTGCCTTGATAATGGCATGCTTGTGTGCTTCATACTTATCCCTGCTGTTGTCCAGCTTATTCTTTCTATCCTACAGTGTTTCGTTATAGCTCTCCATCTTGACCTTGATTCTCATTATTTTATTTATTACTTCTTCTGTCAAGTGGATGAGTGGACCATCTGCTTCCATTTGGAAGTTGTTGTGCAAAGCTTTAAGGGTAGAGTCTTCATCTTGATTCTCTATTTTTCCCTCTACTTTGCTTTCTAGTGTTTCTAGCATCTCTGCTTCAATTCCCATTAGGTCCCGCAACTTCATACTGATCTCCCTCAACTTATTGTTGCATCTCTTGGGGACTCCGCATTCAAACTGCACATCCTTGTACCAGATGTCTATTAATAGTGCAGTATTATTATTCAATACCTGCTTACTGATAAGTAGTTGTGGGTTTATCTTCCTTATTTCTCCCAACAGGCTGAGGACTCTCTCCAATTTATAAGACCTTTTCCTGATCTGCATCTGCAATTTGTCCACCTTGGTCTTGGAGTCACTCAAAATACTCCACCTCTTCAAAGAGGCCTTCATTATTTCAACAGCATCATCGAATGTGGATGACATCCATTTTCTTATTATAGACACCTCATGCTTCATGAGGTCCAATTTATTTACCTCTTCCTGAGAAATGGCAGTGAATGGGACTGCAGCTTCACTTGTAGTATCATCAGGATTGGTCAATCCTTTGATATATGCATGCAACTGAGCAATGTGCTCTTTATGTTGCTTATTTTTCTCCTTCTCTCTTTTCACCTTCTGAATTAGAGAGTCTATAATGTCCTTTCCCTCCTGACCTTCCTGGTCCTCATTAGCGAAACCTAAATCAACTATACTGATCTGAAATTCATCGACAGTGATTTTACCTTTTTCCTTCTCCACCATAGGTATAGCAATTTGTGCGGTTCTTCTCCCTGTCGCCAGATCTCTTTAGATGGCCGATGTCATCCTGGACTT
This sequence comes from Cunninghamia lanceolata, assembly GCA_027924645.1. Taxonomy (NCBI): domain Eukaryota; kingdom Viridiplantae; phylum Streptophyta; class Pinopsida; order Cupressales; family Cupressaceae; genus Cunninghamia; species Cunninghamia lanceolata. The sequence continues at coordinate 807,201 of BSBN01000078.1, forward strand.
CCTCTTGGGCTTCATTATATCTGTGGAGAATAGGGTGGAGACGTCGAACTCTTGAATTTCAATCTCTTCCTCAACATTTACCTCCTTTTCTAACCATGGAGGCACCTGATCATGTTTTTTGGCATCATGGTGTTGTTCACCCATATCTCTTGTTTCTATCAACAAGGGTTGTGGAGATGGTGATTTTTCCTTTTCTCCCTCTTGATGCTCGCCTTACTGCTGATCTTGTGGTGCCTCCTCCTATTGAGGAGCTTCCTTTTCTGGGGGAGCATCTTCTCGGTGTGGGGAACCCTGCAGTGTACCTGTATGTAGATCATGATGATCATGATCTTTCTCCATCATTACTTCACCTGTCCCCAGTTCTTCCCCTTGTGGAGGTTGATCATCCTCCTTTGGTTTTTCTATTTCTAGTGGTATGTCCACCGTACCGGATATCGTAGGATCTACCTGAGGTGATGGCATCTGTTCTACAGCTGCTATTTGTTCCGTGCTTGCACTATCTAACTCTTGTGCTTTAGCAGCTGGATCCTCTATTTCTTCCTTCTTCTCATCAGCCTTTATTTCTTGGGCCTCTACTATAGCAGGTCCTGCTGATGTATCCCGTGGGCTTTGTTGGCCTGATTCAAGAGCATGGCCTTCTGCCTCTGCCATCTCTATCTCCTCAGTTGGGTGGCCCTTATCAGGTGATCCTGCTGGCTGTTCAGGACTTCCATCCTGTTTCTCTGTTAAATCCACCACCACAGGACTTGTCACCTCAGTGATCAATGTATCTAGCCCTATGTCCTGAGCTACCTGCTCCGGGCTCTTTTCTGGCTCTTCCTCTACTTGTTTCATCTCCTCAAGTACTGATTGAATAGATGGAGGCTTATGAGGAGTCATACTGGTGCCAGCAGCCAATGTTTCCATCTTCTGTGCAGACACATCCTGCACAACCTCATCATCAGACAAGTTGATAGTCTCTTCCAGCGAGACATGTCCTTCTACTTGTGTCTGTGAAGCTTCCTTTTGTTGCTCTTCAGCAAGTTCAGTTTTGAACTTGACAATGGTAGGAAGTGGAACATTGTGCTGAAGTTCCTTCTGCACTTCACTACCTGCCCCTTGTAATTGTGTAGGGGGGTGACTTATCTCATCTCTCATGGAGGTTCTTGGTTTCTTAGGTGTGGTGGGAGCCAGCATCTGTGGAGCTCTCCTCTTTCTTCTTATTATCAGTGGAGATTCTTCTTCCTCAGGCTCCTCCTCCATGAGGATATCTTTTCCTGGTTGTTTGGATGACTGACCCACTTCTTGGGTCTCTGTGGTTCCAGCCTCTGCTGTCTTGGTTTTCTTGGGCTTTGGAGGAGAATCTGATTCTGATCCTGATCCGGCTGCCTCCTCCGCTGTGAATACTGCCCTTTCAATTATGACCCCTTTGGGTCCCTTTTCCACCTTCTTGCCCCTTGGGGACCTTTTGCTAGGCTGTTGTGGTGGAGGGATCCTCTCTCCCTTAGTCTTCCTCTTCTTCAGCAGGAAGTCATCATATTCATCTCCAGGGATGTCCTTCCCCTTCTTCTTGTTGTCCACCGTGATGGCAACACCCTTCTTCTTCAATGCCTCTACTTGTGCATCTACCCAAGCTTGGGTCAAGTGTAGGGTTCTGGCAAGGAATGGGTCTAAGGACATGTCCTCCTGCATGGTGAGGTCAGGCACAGAGATGGTATCATTATAAATCTTTTTCTGCTCATACTCGTCTGCCATTATCCTGCCATCAGCATTCTTCAGCTGCTGAGGGAGGGAGATGTAGTCAAATGTCCTAATCTGGTTCAGAGTCAACCTCTGATACCTCCTTCTCCTGGCTTCTGCCTCATCTTCGCAGTCAGCCCAAAAATCCTCTAGGTGCCTCTGGTGAATAGGCTTCCCTAGGATCTTCTGTACCCTGCCGTAAGGATCATATGGTCTTGTTATTGGGAAAGGCAGTAAATTCATCTTATTCAGAGTGACCATCACCTTCTTTATACTGTCAGAGTCAGGGCACATGTAGTTGCCGATGCTGACTGGGAACAAAATTGGTGGTAGCTTCTTGGCATCCTTATACATCTGTATCATGGTGGAGCCCTGCCTGATAAATTCCATTAACACTACTGCATCTGTAGGATATCTTGGTAGCATCAGGGGATGTCCTTCAAAACCCTCTATCCTGATATAGGAAAAGGTGGCAAATTGTATGTACCATGCCCCATGCCTGTACACTACCTCTTAAGCTTCCATGCTCAATCTTTTGGTTCTGTCAACTTCCATGGTCCTTACCAGATGCATAGAGAATGCATCATTGACCAGTTTGTAATCCTTGATATAGTTGGTTCTTTGCAGCTGGGGATGATGATCCCATATATATGCAGCATTTGTGCCTATGAGTTTTCCATCTATTACTAAGGCATCAAAAGTGCCCCTATAAGCACAAGAATACACAATATAGGAGGTCATGAGAAGGTACAATCTGAACCTCCTAGGCTCATCAACTGCTCATGCAGAGCATCACTTATTATTTGGCCCCACAGTGGCTTGATGTCTGAATACAGACACATCATTATGATTCCGTACATCTAGTCTCTGAAATCACCAGCATCAGGCTGGCCAGTCACTCTGTTCAGGAGGGCAATCATGTACTGGTACTCCTCACTGAAATCATACTTGAACAAGTGCACTGGTAGCTTAGCCACTGCATTATACGTGCTATTCTCAGCCCGCCAAGCATACATGTTCTTTCTGGCCAACTTCTTGTTGGCCTCATATTCTCTTTCAGACTTTTTCAAGTCTACACTCTTGACTTTACTGCCCATTGGCAGTCCAAATGTTCGGGAGAGACCCTTGATGGATAGGTCTGCATACACCCTCCCATGCTTCACCACCTACCTCGTCTGAGGGTTATAGTTCCGGGCACACTCAATGACAAGCTCCAGTGACTCCATAGAGTATGGGAAACCAGCAGGGTTCCACATACCTGACATAAATACCACATCCAAAGCAGGGCTCTTGTCATGCCCATCATTCAACTTGGCTGACCAGGCTTCCAGATTTGTACTCCCCTGATGGGTGTCTGAAATTACCCCATATTTAAACATGACCCCTCTCTATGAAGAGAACATTGGCCTACTAAATTCCTCCTGACTCTTCATTAATCGTTTTTCAGCCATGAGTACCTACAATTAACACAATCTCTTCTCACAAAAGGGATATAGATGCATACATATTGCAATTGATTTCACTATGCCTATTGCATCAATTTTAGCATTACTTACTCATATGGGTACATAACCAGAACTTACAGCATCATATCAGAATAGAAACAACATGATGAGGGTTTCATGTACTTACCTGGTTATGCAAATATCTTGTATATACCAGTGGGTTATCAATGATGCTCTTAACTCAGGTGATGATCGCTCTCTTCCTTCAGTCTGTGGGCTCCAGTCGTGCAACGATAGCTGTTATGCAGATATGGAGGCTGGTGCTCTGTAAAACAAATTTATCGCAAGGTAAACATAACAATGGCGGTTGAATTACCTTTTAACCTCATAGTTAGGGTGAATTTAGGGCAACTCTGACAAGTTAGATCGTATTCTCTCATCATTCGTGCGAAAACGTAGGATTTTGCCAGCTGTTTCATTGGGTTCCGGGGTCGGCGGGAACCATCTACCATGTCTGCGCGCAATTAATGACAATGGCAGCAAAGGGAGCGGGGGGATATCCATATGATGGGATATCATGAGGGCAGGATGATATTTCACAAATATCGGGTTGAGTTTCAATATCATCCTCCCTAGCATTGAAATTGTTATCGCGACAAGATTCGGGTGACAATGCACCCTTTGTTTACGTTATAGTACCTCAGGAGGATATTTCAATTTATCGGGTGATGTTTCAAAATATGATGATGGCGAGACGAACTTATCCATAATCCTTTCTAAATATCAAGATGACGTCATCATGATATTCGTTCTTCGTATCAGAAATGTCTCATGACGTCATCGTTACATTGGGCGAACATGATCATGTTTACAAAATATCCTGTCGAAATGTAAATATGATGATGATGTCATCATGATATTTGTTTCTTCATTTATCGTATTCAGATGATGTCATCAGGATGTTTGTTAAGGGTGATATTTCGCGCCAGGAGGATATTAACAAATATTGGGTTACACTTGAAAACATGATGCTCGCGATACAGAAGACCGCTTGACGGGGAAGACTTACTACCATTTAAAGTTGACGTCTGGATATTTGAGCCGCAAGATATATCAGGGGATGTTTCAAATATGATGATGATCTTCAACACATGACTGAGGTTATAAAATATGATCCTCCCTCCTGCGAATATCAGGTTTGACCATGACTTTGACTGTTCATAACTTTCACATCCTGATGAATATTAGGATGGTATAAAAGGCAAACCTGCATGAATTTTGATGCTCTTTCAGAATATGAGGTCACCGACATGAAATGCGAATTTTGACAAACTGACCTCATAATGGTGACTTACCTCATCCTAACTCTACAAGATGATGCACATGACTGATTTTTACCAAACCGCCCGAAAGCAAGCAACACAAGCCAAAAAGAGGTTGGGTCCCTGTTTTGCCAAGTCAAAATGGGGCGTGTTGTGTAACCACACAACTTGCCACCAAAGAAAATAAACAAATTCCAATGATTCGAGTGATGTGATCACATCCATCTATAGTGTTCTAATTCTGTCTAAGTACAAGCATCATGATCTTCTGAATGATAAAATTTCATCACGGTAATAATGCTAACAAAGGATCAGGTGTGTGCATATGATTAATTATCCTCATCTTGAAAGTAAGTTGAAAACATGAGTAACTGGTGTTAAACTACATAGTTGGAGATCATCCCTCATAGCTAACCTGGATAGAGCCTTGCTGCCAGCAGGCGTCTATAGCCCCGGCAAGGTTATCTATACAATCTCCCTAAGCAGAGCCCCACTGCTAGCAGGTGTCTATAGCCCTGGTAGAGTTACTTAGATGGCCTAATTTTATTTCTTTTCTGATTTTCTTTTTCATATTTGTATCTGATATCATCATGTCAATTCATTTGTACCAGGTATAGTCACTTGCAGCTTTAGGTTGGAGATTGTACTGGTAGCAAGGGAGTCCCTTTAGATTTTTCACTTAACACCTATACTAGTGTGTTCAACAAACCCAAGGTTGTTAGGTGTTTCATTGTGATGGATTCACTTTGACCAAGAAAAAGCACCCTGATGAAAAGATACCACTAACCTGATCATGAACACTTCTTAGAATGAATCATAACCTATATTTAAATGTGTTCTCATCACTTGAATCCTAACAATTTAATTATGTTCTAGGGTGATGAAGTGCATCATCCTGACTTACCAGAACAAGGTCCCAACCAACAAAACAAAAACAAACACAACAAAGAAACTGTACAAACAACTATACAAATATACAATATGGTACATATGACTATCATGAAGTCATTCAGGCCTGGAAATAATGTTTGAGAAACTGTCCATTGACTGGCAATGGGACATCCTCACCTGTCAAGTTCTTAAGCCTATAAGTGCTGTCTCCTAAGATCTCAAAAATCTGAAAGGGACCTATCCATAATCTATCAAAGTTACCATGATCACCTTTCTTTTCATGGGCCTTATCCCACATCAGGACTAAGTCAGATATCCTAAAAGCTTTAATTCTGGCTCTCTTGTCAAACCAGCGTTTGACAATAGCCTGATGTTTTGCAAATTGGTCAATCACTTGACTCTGTTTTTCTTCCAGGTGCATCAACTGAAGCAACCTGACTTCCTGTTTATTATTTATGCCTAGATATTCTTGGGCAAATTGTAGAGTAGGAATTTTCAAGTTTACAGGGAGGATAGGATCTACCCCATATACTAGTTGGAAGGGTGAGTTTCCTAATGCAGTTTTCATTCTAGTTCTGTCTACCCATAAGGCATATTTCATAAATGAGTTCCATTCCCTGGGATTTTTCTCTATCAATTTTCTTATGATACTCAGTAAATTCTTGTTGGTGGATTCTGCCAATCCATTTCCTTGGGGATAGTAGTTGGATGAGAACTTAAGTATGATCCCATGATCAAAAGCCCAACTTGACAATTTGGTGGAAATGAAGGCAGAACCATTATCACTTACCAATGCATAAGGAGTTCCGTACCTGGTGACAATGTTGCTCTCCAGAAACTTAATGACATCATCTGTAGTGCAAGTTTTGCTGTTGATAGCCTTAGTCCATCTAGTACAATAATCAGTAATTGTTAAAATGTACCTATGCCCTGAGGAAGACGGAGGATTGATTGGTCCTATGAAGTCCATGCCCCACTGTGCAAATGGGCGCTCTTCCATCACTGGCTGCAAGGGTTGTGCAGCATATTTCTCTCTATTAGCAGCAACCTGGCAAACATGACAACATTTAACATGATCAGTCGTGTCTTTAAAAATTGTAGGCCAGTAATATCCTGCTCTGAGGATTGCATGTGTTGTGGCCAATGCTGATCCGTGTGCCGTTCCAAACTTGTCATGTAATTCTGTCAAAACTTTATTTGCTTTTGGTTTCTCTAAGCATCTCAGGTATATTCCTTCATAATTCTTCTTAAACAAGGTTCCTCCCTTCATCATATACTTTTGGGATCTTATCTTCAAGGCTCTTCTCTGTGAAGCTTGCATTCTTGAAGGACATCTCCTAGTGATCAGGACGTGCCTGATATCTGAATACCATTCTCTCTTATCTTTCTCATTGATCACATACTGCTGACTAACGATGTTTGGATCAATTTCAGATATCATCTAGCTCAGAGCTTGTCCTCTTACCAGCTTCATTGGTGTGATCTCCATATCATATTCTTGTAATATAGTAATCCATTTGGCTCTTTTTTCACCAGGTTCACTCTGCATCAGCAGCATCTTCACTGCTGCATCCGGTACCATAGCAATCACTTTGCTTCTCAGTATGTAATGTCTAAATTTCTTTACTGCTCTGACTAATGCAAGTGCCTGTCTTTCAACATCTACATATCTCAATTCAGCATCTCTGAAAGGATAGCTCATGAAAGCAATTGGTTTCTCTTCTTTCCCTTCATTTCTTTGAGTTAACACTGCTGCTGAGGTATGCTCTGAGGCAAATGAATAGATGTAGAAATCTCTTGTGTAATCTAGGCTGATGAGGACAGGAGCATCTGAAATGGCTTTCTTTATATCTTCAAAAGTAGCCTTGGCTTCTGGTGTCCACTCAATTTGTGCATCTTTCTTCAACATGGCATTTAGTGGTCTGACAATCTTAGCAAAGCCGGTGATGAACTTCCTCACAAAATTTATCTTGCCAAAATAAGATTTAAGTTCCTTTTTGCTTCCTGGAAGTTGCAACTTCATGATGGACTCCACCCTGTCAGGATCAATGATAATTCTATCTTCTGTGATCAGGTGGCCCAGTAACTTTCCTGTTGTGACTCCAAAGATGCACTTCTTAGGATTCAAAGATATTCCATATTCTTCACATTTCTTTAGTACACTTCTGAGATTAGCAACATGATTTCCCCTTTTCTTGGAGAATACTGTCAGGTCATCCATGTAGATGACTTACATTTTCCTATTAAGCCTCTGAAGGCTATGTCCATTGCTCGCTGGAATGTAGCCCCAGCATTTATAAGTCCAAATGGCATACATCTATATGCAAATATACCCCACTTTGTGGTGAAGGCAGTTTTCAATCTGTCAATTTTATCAACCATCACTTGGTTGTATCCTGAAAAACCATCTAGGAAGGACATCATTTTGGCTCCATTTACAATCTGTAGGACTTCATCTAAGGAGGGCAAAGGACAATCGTATTTTTCTGATGCTCTGTTCAGGTTCCTGAAATCTACACATAACCTGATGTCTCCATTCTTCTTTCTGACTGGCACAAGATTTGCCACCCAAGTGGAGTGCCTTACAGGGAATATTATCCAGGCATTTAACAATTTCTTGACTTCTTCAAGGATGATTGGTTCAAGCAGAACATTGACTGGCCACTGCTTCTGTCTAAAAGGTTTTGCATCTAGCTTGAGAGGTATAGTATGAGTTATGACAGAAGTGTCATATGTCTTCAGCTCATCATAAGTCCATGCAATTACATGTATGTAATCTTTGAGTGCCTGAGTTATTCCTTCTAACTCTTCTGGTGTACAGACTTTGCCTATCAGCACATTTCTCTTTTCTTCCTTTTGTCCTATATTCACTTGTGCATATTGACCTCCATCTGCCTTGGGCAGATCCTTATGTTTAAGCATATTATCTAAATCAAAACCTCTTTCCAACTCAATCATACCTTTAGGGATCCTGTTGCTAGGCAACTCTAATATCTGATCTTCTTCCCAGACATGATCTTCCATACAATTTTCATCTATAATCTGAGCTTCAAATATGTCTCTGTTTGAAATGAAATCCAAAATGTGCTGATCATCATCAAACACCTGGAGATTAGTCACATTGTCAGGTACTGAAGGTACTGACACCAATTCTACTGAAAATCTCTTTAGACCAGATATAGACAGTGGCTCCAATGTACTGGTAGCCTGGGCAAGTGCATCTGCCCTCTAGTTCTGTTCTCTTGGTACATGAGTGATATTAAAGGCATCAAAGTCTTCAATCAGGTCCCACACTCGATGTCTATAATTTGATAGCTTTCTGTAGTTACAGGAGTAAATTCCCCTTACTTGCCTCACAACTAGTTCTGAATCTCCGAAGACATGCAGAACTTTCACTTTTTTCTTATGAGAAAACAACATTCCATGAATTAGAGCTTCATACTCTGCTACATTATTAGTACAGGGGAACTGTAATCTGTAAGCTACTAAGTAAGATTTTCCTGATGGATTAATGAGATCAATTCCCACCCCAACACCTTGCTTGGATTTAGACCCGTCAAACCTTAAGATCCAAGGCTTATCTTCAGTAGGACTTTTATCTTTAGCTGGATATCTATCTGAACGTTCTTTCTTCTTTGCAGCTCTGGCTGCTGCTCCGCCTGATATCCATTTTAACTTAGGGATGCTATCATCTTTAAGTTTCTTCTTTTCTTTATTTTGCGAGCCTGATGGCTTTTCTATTTTCTTTTCCATCTCAGCAAGAGGATGATGTTTAGGATCCGTGGTTGCATGCTTCTTCAAAATGTGTAAACATAGTGAGCAAGTCGTTTCTGAGTGAGGTGCCTCATGCAGCATACACCAACCTTTAATTAAAACCTCTTGGGGAGATTTACACTGTCGTGTCATCTTCTCTATTTCTTTTACCTGAAATTCTTTGAACTTGGTCAGGTCACTGCCTTTGTCTTCATCAGACAATTCATAATCTGGTTCCTATTGTGATGTTCACAACACTCCCCATTATGCTCCTTAGCAAAATGGGAACCCCTGCTGATGTTTTGCCTTTTGCTTCTGCTTGTGTTTGTCTGCTTTCTGGCGGTTTGGTAAAAATGAAGGTCAGGTGCATCATCATCATGATATTAGATGAGGTAGGTCATCATCATGAGGTCAGTTTGTCAAAGTTCATATTTTGTTTCTATGACCTCATATTTAAAAAGAGCTTGAAATTCCATGCAGGTTTGCCTTTTACTTCACTTGAAAATTCGTCCATATGTGGAAGTTATGCACAGTCAAAGTTTTGGTCAAACCTGATAATCGCAAGTGATCATCATATTTTTTTCATGTTATCAAGGTCATCATGATCTTGGTCTATCACCTGATAAAAATCATGCAGTCGCAATATCCAAACGTCAATCTTAGGTGGTAGTGCCCTTTACCCGTCAAAAGGCCTTGTGCGCATCGTGAGCATCATGATTTTTTTAGGAGGGTCATATTTTATAAACTTGGTTTTGCTGTATGAAGACATCATCATCATATTTGAAACGCCCCCCCGATAATATCCTGAGGTTCAAATATCATGATGACGTCAACTTTAAGTCACGGTAAGTTTCCCCCGTCGAGCGGTCTTTCGCATCGCGAGCATCATGATATTTTTGCATCGCCTAATATTATAATATCATGCTGATAATATAAGATCACCCTGACTTAGAAAATCCGCCATCGGCATATTTGCATGATCATGATCATCATCCTGATCTTTCACAAGAGGGTCATATTCGCTGAATTCGCTAAGTGATGGAGACATCATCATGATATTCGATAAAGAGGATCATCATATTCATATCCTCCTGATCTCCTTTTGCATGATCATGATGATCACCCTATCTATTAAGGGAAGGTGATATTCCATTCTTCAACAGCATGATCATATTTTTGAAAATCACCCTAGCGCTAACCTGATGATGACCTCAACTCATCCTCATGCTCCGAAGCGAAATATGATGATGGCGTCATCATGATAATTCGATGAGGAGGATCATCATATTTTTATCCTATCATATTGTCAAGATCATCATGATCTTGTTTGTTCACCCGACATTTCGTAAAGTCCTCCTGCCGAGAAATACAACCTTTTGCTAATATCCTGATGATGATGATCATCATCATCACATTTCCCTTCGGCAGGATATGTTCCAAAACATGATCCGGTTAGCGAAACATCCTGATGACGTCATATTCTAAGTTTAACAAAGGCTCCAGATATCATGATGACGTCATCCCGATCTGATAAACGAAGAAGCAAATATCCTGATGAGGATGATCATCATCATCACATTTCCCTTCGGCAGGATATTTCCCAAACACGATCCGGTTCGCGAATATGATGATGACGTCTTATTCTAAGTTCGACAAAAGCCCCAAATATGATGATGATCATCATCATCCTGATCTTTCGAGAGGGTTGCCTTGGCTGCAAAGGGGTCGCATTACATTCATCATCCTGATCATGCTCCTTAGGTGACCCGATATTGTAATTATCCCCTGATCTTAACTGAACATGATGATGACGTCATCTTTTGCATTTTAATGAATCCCGAATATGACAATGACGTCACCATCATTTTACTTTCCTCAGCAGCAGGATCATATTCCATGTCCTCCTATTCTTCTTCAACATGATGATGATGATGATGTTGTTCTTTTCCCCAATATACAGAAGCGAAATATGATGATGACGTCATCTGGACCTTCGGAAGGGAGAGCATCATATTTCCAGAATATCATGCTGATTATGTGAATGTCAGCCAACATGTTTTTTTTTGACACACCGATAGCGATAGTCATGCCGATGGGCAGGAAATGAGGCGATGGAATTTTAAAGTGTTTTTTTGGCGCCTGTGGTATTTTCCCGGTCAGCGATAGTTGACCTGATGAATTTTAAGCGGTCTGAATGCGTTTTGGGCGCATTTGAGGAGTATTCTGGATCCGATCTCTGTGATTTTGCGCAGTCACCTGGATTTAAATGATTATTGTAATTTCTTGCTATTTATGTGATAAATGTAATACTTATTGCTTGTCTTGTCTTGCAGGCTTGCAGTTGAGGAAGCAGCTGTAAAGTCAACACAGTGACCTCATGGAGGAAGGAAATCTAATCTCAGGAGCAGGAAGATAAGGATGAAGTACGAGAAAGTCAAGGCCATTCAAGTGAAGGACAGAGTTGCAGCTGAAGGTATTACTACAACAGACAAACAAAAGTTATTACCCAGCTGCCGAAACTTCTCAGAAGGGGCAATATTTCACCCAGATTTGACACTGCTCAGAGATATTTTGAAGAGCTGGTTCACCTGTATTTATTGCTGTAACCAGGGGTTTGAACCAGGGGTTCAGTTAGGTTTTTGCTGTAGTGAGGACAATCAGAATGTCTTTATATTGTGCCTCTCTACACTGTAATACTTTACAACAGGGATTTTAGGAAAACAACAGTGGCTACACAGGATTTTTTTTCTTTTAGAAGCATACAGCAAGTTAGCATAGCTTAGAAGTAGAAGAAGGAGGTCACCTGTTTGTCTGCAATAAGGTGCGCGTGGAATGTCTGGCTGCCTTACTGTATCTGTAAAGCTTGTAAGTTCTCTGTAGTATGATCAATGAAACTAAGAGTCATTCCTACATTGTAAATCATATATGACTATTCGTTTCTAATACAATAGAATCTGGAGTTCTGCATCTATCTTCTGAGTGTTCTCCTGCCCTTCTTTGTGTTTTGAAATATTTTCTTTGAGAGCTTGCAATTTTAAATGTATGTTTGTGAAAATGCTCAGAACTTACATTTAAGGTTTTTACTGTGGATTTGATCAAATTACTGTGGTATTTACATAGTGCATAACAGAAACAATTAGATCCTTCGGTAGATTAATGAGGTATAGATTAGATCTTTCTAACTTTTCCCAACCCATCTGAAATATTTAGCTGAAAACGTAGAAATCTAAAGGAAATTGTCTCAAATTTGAAGAAGCATGTATAACAGAGCTATAAGTAGACAGTTTTCATAAATAGATAAAGAAGAAAGTTGCAAAAATTCAAGAAAACCATCTAAAACCTGCAGCACAGTAACACTTTTTATGCAAAGGAATGAAAAGTATTGACATATCTCATGACCTTTTTGCATATTCTTAGTCCAGTAAACCACCAAACAAACCTAAACTACGTAAGGCCCCTTGAACATTATAGCTTCACATTGACCAACTGAACTTGACCAACCAAACCATTGTAGACTTGGGATTAGTTGAATCTCAAATGATTCCTTCTTATCTTTCAAGTATAGTTTCAGTTCATTATATGTGAATTTTAACTTATTGTTATGATTGCATCAAAACGATCATCAACAGTTTTCTGGTGCTAGAAGGAGGGCATGATTTGGTTTAGGGTTAAAATTAAAATTTTGAGTTTTAAATGTTATATTCTGAGATATGTTAGATCTCATAAAATTTCAAAGGCCTAAAAAGTTGAAAGAGGGTCCCATTTTTTAATGGACTCATATGGGGACAGTTTTCAAGTTGACATTCCTTCATTTCAAAAGGTTTTGAATAACCAGCTTTATCCTAAAAATTTATATAGCTATGGTTTATTTGGAAAGTGTAGGATACATAAGTCCGCAGAGCATGGTGAGCTTAATTGTATAGCTTTCCTTACAAGATTAGATTTATATTTGAAAGGACTAATCTCTCTCTCAGATGTGTATAAGGCTAAAAGTTGGCAGGGAAATGAGGAGATTATTGAGCGACAGGAGGATGCAGCATCAACGGTCATTAAATGTGCAGAGGATACAAAGATGGAACCAATGCTAGGAATAAAGGATAATAAGATCTCTTGGCAGGAATCATGTGATGGTAAGAAAAAAAATCTGTCTTTTCGTCAGGATCCGGCTGTGATTAAAGTTAGTGAAAAGTATAAATATCCTAAAAAATGTAGAGAAGAAATCATAGCTCATGTCCCTTTTCTAGATAATAAGCAAAAAGGATTTAATGAAAAAGAAAAGGAAAGTGGGGTTCATCTTGATACATTTGATAAATATATAGAACTACTAAGGAATATTTGTCAAGAAGAAACCTCTGGGTCTGACCTGAAAAGTTTTAACGAACATGATTTGGCAAAGAAATGTAAACAAGCATTGGCAAAATTAAAATACACTAAAACTGATAGGATCCCTACTGTAGAAACTAGTGAAGTCATAGAAAAGAAAGTAAATCCTAGTGTTACACCTGACTTCTTTAAATTGAATGATCAAAATCAAGATTGTTGCAGGTCAATAAGATTAGACTCTTCACTGAATGATAAATATGAGTCATCTGATGAACAATTCTTGAAAGAAGAGGATACAGAGGATCATGTAACTGCTGTGCATAATCAGACATCACCCCCATGCCATGTTGAAAATAAAACAGGGGAGTACTCCTGTCAATCAAAAGATGTTGTCCCACCTTTACTCTCAAGTGATTTAGAAATGATTAATTTCTGTATGTCAGATTATGATGATGAAGATACTTACTTAAGTGCTGATGTGCAGGAAACTAATGAGAACATTGAGAGGTTTGCTAAATTTGAGGATAAACTGAACATCCAGAATGAAGGAATGAAGCTGGATGAAGATGAAGAAATGATACATCTAGAGTCATTCATCTTTCAACTTAAAAAAGGACTAGACATAGAGCTGGGCAATGAAAATGCAGAGCTAAATGAAAAGCCAGCTATCAATAAACAAGTGTGTTCCACAGAGCTAAAGGCACATCAGGTTGTCTCTTTCCTTTCCTTAGTAAACAATGATAAATGCTATTTTGATTATGGAAATTCAAGAGATAGGACTTGCATATGGATTAATCATAAACCTGATGAGCTGCCTCAGTTATTAGTCATTAAGAGCTATTCTGATAAACACAATGAATCTAGAATACCAGATTTTTTTTCAGAATTCAAAGATAAATCTGCTATGATGAGGACCATAACTAGTACCCTGTTACTCCTGCACAACCTAAAGAAATATGCAAGTAGGGGTGTTTTTGGGTCTTTTTCCTGGGTTTCTAATTGCCTTGTAGAGGCTTGTATATAGTCTGGTAGGGTAGTTGTTTTTGTTTTTGTGTTCTTCTTTTGCTGTTTTCTTTTTAGGTTAGTTGTTTGCATAGTTCCTTTTTGTTTGTTTTTGCTTTTTGTTTCTTTCTGTTTGTATAGTTTTTTCTTTTGTTGTGTTGTTTGTACAGCCTGTTTGTTTGGTTTGATGGTTGTCTCCTCAGCAGGGATCTTTATTTTACTTTAGAGTATTAAGGAGCAAAACTAGCAACCATTCAAAACAGTATAAAATTTAGGATATTCAGGTTAACCATTTGCAATTTACACATAATTTGTCACTGTCATGAATGTAGAGAGTTGTTCATCTTCTGAAGTTTTGTATTCAATAAATGTGATTGAGAATTCGAAGCAGGTTTCTCACAATGACACACCTAAAATCCTTGGGTTTGTTGAACTTACCAGTGTAGATATTAGGTGAAAAATTAGAGGTCACCCTTGCTACCATTACAATTCTCAGCTTAATTTCAGCAAGTGTCCACTCCTTGCATCATGAAGTTACAAATTGCTATATCTTATGAAATCTTTCAAAATTAGAAAACAAAATAAATAAATAAATAAATAAAGCGGATTATACTGAAAATCTAGATTAAGCCATCTAAGTAACTCTATCGGGGCTATGGACGCTCGCTGGCAGTGGGGCTCTACTTAGGAGAATTGTAACGATAACCTTGCCAGGGCTATAGACGCTCGCTGGCAGCAAGGCTCTATCCGGTCGGCTATGAGGGAATATCCTCACCTACGTAGGCTAATGTCAGTCACTGGTTTGTTCAACCGATCTTCAAGATGAGGATAATTAATCACGTGCACACAACTAAACTGAAAATGGAAGTTCATGCATCTTTATTGAATACTTTGAGTCTCAAGCTGAATAGTAATTTGCAGGAAAGATAGTTGGAAGTTATGAGTTCATTTCATCTAGTTTCCTTGAACACTATGAATTTAATTGTTTTGTTTTGGTTGCTAGTTGTTGTGATGTTCACAACATGCCCCATTATGCTCCTTAGCAAAATGGGGACCCCTGCTGATGTTTTGCCTTTTGCTTCTGCTTGTGTTTGTCTGCTTTCTAGCGGTTTGGTAAAAATGAAGGTCAGGTGCATCATCATAATGATATTGGATGAGGTAGGTCATCATCATGAGGTCAGTTTATCAAAGTTCATATTTTGTTTTTGTGACCTCATATTTAAAAAGAGCTTGAAATTCCATGCAGGTTTGCCTTTTACTTCACTTGAAAATTCGTCCATATGTGGAAGTTATGCACAGTCAAAGTTTTGGTCAAACCTGATAATCGCAAGTGATCATCATATTTTTTTCATGTTATCAAGGTCATCATGATCTTGGTCTATCACCCGATAAAAATCATGCAGTCGCAATATCCGGACGTCAATCTTAGGTGGTAGTGCCCTTTACCCGTCAAAAGGCCTTGTGCGCATCGTGAGCATCATGATTTTTTTAGGAGGGTCATATTTTATAAACTTGGTTTTGCTGTATGAAGACATCATCATCATATTTGAAACGCCCCCCCGATAATATCCTGAGGTTCAAATATCATGATGACGTCAACTTTAAGTCACGATAAGTTTTCCCCGTCGAGCGGTCTTTCGCATCGCGAGCATCATGATATTTTTGCATCGCCTAATATTATAATATCATGCTAATAATATAAGATCACCCTGACTTAGAAAATCCACCATCGGCATATTTGCATGATCATGATCATCATCCTGATCTTTCACAAGAGGGTCATATTCGCTGAATTCGCTAAGTGATGGAGACATCATCATGATATTCGATAAAGAGGATCATCATATTCATATCCTCCTGATCTCCTTTTGCATGATCATGATGATCACCCTATCTATTAAGGGAAGGTGATATTCCATTCTTCAACAGCATGATCATATTTTTGAAAATCACCCTAGCGCTAACCTGATGATGACCTCAACTCATCCTCATGCTCTGAAGCGAAATATGATGATGGCGTCATCATGATAATTCGACGAGGAGGATCATCATATTTTTATCCTATCATATTGTCAAGATCATCATGATCTTGTTTGTTCACCCGACATTTCGTAAAGTCCTCCTGCCGAGAAATACAACCTTTTGCTAATATCCTGATGATGATGATCATCATCATCACATTTCCCTTCAGCAGGATATGTTCCAAAACATGATCCGGTTAGCGAAACATCCTGATGACGTCATGTTCTAAGTTTAACAAAGGCTCTGGATATCATGATGACGTCATCCCGATCTGATAAACGAAGAAGCAAATATCCTGATGAGGATGATCATCATCATCACATTTCCCTTCGGCAGGATATTTCCCAAACACGATCCGGTTCACGAATATGATGATGACGTCTTATTCTAAGTTCGACAAAAGCCCCAAATATGATGATGATCATCATCATCCTGATCTTTCGAGAGGGTTGCCTTGGCTGCAAAGGGGTCGCATTACATTCATCATCCTGATCATGCTCCTTAGGTGACCCGATATTGTAATTATCCCCTGATCTTAACTGAACATGATGATGATGTCATCTTTTGCATTTTAATGAATCCCGAATATGATGATGACGTCACCATCATTTTCCTTTCCTCAGCAGCAGGATCATATTCCATGTCCTCCTATTCTTCTTCAACATGATGATGATGATGATGTTGTTCTTTTCCCCAATATACAGAAGCGAAATATGATGATGACGTCATCTGGACCTTCGGAAGGGAGAGCATCATATTTCCAGAATATCATGCTGATTATGTGAATGTTGGCCAACATGTTTTTTTTTGACATGCCAATAGCGATAGTCATGCCGATGGGCGGGAAATGAGGCGGTGGAATTTTAAAGTTTTTTTTTGGCGCCTGTGGTATTTTCCCGGTCAGCGATAGTTGACCCGATGAATTTTAAGTGGTCTGAATGCATTTTGGGCACGTTTGAGGAGTATTCTGGATCCGATCTCTGCGATTTTGCGCAGTCACATGGATTTAAATGATTATTGTAATTTCCTGCTGTTTATGTGATAAATGTAATACTTATTGCTTGTCTTGTCTTGCAGGCTTGCAGTTGAGGAAGCAGCTGGAAAGTCAACACAGTGACCTCATGGAGGAAGGAAATCTGATCTCAGGAGCAGGAAGATAAGGATGAAGTGCGAGAAAGTCAAGGCCATTCAAGTGAAGGACAGAGTTGCAACTGAAGGTATTACTACAACAGACAAACAGAAGTTATTACCCAGCTGTCGGAACTTCTCAGAAGGGGCAATATTTCGCCCAGATTTGACACTGCTCAGAGATATTTTGAAGAGCTGGTTCACCTGTATTTATTGCTGTAACCAGGGGTTTGAACTAGGGGTTCAGTTAGGTTTTTGCTGTAGTGAGGACAATCAGAATGTCTTTATATTGTGCCTCTCTACATTGTAATACTTTACAACAGGGATTTTAGGAAAACAACAGTGGCTACATAGGATTTTTTTTCTTTTAGAAGCATACAGCAAGTTAGCATAGCTTAGAAGTAGAAGAAGGAGGTCGCCTGTTTGTCTGCAGTAAGGTGCGCGTGGAATGTCTGGCTACCTTACTGTATCTGTAAAGCTTGTAAGTTCTCTGTAGTATGATCAATGAAACTAAGAGTCATTCCTACATTGTAAATCATGTATGACTATTTGTTTCTAATACAATAGAATCTAGAGTTCTGCATCTATCTTCTGAGTGTTCTCCTGCCCTTCTTTGTGTTTTGAAATATTTTCTTTGAGAGCTTGCAATTTTAAATGTATGTTTGTGAAAATGCCCAGAACTTACATTTAAAGTTTTTACTGTGGATTTGATCAAATTACTGTGGTATTTACATAGTGCATAACAGAAACAATTAGATCCTTCGGTAGATTAATGAGGTATAGATTAGATCTTTCTAACTTTTCCCAACCCATCTGAAATATTTAGCTAAAAACGTAGAAATCTAAAGGAAATTGTCTCAAATTTGAAGAAGCATGTATAACAGAGCTATAAGTAGACAGTTTTCATAAATAGATAAAGAAGAAAGTTGCAAAAATTCAAGAAAACCATCTAAAACCTGCAGCACAGTAACACTTTTTATGCAAAGGAATGAAAAGTATTGACATATCTCATGACCTTTTTGCATATTCTTAGTCCAGTAAACCACCAAACAAACCTAAACTACGTAAGGCCCCTTGAACATTACAGCTTCACATTGACCAACTGAACTTGACCAACCAAACCATTGTAGACTTGGGATTAGTTGAATCTCAAATGATTCCTTCTTATCTTTCAAGTATAGTTTCAGTTCATTATATGTGAATTTTAACTTATTGTTATGATTGCATCAAAATGATCATCAACAGTTCCATGAAGCAATCACTACCAGGAGTGATCTTTTCTTTTCTCGCATCATTTATCAGGTCTGACACTAGAATCTCTTCTATTGTCAGGATATGATCTTCATCATGATCTGCTGACCCTTCTGTTCTTGCAGAAGACAGATAAGAATTAGTATCATCATCATCATCAGATGTAACACTCGCCTCAGAATATGATGATGATGCTTCACTATATGTCTGCTCCAGTATCATCATGTCTAAGCATGGTTCACAAGTCTTTTCTGAGTGTGCTTCGCTGTGTAATCTGCACCATCCATCAATCAAAATATCATTAGCAGATATATTTAATAATTGACAACGTTTTACCTGAGTAGATAGATGCATCTCAAAATCTCTGAAGCGATTCATTTCATTTTCATTATCAGGATCATTATTAAGTTCTATAACTGACATGTCCTCATGATAATCATCATCATGATGATGACAAACATCAAGCATCAGGATCTCTTCTATTTTAATAGTCTGCGGCCTGATGCAATAAACTCCAGGTTCTACGTTCACGTACATGATCTCATTTGTTTTGTTGTACTCTGTGATCATATGTTTCATCCTAGGTTCAGCATCAATCCTGATTTGATTAGGTATACCCTTCCATGGTAACCACATGTGACTGAAATCTGTAGACATATATCCATTAAGTGTTTTGGACCAGTCTCTGCTAAGCAACATCCCATAAGTATCAGGTATGTCAACTACCTGAATGTCAATGTAATACTGGATCCTAGGATCTGATGCTAACTGCATGTGGATGTGAGTTAGTTCTCCTACTACACTTACTTCTATCTTGTCTAATTGAGTGACCTTCTTTAAGGATTTAGCAGGATGCAGTCCTAAAGCATTACATATTGACAAAGGCATAACATTCGTTGAGGCTCCTGAATCAACCAAATAGTTGTGCAAGTTCTTGCTAAACATTCTTATGGTGAGGAGAAACGGAGGTGATTCAGTTTTATCCCTATACAAGGTCATATGGGAGGTTTCAGCAGCTTGGACTGTAGCTGACACTTTAGGCTTGATAATATTATCCTTAGCAGCATGATCTTTGCCATTGGATTGACTTGAAAGATGACTATCTCTTTAGGAGTAGGATCATCTAGTGACTTCATGAATGCTTTTTTGATGGCAGGAGTTTTCAGTAACTCCGATAAGGACAGGCTGATCTTAATTTTCTTCATTTCATCAGCCAAATAGCTGACTAACTTGTCAGACTCATGAGGTGCATTTACAATCTTTGATCTAGTGTTTTGAGGTGACAAGTATTGAGCATTCACCTTGGGAAATCTAGGGTTATTGCTAGCCTTAGGATCAGGAGGTGTGTTGAAATTGTTTGGAGGTAAAGATGATGTCAACGGACCGGAAGGTCGGTTGGCATTACTTCTCAAGTTATAATTGTGCTTACCAGGATATTGCTGCTGATACGCATGTACTTCCTCATGCTCTCTTGCAGGTTCATTTTCATCCTCAAAGGGAAAAACATAGTTTGTTTCAAAGGTTAAGGTAGATTCCTCACAGGTCTAGTCATAACTTGGATGAGGTTGATTAGTGTACATTTCTAGCACAAAAGCTGAGTCATATCCACAAGGAACAATCTCATTTCCTTCTGTCTGAGGTGGATTTCCAGAAGTGTTAGACACTTCAGTCTGAAAGATGCTGGCAGCAATCCTAAATTGTGGACAATCTAGTTCTGCATGTGCATTTGCATTGTGGATCCTACACCAATTGGTAAGGGCTGCCTCAGCAAGGTTGACTCTAGTAGTCTGTTTGGATTCACCAGGAGGCTGATTGTCTAGGGGTGATGGTAAGGAACCATTGTTTGGCCTGGAGTTCCATACTCTAGGCTGTCTAGGAGGATTATTGTTATTTCCACCATTATTGTTGAAGTTATTGTTGTTATATCCTCTGTCAGGATAATTTGGTCTGTCATTGGAATAATTTCTATTCTGACCTGACTGTGAATAAAACCCTTGATTTCTCAAATGTGTTACTTCTGTGGTGAGTTTTCTGAGTTGAGCAGAAATTTCTTTGATTTCCTCCTTTTCCTCTTGAGCTTTGGCCACTACATTTTTAGTTTGAGGCTTGAAAAAAGAAGATCCATGGTTACTGTTGGATAGATCAGTACCCTGAGGCATCTGAGCATGTGCAGGATATTGTGGCAATTGGCCATTTCCATTAGGAGGAGGTATAATGCTCAGTGGAGGTACTTGCAAAGGTGCAGGCATGACTGCTGGAGGTATCACTGCCCCATTAGGATATTGTGCAGGATATTGTGGTGAATACGGTGCAGGATATTATGACTGCATGCCAGGCAAAGTAGGGAATACTATATTTGGAGTAGGAGCAGGTATATATTGTTGATTTACCTTGATAGCTTCTTGAAAAACTCCTGTCAATGTAGTGATCTATGGATGTGTTCTCCTGATGAACATGGAAGTTAATGGATCCAGGGCTGAATAATAGATACTCCTGGCAGCAGCATCAACTACTACATATGGGGCAACTAGCTTGGACAACATTTTCTGGAACCTAGAATTGAAATTAGCGATAGGCTCATTCTCAAATCTTTTGATTGTAGCAAACATATGGTAATTCATAGATGGATCGATAGGGACCTTGAACCTGTCAAGAAAAGATTTTTCTAAGATAGCCCACGAACCGACAGAAGATTGGCCAAGACTAATGAACCAATTATAAGCCTCTTCCCCTGAGGAAAAAGGAAATAATCTGCACACCACGTCCTGATGCTCTATTCTGGCTCTGCAGCAAGCTTCTTTAAATGTCTTGATATGATCATCAGCATATTGATAAGGATGATATTTTGGACAAAGTTTGTCCAGATTCTTTGGTAACTCATGATATGTATTAAAAGTCAAAGGTGACTCTGCTGCAAAGAAAGACATTGCAACCTGAGGAGGTTGAGCTGGTGGTGCAGCTGGCTGAGGTTGAACTAAAGGCACACCCTGAGGTTGAACAGGAGGTGTCGCGGATATCCTAGAAGGTATTTGCAAACCAACAGGAGTTACAGGAGGAGGTTCTGGTGAAGCTTTAGATGCACTAGACCCTAGAGTATGATGAATATCTACAGTCCTAGGTCTGAAACCTCTAACAGGCAATTCTTCAAAAATCTCACTAGGTCTAGACCTGGTATTTATCCTGTGAGCCAGGTTTCTCGATTTGGAGGTAGATTGGCTGAAACTTTGCAAATATTGGCTAAATTTTACTGGATGAGGTGATATTTATGATCAAATGGCAAATCAAACTGGATATTTACGAAATATTTGCGAAGATACTGCAAATATGACAGGATATTGGGGTATCTTGACCCGTAACACGAGATCTCAAGTGTCTAAGGCTTAAATTCTTTAAAACTTAAACAAATTTACGTATCTTTGGCTGATATTTAGTGAATTCAGAAAGATCTACTATAAAGCTTGCAATATTTATGTGAGATCTGGAAATCTTTACATAGAATGAACACATACAAACTTCTCACAGTAAATATTTACGTAATTTACTAAAATTCATAGATGATCCGAGGTTACCTTACTCTATGCGTCATCAAACCTGAAAATAATGATGATGAGCATGGTCTTCCAGACCTACCCTCCTTCTAGCACCAATTTATGTTGGTCATGATGTTAGTCACAAACAAACATAGAATAAAAGTGCACATTAACCTTTATTCATCTTGAAAGATACAGTGAATTCAGAGAATTCATGATCCCAAGTCTCCGGTGATTAGGTCTTAATCGACTGACGTTACTCAGTGGTTAATGTGACTTGCTGTTTCCATTTTGGGGCCTTACATGAAAATGTACCATCATCATGACGTTCCTGTAGAAATTCTTTACAGAGAAGTCAAATTATGCAGTTATTTGATGAAAAGATGTAAAATACCTCAATCTTTGCATGATATTTTCAATTGTGCATGCTTAGTGTTCAAATATGCTAAATATTTGCTATTATCTACGAGATGTCTGCATATTTGGTGTTGTTTGCTTAAGATTATCAGTTTATTTGCAATTGTGACAGTGAAATGCTCTGAAATTGAAAGAAATTAAAGGGAATACTTCTAATTATGTTGAACCTTTAGCTTTTGATCCACATACATGCTTGATACTGTCATGAGGAGAAGAAATCAAACCATATGTTCACCAGGACATTCCACAGCTAGATACAGTTGATGCAAACTTTAGAGGTTAATGAATGAAAACAATATATGAAACATGATGAGCACTCCAAGGGATGCAGCAAATCAAAGCATATATCTAGAATTCAAACACAGATTACTCAAGATTTACGAAGATTTGTAATCAGAATACTCTTCTCTTTCATTAAGTATGCAAAAAACATGTACATATACAGCAGCTTTGAAATGAGCCCTGAATATTTCAGCAAACAGATTTCAATTAAGTTTCTGAATGTTTACAACAAGGCATTCCACTACCTTTTATAGAATAAGGTGAGGAATCTGTTACAAAAGATCTACGATCTTGATTCATCAATACGAATCTACGGTCATAAGTCATGACTTGTCAATTCACACAAAATGGCACAAGTTGCCAGCTAGCAACTATCTATATTACTTATGCAAATATCCCCTTCATGATGTATCTCCATCATGTTCTTCAGCTGATTCATGCGGGTCATCATCATGTGCATCGCTTCCTGAACCTTTGCTATCCTGATGATGATGCTGCATATGGGGCTGCATGCTGCTCCGGACCTGTTCGTATGACTGCACAACTTGATCTATTCCTCCGCCATCTTGAGTCTTTGCCTTGATAATGGCGTGCTTGTGTGCTTCATACTTATCCCTGCTGTTGTCCAGCTTATTCTTTCTGTCCTGCAGTGTTTCGTTATAGCTCTCCATCTTGACCTTGATTCTCATTATTTTATTTATTACTTCTTCTGTCAAGTGGATGAGTGGACCATCTGCTTCCATTTGGAAGTTGTTGTGCAGAGCTTTAAGGGCAGAGTCTTCATCTTGATTCTCTATGTTTCCCTCTACTTTGCCTTCTAGTGTTTCTAGCATCTCTGCTTCAATTCCCATTAGGTCCCGCAACTTCATGCTGATCTCCCTCAGCTTATTGTTGCATCTCTTGAGGACTCCGCATTCAAACTGCACATCCTTGTACCAGATGTCTATTAATAGTGCAGTATTATTATTCAATACCTACTTACTGATAAGTAGTTGTGGGTTTATCTTCCTTATTTCTCCCAACAGGCTGACGACTCTCTCCAGTTTATAAGACCTTTTCCCAGTCTGCATCTGCAATTTGTCCACCTTGGTCTTGGAGTCACTCAAAATACTCCACCTCTTCAAAGAGGCCTTCATTATTTCAACAGCATCATCCAATGTGGATGACATCCATTTTCTTATTACGGACACCTCATGCTTCATGAGGTCCAATTTATTTACCTCTTCCTGAGAAATGGTAGTCAATGGGACTGCAGCTTCACTTGTAGTATCATCAGGATTGGTCAATCCTTTGATATATGCATGCAACTGAGCAATGTGCTCTTTATGTTGCTTATTTTTCTCCTTCTCTCTTTTCACTTTCTGAATTAGAGAGTCTATAATGTCCTTTCCCTCCTAACCTTCCTGGTCCTCATTAGCGAAACCTAAATCAACTGTACTGATCTGAAATTCAACAACAGTGATTTTACCTTTTTCCTTCTCCACCGCAGGTATAGCAATTTGTGAGGTTCTTCTCCCTGTCACCGGATCTCTTTTGATGGCCAATGTCATCCTGGCCTTCCTCTTGGGCTTCATTATATCTGCAGAGAATAGGGTGGAGACGTCGAACTCTTGAATTTCAATCTCTTCCTCAACATTTACCTCCTTTTCTAACCATGGAGGCACCTGATCATGTTTTTCAGCATCATGGTGCTATTCACCCATATCTCTCATTTCTATCAACAAGGGTTGTGGAGATGGTGATTTTTCCTTTTCTCCCTCTTGATGCTCGGCTTGCTGCTGATCCTGTGGTGCCTCCTCCTATTGAGGAGCTTCCTTTTCTAGGGGAGCATCTTCTCGGTGTGGGGAACCCTGTGGTGTACCTGTATGTAGATCATGATGATCATGATCTTTCTCCATCATTACTTCACCTGTCCCTAGTTCTTCCCCTTGTGGAGGTTGATCATCCTCCTTTGGTTTTTCTGTTTCTGGTGGTATGTCCACCGTACCGAACATCGTAGGATCTACCTGAGGTGATGGCATCTGTTCTATAGCTGCTATTTGTTCCGTGCTTGCACTATCTACCTCTTGTGCTTTAGCAGCTAGATCCTCTATTTCTTCCTTCTTCTCATCAGCCTTTATTTCTTGGGCCTCTACTATAGCAGGTCCTACTGATGTATCCCGTGGGCTTTGTTGGCCTGATTCAAGAGCATGGCCTTCTGCCTTTGCCATCTCTATCTCCTCTGTTGGGTGGCCCTTATCAGGTGATCCTGCTGGTTGTTCAGGACTTGCATCCTATTTCTCTGTTAAATCCACCACCATAGGACTTGTCACCTCAGTGATCAATGTATCTAGCCCTATGTCCTGAGCTACCTACTCTGGGCTCTTTTCTGGCTCTTCCTCTGCTTGTTTCATCTCCTCAAGTACTGATTGAACAGATGGAGGCTTATGAGGAGTCATACTGATGCCAGTAGCCAGTGTTTCCATCTTCTTTGTAGACACATCCTGCACAACCTCATCATCAGACAAGTTGATAGTCTCTTCCAGCGAGACATGTCCTTCTGCTTGTGTCTGTGATGCTTCCTTTTGTTGCTCTTCAGCAAGTTCAATTTTGAACTTGACAATGGTAGGAAGTGGAACATTGTGCTAAAGTTCCTTCTGCACTTCACTACCTGCCCCTTGTAATTGTGTAGGGGGGTGACTTATCTCACCTCTCATGGAGGTTCTTGGTTTCTTAGGTGTGGTGGGAACCAGCACCTGTGGAGCTCTCCTCTTTCTTCTTATTATCAGTGGAGCTTCTTCTTCCTCAAGCTCCTCCTCCATGAGGATATCTTTTCCTGGTTGTTTGGATGACTGACCCACTTCTTGGGTCTCTGTGATTCCAGCCTCTGATGTCTTGGTTTTCTTGGGCTTTGGAGGAGAATCTGATTCTGATCCTGATCCGGCTGCCTCCTCCACTGTGAATACTGCCCTTTCAATTATGACCCCTTTGGGTCCCTTTTCCACCTTCTTGCCCCTTGGGGACCTTTTGCTAGGCTGTTGTGGTGGAGGGATCCTCTCTCCCTTAGTCTTCCTCTTCTCCAGCAGGAAGTCGTCATATTCATCTACAGGGATGTCCTTCCCCTTCTTCTTGTTGTCCACCGTGATGGCAACACCCTTCTTCTTCAATGCCTCTACCTGTGCATCTACCCAAGCTTGGGTCAAGTGTAGGGTTCTGGCAAGGAATGGGTCTAAGGACATGTGCTCCTGCATGGTGAGGTTAGGCATAGAGATGGTATCATTATAAATCTTTTTCTGCTCATACTCATCTGCCATTATCCTGCCATCATCATTCTTCAGCTGCTGAGGGAGGGAGATGCAGTCAAATGTCCTAATCTGGTTCAGAGTCAACCTCTGATACCTCCTTCGCCTGGCTTCTGCCTCATCTTCGCAGTCAGCCCAAAAATCCTCTAGCTGCCTCTGGTGAATAGGCTTCCCTAGGATCTTCTGTACCCTGCCGTAAGGATCATATGGTCTTGTTATTGGGAAAGGCAGTAAATTCATCTTATTCAGAGTGACCATCACCTTCTTTATACTATCAGAGTCAGGGCACATGTAGTTGCCGATGCTGACTAGGAACAAAATTGGTGGCAGCTTCTTGGCATCCTTATACATTTGTATCATGGTGGAGCCCTGCCTGACAAATTCCATTAACACTACTGCATCTGTAGGATATCTTGGCAGCATCAGGGGATGTCCTTCAAAACCCTCTATCCTGATATAGGAAAGGTGGCAAATTGTATGTACCATGCCCCATGCCTGTACACTGCCTCTTGAGCTTCCATTCTCAATCTTTTGGTTATGTCATCTTCCATGGTCCTTACCAGATGCATAGAGAATGCATCATTGGCCAGTTTGTAATCCTTGATATAGTTGGTTCTTTGCAGCTGGGGATGATGATCCCATATATATGCAACATTTGTGCCTGTGAGTTTTCCATCTGTTACTAAGGCATCAAAAGTGCCCCTATAAGCACAAGAATACACAATATAGGAGGTCATGTAGAAGGTACAATCTGAATCTCCTAGGCTCATCAACTGCTCATGCAGAGCATCACTTATTATTTGGCCCCACAGTGGCTTGATGTCTGAATACAGACACATCATTATGATTCCATACATCCAGTCTCTGAAATCACCAGCATCAGGCTGGCCAGTCACTCTTTTCAGGAGGGCAATCATGTACTAGTACTCCTCACTGAAATCATACTTGAACAGGTGCACTGGGAGCTTAGCCGCTGCATTATACATGCTATTCTCGGCCCGCCAAGCATACATGTTCTTTCTGGCTGACTTCTTGTTGGCCTCATATTCTCTTTCAGACTTTTTCAAGTCTACACTCTTGACTTTACTGCCCATTGGCAGTCCAAATGTTCGGGAGAGACCCTTGATGGATAGGTCTGCATACACCCTCCCATGCTTCACCACCTGCCTCGTCTGAGGGTTATAGTTCCAGGCACACTCAATGACAAGCTCTAGCAACTCCATAGAGTATGGGAAACCAGCAGCGTTCCACATACCTGACACAAATACCGCATCCAAAGCAGGGCTCTTGTCATGCCCATCATTCAACTTGGCTAACCAGGCTTCCAGATTTGTACTCCCCTGATGGGTGTCTGAAATTGCCCCATATTTAAACATGACCCCTCTCTATGAAGAGAACATTGGCCTACTTGATTCCTCCTGACTCTTCATTAATCATTTTTCAGCCATGAGTACCTACAATTAACACAATCTCTTCTCACAAAAGGGATATAGATGCATACATATTGCAATTGATTTCACTATGCCTATTGCATCAATTTTAGCATTACTTACTCATATGGGTACATAACCAGAACTTACAGCATCATATCAGAATAGAAACAACATGATGAGGGTTTCATGTACTTACCTGGTTATGTAGATATCTTGTATATACCAGTGGGTTATCAATGACGCTCTTAACTCAGGTGATGATCGCTCTCTTCCTTCAGTCTGTGGGCTCCAGTCGCGCAACGATAGCTATTATGCAGATATGGAGGCTGGTGCTCTGTAAAACAAATTTATCGCAAGGTAAACGTAACAATGGCAGTTGAATTACCTTTTAACCTCGCAGTTAGGGTGAATTTAGGGCAACTCTGACAAGTTAGATCGTATTCTCTGATCATTCGTCCGAAAATGCAGGATTTTGCCAGCTGTTTCATTGGGTTCCGGGGTCGGCGGGAACCATCTACCATGTCTGCGCGTAATTAATGACAATGGTGGAAAAGGGAGCAGGGAGATATCCATATGACAGGATATCATGAGGGCAGGATGATATTTTGCAAATATCGGGTTGAGTTTCAATATCATCCTCCCTAGCATTGAAATTGTTATCGCGACAAGATTCGGGTGACAATGCACCCTTTGTTTACGTTATAGTACCTCAGGAGGATATTTCGGTTTATCGGGTGATGTTTCAAAATATGATGATGGCAAGATGAACTTATCCGTAATCCTTTCTAAATATCAGGATGACGTCATCATGATATTCGTTCTTCGTATCGGAAATGTCTCATGACGTCATCGTTACATTAGGCAAACATGATCATGTTTACAAAATATCCTGTCGAAATGTAAATATGATGATGATGTCATCAGGATATTTGTTTCTTCATTTATCATATTCGGATGATGTCATCAGGATGTTTGTTAAGGGTGATATTTAGCGTCAGGAGGATATTAACAAATATCGGGGTACACTTGAAAACATGATGCTCGCGATACAGAAGACCGCTTGACGGGGAAGACTTACTACCATTTAAAGTTGACGTCTGGATATTTGAGCCGCAAGATATATCAGGGGATGTTTCAAATATGATGATGATCTTCAACACATGACTGAGGTTATAAAATATGATCCTCCCTCCTGCGAATATTAGGTTTGACCATGACTTTGACTATTCATAACTTTCACATCCTGATGAATATTAGGATGGCATAAAAGGCAAACCTGCATGAATTTTGATGCTCTTTCAGAATATGAGGTCACCGACATGAAATGTGAATTTTGACAAACTGACCTCATAATGGTGACTTACCTCATCCTGACTCTACAGGATGATGCACATGACTGATTTTTACCAAACCGCCCGAAAGCAAGCAACACAAGCCAAAAAGAAGTTGGGTCCCTGTTTTGCCAAGTCAAAATGGGGCATGTTGTGTAACCACACAATAGGTATGAAGCATGAGCATCATTTCTTTGCATTGATTCCTAAGAAGAGTTAAGAGAAATGTGAAGATGTACCAGAAGAATTTTTAGATATGTTGAAAGAATTTCAAGACATTATCTCTGATAATGTACTAGAAAGTTTACCACCAATGAGGAAGATAAATCATCAAATGGATTTGATACCAGGAGTTAGTTTGCCAAATAAGGTAGCCCAGAAAATGACTCTAGCAGAGAATGAAGAGTTGAATAGACAAGTTCACGAGTTGTTAAGGGACTGATAAGGTAGAGCCTGATGCCATGTGCAGTACCTACAGTACTAGCACCAAAGAAGGATGGAGAGTGGAGGATGTGTACAGACTCTTGAGCCATCAATAAGATGATGATCAAGTATAGATTTCCATTGCCAAGAATGGATGACATCACAGATTGTTTGAGTGGAGCCATGTACTTCTCGAAGATTGACCTAAAGAATGGGTATCACCAGATCCGAATCAAACAAGGAGAGGAATAGAAGACAACCTTCAAAACTAAAGAGTTTGTATGAGTGGTTAGTCATGCCATTTGGGATAACCAATGCACCGAGCACATTCATGCGGCTCATGAATGAGGTATTGAAAGAATTTTTGGGAAGTTTTGTTATTGTTTATTTAGATGATATTTTGATTTTTAGTAAGACTTAGGATGAGCATATGATGTAAATCAGAAGAGTTTTGGAGAAGCTAAGGGAGGAGAAGTTATTGATTAATCTGAAGAAATGTAGTTTTGCAAAGAAGGGGTTGGTATACTTGGGATTTGTTGTCTCAGAGGAAGGTCTTAAGATGGACCTAGAGAAGGTGAGGGCTATCATTGAATGACCTACGCCAAGGAGTGCTTCTGAGGTAAGTTCTTTTTATGGTTTGGAAAGTTTCTACAGAAAGTTTATGAAAAAATTTAGTAGCATTTGTGCACCCCTAACTAAGACAATGAGAGGGGATAGAAAAGAGTTTAGATGGACTAAAGGAGCAGACAAGAGCTTTGATACATTGAAGCAGAAAGTCATAGAACAACCTATTTTGGCACTTCCAAATTTCAATAAGGCATTTCAGGTAGATTGTGATGCTAGTGGTAGTAGTATAGGAGCTATTATGAGTCAAGAATGTAAGCCCATTAACTATTTTATTGAGAAGTTTAATGATGGAAAGAAAAAGTATTATGTTTATGATCAGGAGTTTTATGCAATAGCTCAGGCTTTGAAGAAATGGAGACAAATAAAAAGAGTTTGTTTTATATACTGATCATCAAGCTTTACAGTATCTTAATAGTCGAGGAAAGTTAAATCAAAGGCACTTAAAATGGGTTTAGTTTTTACAGAGCTATACTTTTGTTTTGAAGCACAGGAGTGGGAAGTCCAATAGAGTTGCAGATGCCTTGAGCAGAAGGCAAAATTTGTTGATAGAATGAAGATAGAGGTTGGAGGTTTTTGGGTTTGATGAGCTCAAAAGTTTGTATCATGAAGATCCAAATTTTGTAGAGGCCTGGAAATCTTGTTTGGAACCTGTTACTTTGGACAGGATAAAATGGTTGGATTTCATTATCCAAGATGGCATGTTGTTTAGAGGAACCAATTGTGCATTCCATAGAGTTCCATGATAGAGAACCTGATTAAGGAGAAGCATAGTGAGTATTGGTTGAACACTTTGGTCGAGATAAGACCATTGCTATCATTGGTGAAAATTATTATTGGCCATGGTTGTAACAAGGTGTGAGGAAATTTGTGCAGAGTTGTAGAGTGTGTCAGATGGCAAAAGGAAAAAGTTAGAATATAGGGCTATATCAGTAATTACCTGTACCGAAGAAGCCATGGGATGATATTAGTGTGGATTTGGATATTTAGTATAAGGCTAAGGTAGATCAGAAGAGGAGATATAAGGAGTTCTAGGTAGGAGATGAAGTTATGGTTCACTTGAGAAAAGAAAGGTTCCCAATTGGAACATACAATAAGTTGAAAAATGAAGAAATTTGGATCATGCAGAATCCTAAACAAGCATGATGCAGGAAATGCATATGAGGTGGAACTACCGAGTGGGATAAATATTTCCCATGTGTTCAACATTGCTGATTTAATAGAATATCATGAAGGTGGCATAGAGGATGGACCAATAGAAGAATAGTGGAGTATTCTAACATCTACTCCAACAGAGGAGATAGTAGAGATCTTAGATAGCCGTGTGGGGATAAGTACTCGGAACAGGCAATATGAAGAATATCTAGTGAAATAGAAAGGAAGGCCTGTTGAAGATTCTTCTTGGCTATCTAAGGAGGGTAAGTGCAAAAAGATGGGGGGCTAAAAAGTGGCCAAATTAATTTTAAAAAAAATTAAGTCATAATGCGAGTGCGTTATAACATGCTCGCGTTATAACGCACTCACGTTATGGCTTGGTAATGATGAGCCTAAGGCTCATCAAAACCAAGCCATAACGCGAGTGCATTATGACTTGCTATCAATAAAAAAAAGGTTTCTAATGTCATTTCATTTCTTTCTTCTCCTCTATGCCCACAACCTGCAAACCCTAGAAAGCGTGCTCGTATTTTGCAAAAATCCATTCAACACAAAAACCTTATTGATTCATCGCCAAAATGTCACCACGGCATCGAGCACGCCAAAGGAGTGAGTTATATTTGTTTTCTTGTTTGAATTTGTTTCTAAAAAGGTAGATTTTAGTTTATTTTTTATGTATATTTCGTTAATTGTCAGGAAATGTTAATGCACCTCCTCCTCCTCCTCTTCCTCAAAATCCACAAAATCCTGAGGAGGAAATACCTACAAAACAACAACCTCCTCCATCCATTCCTTGGCATGCCCCTAGAACACAAGAAAATAGAATGGGGCAAATTGAAAACAACAAAAAAGAAATTGAAGATATAATTGCAAGGTTGAAAGATCCTTCCACTTCAACCTTGCATAGGTCCACGCTTGCTAAATCTCTTGAATCTATGTTATCAAATGTAGATTCAATTAGCAAGCAAATAACTAGTTGGAAGGATAAGAGGAGAGAGTTTAGAGATTATTATGCAGACGAGATGTCATACCAAGATGTGAAAAAATTACAAATCATAAAATTAGACTTGTGTTCCATTTTCACAAACCCACAAACAAATCAACCTCCACCCATTACATGCAAGAGGTTCCCTATCCATTGGTGCAACAACCAAGCGATAAGGGACAATTTTGGGTAGAGGTGGTGGATGGTTTTTGACCATCCTCCATGCAATAATAATGAGGTCCCACAATACTTTTTGAGGAAACTCTACTGTGAGTTTGTCCTCAATAAAGTGCCAAACTATTTTGATATGTAGGACTTCCAGGGTAGAGGTGGGGGGTCAGCACAAGATAGACCAGGGGCACATCTTGACCCATAGCAGGTAGTGAGACAAGTAATCAGTAGACCAGCCCACGAGCATGTTTCTATCCCTTCCATTGTGAAGGAAAGTGTTGAGGTCGATACACTTCAGTCCATTATTGCCTTGACCCAGAGCATCATAGAGCATGTCAGTCTTGCAACACAGATTGGGTTGGGAGATAGTACGAGGAGCAGGGTCCCACCCCATACTTGTCAGACTTGTGGGTCAGCCTGTGGTTATGACCCCATGGATAGTCAAGACATAGGTGCATAGGCTACATCTATAGCTAAGCAGATGGTGATGATAGATACCCTCCTCAGTGAGACTTTCGGCCTTGATACTAAAGTAAATATTAGCAAGTTTATTGAATTTAATTTATTAAATTTCATTTTTGAAATGCAAGATTAACTAATTTAAATTGATGATTTAAATGAAATTTTAGGGTCATAGCATCAATGCAGTTTTTAGCGGTTCTCCACCTACATTTTACACTAGATCATCTATTGTCGAGGTATGTAACTAGTAAACAATTATAAATATTACATGTGAATAGCATCGTTATATGAATGGTATTCTAATATCTGATTTTGGATGTTGAATAGGTTAATACTGTAGATTTGACGGCAACACCTACCAGCGGTGTTAGACTTCAAAGCTTTATAGATGTAATAAAATAAATAGTTTAATGAATGAATTGTACTTACTAGATTTTTGTATGTGACTTGTGTGCTTTATTGTGTGTACTTCCATGTTTATATGAATGTGTGTGTATGTTAGGAGCCATGATTTGCATCACTAGTATAGTTTTTGTAATTGAATAATGTTGTTTTATTTCCAGATGATACAGGCTGCGGAGACACCTCCCCATGTTCATAGGGCAATGGAGCAGGGTGTGGCCTCTGTGATTCATAGCTCCATGGCATTGACAGGGGTTTGAGGTAGATTAGTAAATTTCAATTTACATTCATTGTTATAGTTGTCTATTTTTGAAAAATCAAAAGATTATTGATTTGAAGTTTAATTTCTATCTGGATGGTTTCTATAGGACATGACATCACCACAACCTATTCCTTCTATTGAGGCAAGTGAGGAGACAGATTATATGTTAGTGGTAAGTGATTATTTTGTTAAATGTTTCATTTTTTATAACATGTAATTTCTATATATTAATGTTTATACTTTTTATTATAACAGGTAAAGATGTAGGAAGAACTAAATAGGAGGAGCAGCCCTTAGGTTCGTAGTAGACCACCCACATGCGCATCTCCATCCCCTAGAAGATTAAAGGTTGCCCATGATCTATTCTCTTCACCAGCCAGAGGGGAATGATTTTTTATTGTGTTCCTTTGTTATATGCCTATATGGCATTTGTGGACATATATTTTGTATTGTATATAGTTGACATTGTATGCCTATATGGTATTCTTGTAAGCCTATATGGCTATTTTGTACATATGTTATACTTATATCGATAGATATTGATGTATGCCTATATGGATATTTGGTTAATACAAATCTTTTTTATTGATGGCATCCATACTTGCATTATAAATCCACATTTGAATGGATATTTGTAGATGGCTACTTCAAATATTTAAAGTCCAATTGTATTACATAGGATGTTTGTTGATCTAATAAGCTAGCTATTCTTATTCAAGTATCACCTAAACCTCATTTTGGAACTAAAAGATAAAAGTTGTCTTTAAAAAAATGAATCATCATATTCAATAGAAAATATTAATATTCTTTATGAGTAGCATAGAATGTCAACTATATGCAATACAAAAAAATGAATCATCATGTTATTCTTTATGTTTGAGATCTTAAAAATGACTAAGTCTGGTAGCCTGATATCCTGAAACACTAGGATGAATATCCAAGTCATTAGGATGATTGCACCTTGAGAAAAAGTCATTAAGATGAGCACCTAAAGGAGATTTTATTAAACATTCAAACATTGAGAAAGAAGCATGAAGGATTAAGGCACAATTTGCAACTCATAAAGCCTCAAAAGGGCACCCAACTTAGAGAGAGCATTCATTTAAGACAAGGTGCCCATTGACACTTGTTCCACCATAAAAGTACACCTAAGGTGGAAGGAGAACAAGCCTCTAGTCAATGAAGTGCACCTATTGTCTAAACTACTTCATTATGGCACCCTAGCATGAGGAGGAGTATATAAGTCAATAGGAAATGGCACCTATAATGCAAATGAAGGACTAAGTGGCATTTTCAATAAGCATCAATTCACCTTGAGCTTTCAATAAATATATCAAATTGAGCCCCATAAGCCTAGGTACCCTTTGCCTGGAAAAGAACCTTGTATTGACATCAAGAGTTGGTCATATCGGTGTGTCGGTAGAAGAGTTTTTGAGTGTGCTGATGGTATTAAGTCCTACCAATAGGTGAGGGACTTAGAGTCTCATATCAAAGTGATAAAGACATTGGTGTGAAAGGATATAAAGTCACTGCTAGTGGTCTGTCTGACTGATAAGAGTCAATGATGGGATGTTTGTTAGAAGTGAAATCAAACGGAGTCATGGTGGCATCGGCCTATCGGCTAATGAATTTTTAAGCTCGCCAATGGTATGTTGTCTCGCCAATAGTGAGTTTGAAGGTTCAAAAGTTGATAATTCTATGCTTCCACTTTGTGCTCTGCATCAGACACTCATCCCTACTGCAGTCTAGCATTCTCTAGTTGTGTTCTCCCCTTTGTTTTTGTGAATGCCTCTGGAAGTAATGTTGAGTTACTTGTGATGTCCTTATTGACTGGTGTTGTTTTAGATTCATGTGTAGTCCTTGTTCCTTATAGTCTATTGTCTACTTGACTGTTTGTTGTAACTTATTGAACCACTATGATTTTGAATATTTAGATTTATAGGGCATTAGACACCAAAACTTCTTGACCTTTAACAACCCAACCTAGAATTAATAGATTTTTGTCCATCCCAACTATTCTAGTCAAGACAAAGCATGTTCATTCTCATTCAATCCAAAGTTCATTAACAGGATTATCTTATCATAATATTTAGGAAAATGACCACCTAGATGGATAATGATGTGATCTATCTATAAAGAAACTTGTAAGAAGTATAGAAGGCATGAGAATCCCTCCATGTTGTTTATCAAGTTGAATGATCTATGACACATCATGTATCATTAGAAAATATTCTCGAAGAGAAAGCAAGTGAAAATACTCAAAACAATCCATAACAAGGTGGAGAAGTTTAAAGGATGGAGGTTGAAACACTTTCCAACCTCATAGCCACACTAGTCCAATGGATCAGGATAATACTATCAAGCATCCACATAATAGTAGATAATCTTATCAAAAGTCAAAGAGAAATTTCTAAGGACCAAAGTGTTATCCCTATGACTTGACACATACTGCTTGTTTCATAAAGCAAAGGGACATGATATAAATATTGTTGTTATATAGAGCCTAATCAGCCTCAGAGGTTAAATTTACCTAGCTTTTATCAGTGTGGTTTCTCCCCAGATATGTTCCTACTAGTTTTGGTGCCTTGAAGTCTAAGTGCATGAAAATTTAAGTCTAAGTGTTTTTCTTTAGGATATAGGTGCCAGTTGAAGGTTGTAGTTGCCAAGAAGAGTGCCTAGCAAGAGGAAGTCTTTTGGAGTCTCCAAAACACATCAAACACTTGACTAACAACAAGATAAACTTTTTCCCAAGTTAGGCACTTCAAGAGGGAAGTTAAAACATGAATAAGCACCAACTTGTCTAGGTGCAAACTCAAGCTTGTTGAGGATACACATGGTACCCAACATTCCTTGGTGATTTCATGAACTTCAAATGCTCAAAACTATTCAAGGAATGCCCAATGCCCCTTCTTGATGATAGGCACCAAAGTGAGGGTGGAATTGCGCCTTGATGGCATTAGGTGCTATCTAGAGTATGCTACTCCATGGAAATGCGCCTTCTTGCTTAGAGTAATTCAAACACTCCAAGGTCTTCAATGATCAATTCCCCAACTTATGAAATGTCTTCCTTCATTTTAAAACACATTGTAATGCTCCAGAGAGATGACTATACCTAGGCATCAATCTGGGTTAGAAATGCCTCCAAAGTGTGCCTTCTCTTTCAGAATGCAAAACAAGGTCCAAAGGTGCTAATAAACTGAAGCACTTCTTTGGAAAAGTCTCAAAGGTTAAGATGTACCTTGTCTTAATGAGGTCCAACTCTTGGTTAAGAAAGATTGTAAAGTACACCTAACTTAGTGAAGAGGTTGATAACTTCTAAACCCTTCCTAGAACTTAGATAGCTTCAACTGAAGATCATCTCATACCAATACATCACCAAACTTTCAATCACAAGATTAATTAAAACTTAGGCACTCATTAAGAGTCTCCAATGTTGGCGCATCTAAGAGGTTGAACTAGCAAGAGATGGCACCTAGCTTCCTAGACCTTTTTTTAATATGTTTGAGTTCCAAAGTTGACTCAATGGTATCAAGATGGTGCCATAGAGTCTTTGGACTAGTTCCTTAGAGTTTCAAAAACATTCTGGCTCCTTGAAAATTCCTCCTACATGCTTGGGTGCCATTTCAAGGTCCTGGAAGCATGATGTAGTGCCTTATTACTCTAGGTGCCCATTCATGATTGTGCAACTTGAGATTGGCACCTAGAGTGAATAGGCTTTCATCCTGACTTAATACACTACCTCCTTCTGACAATTTTTGGGGCAGCAGAAAACCTTTCACCATGGGCAAATGTCTCAGAGATATAAAAATTGAGAGAGGTTATTGTAGAGGCAATCTACATGATCACGTTGCCTTAGATAGAATGTTTCTAAGTGACATGGTTTTTGAGTAACATCTCGTCAAAGATTTCTACCTTTTTGCACTTTAGACTCTTTAGGGATATCATCGGTACAATGTAACTCGGACTGTTTTGAAATGTTTGGGTGAAAAATAGGACCATGCCTAGCCTAAATGTACCCATCTAGACATGTTGGAATTGTCAGTTTGGTCGCATCAGGAGCAAGATGAAAGTTACACCCCTTTGCAACTTTACACTGCCTCTTTCTAACAATTTTTGGGGCAGTAGAAAACCTTTCACCATGGACAAATGCCTTGGAGATATAAAAAACTGAGAGAGGTTATTGTAGAGAGACTCTATGTGATCATGTTGCCTAAGATGGAATGTTTTTAAGTGACATGATTTTTCAGTAACATCTTGCCAAAGATTACTGCCTTTTTGCACTTTGGACTCTTCAAGGATA
Source organism: Cunninghamia lanceolata (assembly GCA_027924645.1). Lineage (NCBI taxonomy): Eukaryota > Viridiplantae > Streptophyta > Pinopsida > Cupressales > Cupressaceae > Cunninghamia > Cunninghamia lanceolata. The sequence continues at coordinate 845,115 of BSBN01000078.1, forward strand.
TCGTCAGTACAATGTAGCTCAGACTGTTTCGACGTGTTTGGGTGAAAAATAGGACCATGCCTAGCCTAAATATACCCATCCAGACATGTTGGAACAGTCAATTTGGTCGCATCAGGAGCAAGATGAAAGTTACACCCCTTTGCCACTTTACACTGCCTCCTTCTGACAATTTTTAGGGTAGTAGAAAACTTTTCACCATAGGCAAATGCCTCAAAGATATAAAAAATTGAGAGAGGTTATTGTAGAGGTACTCTGTGATCATGTTGCCTAGACAAAATGTTTTTAAGTGACATGATTTTCAAGTAACATCTTGTCAAAGATTGCTTCCTTTTTACACTTTGGACTCTTCAGGGATATCGTCGGTACAATGTAGCTCAGACTGTTTCCACAAAAATAGGACCATACCTAGCCTAAATGTACCCATCTAGATACGTTAGAATAGTCAGTTTGGTCGCATCAGGAGCAGGACGAAAGTTAGACCCCTTTGCAACTTTACACTGCCTCCTTCTCACGATTTTTGGGGCAGTAGAAAAGCTTTCACCATGGGCAAATACCTCAGAGATATAAAAAATCAAGAGAGGTTATTGTAGAGGCATTCTACATGATCACGTTTCCTTAGAAAAAATGTTTTTTAGTGACACGATTTTTGAATAACATCTCATCAAAGATTGCTACCTTTTTGCACTTGAGACTCATCAGGGATATCGTCGGTACAATGTAGCTTGGACTGTTTCGACATGTTTGGCTGAAAAATAGGACCATGCCTAGCCTAAATGTACCCACCCGGACATGTTGGAATAGTCAATTTGGTCGCATCAGGATTAGGACACCAAAAATGCAAAAGTTGCTTTGTGCAACTTGACAACATTGACACTTTTTTGTAACATGACTCAAAGACTCAAACTGACCCCAAATGACTCAAAGTGACTTAAAATCACCTTGATTTTGGTTCCCAATATACATTATAGACGTCAAGGCACTCCTTATCATTCAAACATCTTAGATGAGTGCCTAGGAAAGGAAAAAGCTTTAAGTTTCATCATCATGAGTGCTTAATATCAAGAGACTTTAATGGCTCAAACCTTAGCATGCAGTCCTAAGGCACATTTCATGTCTCCTTTCATCCATTTTGGCACCCTTATGTAGATTTTCAACTTGATTTGGTGCCCTGTATGTGAAGGAAGATCTAAAGGCATGAAAGTGGATGTCGTTTTGCAAGAGTTTGGATCATCAAAATTGAAATAAATAAGTCTATTAAGATTGGGCACCCTTGGTCTTCTTTTCATTCATTATGAGCACCTTGGGAGAATAGTATATAGGTCATCATCATGATTAGGTGCCCTAGATCCAGAGTGTTGGAGAGATCATCAAATGGTGTCTAGAGGAAGTAGGGTGAGTTATGAGTTTAGTCGCATCAAGAGTAAGACACCAAAAATGCATAACATGATGATGTAAAAATGTGTATATGTGTAAAAATGCAGGAGGAAATAAAAAAAAGACAAACCTTACAAATTAATGTGCATACTTACAACTCAATGTAACATGACTTTACAAAATCAATGTAAATACAAATTAATCCAATGAACCATCAGGTCTACTCTACTCTTTATTGTGTCAAGTATTGCTTCATGGTCAGACTCACACACCTTCCATAAGATTTTGTTCAAAGGTCTACCCGGATACTTTATCAAATGAACATTGGATGCCACGACAAGGTTCAAGTAATGAAGAATCTTCCAATGTGTGTCAAAGTCCTAAAACAACCAAATATTAACACTCTTATGTGGGTACCTTCTAAGCCATGTTCTAGTAATAACCACTGAGCTTGTAGGGTATTCAATGTTTTCTCCATCTGTAACAGAGGCCCCCAATTTCTTTTTGGCCTCAACACAATGAGATAATTAATTATCTGTTCCCTCTCCATTATCCCTAAAGCCTCAACCCTCAATCCTTAAACCTTCAAACCTAAACCCTATCCCTAATCCCTCTACCCTCAACACTCTAACCCTAACCTCGACATTAAATGCTAATCCGTCAACCCTAAACCCTAATGCATCAACCCTAAACCCTCAACACTATACCTTAAACCCTAATCCCTCAACCCTCAACCCTAAACTTTATCCCTAAACCCTAATCCCTCAACCCTCAACCCTAATTCATCATCCCTCAACTCTAATCCCTCATCCCTAAACCCTAAATGCTATCCCCATTCCTAAACCCTCAACAGACTCGATACTATACCTTAAACCCTAATCCCTTATCCCTAAACCCTCCAACCCTATCCCTAATCCTTATACCCTCCACACTCTACTTTAACCCTAATCCCTCGACCCTCAACCCTATCCCTAAACCCTTGAACCTCGAACCTCAACCCTCAACCCTCAACATTAAAACCTAATCCCTCAACCCTTAACTCTAATCCCTTTACCCTCAACCCTATCCCTAAACCCTAAACCCTAAACCCTCAACCCTCAACGTCAAATCCTAATCCCTCAACCCTTCACTCTAATCCCTCAACCCTAAACCCTATCCCTAAACTCTCAACACTATACCTTAAACCCTAATCCCTCAACCCTCAACCCTAAACCTTATCCCTAAACCCTAATCCCTCAACACTCAACCCTAATCCGTCATCCCTCAACTCTAATCCCTTATCCCTAAATCCTAAATGCTATCCCTATTCCTATACCCTCAACAGACTCGATACTATACCTTAAACCCTAATCCCTTATCCCTAAACCCTCCAACCCTATCCCTAATCCTTATACCCTCTACACTCTACTTTAACCCTAATCCCTCGACCCTTAACCCTATCCCTAAACCCTTGACCCTCGAACCTCAACCCTCAACCCTTAATATCAAACCCTAATCCCTCAACCCTTAACTCTAATCCCTCGACCCTCAACCCTATGCCTAAACCCTAAACCCTAAACCTAATCCCTAAACCCTCAACACTATACCTTAAACCCTAATACCTCAACCCTCAACCCTGAACCTTATCCCTAAACCCTAATCCCTCAACCCTTAACCCTAATCTATCATCCCTCAACTCTAATCCCTCATCCCTAAACCCTAAATGCTATCCCTATTCCTAAACCCTTAATATACTCGATACTATACCTTAAACCCTAATTGCTTATCCCTAAATCCTCCAACCCTATCCCTAATCCTTATACCCTCCACACTCTACTTTAACTCTAATCCCTCGACCCTCAACCCTATCCCTAAAACCTTGACTCTTGAACCTCAACCCTCAACCCTCAATGTCAAACTCTAATCCCTCAACCCTTAACTCTAATCCCTCGACCCTCAACCCTATCCCTAAACCCTAAACCCTTAACCCTCAACGTCAAATCCTAATCCCGCAACCCTTCACTCTAATCCCTCATCCCTAAACCCTAATCCCTCAACTCTAATCCCTCATCCCTAAACCCTAAATGCTATCCCTATTCCTAGACCCTTAACGGGCTTAGTACTATACCTTAAACCCTAATCCCTCTACCCTTGACACTCTTATTTAACCCTAATCCCTTAACCATTAACCCTATCCCTCAACCTCAACCCTCAACCCTCAACCCTCAACCCTCAACTCTCAACATTAAACCCTAATTCATCAACCCTAAACCCTAATCCCTCAAACCTAAACCCTATCCCTAAACCATCAACCCTCAACACTATACCTTAAACCCTAATCCCTATCCCTCAACCCTTAACCCTTAAAACTTAAACCCTATCCCAAAACCCTCAACACTTGACACTATATCTTAATCCTTAAACCCTCATCCCTAAAGCCTCAACCCTCAATCCTTAAACCTTCAACCCTAAACCCTATCCCTAATCCCTCTACCCTTGACACTATAACCCTAACCTTGACATTAAATTCTAATCGGTCAACCCTAAACCCTAATCCGTCAACCCTAAACCCTATCCCTAAACCCTCAATCCTCAACACTATACCTTAAACCCTAATCCCTCAACCCTCAACGCTAAACCTTATCCCTAAACCCTAATCCCTCAACCCTCAATCCTAATCCATCATCCCTCAACTCTAATCCCTCATCCCTAAACCCTAAATGCTATCCCTATTCCTAAACCCTCAACAGACTCGATACTATACCTTAAACCCTAATCCCTTATCCCTAAACCCTCCAACCCTATCCCTAATCCTTACACCCTCCACACTCTAATTTAACCCTAATCCCTTGATCCTCAACCCTATCCCTAAACCCTTGACACTCGAACCTCAACCCTCAATGTCAAACCCTAATCCCTCAACCCTTAACTCTGATCCCTCAATGCTCAACCCTATCCCTAAACCCTCAACCCTAAACCCTCAACCCTTAACATCAAATCCTAATCCCTCAACCCTTCACTCTAATCCCTAAACCCTAAACCCTATCCCTAAACCCTCAAGACTATACTTTAGACCCTAATCCCTCAACCCTAACCCTAAACCTTATCCCTAAACCCTAATCCCTCAACCCTAATATGTCATCCATCATCCCTCAACTCTAATCCCTCATTCCTAAACCCTAAATGCTATCACTATTCCTAAACCCTCAACGGGCTTGATACTATACCTTAAACCCTAATCCCTTATCCCTAAACCCTCCATTCCTATCCCTTAACCCTAATCCCTCGACCCTCAACCTTATCCTGAAGCCCTTAACCCTCAAACCTTAATGTACTCAACCCTCAATGTCAAACCCTAATCCCTCAACCCTTAACTCTGATCCCTCGACCCTTAACCCTTAAAACTTGAACCCTAAAACCTATCCCTACATGCTTGACACTCGACACTATATCTTAAATCCTAATCCCTTAACCCTCATCTCTAAAGCCTCAACCCTAAATCATTAAACCTTCAACCCTAAACCCTATCCCTAATCCCTTTGCCCTCGACACTCTACCTTAAACTTAATCCCTCGACCCTTAACCCTAAATGCTATCCCTAAAGCCTCAACCCTAAACCCTAAACCCTAATCCATCGACCCTTAATCCTAAATGCTATCCCTAAAGCCTCAACCCTAAACCCTAATCCCTCAATGTCCTAAACTCTAATCCCTTATACCTAAACTCTAAATCCTATCCCTAAATGCTCAACGCTCAACCTTAAACCTTAATCACTCAATCCTTATCCACCCCTCTCCTCCCCTATCTGGCTCACTCCCATCTCTACCCTCCTCTACCCTTGACACTATACATACATACATATAGGCATACATAGATACATACATACATACATATTGGCATATATAGATACATACATACATATATGCATACATATATACATACATACATACATATTGGCATACATAGATACATACATACATACATATATGCATACATAGATACATACATACATACATATAGGAATACATGATTAATAGCCCTGAAAATAAAAAAATTTAAGGGGAACATAACGTGAGCGCGTTATAATGCACTCACGTTATGTCAAACATGACAAACAACAGACTTGCGGAAAAGGAAAAATGCAAAACAAAACATAACGCAAGCACTTGCATTATGTTTTTCTTTGGGAATCCCAAGCCTTGGGCTTGGGATTCGCTTTGGATTTCCAACCCAAAGGCTTGGAGTGCCTTTTGAATAGTCACAGACATGTTTTTCTAGATTCTTCAAGATTTCACATAATTTTGTTCGTGCTAACCCTCAGATTTGCACGTGTTTCAACGTCAAACAAATCCAACACCTAGGTAATGTTAGGCTTTCTCTTAGCTATTTAACGATGTGATTTTTTTCACCTTTTAACAATGTTAAACCTTTCATCTTTAATTCCTTTGTTTGTGTGTCCATTTTTTAGCAAAAACCACTATTTGGTCTTTTTTTAATTGTAAATTAACTATTCATTGAAATTTCAAAAAAATTACATATTTAGAAACTAGACTCCATTCTACAAATATTAAAAAAAGAAAAAAATTATTTTCAATTAGTTTTCAAAATTTATAGGGGTAGCACGGCCAAAATTCTATTTTTTAGGATGTGTCCACTTTGAAAATTAGTAAAAAATCAGGCATAAACTACATGCTATTAGCTAATTTCTCACCGAAGCGATTTTAAAAATACCAAAAAAAAGTTGACCTTTTGAGGGAGCCACAAAACATGCTATGTTATGTTTTTTTGATAGAAACAACACCAATTTCTGTGGCTCCCTCTTTTGAAACCCTTAATCTATGTCATTTTAAAAAAAAATAAGTAGTTTAGAAAGTAGACTCGGAGCACTACGAACATTGTTTTGGTTACATCTCCAAATTTTGAGTGTAACTATGCTCAATTTCTCATCCAAGGCCAGTATTTCATAATTTTAGAAAAAAAAAAGTGGCCACTTAAGACCCCTTTTTGGCCCCCCATCTTCTTGCACTTACCCAGGAAGAGGTTGACCATTTGGGTTTTCCTCACACAAACACATGAGATGTGACAGGATCACTTCTCAAATTACCCTGGGTGTCTGATGCAGGAGCATCTAGTTGTGTAAGGGCAATCTTGCATCACCTAAAAAGATGTTGCTTCAAAATCATTGCAATTGTTTCAATTTCTTTCCATAATTAGTATTTCTTTTTCCATAATCTCTTGAATAATGATGTAGGACTTTTAGTTTTTTCCAAACTGCTAAAAATAGCAAACTACCAGTTTTGGAAAGTTTACCTACCATTTTAGGAAAGTTTGCATTTGGGTATAGATTGAAGTGAAAACTTACAAAAAGCTACATAACAAAAATATAAGACCTTTGGCAAAGGAATCATGTAAAGATCATTTGTGAGCTGAAAGATATTAAAGTTTTCGAAAGGAGATATGAGGCACTAAAACATCCCATAACATCCCAAAAAGTTCATGGAATTCTATTTACAGATTTCTGGTGTGATAGTTTACATCGTAATCTTTTTGGGGCTTAAAATTGTTCGTTAATCAGACACTCCGATCAAAAGTTATGGTTCTCGGAAGTTGACCTACTTTTGGAGGGAGTTGTAATTTTTAAATTATAGTTGGAGACCAACAAAAAGTGTTATTTGTGACTATTTTGGGATCCATGGGCAGTAGTAGAGTTAAGGAGGCAAGTGTGGAGTCAAGAATAGGTGGGAAAATAGAAACCCTAGCTGATTTGGTGTTACATAAGGTAGAAGATTCTAAAGCCTGGTGATGTGTAGCTGTAGTGTGTTGCAGCCTATGGAGGATTGATTCCTCTGATTGAAATTGACCTTCTGCAATGTAATGATTTGCCCAAATCAATAAATAAATATTCTATTTTCTGTGTTCTATTTCTATTGTTGTGTGTTTTATGATTCACCCCCTTCATCAAGTGGTATATGAGCAAGGGTTCCTGAGTGTGTAGACAGATTGCTGACCATGAGATAGTTTGTACCAGGACCTGTGGTTGTGGGTTTGCGGCAGAGATCAAGATGCCTCCATGAAGAAATCATATTGGGAGGAATTCTTTGATGGAAGAGGGTTTTAGAGCCCTACAAAGGTAAATTGATGCATTGCAAGAGGATCTACAAAGAGGATTTGAGCCAAGAATAAGAGAAGAGAGCGATGATGAAGCTGAAGAAGAGCTATCTGAGGAAGAACAAGAAGCTACAGAAGATCCTGTAGAAGATAGGCTGTTCAGGGCTATTTCTAAGATTGGAAAGACACCCAAGATTGAAATTTCTACATATTTTGGAGATTTGAATTTAGAACAATTCATTGATTGGATCAATGACATGGAGGAGTATTTCAGGTATGAAGATGTGAAAGACCCAAATCAGGTCAAGTTTGCAAAAACAAAGTTGAAGGGCCATGTAAATATTTGGTGGAAGGAGGTCTAGATAGAGAGGAATAGAAGAGGAAAAGAAAAGATCACCAGATGGGATCGGATGGTGGAGTAACTGAAGAATTAGTTCATTCCTATGGACTATGAGATGGATTTGCTGAAGAAGCTGCAAGGATTGAAGCAAGGTAACAAGTCTATTAAGGAGTATACATAGGAGTTTTATAAGATTACTATCAGAACTGGTCACGCAGAGGCCAACAAGGAGAAGGTAGCCTGTTACATTAATGGGTTAAGGCCAAGTATTCAAGAGGAGTTGAGCATGGTCAAAATGACCACCATAGAAGATTCATACCTATTTGCCCTGAAGGTGGAAGAGAAGCTAAATAAAAGATTCAAAAACAAACAAAGGGGAAGAGGTCAAGATGGAAGGATTGGTGGAAGGTCCTATGGAGGATGAGATGAAGATCCTAACAGATGTGAAGAAGCTAGCACCAGTCAAAATCAAAGAGGAGATAATGCATACCTCCCTAGGGACTAGAATAATGGTGAGCAAAGAGGAAGAGGAAGAGGACAACTTGGGCAAGGACCCAGAAGAGGATGTTTCAGAGGAACCTATTTCTAATGTGGAGAAGAAGGGCATCAAGCATATGAGTGTTTGCAACATCAAGGAAGGACAAATAGAAGACCTGAAGGTAATGCATGAGTTGAATATGTAGATGAAGATGTGCAGTCTATGCATTCTAAAGATGCTGAAAGGGGAGAAACCCTAGTTGTCAGAAGAACTTTGTTGAATGAAGAGAAAGAACCCAATCAGAGGAAGAGTTTATTCTGCACAAGGTGCAAATGTGAAGGTAAGTGTTGTGATATTATTATTGACAATGGAAGTACTGATAATCTTGTTACAAAGGATATGGTTGACAAGTTGAAGTTAGCAAGAAGAAAGCATCAACATCCATATCAGATTGCATGGTTGCAAAAGGACCATAGAGCTTTGGTCAATGAGCAGTGTTTAGTGAAGTTCAAGTTTAGTGACTACCATGATGAGTTGTTGTGTGACATCATAGCAACGGATGGATGTCATATGTTATTAGGGAGCCCATGGCAATATGATAGGAGTGCTGTCCATGATGGTCGTGCAAACACATACTCCCTAACAAAGGATGGAGTTTGTCATAAGTTGAAGCCCTTAAAGGAGGTGGAAGAAAAGGTATGTAGTACTGCCAGAATTTTCTTAGTAGATGGTAGAAAAGCTTTGGAGGGTATGAAGCATGAGTGTCATTGCTTTGCATTGATTCATAAGATTAGTCAAGAGAAATGTGAAGATGTACTAGAAGAAGTTTTAGATATGTTGGAAGAATTTCAAGACATTATCTCTGATAATGTACCAAAAGGTTTACCACCAGTGAGGAAGATAAGTCATCAAATGGATTTGATACCAAGAGCCAGTTTGCCAGATAAGGCAGCCCACAAAATGACTCCAACAGAGAATGAAGAGTTGAATAGACAAGTTCACGAGTTGTTAAGGAAGGGACTGATAAGGGAGAGCCTAAGTCCTTGTGTGGTACCTACAGTACTAGTACCAAAGAAGGATGGAGAGTGGAGGATGTGTACAGACTCTCGAGCCATCAATAAGATCATGATCAAGTATAGATTTTCATTGCCAAGAATGGATGACATCATGGATTGTTTGAGTGGAGCCAAGTACTTCACGAAGATTGACCTAAAGAGTAGGTATCACCAGATCTAAATTAGAGGAGATGAATGGAAGGCAGCCTTCAAAACCAAAGAAGGTTTGTATTTGTTTTTAGTCATGCCATTTGGGCTAACCAATGCACCGAGCACATTCATTCGGCTCATGAACAAGGTATTGAAAGAATTTTTAGGATGTTTTTTTATTGTTTATTTAGATGATATTTTAATTTTTAGTAAGACTTGGGATGAGCATATGATGCAAATCAGAAGAGTTTTGGAGAAGCTAAGGGAGGAGAAGTTGTTGATTAATCTAAAGAAATGTAGCTTTTCAAAGGAATTGGTATACTTGGGATTTGATTTCTTAGAGGAAGGTCTTAAGATGGACCCAGAGAAGGTGAGCGCTATCATTGAATGGCCTATGCCATGGAGTGCTTCTGAGGTAAGATCTTTTCATGGTTTGGAAAGTTTCTACAGAAAGTTTATCAAAAATTTTAGTAGCATTTGTGCACCCCTAACTGAGATAATGAGAGGGGATAGAAAAAAGTTTAGATGGACTAAAGGAGCAGATAAGAGCTTTGATACATTGAACCAGAAAGTCGTAGAACAACCTATTTTGGCACTTCTAGATTTCAATAAGGTATTTCAGGTAGATTGTGATGCTAGTGGTAGTGGTATAGGAGCTATTCTAATTCAAGAAGGTAAGTCCATTACCTATTTTAGTGAGAAGATTAATGATGCCAAGAAAAATTATTATGTTTATGATCAGGAGTTTTATGCAATAGTTCAGGCTTTAAAGATATGGAGACATTATTTGTTGCCAAAAGAGTTTGTTTTATATATTAATCATCAGGCTTTACAGTATCTTAATAGTCAAGGAAAGTTAAATAAAAGGCACTTAAAATGGGTTGAGTTTTTGCAAAGCTATACTTTTGTTTTGAAGCATAGGAGTGGGAAGTCCAACAGAGTTGCACATGCCTTGAGTAAAAGGAAAAATTTGTTGACATAAATGAAGATAGAGGTTCTTAGGTTTGATGAGCTCAAAAGTTTGTATCGTGAAGATCCAGATTTTGTAGAGGCTTGGAAAGCTTGTTTGGAACCTATTACTTTGGATAGTAATAGGTTCAACATTGCTAATTTAATAGAATATCATGAAGGTGGCACAGAGGATGGACCAACGAAAGAACAGTGGAGTATTCCAGCATCTACTTCAACATAGGAGATAGAAGAGATCTTGGATAGCCATGTGGGGGGAAGTACTTAGAAAAAGCAATATGAAGAATATCTGGTGAAATGGAAAGGAAGGCCTATTGTAGATTCTTCTTGGTGATCTAAGGTAGAGGTTGATTGTTTGGGTTTTCCTCACACAAACACCTAAGATGTGACAGGGTCACTTCTCAAATTACCCTGGGTGTCTGATGCAGGAGGATCCAGTGGTGTAAGGGCAATCTTGCATCACCCAAAAAGATGTTGCTTCAAAATCATTACAGATGTTTTCATTTCTTTCCATAATTAGTATTTCTGGTTCGATAATCTCTTGAATAATGATGTAGGACTTTCAATTTTTTCCAAACTGCTAAAAATAGCAAACTGCCAGTTTTAAAAAGTTTACCTGCCATTTTAGGAAAGTTTTCATTTGGGCATGGGTTCAAACAAAAACTTATAGAAAGTTATATAATAGAAATATAAGACCTTTGGCAAAGGATTCAGGCAAAGATCATTTGTGAGCCGAAAGATATTAAAGTTTTTATTTTCTGAAAAGCCCCTAAAATTTTTTGAAATGATAGATGAGGTACTAAAACATCCCATAACATCCCAAAAAGTTGACTGAAATTTGTTTATGGATTTTTGGTGTGGTAGTTTACATCGCAAGCTTTCTGGTGCTTAGAACTGTTTGCCAATCGAACACCCAGATCAAAAGTTATGCTTCCCAAAAGTTGACCTAATTTTGGAAGGAGTTGTAATTTTTGAAATTTAGTTGGAGGCCACCAAAAAGTGCTATTTATGACTATTTTGGGAACCCTGTGTAGTAGTAGAGTTAAGGGGGCAAGTGAGGAGTCAAGAATAGGCAGGACAATAGAAACCCTAGCTGATTTGGGTTTACATAAGGCAGAAGATTCCAGAGCCTGGTGATGTGTAGCTTTAGTGTGTTGCAGCCTATGGAGGATTGATTCCTCTAATTGTAACTGAGTTTCTTTAATGTAATGAGTTGCCTAGATCAATAAAGAAATTTTTTTTTCTGTTCTATTTCTGTTGTTATGTGTTTTATGATTTACCCCCTTCATCAAATCTCCAGAAACTTTAGTTCCAGAAGGGTTAGCTCTAGAACTTTAGTTTTGGAAATTTAGAAAATCTTTGAAAACTTTAGCTCTGGAAGGGTTATCTCCAAAACTTTTAGTTCTTGAAAGATAATCTCAGACATATTTGGAACTTTGAATAGGACTAGACTAGATATCTCTAGAAAGTGAAACATGTCTAGATAGGATAGGTCTGGAACTTTAGCTTTGGAAAGAACAAGCTCAGAAATTTAATTTTGAAAAAATAGAAGAGCTCCAAAACCACAATTTTGTAAGGATAGAACATCTTTAGACAAGGAAGCGCCAAAACTGTAGAATTGTGATGAAAACTCATAAAGGTTGGAGATTAAGGGGGAGTGTTAGAAATACTAATCTTGAGCAGCCATCTACTGCATTTGTCAGAAGAGATCTATTAAGATCATTCCCCCTTTGCCATGTCAAACATTCATTGTCCCAATTATTGCATTCTAGCAACAAATTTATTTTGGTAGGTGATTTTGAAATGGGCAACATTGTTTGTGAAGTCATGAAAGAAAAAAATGAATGAATAGAGGAATGTGTTGGTGTTCCCAACTAATGGTCTAAGTTTCCCTAGAAAGTTCCTATTTTTTATGATCAGTATTCTTAGGTCAGTGGCCAACGAACATGAGACAATTGTTTGTTCTCCTCTACACTTCAGGCTCTGCTAGACCTAGGCGGTATTACCTTACTTCAATATCTATATGAGAAATCCTTATTTCACTAGATATCAACACCTAAAGAAGATATGTTCTCCTATATGCAAACCAAAACTGTATAATCACTTCAAAGTTGGCTAACTCTGGTAATTACTTCATTTAATGGCTCAGAGAAGATGAAACTAAACCCTACTCCTAAAAACTAACAAGTTGATTTGTTCTTCCTTTTAATGTATGTGATTATTTGATTGTGGGTATTTTGTGATTTAAATAATCCCAACTCTGATCGGTGCCAATTCTAGTGTTTGGAGTCAATTCCTTACAAATGCATATTACTTCTCATAAGCATCACAAATATGAAGATTTAGAGGATTTACTATGTTCCTATCTTACAGAAAACAATCCAAGAATGGGTAGTTTCAAGAATTCTTCTTATTAATATCCTTGTTGCAAAATACATCTCTCCATATCTAACTCAAAGCATTTTAATTTATTCCTTGAACATAAGCGATAAACCAGACATGCAATATAGAAAATGTATATTCAAAAACTTAGAAACCCTTAGTATCTTCATTGAAAAGAGAAATGTAAACAAAACAAGATACAATTGATGGAAACACATGCTCAGAGGTATTTTAATATATTGCAATCTAAAATTGATAAAAATGCTTATAGAGAAAATACATTCAACAATGTAAGAAACTGAAACTTACAACTCAAAATATGGACAACCTCTCAGAATTGCTCTATAATTCATTATCAAAATTTCCCAAATCTTCCAACAATCTCCTACAAAGTAGTACAACATGCCCTTTTATAGACACAAGGACATGGTACTCAAAAATACATTACCATATGGCAGTTATAAAATCTTACATTAGAAGCCACCACCCATAGGCAATGGGAAACTAATTCAACTTACATATGACAGAGAAAAGACAAAAATACAATTTATCTTGGAGATAACAAAAAACTATTGGGGACGATCTATCCAATGATGAAGAAGCTAAATCACATGATTGGCTCCTTGTTCATCCTGGACACATTTATCCATAGTTCTCTACCTAGGCTGCACATGATTTTTCTGATGGCCATGGTAAAGGAATCAATTTTGCTATTTTTTCATTATGTCATGTATACCTTGCATCCAATAAAATATTTGTTTCTTTACAAAATATCTCAAAATTCAATTCCAATACATGTAGCTTATCATGTGTAGAACTTAGAATCTTCATGCTTGGGTCACTATCTATACAACTAGAAGATATGAGTTGGTCAACTATACTTACAAAATCAGCCTTCCAATTGTCTAGAATTTTTATTTGTCCACCATCCTTCATTATACTTGGCATAATATTTTTATCTATTTTCTCAATTGATTGTCTTTTCGGATTCAAAACCTTATCCAATTTCAACTAGAAAGCCACTACCTCTCCTAATAAAATTAACATATCTAGGGTTAATTTTATTTCTGCTGGAGCATCAAGGGAAAAGCTTGAACATCTATAAATTTCCTTTATCTCTCCAATTCTTGGTAATCACACTCTACACATGTCTTTTGGGCTTTCCTTGTCCCTCTCATGTTTATCCAAGGCTATCTTCAAATTTGAATAAGACATCCATGTGTCATCAACCCTGGCTGTGATCAAGTGGATAACCTATGGTTGATCAAATTTGTGACCATTTCTCTGATAGTGTTCTTTTTCTCATCTTTCAAATTCTTTACATCTTTTTTCAACTCCTTAATCTCCCAAAGAAGTGTCTATCTGTATGTTGGAAATGATTCTATGGTCTCCACAATAGAAGGAACACTTTGATCTAAAGTTTTTGGAGCTTGAGGAGCTAGAGTGTCTGACACTCTCTTTATTATTACATCACCTGCTAATTATCCTAGACCCACCCTTGGCTTATTATTGTTTGGGGCTAATGCCCATATTACCAGGGTCTCAAATTTAGGATAAAGCCTACACCAGAGAGTACTTTATCTGCTTGATCTTCTAATATATTTGTGCCCATTCTCTTGACAATGTCAAAAGCAATTACATCTGCTAGAGTCCAATGTGGAAGTAGCATCAGACCACTCTTTTCTACTAAGGTTCTTCCATCATTAGGGGTCATTCCAATGATGTCTTGACCTACTACATTCAACACTCTCTAATTTATCTCTTCATACTTTTCAGGGTCAACTCCTCTCTTGGCTTCCTCTACCCTCTTATGAAGTTCTTCATTCCTTACTTTCAACACATACCCCTTAAATTCCAGGGTATTGATAAAGGCATCATCTTCCATGAATTGTGTAAAAGCCAACACTCTAATGTCCTCTATATCCACATGATTACTAGAAAGTGATCTTCTTAATCTATTATCAAGGGAGGCATAAGGCCTTATTCTTACAAGTGAATTCACCTATTGGGAAATTGCTTTTCCTTGTTCATTGGTTTCCTCCTCCAAGTCTATCAATTCTAATTCATCTTCATGCTCCAATTCAATGATTTTTACTTTCTTGGTTGGAGGTGAGTCAGGGGATTTATTTCCTCTTATGTATGCCCTACCTAAACTTCTTGGATAATATGTAGGCCTCTCTTCTCCTGGAGGAGCTTCTGCGATCACAATTTCTACATGAGCCAAAATTCTCTGAATTCTTATTATGGGGTCACTCTCATCTACAAATGCCCCTGGATATGCAGGATTAATATTAGTTCCCATCCTTTCTCCTTCCATTATTACTTCCCACTTTCCCTTCAAAAAATAAATTTCCTCCATTGTGGTAGAATTTCTTACTACATCCTCATTGAATAAGACCTGGTGGGTGAATTGGGGCCTTTTGATGCCAATCCTTACTCTGTTAATGAATCCTTCTAGGTCAAACACCCTTGGTTGTTCCAACCCCATCTTGTAAACTATCAATAATAACTCAAATTGATCCAAAGCATCCTTATTAGTGGCCCAAAAGTCACAAAACTTGATAGAAGTGGGGAAGAAAGACCCCTTCTTTTGCAATCTCAGATGCTCTCTGTCTAACTCATTTAATTGCATGATGATTTCTAAATATGCAATTCTCTTCGTCACGTATTTTGGCAATATATATGGGGCAACCTTACTCCCATAAACTCTGATACATGTAGTATGAGTATGCAAAAACTAATCTTCCTAGTTGTGATGAATTCACAACTCAGGGGTCCTATCCAGTGGTCTCAAAAATATAGCACATCCTTTAGAACCCTTAACCCTTCAGGCTCCAAGAAACCTAATAGCTTTTTGACAAAATTCTCTTTAAAATTTTCTTAATCTACATCTATACAGTGGATATCTATCATACAGGTCCATATCTGGATAGGGAATGGAGTACCATCATGGTCAACTTCTCTAACATGCAAAGCTTGATGCCACATTCCTGATCCAACATGTAAAAACATATGGCACATGATTGAATACCAATTAAACTCCACCTTTGCATCCACAATATACATGTTGTTAATCTTCATCAGCTAATTATGCATTTTATCTACTATGTAAGTGGCATAGTCAAAGGGTTCTGTTGTTGAAATATCTTGTCCATTAGAAGCCATCATCATCATTGAGACTAGAATTTTATCTAATGCATCCCTTCCCAACACATGACACAAAGTATGATATGTCTTCATAAAGTAATGCATTAACTGTGACACATAAAAGGGTTCATCTTCCTTGTCTAAGATTTTGACCAATTTTCCATCAATGCCCCTTGAGCTATGCTTGGGCAACTTGAAAGTTCTGTAAGCACACCGAGCACATTTATATTTATACTTCAGAGCATTAAGATTAATTTTCTTGCTGGCAACAAGGTTTAAGCCAAACACTCTTGTGATGGAGGCCTTTGTGGTCTTGATCATAATTGCATCATTTCTTGGCTTGACAACCCTTGGCCCAAGATCATACCTCTGTGCAACTGCTCTCACAAAATATAGGTTTATAAACACATTAGGGAACATTAACTTTGACAAATCTAGATTCCAAGCATTACAAACAGGGGCCTTGTACTCTCTTCTATTGTACCAATGTTTAAATAGGATCCATCCTAGCACAAGTAATTAAGTATCCCGACATCCAAAGCATAGGTCTAATAGTCTATCATTCGACCCACTAGGACATGCACATTTATAGGCCTTCTCGAGGACCTAGGTAACTGAATCATCAAATCTTTATCCAAATCCCTTTTTGAAGTTGAAGGCTAGCTAGTTTGACTTGTTTTGAAACAATTCCTTTTCTAAACTTGGGTTTTTCTCTTCTAGTAATGCATAATTGTTTTTAAAAAAGACAACTTCAATTAAAATAGACACAACTGGAAAGGATTGACTTACTGGTTTTATTTTACAGAAGATTGAAATCTCAATATTTCTTCAACCAAATGCTTGCTATACACAGGAATTTTCTTTGTGCTTGTGAAAATGCCTTGAACAAACCATTACCTTCTATTTTAATTGGGCTTAAATATTAGGTCTCGCCACATTACTGCATGTCACTTCAGCCATTACTACAAATTCATGACACAGGGGTGGCACCGAACGTGTACATAGAAAGTTTGAATTTGGACCATCGATAGAATCTTCAAACTATGAGATCAACAACTATGAATCAACCACCGGATTTGAAAATCTAAACCCTTTATGTGAAAATCTAATAGCCAGTCAAATTACTCCATCTTGGATGCTCTTTTTGCTAACTTTTCTTCCCTTTTTGTCCTATGTGGCCACATGGCATCATTCCATAGCCACATAGTAGAAAGTGGGCCACCTCCTTTTGGTTCCATAGGAGCACACTAAGCCTTTCATGTGTATCCCCTTATTCAATCCTTTTATTTCCTCTTGAGAATAGGCCACGTGTCATCATCCCGTAGCCGCACATACAATCTTTCAAGTAGGCAAGGTTCTTCTATGATACTACGCTATCGTCTGATCCTCCTTAGCCCCACCTCTTCACTTCATCCTTTGACACTTGGCACAATCTGCTTCATTCTCAATATTATGGCCATAGACCATGATATACTTTACACCTATCCTTATTTTACAACCACATGGTGGAGATATGACATCATCATCGGTGGGTTGCAAGCTTGCAATATCTTGCCATGTGGTACCTTTGGGCCCCTGCATAGACATAGGACTTAAGAACTTTATAAGAACATGACTTTTACAGGAAACAAAGAGTAAACACTAGGTCTTGGGACTAGTTAACTCATGATATTAAAGGCATCAAGTCATAACTTAAACAACTGCAAACCTAGGCTAGGTGGTCAACAATGGATTATGACATAAAGTAAAGGTATAATCACAAGACTTAGGGTTTTAAAGGGAAATAAGGGAAATACTTGATAAAACTAACTCAAAACCCTAAAACCTAGACAAATACCACCATTGGCTCTTGTTGGGGATGTGTAATCTATAGCATTGTAGTGAGGACTGGAAAACTCCAGGAGCAAACCAGAACAACGACATACACAAGACACAAAAGGCAACTATACAAATATATACACTATATACAACTATATACAACCTATTTACAATGTGCATAGAAAATAACCTACTTATCAAAAGTAGGGTTTCAAGAATTTTCCATGCATAGGTAATTCCTCAAATTCAACATTGAGAGCCTGGAGAAAATATGAGTCCTCCCAATGAGTGTTGCTTATCAAGTATGGACCAATCCATAAAGCCTCAAATTTCCCATGCTTGCCTTTATCCTGGCTCCTAGTATTCCATACAAGAACCATGTCATTCACCTGAAACTTCCTTTCTGATGCCCTTTTATAAAATAAGTATTTCACCTTCTGTTGCCTCTTCATATTGGTTCTTTGTGCTTCTCTCCTTAACTCATCCAATGCAACCAATTGATTTACCCTTTCTGTCATTGGATCTTCTATGTCATCTCCATTTTCCTATTTGAACTTGTAAACTGGTAGGAGATTATTTATTGGAAGCTTTGCCTCCAGGCCATAGACCAATTCAAAAGGAGACTTACCAGTGGCCTTCTTAATAGTCACTCTATTAGCCATAGTGATAACTTTGACTTAGAGTCCCATTCCCTCTTATTTCTATCAATAATCCTCTTGATTATCTTCATCAAACTTTTGTTTTTGGACTTAGCCTGACCATTGCCTTGAGGATGATATGGTGTTGCATATGATAGATTAATACTAGAGTCATTGCAAAATTCAACAAATTCTCCTTACCTAAAACACATTACATTGGTTGTCACCAACTTAGCTAGTACCCCAAATCTAATGATTATGTGCTCCAAAACAAACTCTAGTATAACTTTTCTTGTGGCTTTTTTAGTTGGGATGGCTTCAATCCAATTAGTAAAATAGTCAGTAGCAACAAGTATCCAACTATGTCCACCAATTGACTTCTCTATTATTTCTCCAATAAAATATATTCCCCACTGTTGAAATGGAACATCTACTATCACCATTTTGAGTTGCAATGCACCAACATCCTTCATCTTTCCTGAAAATCTCTAGCATGATTCACAAGTTCTCACCATTTTGTATACATTAGAGAATAGTGTTGGTCACTAGTATCCCAACCTAAGAATCTTGTGTACAGTAGTTCTAGCCATGGAATGTCCTCCACACACCCATTTATGCATGTCAATCAATATATTTGTAGCTTGATCTTGATCTACACATCTAAGCAGCACACTATTAGGGTTTGTCCAATACTACTCTCTTTGAACAATGACATACTTATTAGCTTGCAGCTTCAATATCCTTTTTTGATTATCATTGAAGTGAGGAGGGCAACTCATGTCTTACAAGTATTGGGCAATGTCTTTGTACCACTCAGATTGATGTACACTGCATATTTCTTCTTGAATATGATCTTCAACCACATTCACCTGACAAGCCTCTAGATTTCTCTCTGCCATCAACTTTGCCAAACCTTGTCCCCTTACCAGCTTGGTGATCTATATGTCAATATTGAATTACTGTATCTTATTAATCCACCTACACTATCTCCCTATTACCTCTTGTTGTGTGAATATATCCTTTACTACAGAGTGGGTAACATAAGCTACAATTTGAGCTCCAACTAAATAGGGTCTAAAATTCTTCACCACCCTGACCAAAGCATAAGCTTGCTTTTCCATTCTATCATATTTTAGCTCTGTAGCCTGCGAGAACTTGCTAAAGAAAGCAATAGGTTGTTCATATCCATCATCATTTTTTTGTAACAAGCATTCAACAATTGTATGAAAAGAAGCAAAATAAAATAACTTAAATGGCTTAGTGAAGTTAGGAGACTTCAAAACAGGGGCAATTTTGATAGCTTCTTTTATGTTTTGAAATGATTAATTGTTTCATCACTCCATGTTACAACCTCACCTTTCTTCGTCATCTTGGATATTTATTTGGTAATTTCTTCAAAATAGGTAACAAATCTTCTTTCAAAGTTGATCTGTCCAAAAAATGACTGAATACCTTTCACATTTTTGGGCATTTGGATTCTATCAATTGTAGAAACCCTTTCTGGATCAATTCTGACTCCATCCTTTGACACTATATGCCTTAAGAGTTTTCCTTCAATCACTCCAAAAGCACATTACTTACGGTTCAATGAAATGCCACATTCCAGTGCTCTGATAAAAATCTTCTCCAAATGCATATAAAGTTTATTCTCTTTTTAGAATAAGTAGTCAAATCATCTTGATACACCACCAATATTGAATCAATTAGTCCTGCAAATGCAACATCCATGGCTCTCTAAAATGTTACCCCAATATTTATTAGTCCAAATGGCATCCTATCATACACATATGTCCCCCATGGAGTTGTGAAGGCAGTCTTGTACTATTCTATTCTTTAACTTTCACCTGATTGTAGCCAAAAAACCCATCCATCATGGATAAAAGTTCACATCCTATGACTTTCTAGAGAATAGTCTCCATGTTGGGCAGTGGATAATTATCCTTCAAGGATGCTACATTCAATTTTCTAAAATCCACACACAAATTGATGTCTCCATTTTTCTTTTTGACTGGGACCAGATTTCACACCCAAGTGGAGTGTGTTATGGGCTTTATGATTCCAACATCTTTGATCTTCATAAGCTCTTCTTGCATCTTTGGGGCGAAAGTAGGATTGATGGGCCTTTGCCTCTATCTAAATGGCTTAGCCCTAGGCTTCAAAGGAATCTCGTGCTAAAAGAGATCCTCTCTGTAGGCCTTCAAATCATCACACAACCATGGAAAGACATGCTTATATTTCCTCAACAATGCAATCAACATTGCCCTTATGTGTGGCTTAAGTTGCTTCCCAATGTAAACTTTCTTTGGAGCATTATTTGTACCCAAGTTTATTTCTTCTAAATCCTTCCTATTTGTGGAAGAAGTCTTAACAACAAACTGATCTCTGTTATCAAATGCTCTTTCCAAAGATACCAACCCTTTTGGAATCTTATTAGTCTTAAGCTATATGATCTCTTTTCCAAATAGGGTTTCCTTTCCATCTATGACTTCCACAAAGTTCTAAAAATCTATCTCTTGATTTTCAAACTTATCAATACAATGTAAAAATCTCAATAGGTCCTTGTCATCTTCAAAAACATGCCAGCTACATATGTTATCTAGGACTGTAGGTCTAACTTTGACCTCAATATGTGTACTGTCTGCCAATGTGATGTCATCTGCCCTGATTGCAACATTAGCTAGGAAGTCTGCCAAAACATTCCTAGACCTTTCTACCCAATTTATAGAAAATGCATCAAACAATTCCACACTATCCCAAACTGCATGCTTGTTTTGTTTCAACCTCTTGTTTTTAGAATCATACTTTCATCTCAATTGAGAAATAATTAATTCTGAATCACCAAACACCTTAAGTAACTTGATCCCATGCTTAATTGCAACATTTAAATCCAACAAAAGAGTTACATACTCTTCAATTTTATTTGTGCACCCAAATTTTAGAAGGAAAGAAAATTCAAATATCTTACCAGTAGGGGAAACAAAAACTACTCTAGCACCAGAGCCCTCCTTTCAACATGCACCATCAAAATACATAGACCAAAGCCCTTCTTGATCCTTCAATCTTTCTAGTTCATCATCAATGGGTTCCTTCTTCTTTATATTCTGGTTATAAGGCACCACCTAAAAGTTGTCACAATCAATATCAACAAAACACACCTGATCAACTGACTCAAACTCTTCAATGGTATCCAATGCCCATTCCTCTTTGTTCAGTTTAACATCCCTACAATTCATAGGAATCATAGCATATGACAAATCCAATTGTATACTTCCCCCAATCAATGCTGCCCACCTTCTGGATAGCAACATTCCATATTTTGGTTCGATGTCAACCACAATCACATTCATAGTGTAGATTTTTTTAGGATAAGCAACAAGCATGAAATCTACATTCTTCATGATTCCAATAACTAGTACCTCCCTTGCATCCATACAAAGCATTTATCACATGCCTTATTTATTTTCAGCCCAACTTGTTCCATGACAACCAAAGGCATGATGTTTGTGGATGCACGTGAATCAAGCATACAATTCCTTATTACTTTTCCATTGATGATAAGAGACACATAAAATGGATCTACCTATGATGGACATTTTGTTAGGATTGTTTCCAAATACACTTCATGAATATCTTCTTCATTAGCATCCCTTTCTTGACCTTTCCCATGATCCTTGGCAGCTTGATCTAGCTGATCAGGTATACCTGAAATTAAAAAAAGTGCTTTATTCCTATATTCTTAAATTTTCAACATCTCAAGTAGTGGGACAGAAACCTTTATTTGGGATAATGCCTAAGTAATGTCAATTTAGACATAATTTTTATAACAGTTGTACTTTGAGCCATATTTACGTTTCTTACATGAGTATGTCCAGCTTTAGTACATGTGGCATTCTGACTTTTGCTTACCCCATTGAAACTCTTATGTTTATATCATTCTGAGTTGCCTTACTTTCTAAACTTATGGCACTATGACTTGACTTTTCCTTAGAGTCCTTACTTTCATTATTCTATTTCTTCTATGATTCAAACCCTTTTGAATTATTCTGAGGTTTCTTCACAAATATGCTTCCTGGTTGACTAGAATCACCAGTTTGAGCCCTTCTCCTAAGTTTATAATTTCTCTTGAATTGAGCCACTACAGTAGCTGTTAGGACTCTAATCTTCTCATCAGGTCTCCTTAAATTTACACTTGGAATATGTGAATCTTGGACATAAACCTATTGATCTTCATCCTCTTCATCTGAAAAAATCTACTAACAAACTTGCTCCTTATGATACCTTTTTCAACCACATCTGTATCTGCATCAACCTCATCGAGAAAAGAATAATCCCCACTAGTAAAAAGCATATTAACATTGTCATCTTTAGAATAGTGGGATTCATTACATTCATTGCAAGCATCATTATGGAAATACTGAGCAATCATACACTGTCATGATGAATGAGGCATTTGACACACTATACACCAAGGATTATCCTCAACAACATTGACATTTTTCTTTAATGGATCAGGAATTTCCTTACCATATTGAGACTTCTGATTATTAGTATTATTCATGATGGGCTTACTATTGTGCCAGTTGTATTGTATGGCATGTCATGTAACTATGGTCTTTTCTTGTCTTTGATAATTATGCTTTTTAGGGCCCAGTCCTTTCTCTGTTCTTGCAAGTTTATAACTTAGGTGCTTAAAATCATTTGTCAACTTATCCCATTTGTCCTCAGATGTGAAAGCATTACTCTGAGTATTCTAAGCTCTATTGTTTGGATTTTGTAATGTTTTGACATCATCCCTTCTATTTCCTTTGTCAGATGCTTTCCTATTATTCTCAATATTAGTTGAAATCCTGAAAGCATCTCTCAGAGTAGCTGGACTCTTGTCTCTCAATTCATATGTTGTTTTTCCATCAAAGGTATTTGTGTACAAAACCATGCACATAGGTTCATTTGGTCTCATATGAGGTTGAAGTTTATTCAGTATCCTAGCAAACCTTGCACTAAAATTAGGAATAGGCTCATTTGACCCTTTAGTTATGCTAGTGAATTTATTTATAATGAAACTAGGATTAGTCTTATCCCCATACTATTCTCTAAAGATCCACATGAAATAATCCCATGATGAAATACTCTGATCAAGAAAATTCCTATACCATTCCCTAGCATCTCCTATGGTGCAGGAGCACCTTGACAATCTTATGCTTCCATGAAGAAATTTTAAAATTTGATTCAATTTTGGTGTCTCAACCTTGTAAAAAGGTCTTAGAGGTCATTTTCAAATGGTTAGGATGTCAATGTTTAATTTTTTTGTCAAAATTGAAAAGAATGTAAAAATTGTCATACAAATTGTAAAATTGCTAAAATTGCAAAAGTGCAATGTATGGAAGGTGAAGGGTCATTTTAACTCTACGGCATTAGAAGGCAGTTAGAAGTTGATAAGTCAGGTTTAAAATGCCTATAAAAGGCCTTGTAAACTTTTTTTAAGGTGTGGGTGGTCGTGCAAAGTGGAGAAGACCAATAAAAATCAAAATATACCCTATTTGTTGTTCTAAAACTCTATTTTTCTATATTTTATCACTATTTTCTTCTACAATACAGCCTTGTATGGACTAGACATGAGATGAAATTAGATTTTTTGGATAGGACTAAGTCTCCTCTTTTATTTTCATTTTGTTTCATTTATTTTCATTAAATATTATGAAAGTTATGGTTGTTTTTGTGACTGCAATTTCTAGCTTTTTTGGGTAACAATCATGTTGCAGCGAATAGTACGAATTTGTACGGATGTTTTATGACATAAAATTGATATTGTTGGATAGAGGAATGAATCTAATTTCATTTTCAACTAGTTGGGTCTGATTTCATGAAGTTTTGAGTATTTTATAGCCGATTTAATAAAACTACCGCACTTTTATTTTCTGAGTTTTTAACATGCAAAGAGTGGCTAGGAGTGTGTGTTTGCAAAAGGAGCATTGGTGAAGGACTTGAAATAGTTTGGACAGCATAGGCAGACATATACAAGCATGTTGGAGCTATTGGGAAGGTCTGAAAGAGTGTGGAGTATGGATTTTCACTAAACCCTCCTAGAAAAGAGCCTAAAAAGGCCTAAACACAAGGATTTTGGAAAATATGGTTATAATGAAGGTTACAAGACATAAAACATGTTGATTCTATGGATTTGGAGGATGACCTAAGACTATTTATGAAAATTTTGGATTGGTAGAGAGTTTGAAGAGGGGTTGCTTTGTAAAAGTGACCTAATTGGAGGGCTGGTAGCAGCACTATTTTGGTGGGTTTGGTCCAAAGTGACCTAATGTGATTTTGAGATATGTTTTGTAAAGGCTTAATGGGTATCTGAAATGCCCTTTGTTTCTTGGGTTGGTGGAGTATTGTGGGAGTTATGTTGAAAAAGCCTCTGAAATAGGGCTACAAGGAATTGGATGGCTTGTGAAGGAACATACAACAATTGGAATTTGAGGATTTGGTTGAGGCTTTGGTCTAGTTTGGTTTGAGACATTGAGGTGAGGTAAATCCATTGGAATCCTTTTTTAGTATTGAGAAGTTAGAAACACAAAGTTGTGTCTTGAAGAAGGAGATTGTCTTAAGGAGGTTGCTAGTGAACCTTGTGAAGAATTTCTTGTTAGAGCCATAGTTGTGAAATTTGGTATCAATAGTCTAATATCACTTCCTTGCACTACATCAAGTGGTATCAAAGCTCAGTTAGTAGATCTTTGAAGGTGATCGATTGAAGGTTGCATAAAAGGACAGTTGGAAGTTGTAAAGACAAGACAACATGGCAAAGGACAGTAGAGAAGCAACACAAAGAAATGCACTTTTCAAAAGCACCTGCAAGTGTCGAGGTAAGGTATGTACTATGATGGTAGATTCATGTAGCCTAGATAACTTGGTGTCTCAAAAAATGGTTGATAAGTTGCAATTAGTAAGGAATCGTCATGAATCACCTTATTTTGTTTCTTGGTTGAATGGTGAGTAGACTTTGTTGGTCAAGAAGCAAACTTGGGTTGAGTTTCAAATAGGTGCATATAAAGATAGAATCTTGTGTGATGTTGTACCTATGAGCACATGTCATTTGTTATTGGGAATGCCATGGATATATGAAAGATTTTCTTTGTATGATGGAAGGCATAATAGTTATCAGATTATGAAGGATGGAGTTTCTTTTACTTTGATTCCATTGGTGGAAAAGGATCAGGTAGAGAACAAGAAATAAAGGGTACTAATGCAAGGAAGAAAAGAGTTTATAAGGCATGAGGTAGACAAGTATAGTGAGAGTGCATCCACTAACAAGAAAGAAATAGTTGAGACAACAAATATAGATAGGGATGCAAAGTTGAAGAGGAAAGAAGATAATGAGTTGGTGAAGAAGACTAAGATAGTGAAGGTCAAAAGTGAAATGACCTTGAAGGTTAAAGACAAGTTTGGATAGTAAGATGAAGACAAAGGAGAGATTAGATTTTGGCAAAAGAAAGCAAAATACGGTGCAAGATAGTCAAATACTATCAAGACAGTGATAAGTAGACCTAATATAGAGGTTTGTGTGAAGAAAATTCTTGGGGCAGAGACCTAGATGAGAGGAAGAGATAAAATGAATGCAAGAGAGTTGCCTAAGGAAAGACAAGATTGGCCTAACAAGGTCACAATAGGAGAGGTGTATTGTCCATTTATTAGGAAAAAGGATAAAGTGTAGCAGATGTTTGATAGAAAAGAAGATGGAAGACCTAATGACAAAGAGGTTTTAGAGGTAGAGATCATCATAGGGACACTGAATTGTCCATCAAAAGTAAAAGAAGACAAGGGGTAGATAGGTACTATCATAACAGAGATAAGGAAGACTAAAATTATAGTGGTATTAAGGGTTGATGGTTTAAAGATAGGGATGAAAGCAAGAGGTGGAAGACAAGAGCAAACGGGTAAGTTCAAGAATGAGATTGTGTCAAGAAATAGGGAAGAGTGTGAAGCCGTTCTAAGGCTTGAAGATGTCAAGATGACAAAGGTAGAAGGTAAGGATAAGAGTTTGAAACTTGATATAGAAATGGTTAAGAGTGATTTGGTTGTGGGAA
Organism: Cunninghamia lanceolata; assembly: GCA_027924645.1. NCBI lineage: Eukaryota > Viridiplantae > Streptophyta > Pinopsida > Cupressales > Cupressaceae > Cunninghamia > Cunninghamia lanceolata. The sequence goes on from BSBN01000078.1 coordinate 871,631, forward strand.
GACAACCTTGGGAAAATAACCAAATTGAAAGGATGATGGGTAAAATACATTGTCCATGGATGGGACAAGTAGTTGATGAACCTGAGAATATAGTGTTGGCAAAGGAAAAGAGTCTAGTTCAGGACAGGAAAATAGAGAGTACAGTGAGCCAAGGAGAAAGGTAAAGGTTAGTGCAAGAGTTTTTAGAGAAAAGGGAAGATGCAGTCACCTAAGGAGGTGAAGATGGGAAGTTGATAGAGATAGGCCAAGAGAAGGCCAAAGACAAAGTGTTTGTGAAGTCTCCAAATGAAGTGGAGAAGAGTAATGTTGATGTAGTAAGGACAGAGAGTTGTCCTTGGATGACAAAATTGGTTGAGTAGTAGTCATATTCTGCCATGATAGAGGTTGATAAGTCTGATTGCATGGAGATGAAGAACCTTAAGGTGGTTGAGAAGAGAAAGGATAAGGTGAAAGTGAATGTATGGTGGAATAGATTCAAGTGTGCAGCAGTCCTTGTTTTGATAATGATTTTGATGGGGGATAGACCAAAGGTCAAGATGAAAGAAGAGGGACAAAGTGAGAGCTATTTTACAGTGGATGAAGAAGAAGATCAAGGTTGAAGCAAATGGATGAAGCTGATGAAGACAAATCAGAGCATGGAGATGTTGATCCAAGTTGACAAGGCAAGAAGAGGACTATATTGTATGGATAATTTCAAAACTAAGGTGAAGATGAACTTCATTGAAAGAAGTTTCAAGGTTAATCAGAGGTAGAGCATGCAAAGGATGAAGATTGGTGGACAACTTCAAATTCAAGAGGGCTTGAAATTCATTTGGCTAGGAGTATGGTGCACGACCACCTTGACAATCTTATGCTCTGATGAAGAAATTTTGAAATTTGATTCAATTTTGGTGTCTCAACCTTGTAACAAGGTCTTAGAGGTCATTTTAATATGATTAGGAGGTCAATGTTTAATTTTTTGTGTCAAAATTGAAAAGAATGTAAAAGTTGTCATACAAATTGTAAAATTGCTAAAATTGCAAAAGTGTAATGTATGGAAGGTGAAGGGTCATTTTGGCTCTAGGGCATTAGAAGATAGTTAGAAGTTGATGAGTCAAGTTTGAAATACCTATAAAAGGCCTTGTAAACATTTTTTAATGTGTGGGTGGTCGTGCAAAGTGGATAAGACCAATAAAAAACAAAATATACCTTGTTTGTTGTCCCAAAACTCTGTTTTCTATATTTTCTCATTATTTTCTGCTACAGTACAGCTTTGTATGGCCCAGACATGAGATTAAATTGGATTTTTTGGATATTACTAAGTCTCCTCTTTCATTTTCGTTTTGTTTCATTCATTCTCATTAAATATTATGAAAGTTATGGTTGGTTTTGTGACTGCAATTTCCATATTTTTCAAGTAACAGTCATTTTGCAGAGAATAGTATGGATTTGTATGGATGTTTTATGATCTGAAATTGATATTTTTGGATAGAGGAATTAATCTAATTTCATTTGCAATTGGTTGGGTCTAATTTCATGAAGTTTTGAGCATTTTATAGTCGATTTAATGAAACTGCCCCAGTTGTATTTTTTGAGTTTTTGACATGAAAAGAGTGGCTAGGAGTGTGGGTTTGCAAAAGAAGCATTGTTGAAGGACTTGTAAGAGTTTGGAAAGCATAGGCAGACATATCCAAGCATGTTGGAGCTATTGGGAAGGTCTGAAAGAGTGTGGAGTAGGGATTTTCACTAAACCCTCCTAGAAACAAGCCTAGAAAGGCCTAAACACAAGGGTTTTGCAAAATATGGTTAGAATGAAGGTTCCAAGCCATAAAACCTATTGGTTATGTGGATTTGGAGGATGACCAAAGACTATTTATGAAATTTTTTGATTGGTAGAGAGTTTGAAGAGGGGTTGATTTATAAAAGTGACCTAATTAGAGGGCTGGTAGTAGCGTAGTAGCATTGTTTTGGTGGGTTTGGTCCAAAGTAACCTAATGTGATTTTGAGATATGTTTTGTAAAGGCTTAATGGGTATCTTAAATGCCCTTTGGTTCTTGGGTTGGTAGAGTATTGTGGGAGTTATGTTGAAAAAGCCTCTAAAATAGGGCTACGAGGAATTGGATGGCTTGTGAAGGAACAGATAACAGTTGGAGTTCAAGGACATGGTTGAGGCTTTGGTCTAGTTTGGTTTGATACATTGAGGTGAGGTAAATCCATTGGAAATCTTGTTTGGTTTTGATTAGTTAGAAACACAAAGTTGTGTCTTGAAGAGGGAGATTATCTTAAGGAGGTTGCCAGTGAACCTTGTGAAGAGTTTCTTGTTAGAGCCATAGTTGTGAAATATGGTATCAATAGTCTTATACCACTCCCTTGCATTGCATCATCCTACCAGAGATTGCATAAACAACTTCATGAAAGCATCCTCATGTTCAACTTCAAAATTATCCATTAAATTCAAAAAAGATTTCAAACAATCCTCACCAGATATTGGATTATTACCTAAAAACTTGGGCAATTCTATCTTGATGTCATTATCAGTAGGATTAGGGTACCCAAGAATACCAATAAAATCAAGCTATTTATATCTTTCCACTTGAATAGGCCTCCTACCAAATGTATTTTGATTTTGATTTGCATTAGCATTTGAATTCACATTACCATGGGCATGTACATTTAAATTTCTTACATTATTCTAAGGTTCTTTCTTATTATTGGCATTCTACCTTTGATTGTTTTGTAGATTCTGATTTGCATGTTGATCAGGGCCTTGCTTATTACCTAGTATATCCTGATTATTTTTCTAGTTTGGAACATTATTGACCCATTGATTAGAAACTGTGTTTGCATTATTTATAGTTGGAATTGCAATCTAGTAAGTAGTCCTTAAAGCATCAACCCTAAGTCTCATCTCATCCCTTATTTTTAGAGCTTCCAAGTACTCAATCTTAGTCCTAAGGTTCCTGACTTCTTCTAACAACTCCTCCTTTTGCATTGATGAGGATGGTCTAATCATATTGGGGTTCTTTGTATCCTTTGGTGGTTCTATATCTTTAAGCCTATCAAGTGGATTCATAAAAGGATGTTCTTGAAGGATATCAAATCCTAACATCAGCCTATCACATTGTTGTTTCTCATAGATCTCCTAGATACTAGCTTCTGTAGCTAAAAAATGTTGTTGTTTAGGAGACCCAATATTAACATGGATATTACCACTATTTTGAGGATTTAGAGACCCTTCTTGGTTGGATTGATTGTTTCCTTTTTTTTCTATAGATCATTTTTGGTTTCTTTTGAAACAAAGGGTTTTGTAGGAATCTTCTTCCTTGCATGCAAATTGTAATATCACTGACTGGGAGATAAATTCAGAGTTGCCACCCAAAAATGGGATTCCAGATTGAATTATGGGTTCTTTATATTGTCAATTCCCCAGTAGAGTTGCCAATCTATTGGTGTTCCCAACTGATGGTTTGAGTTTCCCTAAAAAGTTGTCATTTTTTATGCTCAGGATTCTTAGGTCAGTGGCAAATGAATAAGAGACAATTTTTTGTTCTCCTCTGCACTTCAGGCTCTACTAGACCTAGGGGGTATTCCCTTACTTCAATATCTATATGACAAATCCTTATTTCATCATATATCGTCAACTAAAGCAGATATTTTCTCCTATGTGCAAACCAAAACTATATAATCACTTCAAAGTTGGCTAGCTCTAGTAATCACTTCATTAAATGGCTTAGAGAACATGAAACTAAACCCTACACTTAAAAGCTAACAAGTTGATTTGTTATTCCTTTTAATGTATGTGATTTCTTGATTATGGGTATTTTGTGAAAATAAGCCCAACTTTGATCGATGCCAATCCTAGGGTTTGGAGTCAATTCCTTACAAATGCAAATTACTTCTCATAAGCATCATAAACATTCAGTTTTAGAGGATTTACTATGTTCCTATCTTATAGAAAACAATCCAAGAATGGGTATTTTCAATAATTCTTCTTATTAATATCCTTGTTACAAAACACATCTCTCCATATCTGACTTAGAGCATTTTAATCTACTCCTTAAACATAAACAATAAACTAGACATGCAATATAGCAAATGTATATTCAAAACTCAAAAACCCTTTGTATCTTCATTCAAAAGAGAAATGCAAACAACACAGGAGACAATTGATGGAAAAACATGCTCAGAGGTATTTTTCATATATTGCAATATGAAACTGATAAAAATGCTTATAGAGAAAATACATTCAACAATGCAAGAAACTGAAACTTACAACTCAACATATGGACAACCTCTTAGAATTGCTCTATATTTCATTAACAAATTTTCCCAAATCTTCCAACAACCTCCTACAAATTAGTACAACATGCTCTTTTATAGACACAAGGACATGGTACTCAAAAACTCGTTACCATATGTCTGTTACAAAATCTTACATTACAAGCCACCACCCATAGGCATTGGCACACTAATTCAACTTACATATGAAAGAGAAATGACAATTATACAATTTATCTTGGAGATAACAAAAAATTGTTGGGGATGATCTATCCAATGATGAAGAAGAAATATCACATGATTGGCTCCTTGTTCATCTTGGACACATTTATCCATACTTCTCTAGCGAGGCTACACATGATTTCTTTGATGGCCATTGGAAAGGAAATAATTTTTTTTTTTTTTTCATTATGCCCTGTATACCTTGCATCCAATAAAATCTTTGTTTCCTTACAAAATATATCAAAATTCAATTCCAACACATGTAGCTTATCCAGTGTAGAACTTAGAATCTTCATGCTTGGGTCACTATCTACACAATTAGAAGATATGAGTTAGCCAACTAGACTTTCAAAACCAGCCTTCCATTTGTCTAAACTTTTTATTTGTCCATCTTCCTCCAATATACTCGGCATAATATTTTTATCTATTTTCTTAATTGATTTTCTTTTCTCATTTAAAACCTTATCCAATTTAAGCTAGAAAGCCACTACCTCTTCTAATAAAATTAACATATCTAGGGTTAATTTTATTTCTACTCGAGCATTAGGCAAAAACCTTGAACATCTATGAACTTCGCTTATCTCTCTAGTTCTTGGTAACCACACTCTACACATGTCTTCTAGGCTTTCCTTGTGCCTCGTATGTTTATCTAAGGTTGTCTTCAAATTTGAATAAGACATTCATGTGTCATCAACCCTAGCTATGATCTTGGATAACCTATGGTTGATCAAATTTGTGACAATTTCTCTTATAGTGTTCTTTTTCTCATCCTTCAAACTCTTTACCTCTTCTTTCTATTGAACACAAGGAATACTAAGAGGGGGGTGAATCAATATTCTATGAAACCTTTCTATCACATGTTCTTTAATCCATTTACCAAATTCAATAACATGAAAGAAAAATAAAAATAAGAAGAGCTGCCACAAAGTCATAACACATAGACACCAAGATTTTTACGTGGAAAACCCAAATAGGGAAAAACCATGGTGAGTCTTAGCTAAAAATATATTATCATATCAAAACTAGGTTACAAAAAGGCTCACTACCTGAGGGCTCACTGTCCAAAGAAGTGTTCACTGTAATAGGCTCACTTCCATAGAGAAGATAATATAGAGAAAGGGTGGCTCACTGCCAAGAAAGGACTGCTATAAATGCATCTACAAAATGTTGGAATGTAGTTCCATTAATAGCTCAATATATAGATTCAAAGGTCTTCATTATATCTGTCATGCTTTTCTGGTCTACTTCACATATACTTTGTTCTTCTGCCTTTTCCACTTTTGCTATACATTTCACATCACAAATTCAAAGTAGGATTGTACATTCACAAATATCACTTCTTATCACACTGAAATCCATTAGGTATTAATATCTGCAACAAGATCTAACCCAAAAACTGGCCGGCTTGCCAATTATGAAGCATGTACACAAAAAGCTCATACTCTTTCAGCTTGAATTCATTACATGAAGTTATGTGGACCAATGAAAACCTTCAAGGATATTCATATAGGTATGGACCCATAAATTAAAAGAACTTAGAATAATGATTTAAGAAATATATCTTCACCGCATAATGATCTAACTGAGAGTCAGCTTCATTCTTAAGTATACTCTTAACCTTGTTGTTTGTCATATCACAACTTCTAATGTGGATCTAATGGGACTCCAAAATTCATATCAAATATTCATTAGACATCACCAATCATACCTTCATAACCATAGATTGTAATATTCTTATATGGCGAGATGCAAATCTTTGAACTGATGAGTCTATCTTTGTGAAACATTGTCAAACTAAATGCCGGTACTTGGAAGCTTGTAGATGATCTTCTGGTGAACTTCACAATTTGAAAATATGGATTTAGATCCTTCTCATGTGTGTTTACAACACCTCCAAGCTACACATTGAAACAATCAATACTAGAGGAATGTAGACCGAATTACTCAGGTGATCTACACTATTTATAACTTGACTCTACTTACCCAGACTTAGGTAATTTACATTATGACTTCTGGAGATTGTCAAGATATGAAACTTGGAATATAATATCATCAAACAATTATATGTAACATACCAGAGCTGCAAACCAAAGTCTTCATTTGTGGAGGAGTATCCATCAAATCTCTGTTACTGACTTAATGAGCTACCAATACTTAGTTAATTTGACTAAGTTATTCTTACCAGACCAAAAACACTATGTACAACTTGTCTCAAGAACTGTCTCCAATCATCTATAGTTGTTGCCATCAAATGATAACATTAAAAATCCATCATAACAGTAGTATCTCTTGACCATGTTGTCATCAATCGCCCCCTTTGTCATTAATGGTAACACTTAGTGGAAAATGCTCACACTTCTCCCCTTACTATGTACACGCTCTATTTTTCTTCTTCCCTTAAGATGTTTTGACATTTTTCACTAGTTCTTCTTCTCCCCCATTGACATCAATGGAAAAGGTGTATGTACAAGTAACAAAATGGTGTCAAAATTGCAAAATTGTTATACTTGTCCATATATGTACAGGTGTAATCAAAAGCTTACTTATTAGAAACTAGAGAGGATGTCTAAGAAGATAACTTTCAATTGAGCAATTTCTTCATCCCATTTGGCCTTGACACTGCTCAAAATTTGAATGTTTCCATTCACTTAAAACACTAATTCCTCTGCTTTGTCTACTATGGTAGGCACATCAGTTATTGCCTTTACCTTTGTTGCCTCAGCTAGAAGACTAGTCATAGACTCAATCTTTGATTCTATTACTTCTCTAACTTGGAACATTCTACTCTTAGTGGCCTCTTTCTTATTCTGCAGACTGCTTATCTTAGCATTAATGCCTTCAATTTCTACCTTTTGTTGCTGATGGAGTCAGATGCAAGATCAAAAGTTTCCGAGATTTTTGTTAGTTGAAGTTCCAAGTCATCTATTTTCTCCTTCATTTCCTTTGTTGTCTAAAGCCATTTTAATCAAAATTTGTATATATCACTAGCATCCTTAATAGAAATATCTATGTTCTTGATGCTATTGTCTAACAGAATTGTATCCTTGGCTATCTTATCCTTTAGCTCAACTAGCGTTTTATCATTTATTTCTTTCCTAACCTTAATATCTGCAACTTTTTCTAAGGATTCAAAATATGTTCGTTGGTTTCCAATTCAGCAAGTAGTAGACCCTAAAGGTTTCTCACTTCTTATCAACAGGCCCACTACATGATTCAGCCAATAGATATAGGTAGCTATTTGCACATGCCCCCCCTTCACTTTAGGTTTTGCTGCACCTGGGAGGGTATTCCCTTAGCAAGTTTTAACATTGACCAGCTCAAAATAAAAGGATTTAACTTTACAACACCAGGCAGAATGCTCTCACTTATATACCAAGATCTGCAAGATGAACCAAAGTTGGCAATATTCTTGGGCTCTTTACACTGGTTAAACCTAAGAGAATGCAATATCCTAACCCTATTCCTATAGATTAACAAGATGAGATCTTGAAGTGTTTTGTGATTGAAGTTTTGGGACTTTTCTAGACCCCTAGGACAAGCAGATCCCTAGGCTAGTCCCTTACCTGGGCAACAAAGTCAAACCCATGAATGTAAATGTTCTTGTATGAAAATAGAAGATCATATCTAGAGGACTTAACATAGAATATCACTGCCTAATAGTAATATGTCCCAGAAAGAGTATGGCCTATGACCATACTTTACAAATCCTTTGACATCACCAAATTTTGCCTAGACCTGGTCTAAAGTAGATTTAATCCACTCCTTGAGCAGATGTAAGAAACTAGACATACAATGCAACATATACACATTGAAGAACTTAGAAATCCTTAATAACCTCATTCAAAGGAAAAACAATAACATCAAAGGAGATAGTCATCAACAACACACACATGAAGTTTTTCTCATTTAATTGAATCTAAACAAAATATTATCAAAAAGAAATTTATCATTTACAAAATAGAGAATACCTTTGCTCTAGACAAGAAACCAAGTCTGCAACAAGAAATGCCCTCCAAGATGTGAATACCTTGTATTTAGAGTCAAAAGAAAAGACCCAACAAACTTACAATACCCTATAGAATGGTCATGGATTCCTTTTTAAAGGAAGCAACAAGCTATCGGGCATCTACCTCCTGACAGACTCCCTAAATGAAAAGATCTCATCCTTACAGATTTTCAAATAAACAACTGGATCTCATTAAATTTCATAGCTTAAGTAGTTAGATTTATGATGAAAATCCCTGAAGATCCACTAGTTGAGCAACCTTTTCCTCGAATAGACAAGTAGATTTGATGTTTTAGTCCACAGCCATGTGGTAGGTTCATCAATCACATAGTAGAAATAGGCAGGAATTAAGCTGATAGACATCCACTTCAAATTTAAAACTTTGTCGTTGATCCGGACCTATCCTGTGCTTAATAGACAGTTGATGGGTTCCCATCACACCTTGAAATTCCATGTTGGCACCATTGAAAAGTCCCTCGCCAAAGAAATCGTGCCATGTAGGAGGTCTTCCTATCACTAACTTTTCCTTTCTCCATTGAATCCTGCCACGTGGTGCCATCTCGAGGCATTGTAGCCAAAAAATGGGCCACCACCTTTGAGCTCTGCGCAACTGATCTAAGCCATCCAGTTGTCTCATATCCATTTGCCCCATGCTCCTCCAAATGAGAACTAGCCACATGTAGCCTTGTCGCACTAGCACAGAGAATATTCTTCCCAATCAAATTCGCCTTGCGATGATGTGTGACTGTCAAATCTCAACCCTTCTGTAGATCTTTTCTCACTTTGACACCTAGCATCCCTTGACTTGTTGCTTGGAATTCTTGATTAAATGGTTGTAAGCCACATTCCTCTTGACAACTGGCACCCTATCGCAGTTGCGCAGGGGATTGGTGACATCATCATAAAGGTGGCATGATGCTGCGATAAGCAGCCACACGGCACCCTCAGGTCCTTCTTAAGACTTAAGGCTCAAACTTCTTCACTGAGATGGGCCACAAGCGGTAACACTAGGGAGAAGGGGTTGGTTACTTATGACTAGGAAGACATAAGGTTGTAACTTAAGCAATTGGAAACCTGCCACAAGAGATTAATGCAACTTTAAAAGATAAAATGTAAGAGGCTGAGGGACAATAGAGCTTAGGGCTTTAGGGCTTCAAATGAATAGAAATAAAGACTTATAGACTCAATTTTAAAACCCTAACCCCATATGAGTACCACCAGTGGCTCTAGTTAGGGACGCATGCCTCTTGCAGGCATGGTGAGAGCCTCAAATCTCTAGAATGTAGACCAGGTGCCATACCTATTGGCCCATAGAGTCGAACACTTCACCAACCTACATCACAAATCATACTTTTGAATATTATTTGGTAGCCCAGAGCCACCAAAAAGGAAGAACGAGTACTTCCCCTTGTCAAATACCATGTTTTCTTCTGATTTCTTTAAGCGAAGCTTGAAAACTCTAAGCTGACTACAACACTCTATCTTGTTGTTGATTATGTTTCTTTTCTTTTTTCCTTCAACAAATCTACAGTAGAATTGGTTTGGTTTTGTTGTCCATAGTTGTAGACTGTCTTCATCATATGAGTCATTAGTTTTGCTTGGAAAGGCAATTAAATCTTTCCTTTCTTCAAACAATAAGATCTCCTCTATACAAAACAAGTAATATTCAGGTACAAGCAATTTTTCATACTCACATAATCCTACATATCCATCATCATTGTGCTCAACAATATTATCATTAAATTCCATCTAGAATGTTTCAAGAGAAGGCACATAAAATTTAGAGTATAGCCCACCATTAGCAGCATCATAGTTACCATTACAACCAATGCTATCCCCATAAACATGAACATCTGCAACTGGTTTATTCACATCTAAATACTGATCTTGTTTTCCGTCTCTACCAATGCACTGACAATCAAACACTTCAATTTTTGCATTGTAGAGGAGGACATCATCATCAAGGAAGCACTCATATTCAGTCTTCAGATATTTTTCATCATTTGAAAGGCATGGATCTGAGTATTCACATCTCTTGCTGCTCCTTGAGTCAATATCCTTTGTATTTAGAGTGAAGCTCTGCATATTCACCTCATATAAGTATTCATGATCAGCTAGGATATGCCTATTGCCACTGGACGCATCCTCATATACATCTTTCATTTCATCATCTGAAAGGCATTCTGCATCCACAGATTTCTCTTCTAGAGGCTGACTGGAATCTTTATTCCCATCATTGTAGGATGTGCCCACATTTATTGCAGCAGTTTCTTCATGCCTCAAATCATGCCACACTTGGCTTCTTGAATGTATCTTTTTTAAAACTTGCAGTCATGAACCCTATTGGCATTCCATATGTTTGATTATTTTCAATCTCCATAGTAAATTTATAAGGTTGGTGAAGTGTGGCTAGTTCCTTATCTCTCAACAGATAACTCATTTCTTCATCGAATGCAACTAGATAAATTGTCAAGCACAATACATCATTAGGTCTCATGTATTATGGAATGTGCTTGAACATCTTAACAAACCTCAAATTAAAGGTTGGAACTAGTTCATGATCCTCTTTTGAATATTCATTAATTGTATGATCGATGATGCCACATTAGTTTTTTCACCAAACTATTCTAGGAATGCATCTTCTAAATCTACCCATGAAGAAACTGAACACACAGGCAAGTCTGAAAACTAGACCCTAGCATCATTCTTTAAACACTGAACAAAAAGCTTCATTACCACATCTTCAGCCTCAATCTCATAATCTTCTACTAAATCACAAAATTTTTGTAGATGTTTGTTTGTTGATTCAGAATTTATTCCACTATATATAGGCAAACACTTCCTAACCTTATTGGGGACAACATTCTGGTAACCATTTATTCTATTGAAATTTAGGGCTTTATACCTTTCAATAAAAAAATGGCCTTTTCTGAGAGCACAACCAGGATTGCTGCTCTATCCTAATCATTTTGAATGCAAAGATGGAATACCTAGAATTGTTGTTGCTTTAGACATGTTCCAATGACAGAGTCACCACCTCCACAAAAGATAAACTAGCAAGAAGGTACTTTTATTTTCTAGATTCACTACAATAGCATAGAACCACACGGTCCTTATTTGATTATGCTACAATAACAATATGCAGAGTTGCCACCCTCTAAAAGGGAAAATAAATCACTGCTCTTATGCAAACTCTACACATGTTGGCACTAGTACTTTAGAGACTCCACATAATGTTTTGACAATAGTCCCCAATGGAGTCACCAGTTCTACTAGTTTCCAAATCAGCAAGTAGTAAACTCTAGAGGTTTGCCACTTCTTATCAACAAGCTCACTGCATGATTCAACCAATAGGGACAAGAGGCTATTTGCACATGGCCCCCCTTCACTTTAGGTTCTTCCACACCTAGGAGGGTATTCCCTAAGAAAGATTTAATATTGACCAGCTTAAAACAAAAGGATTTAACTTTACAACACCAGGTAGAATGCTCTCACTTATATACCAAAATCTGCAAGATGAACCAAAGTTGACAATATTCTTGGGCTCTTTACACTTATTAAAACTGAGAGCATGCAATATCCTAACCCTATTCCTATAGATTAAGAGACTAAGATCTTGAAGTGGTTTTGTGATTGAAGTTGTGGGACTTTCCTAGACCCCTAGCACAAGCAGATCCCCAGGCTAGTGCCTTACCAAGGCAACAGAGTCAAACCCATGAATATAAATGTTGCTATATAACAACAGAAGCTAATATCTAGAGGACTCAACACAAAATATCACTACCTAACAACAATATGTCCCAGAAAGAGTATTGCCTATGACCATACTTTACAAATTCTTTGACATCACCCATGTTTCCCTAGACCTGGACTAAAGCAAATTTAATCCACTCCTTAAGCAGATGCAAGAAACCAGACATAAAATACAACATATGTAGATTGATGAACTCAGAAATCCTTAATAACCTCATTCAGAGGAAAAATAATAACATCAAAGGAGACAATCATAAACAACACACACACACACATGAGGTGTTTCTCATTTAATTTAATCTGAACAGAATATTGTTATACATAAATTTATCATTTACAAAACAAAGAATACCTTTGCACTAGAGAAGGAACCAAGACTGCAACAAGAAATGCCCTCTAAGATGTGAATACCTTGTATTTAGAGTTAAAAGAGAAGACCCAACCAACTTACAATACCCTATAGAATGGCCATGGATTCTTTTTTAAAGGAAGCAACAAGCTACCAACCATCTACCTCCTAACAGACTCCCTAAATGAAAAGTTCCCATCCTTACAGATTCTTAAATAAACAATTTGATCTCATTAAATTTCACAGGTGAAGTAGTCAGATTTCTGATGAAAATCCCTAAAGATCCATCGGTTGAGAAACCTTTTCCTTGATCAGATGTGTAGATTCAATGTTTTAGTTTGCAACCATTTAGCAGGTTCATCAATCTTAGAGTAGAAATAGGTAGGAATTAAGCTGATAGACAGCCGCTTCAAATTTAAACCTTGGCCGTTGATCTGGGCCTGTCCTGTGCTTAATCGATGATTGATGGGTTCCCATCACACCTTGAGATTCCACATTGGCACCATTGAAAAGTCCCCCACCAAAGAAATCGTACCACACAAGAGGTCTTCCTATCACTGACTTTTCCTTTCTCCATTGGATCCTGCCACGTGGCACCATCTCACAACATCGCAGCCAAAAATGGGCCACCACCTTTGAGCTCTGCATGAGCATGCCAAGCCATCCACGTGTCTCATATCTATTTGCCCCATGCTCCTCTAAATGAGAATTGGCCACATGTAGCCTTGTTGTTCCAGCATAGAGAATATTCCTCCCAATTAGATTCACCTTGCGACGATGTGCGACCGATGGATCTCATCCCTTCTGCAGATCTTTTCTCACTCTGACACCTAGCAGCCCTTGACTTGTTTCTTGGAATTCTTAATTAAAAGGTTGTAAGCCGCATTCTTCTTGATAGCTGGCACCCTATCATGGTTGCGCAGGGGATCAGTGGCATTATCATAAAGGCGACATGATGCTGCAATAAGTAGCCACATGGCACCCTCGGGCCCTTCTTAAGACTTAAGGCTCAAACTTCTTCATTGTGATGGGCCACAAGCGGTAACACTAGGGAGAAGGGGCCGGTTACTTATGACTAGGAAGACATAAGGTTGTAACTTAAGCAACTGGAAACCCGTCACAAGAGGTCAATGCAACTTTAAAAGATAAAATGCAAGAGGCTGAGGGACAATAAAGCTTAGGGCTTGAGGGCTTCAAAGGAATAGAAACAAAGAGTTATAGACTCAATTTTAAAACCCTAACCCTAGATGATTGCCACCAGTGTTCAACTTATAGAATTTATGAGCTTTTTGATTTGCTCAGATGGTGTCAGAGTTGTGTCTTTCTATACTCTAGGCATCAATTTTTCCAAAACATCAGATGCCTTATCAATGAGCTCACTGTCCTGAATATGAGACCTTAGAATTTCTTCCTAATCTTTGGCTTGAACAATTGATACTAGTTTGAACTTCTACAGAGGTGATATTGAGGCTAGGTTTATTGGTCCTTACAACATCTCATGTGAATTAAAAATCTATGCTTCTTTCTACTTCTCCAAAAAATTCTCTAACAGAGTCAACAGGGTCTTTTGTAACTGCAACAGTGTCTCTTGGCATATCATAGGACAATTCTTCCTCTTTGTTCTACTCTGGAGGATCTTGATCCATAGCTTCATGCTCTTCTTGGCTTGCTCATCCTCTTGATTCCCTTGGTCAACATTATCAGTTTGCTCCAGGCGAACTTCAGTATCCTCTGGAGTCTTATCTCCTTCTTTCTCTTCATGATCACTAGTTACTTTTTTCTCTAGAGGGATTTCAACATTCTCAAAAGTATTATCCTCTTCTTGTTCCTTCATCTCTTCATCCTTCCTTGGGGCTTACTAGAGGTGTCTTTGTTTGATTCAAATCTTTCTCAAGACTGACTTCTAGAAAAGGATTGTAATCACCAACATTTGTTTCCTCCTTGTCATAGACTGTTGGGATGTTGAGTTCTTTTAGGAAATGAAGAGTTATTTTCTCTATGTCCTTCACCAACTTCTCTATATCTCTAGCCATCAAAATATTTGTCCTTGTTTTTATGTCAAACTTTCCTCCAATTACCTTGTTGACTTTTGTTTTCTCTTCATCTATTATATGTGGACACAATTGTATCAAGGCATGTTCTCTTAATTCCAAGTCTTTGGTCATTGCTGCTTCTTTTCTAGCAGCCATGATACTGCCAAGGCTATCAGGTTGATATGTAATTACCTCGAGGAGGGTTTTGTTAAACGTTTCCAAAAATTTGATCAGTGTAGTTTCAATGATATTCTTGTCTACATCATTATACTCATCATACAAATCTACTATAGGATTTAGATTTCCATGTGTTTCCGTAGAATTTAGGACATCTTCCAAATTTATTATATCTTATGCTTTCTTAGGTTTTGTTTGCCTTAGATTTTTCTTGTTTCTGTTCTTATCGGAGGGCTTGTCCTTTTTTCTCTTTGAGACTTCACTGGCCTTGGTCTTCATTTTCTTTACTTCTGTATCCATTTCCTCATCGTCAGCTCCAACACATAAAATACATTCTTTTCCCCTTGGTTTCATTCTTTTGTGCTCTTTTGGAGTGGATTCCTTTACAGGTGCTTCCACACTCACATAAGGTGTGGGACCGGAGGATGCAGTAGTAGTTTGAGTAGAAGTTGAACTTCTTTTTCTTTTCCTTGTTACTATAGGCTCCTTTGTTATCCTTTTAGGCTCTTTCAGAGCCTTTTCTGTTTCATTTTACTTCTTCTCTTGAGCTGCTCTTGCAGCTTCTACTTTTGGTCTTGTTTTAGCAATTTGTTCTTTTGTGAACCCCTTACTCTGGGCAAATTCCTCCACCATTTTCTTGACCTTCTTTTGAGTTTCAAGTTTTCTTAATTCCACATGTAATTTTACTGATAGTTCCTATAAGTGCCAAATCTTTCTACTGTAGTGTCCCTGGATTTGCTTAACATGAGCTCAACATATCCATTCAACACATTTTTAGCTACTTCATAACTCATTGGAAGGATCCAAACTGTGCTTGGCTCCACAACTTCCATCATGCATTGATCTTTGTTGACAATGAAACATATATCATTTTTGTATTTTTCAACTATTGATTTTGGTATCCTTTGCCTAAATTGCATGGACTTTTGAAAGTTCTTGAAATAGCCCCATAGGGCTGCATTCTGTGTATCACAACTTCCTATGCTATTTAAATTATTTCTGATTTGTATGGCAACTAGTTGCCTACTAGACTAGATCAACTTCATATCTGGTAATTCTTACATAAAATAGAAAAAAATGTAGATGATTAAAGCACCAAATTTGAATGGATACTTGTGCTCCTTGGTCTTCTTTAGATTTTCCATTAGTTGCTATTGGAGCAACTCACAGAGGTCATAATCTACATTCTTCTTAACCATCTCATAGGCGGTGTAAATGGCTATATCAAAGACAAAGTTCTCCTAGTTTGTTAAGTATATCTTGTAACCAATCACCATCGATGCAAACCTAACTACATGGTCTATAATTGTGTTAACCTGCAATGCCCTCTTGTCGAATTGAGCACCTGTGGCTTCCATCACAATGTTCTTTTTCATAGATTTCAACACAGGCACCATTACAGTAGAATTCAATCCTATAATAGCCATTATAGCCTCTTTTGTAATCATGAAGGGTGTGTTAAGACACATAAACTCATCATGAATTCTTCTCAATACATAGCAGACCCATTCGTCTTCTACAAAATTATGAGTGTCTATGCATTGCACGAGTTTCTTCTTCTCCAAGGCCTTGTATTCCTCTTTCAATTCATATCCTTCATCACACAGATGATTTAGATACAATTCCCCAAGTTTGATATCATTGTGTTCATCTAGGGCAACATGGATGTAAGCCCTAATGTCTTCCTCATGCATTAAACCATAGGGTACTTCTAAAAATACACCATCAGCGTCAACTTGCATAGATTTGAAGGGTTGTTTCTTGAATTTTAGTCAAGGTCTCTCAGTGATATTGATTACATGTGGTGTCTCCATTTCGTTAATAATTTAAATAAGTTCACAGTAGGGTTTCAAATCACAAATACTTTTTTTGCAATCGCTGGAAATTCCTGAAGTCACTTTGGGTTATGCTTTTGATCTCCTTGGTCACTTGAAAACCTAGATGTAAAGTGATTAATCCTTCCCATGTAACTCTTTTTACCTTTTGTTTACCAAAACCCAATCATCATAAATGCTATTTTCAAAAAGAAGTTTTCAATCATTACTATCAACCACAGTCGATCAAGATTACTCTGCAATGTATCACATTAGATCTTTTTCTACCAGTTTCTTCTTCAAATGATTCATTCAATACTTCTTTAACTTAGACCTTAATGCTGGATCTCACTACCCACTAACTAGCTAGGAGATCAAGATATTCAATACAAGTTCTCCTTGAGCCAAAGCTCCCATTTTACTTCCTAGAGGAAGTATTTGCACCAGAGGCTGGTCCAGATCCATCCTTGACTTCATTTACATTCTTCTTGATCCATATTTTTCTCATCTCCTTCTTGGTTTCAGCTAGATCAACCTTATTCTTTCCTTTATCTTCCCTCTACTCTATTTTCTTCTCTTCTATAGAATGGTTTCTTTTCACATTCTTTCTTCTATAGAATTTTACAACATGTCTAGGTCTATTGCAATTGTAGCAAACAATATTGCATTGTCCTTGATATCTTCCATTGATTGGATTCGTTCTTGATCTACATTGGTTATCCATATGCCCAAATCTATTGCATGCAAAGCACTTTCCATTCAAAGATTGAGTATTTCTTACATTGTTAAAACCATTCCTTACTAGACTTGTGCATTTATTTGATCTACGACCAATTTTCTTGCAATTGAAACATTGACCGAAGAATGATGGAACATTTTGATTCCTTCTAGTCATACATTGAGTAGCCTTATGACCAAACTTATTACATTTAAAACAATAACCATTGAAAGATGATACCTTTGAGCATTTGGTTACCTAACAAGAAGTCTTATAGGTCTATTTATCTAATTCTTGAGTTGGTTGCCTTTGACTCTCCTCATCTCTGTGTTAACTTCTCTTGATTTGGAACTTTCTCCTCTTTCAAAACCCAAACCTTGTTTATCATCTAGACTTTTCTGATTTTCAATAAACTCATCAAGCTTTTTAAAACTTAGTTTAAACTTTTCTTTATAGCTATTAGCAACTTTCAAATCAAATTTTAGTAGCACAACATCTTTTGCTAATTTTTCACATTCTTCAAACTTGTTTTTCAAAACTTGATTTTAATGCTCCTTAGCCTTTTCTTTCTCTTCAATCAGCATTGATAAATCATTTAGGGTTTCATTTACTTCTTTCAATTGTTCACTTATCTCTCTGCTCCTATCCTTTGATCTCTTAACTTTCTCTCTTAGCTTCAAGATGTATTCATCTACTTCTTTGACATTTTTCTTCAAATCCTAGATATCTACTTCATACTTATCAAGATCTTCAAGAGCCATTTTTAGTTCTTGATTACTGACATATGTGTAATCATCAATTGTGACATTGCATGGAGCAAGATACCTTCTAGCTACCATGAGTAAACTTTCCTAGATATTCCTTAAGCTATTAGGCTTCTTCCAATGAACCTTTCTATGATACCAATTGTTAAACACAAGGAATACTGAGATGGGGGGGTGAATCAGTATCCTATGAAGCCTTTCTTTCACATGTTCTTTAATCCATTTACAAAATTCAATAACATGAAATCAAAATAAACATAAGAAGAGCAACCACAATGCCATAACACATAGACACCAAGATTTTTATGTGGAAAACCAAAAAGGGAAAACCATGGTGAGTGTTAGCTCATAATATATTATGATATCAAAATTGGATTACAATAAGGGTCATTGCCTGAGGGATGACTACCCAAGGACTCACTATCCAAAGAAGTGCTCACTGCAATAGACTCATTGTCATAGAGAAGAGAAGATAGAGAAAGGGTGGATCACTACCAAGAAAGGACTACCACAAATGCATCTACAGAATGCTGGAATGTAGTTCTAATGATAGCTCAAAATATAGATTCAAATGTCTTCATTATATCTACCCTGCTTTTCTACTCTGCTTCACATATACTTTGTTCTTCTGCCTACTGCACTTTTACTATACTTTTCATATCACAAATTCAGAGTAGTATCTCACATTCACAACTATCACTTCTCATCATATTGAAATCCATTAGGTATTAATACCAGCAACAATATCTAACCCAAAAACTAGCCAGCTTGCCAATGATGAAGCATGTACATAAAAAGCTCATACTCTGTTGGCTTGAACTCTTTACATGAAGTTATGCAGACCAATGAAAACCTTCAAGGATCTTCATATAGGTATGGACCCATTTTAGAACAACTTAGAATAATTATTCAAGCAATATATCTTCACCGTACAATGATCTAACTAAGAGTAAACTTCATTCTTAAGTATATTCTTAACCTTGCTATCTATCATATCACAACTTCCAATGTGGATCTCATGGGACTCCAAAATTCATATCAAACATTCATTAGACATCACCAATCATATCTCCATAATTGTAGATCATAATATTATTATATGGCGAGATGCAGATCTTTGAACTAATGACTCTGTCTTTGTGAAACATTGTTAAACTGAATGCTGGTACTTGGAAGCTTGTAGATGATCTTTTGGTTAACTTCAGAATTTACAAATATGGAATTAGATCATTTTCATGTGTGTTTACAACACCACCAAACTACACATCGAAACAATCAATACTAGAGGAATGTGGACGAAAATACTCAAGTGATCTACACTATTTATAACTAGACTCTTCTTACCCAGACTTAGGTATTTTACATTAGACTTCCAGAGATTGTCAAGATATGAATCTTGGAATATAATATCATCAAACAATTATATCTTACATACCAAAACTGGAAACCAAAGTCTTCATCTATGGAGGAGTATCAATCAAATATTTGTTACTGACTTAATGAATTCCCAACATTTTGACTAAGTTATTCTTACCTAACCAAAAACACTATGTACAACGTGTCTCAAGAACTATCTCCAATCATTTCTAGTTGTTGCCATCAATGACAACATTGAATCTCCATCTTAATAGAAGTGTCTCTTGACCATGTTGCCAACATTTTCAAGTCCTTAAACTTTGAGAACAATGCCTATTTGTCTATTGGGATTGATTCTACAATCTTTACAAAAGCAGGAACACTTTGAGCTGAAGTTCCTAGAGCCAACAACATTTTCTCCTTACATTTATCCAATTCTCACATGGCTTGCCCATATTTCAATAATAGCTCATCATAATCTTTTTGTAATTTATTTGTGACAACCTTAGCAAATTGGGTTGTATGAACACACAAACTTGTAACTTGAGGAGTTGGAGTGTCTGACACTCTCTTTATTATTACATCACCTATTAATTCTCCTAGACCCACCCTTGGCTTATTATTGTTTGGGGCCAATGCCTATATTGCCAGGGTCTCAAATTTAGGATTAAATCTTGCACTAGAGAGTGCTTTATCTACTTGATCTTCTTATATATATATATATATATATATATATATATATATATATATATATATATATATATATATATATATATATATATATATATATATATATATATATAGACAATGTCAAAAGCGATTGCATTTGCTAGAGTCCAATGTGGAAGTAGCATCAGACCATTCTTTTCCACTAAGGCTCTTCCTTCATCAAGGATCATTCCACTAATGGCTTGGCCTACTTCATTCAACATTCTCTGAGTTATTTCTTTATACTTTCTTGGGTCATCTCCTCTCTTGGCTTCCTCTACCCTCTTATGAAATTTTTCATTCCTTACTTTCAACACATACCCCTTAAATTCTTGGGTATTGATAAAGGCATCATCTTACATGAATTGTGTACAAGCCAGCACTCTGATGTCCTGTGTATCCACATGATTACTAGCAAGTGATTTGCTTAATCTATTATTAGGGGAGGCATAAGGCCTTATTGTCACAAGTGAATTCACCTATTGCAAAATTTCTTGTTCTTGTTCATTGGTTTCCTCCTCCAAGTCTATCTATTCTACTTCCTCTTCATGCTCCAAGTCAATGATTTTTACTTTCTTGGCTTGAGGTGAGCTAGGAGACTCGTTTCCTCTTCTATATGCCCTACCTAAACTTCTTGGATTATATGTAGGTCTCTCTTCTCCTAGAGGAGCTTCTACGATCAGAGTTTATGCATGAGCCAAAATTCTCCAAATTCTTATTATGGGGTCATTCTCATCTGCAAATGCTCCTAGATATGCAAGAATTAAGATTAGTTCCCATCATTTATCCTTCCATTATTTATTCCCACCTTCCCCTCAAAAAATGAATTTCCTCCATTGTGGTAAAATTTCTTACTACATCCTCATCGAATAAGACCTGGTGGGTGAATTGGGGCCTTTTGATCCCAAGCCTCACTCTATTAATGAATCCTTCTAGGTCAAACAACCTTGGTTATTCCAACCCCATCCTGTAAACTATCAATAATGACTCAAGTTGCTCCAAAGCATCCTTATTAGTGTCCCAAAAGTCACAAAACTTGATAGAAGTGGGGAAGAAAGACCCCTTCTTTTGCAATCTCAGATGCTCTTTGTCTGACTCATTTAATTACTTGATGATTTCTAAATATGCAATTCTCTTTAGCACATATTTTGGCAATATAAATGGGGAAACCTTGCTCCCACAAACTCTGATGTATGTAGTATGAGTATGCAAAAAACCAATCTCCTCAGTTGTGCTAAATTTCCAACCCAGGGGTCTTATCCAGTGGTCTCAAAAAATCCAACACATCCTTTGGAACCCTTTCCCATTCAAACTCCAAGAAACCCAATAGATTTCTGACAAAATGCTCTTCAAAAATTACGTAACCTATATATGTATAGTGCATATCTATCATACAGGTCCACATCTGGATAGGGAATGGAGTACCTTCATGGTCAACTTCTCTAACATGCAAACATTGATGCCACATTTCTGATCCAGCATGTAAAAACATATGGCACATGAATGAATACCAATTAAACTCCACTTTTGCATCCACAATATACAAATTGTTCTTAATCTTCATTAGTTGATTATGTATTTTATCTATTATGTAAGTGGCTTAGTCAAAGGGTTCTATTGAAGAAATATCTTTTACATTAGAAGCCATCATCATCATTGAGACTGGCATTTTATCTAATGCATCCATTCCCAACACATGACACAAAGTACGATATGTCTTCACAAAGTAATGTATAAAGTGTGATACATCAAAGGGTTCATCTTCCTTGTCTAAGATTTTGACCATTTTCCATCAATGCCCCTTGACTTGTGCTCAACTTGAAAGTTTTGTATGCATGCCGAGCATTCTTATATTCATCCCTCAAAGAATTGTGATCAATTTTCTTGCTGGCAGCAGGGTTTAATCTAAACACTCTTGCAATGGAGGCCTTTGTGGTCCTAATCATAATTGTATTATTTATTGCCCTGATAACCCTTGACCTAGGATCATACCTCTGTACAACTGCTCTCACAAAATTTGGGTTTATAAACACATTAGGGCACATTAACTTCACCAAATCTAGATTCTAAGCATTACAAACAGTGGCCTTGTACTCTCTTCTATCATCCCAATGTTTAAATAGGATCCATCCTGGCATAGGTAATTGAGCATCCCAACATCTAGATCATAGGTCTAATAGTCTGTCATTCAACCCACCGAGACCATGCACATTTATGGGCCTTCTTGAAGACCCAGGCAACTGAATCATCAAATCTTCATCCAGACCTTTTTTTCAAGGTTAAGGTTGACTAGTTTGACTCATTTAGAAACAATTCCTTTTCCAAACTAGGGTTTTTCTCTTCTAGTAATGCTCAAAACATTTTAAACAAGACACAACTTCAATTGAAATAGACGCAACTAGCAAGGATTAAATTACTAGTTTTATTTTGTAGAAGCTCGAAATCTCAATATTTCTTTAACCAAATGCTCACTGCATTTAGGAATTTTCTTTGTGCTTGTCAAATTACCATGAAAAAACAATTACCTTCTTCTTTAATTGCTCTTAAAGATTAGGGCTTGCCTCATTAGTACATGTCACTTCTGCCATTACTACAAATTTATGACACAGGGGTGGCACCAAATGTCTACACAGAAAGTTTGAACTTGGACCATCGATCAAATATTCAAACTGTTAGATCAATGACTGTGAATTAACTATCGTATTTGAAAATCTAAACCCTTTACATGAAAATCCAACAACCAAGAAAATTACTCCATCTCAGACACTCTTTTTGCTCACTTTTCTTCCATTTTTTCCTACATGACCATGTGGCATCATGCCTTAGCCATGCAGTACCAAGTGCACCACCTCCTTTTGGTTTTATAGGAATGCAATAAGCCTTCCATGTGTATCCCCTTACTCAAGCCTTTTCATTCCTCCTGAGAATGGACCACGTGTCATCATCTTGCAGCCGCACATAGAATCTTTCCTATAGGCAAGATTCTTTTGCAACACTGCGCTACTATCCAATCCTCCTTGGCCCCACCTCTTCACGTCATCCTTCGACACCTTGAAAAATCTACTTCATTCTCAATATTATGGCCATAGGCCACGATATACTTTACACCTATCCTTATTTCGCAGCCGCGTGGTGGAGATATGACATCAGCATCGGTGGGCTGCAGGCTTGCAATATCCTACCATGTGGCACCTTTCAGCCCTTGCATCAACTTAGGACTTAAGAACTTTATATGAACATGACTTCGACAGGCAACAAAAGGTAAACACTAGGTCTCGGGGCTAGTTAAGTCACGATATTAAAAACATCAAGTCATAACTTAAACAACCAAAAACCTAGGCTAGGTGGTCAATGATGGATTATAACATAAACTAAAGGTATAACTACAAGACTTAGGGTTTTATGGGGAAATAATGGAAACACTTGATAAAACTGACTCAAAACCCTAAAACCTAGACCGGTACCACTAGAATGTTTAGAAGGAGAAGTCATCAGATAGAGAGAAGATGAAGAGCCTACAATAATAGGGGATATTGGATAGATAATAGAGCTCTAGATCTCCAAAACTTTTAAATAGAAACATAGAGCATTGCACAGTAAGCAGAAAGCTCCAGATCTCTAAAATTTGGACAGTGGAAAGAGCTCTGGAATTCATCATAGTAAAAAATTCTAGAACTTGCATAGAATCAACCTAGTTACCTTCGAGAGATCTAGAAAGGTGTGCAGTTTGTTGTATGGAGTAAATACAGAGCCATAGCTCTTAATTTTTTGTATGTAAACATTTTTTAATGTAATTTTTGTATATGAATGAAAAGGAATTATTCTGTCTCTTTGTATTTTTTGTTTACATTTTCTTCTTTACCCACTTCAGTTGGATCCTTTTTCTAACTGCTGCAACTGAACCACTTGTAACATCAGAAAATGTCCCCATGGGGGCTTTTTCCTCATAAGGTTTAGCTCCTGGGTCTTTAGCATGCATTTAGGAGATTTTAGTTCATATTTTGGCATCTTGATGGAATGAGACCTGGGTTCCAATGCAAATTGGACCTAGGAGGACCCCTTGAGTTGTACCCTACCCAAAATAGGGGGGAGGACATGGGTGCCCATGCCCTAGTCCTACCCTATTTTGGGGCAGCCCTAATTTCTGGGTGTCAGTTTGTGACCGTTATTAGGTCCCTTTGCCGACACGATAAGTTTGAATTTTCAATATCTTAGCGGGAATGATTGTAGTTGCATATATAATCATGTTTGGGCATTCATTTGGAAACTAGATTTCAATTAGATGATTAATAGCAAGCTATGGTGTTCTCAAGGTGATTCAAGGCTTCTATTGTGTTGCAAGAGTAGACTTGTATGTTTTGTGTGTTGATATTTGTAGATTTGAGCATCAATTTCCTCATGGCATGAAGAGCATCTTCCTCCATGAGAGATTCACTACAAGGTGACATTATATTGTGTTTTCATCATTGATTCCTTTGGTTTTTTCCTCTGCTTCACAAGGGCACACACTCTTTATCTGACAACGGTGTTCAGAGACTTAGGTGTCCTCCAAGGCTTAATTGAGGCAAGCCTCTAAACACCATAATCCCCAAACCAAGTCTTATGATTGTAGGTTATAGGTGTCACATCTAAAAAAAGTGGACTTGTAGGAAGGCTTGGTAGGTATCAAGGATTTAGGATCTGAAGAAAAGTCAGACAAAGGAGAGCTTCCAGGACTTGGGTGCTCGCTCCAATGTCCTCTGCATACAGACCTCGGGAAATAGAAGTTACAGGGATGATCAGTGTTGGAAGGAGGTCTAGATAACCTAAAAAAGTAGGTACCTTGGACTTGGGAACCTACTCTAATGCCCCTGACTATTCCACTTTGGAACCCCGAAAACAAGTACTCTGTAATTCGATATTTTACTCCTGTTTGCGAGAGCTTTTTCTGTAAATCATTAATTTATTGTCGTATTTGCATAATTAGGGTTTTAAAGGTCAATTAGACATAGGAGAAGGATAAATTGATAATTAATTTCCTGATCCAAGTTTCTCTTCATCTCACAGTGACCTAGGGTATGATAGTTCTTGCCACTCGACCCTAGATCCTTGAATGTTAAGTGGAAAGGAGGGTTTTAACATCTAAACAACAAAAGATTAAAAAAATCCAAATTTACTCTAAACATTTTAGTGAACCCATGTTATTGGACTTAAATTGCAACTTTTTGAGTGTTTTTCTTCATATTTGGATTAATTTCACTCATTCATATAGTCATTCATTTTATTGCATTGAGAAAAAATCAAAAAACTTGAAAAATTGGAAAAATACAAAAAAAATGCATTGTTTGGCTTACTAAATTGCATCAATTCTTCCTAAATTTTCCTAATTCATGATTTTTGAATCAGATCTGATATAAATTATAGAAAAATATAAAAATTCAAAATCTTGCATTATATTTTCATCATTTAATTGCTAGGGTTTTGTGGAAATTTTGACAATTTTATATAACCTAATAATTCCAAAATCTAGGGTGAGTAGACAAAATCTTTTATCAGATTTTTCTACTAATTTTATAGGCTCATTCAAATTTTCATTTGGCTTTAGTCTGGCATTTTAGTATGAATTTGCATTTAGATTTAAAATATTTACATTTTTGCATAGAAAATTTCAACAAAAACTAGCAATTTTGATGTATTTTTATTAAATTTACATGGGTATTTTGCATGCTAAGGCTTGAAAATCATTTTTAGATCTAATAATAAGTCATTTTCATCATAAATCAGACTTCAAAACATTTGCATAGTATTTTGTCTCAAGATCTCAAACCTAGGGCTTCAAAAACAACAATTTTCACTAAATTTGGCCTTATCGACTTTATAAAATTGTACCATAGGTATGTTGTGAAAAGTATTTTGGCATTATTTTTTTGGTATTAGGGTAATCATTTTCTTTCCCTCATAAAAAGCTTCACAACACCCTTTTATCGGGCTCTTGTAGTGAAAATTTGGTGAAAAACTACGCATTTTGGCTATTTTGGCCCTAGGGTTTGACCTAGTTTGCACTCCAAGCGTGTTGTGATCAATTTTATGCATTGAGGTGAGTGATATTAATATTATTTTCTGTACCTCCTAAAATTATTTACAACACCCCTTTTGCTAGGTCTTGGAATTGAAAAACTGTGAAAAATCACATATTTTACTATATTTTCACTAGGGTTCTACCCTAAGTGGCACTAAAAGTGTGTTGTGTTAGATATCTTAGCACACAGTGGCTGTTATTACTGATATTATATGTTTTCCATCATCATCTTCCTCACAACACCCTTTGTTATCCTCCTTTGCATTGAGTTTTGGTGAAAAAGTGCATATTTTGACATATTTTCACTATATTTTAACTTGGCACTATATTGGATTTCTATCAAAAGTGTATTGAGAGTAATTATATTTCTGTTTTGGACTGATATTAGACATATAACTTGTTTCCCTTGAATTAAATCCTCACAACACCCTTTGTTTCATTCATTTACATTGAAAAGTATCGAAAAATCAAGCATTCTGGGTTGTTTTTGGTCCTGTCTTTTGCACCGATTTTGAAAGGCTTTCAAAAATTAGATTTTGAATTAGTTTGAGCATATAAACATGGCCTCTAATAAAAATAAAAATAATAAGTTCCCTCCTAGAACTTACATGAAAATAAAAGCACTCGAACTTGAAATTGTATTCACTCCTCATGATAGAACAATCGGTGATTCCGAAGGACCTCTTTACATCATCATGAAAATAATGGGAAATAACATGGAGGGAAATCTTATTGACCCTAACTATATGTCTAATGTTGCCACTAAAAAATTCCTCTCTTCAAATCAATTAATACAAGGTCCTTATAGCCCTTCGAGCTTGATGATTAAGACACATACGTGAGCCTTAAAGAAACCACTGGGTAAGATATCATTGTTAGTAACTATATTTGAGAAACATGTTGAACAATGGTTTGATATTACTCCCAATTATGATACTTTTGACATAAAACTTGGAATTCCTTGGTTAAAAGTTGTGAAAGTGGTCCCTTCAACTATTTATAAATGTGTTAAATTTCCTTTGAATGGACAAGTGCATGTCATTCATCAAAATACATATAAACCTTCAACTACACAACAACACTTCACATTGGATTACTTTTGCAACAAAATTAATGACAAAATAGAGCTACGAATAGACTTCACATTTTTGAGCTATAGAAATTACAAGGTGAAACTATTACATCCAGTGCCTAGTCCTCCTATACAAGGAATGACAAAAGAGAAACAACCTGCATGTGAAGAGAACTTTAGATTGAAAAGACAAGGTCCTTATGCTGAGGTTCCTCCCATGAAATCATTACAAGAATCAAGAGGTCATTGTCAACAACAAAATGTTCCACTACGACAAATGAGGTTTGATCCCAGCGCTTCATCTTCTAATTTGTAAAAACCTATGAAAGAGCAAGGCCCTATCTTACAAGAGATAAGTGGTCGAAGAAAAAGAAACATAAAAGTAAGAGAAAGATGAAAAAGAAGACAAGAATATGCCATAAACCTAGCCTCTCAACAAGAAAACATTGATCCTAACATTCAACCAAACAAAGATGATCCTAATGATTAATAACATGATGAACAAGATATGAAATTGGCTATGGTACTATATGTCCCACTATCCTCCAACATTAGGGAGTGGGAAGATGACGATGATGATTTTCTCATAGACAATCTCTAGCTTGGCACGGGCCCTAGAGGTAAGTATCTCTAAACCTTTATCTCTCTCATGATGTGCTTTCCCCGTGATGTGTTATGTGTTGTTTAGGCCTCCTAAGATGACCTCAAATTCTCTCGTAAGGTTCGGGATACTAGGAGACTACCTCTATTGTGACATTCTTCTATTTGTATCATCATTCTTCTATATTGCCTCTCTCTAATTTTGTTGTTGTGTGTTGCGTCTTACGGACATAGTGTTGTGGTTGGTGACTTGGGGACACCCTCCTACGTGACTGACCCTAAGACACTTTTTTTCTCCTCTCTTATTATTTTCCTTCCTCTAGTGTTTCCACCTAGCGGGCGGATGATGACAAACATTTCTACTAATGCAGACCTAGTTTCCCTATCAAGAGCAATAAAAAAATGGACTTAGTTCCTAAAATGACGATGGGATTGTATATCTTATCCGACGCTTGGCTAGTGGAAGCACTCGTGCTTTCTGTGTAGTGAATTTGATGATGTCTCTGTTGCATTTACAAACCTTAACAATACTGCTACTCTATGCACCTTTGTTTGTCTTTGAATTTGGCCTTGGTGGTACTTGATTTAGAGAGCTTTGTGATATAACTCCACGATTATCCTCGAACTCTAAATTCATTGTATAACCTTAGCTCTTTGTGTGGTTAATCATATGCATTGATGTTGTTTATCATGATTCTATAGACACTAACATGTTTCTTGCAGGGATGTGTTTATGGGAACATTTGGCAATCATAAATTACATGTCACCTTCGGGGGGCATGGGCTTTGCAAAAGTTGGTGTTCCCTTGTGTGTTTTCTTCCTACCTTAACGTGCTTGATATCGATAACTGATATCAACCACCTTAAGGTAGGGGCATATATAAGGTAAGTTATATGTTATAGATGTTAGCAATGTGTTTGACCTCAGATGCAAAGACTTGCACCCCAGGGTAGTGCATCATGCATCCTGAGTTTTTTCGCAATCAATCAATCAACCATGTAAGCCCTCTACAGAGGCAGGGATGGTGTATTTCTTGGAGTAGATTGCATCATCCTGTCATTTTCAAAAGTCCTCTGTGGAGGTGGGGAGCGGTTCTATGACTAACTCAACCCTTAAGCGTGTCTTTGGCGATTGTTGTGGTGAAGCGCAATTGTTGATGTGTGCCTATAATGTGCCTAAGATGGTGTTGGACCTAGAAATAGGTACACTCCATCACTTGTCTGCCGTGTTTTCTCCATGTCTTCAAGTGTGTGTGTTTTGGCATGCTTGTTTTGTGTGGCGTGTTTGTTGGCCATATGCAGAGACTAGTACCCTTGAGTAGTGCTTCTTACATTTTGGGAGGTTTTGCGTGTCTTACATGTGTGTTGCCCCATATATACTAAGACATGAACCCTCAGGTAGTGCATCCTATATTATAGGAGGTTTGTTTACTTTCCAGTACTTACATTTGCATTTCATATATATGAGAAAAAGAAAAGAAAATATATCATTTTTATCTTCCATGCATTAATGTGTCTTCTATGCATTAACTGTTTGCTTCATCTTCTGCAGAACTATAATTGTCTTCTCTGTGTTTTGCATGCCTATTACTATTTTTTATGTGATTGGCATGTCTTCTCCATGCTTGGTGTGTTTTCTCTGTTTGTGACCTTACTTTAATGCATGTATTAGCCTTGCGTTTATACATACATTAAAGTGGGGACTAAATGTAATATCAGAAAATGTCCCCTTGGGGGCTTTTCCCTCATAAAGTTTAGCTCCCAGGTCTTTAGCATGCATTTGGGACATTTTAGTTCATATTTTGGCATCCCAATGGAATGAGACCTTGGTTCCATGGTAAATTGGACCTAGGAGGACCCCTTGAGTTGTACCCTGCCCAAAATAGGGGGGGAGGACTTGGGCGCCTGTGCCCTAGTCCTGCCCTATTCTAGGGCAACCCTAATTTCTGAGTGTCGGTTTGTGACCGTTATTAGGTCCCTTTGCCAACACGGTAAGTTTGAATTTCAAATATCATGGCATGAATGCTTGTAGTTACATATATAAGCATGTTTGGGCATTCATTTAGAAACTAGATTTCAATTAGATGATTACTAGAAAGTTATGGTGTTCTTAAGGTGATTCAAAGCTTCTATTGTGTTGCAAGAGTAGACTTGTAAGTTTATGTGTTGATATTTGTAGATTTGAGCATCAATTTCCTCATGGCATGAAGAGCATCTTCCTCCATGAGAGGTTCACTACAAGGTGACATAATATTGTGTTTTCATTATTAATTCCTTTGGTTTTAGCCTCTACCTCACAAGGGCACGGACTCTTTATCTGAAAATGGTGTTCAGAGACTTAAGTACCCTCCGGAGCTTGACTGAGGCAAGCCCCTTAACATCACAACCCCCAAACCAAGTCTTGTAATTGCAAGTTACAGGTGTCGCATCCAAAAAAAGTGGAGTTCTAGGAAGGCTTGGTAGGCATCATGGATTCAAGATTTGAAGAAAAGTCAGACAAAGGAGCACTTCTAGGACTTGGATGCTCGATCTAGTGTCCTCCGTAGACAAACCTCAGGAAACAGAAGTTATAGGGCTGATCAGTGTTGGAAGGAGGTCCAAATTCCCCCAAAAAATAGGTACCTTGGACTTGGACACCCGCTCCAATGTCCCCGAATGTTTCCCTTCAGAACCCTAAAAATAGGTACTCTATAATTTGGTATTTTACTCCTATTTATAAGAGATTTTTCCTTAAATCATTAATTTGTTGTCGTATTTGCATAATTAGGGTTTTAATGGTTAATTGGACATAGGAGAAGGAAAAATTGATAATTAATTCCCTAATCCAAGTTTCCCTTCATCTCACAGTGACCTAGGGTATGATAGTGCTCACCACTTGACCCTAGATCCTTGAATGTTAAGTGGAAAGGAGGGATTTAATATCTAAACAACAAAAGATTAACAAAATCCAACTTTACACTAAACACCATTGACTACATTATCATGCAGAAACAACTTAATCACTAGGAATTAGATTGGTGATATTATTATATTTGAAATTAGGAGATTGAAGAATGGAGGTCCAGGCAATGTTTTCAATTGGTTAACTGTGGGCAGTGAATTTGTTTTCCTTTGAGTTTGGTAAAACACTATCAAACATGTAGAAAATTAATGACAACAAACCTTAGCTCCCAATGGAGTGCAAACTAGCTACAAAATTAATCAAATAAATAGCAAATAAATGAGATTCTAAGCTAAATGTGTACTAATATCTATTGTCCTCATCAATCTCACATAGTGTTCTTAGATTTTGCAGATTTACTATGATCATGAGAAACTCAAATGTATGAACAACAAGATGTTGGAGAGTGTACAATAGATTTTAGGGTTGTGTTATGTTGAAAATGGTTGTAAAAAGATGTTTTATAGAAGAGCATGTTTGAATAGAGGGCCCAAATTTAAAGTTGACTTGGGAGAAAAATGAAGGGCAGAGATCAATTAGGGTTTCCCTCCACTACAAGACAAGAGTGAATTGAAAATTCAAAAATATGATGAGGTGTGAGGGAATTCAAAATAAATAAGTTTGCCCAAATTATTTAATTTATTGAGATAATGCACATGTGAAAAGGGGATTTTGTCAATTAGGTGAGGGGGTATTTAAACAAAATAGGAAAATGATTTAAATAAATAAAATTTATTTAATCATAGGTCAAAGAGGATAAAATTGACTTAATTAAATAATAAAATTATTTAATTAATAGCTGAATATGGAATTTGGAAGAAAATTGAAATGAAAGTGGTGTTTGCAAGTTGAGGACATTTTTAGGTCTATACAGTTTGCCCCTCTTTGATACAATGTCAATTTTGACATTGTGTCAGAAAAATTTAAAAATATGCCCTAGACATGCCCCAGCATGCCCCATATGAAGTGAGATCATGTGCCCCCTTAGGAAATTTGTCAAATTTTCTAAAAAAATTCTAAAAATTTGGGAAATTTCCCAAAAGTATGCTAGCATGGTAGAATGAATAGAAGAAATGAATACATGAGAGAGCAATGGTGGAGGAATGAAGATTGGCTAGAAGAATGGAATGAGATTTTTCTTTTATAGATTTTTGAGCTTCTCACTCACAATTTCTGCTTATGATCATAGAAATTATTATGTCAAGGGACTACAGACACGGTGGCAAGTCATAAGTTAAAGTGTAAAGTGTGGTCCTTTGTGAAACAAGCACGTAACAGATAAGGAATGCTTGACCTAGAGTAGTAACCGCGGTACCTTGTCGAAACATGCAATGAGATAACTTTGAGGTGTACAAGTCCTGATGCAAGGAAGCATTTATTCTTTCCCATGCATAGGATGCCTTTGATTCATGCCCAATGGAATCCTGATCATACATAAGGAACCTAGTTGCCCTAGTCATTTTGCCAAGACAAAACACAAACAAAAATCAAAGAAAAAGGTCTCGCTCTTTCCTCGCTTCTCTTCATCACTTAGGGACTTCTTTGAGAAGCATAAGAACAACACCAAAAACAATCTAGTAAAATAAGATAGACTAGACAAACAGAGTCCATAACCATTAGATCGTGTGTTAAGTGATATGTGTTTGTTTGTTTTTGCTTGATTATGAATGGATGAGTAAGGCCTAGTTTCAAGATAGGAAGCACGCCGTATAAGATGTTAAGTCTAGTTTTGGCAATGTGACCACCTGTATAATGCAAGTGACAGGATTGTGACATCTCATATAAGACATGTTGTCTAGTTTCAAGAATGCCACAAGTTGTTAGATGATTGGCCTGTGTTGATTGTTAATGTTTGATTTTAGAAATGACACATGTCGTATAAGGCATAGAGTCCTAGTTTCAACAATGCCCCATTCCATGTAAGAAATGTGCTAGTTGATAGTGATGTAAGATCAACACGAGGCATTTGATTTGTTTGGCTGACCGGGTAGCTTGTCTTGTTGATTTTGGGATTGGTTTCAAGTCTGTGTTTCTTGTAAGATTAATTGTGTAGATTAGATATGCAAATAAAGTGAAAATACTAAACAATATGCAATACACACAAGGTTATACCTTACAAGCAAACCCAATCCCATCAAGGGAGGAAGGAGCCTTTGCACCCAAAACAAGCCCCTTAACAAAGATTACCCTAGACAATGAATTGAAATGTGAAATGCTACTCAAAGTTGCAACTCACTATTCTAGCTCAAAAGTTATTTTGGCATGGTAACTTTGCATAAACTTGGATGATGAAAATGGCTTGGTAGAGGTTCTATTTATAGATTTTTGGAAGGGATTTTGATCCAAGGGTGGAAATTGATTTGGAAGATCAATGGTGGAGGATAAAAGTGATGTGGAGGGCCTAAATTCAATCTTGAATGAATGGAGGGCTAGGAATAAAAGTGATTCTTTTATTCATTTTGGGAAAAGGGGTTATTTAATGAACATGGGGGTGAAGGATTATTTTGGAATAAAAGATTCATAGGGGGGAATGTAAATGAATTAAAAATTCATTTGGGGAAGAGAGGAAATAAATGAGTATGGGATTGTAAGGAGAAATAAATGTGATGTGGGATGTTTTTAAATAAAAAAATGATTTATGTGGATTTAATTCAATTTTTTATTTGGAGGATGTGGGGAAGGGTGTTAAACAAGGTTTGACCACCCAAATGAAGGGGTTAGGATTAATTAAACATGGGTTTTATTTAATTAATCCTAGGGCTAGGATGAGGTAGGGTAGGGTAGGCAATTAAATAATAGCTATTTAATTGTCTAGGGTAGGGATAGGTTAATTATAGGCTGAATTAATTAGTTAATATGGCTTTAACTAATTAATTGGATTTAGTGAAAAAGGGGAAATTGATTTAATAAATATTACATATTTATTAAATAAATTGGCTAAGGTTTGGACTATTGAATTAATGAAATTAGTTCAATTTGTGGGATAGAATGGTGTGAATTTGGAAAATGAAAGGGTTAATTAATCAAAATAAAAATTTAATTAATTAATTAGAAGGGAAAATGGTGTGTTTAGGGTTGTATGGAGTTGGTTAGATGGTAGAAGACATTTTTTGGTGTCTACATTTGCCCCTCTTTGACATGGCGTCCAGACCTAGGAGGGAAGTGGCGTCAGGTCAAAGAAAAATATGCCCCAACTCTCGGGTAGGTATGAGATGGATAAGGGGTGCCCCCTCAAGAGGTCAGTGGGAAAAATAAATTTTTTCCGAGTGAGTTTTTGAAAAGGATGCAACGGGAGTGAAAGTTGGATAG
Source organism: Cunninghamia lanceolata (assembly GCA_027924645.1). Lineage (NCBI taxonomy): Eukaryota > Viridiplantae > Streptophyta > Pinopsida > Cupressales > Cupressaceae > Cunninghamia > Cunninghamia lanceolata. The sequence goes on from BSBN01000078.1 coordinate 905,768, forward strand.
GTGATAGAAAAAGATGATGACAAGAAGAAAAATAGAGAAAAAAGGCTGAGATCTACACCCTGGAGGGAAAACAAGGGGGGGTATGACATGGCCCACTATATTAGGCAAAGTGGGCCCTTAGAGTGCCACATTTGCACACTTTTGACTTTGGAGAAGAAAGGACAAAGGAGAGATGGCTGACCACAACCCATAGTTCCCACGACTTCGACACATCTCTGAGTGGTTCCGAGAGTTTGGCTGAGCACCAGGCACTGGACCCTTGGTAGGGCCTAACCCTGACTTTGTAATTTCTTGTTTTACATGACTTTTTTAGGTTTTGGGATTTGGGGTTGGAGCGTGTAGCACCAACGACAAGGTGGATTAGCGCCATCATCTAGATTGGTGCTATCTGCCTGGGTAGGGTTAGGGTGGTTTGTCACCATTAGGTAGGTGTTTTAGCACTATCGTCCGGATTAGCGCCATACAAGGAAGAATAGGATTCTGGCATTTTAACACCAAATTGGGGTTAAAGTGGTGCTATTCTCTGGAATAGCGCCATGCTTGGAAGTAGTGCTATGCTGAGTTTTAGCGCTATCATGTGTATTAGCGCTATTGGCTAGATTAGTGCTATTGGGTAAATCGGCCTCATTGGGTGGAATAATGCCAAGATGAATAGTGATGCCATTTGGAGAAATGACGCGATGGATAGCGCATAGTAGCACAATTTTTTAGATTGGCGCAAAGAGTTATGCACAGTGGCGCTATTGTCTATATTAGCGCCATTTGGAGGAAAGTTTAGCACCATTTTAAAAATGGCACAAGGAGTTGTCTGCTTTCATACCACCTGATGCTGGCTTGTTAGACACTTAGAAGAAAAAGGTTGGTTTAGAAATAGATAGGTTGACATCTAACCCTAATGTTGCGTATGCAGGATACAGAGCAATTTATATTGTAGTCACATGAGCGATGAGTTCCATCCGTGATGGCACTGTTTGACGGTTTTGATGATGCAACGTGGGGTTGACTGGTGAGATTGGGGCTTCTGACGGTGTCCTTGATGCCCATTTTGCAAGCTCATAGAGCTCTGATGATAGTGATGGTGGAGCGGTATCACTCTGAGACCTGCAGTTTTTTGTTGCCTATTGGAGAGATTACCATCACACTTGAGGATGTTTATCACATCCTCAAGCTACCTATCCGGGGCCAGTGTGTTAGATATGACATGAGGAGAGGGCAGAGTACATTAGTCAGGGTGTTTGGTGCAGATCCTCTTATTCTCTCTTTAGATGGGAGGGAGATGGACTATGAGGGGACACTAGCTGCGGGTGCAGATCTATTTTCCTTATTCCTTTGTGCATTGATTGGAGGGGTTGTGATGCCTGATAGGTGAGGCAGGGGTTCTTCGGTTGGTTGGGGGTGATGATAGAGGGGATGGTGACACATGAGACCATCTATGCATGGGGACCAGCTATGCTAGGGCAGTTATATCATGAGATGCATACAGTCACCTATTTGCATGATAAAGCATTATCTGCTGGAGTCACTCTACTTCATGTATGGATTTGGGAGCATGTCCCAGTCACAAGGCTGACATGTGGTTACTATCAACGGTAGTTTGAGGCCTTTGTGTTTTTATATCAGGATGTAGAGTACACGTATATTGGGCAGGTACGGCATTGGAGGAGGATGCTAGATGATGTGATTAGTGTGACCCAGTGACCATACATCAGTGTAGAGCCATGGCCAGATGATGACTTTCATCTCCCTTTTGCATTTTAGTAGTGATACCTGATGGGTCAAGGAGACCATATGATAGATGTGTATCTACCTTCGTGGGTTATGAGGCAGTTTGGTTTGGTACAGGACACTCCACAGTAGATGGCAATATTTGTGCAGACACCTCAAGATGCGGCCTATTGGCCTGCAACCATATAGCCACAGGTCGCCCTAGCAGATTTTACAGCTCTACGACTAGTGCAGTGGCATTTTAGGAGCATAGTGAGGGATGCAGGGACTACGGCTACCTATGATATATGGTGGCATATGCATCAGCCTACTTAGTTGACGGATCTAGCAGAGGAGGCAGTAGGTTTAGGGGGTGATGATTTAGATGGTGGAGATGACTTAGATGGGGAGGATCGCATGGAGGAGGGGGAGTTGATCATTGAGGACTTCCTCGTGGAGGTTGGAGATGATGGAGAGGAGAGAGTGGTTGGTAGGGATGGCCAGCTAATAGATGTGTTAGCGGTAGTGGCAGCAGGACAGGGGCAGGTGGGGCAGCAGGTACTTGTGTAGTAGGTTCATGTTGAGCAAGTACAGGTTGGAACAGGGCGACAGCCTAGAGGGCCTTGGTGGCAGGAGGACAGCCGAGGGTGGATAGGGGTGATCTACCCCCACCACAGGTAGCACAACAACAGGCGGTTGGGGGAGGGTAGCAGGCAGCAGGTAGGTCCCTCAGGTATAGCTGGAGAGGCCGAGGGTGAGAGGCTTACATCTTGTTAGAGGTGACAGGATGAGGAGGAGGAGATGGAGACCCTACGAGCACAGGTGGTGAGCCTACAAGAGGCATTGGAGGGCCGGGATATAGAGTTGGTGTAGTTGCGAGGGGCACTGGCCTTATTAGATGGGGCAAATGGATGGGTGGCAGCATTACAGGCATAGTTAGCCCAAGCTCAGGGTGAGGTAGAGGTGTTGACTAGAGAGTGAGATACAACACTTGCTAGGGCTCAACAGGCAAAGACTACAGTGGGTAGTCTATAGGCGTCAGGTGTTGGGCTAGCCCCAATTTTGACATTGATGCAGACATAGCTATCCCAGGCTTAGGTTTAGATGTCTCAGGTATAGGGAGAGTTGACAGAGACCAAGGGTGGATGGAGTATTATCGGGGGTTGTACTATGCGGTCGTGCTAGTAGAGCAGCGAGCACCGAGCTACAGCCAGGTCAACAGATCAGGGGCATCGAGATCACATAGATCGAGATCTATTCAGTCCATTTAGCAGATGATGCCTCCTCCCTCACAGTGCCCCAATAGGGTCCACAGGGGCAGGTACAGCCACAGTCGTAGCCACAGCCGCCGACAGGATCACAGCCTCGACCAGGGTCAAGGTCCCCCACTCCTTTGGAGAGAAGATCATCCATGTGATAGTCATATCATGTTAGCCCTTGGAGGCATTTTGTATCAGGACACTTTATTTTTTGTATACATATATGAGCGATGTACATTTTTTGCAGTGATTTTATATGATGCGATGCATTCTGGTGGTTTATGATGCTATGATTATGATGTTCTATTATGATGATGCTTATGTGATGGATGCAGTATTTATTTATGTATTTTATATGCTATGGATGTGTTATGTTAATGTGATGATGTTTTTTGATTTTGTGGATGCATTTAAGATGGAAATGTATGTTTATGTATGAAAATATGCATATGCAGTTAGATGTTTATTATTAAATGCATTTATTATGATGATGTAATGTGACTAAGTGGTTTATGAGATGATATGAAATGTGATGTCTAATGTGTAACTAAATGATTCTAGAATGAACCTAATTATTATGCAAACTATCAGCTACTAATGCAATTTTAACTTAAATGATTTGGAATGATCCTAACTGGTATGTATTTTAAATTGATTCTAAAATGAACCTAAGTGATACGCAAAAGGGATTAAAATGAACCTAAATGACATGCAAAATGGATTAAAATGACCTAAATGATATGTATAATGGATTAAAATGAACCTAAATGACATTCAAAATGGATTAAAATGACCTAAATGATATGTATAATGGATTAAATGAACCTAAATGACATGCAAAATGGATTAAAATGACCTAAATGATATGTAAAATGGATTAAAATGAACCTAAATGACATGCAAAAAGGGATTAAAATGAACCTAAATGACATGCAAAATGGATTAAAATGACCTAAATGATATGTAAAATGGATTTAAAATGAACCTAAATGACATGCAAAATGGATTAAAATGACCTAAATGATATGTAAAATGGATTAAAATGAACCTAAATGACATGCAAAAAGGGATTAAAATGAACGTAAATGACATGCAAAATGGATTAAAATGACCTAAATGATATGTAAAATGGATTTAAAATGAACCTAAATGACATGCAAAATGGATTAAAATGAACCTAAATGACATGCAAAATTAAATGGATTAAATGTACCTAAATGATATGCAAAATGGATTAAAATGACCTAGATGATATGCAACTTAAATGATCATGACATGTAGCTAAATGATATGCTAGATGCAGTTTAGGTGATAGGGGATATGCAAACTAGGTGATAGGTGAGATGATCTAGTCCTGATACACATGATGTTCTTTGTTTAACCCTGAGTGGTGAGGCTATGGGAAAGGGAAATAAGTGGGGAGAGGATAGGAGTGGGAGCGTCTAGCAGTTGGCAGTGGGGAGATGAGAGGATTGTTAGGTCATAAGATGCCACATCATTGAGGGGAGATTTGCTTCGGTTCAGGATGTGTTAAGTGGAGATATGGAGGGGGAATGGGGTTAGTGAGGGAATTAGATTGGGGGGGTGGATGGGGAAAGTGATTATCAAATCTAGGCCGAGATGGGATAGTTGACTAAGTGATTGGGATGGTGATTTTGAGCTAGTAACAGTAGTTGCAAAAGATGAATTGAGAGCATTTCTTAGTTTAATGTAGCAATGTAGGATATAGTTCACAAAGGTATGAAATGACCTAGGTGATGATGTATACCCCATGATTGCATGGACTAGACCCACAAACAATAGGTTGATTTAATGCATGCCCAAGGTAGTATAATCTTGCCTAGTCTAGGAAGGGGACTCGTAGCGATGAGTGCGAATAATGTATATAAGGTTTTGATGCCTGTATATGCAAATAGGACACATCATGCTAGAACCAACCTGGACTTCAAGATATGAATATTATTCTTGGAGTAATGAAAACAACCCACAAGCACAACATGCAAAAACAATGACTATGTCTACTCCAGCTGCTATCCACTACTTACCATGATATAATGAGATCAAGGTAGCTTTGGAAATGACTTAGAGTGAGACCAAAAGATAAAAATCAATAATCAAAAAAACCAATGAAAAGATACAAATAGCCTTCATGTGCTCTTGCCAAGAGATGTGATGATAGAATGATATATTTTTGTCCATTGTAGGAAAGATATATCCTAGGATGTAGATCTGTTGGTGTTGATTGGAGAATTTTTAGGAGATGGGCAAAAGAATAGTCTAGCCATATGTAGGATTATAGTTGGTATGTTGATTGATGATTTTTACATTGGGGGGCATGTTTCAAGCATATACGTAGTGTGTGTATCATTTATTAGATCCCAAAAAAGCTCAGAGAATGGGGACCATCCGAACGGGTTGGATGGGTGCATCTTATATACCTGAGTACTGGAAACATCCTTTGTATTCCAGACTGCCTACATACCCTATGTCCATGGGGTCAAGGTACTTTTAAGATGCAGGTGAAATGAATATGTAATTCTGGTAAGACTTGATGATGTGGGAATGGTGTGGGATGGGTTTGATGTGATGAAGATTGATGTGTGTTTGATGATTGCGATGAGATGTGTTGTTTTTTGGATTTTCTGTATTTTATATTGTTTTTGTATTTTATGATTTTGCGATGTTTTTGGATTTTTTTGATTTTATATGTACAAAGGGAGCCTACAAGGATCCTCATTCCCTAAGTTGGCCTTGAGATGGGATAGGATGGGTTGGGTGATAGGACTTGATGTTTCAGAATTCCAAGCCATGGGATGCATGAGATATGGAGCGGTGTAACGGAAAGAGGACTTATTAGTATGGTAGAACGAACCACTATTCATGGCACCTAGAATAGGTTTTCACCATAGTACTTATCCAAGGCGTCACTGAAGTGATTTTCACCATTGGAAGTTTTTTATTACACTCTAATTTTTCTTGATTTTCTAATTTTTTTGGTGGTTTTGATTTTTTGATTTTTTTTTTTAATTTTTAACTTGGGGTACCAAAAGGGTTATGCATAGAATTTCTTGAGATGCAGGATGTTCATCGGCTCATCTAGAGGATGCCCCTCAGGTCTTGCAAGATGATAAGCTCCTGACCCATAATTGGCGGTGATGACATCAGGTCCTAGCTAGTTAGGTTCAAACTTTCCTTGCTTAGGATGCTCTTGCAGGTTCTTCTGATTTTCCATTAGGACAAGGTCACCTACCTCAAATTTTCTATTTCTGATCTTTTTGTTGTAGCTTCTTCTGAGGCAGTTTTGGTATGCCTGTAGGTGATTCAATGCATTCAAGCATTTCTCATCTAGTAGTTGTAGATGATGCAACCTAGTGACGTGGTAGTCCTCCTCAGAGATAATGTTTTGCAAGGACACTAAGAGAGATGGGAGCTCAACCTCTATAGGTAAAATGGCTTCAGATCCAAATACTAGTGAGAATGGGGTGGCTCCTATAGAAGTGCAGATGCTTGTGCGGTACGCCCATAGGGTGGGGTTGAGTTGGAGATACCATTCATGGCCAGCTTCATTGACTATCTTCTTGAGAATGTAGAGGATGGTTTTGTTAGAAGCCTTTTCTTGACTGTTTCCTTGGGGGTAATACGGTGTGGAGAAGTGATGTTTGATGTCAAATTTTTCACACAGGGTGCGAACTTCTTAGTTTTTGAAGGGCTTTCCATTGTCAGTGACGATGGAATGGGGGATACCGTATCGGTAGATGATATAGTGGAGGATGAATTTTGAGATTTGGATACCTATGGTGAAGGTGAGTGGTATTGCTTCCACCCACTTTTTGAAGTATTCGGTAGCGGTGATAATGAACTTATGGCCATTGGAGGATGGATGATGTATTTTCCCTATGAGGTCGAGTCCCCACTGTGAGAAAGGCCATGGCATTGTGATCAGTTATAGTTCCTGTGCTGGTGCATGGATGAGATCACCATGTTGTTGACATGGGAGGCATTTCTTGATAAACCTGTGGGAATCTTGTTCCATTGTGGGCCAATAATATCCGGTCCTGAGGATCTTTTTGGAAAGAGTGGGTCCAATTGAATGCACCCCATAGATGCCTATGTGTACCTCTTCCAAGGCTACTTCAGCTTCCCTAGAGTCTAAACATCGTAGAAGCATACCATCAAGACTCCTTTTGTATAATGTATCACCTATAAGGATGAATCGGGAGGCTCGACAGATGAATGATTTTCTTTGTGAGGTGGATAGATTAGGGGGAGGATGTTGTCATGGAGGTATAAGTATGTTTCTTGGTAACATGGAGATAAGGGACCAATGACTTCGCACACTAGTTCGGATTGAGGAACATTGTATGCTGGGATGGGGAGTTCTTCGATCAGGAACTCGCATTTCTTGATGTCCTTCTTCATGTTTACCAGAGATCTGATAGTTGCCATGGCATCTGTTGCTTTGTTATTGAGTCTTTGGATTTGCTCAAAATGGATGTCTTTGAAGTAGTCTTTGAAATCATCAACCATCTTCTTATAAGGGAGGAGCTTGTCATCCTTGGTTTTGTATTCATTATTAACCTGCCTGATGACAAGTTGAGAGTCGCCATACACAATTAGCTTTCCAATTTTCCATTGGATGGCCATGTGGAGACCTGTGATGAGGGCCTCATACTCTGTTACGTTGTTGGTGCATGGAAATGTGATCTTGAAGGATTTAGGAATTGTGTCACCTTGAGGGGTAACAAACAGGACGCCTGCCCTTGAGCCTATGTGAGTGTATGATCCATCAAAATACATCTTCCATGTGTCTATGGTTGGTGTGATTGTCAAGATAGCTTCGTCAAGAAACTCCGCTATTGTAGGATGTTCTACTGGGATAGGTGCTTCAGCCAGCTGATCTACTATTACTTGCCCTTTGATGGCCTTTCTCTCAATGTATTCTATGTCAAACTCCGTGAGAATCATGACCCATTTAGCCATTTTGCCAGTAAGAGTGGCTTTGTTTAGCAGGTACTTTAGTGGGTTGATCTTAGCAATGAGCTTGGTCTTGTGATTGAGCATGTAGTGTCTCAACTTTTGTGACATGAAGACAAGGGCTAGACATGCTCATTCAATTTGTGTGTAATTGAGCTCATATGAGATCAAGGTGTGGCTGATATAAAAGATGGCTCTTTCTTTCCCCTAGTCATCAAGTTGTGCTAGCAAGGCTCTGATAGCTGTCTCTGTTGTGGAGATGTAAAGCAGGAGGGGTTTGCCTTGCCTTGGTGGAGTTAGCATAGGAGGATTAGCCAGGTATTCTTTTAGTCGGTCAAAGGCATACTAACACTGGGTATTCTAGATGAAAACTGTCTTTTTGGAGCAGATGCTAGAATGGTTGGCACTTATTAGCAAGTTGGGCAATGAATCATCAGATAGACTGGAGTTTTCCCTGCAGGCTTCACAGTTGTTTCAGTGTTTTTGGAGGCGGCATCTCAGTGATGGCCTTGACCTTTGCAGGATCAACTTCAATTCCTCTTATCGAGACTATGTATCCCAGAAGTTTTCCTAAGGTGACGCCAAAGATGCATTTCTTTGGATTCAAACAGACATTATATTGCTCTAACCTATCAAAGATCTTAGCCAGCACATCTAAATGTTCTTCTCTAGTCTTTGATTTTCCTAGCAAATCATCCACATAGTCTTCCATGACGTGGTGGAAGAGGTCATGGAAGATGACGGTCATAGCTCTTTGATAAGTGGCTCCTCCATTCTTCAAGCTCAATGGCATTACCACCCAGCAGTATATTCCCCATGGACATATGAAGGTCATTTTATGCTAATCCTCTTTGGCAATTTTAATCTGGTTGTATCCTGAGAAACCATCCATGAGGGATAACATTTCATATCCTGCCATGAGATCCACTATCATGTCGATGTTTGGTAGTGGGAAGTCATCATTGGGGCAGGCCTTATTGAGATCCCTGAAATCAGTGCAACAATAGATTCAGCCATCCTGTTTAGCAACTGGTACAAGGTTTGAAACCCATTCAGGATAATCGATTAGGTGAATGAACCCAACATCCCGTAATTTCTTTAGCTCTGCTTTGACGAGGAGAGCCACCTGAGGATTCATTTTTCTGAGCTTCTATTTGACTAGTTTTGTATCGGGGTGTACTGCAAGGTGATGGACCACCAAAGTGGGATCTAGCCTTGGCATGTCCACATAGGTCCACGGAAAATTGTGATTTCTACGTGTGAAGAAGGACAAGAAGTTCTCATATTCTGGTATGCTGAGAGATTCTACTCTGTATGTGATTTTTGGCTCTTCCTCTATACCAAGATTCATTTCCTGAGCTAGTTCTACCAAGATGGGTGATCTGTCAGGATAGAATTTGTCTACCTCAGGGAGGCCCATGCTTCCATCTCCTGGCACCTCATGGAGGTTTTCACCAGGAGATACGTCTTTTGTTTTTACTATTTTGGGATTTGATACTACCATAGAATGGTTTTCACCATCAGATCCATGTTTTATTCTTGTGGTTTTCTGACTGGAAGCAGGGGTTGTCTCCCTGAAATAGGCATCCGGGTGGAGTTCCATTATGTATCCTACTCGATGATCTCCCAAAGAAAAGTGATCTCTTACCCCCATCATTTCAGCGATGGCCTCATTGTTAGGTGCGATGTCGAAGGCAGGAGGTCCCTGTTGGTCCCAATCAATGAGGTTGGGGTAAACTAGTGGTAGGTCATTGGAGGGTGAAGTGAGAGTGGTAACTGAGTAGATGGTACAAATGGATGAGTCAAAGAAGTCGGCGAAGTGACTAAAGGAGTCTTGAAGGCCCATTTCATTAACATTGTTGACGTCTAAGGAGACCATAGTGACCTCAGCTAAGATACATTCACCGGTAGTAAGGATGCATTGTGGCTATCCATACCCTAACCCTTAAGTATAGGGGTTTCTCGTTGCTTGCGGCGGTTCTATGATTCCTTGCTCATTAAGGCCAATACCACCTTGTCCTTTATAGCCCATGCTTTTGACAATTTCAGAAACTTTGTTGTAGATTTTTGTTGGGATTGTGGGGGCGTCTTGATCAGGATCTTCATCCTTGTAAAGCCAAGATGAGATATCTTCGAGTACATCTTGATCCAGGAGATGTCTCTTCTCGAAGACAGGTGAGGGTTTGCACTTGATGATGATTGTATTGGTTGCCTCTATTTTTGGGATGCTGAATGTCTTAGGATTGGGTAATGTGCCCACACAAAAGGTGCCGTGTAGGTCATATTCCCCACATCGCATGTCAGATAGTTTGATCTAGACCTCGGGTGGTGGAGGTGCTTGGGATGAAGTGGAGGCAATGTTTGCAGGGTTGACATATGACTTTGATGCTGTTGGATTGCCTTCAGCGGTGGCTTTATTATATGGGTAGAATGTTTGGTTGTGGCCTTCCAAAAAATTGTAGTATTGGAAGGGGTGAGGGTCGGCATAGACTGTGACTTCTGTGTCGTTGTGAGGGAATTTGATGCATTGATGGAAGGTGGATGGGACGGCTTGCATGGCATGAATCCATGGTCTGCTGAGAAGGATGTTGTAGGGGAGGTCGACATCAAGAACCTTGCATTTAGTTTCCAATATTTTCTATCCCACTTGTATGGGAAGCTTGATAGTGCCTTCAGAGAGCCGTTCAATGTCATCATAGCCTTTGATTGTGATGCACTCGCTAGTGTCGACAACCACATCGGAGTACCCCAAGTGTTTTAGGAGTTTTAGAGTGCATATGTTGAGGCCAGAACTACCATCTATTAAGACTCTTTTAATCATGTGCTTGCGGATGCAGACTTTGATGTGCAGGGCATCGTTATGTATGTGGTCGGAGGCAGGTAGGTCCTTTTCTAAGAAGGTGAGATGGTGGGGTGCAGTGATGTGTCCTACCATGGCTTGGAATTGAGTTACATTCAAGTTGGCAGGGACTTGTGTTTGCAAGAGTGCTTTATCAAGGACGTCCTTATGGAGTGGAGATGTGTGGACCAAGTCGAGGATGGAGATTTGTGTGGGTGTCTTTCCTAGGTGTTCTAGGAGGTTATACTGCTAGGTAGGTGATGGATGTGCGGTTGGATGAGGAGGTAAGGGATCTGATGTGGATGCAGGCATTTGTTCAATGGGAGGGGCTGTACGGATGGATACATGACCATAGCAGGTTGTAACAGCACAATCAGGTGCTTGTGCCTGAATGGTGACTATTTTGACATGATGGGATGATGCTTCTATACATCCTATGATAGAATCGTAAGATGCAGGTGGTGGGGTGACATTGTATGCTTGGTTGGACAAGGAGGCTTTGTTATGATTAGGTAGGGGATCCTTGTAAGCTCCTAGATTGGCGTTTGGCGATGGTTGGGCATCGTGATCGAGACTGACTATATTTTGTTCTATAAGGTCTTGGATGCAATGTTTTAGTTGCATGTAGTCAGCTGTTTTATGACCCGCAACGTGGTGGTATTCATAGTAGTCATTCTAATTGTACCACGTGACTTTTAGTTCATTCTCTTAACAGGGTCTAATGGGTGGGAGCATGATCAAATTTTGCTTGAGACATCTATCAAGGATGTCTTCGACAAGTTCCCCTAACGGTGTGAATTGTTTGTGTGGTTTGCATGGTTTAGTTTGGCCTCTCTGGTTATTTACATTTGTTGCATATGTATACACAGGTGTTTCATTTTGTATATGTTGGATGGCTTTCACATCTATGATGCCGTCATTCAGATTATTCTTGTTCTTCCCCCAATAACGTTATTTGTCATTTGATTGTGTGTTGGCATTGTTGTTGGTATTGGGGGTGTTGTTATTAGATTTGAAGTAGTAGTAATTGTTGTTGTTGTTGGATTTGTGGTCATATAGTTTGATGGAGCCTTTGGCAATGAGGGCTCATTCGATGGTGGTGCCTTTGTCGATGACCTCTTCAAAGGTAGATGCACAAAGTATTTGTAGATGAAACCCTAATTCTTGATTGAGGTTGGCTACAAACATGGTGACGAGTTATTTTTCAGGAATGGGCCATGGGAGTTTGCTTGCTAAGCTTCTCCACCTTTGCAAGAAGAAAGCGAAGGCTTCTCAGTTCTTTTGTTTGGTGTTGCAAAGGTCTGTCATAGACATTTCATGCTTGAAATTGTAGGAGAAGTGGTTTACAAATTTCTCCGCAAGCTCAGGGAAAGTCCTAATGCCTAGGGGAAGATGTGCAAACCATTCAGCGGCTTGACCACCAAGGCTTCTTGGGAATAGTCTCATTAGATAGGTGTCGTTATTGGAGACTTCTAAGCAAGTGATATAGAACTCCCTAAGGTGGTCCCTAGGGTCTCCCTTTCCCTTATATTTGTTGAATTTAGGTGTCTCAAAGTTCTTGGGGAAAGGGGGCATATACAGTATACGATCGAATGGGTAGGGGCAAATGTTCTCAAAGGAATAGTGCTTTCTCTTGCCCCCAATTTGTAGGTCATCTACCTTTTGGATTAAGCCTTGTAGGATGGTTGTGAGATCCTGTGGTTGTTGTATGTACGTCTATTGGTTGGTGAGATGTTGGAGATGGGGTGGGATTTGATATTGGGGATGTGTTTGATTGAGGTGTTGGTATTGCGTGTTGGTGTTTTGGTTGATCGGTGCCTGATGTTGTTGATGCGTGTAAAGTTGTTGGAGGACATGTGGCAGTATTTGGGGATTGGGATTATATTGATTTATGGGATTATGTGGGTAGTTGACATTAGATGGATTGACGTTGGGTAGGTGGATGTTGGATTGGTTAGATGTGTTGCGAGGTGATTGTGAGAATAATTGTCATAGGTATGCAATGGTTTGAGGGTTGGGTGGGGGCACACTCGTGGAGGTACTTGCTTGCGTGATGTTGCCTTGTATGCCCATGGTGATTTGTGAAGCAGAAGGGTTTATGGTAGTTGTGGTAGTGGAAGTGATGACAGGTTGGGAGATGGTAGGGATAGCGGTACATGTGGGAATTGTAGATGTGGTAGCGGTTGAGGTTGTGGAGGTGATAGATACGGTAGGTGTTGATGTTTAAGAGATGGTGGGTTGGGTATGTGATGTAGATGCTTGGGTATTTGATGGGGTAGGGATGATTGTAGAGGTGGATGGTTGTGATGATGTCGTGATGGGGGGGAGTTGAGCACCAATTTTGAGAAGATGATCAAGATATCTACTTGGGTCTGACCTTAAGATTTTATCAAGTAGGTCCATGTTATCAGTGTCTTGTGTAAAGCTCAAGACATCTAGGTCATCTCAGGAAATGATAGGGACATTTTGTGTTGGTGGTGGTGGGGCTGGTGATGGTTGTGTTTGTCATAAGTAACTGAAGGGATTTTCATTGGGACCATATGGGGGGAGGTAAGAGTATGTAGGTGGGTCGCGTGTTTGATAGATGGGTATGTTGTTACTATCGGTATTAGGCATGCTAAATTGCCAATGTTCTGCCATTTCTTGCTTCTTTTTGATTTGTGATCTCGTGATGGGCATGCGCGTATATGGAGTTGATTTCTAGAAGTAGAGTGAGATGGGGATGGAGACCTTAGAGAATCTGATTGATTATGTTGGACCCAAAGATGGATGTAGTAATGAGATGGAGTAGAAGAGAGGATGTGGTGGAAGATCGATATATCTGTCTAAAGGTTTTAACCTTAGGGTGATATAGATAGGCGATATTGATTTTCTACATAATTCTTGGACCAAAAGATAGGTGATGGATGACATTTGTTTTTGAGAGATTTTGTTGATGTTTGATTTTGATGTGGATGATTTTGATAGTCAACAAATTGAGCTTAGGTAGGACATAGATTTGTGGTTGCACAAATGGATGTTTTTCTTTGTTTGGGGTAGACTAATGACCTTACGCAAAGAGGGATAATGATTTCACTTGGAAGGTAGACTATTGACTTTCCAAGTAAGATGTGATTGGAAGGATGAAATCTAGATCTAACTTTAGCTCAAAAGGATGATAGATTTTGATGATGTTTTGATTTTGGGAGATTTTTGAGGATTTTTGGGAACGATTTTCTTATGACAAAGATTTTGGTTTTGGTACAAAAGGTATGTGAATAAGATGAGGTGGATATCAAAATGAGGTAGGTTTGATGTAGCAAAGGGGTCCAGCAATGGTGGTGATTAATTCTCTAAGGTCAAAGAGAAGGTGTGATTTTGGAAAATTTTGAAGAAAATGGATGTACGGTTTATCAGATTTTTGGGATGTGACTATGGATTATGGTAGAGTAGATGGTGAATCTCACAAATGGATAGGTCTCTATTTAAGGCAAGTCAATCTAAGAATAGCACCAATCCACAGGTGAAATGGCACCACAATCAAATAGATATGGCGCTAAAACAAGACAGTGTTTGTCAATGTCCTAAAAAGATAGATTTTTGATTGCAATTTTGGATTTTCTTTGTTTGGAATGTGATCAAATGATTTGGTTTGTCTCTTGGAAAAGTTGTTGCAAATAATTCAAGTACAATAATCACACAATAATCAAGATTTTGCTTTTGTTTTGTAAAAAGATGTGTGATTTTATTTAACAAGCACTTTGAACAACCTAAGGTGACAATGTGACAGTATTTGTTGAATCCCCTAGCTGCGCCTATTCAAAGTGGGTAGCTCTAGGATCTTGGTAGCACCAGCTCCTCCTTACAATTGCACACACTTATTACACATACCAAGATCTAGGTTTCTTATAAGGCTTGTCCCTCACCAAACCTTTAGATTATCCCTACTACCTCGGCTAAGAACCGCATGAATCAGGGCCACTTCAAAGGTTTCCCTTCTGTGCCAACAAATAAAAGGATTTTGGATTGCTAAACAATGGTTCATAGTAAGGGCATCTGTTCAGGTGGTTATACGTGTGGCAACGCTACTCTTCGTTATGGAGTCTCCCAGCCTCCAAGGGTTACACCTTGGAGGGTTTTGGGGGAGGTTGGCTGTCAGTATAACACAACAACACCTGTCGCTTGAGACTTTCATCCCAAACGCCTTATTTTATATAGCGGCTTGGAAGAGCTTGGCTTTAGCTTGATGCCACTTGGGTCGTTCTTGTGAATGGGAAAATGAGATTGATCAATTAAGATAAATAATAACCCAAACATCAACAAAATAATGAAAACAAGAAAGATAGAAGGAAATGAAGCAAATGAATAATAATGCAAACCTTCCCTGTTTCAAAGATTCTATTGTTCACTTATTCTCTCTCAATCTTGACTAATGAAGGTTGGCCCTCAGGGAGCTTGCTTCCTTGCTTCGATTCCTCAAGATGACAAGGGGACATGGCTATGTGATATGATTTTTCAGTATTACGACAATATGGAGAAGAGAAGAAGAGAAGAAGAAGAAGATTCCTTGGAGGAATTTGGGCATAGTAAGGATACTAGAAGAAGTCCCTCAAATGGCTTAGAAGAGGGTTCCATTTATAGATTTTTTGAAAATAGAATGGAGGGTGAGGATCAAAAGATGAGATTAATGGCCCTCATTATTTGTGAATCTTTAATTCATAATGGATGAATTAAAAATTTAGAGTGGAGGATAGTGAGGTATGACAATTGAATTAAGAATTCAAAGTGGAGGATAGTGAGTTATGACAATTGAATTAAAAATTTAGAGTGGGGGACAATGGGTTATGACAATTGAATTAAAAATTCAGAGTGGGGGAGAATGGGTTATGACAATTAAATTAAAAATTCAGAGTGGAGGATAATGGGGAACATTGAATTTAGAATTCAATTTGGTGGAGAATAATGGGGGACATTGAATTTAGAATTTAATTTTGGATTTTGGAGGATATTAGCTAATTAAATATTAAGAATATTTAATTATATGTGCAACATGGTGAGGTGGAAGGGATGAGGAAGGATGAGGTGGATTTTGTGAGGAGGATTTAGGATTTGAAACATTAGAAGAATTTAGGGATTTTGTAAGATAATGAACCAATCAAATAAACCTTAAATATTTATTTAATTGACAGAAGAAAATAAGAATTAAGATAAATATCTGAATATTTACTTAATTCGACCTATGCCAATTTTAGGCTATTACATTTTGCCCCTCTTTGAAGCAATGTGTTTTATCACGTTGTTTCAAAGAATAAATAGTCTGATAATGATACATGTTCCAGTTTGGCCCTGGTATAGGTTATGATGATAGGATTCCACCTCAGGAGATTGGACGAGGAGAAGGCGGCAGGCGTGAGATGAAGAATCTCACGATAAGATATGTTGACAAGAATGAAATGGTTGAATGCAGAAGAAAGGGATGAATGATATGGAATGCAAGATAAACAGATGACACACACAAGCATGTAAGCAAGTATGCACAAATGACACAAGCACAAGCAAGGTATTGCCCCTGTCGAGTGGTAAACCAAGGATATGGATTGATGATGTCTGGTTTCAGGAATGAAGCATGTCGTATAAGACTCCGGGTCTGGTTTCGACAATATAACATCCTATCTAAGACATTTGATATGATAGTGTTGTCATGGTGGGGAATGATATATCCCTAGAGCAACATGAAGGATAGTGTCTGGTTTCAGGAAATAAAGCATGTCATGTAAGACTCGTGTGTTGGTCTGGTTTTGACAATGCAACATCCTGTCTAGGAAAATTGATTGATTAACTGATTGAATTGGTTTATGACCGGACAAGGATCAAGACCACTGATTGTGATTGGATCATCTGACAAGATTGACTTGACTTGATTGGCATGGATTAAAGATAGACTTGCAATTAGATACGGTATGGATATGGATATGGGTACGGATATGGTATGGATATGAGATGTGATTGGATATGGTATGGATATGGATATGGATATTTGTCATCTTGATATAGCAAGTATTTTGAAGCACTTTCATCATTGGACTTTATTATGTTGTAAGAAAATACAAGCATCTAGGTATAATTGAACCGAGATGACCTGAGTATTACTTACATGGATTTTTCAACAGACAAGGATTGCCCCTGTTCATGTTTAGACCTCGGAGTCCTCAATGATCTTTTGCCAATCATGTCGTTAGACAAAAGTCATCACATTACTAAAGTTTGATCCACAAGCAATAGACAAAGAAAATAATCATGCCCCCATCCTAGCATCTCTAGCTTTTGGCATCCTCGAGTAGCATAGAAAGGCATGATAGCATAAATCAAGACTCTTAATCTAACAAACACAAAATGTTCTAGCATTAGATGTGTTTTTTTCTTGCCATAATTGATATGAGATTTAGCTTGAGTGTTTCAGTATGGTGCTCTATTTTGCCTTGGACAGGTTGATGTTTTTCGTCAAGATTTTTGTTTGGATGTAATTCTGAAGCAAATGATATTTATGGAAGCTACAAGGGAGTGCCAATAACAGAGGAGGACTTAAATGTTGATGATCAGGAGTGTAAGATGAGTGAAATCCATACTCTAAGAATAGAACCAAAGATTTGTAAAGAGTGCATAGAGGACAGAGAAAGCTATGAATTTATGCATAAATTGGAATATAGAAATAAGGAGCTTCGTATACATCTTTTTCGAGGTAAAGAACCTCCTAGATCCATTTTAGCTTCCTCTAGGTCTTTATCTGATGTTTGAATGGTGCACATCAAAGAGGTCTTGGAAGACATCAACAAATGGTAACTCAATTAACTTGAGAGTTTTTGGATGCACAACCGTGTATCAATTGAAGATGATGAGGGATTTTTGTTTGGAAGTGGACTTTGTTGCTCTTATTTGTCTAGCAGAAGGTATCATAATCCTTATTGGTGGGATGGATGACAAGACATGGATGGACTAGAAGAAAGACAACAAGAAAGATGACAAGAAATGGGACGGATGGGGAAGCGGAGCGGACTCAGACAGATAAAAGGACTAGACATGGGATGAATAGGGAAAGTGGAGCCTCAGGGGTGCATTGATAATGGCCTTGCCTATGTGACAACGCAGAGGCAGCATAGTTCAGGGACATGGACCATGGATGTAATAGAGGATAGATGACAAGATATGAGATGGACAAGGAAGTGGAGCAGACTCAGACAGATAGAAGGACTAGACATGGGATGAATAAGGAAAGTGGAGCCTTGGGGGTGCATGAGAATAATGGTCTTGCCTATGTGACAATGCAGAGGCAACGTAGTTTAGGACTTGGACCATGGATGGACTAGAGGATAGACGACAAGATATGAGATAGACAGGGAAGCAGAGCCTCGGGGGTGCATTGAAAATGGCCTTGCCTATGTGATAGCTCAGAGGCGACGTAGTTTGACAAGAACCCTAATGGACCTAAGAAATGGATCGGAGGAGACGCGATATGGAACTGATATGGATCAGATAAGACACGATATGGAACTGATATGGATCAGCTATGGAACAAACAATACTGATGACAAGGAACCACCACGGATATGTAGTTGTATGGGTGATAGTAGATACGGAGGTAGAAGTAACCAAGGATGTGATCTCCAAGGACTATGTCGCATAAGTATAACCTACCCCATTGTAGGTAGAGTACGTAGGATTGTTCATGACAATGCTAATGATGATAGGAGGATGAGCGGATAATGAACGATTTGCATGGTATGGAGGGATAAGGTATGTCAAGAGACATTCAAAACATTTGTCAACATTGTGCCCCCAATCCTTATCAAGACCAAAGAATAGAGGAAAGGAAGTTTGGATGGATGGATAGGATAGGATGGGTATGCAATGGATAGAGGATAGGATAGGAAATGGTATGGAAGAGTGATATGCTGATGAGACAAGGTGCCCCCCAAGTGTAGGTGACATAGAAGATCAACTTACACATGATGCTTGTTTGCCAGGTTTTCATCATGGTACTTATCCAAGGCGCCTGTTTGCCTAGTTTTCACCATTGGATGAAGGGATTTTTCTTTACTGTTTTCTTTTTTCTCTCTCTTTTTTTTTGTTTTGAATATTTAGATTAGAGAAGGTGGATATGGAAAGACTCAAGGATATGGTTCCTTGAAAGGTGATAGTCCCGCTAGATAGATACTGTCGAATGACCATGTCTAGTGTTCTCACAGATGTTGGTAGGGGATTGCATGAAAGTGATATGGCATAGGTAGATAGTGGATTATGATGTAGAATATGGATTGCAATAGCATGGACCATAGGAATAGGATGAGGAAGATGGGTAGGATAATAGTGGAAGGAAGTAAAATCATGACCAATGGTTGCACATACCATTGTAAACATTGAAGCTGGTGATGGGAAAGTAGTGTAGGAAGCAACAGAGACTTTTGCTCATGGATGAATGACGTAGGCATGCAGGGTTCCACATAGGCTGAGTATTGTGCTGAATTTTGTTCGTCATGTGAGATGGAAGAATTTGAGACTCTTGGATGGAATGGGAGAAAGTAGGTGGTTGGAATTCTTGAGAGGTGGATGCCTCATGCACCTTTAGGGCTTTTTGCTTGGGTACCCAAACCATTTTGTTTTTAGGTAGTACCTGTGAAGGTATGGGTTTGGGTGTATGCATCTTGTGTTCAGCTTTTGGAGTAATCATTTGTTTCTTGGGGATCCACACCTGTTTCAGTTTAGCATTGAGGTGTATGGGTGTATGCAGCTTTTGATATGTATAATGCTTTGATTTTGGGCTTTTATA
This sequence comes from Cunninghamia lanceolata, assembly GCA_027924645.1. Taxonomy (NCBI): domain Eukaryota; kingdom Viridiplantae; phylum Streptophyta; class Pinopsida; order Cupressales; family Cupressaceae; genus Cunninghamia; species Cunninghamia lanceolata. The sequence continues at coordinate 925,347 of BSBN01000078.1, forward strand.
TCCTAGGTCATGAGGACCCTTAGGATTTTTGACTTGATATGTAGAGGCATCCACATATTTCTCATTGAATCCCTATGGGATGGTAGAAGTGAGGTTGGTGAAAGCTTCTTGTTTAGACAATATGTGCATTTGTCGGCCATGATTGGGATATGTAGAGGATTTATAGATGGATGGAGAAGGTGTTGGAAGAAGGGGTGGTAAACGACATGGGGGGATGTTAGGAGTTGGAAGTAGCAGAGGGACTTTGGATGGTGGAATGTGTATGGTCACATGCTTTTGGGATGTGTATGATAAGGGAGGTGGGATATTAGGAGTTGGAAGTAGCAGAGGTAGATTGGATGGTGGGATATTAGGAGTTGGAAGTAGCAGAGGGAGATTGGATGGTGGAAGGTGTATGGTCACATGCTTTTGGGGTGTGTATGATAAGGGAGGTGGGATGGCAACATATGTTTTGGGAATATGACAAGGTTTGCGATGGAAAGTGGTAGACTTAGGAGGAGTGGAGGAAGTACCAACATCTTGAGTTTTCTCACCTTGGGGTATGTATCCAAGGCCATATAAAGGTGCAGGGACATTGACATGGATGGGCTCCAAAATACCTTGTTCATGAAGGCCTAAGCCTTTACCTTGATAGTTCATCTTCTGGAGTATGTGGTGGACAACAGGATTATGTATAGGTGTACTAGCAGCGAGTTCCTTATTAGATGAGGAAGAGGCGATAGCCGATAACGGTTGCTGGTGTTCTAAGGAAGAACATTCATGCATGAAGGTAGTAAGACCAAGGATATATGGTGGAGTCTTTGTAGCATGGTCAATAACAGATGGCAGAGGAGTATTACTGGTTTGATCTTCTATGCTTTCTTGGGAGGCAAGTGTCTCATCAAGGGAAGTGGAAGTTGTTGGATCACAGATGTGACTAGGTGGAATATGGATAGGAGTAATGGAGGTTTCTCACTCATGGATGGGTATGGGATCAAGTTGTTCAAGGACATCCTCTTCATAGGGCATATCTTGATCGTAGGACAGATAAAGGTTATGGATGGGTTGGAATTGGATTTCCTTCTCATGTATATTTGTGAGGATATGGGTAGGATCAAATGGCTCATGGAGAGGTTCATGATTATGGATATCATCTGGATCATAGAAAAGCCATTGGAGCTCTAGCTCAGGCATAGGATCAAGTTGTTTATGGATAGCTTCTTCATCAATGGTAGTATCTTGATCAGGGAAAAGATATAGGTTATGCCTAGTGGGAAATTGGACGTGGGTTCTTTGATCTTGATTTAGACAAAGGGTAGATGTTTCCACATGCTCTAAAGTGTGCTCTTGACATACCTCTTGGGTTACTTGAATGGAAGTAGAAGTTTTTTGGATAGGTTCTTGGTTGGCAATATGGATGGTTGATGGACCTTGACTTTGTTGCATGGTAGAAGGCTCTTCGATAAGCTCAAGGGGTTGTGGATGACATGAAGGGGTTGTAGGATTTGACATGGTATTGGAAGAATCTTTGGGAAGGTCAAAGACCAGACTTTGGGGACATGGTTGACTTTCTGCTAGTAGTCCTTGGATCACATCCGTCGTAAGTGTATGGGTAGATGGATGAGATAATGGATGAGCAATAATAGCGGATGATGTTGTAGGCTTAGGACTAGGATTAGGTGGGGGGCTAATTGGATTGGGTGGATTAGGATTTGGATTTGATGAAGGGATAATCTAACCACAATTTATGATGTTTTTGATCAATCGCTTAAGTTTGACACAATTGGTTGTTGTATGGCCCTTATATCTATGGTATGCACAATAATGGTTTTCATTATACCTAGGGGGTTTAAGGATTGGTTCAAAAGGGTCTATCAGTGGCAGCTTAATCAAATTTGTTTGAACTAATTGTTGTACAATTATGTCCTAGGGATCTTGTGGTGGAAGATTGTTAGAACATGGGTATGGAGTTGATGGAGGGCTTGATGGGCTAGAAGATGGACTAGGGGTAGGATCACATGGTGGTCTTATGATAGGACTTGTTGGCTCATGTCTTGGCATGGGATGGGATGGTGAAGGCCACTCATAAGATGCATTGGCTAGATTGGTATCTCCCTTGTCAAAGGTTATTAGATCTTGCCTAGGATAATTTGGACTCATTTGATGTATGTACAAGGGACCACTTGGACTTGCATGTGCTTCATGTTGCAAAGGTGGACATAGGCTCACTTGTGCTTGTTGTGGAGGCAATTGATAGTCTTGGTGGTATGTTGGGGTGAAGGTTGATTAGGAGCCAAAGTGGTATACGATTCCAACTTGAAGTGGTGCGTGCCTTGTCATAAGTATGGGAAAAAGACATAGGAGTTTGGGGTGAGGCATAGCTAGTACTGGCACGTTCAGCTTGCAAGCTTGTCAATTCTTGTTTTAAAACTTGGATTTGTTGACAAATTGCTATACAGTCTTGGGGCGAGGGATCTAAGTTGATTTGCAATCGTAGATATTGGAGTTTTTGATCAAGATATTCTAAGTGGTTTGCCATTAACCCAAGACTGGAAAAGATGACTAGTTTGGATGTGCAGTAGTAAATGTGTCATAATAGAGTGCAGATGTGTCCCAAGTCGAGACAAGTGTGGAAATTCTAGTTTTTGATTGGTTTGGCAATGTTCAATGATCACACATGTACAATCATGAGTCACTCACACAAGACACATAAGCAATTTTGAATGTTGAAATTGAAAAATATGCTGATTAGTAAACAAGCACACGTGGAAGACACATCAACATGCCCTAATGTCTAGTTTGATGTAAGGTATGGCCAATTAAGTATGGGCAATGTTTACATAAGGTTGACTAGGGATTGAAAGTGAAATCCTATCACACAGCCAAGAGAAGGGGGTAACCCACCCTTCACCTTCACATCCCAAAGGTAGAAAGTTCTTTGGGGCTTAGCCAAGAGTGACAAGATTCTGATTTCAATGAGGGTGTCTTTCAATTCAGCCTTGGATGAGTTCGTCCCTAGGGGTGATGAAATCCCCTAGCAAGCCTCCTAGAAAAGGGTAAATAAAAGCGAATCAAGTGAGGTGTTTTTGATCTCCAAGGTCACCTTGCAGTGCGAGGAGAGAGCATACACACGCACACTTGATTCACACTCACACTTGTAAATTAACCCATAAGAGTTGAAATGTGAGGAAGGCACTTCAAGCACAGGTTCTTTTTAAATCCCAAAATCTAAATGTGATAGAAGACATTGGTGTATTTTAAGCCCAATTTTCAATGAGATGTGATCAAACAAAGTTTATTTTAGAAACCCAAATCAAAATGTGTTTGCAAACAAGATTGAGAGATAAATGGTGAAAATGAATGCACCTAATTTTTTTTCACTATCCAAATTGACATTTTTGCTGATCCTGATGTTGTTCCAGCCCCGAATGATTACCTGCAAGTCACAAAATCAAAAATGAAGCAAGTAGACTAGCCCAGATGATTGTTATGCAAAAATTGAGAATCTTATAAAATCTAATGAAAAATGCATTGATACAAGAAAATGAAGTGTATAATCAGATTCTAGTTCCATACACTTTGAAAAAAAAATTTGTTGAAAATCGATCAAAATTGCTCAAGTTATGATGGTTGGAAGTTTTAACAGAGCTTTGATTTTGACAGCGAAAAAAATGGTCAAAATAGTATAGTCAATTGAATTTTTCTTCACACCTACGTAGTTCATCTTGTTAGCTTTCCATCGCCACTAATTTTGTGCGATTTCGTTATCATATGCAAAAGTTGTATTAGTTTGAAAAAAAATGCCTATTTCGGCATGTGGAGGCACAAGATGCTAACTGACTGTTTGATACTTAACCGCTAGCTTTTTCAAAAAATTTAGTCACATGGCGAGTGTTAATTCCTGGCAGTTAAGGTAAATGTTAAGGGTTTTAAATAGACCCCTAGTCCTCCATGTGACTAGGGGTTGAGTGCCTGAAAAAAAATTGTTTGTTTTGGTTTTTTTGCTTTGGTTTTTTGTTTTTTTTTGTTTTTTTTTGTTTCGTAAATGTGTTGTGTGTACAGGTGTGGTGGAGGTCAGCAGTGGTGGAGGTGGTGGCTGGTGGTGACAGGCGGTGGCAGTGGTGGATCTGGGTAGCGTGGTTGTGCAGAGGGGAGGTGGGGGTTGGAGTGGAGGGTTGGCAGGGTGGAGCGCGGGGGGGTGGAGAGCTGTGCTGGGCAGGTGGTTGGAGAGTGACGCGGGGGGAGCGGGCGCAGGGGGCGGGATGTGGGGGGGAGCGCAGGCAGGGGATCGGGAGGGAGGGCCGAAGGGGCTGGAGCTAGGCGGGAGTGGTGGGGGGGCCGAAGGGTGGCAAGGGCCGAAGGGTGGCGGGTTGGGGAGGGCTAGTAGGGGAGGGGAGGTTGACAAGGGAGGGGAGGGGAGAAGGCCGCGTGGCCTGGGTGCTGTGGGGGGGTCAGGGTTTTGGGGGGTCAGGGGGGAAGGAGGGAAGGGGGTTGGGGGTAGGACGCAGGGGGTGGGGGAGCCGCGGGTGGTGGCGAGGGTGGGAGGGGGGAGGGGGAGGCTGGTGGGGGGTTTGGGTTGTGGTTTTTGTTTTTGTTTTTTTTTTTTTAATTTTTTTTTAATTTTTTTTTTTACTTTTTTTTTTTTTTTGCTTTGTAAATAAAAAGAAAATGCTAGAACCTAGAAAAAGAAAGGTCTAATGCTTTTTTTTTAAATTTTTTTTTTTAAACTAAAAATATTAAAAAGAAATAATCATAACACCTAATGCTATTTTTTTTTAAAATTTTTTTTTTGGTACAAAATACTTGGAAAAGTAAAAAAAAATTCAAAAATTTTCAACAATTTTCAGATGACAATAACTAGGGAAATGATAGGTGATTTCTCACCTCCGAAGCCTCCCAGACTCAATGGTGAGCTTGGTTTGTGCATATGAGATCATTTGTAGACATTGATGCCCGAATATGCTCTGGAAAACACCTGTATCCTATAACAAAACCTCTAAGACAAAATCTCACAAACAAAGTGGATTAGATCACGGTGGGTGCCAAAATATGAATGGGAAAATGAGATTGATCAATTAAGATAAATAATAACCCAAACATCAACGGAATAATGAAAACAAGAAAGATAGAAGGAAATGAAGCAAATGAATAACAATGCAAACCTTCCCTGTTTCAAAGCTTCTGTTGTTCGCCTATTCTCTCTCGATCTTAACTGATGAAGGTTGGCCCTCAGGGAGCTTGCTTCCTTGCTTCGATTCCTCAAGATGACAAGGGGAAATGGCTATGTGATATGATTTTTTGGCATTATGACAGTATGGAGAAGAGAAGAAGAGAAGAAGAAGAAGATTCCTTGAAGGAATTTGGGCATAGTAAGGATGCCAGAAAAAGTCCCTCAAATGGCTTAGAAGAGGGTTCCATTTATAGATTTTCTGAAAATAGAATGGAGGGTGAGGATCAAAAGATGAGATCAATGGCCCTCATTATTTGTGAATCTTTAATTCATAATGGATGAATTAAAAATTCAGAGTGGAGGATAATGGGGAACATTGAATTTAGAATTCAATTTGGTGGAGAATAATGGGGGACATTGAATTTAGAATTCAATTTTAGATTTTGGAGGATATTAGCTAATTAAATATTAAGAATATTTAATTATATGTGCAACATGGTGAGGTGGAAGGGATGAGGAAGGATGAGGTGGATTGATGAGGTGGATTTTGTGAGGTGGATTTAGGATTTGAGACATTAGAAGAATTTAGGGATTTTGTAAGATAATGAACCAATCAAATAAACCTTGAATATTTATTTAATTGATAGAAGAAAATAAGAATTAAGATAAATATCCAAATATTTACTTAATTTGACCTGTGCCAATTTTAGGCTATTACAGTTCCCACCTTTTGAAGTGGGGTGGCAGGCGCTCTAAGGTTTACAAAAATAATACAATCATGAAAACACTTTTGATCCCCAAGTTCATTCAAAGATGCGAGGGGAGAGCATATGTATCTTCTATGATTGCATCACACTAAACATGGTTCATTTTTAGATCTTTGGATTAAATGGGGTGTGATTAATGCAAGTTTAGTGAAAAGCTTTTTATTCCCAAGGTCACCAAAAATGGTGCGAGGGAAGAGCATACGCTTCTTCACACCACAAGCAAAAAAAACACAAAACACTTCACACAATTTTGGTTTTCTTGATTACATGCGTGAAAGATGCAAGTTGTTTTTTTTAACCAAAATGCTTTTGATTTATGCAAGTTGTGGTTCTTTTTAAAGCCCAAATTGAAGTGTTTGGATTGTTGTTGTTGGCACACAATATAAATTTTAGGACACCAAATTTAAATGTTTGGGCACACACACACACACAAAAGTCTAATTGTTCAATTTTAATTGCACCAAATTGAAATGTTTGACTAACTAACATGCAAAAGGGTTCATTTTAAGTTGCAAAATTGAAGTGTTTGCTAACTAGAAATCAAACCACCCTGCAAAAAGCTTGTTAGTACCCGCAATATGACCTGCAACAAACTTGTCAGTACCTGCAAGGATAGAAAAGTAAGTTTTCAAAATACCATTAAAATAGATATGAAATAGCGCCACTGCGGGCAGAACAACCCGACTTAAACAGATGGTGCTAATTAAACATATAGCACTAATTAAATACTATGAAAGTGACACAACATCAGATAGTGCTACTATATTACAATAAAAGTGCTAATACACATTTTCGCGCTAATACATCAAGTGGAACGTGACACAATAGAAGATAGCACTGATATAGATATAGGAAAGTGGCACTGTTCAACTTTCTAGAGAGTCTATTTATCCCACGGATAGCACCAATCTGGGTGATAGCACTAATACAGTGCTGAGCGTGTCTGACCTGCAAAAAAGTGATTTCTTCTACACAACATAAAGGATCAGATAGCAAAATCAAGGTCTTGTTAGCCTTGTTAGTCTGAGTAAATGAAAAACAAGATAAAAACAAAGCTAAAATGCATATTTAGACCTCTTATAAAAATTTTGACATAATCTTGCCTTGCAATTTCAATATCTTTGTGAAAATCGAGAGCAAATGAACACCGAAAATGGTAGGAAGATCAATGAGAAAAAGAAATGTGAGTGAGTGAATGAATGGAAATGTACTGCACAAAAATAGCGCCAAAATAGGAAATGGTGCTGAAACTAGCCAGTGATGGCAACGCTGCAAGGGTAGGATGGCATGGCACCTTACAAGCAAACCTAATCCCATCAAGGGAGGAAGGAGCCTTTGCACCCAAAACAAGCCCCTCGACAAAGATTACCCTAGACAATGAATTGAAATGTGAAATGCTACTCAAAGTTGCAACTCACTATTCTAGCTCAAAAGTTATTTTGGCATGGTAACTTTGCATAAACTTGGATGATGAAAATGACTTGGGAGAGGTTCTATTTATAGATTTTTGGAAGGGATTTTGATCCAAAGGTCGAGATTGATTTGGAAGATTAATGGTGGAGGATAAAAGTGATGTGGAGGGCCTAGATTCAATCTTGAATGAATGGAGGGCTAGGAATAAAAGTGATTCTTTTATTCATTTTGGGAAAAGGGGTTATTTAATGAGCATGGGGGTTAAGGATTATTTTGGAATAAAAGATTCATATGGGTGAATGTAAATGAATTAAAAATTTATTTGGGGAAGAGAGGAAATAAATGAGTATGAGATTGTAAGGAGAAATAAATGTGATGTGGGATGTCTTTAAATAAAAAATTGACTTATGTGGATTTAATCCAATTTTTTATTTGGAGGATGTGGGAAAGGGTGTTAAACAAGGTTTGACCACCCAAATGAAGGGGTTAGGATTAATTAGACAGGGGTTTTATTTAATTAATCCTAGGGTTAGGATGAGGTAGGGTAGGGTAGGCAATTAAATAATAGCTATTTAATTGTCTAGGGTAGGGATAGGTTAATTATAGGCTGAATTAATTAGTTAACATGGTTTTAACTAATTAATTGGATTTAGTGAAAAAGGGGAAATTGATTTAATAAATATTACATATTTATTAAATAAATTGGCTAAGGTTTGGACTATTGAATTAATGAAATTAGTTTAATTTTGGGGATAGAATGGTGTGAATTTGGAAAATGAAAGGGTTAATTAATCAAAATAAAAATTTAATTAATTGGTTAGAAGGGAAATTGGTGTGTTTAGGGTTGTATGGAGTTGGTTAGATGGTAGAAGACATTTTTAGGTGTCTACAGACTATTTTGGTCTAATTAAAGTTTCCATCTAACCAAAGGATGACAATTATGATAGTTGAGTCAACGGACCCTAAGGGACCGACCTAATATCTCAGGGGCTCATAGCAGATGGCCTTGCCTACGTGAAAGTACAGAGACAATGTAGTTCAACCAGGTGGACTCTATGTGACCTAAGACATAAGGGTGGGGTGTCTCAGGGGCTCATCAGAGATGGCCTTGCCTGCATGTAATCTTAGAGGTGACGTAGTTCGACAAGGTGGGCTGACACTATTTATTGCTTGGGGTTTTGGTTGGCTATTTGATTTTTTGTGATCTTTGTTGTTTTTGATATTTTTGGATTTTTGAGAAATGCTTTTGATTGATTTTTTTTTGGATTTTTGAAATGTTTTATTTTTTTTAGATTTTTGAGATATTTTATTTTTTGGGTTTTTGAGATATTTGATTTTTTTGAATTTTTGAGAATAAGCAAGGTGTCCTCCAATACTGATTTGTAGAATTAGGAATTGCCCCCAGTTAGGTATAGGATAAAGTTATGACCAAGATGAGATGGGATGGGATGATAACAAGGTGTTTGGGGAAATCAAGAAGACACTAAATATCAATTTATTTCTAGGCCATGAAAAGGACAATGTGGTTTATTATGGGTTATGACATGGATTATAGTGTGTATTATGTAGGATTTAGTGTGGAAAGTGAAAGACAAGGTAGAGTGATGGTAGACAATGGAGCCAAAGTTAATTACATATGGTTCCTATTTGCCAGGTTTTCACCATGGTACTTATCCAAAGCATCACCAAAGTGGTTTTCACTTTTGGACAAATTATTTCTCTTTACTTTTTTTATTACTTTTTTGATTTTTTATTTTTCTTGTATTTTTTTTGTACTTTTTGATTTTTGTAATTTTTTGACTTAGGTATAATATCTTCAAAGGTGCATGCTATTGATCGGATTTGGTAGTGGTTCACCTTTGGGGGTAGCAAGTTGATATGCTCCCGATCCATATGCAGCTATGATAATATAGGGATCCAACCAGTTTGGTTCAAACTTTCCCAGCTTCTCCCATTCCATTTGATTTTTGGGGTTCTCTTTCATGACCAAGTCTCCAATATTGAATTGTCAAACTCTAACCCTTTTGTTGTACATGTGTTAGAGACGGTTATGATACACTTGTAAGAGTACCAAGTATTCTTCCTTCTTTAATCTAAGAGCTTGAGCTCATGTAGTTTGGATACTCTATAGTCTTTGTCATCCACAAATTGCTTTAGTGATACTCTCATAGAAGGTAACTCAACCTCAATGGGCAGGATGGATTCAAAACCATAGACAAGGGAATATAGTGTGGCTCCGGTCAGAGTATGGATTCTGGTGTAGTATGCCCATAAGGCGGGATTGAGTTGAATGTGCCAGTCACGACCAATGTCATTGATAGTCTTCTTGAAGAATTTTAAAAAGGTTTTATTTGATGCCTTAGCTTGACTGTTGCCTTAGGGATAATTTGGAGTGGCAAAATGGTGTTGGATGTGGAATCTTTTACATAGTTCATAGACATCTTGATTTTTGAAGGGGTGACCATTGTTTGTGACAATAGATTGAGCCACACCATACTGGCATATGATATGGATGAATTTGGCTACCTATTTACCGGGGATGTATGTCATGGGGATGCCCTCAATCCACTTTGTGAAGTATTTAGTGACAGTGACGATGAATTTGTAGTTGTTGGCAGAGGTGGGATGGATTTTTCCCATGAGGTTGAGTCCCCATTGAGAGAATGAATAGAGATGTAAATGGTTGAAAGTCTTGAGCAAGTGCATGCACAAGATCTCCATGTATCTAACATTGTCTGCACTTTTTGGTGAAGTGATAGGTGTTCTTATCCATGGTGGGCCAATAGTATCTAGCTCTTATGTTCCTTTTAGCTAGAGTAGGACCACTAGAGTGATCCCTACATATACCTTCATGTACTTCACATAGGGCCAATTTTGCTTCCTCGTTGTTGAGATATAGTAGGATGGTATTTTCAAATCTGTTAAAGTAGAGGGTGTCACTGATGATGACATATTTAGCAGATCGGTGTATCAAGGATTTGCATTGATTGGCCAATAGGTTAGCTGGGAGTATTTGGTCATGTAGATATGTATAGATGTCATGATACCAGGGAGATGTGGGACCAACAATTTCACACACTAAATCAGATTTAAGGTCATCAATGGTGGGGCCAGGAGTTGTTCCACCAAGAACTCAAATTGAGGTTCATTTTTTAGAATATCCAAGAGAGATCCAATCTTCACCATTGCATCACATGCTCTATTATGAACCCTAGGAATCTGATCAGAGACCACTATGTCAAAATACAACCTGAAACTATTGACCATTTTCTTATATATGGCATGATTTTTTCATCTTTTGTGTCATATTAATTGTTGACCTACTTGATGATGAACTTTGAATTGTCGAAGACTTGTAATGTCTTTATTTTCCAGGTGATAGCCATTCATAGTCCTGTGAGTAATGCCTAGTATTCAACAATATTATTTGTATAAGGAAAGGCTATCTTAAATGCATTAGGGATGGCATCTCCTTGAGGGGTAATGAACAGAATGCCTATGCCTAGGTTGTGGTTTTTGTAGGAGCCATCATTGAATAATGTCCATGTTTTGGGAATTTCTACAACAAAGATTGATTTGTCTAGAAAATTTGAAACCAAAGGATGATCTACTATGGTAGGTATCTCTACCAATTGGTATGTAATCAATTGTCCTTTTATTGCTTTGTGATCAACATACTCTATATCAAATTCACTTAATATCTAACCCATTTAGCTAACCATCTTGTCAAGGCTACCTTGTTGAGTAAGTACTTTAGGGGGTCAATCTTTGCGATTAGTTTTGTCTGATGACTCAACATATAATGTCACAAATTTTTGGTGGCAAAAACTACATCAAGGCAAGCACACTCAATGGAACTATAATTTATCTCATACTCGACTAATGTCCCATTGATGTAATAGATTGCCCATTCTTTTCCTTCATCATTTTGTGTTAAAAGTGCCCCCAATACTTAAGACATTGTTGATATGTACAATAAATGGGGCTTTCTTGGTATTGGAGGCATGAGAACTAGTGGTGACAACAAATAATCTTTGATCTTCTAAAAGGCTTCCTAGCAATGTTTAGTCCATATGAAGGGTACCCCTTTGCAGAGTAAGTGTTGGAACAAGTGGTATTTGTCAGTGAGTTGAGCAATGAACCTCTTGATTGATTATAATTTGCCTTGTAGACTACATAGCTATTTGAGACTTGTTGATGGAGGCATATCCATGATGGCTTTCACTTTAGTGGGATCAACATCTATCCCTCAGTGAGAGACAATATAACCAGCAGTTTGCCTGATGTAACCCTGAACACACATTTCTTAGGGTTTAATCTAACTTTGTACTCTTCCAACCAATTGAAGATCTTATCCAACACATCCAAATGAGTGCTTCTGGTAACTAATTTTTCCAGTAAGTCATTGACATAATCTTCCATACATGTGTGCATATAGTCATGAAAGATGGTTGTCATTGCTCTTTGGTACGTAGATCCTATATTTTTGAGGCCAAAGGGCATGACAATCCAACAATATGTGCGCCATGGACATGTGAAAGAAGTTTTGTGTTGGTCTTCCAGACCTATCCATATTTGATTATATCCTAAGAAACCATCCATCAATGAGAGTATTTTCAATCCAGTGGTAAGGTCGAATATAATGTGTATGTTTGACAATGGAAAATCATCTTTTGGACATGCCTTGTTTAGGTCCCAAAAGTCTTCATAGATTTTGATCTGGCTATTAGGTTTTATGACTGGTATAAGGGTAGATACCCACTTTGGATAGTCTATTGGTCTAATGAAACCTACACCAAGTTGCTTTTTCAATTCTACCTTTAACAAGAGTGTGATCTGTGGATGCATTTTTCTTAATTTCTACTTTATCAGTTTGGAATTTGGCAACAATGGTAGGTGATGTAAGACAAATTGTGGATCAAGCTTGGGCATATCAGCATATGACCAGGCAAAATTGACTTGCCTTACTGAGAAAAATTCTTGGAATTTGGGCTTCTCTTGTTCTATTAATGACTCAACAAAATGAATAATCATGGGATCTTCTTCTGTACCGAGGTTAGTTTCAATAGATTTTTCCACTAGTAGTGGTGATCTCTCTTGCATGATAGGAAATACTTCCAACCCTCCATCCTTGGGTGCCTCAGGGAGGTTTTCACCCTAGGATATATCCTTTATTTTTACATTTTCATGGTCAAGAGGCACCTTTCAATTTTCTCCTAGAGACCTTTTTCCTATTTCTTTTTCACTTTTGCGACTAGAAGGTGGAATGGATTGTCTTAAATAAGTATTGTTGTCAAGATCCATGATGTAGCTGACCTTGTGATCCCCTTGAGGTATTCCTTCATGACATCCCATGAACTTGGCAATAGCTTCATTATTCTCAAATAAATCTAAGCTAGGTGGAGTTTGTTGATCCCAATCTATGAGTTTGGGGTGGACTAATGGCAAACCATCATTGGGGTTAATGTAACTTATGGTTATGGGGGTCATGGTACAAATGGATGTATTTTTAGGATCCCAGAAGATGCTAATCTAGGTTTCACCATCAAGTAGGTGTGGTTGGGAAGATGCGGGCTTGGGTTCAGGAAGGTCTATTGATGTCTCAATGTTTTTGGAAGCATTTGAATCCCTACCCAAAAGTAACATAGTACTAGGAGTGCTTTCTCTTCATGGTGTATACCCTAGCACCTTGTTCTGAGGTCACATGGTTGGTTGAATGAGTTTTGTTCTCCCATTTTTGTTACGCCCCAAACCACTATGCCCATCATATCCTTGTTGTTTTAGAAATTCGTACCCTTTTCCATATCATTCCATGGGAAATTGTACACACTTGACCTCTTCTTCCTCTTTGTAGAGCCACTTAGAGATGTCACAACCTCTTTGCTAAGTTCTCCCCATTTTGTGAAAGTGGTGGGGGCGACAGAAATAGTCTACATAAGTTTGATTGGGCCAAGTTTTTCATGAGACCTTGGTGATGTCAGAAGCTTGCTAATGTAGTGATGTAGGAGCATCCCTAGTTCAAGAGCAATCTTGCATCAACCAAAAACATTTGCATTTTAGTTTGTTTCTTTCATTTTCAAGTTTAGTTCAGGCTGTTCAGTCAGAAACAGTTTCAATTTTTTGTTTGGTATTCTACCATAGTTGAATTTCACACCTTGTGGATTTGGATTTAGCATCTAGACTCATTCATGTACATCATATCCATAATTTAGAGCATTTGGATCAGTTACTAGAAAGATATCGCTATCAGAAGATTGATTATTTTCTCAAAGTAGAGCATCTTGACAGTCTCAGACAATCAGCTAAAGGAGAAGACTTGTAGAGCATTCCTTGACTTGCAGAACCTAATGAAACATCATTCAATGATCTTTGGTTTGTGGCCAACCTCCCCCAAGGATCTGCACATTATTCCATTCACTTGAGGAAGTTTTCTATGCATTTAGGTCTGACCTATCTATGTATATGTTACAACTCTTCATTGAAGTTTGTGACCGTCCTTTGCCAACACAGAGGAATCTATTGGTTCAGAGATGATATATATTGATGTAATAGATCCCTAGGAAAGCAATAGTTCACAAAGTGATAATTGATAGTTTAGATTTTGTGTGAAGGAGCTTCAAAGCTTTATCTTGCGCATGTATGTAATCAGGCTTGTGAGCCCTAATTCTAAGCCTGCATGTTGCTGTCCAATCTGTATTTGAATTCTTTGGCATATTAAATGACTGAATCTGCATTTGTTCCATTTCTTTGAGTTGTTTCCATTGTGTTTACTCTTACTGTATGGTCTAGATAGTTCAATATGTGAATCCTCCTACCATGACTGCACCAAGTGGTATCAGAGTGAAAGTTTGAATCTTTGGGAGTGAATTGAGTGAAGTTGGTGAGGGAATTCTATAAGATCTTGTTGTAGATAGATCGATCAATTGAGGTAAGTTACTTGTGTCACAACCGATCATTGATTGAGAGGTAGTTGTCACCTTGTAGCTCGATCGCCAAACTTGTGGTAATTTGCACTTGATCCTAGAAAGAATGTTGTTGAGGAGAGTTGCTGATGTTGGAACAATGAATGGAAGAATGGATGAGATGATGGAGATGATGAAAATAATGTGAATTCATTTGGATACTGTTGAATAAGATAGGCAAATAAGATTGACACCGAGACTAAATGTTGAAAGTAATGAGGAAGAAGAATTTCAATCTACTAAATAAACTGGAGAAACCCTAAGAGGTGATGAAGAAGAAGAATCAAATCAAGTGAAGATGTTGTGAGCTATTTCAAAGATTGGAAAGAGACCTAGAGTTGATGTGCCAAATTATACTAGTAATTTAAGCCCTAAAGAATTGATTGAATGGATAAATGACATGGAAGAATACTTTGAATATGAAGAGATGGAAGATCTGGAGAAGGTGAAATTTGCGAAGACAAAGTTGAAAGGACGTGATGCTATATGGTGGAAAGAAATAGAAGAGGAAAAGAAAAGATTACAAAATGGGATAGGATGGTGACAAAGTTGAAGAATCAATTTATACTTGCTGACTATGCGTGGGAACTATTCAAGAGATTGCAAAACTTGAGACAAAAGGAGAAATCAGTGAAGGAGTATAATGAAGAATTTCATAAAATGATCATAAGGATAGGACATATTGAAGCAAACAATGAGAAAGTGGCTAGATACGTCAATGGACTAAGATTAAACATTCAAGAGGAACTAAGCTTGGTAAGGATGACATCTTTGGAA
This sequence comes from Cunninghamia lanceolata, assembly GCA_027924645.1. Lineage (NCBI taxonomy): Eukaryota > Viridiplantae > Streptophyta > Pinopsida > Cupressales > Cupressaceae > Cunninghamia > Cunninghamia lanceolata. Next base: position 940,415 of record BSBN01000078.1, read on the forward strand.
GAAGCATATCAATTTGCCCTAAAGGTTGAAGAGAAGTTGAATAAGATACATGATCAGAGACAAACAGGTAGAGGAGGTAAATTTCAGAGAGGTAGGACACTTCCTGGAGGTGATAGATCATATCCGGAGCATATTAAACAAGTTTTGCAGAAACTAAGAGAAGAGAAATTGATGATAAACATCAAGAAGTGTAGTTTCACGAAGGAAGAATTAGTATATTTTGGATTTGTTATTTCTACAGAAGGATTGAAGATGGACCCTAAGAAAGTGAAAGCAATTGTTTAATGGCCTACACTAGAAAACATTGGAGAAGTTAGATCATTCCACGGATTGGCTAGTTTCTACCAGAAGTTCATCATAAATTTTAGTTCAGTTTGTAATGCTATGACAGAGATAATAAGAGGTGATAGAAAAGATTTTAAGTGGACATCAGGAGCAGATAAACATTTTGAGTTGTTGAAGCATAAAGTGACATAACAACCTATTTTGGCATTACTAGATTTCAATAAGGTATTTCAAGTTGAATGTGATGCAAGTGGAAATGTAATTGGAGGAGTATTAAGTCAAGAAGGTAGACCTATAGCATATTTTAGTGAGAAGTTGAATGATGCAAGGAGAAGATATTCAATTTATGATCAAGAATTCTATGCCATAATTCAAGCCTTGAAGAAGTGGAGACATTACTTGTTGCCTAAGGAGTTTGTGTTGTATACAGATCATCAAGCTTTGCAATATTTGAATAGTCAAGGTAGGTTGAATCAGAGACATATGAGATGGGTAGAGTTCATGCAGAGTTATACTTTTGTGTTGAAGCATAGGAGTGGAAAATAAAACAAAGTTGTTGATGCATTGAGTAGGAGAAGAAACTTTTTTGATAGAGATGAGAGTTGAAGTGTTGGGTTTTGATGAATTGAAGAACATGTATGAGGGAGACAATAATTTTGCAGAACCTTGGAAATCATGTAAGGAACCTGTTGTGACAGATAGGAGTAAGTGGTTAGACTATTTCATTGAAGATGATATGTTGTTCAAAGGAATTCAGTTGTGCATACCTAGAAGTTCAATGAGGGATAATTTGATCAAGGAGAAGCATAGTGGTGGATTGGTAGGATATTTTGGCATTGATAAGATAGTGGCTTTGGTGAGTGAAAACTACTTTTGGCCTCAGATACATAAGGATGTTCAGAGATTTGTACAGAGTTGTAGAGTTTGTCAAGTTGCAAAAGGGAATATTTAGAATACTAGATTGTATAAACCTTTGACAGTATCGAAGAGACCTTGGGAAGACATAAGAATGAATTTTCTAATGGGATTGCCGAAGACACAGAGTGGACATGATTCAATATTTGTAGTGGTTGATAGATTTTCAAAGATGGCTCATTTCATACCTTGTAAGAAAACAATAGATGTAGTGCATGTAGTTGACCTATTTTTCAAGGAGATTGTAAGATTGCATAGATTACCTAAGAGTATAGTTTCAAACAGATATACAAAGTTTGTTGGATACTTTTGGAAGACACTTTGGAAGAAGAAGATAGATTTGAAGTTTAGTTCAACTTTTTATCCACAGACTAATGGAGAGACAAACGTAGTGAATAGGAGTTTGGGAAACTTGTTGAGATGTTTAGTTGGAGACAAAACTAGAAGTTGGGATTTGATTCTTTCACAAGCAGAGTTTGCATACAATAATTTAGTAATAGGAGTACTAGAAGAACACCTTTTGAGATTGTTACTGGAGTAACACCTAGAGGTGTTGTAGAATTGAGAGGCATTGGTATGGAAGAAAAGAGAAGTACAGAAGTAGAAGAATTTGTAGATCATATGAAGATAGTGCATAATCACGTGAAGAAGCATTTGGAGAATATCAATAGTAAATACAAAGAGAAGGTAGATGAGAATCAAAGACATAAGGAATTTGAAGTGGGAGATGAAGTGATGGTGTACTTGAGAAAATAAAGATTTCTAGTTGGGACATATAACAAGTTGAAGATGAAGAAGTTTGGACCTTGTAGGATACTTAGAAAATTTGATTCAAGAAATGCATATGAATTGGAATTATTGGAGACCTTAGACATATCACCTATTTTCAACATTGTAGACCTTCAATCAGTATCATGAAGTAGAGTTCAGTGACAACATGGATGAAGACTTGAGGAAGTTGTTATCACAACAAGCACCAGAGTAGATTGAAGGCATTTTGGATAGCAGAGTTGGACGCATCACTAGAGGAAGACAATACAAAGAATATCTTGTGAAGTTGAAAGAAGATTGATTATGGATTTCTTAGGGTAAGGTTGACCGTCTTGGTTCTCACCTAGCCCCAGCAAAGTGAGGGACTCACTTTTTCAATAACCCTAGATGTTTGATGTAGGAGTATCCTTGGTTCAAGAGCAATCTTGCATCAATAAAAAACATTTGCATTTCAGTTGGTTTGCATTTATTTTATTTCATTCATTTTCTAGTTTAGTTCAGGTAGTTCAGTCAGAAGTAGTTTCAACTTTTGGTCTGGTATTCTACCATAGTTGCATTTCACACCTTGCAGATCTAGATTTAGCATCTAGACTCATTCATCTACATCATATCTAGAATTTAGAGCACTTGGATCAGATACCAGAAAGATATCACTATTAGAAGATTGACTATTTTCTTAGAGTAGAACATCCTAACAGTCTCAGACAATCAACAGAAGGAGAAGACTTGCAGAGTATTCCTTGACTTGTGGAACCTAATGTCACATCATTCAATAATCTCTGGTTTGTGGCTGACCTCCCCTGAGGATCCGCATGTTATTCAATTCATTTGATGAAGTGTTTTATGTATTTAGGTCTGACCTATCTGTGTACAAGTTACAACTCTTTATTGGAGTTTGTGACCGTCCTTGGCCGATGCAGAGGAATCTATTGGTCTGGAGATGATATATTGATGTAATAGATCCCTAGAAAAATAGTAGTTCACATAGTGATAATTAATAGTTTAGATTTTGTGTGAAGGAGCTTCAAAGCTTTATCTTACACATGTATGTAATCAAACCTGTGAGCCCTAATTGTAATCCCACATGTTGCTGGCCAATCTGTATTTGAATTCATTGGCATACTGAATGACTAAATCTACATTTGTTCCATTTCTTTGAGTTGTTTCCATTGTGTTTACTCTTACTGCATGGTCCAGATAGTTCATTCTATGAACCCTCCTACCATGACTGTAACAAGTATTATGAGCCTTCGATCTTATATTCCCCACATCCTTTATCTTGGATCTGAACTTTAGGGTTAAGTTACAGAATTAAGGTGATGGTGGTTTTTGATAAGGTGGATGGATTAACATAATGTGATGAGGTGGAGGGTGAAATTCCCCTATTTACAGGTACTTGATGTTGTGGAACTTCTCTTAGGTGGCTGTAGTATTGGAAGCCATTGGGATCACCAGGTATGGTGATCTCTGTGCCATTGTAAGGGAATTTAATGCATTGGTGGTAGGTGGATGGTACAAACTTCATGGTATGGATCATGTTGGGAAGAGACACTGTGTGGCTTCATAAGTGTTATTATTGATGGCAACAAAGTCTATCCCACACATCCGTAGTACATAATATGCCTTCACCAGAAGTTAGATTAAAGAATGTTTTGATTCGGTGAACAAGACCAGAGTATGTAACAAGGTCTGACAATTAGGTCTAGATCTCTCAGATGGTGTAACTCAGTAAGTTACGGACTTGGGAAATTCAAGAGGGGTATCATGACTACTGTACTTCAGAGATTTAGTCTCTGGTGATAAATCAAGGAAAAGATATGAGCATTTGAGTGTTGGGTTCCAGTCAGGCAGAGTAGACAGAGGAAGAACTGACCAGCAGAGTATCAGACTTCAATCCAGATGAGTAAAATGTGTTGATCAAGCAAATTATGGGATCATACATTATTGGCTGACATGATTAATGACTTCTATGCCTACATTTTTGATACGCATCAAAAATCAAGCATGGATACAACCGACAGATCAGTAACTTGCAAATATCTTGAGTGTTCTTGTTGCCAGCTAGAAAGTTGATGAAATCCTTGATGTAGATATATATATATATACCAGATGGATTCCAGTATGTAGGTGTGTGTGGTGAGGAAGTGATAAAATAAAGTGTGAAGAAGAGTGGGGATAAGTGTGAGAGTAGTAATTCAAGTCTGGTATGTGACAGAGCAACAACATTAAAACAAAGGAAGGATGAAGTGCATTAGATTAGTGTATTGTGCCTAACCAAAACTAAACTCTTGCATTTGTAGATGCTTCTCATCAGTTCAAACACTTGATTATCTTCTGTAAGTTCTGTAGACAATGAGTCTCTTGTAGGCAATGTGCCTCTTGTGAGCAGTGTGCTCAGGCAATGAGCCCTAATTGGCAAGTGCCATTTTATACTCCTTTATTCTTTTAACAGAGAATACAATCTTGGGTTAGTCACCCCGTGGTTTTTCCTTTAACAGGGTTTCCACATAAAAATCCTTGTGTTATATGTGTTGATTTTATTTTTGTTCTTATGATTACATATGCTTTCATGTTTTCATGCAACACTGATTATTAAGATACAAAAAGAAAAGAAAGTTGAGGAAATTTTGAGATAACTGATTCACCCCCCCTCTTAGTTATCTACCTTGTTTCCAACAATTGGTATCAAAGCCAAATTCCTCTGAACAAAGCCTAAAAGCTTGAGGAAGATCTGGGAATCTCAATGGATGTATATGGTATGAAGGAACAACTTTAGTCTGCCCTAGATGATCTTGAACAATCCCACTCTGAAGTTAATAATTTGAGAGAAAGACTCAAACAAGCTAATGATTTCGTATATGAGCTAAAAGAAAAACTTAGTATCTCTGTGAAAAAGAGAAAGGAACTACTTCAAAAATTAGCCAATCAGAGTGAAGTCAATGATACTAATGAAGATCTAGATGAGAAAAATAAGCTATGTGAGAAGCTGTCAAAAGAAGTCATTATGGTGAGACATGAAATAGAATCAGGGATTATGAGAGTCACCGAAGAAATTGAACAAAAAAGAAAGATTGAATGTAATCTAAAACAATCCCTCAATGAGAAAACAAAGGACTACCACAAAATGGACAGAATAATCAGGAATCTTGAATCTAATCTTGAAGAAGCTAGAGACAATAAGAACAACTTGAGAATCCATTAGACACTCTTAAACAAGATCTTCAAGTAGCAAATGAATACAAAGAGAAATTCAAGATAAGCTCAGCCCAACTTGAAGTTCTTCTTGAAAGCCAAAAGAGGGTAGATGATAAGCGTGGCTTGGGATATGAGAAAGGTGAAAGCTCTGGATCCAGTCAAAAGAACTTTGGATCAGCAAATCAAAGAAATAAGCCTAGAAGACCTCCGATAAGCCAACCAAATGCTCAAAGATATCCATCCTACAATGGATACTATTTCAATTGTAACAATTTTGGTCATAAAGCAACTCAGTGCAGGAGGAGAATGAATCAGAATAATCCATCCTTCTTTGGACAATGTTTCAACTACAAAAGGTATGGTCACAAATCTCATGAATGCAAAAATATGCAAATAAACAATTCATTCAATAGTAGATACTTTGCATGCAATAGAATAGGACATATGGCTAATCAATGTAGATCAAGAGGATATCAATCAAATAAGCAAAGAAATGTTATCTGTTACAATTTTAGTAGATCTAGTCATATTGCCAAATTTTGTAGAAGCAAAAATTAGGATAGAAAAGGTTCAGTGCAAAATAATCAGAAACAAGATAAGGGAAAAGGTAAAGTGAATGTAGATGAAGTTCAAAAGGAGATGAGTAAGATTTGGGTAAAGAAGAGTACAGAAAATATTGGGGATGGATCCACACCAGAATCTAGTGCTGATATTCCTTCAGAAAACTAAAAAGGTGAGCTCTGGCTCAGGAGGAGTCATAGAGAAAAATAATTTCCCCCAACTAGTAAGTTAGTGACTAAATTTGGCACATTGAGTAAACATCTGATGCTGCAGATTAAAGGGTTCTCAGAAAAACCTCCAAATAATCTTCAGTCAAAATATGAAAGATCTACATGGAGTTTTGTAAGACTTATAATTGCTCAAGTTAATCCAGTTCTGATAGCTATCTGGTAAAGCATAATTTCATAAAGAGATCTGGTATGATTCAGAATTGAAATGCTTTGATCTACGGACCCATGGCATGATTGAAGAAAAGAAGATACATTGTCAATCCTCATTGACAATGATTTTTATTTCAGCACAGTGATTCGAGAAGATCTCTCTCCAAATAGGGCAACCAGATAACTTAAGTTGTGCATTTATTACAAAAGGAAATTAGGGTTTGCACAAGGATAAAAGGGTTCCCTCACTCATTATTTGCACTTGCACTCACGAAGAAGAAAAGAAGAGCTCTACAACAAAGATTCTACAAGATTAAAAATGAATTCAACTAGTGATTTGTACTGGCTCCTGTTTCAAACCCTAAAGCATGAAAAGGTACTTCTATTATGAAAATCTCTCTTTGAATCTCTTACAAAATGGCTACTCCAATGGTTGTTAATATCACTAATAGGCCACAACCTAAATTCAAGAAACACCCTTATAAATCTTTAGAAGTTGATCCTTTGGGTGCATTTTCTAGCATTCCACACGGAGTATTGCATGTAGAAGATGTTAGGGTTTATATCCATGCCAACATTGAAGAATTTGGAGACTCAAAATTGATGGATATTTATCACAAACAGCTAATAGATGAACATTTTGAACTTAAACTTCAATTCAAGGCCCTCTGGGATAAACACTTTAGACATTGCATACATTTTCCATGTTTTGCAGAAGATGATTGGGTCTGGTATGTCCTAAGCAGGATGCATGATAGTTTCATGTGGCTAATGATGCCCTTCAAGAAAACTAAAGATGCCATCAGGGGAGTGACTAGACTGCATTCATCTAGTGCGTTACCTACACTAAAATCTGTAAAGAACCAGACAGTAACTGAAGCCACCGGATCTATATTTGACAAAAGAGCAATGACCATAGATGACATCACTGATCCAGATGTCAAGTTTGCCTCAATGATAATTGGTTACAAAATCTATCATTCAAGCAGGGATAATTCTATGTCTAGCATAGTAATCTATGGTGCATATCAAATGTTGAGGGAAGATGCAGATTATGACCTATGTGAACTTCTTCTAAATCAACTATTGGAAAACCTACAAAAGATCAAAAAGGATAAGAAGAATTCCTTTAAATATGGACGTGTAATACTGTGTCTATTCTTCTATTATATGAATGAGCTACCTAGATCAAGTGGTTGGGTTTGGCAAAATGATAAATCGGTTGCTATCCAGATTAGAGATTATATGTATGGACTTGGTGATGCTCAAGCTCAAAACACAGCCCTCTAGGGTTACTCTAAGAACTTCCAAAGCATGATGCAAGATAGAGAGAGAATACCTCAATCCATAGTTAAGAAGTACAAGGACACAGTATGCTTCATGGTTGACATTGACCAATGTTTAATGGAGACAGTTGAGCCAAGGACTTTGTGGATAATGCCTATGGGATATGAAGTTGATGAAAAAATATTGGAGCTTCATATTCAACATCTACTGAGCCAGCCCAAGGACACTGAGGCAGAAAGGTTTGGAACCTTTCAAGAGCTAAGTGTAAAAATACATGTTGAGTTAAGACAGCTAGAAATAAAGAGGAAAGTAAGAAGGGAAGTTGAAGAAATTGCCAAAAGATTTGGCCTATCAAAGGAGGCTGTGGATGCAAATAGAGAGAAGATGGAGAAGGCTGAGAAAGAGAAACAAGAAGTAAAGAGAGGAGACACTCCAGTACAAGCCTCCTCCCAGACTAGATCTTCCAAAAGCTCTACATCTGCCACTCCTAAAAGCTCAAAGGCTACCAAACCGGAAGTCAAGACATTTGGAAAAAGGGAAAAGAGGATGAAGACCAAAGCCACAAGGTCATATACAAGCCTTAAGGATGATGAAGAAACATAATCTGATGAGGAAATCAAGAAAATGAAGAAGAAGAAAACATCCAGGGAATTCTCTGCTAGTAAAAATGAGGAAGAAAAGGCAGAGGAATTTTTTGAAAAGGCCACTCTTTCCATTGATGACATCATCAAGGTAGTTACTGTGGATGGGAACCTATAGCCAGTAACAAAGTTCTATGATGAATACAGTGATACTGACAAGAAAATTTTGGAAGAAGCTACTGTCAGGTACCTAAACATTTACAATAAATCTTTCATTGAAATTATATCATTAATTCCTAAGAGTCTAGAAAATGTAATTGAACTGAGAAAAGAAAATGCAAAGGCAAAAGACCTAGAGATTCAGGAACAAATAATGATTGAGCTTTATCCTTCTATCACTCCAAAACAAATGAACATGATTTTTAAGGATTGTAAGGATGAGTTCTTGAGTAAGGCAAGAATGACGAAACTTATGCTTGGAGAAACTAACCAAGTAGAAAGTGAAACAAAAGATATCCTCTGGAATGCTTTGAAAATATTCAATATTTCTATCATAGAGGAAATAGTCAAAGAACCTTCTACCATGGATGTTGAAGGATTAAATGTAACCAATGAAGAATCTTCTGACAAGGATGTAGAAGGATCAAAAGAGATAGATGAAGAGAAGTCTAAGGACTTGGATTCCTCTATTTCAGAAGAGGAAGTTAATGAAGCAATAAACACCAGTGACATCTCTCCTCCAGATCCCACTACAGACATTCCATACTCTAAAGCTGAAGGAGAAGATAGAAGAGAAGAGAAGGTAATTCAAGAAGAAGAGGTTGAGGGAAAAGAAGAAGAACAAGCATAAAAGACTAATGATGACTGTTCTGATATCCCAAAAGAAAAGAAGACTTAATCACCAGCAAGAGACACTAGAGAGGTAGTAAAGAACTTCTTAAACAAAGAAATGATGGAGATAGATGAACCTGAGGTATTTCAAGGGCCACTAAATTTAGACTCTCTCTCCCCAATTCAGATAATGAAAATAACATCTTTTGCTCAAGCCAAAGCAAAAGAAAAACTCTTAAAATCTCACATGGAAGACTGTGACCTGTTGGAGATTGCTTCCAAGATGCTAGAAAAGATCATGCCATCCTTCCAAAAGGATCATTAGGCCTCACCATCTGGTAACCTAAAATCTTTGGTAAATTCTATTAGCACTCATTTTGAATCTCTAGAGAAATCAGCAAAAGCAAAGGTCTAGAAGGAGTTTCTAGGAAAAATATTCACTGAAGCACAAGGATTGATTGCTAATGATAGGAGGACCCTAGACATTGGAATAAAGATCCTTGAAAATACTCTTAAAGATGGTGGGGACATATACAAATTCTGTTTATCTTGGGCCAAGGTGACAAAAGACATTGAGAAGAAAATGAAAGAACAAGAAGGGAAATTGTCAAGTCTACCTTAGAATTTTGATCCCCTTACTACCTCTTTAATGAATCAAGAATGCTAGGCTATTGTCATCATAAATGAAATAAAGAGGTTGGACAAAGAAAACAAGAACAGAGTAAATAGAATGGGTGAACTCAGAGGGATAATTATCCCTAAGCTAGAGGCAATGCATGAGGCCTTGACAGATGCTCAGACCACAGCCCGGACCAGTGATCTGGCAGATTTAAGAAGGGTAGAAGCATATGCATTTTTGTTGAGTGGTCACATCTCCATTTCGGATAGAATGAAGCAAAGCTGGGCCACAGAGTTTGTACAGCTAAAGACTACTTTTGTGGATATACTTAAGTATATGTAAGTATATTATATATACTTATGCGGCCATATATAGGACATTTTTTGCAAATTTTGGTATGCGGATTCTGCCCTTTGCCATTGATGTAAAAGGGTGAGTGAGGAGTAGTGAAAAATGTGAAATCCATCTAAGGGGGAGCTTTGATAAAAATAGTGCAAAAGACAGAGCATCAGCCAAGGGGGAGTTACTGCGACACAACCATTTTTCACTAAGTGTTGCCATCAATGCCAAAGGGGGAGATTGTTGGAAAGAGACATTGTGTGGCTTCATAAGTGTTGTCATTAATGAAAACAAAGTCTATCCCACACATCTGTAGTACATAATATGCCTTCACCGAAAGTCAGATTGAAGAATGTTTTGATCGGGTGAATAAGAACAGAGTATGTAACAAGGTCTGACAATCAGGTCTAGATCTCTCAGATGGTGTAACTTAGTAAGTTACGGATTTGGGAAAGTCAAGAGGGGTATCATGACTACTATACTCCAAAGATTTAGCTTTCGGTGATAAACCAAGGAAAAAATATGAGCATGTGAGTGTTGGGTTCCAGTCAGGCAGAGTAGACAGAGGAAGAACTGACTGGCAGAGTATCAGACTTCAATCTAGATGAGTAAAATGTGTTGATCAAACAATTTGTGGGATCATACATTGTTGGCCGACATGATTAATGACTTATATGCCTATTTTTTTGATACGCATCACAAATCAAGCATGGATTCAGCACAAATCAGTAACTTGCAAATATCTTGAGTGTTCTTGTTGCCGACTAGAAAATTGATGAAATCCTTGATGCGGATATATATATATATATATATATATATATATATATATATATATATATATATATATATATATATATATATATATATATATATATATATATATATATATATATATATATATATACCAGATGGATTCCAGTATGTAGGTGTGTGTGGTGAACAAGTGATAAAATAAAGTGCGAAGATGAGAAGGGATAAGTGTGAGAGCAATAATTCAAGTCTTAAATGTGACAAAGCAACAACATTAAAATAGAGGAAGGATGAAGTGCATCAGATCAGTGTATTGTGCCTAACTAGAACTGAACTCTTGCATTTGTAGATGCTTCTCATCAGTTCAAACACTTTATTATCTTCTATAAGTTCTATAGAGAGTGAGTCTCTTGTAGGCAGTATGCCTCTTGTGAGCAGTGTGCTCAGGCAGTGAGCCCTAATTGGCAAGTGCCATTTTGTACTCCTTTATTCTTTTAATAGAGAATACAATCTTGGGTTAGTCACCCCATGGTTTTTCCCTTAATAGGGTTTCCATGTAAAAATCCTTGTGTTATGTGTGTTGATTTTATTTATTTTCTTATGATTACATATGCTTTGATGTTTTGATGCAACATTGATTATTAAGATACAAAAAGAAAAGAAGGTTAAGGAGATTCACCCCCCCTCAGTTATCTACCTTGTTCCCAATAGATCCATGGTCGGCCAAGGATGAGATTGTAGGGAAGTTCAATATCCAAGATGTGAAATACAATATTAAGTGTGGTGGGCCCAACTCTTACGAGGAGTGAGATCACCCCCTTGGAGAAATGTTCAGCATCGTCATAAGCTTTGATGACAATTCTTTTGGTTGGGTCCACACATGCTTCCAAGTATCCTAATATCATTACTAAACTTTAAAGGACATATATTTAACCCAATTCCACCATCTACCAAGACCTGTCTAATCTTGTACTTGTTAATGAAGACTTAGAGCTGTAGTGGGTTGTTGTTATTAGGTCAGTGTGAGGATACATCGTCTTTAGTGAAAGTAACATGGTTGGAGGTAGCTAAGTGCCCCACCATGGCCTAGAATTGATTGACATTTAGGTCCATGGAGATGGAAGATTCCAACAAATCCTTGTCTAGAATGGACTTATGCTTTAGGGATAGGCTAAGTAGGTCGAAGATGGATATTTGGGCTAGAGTCTTTTTCAAGTGGTCTAAGAGATTATATTGGGCCTTTGGTTATGAATTAAATGGATTGGCTGAATTAGATGGGACACCCTATAGTGTTACTTTTGCCCTACGAGTGGTGATGACACACTCAGAATGGGACTTGATGGTGATCATGGAGATGATATCATTAAATGTATGGATATTGTTAATGGTGTATTCATAGGTGATGTGTAATTGACATGGTCATGTGGCTTGGTTCTCGAGGTGGAGGCTTTTCCCAATTCATGATTTTGTAAAGGGTCTTGAAAGATAATGTGATCGGTATTAGAGGAGCCTTGTGGGTTATCTATAATGACATGCCCTCGGTCTATGAAGTCTTGTATGATCTTCTTCAACTTATAAAAATTGGACATTTTGTGCCCCTTGATTCGATGATAGTAACCAAAGTCATCATTCTATAAAGGAGGTTTAAAGGCTAGGCCATATGGTTTGACATCTGGTAATTGGATGAGGTTGGACTATAACAACTTCTTTAGTATTGCCTCCACAGGAACTATTAGGGGTGTAAAGTTTCACCAACGATTATTAATCCTTGGAGGATATCTTCTTTAGTTGCTTTGAATTGCATTAGCCATTTGTTGTTGCGGTTGTGGTTGTTGTTGAATAGTGGGTTGATTATTTTGCATCAGGGGTGTTTTGATTGTGAGAATGGAGCCAGTCCTATTGATAGCCTTTGCGTCTATGACCCCATCATTGGTGACATTCTTATTTTGAGACCAATACTTGTTCTTGTCATAGGGTGGGTTTTGAGTGTTTTTGTTCTTGTTGAAAATTTTGATTGTACCCTTAGCTATGAGGGATTTCTCGATGGTTGTTCCCTTTTCAATGACTTCTCTAAAGGAGGTGCAACAATGGATTTGTAGTTGGTGCATGAGCTCTTTGTTAAGGTTTTCCACAAAATTTGGTAGTAATTGGTTCTCGGGGATATGGCACTGACATTTTCTAGCTAGGCTTCTCCACCTTTGGAAGAAGGAGATGAATGTTTCCCCATATTCTTGTCTTGTATGGCATAAGGTGCCAGTAACATTCACATCCATCTTGATGTTATAAGAGAAATGAGATATGAATTTTTCTGCAAGTTTGGTCCATGTCTTTATCCCCATGGGAAGGTATGCAAATCACTCAAGCTCTTGGCCTGCGAGGCTCCTTCGAAATAATCTCATCAAATATGTGTGCTCATATGCAATCTCAAGACATGCTGTGTGAAATTCTTGCACAATTTGTATGGAACTCCCTTTTCCCATATATTTTTTGAAGTTAGGCACATTGTAATTTGGTGGGAAAGGTGGCATATAAATTTGCTTTTGTTAAAAGGATAAGGACATAAATCTTCCATGGAATATGCCTTTGTTGTGGTAGAGACTTGCATGTTTGAGAAGCATTGTTCTAGTGTTTACATCTTGTGTGCCAAGGCTTCAAAGGAAGCCAATGATGTGTCCATGGCCTTTGTGGACCATGCATTTTGGTATGGATTACCCATGTTTAATGTCAACATGTTTTGGGATCCCAAATTTGTAACAAGTGTATTGATATATGTGTTGAGGGCATTGTGTGATGAAGATGCTTTTAGGTTTTGATTGTTGGGTATGTATGTGGTACTTGGATTAATGTATTCAAAGTGGCATGAAGCATTTGTAGGATTTAGGTTTTGGAAGTTGTTAGGATTTGTTTGGAAAAGGGTGTTTAGGTCCACTTGTTGTTGTAAGGGATTGAAATGGGTATTTTGATGTGATGCACTAGTATTTTGATTGACATTTAGGTGTGACACATGTTGATGATTTTGGGCAATGTTTTGATGATTCAAGGTGTGATTTTGAGTGGTACCAATGTTTGTGTAAGTGTTGGGTATGGTATTACTATTTTGATAATTTGGGTCTACATATTGATGATTCAAAACATTGCTTCAAATGTGTAGTCCCAACATTCATGTTCACATTGGGTATGGTGTTATTTTTTTGACCAAGGGGGTCCATGTTTTGATTGCCTAAGTTGGTATTCATTTGAGGCTAAAGGTTGATGTTGCATTTGATGTGGTATGGACCCCATGTGTGTGTACCTGTGAGGTCATTATGTGCATCCTTCACATTCTTTTGTTTTGATTCATGTTTACTGAAGAAAAGGGGTTTACAAAATTCAAAGGTTACAACATGACATTCGCATTGTTGGTGTCAAATGTGGGAGTCACATGGGAGATTATTGAATCTGGTAACATTTGTCCTATGGGAATGGAGGCATGTTCTTGTGTCAGATTTGTGTAGCTAGTGGATGATCTTGCTTGACATTGGCCTTGTGTGATATTTTTCGGTGATGATTCTACAATTACATTGATATCTACCCCTATCGGAAGTTTGTTTCTAGTTTGTAAGAGACACATGAGGTAGGTATGAGCATTAGCAGCTATCATTTCATCTATGGTGCACAATAATCTAGGATCTTGGGAGGCTTCTTCAATTTCTTGTTCAGTAATCCCTTGATTGTTTTCTTAAAAAGGAGATTCTCAAAGGGATTTGGCATGTTCCAAAGTGAGGTCTGTGTTGCCCATTAAATGAGGTTTCGAATCTCATTGTGTTTGTAGGATTATCAAGGGGATGATCTAAGGATTCCTCTCTCTTTCTTTTCTTTTGCAACCATGTTTCCACCATAAAAGACTTGCTAGATGAGGGAAATCATAATGACCTATGGATGGCAATGCAAAGTGTAGTAGATACTATATATTTTGGTATTTTTGGGATAAGATAGGGATGGTAATGCAAAGTGAGAATGCACTGTGTAATGTTTTTTGTATTTTTTGGGATATAAGTATGCTTAATGACACTAAGGGTGGTAATGTAAAGTTACAATGCACTATACTAGTGTTTATGCAGACGTGGGGATAAATGCAACTAAAGTTGGCAATGCAAAGTGAAGATGTTCTATGCTAATGTTTTTTTTTTGGAAATTTTTGGAATATAGGGGTGAAAAGAATGCAACTAGGCCTAAAGTGATGAGTGAGACTAAAGATTTGCTAGAAGCCAATAGGTTCCAATTTTTAAGAAGTTTGATCAAAGGGATACTAATGTCAAATTATGACCTTATCAAAGTACTAGTTGGATTTTTCAAGACTTTGAAATGATAACGTTGAAGAGAATAATGATTACAGTGAGCTCAAACTAGACTTATGAGTTGAGACACATATGTTGATTGTAAAAAGATGAACCTAGGCTAGACTTGTGAGTACTAGGCCCAACTTGTTTGGTTGATTATGAAAGAGATGACAAGGTCTTGTATAATCCAAGTTTGTAACTATGATTGGGGTGAAGTATGACAATTTCTCCTATTTATCAACCTAAGAGAAAATTGAAACTAATGGTTTCCTAGAAACGAGATGGGTTAGTTGTGATAACCTATAGTGAGATAAATGCAATTTATTGGAATGGGCTAGCTATAGGATGAAACCTAAACCTAAGGGAATGAAATCAATGGTCTAATAGAATATGAAAGTATTAGATATTTTGACACAATTATAGTTTGAGTTTGATAGGGAAGGTGGATGCTCAAAAGTTTCCTTACGATTGTGGTGTATTTTTTCTATGTTTTTTGGGCAACTTGTTTGAGAAATCAGAAAACACATCACACATAGAATACACTCAACATTCAGTTTGGCTATGACTCTTGACTTGAGGAGCATTTGTGTATGTTTTGGGTCTATTCAACCCCAAATTTCCACGGGTCTTAATCACAATTTGAAAACAATTCACACACATAACACACTTTCTATCCCTAGGGTTATTAGCCAATGGAAGTTTGTTCAAGCCCACAACTTGGAATCTCTGTCGACTCAAATGTCATCACACCTAAGAAGGGTGTGTATATTTTTTTGTCTTTGCGCAAAAAGAATGGATAGGGCCTCCAAGACTTGAAGGATGACCCAATCACCCTTTCCCTGGAAAGCTAAATATAACAAGCATTGAAAGTCAATTTCTCTCATTAGATCTATTCAATATGTTGTAGTATGCAAATTAGGATGGTTAGAAAAATTAGAATGAATCTAGTGAGCTCCTAACTACTAATATCTAAATATAAATACTCTTTTTTGTAGCTCCTAGGTGCCTTACCCAAATTTATAAGTGAAACAAAACATAATTTTATCTTCTAAATAAAATAAGTAAAATGTATATAACTTAGAAAATCTTTAGAAAGATAAAAAGAAAATTTCACTAAAGTTTTGTAGCTCAGTTGATTGAGCACAATTGGTGAGGGTGATGGTATGTTCCTTGATTATAGAATCCACCAAGGTTCAATCCACCTAAAGGTGTAAAGATGAGGTTGGGATCATGTCCCAAGTAAAGTTGGTGGGATGGATACCCTTCAATCCTTGGCTCTTAGCCAAAAGATATCAACTTAGATTTATGTAATGGATACCCCTAAATCCTTGGCTCTTAGCCAAAAAGATATCAACTTAGATTTATGGAATGGATATCCTTCAATCCTTGACTCTTAGCCAAAGAGATACTGTAGACACCCAAGATTGACCTAATTATCATTAGCATTCAAATATCACATTATTTATCATCTGCATTTGTCTAACACACTTAAGAAATGTCCCTATCACCTATTTCTTCTATTAATTAAATAAATTTATATTTATTTAATTAATTCATTAGCTATTTCCTCTAACCTATAATTAAACAATCTTTAATTATTTAATTATCTTATTTCCATTTACCTTCAATGAGCTGACATGTGTACCTCTTTCATTTAAAAAGATAAGTGGTACACATCTTTTATTTAATATCTTTCTCATGTAGTACTTTTTATGTATGCGGTCAGACATAAGCCTTATCTTGCCTGCACTTGTCATCTACACATTCAGCTATGACTATCAAATAATCTTAGCCATTCACATAGCCACCAAATCTCCACCGTTGATTGATTTTGGTTGAGTTCTATATAAACACTCTCTCATTCCATACTATATCTATCTAGTATTCATATGGCGTCTACATTATCATCTTGAGCATATTGAGCATTTTAGCATCCATTGAGCTTATTATCATTATCATCCATCCATTATGGCATCTTTTATCTTCATAATTGTTCATTGTTGAAGAAGCAATCCACATCATAAACAAGGAATCATACAATCTAGGTGATATTGTTCTTGAATTATATGCTTTTGATTTCATTTAGATTTGATACTTTGATGATGGTAGGGTTAGGTTTTCATGGCTATGCTTGATCTTATCAACCTAATTTTTACTAACCACATTTTGGCACACCCAATGGGACCCACGTCCTTGACTAAATTTGTTATTTGAAGTTATTTTTGTGAAGATCATATTTTTTGAGCACTTATGGCATGTTTCAATCGCTTCTGAGCAAACACTAGTTGTTGTCTAATTACACGCATCACTTTTAAGCTGAAACCAAATCCTTTTAGCATTTTTATGATCACTTCTGAGCGAACAGTGGTTGCTTATGTCTATATTTTCATCACTTTTAACCTAACAATGATCACTTTTAGCTATTTAGACCACTTTCTATAAAGCCAGGGTTTTCTATTTTTATCTTTTTTTTGTAGATCTAAGTCACTTATGACCTATAATCAATCGCGTGTTACTTTTCTACATCACTTTTGAGCTTTAGTAGTTTGCATTTGGGTTTACCAACATCACCTCTGACCAATAACATTTCTCTTGCAGCAGAATATAGATCACTTCTGATCAACAGTTGATTGCCTTTGGTAACTATGTCGCTTTCTATCTTTATCATTTGCAGTTTAGTTTTCTTGGTTACTAATTGGGTATTTGTACAACATCTTATCAATTGTCCAAGAAAATAAGGTTATCAAACTACTAACATAGCTGTTGCATCTTCGATTGGTCCAAGACTTGTGATTTATCACTAATTTAGGAACATTTGGGCATTGTGCTTAAAAAGAATCATTGTTTGCTCTATGCTTGCTTTATCTTTTTTGATTGCTTGAATGTGCATGTTTGTAACCCAAATTTAATAGAAAAAGTATCCTCTCCCCTTTCCTATCAAATGGATCTTGGGTTCATGAGAACTTGTTATTATCTTTAGAGGGCTTGCCTTCCGGTGTGAGTAGGGGTACGACCCAAGCGGTAATGGGCTAAAGCCAAGTCCTTCCGAACTGCTATATAAGAAAAGTGTTTGTGTTGAAAGCCACAAACAATGGGTGTTGTTGTGTTATACCAACAACCAACCTCCCCCAAAACCCTCCAAGGTGTAACCCTTGAAGGCTGGGAGACTCCATAACAGAGAGTAGCACTGTCGCATGTATAGCCACCTAAATGGATGCCCTTACTAGCAACCTTGTGTAGTAGCCAAAAACCTTCTATTTGTTGATGCATAAGGTGGGACCTTTGAAGCTACCCCAATTCACGTGGTTCTTAGTAGAAATAGCATAGACAATCTTAAGGTTTGGTGGAGGGACAAGCCTTGGGAAACCTAGATCTTGGTATGTGTGAGAAGTGAGTGCTGTGGAGAGAAGCCAGTGCTACCAAGATCTTGAAGCTATCTAGTTTGAATAAGCATGGCTAGGGGGCTCAACAAATATAGTCCTTTCCTAGCCTAGGTTGTACAAGTTTGTGATTGTTGTGAGTGTGAGTGACTGAAATCACTATTTTCTTGTCAAAAACATAATTCAAACATATTCCCTGATAGACACAGACTTCTTTTGAGCCTTAACTAACCACTTACAGACATTCAGATCACTTTTAAACAATAGTTAGCCACCTCTTGATTAAACCCAATCACTTTTGAACAACAGCTGCTCACCTTTTCTCTAAACTGAGTCACTTTTAACCAATAGAAAATCACCTTTGAATCAAAACTGCTTGCCTATAACAAGCTAGCTCACCTCTGGTTAATGTTATAGCCTATCACCTAAACAAAAACTAGATCACTTCTGAGTTATTTCCAGTCACTTTTCATCTTTTCTTTGTCACATTTGAGCTATTACCTATCACCTCTGGCTAAATATCAGTAAATCTCAGCAACTCAGCCAAATCAGCTACATTTCTAGTTTGCTTAGCTTCAGCGTTAGCTTTCAGACCTACTCCCAATCATTTGCAGACTCCTAAACTTTGTCTCCTGTCTTGCGCATAACAAACAATTGGACTTTATGGACTCTCCATCCTCTTGAGACCTCAAATCAACAAACCAAACATCAAACAATCAACCCAACATCAGAAATGTAAGAGTCAATGTGACTCAACAAGCCAGGATCACTTGCAATTAAGACAACCTTCCACACAAAGATGACAAGAGTAGATGCTAAAAACAATGGAGCAACTGTATTAGATTGTCATGCTATATAAAATACAATGAGAGAGCCTTGCTTATAAAGGCAAGGTGAGAGCTAGAAGGGTGGAGTGAAAGGTGGAGTTATTCCAACAACATGTGCCAATTAGAGGATGATAACTAATTGCACATGTGGAGGATAAGACAACTAACTCCAACTATCAACAACTCAACACACAAATAGAAATACCTAGACATCTAGAAGACTCACTAAGTCAACTTAACATGTGTGAATTATATGTTCACACCAACACCCCCCCTTAAGTGCAACTTAGGGAGTAGTTGACTAAAGCAATGATGGATGGGTCCCGGCTACTAGGCCATGTTAGGTACCCATGTACAACAAATCAAGTGGAGAAAAGGAGAAAACCTCATGGGACAAAACTCCTATCCAAAAGTGAGAATGCAAAAAAGAAATGAAAGATGTGATGGAAGGAGGACTCAAGACCCCCCAAGGAATACATCCAACACATATATACAATGAAGTACCCCCCCATAGGAGAGCAAATGTGAGACTATAAGTCCCCCCACAATGAAGGAGCTCCTGTGCCAATGGTGAATGCCCGAAGAAGAATGCTGAAGAGAATCCAAAGCCTGCAAACAACATTCTTCCCCTTAGGAAGAAACAAGTCCAAAGGCTGATGTCGAAGAAACTCCATCTCAAGGTATGATATGATGTCTCTGAAAACTACTCAAGTGGCCATATGTCATAACCAAAAGATGCCACATAATCAGGTGCTGCATGCGACAATCCAAGACAAGATGAAAACTCAAGATTATCAATTTCCAAAGATGAAGAATCCTCCGAATGGTGCTCAGGATACTCCAACTCAATGCCAAACTATGACAAGTGAAGAGGAGATGGTGTATGCTCATCCGAAGTAGAAGATTCAACTCCTTCAAAGAGGAGATGAATGTCATCAATGATGTCCTCCAAGTCATCAAGATAGGACTCACGAAACAAGGCTGCAATACCTGTCAAGTGCTCATCCAAAAAACCTATATCTGGAAGACAACAAATATCCTGCTCAACTAAAAAGGATGAAGCTCTGTCAATACAAATCTTTGAACAAGTAGGAGAAGGAGGAAGCTCAAAACTAGTCTTAGGAACCAAAGTAGATGCAAGAACACCAAGGTTCAAGTGACCAAACTTCTCCCTAGAAATATGATTCACACTTGCTGCATGAGTGTGAATGTTAATCAATGGATCTACATCATCATCAGAAACAAAATGGGAAAAGGTATAAAGGTGAGATGCATGATCAGCCATCCCAATAGCGATGATACCTCTGCTCTCCAAGTCCTGTATGATCACAGAATCAGGAGTGAACTCAACTATCTTCCCTACACCAGAATGAGTAATCTGATAGATGGAAAGGAGATTGGTTGTCAATGAAGGTACACACAACACATTGTTGAATGTACACGAGTCACCAACATCAATTGTTTCTTTACCACTTGCATGCATGTATGTATTGTTACCCATCAAAATAGGTGGTGAAGTACATGACTTAAATGAAGAGAACATCCCCTGTGAAGATGCCATATGATGAGAAGCTCCAGAATCAAGAAGCCATCTGTTTGACTGTAGACTTGTTGATGCAAAGAATGCTTTTCCTTTTCCTTTATCTATCCAATTTGCAATGCCTGTTGTCCCTGTAGATGTAGATGATGATTGTGGCGAAGAAGAAGACTTGGGTAAAACTATTGTTGATGGAGAATACTCAATGTTATGTTTTTGAAGAAGTTGTGACATCTCTTCAAACTTTTTCTCATAACATTTAGTCTCATCATGACCCAATTTCTTGCAATAAGAACACTTTGGCATCTTCTTCTTATTAGACTCCTCTTTGGAAGAAGAGTTAGGGGTTTTCTTTGATTCTTTCTCTTGCTTATTAGACTATGAATCCTTGTGTTTCTTTTCCTTATTATGTGAAGCCTTAGGATCTCTTGTGCTTTGTGTTGCAACTAGAGCCTATTTTCTAGGTGACTTCAATGTACCCATGTGTAGTAGCTTGGCTTGTTCTCTTGTGAGTTGTGCAACAAACTCCTCAAGTGAAGGCATGGTAAACTTAGTACCAAAGGCATCCATTGTAGCATAAAAGGTACAAACATAAACTGAATATGCAGGACCCAATTTTGCAAGAATAGATAGAATCAATTGTTCATCTTCTTTCTCAAGACCACTTTGTTTGAGTTACAACCTGAGAGACTTAAACTTGGTGAAGAAGTCTTCAATTTGATCAAAATCTTGAGGATTAAGTGCAATTAGCTCATTTTCCAATTTGAACCTTCTTATTTTATCTTGCTTACCAAATAGATTGTCTAGTGTTGTCCATATCTCATTTGGTGTAGTACAAGACTCAACATGAAATCTCAAATCTAGAGAAATAGAAAGGCAAAGTGTGCCAAAAGCCTCATCTCTTCTGTCTAACCATTTTCTTCTCTCAGTAGCACCTGTTGGTTCTGGATCTGTGCCTAAATTTATTCTATGTAACTTTTGTTTATACAACACAAACTCCATGTTTTTCTTCCATTCAATATAATTATATGGAGTTAAAAGTGAAAATTGAGGCACATCCATGATGAAAAAGACAACAACACAACAACACCCCTTTACTATGTAAGAGAGCCCCCCCAATTTGTTTGTGGCACTTTATACTTAGTGTGATTTACAATTGTCCTCAACGGACCAAGATGGGGAAAAACAACAAAATCTCTAAAAAAAAGAGATCCAAGTGAGATTACAGTCACTCACAATGATGTATTACAGAAAACAACTCCTCTCAAAACAAATTTCACCTCCTCAAATATGAAAATGCCCAAGTTATCAATCAAATGCCAAAAAATTGACAAATGAAATTAAATGAACCTGGGGCAAAAATTGAGAAAAGTGCATGCATGGCTGTGTAGAGCTCTTGATCACCTTTCCGATGATATATAATTTGCCCAATTTTGCCTCTGTTGGCAAAAGTTGTGCAAAAATGAAAAAAAGCCCTACTTTAGGGCTTTGAGGGCAAAACAAGCCCCCTAGCAACAGAATATTCCTTCTCTGGGTAGAATATGCTCTAGACCATAGCTTAAGAAAAAAATAGCCCTGTAGAGTGAAAAAACTACCCTGCAAGAAGGAAATCGACAGGTTGTGTACGGAAAACTGCCTGGGATAGGGCAAAATAACTAGTCTTTTCTGACAAAACCGCCCTGATGGAGAAAGACCCGTTGCAGAGATAATATTTTTTTTGTTAAAAAAAACTATATAAAAAAATATTTGAGGGCGATTAAAAAAGTTTTAAGTGGGACTAAAGCCCATACGATGGTCGGTGGGGCCCGAGCCAAAAAAGGCTCTCACCGGACTGTGGTAAGCAGCCGAAGTAAAACTGACAAGATTAGAAAAGTTTTCGCTAGTTGTGAAGAGGGCCGCCAAAGTTGGAGATGCCGAACTGTGAGTTTTGAAGGGCTGGCGGGTTTATTAAACTACTGCTTGCAAACAAACACTGGAAGAAATGAATTTGACTGCTGATGATCAAAAGCCAGTTACTAGAAGACTCACCAATGTCCACTGAAAAATAAAGAATATTCACCGAAAGACGGCTGAAAAATATGAGATCCACTGAGAAAGGACTACTGGAAAGACTCCTCCTGGTCAATGTTTGAAGACCTCGACAAAATCGCCACTACCAGATCTAAACTACCAACTCGTGGGAAGTATTGTGCCCACTGCAGTTTTAAAACTTGAAGCAATCTATTAAATGCATGCCGAGAACAGAAGGAATCTGCCAATGACAAACTTCAACTGTCGACTGCCAATGATGAGAATAGCTGCTGACTAGAAAACCACTGGTCGATGTTTGGACACTGGCCACTGCAGATAGATGCCAACCACAGACAATGTAAAAACCATCAATGTCTATGTGGATCCGCTATGAAGGACGATGTCAACATGTCTATGGGAACCCTGACATAGGGTATGGGTTACAGGGTACAGGGGTACTCTTGGCCCTGATTTGATTTTTTATTTTGTTTTAAAACAATGCAAAAGCCTTTTTTTTAAAAACAATGTTTGGCAAAATTTTTAATTTTTCAACCAAACTATATAGATCCCCACCAAAAATATATAACCAGTAGAAAACAAAAAATACCAGACCAATTTTTTTTATGCCTTCGACCAATGATGATGCAGACCTGCGCAATGGATGATGCAAACTAACGCAAATGATGGTACAACTGTACGGATTTTTCACCAAGGGACCAAGGGCAAAAAAAAATTTGCCAAAATTTTTGATGATGAAATTCAACGAATGAACAGCCGATCTATACAGATTTGAGCCTCCGAATCACAACGGTGATGTCTGTTTCACTCCAGGATGCTCCAATGATGCTGCTCCAAGAAAAACCTCTCCAATGATGGAAGGAAATTGCAGTCAAGGCTCTAATACCATGTAAGAGTCAATGTGACTCAACAAGCCAGGATCACCTGCAATCAAGACAACCTTCCACACAAAGATGACAAGAGTAGATGCTAAAACAATGGAGCAACTATATTAGACTATCATGCTATATAAAATACAATGAGAGAGCCTTGCTTATAAAGGCAAGGTGAGAGCTAGAAGGGTGGAGTGAAAGGTGGAGTTATTCCAACAACATGTGCCAATTAGAGGATGATAACTAATTGCATGTGTTGGATAAGACAACTAACTCCAACTATCAACAACTCGACACACAACTAGAAACACCTAGACATCTAGAAGACTCACTAAGTCAACTTAACATGTGTGAATTATATGTTCACACCAACAAGAAAAACATCATCTTTTGGCTTTAGCCTTAGCAATATCATCAAACAACATCAACCATGCTTTTCCCATTGAGTGTGTGAGCTATCCTCTAGGGAAGTCTAGCAACCAACAACCAAACCACTAGCAACATCAACCAAGCAACCTGACAACAAAGAAAACAACAAACTAGAAAAGAAAACCAACAACCAAACAAACAATTAGTAAACCATCACCTTTTAGGTCTCAAACCTTGCAAGATAAAGTGCAACTTTCAACATCAACAATCATGCCTCAAACTAGGAGACAATATAGAGCTGAAATGGAAGCAAAACCATGAGCTAAGATGGAAACCAAGATGCAACAATCTAGATCAATGCCCCTTAGAGATGCAACTCATTTTACAATCGACATGCCTTCTCACATGTTTGTGCCCGATGGATACATTGTTGGAGAGTCATCCTCACAACAAGTACAACCTCAAACATTTTTAGAGACTTATGAAGAGCAATCCCAAGAAGACTTATTAGAATTTAGAGATACACATGTATGGGATCAATTTGATAGGCTTGTTTTATCTGATCCTAATTGCTACTTCTTGCAATTACACGTATGGGAGCCAAATTACTAAGAGACTTTGACATATCCACTATTTGATAGAATGATCTAAGCACTCCTGTTGTTGTTGCAAAGGGACCATACACTATAGCCACACCATCTCATACCATATTACAAAATCCACCTTTCAACCCATCCTTTTCATTACCTATTGTTACTTCATTCAACCCACCAAGTTTAGAGTACACTTTAGAACCTTTTATCACCCCAACTAATGTACTTTCTTTGCTTTTGCAAAATCTGAACATTCCACCTTTCCATATTCCACAACATACACCTTCTCCTACCATGACCGTATCTCGATCTCAAGTAACACAAGCTGTCCATGTTGCCCAAGTGTAAACTCCTCACACACCACAAGCTATCTACATATCCCATACTCCACAAGTTTCCCAAGCTATCCACACAACACAAACTGTCCAAACTTCACAACCATTGCAATCCACTACTACCATTGCATCACATGTGGAAACCACATCCCATATTCCTATCACTACTGATACTGTCTCCACAATTTTGTGGATCCATCCAATACACCATACAACCTGAATGTTAGTCTCATTGACATGAGTGACCTGCCTATTGTTTCACAAGATAATCCTAGCACCGCAGTCTCTTATGTTGATCAACTTACATCATTTCAACCATCCTCCCATAATCGTTTACAAACCATCAATCCATCTTATACTACTCAAGTATTATCCATTGTCACTCAACATACGACACATACCAATCCTCATGTTGTCCAAACTACAAACCCAAATGTCCATCCTTCTTCCACATCTACCAATCCTTCCATCACTTACCATATCACAAATCCAACTCCAAACTCACAACCATTGATCAATGCCAATCCATCTTCCACTTCCCATGTGATGCAAACCTTTGGTGCTAATCCATCGCAATATACTCAACCACCACTTGCATCTCATGGACATCAATCTTCAAACACATATGTTTCACATACTAATCCTATGACATATATTGTGAGTACGCAACCTCAACAAATGGTCATGGCATCATATATCCTGCAACAACAACCACAATATACATCATATTACACTGCACCTCCGAACGAACAACCCCCTTTGCAACAACAACACCTTTCTCTAGCAGATGTTCAACAAATGATTAACAAAGCAGTAGGACAAAGCAAGAAGACATTTTCCTTGGAAGAGATATGCACTTATCCGTTTGACAAGTAACTTCATATGACACCTTTTCTGCCACACTTTGAAATTCCACAATTTGACAAGTACAAAGGGAAAGGAAATCTAGAAGACCATCTTAGATCATTCTTTGTTGCATGTCTCAATGTTGCTCAAGATGATACATATCTTCTGAGACTATTTCCCCGAAGCTTAATGGGACAGGCTTTTGAATGGTTCTCTCATTTACCTCTAGGTATTAAATCTTTTACGAAACTAGCAAATAAATTCTGATCACATTTTGCTTTCACCGTTGAACATGAAATGAACATGAACGACCTTGTCAACAATAAACAATGCAATGGTGAACCTTTCTCTTCATTTACCCAACGATGGCATAATATGGCTAGAAAACTATCATGGGAAATAGCCAAGAAACAACAGCTTGACATCTTTGTTCAAAATCTTCATCCTGAGCTTTCATTCCAACTACAATTGCAAAGTGCTAGTACCTTTGACGAACTTGTTTCCAAAGGAACCATCATTGAATGCACTTTAATTTCTAAGGGCACTATCAAGATTTTTTGAGATAACAAAGACAATCCTCAAAACTCCAATGATAAATATCACTTTTGGAACAAGACCAAGAATGTTGTTAATGATGGTGTTGTAGACACAAAGAACATACAAATAATGAAAGATTCTATTAACATTTAAGCCGCATCTACAGCAACTCAACCTTTTTAATGAACTCGACAATGAAAAACTTCAAATCCTCGATGACAATTCACACCATTAGAAAAACCTATGGAAGTTGTCTTTAGAAAGCTTCTCCAAGCAGGAGATAGCATGTTACCCGATGCACCACCCAATGGTAAACCGCTCTTCAAAGCTCCTTGGTACAAAGAAAATGAGTATTACAACTATCATAGAGTCAAGGGACATAAAAGAAATGGTTGTATGTGCTTAAACCATGTTATTCAAGATTGCATCGATCAAGGTTTAATTAAAATCACACCTCCAACATCCCAACCTACACAACAACCGACATCGAATTATGATCTAGATGTTTTCAAGAATCCACTTCCATCTCATGAAAAACCAAGTAACCCTCATACTGGGAATGCCATTCAATATAATTATGAGTCATCCATGATTGGCCGCATTGACCAAGCCCAAATTGCTCCTATTACTATCCAAGGTAAAGCACCTGACTGCACTGTGACTACCCAAAGAGGTCACGTTACCATTCAAGGAGCACCTGTCCATTCTCCTCGACCGTCCTCCAGCTACAATATCCTTGATCACCTTAGCAAAACACCTGTTCATATTTCCATTCTTGATTTGTTTCACATATCCCCTACCCACAAATCTATCCTTGACAAAGCTTTACAAGAATCTTCTATGCCCAACGATATCTATACTATTCAATTCCAATCTATGATAGCTAGCATTACAGCCCCATGCCATCTCACCTTTTTTGACAAAGATCTTCAACCCTCCATCAACCCATCACATAATGAAGCCCTCCACATAGAAGTGTTTGTCAACCAATGTCATATCAAATGAATCTTAGTGGATGGTGGAGTTGGTCTTAATATATGTTCCTTAAAATTAATAAAACAATTGGGATACTCTAAGAAAGATGTTGACACTTCCAAGGTCATTACTATCAAGGCGTATGATGATGCTGAGAGAGATACTGAAGGGATTATTCACTTGCCTATTCAAGTTGGGCTAGTCACTACTAACACTCATTGTCAAGTCCTTGATATTGAGCTTCCTTATAACATCATCCTTTGTCATCCATGGATCCATGCCCTCAAAGTAGTTCCTTCTACATATCATCAATGTCTTAAATTTATACATAACGATGTTGAAATTACTATCCATGCTGATCCTAATCCATTTGAATTTTGTCATGCTTTTGAAGATAAATATCAAAGCCCTAACTATATTCCTATCAACACCAAAGCATATCCATCTTCATCTTATGTACATCCATCTATCCTACTCAAACCATCATCTAGCAAAGCCACTTCCAATATCTGTATCAAGTACACTGAACATGGCCCAGGTGAGTATGCATTGCAAGAATCTTGTTGTGTTGAAACTCTTCCCTTATATCCCAAATCTCACGGCAAACCTTCTATATCCAAAGCATCTTCATCTATAGCCATTATAAAAGCTCCACCCACAGTGTTCATTAAAGATAGATTCCTAGATGATGAAGACATTGATGACATCAACTCTTGGATATTCTATGATGAGAATGACCAAGTCCAACTTGAAGTGGAGAGATATAACAATGGGTTCCGCATCATTAAGAACATGGGCCACAAAGGACATGGTGGATTGGGATCACAGGAACAAGGACCTATTGAACCTATTGTTGTGTCTAAGAAGTTTAATAAACAAGGCCTTGTCTATCATTCGGAGGTCCCACTTTCCAAAGACATTAAGTGTATTTACGATATGGAAGCTGGACCTTCCTCAGTAGGAGAGACTTCTAATACGGATACCATCGATGACTCCTCCCTTCATATTACTTACCTTTTTCAAGAAAACTCCATCTTCATGATCTCCACAACCTCATCTAGTTGAAACCCTTCGTCCATTACCCTTTCACTCGTATATCCTAACCTTGTCAATTGGGACCAACAGGGGGCACTGATATTGGATACATTTGAAAATGACAAAGCCATTACTGAATTCAAGGGATTAAAACAAGGCATTCAATTAGGTGATCACAAAGTAGGCTTCATGATGGATCTCCCTAAACTAGAATATTTTGGCAGAAGTATCAAATCCCTCAGTCGCAAAAGTGAAATAAATAAGAAAAAAAAAGATAGGTCACTAGGTGAAAATTGAAAGGTGCCTCTTCACCATGAAAAAGTAAAAATAAAGGATGTATCTGAGGGTGAAAACCTTTTTGAGGCACCTGAGGATGAGGGATTTGATCTTCCTGTTGCCACTGATTATGATGGGAAATCAACAATGCTAGTTGAAAAATCACAAGATATGAACATGGGCACAGAATAGAACCCAAACATCACATATTTGGTAGCATCACTATCAAAGCAAGAAAGGAAAGATTTCATAGCATTTTTCATAAAAAGAGCTATTAATTTTGCATGGACTTATGCTGACATGCCGGGTCTAGATCCATCACTTGTGGTACATCATTTAGCAGTATCTCCTAATGCAAAACCTGTCAAACAAAAATTGCACAAAATGCATCCGCAAGTAGCTCTATTGGTTAAGACAGAAATTTAGAAGCTCTTAGAAGAAAAGTTCATAAAGCCTATTCATTATCTAGAATGTGTTTCAAACTTGGTACCTATAGCAAAACCTAATGGACGAGTTCATTGTTGCATAGATTTCAGAGATCTTAATAAAGCATGCCCTAAAGATGACTTTCCACTACCAAGCATAAACAACATTGTAGATCTCACAATTGGACATGAAATGCTATCTTTGATGGATGGATTTTTAGGATATAACCAAATCAGAATAGTAGAGGAAGATTGAGACAAGACATCATTCATTTGTCCATGGGGTACATATTGCTAGGTTGTAATGCCTTTTGGTCTCAAGAATGTTGGAGCTACTTATCAACTAGCCATGATAGTTATTTTTTATGACCTTTTTCACACTATCATGGAAGATTATGTTGATATTTTAGGAATATCCAAGATGAGTGAAGGACATCTACAAGTATTAGCATAAATCTTTGATCAACTAGAGAAGTATCAAGTCAGACTAAATCTAAAAAAATGTGTATTTGGCATAACATCTAGAAAATTGTTGGGATACATTGTGTCTTGATGAGGAATAGAAGTGGACCCTAACAAAGTAAAAGCTATCATGAAAATGTCTCTGCCAGTAAATCTTAAATAGCTCCATAGTCTACAAGGAAGGTTACAATCCATTAGCAGATTTATCTCACAACTAGCAGACAAGTGTCATCCTTTTCAACATCTCCTCCGCAAGGGTGAACCTTTTAAGTGGGATGAGAAGTGTCAATAGGCCTTCAACAAAATAAAAGAATATCAAGCAACACCTCCTGTGTTAGTACCTCCTGTACTTGATCCACCACTATTGCTCTACATATATTCAAAAACAACAACATTGGGTGCCCTATTAGCTTAGCATGATGATTCAAGAAAAGAGCAAGCCATTTACTACATTAGTAGAACTCTCATGGGATATGAACTTAATTATTCATCTATGGAAAAATCATGTTTAGCATTGGTGTTTGCTTCTCAAAAGTTGCGACATTGTATGCTGAACCAAACAACAAAGCTCATATCTAATGTTGATCCTCTCAAATATCTTCTCTCCAAAGCAATCCTTATGGGAAGATTAGCAAAATGGGTTATGATCCTAAGTGAATTTGACATACAATATGTGGATTGCAAGGCCATAAAAGGACAAGTTATTGCTGATCAGTTAGCCATAGCACCTATCACAGATATTTATCCAATACATCCAGAGTTTCCTGATGAAGAATTGTTCAACATAACTTCATCAATATTGTGACAACTATACTTTGATGGATCATATACACAACATGGATCAGGAGCAGGGATATTGTTTGTTACCCCTCAAGGAGATTTTATCTCTAAATCATACAGAATTGCATTTCCATGTACTAACAATATAGCAGAATATGAAGCTTTAATCAAAGGATTACACATGGCAGTATAATGGGCTATCAAATAGCTACATGTCTTTGGTGATTCTTAATTGGTTATCAGACAGGTTTTAGATGAGTATCAAACAAAAGATGAGAAGCTTCTTCCATACAAACTAATGGTTGATGATTTCAAGATATATTTTGACACTATCACCTTTGAGAAGATTCCAAGGATACAAAACAAAGCAGCAAATGCCATGGCTATGATTGGATCTCTTCTAGATATGCCATCTAATACACATAAGTGTGAGTTTATGGTTGAAGAACTTCTGATCCCAACATTTGAAGTACCACAGTTTGAGCTTATATGTGATATTGTTGGTCCCAATTCACCTTGGTACGAGGACATATACGAGTATCTCCATAATCAAACCTTTCCATTCCAACTATCTAACACCTAATGAAAAACCTTTATTTGTTGAGCCTCTTGATACATATCATAGGAGACACCCTATATCACCAGAGTCTTGATGGTATCCTTCTTAAATGTCTTGATTTCGAGGAAGCAAATGTTTCCTTACTTGAAGTACATGAAGGTGTCTATGGATTGCATTCCACTGGCCCTGGTCTTGTTAAGCAACTTTTACGAGCTGGATACTATTGGCCAACTATGGAAAAAGATGCACAACAATTTGCAAAGAGATGTATACAATGTCAGAAACATGGAGATTCAATACATGCATCAACACATGAACTTTAGCCTTTTTTACTCCTTGGCCATTTTGCAGTGGGGACTTGATCTCATAGGTAAAATCCATCCTACCTCATCAAATGGCCATAAGTTTATCATAACCGCCACTAAGTACTTCACAAAGTGGGTGGAAGCAACACCAATGACTTATGTTACTAGAAAGCAAATATCTAAGTTCATCCTACACTATATCATTTTCCGGTATAGAGTTCCTCAAGCCATTGTCACTGATAATGGTCATCCTTTCAAGAACCAAGAGGTTAGAGATCTTTGCAACAAGTTCCATATCCAACATTGATTCTCTACACCTTATTATCCTCAAAATAATGGCCAAGATAGTTAATGAAGCTGGTCATGATTGGCACCTACAACTTAATCCTACATTATGGGCTTATAGAACAAGTATCATAACTCCAACTAGAGCTACACCCTATGCTCTTGTGTATGGCATTGAAGCTATCCTACCTATTGAGATTGAGATCCCCTCGCTACGAGTATCTTTACAGCATACTATTTCAGATGAAGAATATCAAGTATCTAGACTCCATGATCTTGAGCTATTAGATGAACGATGTCTTTCAGCACTCAACCATCTCCAAGTCTATCCAAATCGTCTACATTGTAGCTACAACAAGAAAATTAGAGAACACATATTTCAAGTTGGAGATATTGTCCTTAAATAAAATCAAAAAAATTAGCAACATCGTGAGAAACAGGGCAAGTTTGAACCTAATTGGATTGGTCCTTTTGTAATCACATCAGTTTAAGGATCAAGTGCATACACTCTCTCAATACCTGAAGGCATTCCCTTGGATGAACCAGTCAACAACATTCATCTTAAGATATTCTATCCATGAATCTCATCTATTTTGAAAAAAAGAAAAATCCATCCAAAAGTGAAAACCACTTTGTGGTGCTTTGGATAACAAAAAAATAAATAGTACAAGATATATAATTCATCCTCTGGTGAAAACCTAGTAAACAGGCACCTTGGATAAGTACCATAGTGAAAACCTGGCAAACAAGCGCTATGTGTAGCTACTAGCTCCCATCATCTACTTAGTTTGTTTTGATCACAATTTTTCATAGCATACTTCGCCATCTATCCTACATAATCCTTATCATAATCTGCATGTTGCCTTGTACACACATCATTGTCCATCCATAATAAAATAAAGCCTTTCCATCCTCACCTCTACCCTGCTAGCTTTTGTAGTTTGGATTTCATTGGGGTAATTATATCATTTGGCACCTTAGCATCTTGTCAACACAACCGCATCCATCGTAGTTTCTCCATAATAAACCTCATCCCACACTGGGTGCACTTGTTAAGCCTTATTTGGAAGTGAATACTTACAGCTCTAGTTCATAACACAACAAACACCCAAACTCATAATACAACAAACATTAAACTTTAAACATAGCACACATCCAACTTCAAACATGGAAAACATTTCAAATGAGGACCAACATCTTTACAATCAATCCAAGCTCAAACATCACCAAAAAATATCAAAACATATCAAAATTCAAAAAAATCAAAACATCGCAAAACTCCAAGCAATAAAGTTGATTTTTTGACATCAACTATCAATAATAATCAAGAACTACATCACTAGCTTTATTATTAAAGCCTTGATCCCGTGCATACAGGGTATGTAGGCATTCTAAGATGCGAAGGAAGCACTTTGATTCAGGCAAAGACGATAGCCTTCTTTTCATCACCCATCTTTCATCTTTCTTCTAATCATCCTCTAATCTTTTATCTCCCTTTCTTCTATATTTCATCACTTACATCATCAATAAATCAAGAACTACATATTCATCATGTCTCATGATTATCGTAAATGTGCTTTGAGCCCATGGACATAGGGTATGTAGGCAGTCTAGAATATGAAGGATGTATCCAGTACTCAAGCACAGATGATCCACCCCATCCTTATCTTCTTTCATCTTTCATCTTCTTCTCTTTGACCAGCTCAAGCAAGAAGCAGACTATGTGTATCAGTGAAAGCTCAAGCACTTTGACCAATCAGGGATAAGCTAGAAGTTATTTGTCCACATGCCTTAAGCCAACATCTGCTATAGCATTTTATCAACATCTTTAGCCTTCAACAGGATAAAGCTTTCCTTTCAACAAGGTGCTAGCTTAAATCCATCCAAGAGCACTTAAATTTGGCAAGAGAAAATGATGACAGTATCTTTTGTTTTATCTTTTGTCCCTTTCTTAAGCCTAATCAAGACTGCCTTGATCTATCATATCTTGGTATGTTGCGATGAAGTAAGGAATGGGGCATGATCATATTGCTTTTGTATGCCATGTCTGCGGGATGATATTCTTCTCTTCCTATGCGTATGAGTATCTTGTATGTGTTGGGATTAGCATCTTACATATCAATATCTCTAGCATCTAAGAAGCTAAACAGTCTCTTAGCACTTGAGACTATTCTATGCTAAGACTAGCTCCATACATATAACCAGCAAGGTATCACTATGTGTAGTGGAGACAATCTCAAACCATTGCTTGTAACGTCAAAGTCCATCTTAGAGCACTAGCTAAAATTCATATCTTGTGTATGTTGGTTCAAAATCTTGACCTCATACATTCAGACGAGATTGTAGTATGTTAGTTTTACATTGGATATCTCGACACCTTGGTCTTCTATACCTTGGTGCATAACATCCACATGCTATATCAAATATAAGGATTGCATTTCTTTTAATTCTTGAGCAATTACTTTCAAAATCTGCCATGCTATATCATCTATTAATTCTATAATATCCCTATGTAGTCCTCAACCAGGATCAATCTTTCCTCCATCATCCTTTTCTACATCCCTTATAATGCAAAACAAGTGTGTTAGACATATCATATCATTACCATATATATAAGCATAAGTCCATATCATATCATTACCATCTATCTATTTGCATTATCATCAACATAATACATTAACATTATTTCCATTTGTATATTCATATCATTTGCATAAACATCCAAATAAACCATGAAAATACAAAAATGCATAACCATCATAATGTCATAAGTGCATCCATAATCACATAGAACCAAAGCCATCATATATATGTGTGTGTGTGTGTGTGTGTGTGTGTGTGTGAATATACAAGTGTCTACAAATATAACATGGGCCATCCATGAGCCATCAAAGAATATATGTACAATCAGCCCATAGGCCTCATCATGATATAATAATATACAACAAATACAAGGTAGCCCTAGTGACTACTGGCAGCCCCCTCACCCTGTCCACCTCCACTGGGTCCTGTACTTGGCCTGCCATCTCTAGGAGGTCCCATAACTGAAGCCACATATCATGAACCACCTATCCTCTAAGAAGATGAAGCCCCTAACCTACTCCTATAACTCATCTATCTCTGCTCTGCAGGTACTACTCCATGGTACAAGCCTCTATAGTACTCAGTCTCACCCTGTGCTCTCCTCCACTCACTCTGTGCCTAATTCAGCTATGTAGCAAAGTACATCATGGCCCCATCTATCCCCAAAGTAGCTATAGCTCTATCTCACTCCACTGTCATCACCTTTAACTGATGCACAACTGTATCTCTCTCAACCCTCACCAACTGTACCTGTTGTACCACCACATCCCACTAAGCTCTAATAGATTGTATCTACTATAAAGCTGCAACCCTCTTAGCAGTAACTAGATACACCTACTGCATAGCTGCATCCCTCTCTCCTGTCACCCTAGTAAGGCTACCATCATCTTATCCATCACCTCCCTATGCTCTTGCCTACAGTTGTGCCTAGTATGTACGAGCTTGTGCTCTTGCATGTCGCAAGCCTATCACTGCCTGGTGGCAGTCTATCTCCACTCTCCTCAACCTCATCTGTGCCCGCTACCTCCATCTCCTCTCCTCCCTAACCCTCCACCTTAGCTGTTGTATACCTACATCATCATCTCCTATCATCTGTGCTGCTAGCTGTGCCAACACCTGTGGTTGCACATGACCCTGTCCCTGCACATGTATCCCTGGAGCTACCAGCAGAACTACCTATACTGGTGGAGCTGGTCATCATCTCCTCCTCACTGGTCTCTCCATACCAATCTCTCCTATCTATCCCACCCCCATCAGTCGAGTCAGTCTAGCTGTCACCCAATATGTATCATAATTTGGTAATGTCCCTCAATCTATAGGACCCTGTCTCCACGGCCACATAACTAGCTATAGCCCATCTCTCTCTGCCAAAGCTGTGTCCACCACAATCTCCAGCCCCCAATCAAACACCTCCTATCATCTTCTCCCAAAAATAGCATCTCCCACTGGTGCTCCCTACGGTAAGCTGAACTACCTCAATACCCTCTCAGGCAAATGCCACTCTATGATATATCTTCCATGTCCAAAAATGTATCTAGCTTGCCTAGGATAGACAAGCTCTGCATCCTCCTTATCCCATCTCTTGTATCTGAGCCATGGCCTCCAAACAAACCTTTCTACCTCATCTAGTGTCCACCTTCAATATACAACTCCTAGTTGCTACCAATAGGTCAAATCTCCCCTATACATCTTAGCATACGGCTCGCCTGCAGCTCTAGCTACCCATCCATCTGGTCTCATCACTGGGATGTGCTCATATGCCCACACATTCAAAACTGTAACTCCAGCTAACATACTCACTCCAAACATGTATGCACAGTCATGCAGATAATGATATAGCTACCCAAGCACACACTCAACCCATGCATATCTCATCCCATAGGAGAACATCCCCTCCATCACTATCCCCCATCCCACTAGAAAACCTCTAGCTCACCTATCTCCAACTAGCCATCTGTTAATTGCCACCACTACCTGTTGTAGCCTATCACATAGATCCTCCATCCTTGCCATGGGAATCTCTAAGCCCTCTGCTCTAATGTCAGGTGCCCTAAATAATCTCCTAAATGTAGCTGGACCCATATCTGGATCATAATCTACTTGGTCCCCATCAATCAGAACTCACAGAATCTGAAACACATCCTCCAAGGTGATAGTTGCCTCTCTTGTCAGCAACAAGAACGAACTGTGCTCAATCCTCCATCTCTCCATCATCGATGTCATCAGTCCTTGATGTGCATACACTAGCTCTAGCCTTGACACATGCTCTAATATGAGGATCTCTAGCACTAGCCGCTCATCTACTTCTAGTAATCTTACCAATCACAAATCTCTAGGATGTGGCTCTCATGATAACAATGGTGGTAGTATATCTTGCATCATTTCTCTCACTATATCAGTCTTTGTGCTATCAAAATTTCCTTTTGCATGTTATACCTGCATATCTCTACTGTAAGCGACCCATTTTTCTATAAGTGCTATCTTTTTGTACATTAGCGAACCATTTTACCATACGCACATAGTTTTAGCTTACAAGTGATCTATTTACCCTATGTGTGTGACTGTTGAATGCAAGCAACTTCAAACACTACATGCACATGCTATTTTCCCATAAGTGATCTACTTGCCATATGCGTCCGCCTATCCCTCAAAAGTGAGCTATTTCTATATAAGCATTTTCTTTTCTTCCATAAGTGACCTATTCTAGCCATATGCATATTTTTCACATCTAATTCCTCTAGCCAACCATAAGCAACTCACTTTCCCCATAAGTGACTAAGCCACACCCATATGTGACCTAATCTACCCTA
This sequence comes from Cunninghamia lanceolata, assembly GCA_027924645.1. Taxonomy (NCBI): domain Eukaryota; kingdom Viridiplantae; phylum Streptophyta; class Pinopsida; order Cupressales; family Cupressaceae; genus Cunninghamia; species Cunninghamia lanceolata. The sequence goes on from BSBN01000078.1 coordinate 977,067, forward strand.
AGCGACTGCTTTTAGCCCGCAAGTGACCTGAACTGCCTAGCCTCTAACCTAGTCGCTTCTGGTGACATGTGTACATTTATGACGCTTCTAGCCTACAAAAATCATGCTCTTAGAAAACATTTCAATACATACCGGTATGCTTGCTCCCTCTGGTTGTCCATGTGTCCTCACTCACTCGACACGATGATCTCTGCGTGGAATCACCATCCTAATAGCTCTCCAACTCTTGTCGCACAACACCTCTAAGGAGCTTTAGATCTCTATAGCTACTGAACACAACTACGCACAAATGAGCCTATTTTCCCTCGAGGGACCTACTTATAGCCCCTGTCCAAACCCTAATTCTACTATACCATCCCATTTCTCTCCCACCCAACCCCCATTTTCTCTGTCTCAACCTTCTTTTCAAGCCTTTCATCTTATCATGAGTCAACCCAGCCCTTCCTAGTCAGCCTGGCTTACCTCTCAAGGAGGCATCACCTACTAGTTACACTGGGGCAGCGCCTTGTTTATCAAGTGAATTATCGTATCTTCTTTGACTCAACATTTTAATGAACATTATATCAAAGAGGGGCAAAATGTAGACACCCAAAATTGACCTAATTATCATTAGCATTCAAATATCACATTATTTATAATCTGCATTTGTCTAACACACTTGATCAATGTCCCTATCACCTATTTCTTCTATTAATTAAATAAATTTATATTTATTTAATTAATTCATTAGCTATTTCCTCTAAGCTATAATTAAACAATTTTTTATTATTTAATTATCTTATTTATTTAATTAATTAATTCGTCTTATCATTTATCTTTAATGAGCCAAAATGTGTGCCTCTTTCATTTAAAAAGATAAGTCGTACTACATCTTTTATTTAATATCTTTCACATGTAGTACTTTTTATGTACATGGTCACACATAAGCCTCATCTTCCCTCCACTTATCATCTACACATTCATCTATGACTATCAATTAATCTTAGCCATTCACATAGCCACCAAATCTCCACCGTTGATTGATTTTGGTTGAGTTCTATATAAACACCCTCTCATTCCATACTACATCTATCCAGTATTCATATAGCGTCTACATTATCATCTTAAGCATATTGAGCATTTTAGCATCCATTGAGCTTATTATCATTATCATCCATCCATTATGGCAAAATTTATCTTCGTAATTATTTATTGTTGAAGAAGCAATCTACATCATAAACAAGGAATCATACAATCTAGGTGATATTGTTCTTCAATTGCATGCTTTTGATTTCATTTAGATTAGCTTCTTTGATGATGGTAGGGATAGGTTTTCATGGCTATGCTTGATCTTATCAACCTAATTTTTACCTATCATAGATATCAACATAGATTTTGTTGCAAGTATGAGGTTAACCAGTGTTGTCATTGATGTCAACATACTCATATTGCATTGATAAGAAGGATTGGATGAGCTATGTGCTGAGGTTATTGAGAAAATTAGTCTCCATTAGGAACAATGAAGAACAATGATGAGAAGAAGGAAAAAGTACTCAATAGGTTGAGGATCAGAGGATACAGTTTAAAGGGTTTGTAGATATGAGTCTTGAGATGTTCCAATTAAGATTTCAGAGGTCTGCATAAAGATCTGAAGAAGTTATGGCTGTTTGTGTAGAACCGGTTCCGACAGGTGTTTAGTGGAGACAGAGTGTCATAGATTGGTCCGGTGAGATCCAGAATTACATTATCTCATTTTGCTGATTAGAAGGAGTGTTGAAGAAGTCAGTGTGAAGTGACAACTAGATTTGTGAATGATTTGGAGGTCTGGAAGAACCCTTTTTATTATGACAGTAAGGACAGACTGTGTTCTTGAAGTTCCGGATGAAGAACAAAAGAATTCCAGTAAGCTGATAAAGTGTGGATGTTCTTGATGACTCGGGAAAGGTTTTGGTGATCTTTGGATCATGTACAATTCTTATTGGTGGTCTGCATTGAAGTTAGAGTTTGCATTTGAAGAATAACCATAGATATTGGTGTTCTTCTTGAGAGAGGCCGACCGGATGTATTACACATCTTTTGAATGATCTTGTAGATGTTTACCGACTTAGATGATTGTTCCTAAGTTGATGCCTTGTATAAATAAGGGATTGTGAATTCATTTTGAAGTGTGTCTTGTGGTGATGAGCATGATATAGTGAAGAGAAGTGCGAAAGGCAGAGCAGGAGTTTTTGGGCTTAAATGGAACTGATCCAGGCATGGTGAAGATGTCAATCTCCAGTTCAAGTTTGTAATACTTGTTATCTTGTAGACAATGTGTCTCTTGTAGGCAGTGTGCCTCCTTGTGAGCAGTGTGCTTGGGCAGTGAGCCCTAATTGGCATGTGCCATCTATTTTTCTTATTCTTCTAATAGAGAATAATCCTTGGGTTAATCACCCCGTGGTTTTTCCCTTGACTGGGTTTTCCACGTCAAAATCTTGGTGTCCAATGTGTTGATGTTTATTTGCTCTAATGTTTATGCTTTATGCTTTCATGAATGGTTAATTGATATGCTATTAAAGAATAAAGAAGAATCAAGTGTTTGAAGTAAAAGCAAGTTTTTGTACAACTGATTCACCCCCCCTCTTAGTTGTGTGCCCTAGATCTAACAATTGGTATCAAAGCCAAGTTCCTCTAAAAGGAGCTTAACCACTTGAGGAGATCCAGGATGTCATCATACAAGAAGGACAATCTGAATTTTGATGGAACCAACTTCACTCTTTGGAAAGGCCGCATGAAATGTCACTTGGAGTGTATGGGAAAGGCATACTTGTCCATGGTCACAAAACAATATACACCTCCACAGGGTGGTCCAACAACTCTAAATAAAATCACAGATGCTAAAAACAATCTACAGACTAAAGAGGCTCTTCTAAGTGCATTAATTGACTCAGAGCTCTTGAATGTTATTGACCTACCAACTGCCTATGAGATCTGGATTAAACTGGAACTTTTGCATGAAGGAGATGAGTATGTTAAGAGTGCAAGGTTGCAGAGTCTCAAAGAGAAATTTGAAAGATTGAAGATGAGAGATGACAAAAATATCACTACCTTGATGCCAAGAGTAAATGAGATGGTGTGTGGAATTAGGAATGCTGGTGGAGTTTTGGATGAAAATGAGATTGTTTGCAAAATTCTCAGATCCCTTCTTGCTTCCTACAAAATCAAGGTTGCTTGCATTGATGAATTCAGAGCCCATACAACTATCACAAGAGACCAATTGGCTGGCAAACTAGCTGCATTTGAAATGACCGAGTTTGGAGATGATCCCCCCAAGACTAAATCTACATTCAAAGCCAGTGCCTATGTGAAAGGCAAACAAAGATTTGATCCGGGAGAAAACTCTTAAAGGAAGCTATCATGGTATGATCAAGCAAGAAAAGACATGGAAGAGGAAGAAGTAGAAATAGCTCAACTTGAAGCCCTCATTGCAAAAAGACTACCAAGGGGATCTAGTAATTATGAAGGAAAATTACCCTTTAATTGCTTCAATTGCAAAAGGATTGGTCACTTTGCCTCAAGATGTCCAAAAAGATCCACAAGATCAAATTCTAACTGACAAAGGTTCCAAAAGAATTGTTATTATGTTCATGAAGAAGCTGATAATGAAGGAGTAACAGATGATGAATTAGAGATAGGAGACAAATCTAGAAATGAATGGGTGTTTATTGCCATCAAGGAAGAAGATCCAATATCTACCAATCATAAGGTTGTAGAAAGAGCTTTGGCTACCCAAGTTGAAGAAAAGGATGATTGGGTTATTGACAGTGGATGCTCTCACCATATGACAGGTGACAAGAACAAGTTCTTAGATTTGGAAAGGTATGAAGGAGGAATGGTAAAGTTTGGTGACAATTCTGCTGGTAGAATCAGAGGTAGGGGAACTATCTCTTTTGATGGAAAGAACAAAACCGGTAATGTAATATATGTTGAAGGATTGAAGCACAATCTTCTCAGTGTTGGTTAGTTGGTGGACAAAGGCTATGATCCCTGGTTCAAGAATGGAAGATGCAGGATCTTTGAAAGCTCCGGAACTGAGATTGCATCTGGTACTCAAACAAAAGGTAACATCTTCCATTTAGTTGGTACTAATAAAAGTTGTCTATTTGTTCAAATTGATCAGAGTTGGTTATGGCATAGAAGGATGTGTCATGTAAATTTTGATAACATCATCAAGATAAGCAATACTCAGGCTGTAAGAGATCTTCGAAACTTGGTAAAACCTACAAACAGTTTGTGCAAAGAATGTTAGCTAGGTAAACAGAGTAGAGTCTCATTCAAAAGCAAGGATTAGTCGTCTATCAGATTATTGGAGTTAGTTCATACTGATCTATGTGGTCTGACAAGAATCAAGAGTATGCAAGGTGATAGATACTTCATGTTACTGATTGATGACCATTCTTGGATGATGTGGGTCACCTTTCTGAAAGAGAAATTAGAAGTGTTTGAGAAGTTCAAAATCTTCAAGGCTATGGTAGAGAATCAAACTGGATTAAAACTAAAATGTCTGAGGTCTGATAGAGGTGGTGAATTCACATTCGGTGTATTCATAGATTTTTGTGAGAAGCATGGTATAGAGAGACAGTTATCTACTCCTAGGACTCCATAGTAGTATGGAGTAGTTGAGAGAAAGAACCAGACCATCCAGGAAGCATCCAGGACAATGATGATGGAAGAAAATGTTCCGCATATGTTTTGGAAAGAAGTTGTTAGCACTACAGTCTACACTCTCAATTGAGTTCAAATTAGAAGCAATACCCATAAGACTCCCTATGAACTTTGGTTTGGCATCACTCCTACTGTGAGATATTTCAGAGTATTTGGTAGCAAGTGTTACATTAAAAGAGATGAAGATCTAGAAAAGTTTGATGCTAGAAGTGATGAAGGAATCTTCTTGGGTTACTCCACTCAAAGCAAAGCACACCGAGGTTACAATAAGAGACTAAGAAAGATGATAGAAAGTACAAATGTGAAGGTTGATGAAGGTATTGAGTAGCCCTCAAGATTTTATGAGTATGATGAAGATGATCAGAATGATGTTCTGGTTCAAGGAGTTACATCCTCTCCTGAAAGTCAGATTCAGACTGATCTGGTAAATCAGGAAGAAGAGACAGGTCTGAATGAGCATGATCAAGAAGTAGAAGTGCAAGAAACTCCTAAAGTTCCAAGGTATGTAAGACTGAACCACTCTGAAGATCAGATCATAGGTGACAAAAGCAAAGGTGTGCAAACTAGAAGGAATGTTGCTCAAAATTCATATGAATGTTGTCTGATTTCAAAGATTGAACCTAAGACAATAAATGAAGCATGCAATGATGAAAACTAGACAAAAGCAATGGAAGAAGAATTAATGCAAATTGAGAAAAATCACACTTGGGATCTTGTCTCTAGACCTAGAAACAAGAATGTGATTGGAACCAAATGGGTTTTCTAGAACAAACTAAATGAAGTTGGTGAAGTAATCAGAAATAAGGCCAAATTAGTCTGCAAAGGCTACTCTCAAATAGAAGGGATTGATTTTGAGGAAACCTTTGCTCCAGTGGCAAGAATTGAAGCAGTTAAACTATTTCTTGCATTTGTTGCCTTGAAAGATTTCAAAGTGTATCATATGGATGTCAAATCTTCTTTCCTGAATGGTGACCTAGAAGAAGAGGTGTACATTGAACAACCGGATGGATTTTAGTTATCTAAGCATGGTGATATGGTTTGCAAATTAAAGAAGGCACTGTATGGTCTAAAGCAAGCCCCAAGAGCATGGTATGAGAGGCTGGACAAATATCTTTTGAAGATTGGTTTCAACAAAGGTACTGCTGATAGTAACCTATATTTCAAAATTGATCATGAAAACATCTTGATCGTTGAAGTATTTGTTGATGATATCATCTTTAGAGGAAGAGACAGTATGTGTAAAACCTTTACAAACCAAATGAAAAGTGAGTTTGAAATGTCAATGCTCGGTGAAATAAATTTCTTCTTGGGTCTGCAAATTACTCAGATAGAGAAAGGAATCTTTATCTCTCAGACCAAATATGTGAAAGAACTATTGAAGAAATTTGGAATGGAAGATTCAAAGCCAATGAACACTCCTATGGCTACCAGATGTAAGTTGAGCAAAGATGATGACTCTCCTAAGATAGATCAGACAAAGTATAGATCAATGATTGGAGGATTACTATATCTCACTCAAACTGGACCAGATATAATGCAGGCTATTGGTCTTGTGGCGAGATTCTAGGCTAATCCCAGAGAATCTCATGTCATGGCAATCAAAAGAATTTTTAGGTACTTGAAAGGAATAGTTGAGTATGGCCTATGGTATCCCAGAGATCATGACTTTTCTCTTCATGCATATACAGATGCAGATTGGGTAGGAGATGTGGATGATAGGAAGAGTACAAGTGGAGGAGCATTCTTTTTGGGAAAAAAGTTGGTTTCTTGGCTAAGAAAGAAACAAGAAGCAATATCCCTGTCTGCAACAGAAGCAGAATACATTGCAGCAGTAGGTAGTTGCACTCAACTTTTATGGATGAAGCAAATGCTAAGAGATATTCAAGTAGAATATGAGGAGCCTATCACAATTTTATGTGATAATTCAAGTGCAATAAATATTTCTAAGAATCCGGTATTGCATTCTAAGACCAAGCATATATCTATCAATTTTCACTTTTTGAGAGAACAAGTGAACAAGGGTGAAGTCAGATTGGAGTATGTGCCCTCCAAGGACTAGCTTGCAGATATTTTTACTAAACCTCTTCCCAAGGACTCTTTTGAGTATCTTAGGGAGAAGTTAGGGGTCATGGCCCCTTCGGTGATGAACTAGGATGCACTAATGTGCATCAGTCTGGTGGATATCACAGTCATATCTTGTGATCTAGATTGATGATGGGGAGCTGCTACTAAGGGGGAGCAGCTGGTATGATTCTGATGTGTTAGAATTGCAAGTATGAGCCCTTTGCCATTGATGTCAAAGGGGGAGAGAAGACATGTGAAAAACAATGTTGATGATCAAAGGGGGAGCAGTAAAAGAAGAGAAGACATGTGAAGAGTTGTTGCTGATAGGGGGAGCTGTGACAGAAAGGAGAAGTTCTTGTCTTGATGGTTTTTCACATCATATATTGCCATTAATGATAAAGGGGGAGATTGTTGCAAGTATGAGGTTAACCAGTGTTGTCATTGATGTCAACATACTCATATTGCATTGATAAGAAGGATTGGATGAGCTGTGTGCTGAGGTTATTAAGAAAATTAGTCTCCATCAAGAACAATGAAGAATAGTGATGAGAAGAAGGCAAAAGTACTCAATAGGTTGGGGATCAGAGGATACGGTTTAAAGGGTTTGTAGATATGAGTCTTGAGATGTTCTAGTTGAGATTTCAAAGGTCCGCATAAAGATCTGAAGAAGTTATGGCTATTTGTGTAGAACCGGTTCCGGTAGGTGTTCAGTGGAGACAGAGTGTCACAGATTGGTCTAGTGAGATCCAGAATTACATTATCTCATTCTATGGATTAGAAGGAGTGTTGAAGAAGTTAGTTTGAAGTGACAACTAGATTTGTGAATGATTTGGAGGTCTGGAAGAACCCTTTTCATTATGACAGTAAGGATAGATTGTGTTCTTGAAGTTTCAGATGAAGAACAGAAGAATTCTAGTAAGCTGATAAAGTGCAGATGTTCTTGATGACTCAGGAAAGGTTTTGGTGATCTTTGGATCATGTACACTTCTTATTGGTGGTCCACATTGAAGTTAGAATTTGCATTTGAAGAATAACCACGGATATTGGTGTTCTTCCTGAGACAGGCCGACCAGATGTATTACACGTCTTGCGAATGCTCTTGTAGATGTTTGCCGACTTAGATGATTGTTCCTAAGTTGATGCCTTGTATAAATAAGGGATTGTGAATTCATTTTGAAGTGTGTCTTGTGGTGATGAGCGTGATGTAGCGAATAGAAGTGTGAAAGGCAGAGCAGGAGTTTTTGGGGTTAAATGGAACTGATCCAGGCATGGTGAAGATGTCAATCTCTAGTTCAAATTTGTAATACTTGTTATCTTGTAGACAGTGTGTCTCTTGTAGGTAGTGTGCCTCCTTGTGAGTAGTGTGCTTGGGTAGTGAGCCCTAAGTGGCATGTGCCATCTATTTTTCTTATTCTTCTAACAGAGAATAATCCTTGGGTTAATCACCCTGTGGTTTTTCCCTTGATCGGGTTTTCCACGTCAAAATCTTGGTGTCCAATATGTTGATGTTTATCTGCATTGGTGTTTATGCTTTATGCTTTCATGAATGGTTAATTGATATGCTATTAAAGAACAAAGAAGAATTAAGTGTTTGAAGTAAAAGCAAGTTTTTGTACAACTGATTCACCCCCCCTATTAGTTGTGTGCCCTAGATCTAATAGATTTATGCTCCCAATATCAACTAGTTGCAAAAAGAATAATTTGAGAGTAATTAGAAACCTATTAAAAAAACAATTGATCTCCATCCTATGAAATCTATGAATTAATTCAAAGATAACATAAAATTACAATTTACAGCAAAGATTACAAAGATTTAATTAGCACATTAACAAGAAGGATTCCTATATAAAAGGGAAAAGTTTAACTAGTTGTGACTTCAACTTTAATCAAGTAGAATTGGTAGAAAGTGAAAATATTAATATGTGCATTGCCTATATAGTTTATACATAGCCAACCCAATACTGTGAAAGGTGTAGACACCTAAAAATGTCCTCATCTTGCAAACGCCATTTTCATGTCAATTTTCTTCCAAATTCCATATTCAACTATTAATTAAATAATTTTAATTATTTAATCAATTCAATTTTCTCCACTTTGACCTATGATTAAATAATTTTTTTTTTAATCATTTGCCTATTTTTCCCTAATTTTCCTCTATAACTAAATACTTAATTTTAATTATTTATTTATTTAATTATTCACTTTCCAAATGTCTCCTTCACTCATTTAATTTAAAAAATAAACATTTGTTTAAATACCCCCTAACCTAATTGACAAAATCCCCTTTTCACATGCATTATCCCAATAAATTAAATAAATTGGGCAAATTTATTTAATTTGAATTCCCTCACACCTCATCATATTTTTGAATTTTAAATTCACTTTCATCTTGTAGTGGAGGGAAACCCTAATTGATCTCCACCCTTCATTTTTTCCCTAGTAAACTTTAAAACTGGACCCTCCATTCAAACATGCTTTTCTATAAAACATCTTTTTACAGCCATTTTCAACATAACACAACCCTAAAATTTGTTGTATATTTGAGCTTCTCATGATCATTGGAAATCTACAAAATCTAAGAACATTATTTGAGATTGAGGAGGACAATAGAGATTAGTCAACATTTATCTGAGAATCTTAGTTATTTGTTGTTTATTTGATTGATTTTGTAGCTAGGTTGCACTCCATTGGGAGCTAGGGTTTTTTTGTCACTAATTTTTTGCATGTTTGTGTAACATCAGAAAATTTTCCCTTAGGGGCTTTTCCCTCATAAGGTTTAGCTCTCGAGTCTTTAGCATGCATTTAGGACATTTTAGTTCATATTTTAGCATCCTGATAGAATGAGACCTAAGTCCCATGGCAAATAGGACCTAGGAGGACCCCTTGAGCTATACCCTACCTAAAATAGGGGCAGGACTTGGGCGCTTGCACCCTAGTCCTGCCCTATTTTATGGCAGCTTCAATTTTTGGGTCTCGGTTAGTGACCATTATTGGGCCCCTTTGCCGACACGGTAAGTTAGAATTTCAAATATCTTAGCGGGAGTGCTTATAGATGCATAAATAAGCAAGTGTAGGCATTCATTTGTAACTAGATTGTTATTGTGAACTCTAGGCATTCTCAAGGTGATTCAAGGCTTTCTATTGTGTTACAAGAGTAGACTTGTCTGTTTTGTGTATTGATATTTTCATATTTAAGCATCAAATCCTTCATGGCGTGAAGAGCATCTTCCTCCATGAAAGCTTCACTAAAAGGTGACATCATTGTGTTTTTATCATTGATTCCTTTGGTTTTTGGCCTCTACCTCACAAGGGCACACCCTCTTTGGCTGACAATGGTGTTCAGAGACTTAAGTGTCCTCCAGAGTTTGACTAAGGCAAACCTCTAAACACCACAACCCCCAAACCAAGTCTTGTGATTACAGGTTACACGTGTCGCATCTGGGGAAAGTGGAGTTGTAGGAAGGCTGGAAAGACATCAGGGATTTAAGATCTAAAGAAAAAATGGACAAAGGATCACTTCCAGGACTAGGGTGCTCACTCCAGTGTCCTCTGTAGACTGATTCCAGAAAACAAAAGGCATAGGGCTGATTAGTGTCTGAAGGAGGTTTAGATTCCCTGAAAATGTAGGTACCTCAGACTTGGGCGCCCACTCCAATATCCCCAACTATTCCACATTGGAACCTCAAAAATAGGTATTCTATAATTTGGTATTTTACTCCCGTCTGCAAGAGGTTTTTCCGTAATTCATTAATTTCTTGTCATATTTGCTTAATTAGGGTTTTAATGGTCAATTGATCATAGGAGAAGGAAAATTTGATAATTAATTCCCTAATCTAAATTTCCCTACATTTGAAAGTGACTCTAGGGTATGATAATGCTTTTCATTTGAGCCTAGATCCTTCAATGTATAGTGGAGAGATGGATTTAAACATCTAACCCACAAAAGATTAAAGAATCAATTTTTCTACTAAACATTTTGGTGAACCCATGTATTTGAACTTAAATTGCAACTTTCTAAGTGTTTGTCTACATATTTGGTGTGATTTTATTCATTCATTCATCTGGTTATTTACCTTATTGCATTGAGAAAATTTCAAAAAAATTAAAAAATTGGAAAAATACAAAAAAAATTGCATTGTTGGGCTTACTAAATTGTGTCAATTCTTTCTAATTTTTCCTAATTTATGATTTTTGCATAAGATCTGATATAAATTATAGGAAATTACAAAAATTCAATATTTTGCATTGCATTTTCATCATTTAATTGCTAGGGTTTTGTGGAAATTTTGACAATTTTTAGATAACATAGTAATTCCAAAATCTAGGGTTCCAAAATCTAGGGTTTGTAGGAAAAATCTTTTATTAGATTTTTCTACTGATTTTAGAGGCTCATTTAAATTTTCATTTGTCTATAGTCTTGAATTTTAGTGTGAATTTGCATTTAAATTTAATTTATTTGCATTTTTGCATTGAAAATTTCAACAAAAACTAGCAATTTTGGTGCATTTTCATAAAATTTGCATAATTAATCTTGGAAATTATTTTCAGATCTGATACTATGTAATTTACATCATAAATCAGACTTCAAATCATTCTCATAGCATTTTGTCTCAAAAATTCAAACCTAGGGCTTTAAAAATGACAATTTTCACTAAAATTGGCCTTATCGACTTCATAAACTTACACTACAAGTGTATTGTGAAAGATATTTTTTCTGTATTTTCTATTATAAAGGTAATAATTTTCTTCCCCTCATAAAAATCTTCATAACACCCTTTTTTACGGGATCTTGTAGTGAAAAATTGACAAAAAACTACATATTTTGGCTATTTTGGCCCTAGGGTTTGACCTAGTTTGCACTCCAAGTGTGTTGTGATCCATTTTATGGATTGAGGTAACTGATATTATTGGTATTCTTTTCTATCCCTCTTGAAATTAATTACAACACCTCTTTTTCTAGATCTTGAAGTTGAAAAACCATGAAAAATAGCCTATTTTTGCTATATTTCACTAGGGTTTGACCTTAAATTGCACTAAAATCATGTTGTGTTCAGTATTTTAGCACAAAGTGGCTGTAATTACTGATATTATTTTCTTTTAATAATCATTTTCCTCACAACACCCTTTGTTACGCTCATTTGAATTGAATTTTGGTGAAAAAAGTGCTAATTTTCACATATTTTCACTATATTTTGACTTGGCATTATCTTGGATTTGCATCAAGAGTGTGTTGAGGGAGATTACACTGCTATTTTGGACTTAAAGAATTCATATAACTTTCCTCCCTTGAATAAAGTCCTCATAGAATCCTTTTTTTCATTCATTTGCATTCAAAAGCATCGAAAAATCAAGGATTTTTGGCTACTTTTGCTCTTACCTTTTGCACCAATTTTGAAAAGCTTTCAAAATCTGATTTGACATTACTTTGAGCATAAAATCATGGCCTCTAATCATAACAGCAACAATAGGTTCCCTCCTAGACCTTACATGAAAAGAAAGGCTCCCGAACCTGAAATTGTCTTCACTCCTCATGATAGAACAATCGGTGATTCTGAAGGACCTATTTACATCACCATTCAGATAATGGGAAATAATGTGGAGGGAACTCTGATTGATCCTAATTGCATGACTAATGTCGCCACTGAAAATTTCCTCTTTTTGATTCAATTAATACAAGGCCCTTATAGCCCTTCGAACTTGATGATTAAGACACATGCGGGAGCTTTAAAGAAACCACTGGGTAAGATATCATTAATAGTAACTCTATTTGAGAAGCATGTTGAGAAATGGTTTGATATTACTCCTGATTCTAATACCTTTGACATAAAACTTGGGATCCCTTGGTTAAAAGTTATGAAAGTGGTTCCTTCAACTATTTATAAATGTGTTAAATTTCCTTTGAATAGACAAGTGCATGCCATCCATCGAAATACATACTAAAATTATGAAAAATTGACATGAAGGAAATGATAACAAATGCAAACCTCATATCGATTCACTATCTATTGATAGGGTTGAGAGTGCTGCACCCAAAACACTCTAGCTTTACCCAAATAGATGAATGTTGGTTGCTTGATTCTGCAGCAAAACGGTGAGATAGGGATGGATAGATGAATGATTGGATGAATGCAAGATAGATGAATGAGGGATTGAGAAGAAGTTTCGATAGCATGTGGATACTAGAAGAAGATTCATTCCAAATGGCTCAAGAGAGGCTACCTTTATAGAAAAAGGCAAATTCGAATGGACGGTTGTGATTGAGAGTTATGTTGAAGGATATGGATGGTCAAGATCGATTAGGGTTGGATTAGGGTTTCCCACTCAAAGAGGGATTGTAGTCACATGACAAGTGTGCGATGGAGAATAAAGGGGAATCTAATTCAAATATTATATTTGAATTATATTGACTTGTGAAGGCATATTAAGTGGAAGATGGAGACATGCGACATGTGTCACAATGTGATGAGAGGTGAGGGGTTTATTCAAATTTTTAATTTGAATTATGTGAGACATGTGAAGGGGGATTATTAACTAAATAAATAGGATTTATTTAGTTAATTGGAATGTGATTAAGTGGGATTAATTAAATAAAGTGGGTTTATTTAATTAATTAGGAAGATGATTAAGTTGGAAAAATGTGATTAAGATGGGATGAACTAGGACTTAGGGGAACACATATAAGGTCATGTCAACAATGTGTTGTGTAACCAGGACCTAGGGCAAAGACATACAAGGTCATGTGTAAACAAGATCTAGACAATTTTCAGTGTCTACATTTGCCCCTCTTTGAGATGATCTTACAAGATAATAAGATTTATGTCGAGTAACATCATTTCAAAGAAGTTATGGAAACAGATAGAAGAAAAGGATAGGGTGATGATGCCCCCTCGAGAGGATAGGCAGGTTGGACAAACATGGGTATGCTCTTGAAATGAAAGGAATGGATAGAAGAAGAGATGGATGTGTTATGCTGCAATGAAGTTGAGAAACCATGATGTTTGATATAGCACGAGACGTTATGCACAAAGGTATAAGGACCAAGGTGACGACGTGTCTCATACCCCAGCGTAATACAATGTTGTCTAGATACAAGATATGAATATTAGCTAGGCTGGATTCAGATACGAATGCAAGTTGAAAATAATAACACACACAAGCAAGCAAGCATGCACAAATGATACAAAAACAAACAAGGTATTGCCCCTATCAAGCTGTAAACCAATGATTGATTGTTTGATTGATTTGATGATAGTGTTGTCATTGTGGGGAATGATATATCCCTAGATCGACACAAGGATGTGGGAATGATATATCCCATTGATGATGATGATGATGATGATTGATTGATTTGGCTTGCAACAAGATTAGGATCAAGACCATTGATTGCAATTGGATAATTTGACAAGATTGATTAACTTGATTGGTATGGATAAATGATGGCTTGCATTTGGATCATTGCTTTGAAAAATATGATAAGGATGAATGGAAGATTGGATTTGATGAAGACTCGATTTGATGAAGATTGATTTGATGAAGTGATTAAATAATTGATTGATGAAGTGATGAAGATAGATGATAGAACAATGATGAACAAAGAAAGAGGAATATCATCTTGTGCCTGAATCTAAATACTTCCTTCATACACTAGATTGCCTACATACCCGTGTCCATGGCATCAAGGCACTTAATGATAGAGATGAGATGTAGTTCTGATTTGTGTTTTATTGATGGTAATGATGAAGGTGGATGGATTGATCGGGTGATGGATTAAGTTGGATTGATTGAATGATGTTACTTGATTTGCTTTTGATTGTTTGATAGATTGGATGATTGATAGATTGGCTTGATTTGATGATGTGATTGAACTTGTTTTGATGGATTTGATGATGGATTGATTGATTGGGATTGATTTAATTGGAAGAATGTGATTTTGATGATTTGATGTGGAATGGTTTTATTGCTTGGATTTTGTTGGATTTCTTTTTTTTTTTGGATTTTTGGGGATATTTTCTTTTTTGAGGGTTTTTTGAAATATTTTGATTTTTTTTTGTGTTTTTAGGAATATTTGATTTTTTTGTGTTTTGTGTATTTTTGTTTTTTTTGTTTTTTGGGAATATTTTGATTTTTTTGGGTTTTTTGAAATGTTTTGATTTTTTTGGGATTTTTGAAATGTTTTGATTTTTATGTGTTTTTTAGATATTTAATTTTTTTTTGTATTTTTTTAAAAATATTTGATTTTTTTGGGTTTTTGAGATATTTTGATTTTTTGGATTTTTTGAAATGTCAATAGATTTACAATTTGGGTAGCCTTTGTGCTTGATACCAATGACAAGGGGAAACCAAGTCTAGATGCAAGGATGGATGGACAAAAGGATGGGTGATTGTAGATGGATGAAAGGATCATGATAAATGGATAGGATAAAAGGATAGGCTATGGAATGGAATGGATGTATGTGTAAGAGAGGAAGGATGTGATCTCCAAGGACTATTTTTCATAGGAATAACATGCCCTAGTCTAGGTAGTAGACTTAGGATTTTTCAAGACAATTCTTAAGGCAATAGGATGATATGATTTGACATGGAAAAGCTTATGACTTGGATGATAGGGTTCATTTGGAAAGGATGGAAAAATGGGTAATGGCAACAGGGTAATGATAGGATGGGTTGGATGGGATGAGGTACATCAAGGGATATCCAGAACATGTTTCACATTGTTGCCCCCATATCTTTATCAAGATCAAAAGAGGAAGGGTGAATGGATGGGTTTGATATGATAGGAATGTGTGTGCAATGGATAGGATATGAAAATGATATATAGGATGAGACAAGGTTCCCCCAAGTGTAAGTGGGATAGAAGATCAACCTACACATGACGCCTATTTTCCAGGTTTTCATCATGGTACTTATCCAAGGTGCCTGTTTACCAGGTTTTCACCATTGGAGGAAGGGATTTCTCTTTACTTTTTTGATTTTTTGAAATTTTTATGACTTTTTTGACTTTTTTTTAATTTTTGAATGGGAAAGAGAGGGATATGGATGGGTGGGACTCAATTGTCTAGTTCCATGTAATTTTATAGTCATATTAGAGAAGGACGTTGTCACAAATGGACCATGTCAAGTCATTATGCTCATCGATGTTGGTAAGGTGATTGCGTGAAAATGAGATGGATAAGGTAGAAAGTGGATTATGATGTGGATTATGTAGGACTTATGCAAAAGCATGGACCATAGAAAGGTGATGGGGGAAATATGTAGGATAATGAGTGAATGATGGAGTGATGGAGGTATGGAAAGGAATCATGACCAACGGTTGCACACACCATGTTAAATATGGAAGATTTTAATTGGATGGTGGTGTAGAAAGCAATGGTGATGTTTTCTTAGGAGATGGATGATTTAGGACTTTTGGAACCCACATAGACTTAGTATTTTTCTGATTTTTTCTTTTCATGTGGGATGGAGAAATTTGATATTTTGGAATGGAATGGAGGGACGAGGATGGTTGGGATTTTTGAGAGGTGGATGCCTCATTTGATTTGCATGATTTTTTCTTAGGGACCCAAACCATTTTGATTTTGGACTTTTCTTGTCAAGGTATGGGCTTGGATAGCTTTTTGAATGGATTTTTCTTTGAATTTTTGGATTGATTTCCTAAGGCATTAGGACCCTTAGGATTTTTGACTTTATGGGTAGAGGCATCCATATTTTTATTTAGGAATCCCATGGGTTTGGTGGAATAAGTGGAATGAGTGGAATGAGTAGAAGCTTCATGTTTAAACAATGTGTGCATTGGTTGGTCATGATTAGGATTGTAAGGGTACTTATGAATGGTTGGGTAAGGGGGTGTTGGTAGCAATGGTGGCAAAGTGGATGGAGGGATATTAGGAGTTGGAAGGAGTGGAGGTAAAGTGGATGGTGGAAGGTGAATGGTCACATGCTTTTGACATTTATAGGATGAGGGAAGTGGAATGGCAACGTATGTTTTAGGAATATGACGGGGTTTATGATGGAATGAAGTGGATTTAGGAAGTGTGGAGGAAGTACCAACATCATTAGATTTTTGACCTTGGGGTGTGTATCCAAGGCCAAATGAGCGAGGAGGGACCTTGACATGGATTGGCTCCAAAATGCCTTGTTCATGTAGGCCTAAACCTTTACCTTGGTAGTTCATGTTTTGGAGCATGCGATTGACTATAGGACTAGGTGTAGTTTGGATACTAGACTTGAGTTGATTATTGGATGGAGAAGGTAAAATGGATAATGGTTGTTGGTGTTCTAAGGAGGAACACTCATGAATGAATGTGGATTGACTAGTAGGATATGGTGGATTTGAAATAAGATCAATGGTGGATGTGGAAGGATCATTAGGATCTTTCTTATGTTAATTGGGATCCAAATTATTTGTTTGAT
Organism: Cunninghamia lanceolata; assembly: GCA_027924645.1. NCBI lineage: Eukaryota > Viridiplantae > Streptophyta > Pinopsida > Cupressales > Cupressaceae > Cunninghamia > Cunninghamia lanceolata. The sequence continues at coordinate 994,224 of BSBN01000078.1, forward strand.
CTTCTATGTTTGCTTTGGAGGCACATATTTCATCATGACAAGTGGAAGGTGGATGATCATGAATTGGGCTAGATGGAGGATGACTAGGAGAAATTTGGATGTCTTGCTCATGGATTATAGGATTATGGATAGGATCAAGGTGCTCATGGATAGATTCTTCATAGGTATCATATTGATCATAAAGAAGGTACATGTTATGGATAGATTGGATGGGGATGATTTGATCTTGATTAGATTTAGGGGATATTGTTTCTTCATGCTTAGGATCATTCTTTTGACATAACTCTTGGTTTTCTTGAATGGAAATGGAAGGCTCTTTAATAATATTTATAGCTTGTAGATCACATGATGGGGTTAGAAGACTAGACAAAGTGTTTAAGGGCTCATGGGGAGGCTCAAGAATAGGTGTTTGATGACATGGCAATGTTTTATTCCTTGTTAATAGCTAATGGATCACATCCTTTGCAAGGGTAAGGGTGAATGGGCAATATAGTGGATGGATGATAATAGTGGAAGTAAAGGCTTAGGATTAGGATTTGTTGGATGGATAATGGGATTAGTATTTGGGCTAGATGGAAAGATAATGGAATTAGAGGGATTAGTTTTATCCAAAACAATCTTACCACCATCTTCTAGGTTCTTGACTAATCTTTGAAATCGGACACAAGTGGATATGGTATGGCCCCTATACCTATGGTAAGCACAATAATGGTTTTCATTATACCCTCTAGGTTTAATCATAAATGGAGAATATGCTTTGAATAGGTATAGCTCAATAAAATTTGCTTGGACCAATTTCTCTAAAAGTATCTCCATGGAACCTTTTAATGAAGGATTAGTGGAACATGGGGATGAAGGTGATGAAGGAGATGAAGGGATTGATAAAGGTGTTGGGATGGGACTAGTTGGCTCATGTGTTGGCATATGATTGGATGGTAAAGGTGACTCAAAGGAGGCACTTGCTAGGTTGGTTTCTCCCTTGTCAAAGGATTTTAAGGATTGCATAAGATGACTTGGACTTTCTTGATTTATATACATAAGGCCATTTGGACTTGCTTGTTGTTCTTGTAAGGACATTTGATTTCCATTCGGATAGGTTTGGTGATGAGGTGGCATGATAGGACTTGTAGCTGAAAGGTCTTGTGAGGTTAATTGTTGTGGACATTGGTTGATGTTGGAGGTTTGTTGACAAAGTAGTTGGGATATGATAGTAATGGAGTTAGGATCGTTGGATGGTAGACTTATGGAAGTACTTGCGTTTGAGGTGTTGCTAGGAATAATGAGGGTGATTTGTGGTATGGATGTGGCATTGTTATGGAAAGATGTTGGATAAGGTGATATGGAATGGCCTCGGTAGGATGATGAAGTGGGATTAGGTGATGTGGTAAGGATGTGATAAGTGGGTGGATTAGATTGATATGATGAAGGTTGGTATGAGGTTGAAGGATCCATGTTGTTGGAGAGGTATGAGATGAAATGGATAGTGGGTGATTGGGATCAAATTTCAAGACCTTAGGATAATTTGTTTTGTTTTTTCTTTTTTGATAGATGGCTCTCTATACTTAAGGTAGACTAATGACACTTAAGTAATAGAGGGTTGATTGGATTGATTTAATTGTTGACTTACTTAAGATAGACTAATGATCTCAAGAAAGTTTGGATAACAGTTGATAATGATCAACTAAGGTCTTGATTTTTGATTGGGTTGATATGGATTTGGATTGGGATGAAAGTAGTTGGGATGTGATTTGGCTTGGAATGATTGGATGATGTATAATAACTAGGATGATGTTGATGTGGAGTGACAAGATTGGGTGATTTGGATTGATTAGGATGATGTTGATTCGATGATGATTAGGATGAGGATATGATTTGGATATGATTAAGAATGACAAGATTGTATGAATTGGATTGATTAGGATGATGTTGATTTGTTGGGATGATGATTTGGATATGATTAGGGTTTGAATTATGGTGACTTGGATATGATTAGGAATGAAGTGGCTAAAAATAGGTGATTAGGATGAATGTGATTGGATTTGAATGTGTTGGAAGAATGAGTTGAATGACTTGTCTTTATGTGTTTGATGTTTAGCTTGATTCGGCAATGTTTAATCAAATGATCACACATGTACAAACATGATTCACTCACATAAGACATAAAAAAAATTGAATTTGAATTTGAATGAATGTAATGATGATTAAACAAGCACATGTAGAAGACACATCAACAAGCCCTATGACTAGTCAAGTGGGGTATGACCAACTAGGTCTTAGGCTATGTTTACACGAGGTTGACTAAGGAATTGAAAGCGAAATCTTGCCACATAGATGGGGGAAAGGGGTAACTCATCCTTCACCTTCACTTCCCAAAGGTATAAAGTTCTTTGGGACTTAGTCAAGAGTGACAAGATTTCAACCCCCAATGAGGGTGTCTTTCGATTCAGCCTCGAATGAAGTCATCCCTTGGAGTGGTGTGTCTCCAAGCAGGCCTCCTAAGAAGGGTGAACAAAAGTGAACCAAGTGAGGTTTTTTTGATCTCCAGGATCACCTTGCGGTTTGAGGAGAGAGCATACACATGCACACTTGATTCACACTCACACTTGTGATTTAACCCTTAGAAAATGAAATGTGAGGTGTGAATATGAATGGATAAGAGGTGTTTTTGATTATCAGATGGCATGAAGTTCATGAGAAGAGCATACACACCACTAATCACATGCAACTTCACCAAGCAATGAAGGCACTTGTTCCTGTTTAACCCAAAGTTAAGATGTGTGATTGAAGATAATGGTTAATTTTAGCCCAGTTTCTTTTTTATGTGATTGCTAAAGCAATATTTGTTTTAAACCCAAATTGAATGTGTGATGCAAACAATGATTCGTTTTATGTCCCAAATTGAAGTGTGTTTGCAAATAAGATTATGATTGATCAAATGAAAGAGATGAATGATGAAATGGATACACCTAATTTTTTCACTATCCCAAGTTGCTATAGATGTTGATGCTAATGTTGGTCCAGCCCTGTAAGGTCACCTGCAAGCCACAAAATTGAGAAAGAAGCAAGTAGACTAGCCAAGAAGACCGTTATGTGAAAATTGAAAATATGATAAAATATAATGAAAAAAGAACTAATATAGAAAATTGGATGGCATGAACAGATTCTAGATGAAATTATATACAATTTTAAAAAAAAATTCACAAAAAAAGGATGAGAAATACAAAAGTTATGCTTGTTTGAAGTTTTCATGTAAGTTTGACTTTGACTAATAGAAAACTAGTAAAATGATATAGTCACCTAAAAATTTCTCTACCACTGCATGGTTCTCTAGATTAGCTTTCCAGTGAGTCCTCCTGCACATGATTTTGACCTTGTATGACCAAGTTATGAGAATTTGAAAATAAATGCCCCTCTATGGCTTACGGAGACAAGACAAGGCTAGCTAACTGTTACACTAACTGTTAACTATTTAGTTGTCCATCTTCACATGTGGTGGTCTAGTCAAGACTGGCAGTTATCTTCTTGGGTAGTTAAGGTCTATGTGAACTCCTGGTTGGTCATGTGACCGGGGCTGAAACATCTGCAAAAATGAAAAGAAGGTGAGGGGCTTATCTCCCCCCACCAATGATCATGTATTTGACTAAGCCCTCACTAGTCGTAGATGTGCTAGAAACACTGACTACCAATACGAACCACAAAATTTTAAGGTAAAAAATACAATTGGGGTTTGAAGTTAGGTCAACAGTGGTTTTAAGAGATAACGGTGACTGAATAATCTATGGGTGGCGACCAGGCTGAGGGTAGGTGGTTGGGAGGTGTTCAAGGGAGTTATGGAGGAGACGACAGTTGAAGGCAAGTGGAGGTCATAGATTTGGAGTGGCAGGGGAGTTGTGTTGGCAGTGGCAAAGGATTTTAAAAAGCCAACGGTGATGGGGGACAGTTAAGGTTTTTTCAACATCGGTGGTGGCTACAAAAGAAAAAGGTGGAGTTTAGGGCTTGATGGCAGTGTAGGGTTTTAATGTGCTTGGCAGAGAAAACCTTGAGGGTGGTGATTGAGACGTAGGGGCGGCGACAGGGTTTAATGGTGGCAAGACAAGGCTCAACAGGGAGAATGTAGAGGTGGTGGTGGGGGAAGGGCTTTAACAGAGGTGCAGAGGGTTTGAAATGGCAGAGGAGTGGACACTAGGGTGGTGGTGGAATTATTATTTTTTTTAATCTCATATCAACTCACAATCCATTGATAGGGTTGAGAGTTTTGCACCCAAAACACTCTACCTTTACCCAAATAGATGAATATTGGTTGCTTGATTCTGCAGCATAATGGTGAGATAGGGATGGATAGATGAATGATTGGATGAATGCAAGATAGATGGATGAGGGATTGAGAAGAAATTTTGATAGCATGTGGATACTAAAAGAAGATTTGTTCCAAATGGCTCAAGAGAGGCTACCTTTATAGAAAAAGGTAGATTTGAATGGACGATTGTGATTGAGAGTTATGTTGAAGGATATGAATGGTCAAGATTGATTAGGGTTGGATTAGGGTTTCCCACTCAAAGACGGATTGTAGTCACATGACAAGTGTGTGATGGAGAATAAAGGGGAATCTAATTCAAATATTATATTTCAATTAGATTGACATGTGAAGGCATATTAAGTGGAAGATGGAGACATATGGCATGTGCTACAATGTGATGAGAGGTGAGGGGTTTATTCAAATTTTTAATTTGAATTATGTGAGACATGTGAAAGGGGATTATTAGCTAAACAAATGGGACTTATTTAGTTAATTGGAATGTGATCAAGTGGGATTAATTAAATAAAGTGGGTTTATTTAATTAATTAGGAAGATGATTAAGTTAGATAAATGTGATTAAGATTGGATGAAGTAGGACTTAGGGGAACACATACAAGGTCATGTCAACACTATGTTGTGTAACCAGGACCTAGGGAAAAGACATACAAGGTCATGTGTAAACAAGATCTAGACAATTTTTGGTGTCTATACATACAAACCTTTGATTACACATCAACACTTCACATTGGATTACTTTTGTAACAAACACACTAGCGACGAATTAGAGCTACAAATGGACTTTACATTCTTGAGCTATAGAAATTACAAGGCAAAACTATTACATCTGGTACCTCATCCTCCTACACAAGAAATGACAAAAGAGAAACAACCCACATGTGAAGAGAACTTTAGACCAAAAGAACAAAGTCCCTATGCTGAGGTTCCTCCCCCAAAATCCTTACAAGGATCAGTCAAGAGGGTAGACCAATTGCATTTTTCAGTGAAAAGCTCAATGATGCTAAGAAAAGGTATTCATCATATGATCTGGAAATGTATGCTTTAGTTCAGTCCCTAAAGAAATGGAGGCATTACCTGATGCCAAAGGAGTTCATAGTCTTCACAGATAATCAAGCTTTGAGTTTCATCAACAGTCAGGAGAAGCTGAACCACAGACATATGAAGTGGGTAGAAACACTACAGGCTTTCACTTTTACCTTGAAGCATAAGAAAGGGGTTAAGAACAAAGTTGCAGATGCTTTAAGCAGGAGAGTTCTCACAGTAAATCAGATTCAGTTAGAGAGTGTTGGCATTGACTCACTCAAGACCATGTATGAGTCTGATGAAGATTTTGGAGAAATATATCAGGTCTGTACTTCTTTTGGGGAGAAATACCATGCTGAGTTCTCTGAATACCTGATCCAAGATGGATTGCTGTTCAAGGATGGACAGTTGTGTATTCCCAGATGTTCTATGAGGTTGAATATAATCAAGGAGAAACATTGTGGAGCAATGGCAGGTCATTTTGGTCTAGACAAGACTCTTGATCTGGTCAGGAGGCATTATTTCTGGCCTAAGTTGCAGTCAGATGTCAGGAAATTTGTAGAAACCTGTGTAATTTGTCAGAAGGCTAAAGGCAGGTCAACTAATGCAGGGTTATATCAGCCCTTACCCATCCCTTCCAGACCATGGGAAAGTATCAGTATGGATTTTGTTTTAGGTTTACCAAGGACCAGGAGAGGATTTGACAGTGTCTTTGTTGTAGTGGACAGGTTCAGTAAGATGGCACATTTCTTGCCATGCAAAACCACTGCAGATGCCTCATCTATTGCAGATTTATTCTTCAGGGAAGTTGTCAGAATTCATGGGTTACCTTTGAGCATAGTTTCAGACAGAGATGTGAAGTTTGTGGGTCATTTCTGGAGAACCCTATGGAGGAAGCTGGGAACCAATTTATCATTTTCCTCTGCATATCATCCTCAAACGGATGGACAAACTGAGGTTGTGAACCGTTCCTTAGGGAATCTACTTAGATGCTTGACAAAACAGCATGGAGAGAAGTGGGACAATATTCTGTCTCAAGCTGAGTTTTCATATAATGATACTGTCAACAGGAGCACAGGAAAATCGCCTTTTCAGGTAGTATATGGAATGCATCCCAGAGGTATTTTAGAGTTGCGAGAACTACCTACAGCAGATCCTGTTAGTGCAGATGGAGAAGCTTTTGCTGAAGCAATCAAAGAAGTTCATGATCAGGTTAAGACCCAACTCCAGCAAACCACCTTAAAGTATAAGGAGTATGCTGACAAGAAGAAGAAGGATGTTCAATTTGCTGTTGGAGATTTGGTTTGGGTTCACTTGAAGAAAGACAGGCTCCCTAAGGGGAAGTATACTAAGCTCATGCAAAAGAAAGTTGGACCATGTCAGATTTTGCAAAAGCATGGACAGAATGCTTATAAGATCCAACTACCACCTGATCTTGGTTTATCTCCTATCTTCAATGTATGTGACTTAACTCCATACAAGGCTAATCCAGATGCAGATCAGGATATCCTACAGGATACAGTTGCTGAAGACATTCCTCCACATGATCCTCCACAGATACAGCAGATTTTGGACACTAGAGTGGTCAAACAGACCAGGAACAAGAAGTACTTGGAGTACCTCGTCTCTTGGAAGGGACAGCCGACTTCTGAAGCAGTATGGATGACTGCCGAACAGATACAGAAACATGGTGCCAACCTTGATACTCTCATCTCAAGTGGACTTGAGATTTCTTCTTTTGGGGAGTATGGTGCAGGAGCACCCGCACATGATCAGGATATAGGTCCGCATGATGACATACATGATCAGGATATCGGATAGTTATCCGCATGATGACAGGGTAGTAGGCTATTTTTAGTATGTTTGACTTATCATGTAATAAGGTCCACTATGACCGATGCTATGTAATAGTTCAGCATAGGAGTAAGTGTAGGCAGTTAGAGATCAGGATAAGAGAGTCTGAGCTGTCCTCTCTCCCAGCCGCTTGGAAGCTCCCAGCCGCTGGGAAGTGATGTTAGTAGTACTCGAAGGATTTGTTATATATACCTTCGATCTGTAGGGTTTAGAGATATAGTTTTGATATTGATGTACTGGTGTTGAGTAGATATTCAGGAGGGCAGTTCAGACATTGTGAAGCTATATTCAGGACATTGAATTTCAATTGAATAAGATCTCGTCTTTTGCATTATCTGTTTGCATCTGTGTTGATTTCCTTTCCGTTTAGCAAGTTAATGGGCACTTTCAACCCTTCCACCGGTTGATCCTGCAAATCGGTGGAATGGTCCTGTATCATAGCTTAGATTGCATTTGTGTTTTCTGTTTATGCATTGCATTGTTCAGGAGATCAGTTAGGAGCATGTTGTGAATCAGCCTAGCATCCTCATGTGCTAGGTCTAGAAGATAAACTGTTAGATTTTGGTTTGGAGGTGATCCGGCCCGGTCGTCACATTGTTTTTTGTGAAACAGAACGGTTCTGAGTGTTTTCATGCAGTGGAAGGATACACAGGAGTCTGCATGTGCGTTTCCAGTCGGAACGAGCCGCAACATCATCTGCGAATCCATCGCCATCAGGATCGGGTCATGAAGTTGGTGAAATTTGCATGTTGCAGGTGCATCATGATGTTTTGAGTTGGATATATACTCAGTGTATATATCGCAGTCAGGATCATCTCTCGGGGAAGGTCATCATCCGCATATCGCTAACGGATGCGGGTGTGAAAGTTGAGTTTTTTTGGCTAAGTGTTGAAGAGTTCATCAGGATGATGTGTGACGTCATCGTCATCAGGATATGACGTCATCGTCATCAGGATATTAAGAAATCCCTCTATGCGGGTTTATCCTGTTGTCGCTATGTGGAAAGGTACCGGCGTAGGCAGGAAGTTGTATTAGCATCATCAGGAGGTTTCGAAGAACCGGATGAACAATATCATGATGTTGTTGCTTGTATCGTCGGGCAGTGAAGCATCGAAGGCAAGTTGTTGAAGTGGAACGTCATCAGGATATTTGGACAACCGGATATTTGGATATCCTGCTGACGAAGGTGATATTGAATATCATGATGATGCCGCTTGTATTTGGCACCCGATGAACAGTGCAACCGGAGGATGTTTGCGCCCGTTGATTATCATGATGATGATGATAGGCGACAAACGAAGGAGGTAATTAGTAATCGACAGGAGGATATTTGCGATCATCCGAAATATGATGATGCTGTTGATGCAGTTGGTGTTGTTAGGAAATATGATGATGATGTTCAGCCGATAGAGAATTTTATCATGCTGTTTGAATTGTTGGCTACTCCTTCCTGTTAGGTTGCCTCCGTTGCGTCCCACTCTGCATCACATTGTCAACAACCAAGTGCTCCACTACAACAAATGAGGTTTGATCTTGGTGCTTCATCTTCTAATTTACACAAACCTGTGAAGGAGAATAGCCATATCTTAAAAAAGATAAGTGGTAAAACAAAACAAAATAAAAGCTAGAGAAAGGAGAAGAGGACAAGAATATGCCATAAACCTTGCCTCTCAACAAGAAAACATCGATCCTAACATTGAACCAAACAAAGACAATCCTAACGATGAACAACATGATGAACAAGATATGAACTTGGCTATGGTACCTTATGTCCTACTATCCTCCATCATTAGGGAACGGTACACTGATGATGACGATTTGCTTATAGACAATTTCTAGCCTGACAAGGGCCCTACAAGTAAGTATCTATAAATTTTTATTTCTATCGTAATGTGCTTCCCACGTGATGTGTTATATGTTGTTTAAGCCTCCTGGGATGACATCAGATTCTCTCGTAAGGTTTAGGATACCAGGAGACCGCCTCTATTGTGACCTTCTATTTGTATCGTCATCCTTCTAATTGCCTCTCTCTCTGATTTCATTGTTGAGTGTTGTATCTTACAGACATAGTGTCGTGGTTGGTGACTTGGGGGCACCCTCCTACGTGACTGTCCCTACGACACTTGTTTCTTCTCTCTTCTTTATTGTTTCCCTTCCTCTAGTGTTTCCATCTAGCAAGTAGATGAAGACAAACATTTATACTGATGCAGACCTAGTGTCCCTTTCAAGAGTAATAAAAAATTGGACTTAGTTGCTAATATGATGATGGGGTTGTATATCTTATCCGATGCTTGGCTAGTGGAAGCACTCATGCTTTCCGCATACTGAATTTTATGATGTTTCTATCGCATTAACAAACCTTAACAATACTGCTGCTCCGTGCACCTTTGTTTAGCTTTGAATCTGGCCTTGGCAGTACTTGATTCAGAGAGCTTCGTGATATAGCCCCTAGTTATCCTTGAACTCCAAATTCATTTTATAAACTTGGCTCTTTGTGTGGTTAATAATATGCATTGATGTTGTTGTTTATCATGATGTTGTAGACACTAACACATTTCTTGCAGGGATGTGTTTGTGGGAACATTTGGCGATCATAAAGTACATGTCACCTCTGGGGGGCATGGGCTTTGCAAAAGTTGGTGTTCCCTTGTGTGTTTTCTTCCTACCTTAACATGCTTGATATTAATAACTAATATCAACCACCTTAAGGTGGGGGCATATAAGGTAAGTTGTTTGTTATAGATGTTAGCAATGTGTTTGACCTTAGATGCATAGACCTATGCCAGAGTAGTGCATCATGCATCCTAAGCTTGTTTGCAATCAATCAATCATATAAGCCCTCTACGGTAGTAGGATATCAAGCATATCCTTTTTTGTAAGCCCTCTGCAGAGGCAGGATATCGAGTATATCCTTTTTCTTAAGCCCTCTGTAGAGGCGGGGACAAGATATTTCTTAGAGTAGATTGCATCATTCTGTCATTTTCAACAGTCCTTTGTGGAGGTGGGGATGGTTTTGTGACTAACTCAACCCTTAAGTGTGTCTTAGGTGATTGTTATGGCAAAGGCCAATCGTTAGTGTGTGCCTATGATATGCCTGAGATGGTGATGAGCCTAGAAATAGGGAACACACCATCGCTTGTCTGTCGTGTTTTCTTCATGTCTTCAAGTGTGCGTGTTTTGGCGTGCTTGTTTTGTATGGCATGTTTGTTTCCCCATATGTATAGACGAGTGTTGTTGAGTAGTACTTCATGCATTTTGGGAGGTTTTGTGTGTATTGCATGTGTGTTGCCCCATATGCAAAGACCAACTCCATTGAGTTGTGCTTCCTACATTTTGGGAGGTTTCTTTACTTTCCAGTACTTGCATTTGCATTTCATATATATGAGAAAAAGAAAATAAAAGATATCATTTCTGTCTTCCATGCATTAATGTGTCTTCCATGCACTAACTATCTGCTCTATGTTCTGTATGACTGTAACTATCTTCTCTGTGTTTTACATGCCTGTTAATGTTTTCTATGTGATTGGCATGTCTTCTCCGTGCTTGGTGTGTTTGTTGTGTTTGTGACCTTACTTTAATGCATGTATGGACCTCGTGTTCATACATACATTAAAGTGGGGGCTAAATGTAACATCAAAAAATATCCCCTTGGGGGCTTTTCCCTCATAAGGTTTAGCTCTCATGTCTTTAGCATGCATTTAGGACATTTTAGTTTATATTTGCCTAAAATAGGAGGGAGCACTTGGGTGCCCACGCCCTAGTCCTACCCTATTTTAGGATAGCCTCAATTTCTGGGTGTTGATTAGTGACCGTTATTGGGCTGCTTTGCCGACACAGTAAGTTTGAATTTCAAATATCTTGGCAGGAGTGCTTATAGATGCATATATAAGCAAATGTAAGCATTCATTTTTAAACTAGAATACTATTGTGAACTTTAGGCATTCTCAAGGTGATTCAAGGCTTTCTATTGTGTTGCAAGAGGAGACTTGTGTGTTTTGTGTATTGATATTTGCAGATTTGAGCATCAATTCCTTCATGGCATGAAGAGTATCTTCCTCCATGAAAGCTTCACTACAAGGTGACATATCATTATGTTTTTATTAGTGATTCCTTTGGTTTTTGGCCTCTAGCTCACAAGGGCATGCCCTCTTTGGTTGACAACAGTGTTTAGAGACTTAAGTGTCCTTCGAGGCTTTATTGAGGCAAACCTCTAAAAACCACAATCCCCAAACCAAGTCTTGTGATTGCAGGTTATAGGTGTTGCATCTGGGAAAAGTTGAGTTTTAGGAAGGCTGGAAAGACATCAGCAATTCAGGATCTAAAGAAAAGATGGACAAAGGAGCAATTCTGGGGCTAGGGTGCTCACTCCAGTGTCCTTCACAGACTGATTCTAGAAAATGGAAGTCACAGAGCTAATCAGTGTTTAAAGGAGGTCTAGATTCCCCAGAAAAGTAGGTATGTTGGACTTGGGCACCCGCTCCAGTGTCCCCGACTATTCTGCTTCGGAACTTTGAAAATAGGTATTTTGTAATTTGGTATTTTACTCTCGTCTATAAGAGGTTTTTCTAAAATTCATTAATTTGTTGTCGTATTTGGTTAATTAGGGTTTTAATGGTCAATTGAGTATAGGAGAAGGAAAAATTGATAATTAATTTCCTAATCCAAATTTCCCTACATCTAAAAGTGACTCTAGTGTATGATAATGCTTGCCATTCGACCCTAGATCCTTCAATGTATAGTGGAGAGGCGGATTTAAACATCTAACCCACAAAAGATTAAAGAATCCATTTTTCCACTAAATAGTTTTATAGTGTTTTCCCAACTCCTTTTGGTGAACCTAATGTGAATCAAGTAATTTTGTGTAATTTTCTTAAAGTCAGGTTCTGTAAGTTGATCTCGGGCCTAAAACAAACCTCACTGTTGAGTCTGGGAGGCCTCGCAGATGAAATTTGATATAAAAGTTTTTAGGTTTTAGTCACTATAATTTTATTGAATTTTTTTGAAATTTTTTTATGGCACAGTCCATGTAGTATGGATCCGTATAGATCCATATGGTACAGACCCACCATACAGTCTACAATACCATCGGAGTTATACTTCAGTGTTGTAGGTGAAATTCTTGTTTATAATTTTGTTTGCAAGTTCTAGATTTTGGTTGAATATCATTTGCTACATGTGGTAAATTTTATTTGTGATAGGTTATATTTATTGAAACCCTAACTGCACCTATCAAAAAACCCTAATTGTCTGCTCCCAAGCTATTAGCTTCATCTTTTAAAACCCTAAGCATGCCAAAACCTAGTTTACACCCTTATCCTCCTAAACTCACCCTCTCGCCACCTGAAACTCACCCTATCACCACCATTTTCATTTGTTCACCTCTCGAGCACTGGCCCCGTCACCTTCCTTGAAGCCTAAACCTCTTATCCCATCGACTGCCCCCGGAGGTCTCTTGTGCACACTCATTGAAAATCTTCCACCCAGGCTCATCCCTTTCCTTTTGTCATTCCTCTACCTCCTTATCCCTCAATACCCTATCGCCATTCCAGTAACACCATCGTCACCTCCCCTTTTGCATTTGTCACGGTCCCTTTGGGAATAGTTGATGCCCCTTTGCTTTACCTTAACCCTATCACCATTGCAGGTGGTTTTTCCCTTATGTGAAAGTTCACTAAAACCCTAACCGTTTGCGGTTTGGGCCCTCTGCATCCATGCCCTAATTCATTGGCCCCCTTTGTGCCTTGTTCTTGAATTTGGATTGTTTTGTGGTTTTGTTTTATTTTTTTTAAAGCATTTTTTTTTTGGGGGGGGGGTCATATCAGTGACCGCAGGGGCCAGTGAGCCCCCTTTTCTCTATTTATTTTATTTTTTTAATCTACCTTGCCCCTGGTCATATGACTGACCAGGGGCTAATCTAGGCCAATAATATTAACTATAACTTCCAAAGGTCTAATAGTCACATGTGACTAGGAAAATAGTAATAGCTAATAGTTAGCTTTTAAACTGTCAAGTCTGCCTTCTTCCCTTTCAAGCCCTAGAATGGTAATTTTTTTTCTTTTTACCATAACTCAGGCATACGAAGTCAAAAATTCACAAATGAGGACTCGTTCGAGAGCTGGTTCGCCCAGTTTCGCAATGGAAAGGTTAGTTCTAGGTAACAATGTTATTTTATTAGGTAAAATTTTGGTCAAAGTCAACATTTATTTACAACTTCAAACACAAATATCTTTGGCATTTTTCATCGTATTTCAACAAATTTTTTTAAAACTAATTCGAATATTCTAAATTTTCTAATGATGTTAGTTTTTTTGTGACTGATCAATTTTTTCATATATTTTCTAGATTTGATTTCTTGGCTCTTTTGTCTTGGTGGCTTGCAAAGAGGGTATTTCACTTGATTTTTTTGATTGTGCACACTTTGATATGAGATTTTATGCTACTGATTTCTAATTTACAACTTTGTGGCATTTGGAGAAGATATTTACTTGAAACCACTAATCTATTCAAAGTATTTATTCATGGGTGTGTTTGGTTAAATTAGGAACACTTCAATTTGGGTTAAAAAGAACAACAATCTGCATATTTTCACTCATTGGGTTAAAAGGAACAACAATTTACATATTCACATTCATTGGCTTAAAAAGAACAAAAATCTACATATTCACACTCATTGGTTTAAAATGAACAACAAATTGCATTTTGTCACATTTATTGGGGCTAAAATGAACAACAAACTTGCATCATTTGTCTTCTTTGTTTGGTTGTTTTTTTTATGTTGTGAAGTGTGTATGCTCTTCCCTTGCTCTCTAAGTGATCTTGGGAATTAAAAGAACTTCCAAAAATTTGCATAAATCACACCCCACATTTAATTTCTAAGGGTCAATGAATATGTGCTAGTGTGACCAAGTAAATGTGTATGCTCTCTCCTCATATCCTAGTATGAACTTGGAGATCAAAAGCATTTACTTGTGTTGCTTTTGTAACCCTTTAGACTGGGCCTACCTTTGAGACACATCCATAAGGAGAACTCATTGACAACCCAAAGTAGCATTTCCCTCGGGCCGCTATATAAATAGATAAGGCAAAAGCCAAGTTTAAACTACCATTAGCCTTCGTCGGACATTGCCAATCCAAAAGTACAAGCTACCCACATTTACGTGAGGTATTTGTTAGTACCGCTAGTAGTGGTCAAACCCTTAAGTGGCTTACTGGATGCTTACGAGGTGGTAAATCCCCGAGTTGCAACTAGAAGATAAATTAGTTAGAAGCCTACCCTTTTGACTGAGTTGTTGGTGTCTTATTTAGTGCAATGATTCATGGATGTGTGTGTGCGTGAGGGGGATGATGTGAATGATGTGAAATTGATCAAGGTAGCAAGATCTTTCATTTTTTAGGCTACTAGATCTAGTGAGTAGAAGGTGTCTACAATTTTTAGTGATGCTACGAAGGTGTTATTTGTGATGTGGTGTATATTTGATGTTAATTGAAACTGAACTCCATGCATAGGTGTGATGCAATTACATCAGTTCAAATCTTGGCAATGAGCCACCCTTCTCTTCTTTCTTTCTTTCTCAGTGGGTAGTGAGTCCACTTGGATAGTGAGTCCACTTGCAGTGAGCATTCTTTCTTTTAGACAGTGAGCCTCTTTTAATTTAGTATTGCTACTACTTTATATTATGAGCTAATCCTCACCATGGTTTTTCCCTTTTAGGATTTTCCATGTAAAAATTTGGTGTTCTCTTTTTCATGGTGTTGATATGTTTAAGTTTATGTTGTCTAGTTTTCATGTTTAATCTTAGCAGATTAAGAGTTTAAGTGAACTAATGTGGATGTGATTATGTTTATGAGGGTTTGAAGTTTTTGATACAACTGACTCACCCCCCTCTCAATTGTCTTGTGACTTCAACATTGACCTAGTTGGTGCACCTTTGGAGATTGTTTCACTGTTTTGAGATCTCAACCTAGTGTCGGTTATGAGGGCTGACCTTTTGATATTATATTGTATTATCATGAGATTGCATGTGCATTATGATGTTGATTCATGCTTGTATATGTCTAGATGAACTATGATTTATGCCTTGTTTGGTGTGCATTAAAGATGTGATTATTATCCTTATGTTAGTGTCATGTCCCAAACTTTGTGACTTGTTTTACTATTGGTTGTTATCTCTATGGTTTTAGTTCCTAGTTTAATTGTGTAACCCTAACAGGTAAATGGTTGTAATTGATGAATACTTAGCTACTATGAATGAATTATGTTGCTTCAGCTATGGATTTTGAGCACTAACCTATTAATGTGATTTGGAGTGTGACTGAGCATAGGTACTCACCGAGGACGAGAACATGACTAAGGTATAGGTGTCTAGCCACTTGGCAAGAACTGACAAGATGGACCTCGATGTTACACACACACATTATACTACATTTTCTAGTTATCTTACATGTGGTATGGTTTCATTTAGTGCTTGTGAAAAAATCTTTTTGAGGTTTTAGGTGGGTGTGACTGTTTGATACACTTTAGATATACTTGATTTACATCATATCTTTACTGAGTTTTCCCTTCTTCATAGAGGATAGTAACACCTGTTGACGAATATCTCTTGTTTACCATGGTTGATTAAACAAACGTAAGGATTATTGAATAAATTCCCTATTGGATTGTTTTAATTATATAAATGTGAGTCCATTAATATAATTATAATTAAATTTTGATAATTATGATTGAAATTATGAAACTTTAATCTTTTCTTACTTAAATATATATATTATAATAAATATCTATATATGATACCTAGAAATTTAAAAATAATAAAATAAAATTCAAGTAAATAAGTAAACTAAATTTAATAGATTTGGTATTCTTGCTTGATTTATTTTTTTATTTATAAGTGATGCAATTATATTAAGTAATATGCTAATTATCCATATATACTATATACTATGAAAGTAAAAATATATATATAAATAATAAATACTTGTAAATATGTCTTCAAACTTGTAAGGAGTGAGAAATAATATTATATCTTTTTTAAATAAATACATGTGAAAAAGTTAAAAATAGTAGATGACTTTACTAAATCTAAAAGTAACAAAATTAGTTATATACATTTTAAGAGATATAGCGTAGATTTTTATGGAGGAGAAAAAGTTTTTTTTTTTTTAAACTATTAAAAATAAACACTTAAGTATATGAAATAAGACTTAACTTTTAGTGAAGAGCCTTATGTATTCACATGAAAAGTAGAGTTATCAAGACTAAACTAAAGGAAATTAAGTGTTTGAAGATAATAAATGCCGATATAAGGCATGATATAAGGCATGCGGAGTTAAAAAAAAGAGAGAAGACTAGTAGTTGAGGCCACACCAGCTTTAGAGGTGGTGTAGCAATTTAAAATCAAGAAGATTTTGAGGAAAAAAAAAGGAGAGACAACTATGGAGATCAAAAAAGAAGAGCAAACACAGGAAATTTGAGAGGCAAGAAAGTAGGATTGAGGAATTGGGAGTTTGCTTCTCAATCAAAAGATCAATCCGAATCCACTAGTGGGCTCAGACCATTTCCCAGTTAGATTAAGAATAGGAGGTAATTCCTTACCTAGAAAGAAGAAGTTTAGATTTCAGATAATGTGATTCAGAGATGTCTCCTTTATAGAAAAAGTCAAAATTTGGTGGATGCAAAGCCCATTTTTGAATGGTTCTCACATGTTTCAGTTAGTAAGTAAACTAAAATTCCTAAGGCATAAGGTGATGGTTTGGAACAAGTCCTAGTTCCTTAACATTTTTGTAGAAAAATCCATATTACAGAAAGAGATGAGATCTCTAGCAAATCTTATAATAAAAAATGGTATGGATGTCTACTCCTTTCAGCAGGAGAAGCAACTCAAAACTGAGCTAGAAGAGATTTTAAAAAGAGAAGAAATTTTCTGGAGGCAAAGATTGAAGGAATTATGGCTAAAGGAAGGAGACAAAAATACTTCTTTTTTTCACCTCTCAGCTAAGGTGTGTGATTGCACAAATTCTATTAAGTTAATTCAGTTGGAAAATGGGCATGTATGTACAGAACCAATAGAAATTCTCTTTGCTGTAAAAGTTTTCTTTGGAAATCTTCTCTCTAAATCAATTCCTGAAGAGCCAAGGGATCAGAATATCTGTAACTCTGTTCCTAAACTGGTTAAGGATAATCACAATTTGGATTTATTGAAAGAATTCTCCATAGAAGAAGTTAAAGCAGTGATCTTCTCTTTGGCGGGTGAGAAAGCCTCGGGACCAAATGGGTGGACTGGAATTTTTTTTTCAGAATTGCTTGGACATGGTAAGTAGAGACATCTTTTTGCCAGTTGAAGAATCAAGGAAAAATAGGAATTTCCTCAAGGAATTCAAGTCAACATGTCTAATGCTCATCCCAAAATCAAATTCTCCCCAGACATTTGAAGATTTTAGGCCGATTTCACTGTGTAACTTCATCTACAAAATAATCTCCAAGGCTCTAGCGCAGCGGCTGTCTAATTTCATGCCTGAATTGATTTCAATTGAGTAGGGGGGCTTTGTCCCAGGCAAAGAGACTATGGAGGGTGTTATTTTAACGCATGAAATACTACATTCTGTTGATAAAGAGAAAGAGGTAGCTATGGTGGTTAAACTAGATATGTCCAAGGCTTACGATAGAGTGGAATGGATTTTCCTTCTAGTTATCCTACTGCAATTAGGGTTTTCCAAAGAAGTGGTAAAATGGATTTTTTCATGTGTCTCAGGGTTTCAGGTTTCAATTCTTATTAATTGTAAGGAGTCAAAAACTTTCAAACCTTCATGAGGGTTGAGGCAAGGGGATCCTTTATCCCCCTACCTCTTTATTCTTATGACAGAGGCACTCACATGGGCAATAAAGGAAGCTAAGAGAAGGTTAGAATGGAAAGACATTAAGATTAAAGGGATTCAAGAACCCTTCACACATGCACTTTTTGCAGATGACACAATACTCTTTGGTCATGCCTCGATTGAAGAAGCCAGAATCATGATGAATACAATTAAGTTGTATTGCCAAATCTCTGGACAATTGGTCAATTTTAACAAGTCTATGGTTTTTTTTCAAAATGTGCCTCTTCAACTTCAGAATGAGATTTGTGGCATCCTTAACCTAGATATACAATCATTACCTAGAAGGTACCTAGGTCTTCCTCTCTTCAATGGTAGATACATAAATGATTAATGGAATAAGTTATAAGAAACTTGAATACAAAACTTTCTAGTTGGAAAGGGCATAGTTTGTCACTGGCAGGCCGAATTGTGATGATAAAAGCAATCCTATTTGTGGTGCTTGTTTACATGATGTTGGTCTTCCATATTCCAAAAGGTATCATTTCTATGATAGATGGGGTATTCAGGAAGTTTTTATGGTAAGGTACTCTGCAAGAGAAGAAAATCCATCTACTGGCATGGGACAAGGTGTGCAAGCCTAAAGATGAAGGAGGGGCTAGAATCTTCAATATTGACATACAAAATCAAGCCTTGGGTGCCAAATTGGCATGGAACATGTACGTGAAACCTAACGCTATATGGGTAAGACTCATGAAAGTAAAATATCTAGACACTTTTGATAATAAGAGAATTTTCACAGTTAAAAACCCTTCCAAAGGATCAACAATTTGGAATTTCCTCATCAGAAGTAGAGATATACTTCAGCCCAATCTGATCTGGATAATCCACAACAGTGAAAAGGCTGATTTCTAGTTTGATTCTTGGGGAGGTGGGTGACCTTTGGCTTCTAGGAGGGATCTTACAGATGCTAGAATATTTCTTCAATCGTGTTGGGGGACCAAAGTTAAAGATTATTGGATTGTGACAAGGGCTGGGACTTTAGTCTTAGTAGCTTGGAAGAGCACCCGACAGTATCTTTCCAAGGGCTCATAAATTGTTGCTTAATCAAATTCTAAGTAAGAAATTGGTAATTGTTTCCAATGTGGATGATGAAGTAGCCTAGACGGGGTCAAAATCAGGTTTCTATTCAGTCAGAGAGGGGTACATAGTTTTTATGCACAAAGCTTCTACAGAATGGCCTTCAAACCTATGTTGGGGAAATTCTCTACTTCCTAAAGCAAGAGCATTTGCTTGGTGTGCGCTTCATAATAAAATTTTGATAGGAGATCAAATCAAAAGGCTAGGTCTTGGCTCAAATTTTCCATGTGTACTATGTGGAGGTGTGGAAGAGTCCATAGATCATCTTCTACTACAATGTCCCTTTAGTAGAGAATGCTAGCTCTAGTTCCTTAGAAAACTAAATTGGTCTAGCCCTTTATCCAAATCTTTGCTCCAAATGTTTAGGAATTGGCCTCATCCAGTTATTAATTCTTATTTGGCATGTCTATGGGACATAGGCCTCTTGATGATTATTTAGCATTTATGGCGGGAAAGGAACCTCCGCATTTTCAGAAAGGAAGTAAGTTATGTGAGTCAGGTCTATGACAAACTAGAAGTGGTAAGTTCTGACCAGTTAGTTTCTCTTTTTAGATGCACAGACCCCAGGAATTTAGTGTGGTCCAAATGGGATGCGACAACTATATCACTCTAGCTGTGAGTGAGTAGCTAGGCCTAGGTGATTTCTTAGGGGCCTCTAAGAATGTTTTAGAAAGAGAACAAGTCAGATGGATCCCACCCTCCCCTCCATTCTTCAAGTTAAATTTTGATGGAGCATGTCGAGGAAATCTGAGTCCTTCAGGCACAGGATGTGTTATTAGAAAAGAGGATGGTTCTCTGATTATAGCCAAATTGTCCAAATTACCGATAGGAACCAATAGTGAGGCGGAGTCATGGGCGTTAGTCCATGGATTACAACTGGTAGTTGAAAAAGGCATTAAAAGTGTGTGGATTAAGGGTGACTCTATGATAGTGATCAATGCTATTAAAGGAAGAGGTTTAAACAACTGGAAACTCAACTATATTCTACAACAGGCCATCACTCTCCTGAATAAATTGGATAATTATCTCATTTCACACACACTAAGGGAAGACAATAAGGCAGCAGACCTATTAGCTAATCTATCCGTTGGGTAAGAAAGTGCATCTATTTTATTCCTTCATGGAGATCAAAACCAATCAAACATCTTATCAAATCTTCTAGCGCATGAGATGGAAGAAGTGTCAGGCACTCTCTTGGTTTGAATTTGGTTTGCCCCGATATCATCTCTCTAGTTTCTCTAAGTTTCTTCTACTTCCACCTTGCCATAAATGGTTTATAGATTGGCACTTATGCCCCACAAGACTCCCAGTTTGACCACAAATAGAACAGTTGGATTTCAAGGTTAAGGGAGGGTGTTTAGATCTATACTAAGGAGGCTAGGTCTACATGTTCTCAAACACTTGTCACTGAAGAAATAAGTTTGGTCTCAAGTTGGTGTACCAATCATTCACCTTGTCAAATCTTCTATCAATTGAGATGGAAGATGTGATAGGCTCTTGCTAGATTTGAATTTAGCTTGGCCCAACAACGATCCTCTGCCATGACCTGTCCATTTAATTAATTGTGTCATAATTCCTTAACACTAGCCTCTAACAAGTCCGTATAAGAGGATTGATTAGATCACATGAAGTTCAGTGATCTGAGACTAATTTGTGCTTTTCCAACTATTTGGGTGGGTAGGTGGAGATTGCAAATCCTACTTCTTATTACGCTATCTTAAGGGGAGGTGATAAGCTTTAACTACACTTATTAATTGAGGGCTCTCTTATACCTTGACGGCTTCATCCTATACGATGGGAAGTGCCTGTAGAAGACGTGTGGTAAGTTCCCTATGGTGGTCTTCTTCCCGAGGTGCTCCTCAAATCCTATCGTTGGTGCCTTCTAACTCCTTGATGTTACTGCTGTCCTTTGCTAGCTTGTCTTGATTTTTACTACTTACGGGTTGTTTGTAGTGTAAAAGGAAGATAACTATTATTTTCTAGTTTCCCTCTTCCTTTTTCTACATTTCCTTTTGTTGAGTCTCTTTCCCTCTAGATACTCTGCTCAGGTTTCTCTCTCTTCTTAGCGATACGATCCCATGGTTGACACACGTCTCAATCAAAGATTGTTTTTCCTAGCCCTTAATTAGGATCCAGAGATTAGGGGTAGGGTTAAATCGGCAGACCTGATGACGTTGCTTGACTAGGACTGTACTCTCATACAATTTGCAATCAAGAACATCATTGGGCATGCTTGGATAAGAGGTTATGAGGGTCATGTTTTAAACTATTCAGATGTGGTCTTCTAGCTTCTATCCAATATTATGGACCTTGTCATAGATGACGAGTTTGTGCATGCTCTAGCTTCAGGCCTATTCTAAAAAAAAATTACACTGTCGATAGGTGGGAAATGACGGTAGCTGCTTACAGTATAGACCAGGGAGACACTCTAATTGGGGGGCTCTTTAATCTTGCCTCTCTGTGTACATTTACTTTGCAGCAAGCTATTTACCGGGCCTTGCAACTTAGTTTAAAATCCCTGTGTAGTGATGAAATTGACGGTGTGTTGCAGTCTCATTGTTTTCTAATTACTAAGAAAAAAGCTGAGAGGTTTAAGGATGTTTTTTCGGCCATCCAAATTTTAAGGATCCACGGCCCTGATCTAGCACCACGAATGCCCTAGTATACCTTGGAGGACCCTAATGGAGGTGTCCAGCCAATTGCGGTGGTCAAACTAGATGAGCATAATCTTCCTACAGCTCTGGCAATGGCATGAGGGTGTGGTGTTGGGTCGTGTGTTTTTTGGTGGTCTGGTGTTGGAGGTTGACGGCTCTTGTGATGATGGTGGAGAGGGATGTTCTGGCAGTTTTGTCCTAAGGGAGGTTTTGTTTTCTACTAGTTTTTGGTCACGGCTAGTTTTTGTTTCTTCAGTGCTCTTTTAGTGGTGTTTTTCTACTTTATCATTGTAGATGGTCATGGTGCGGGGCCTTTGTTTCCTTCTACTTCTCCTTTCTCAGTGGTGGCGATTAGTGTGTCTCTCTAGTTTAAGTTTCCCCCATGTAAGGGGGACTATTCTAATGTTTAAATTTTGTTTTATCAGGTCTGCTAAGGGCCTTCTTTGTTGTTTTATTTGCCTTCTTGGACATAGTTAAGACCACATTTTCTTTAATATTTTTAATCTCCTTAATCTATGGGTGTTCACACACCTTTTTCTATTTAAAAAATTAAAAAAATAGGTTCCTCCCTAATTTCTTTTCCTTTCTTGTCATCCATTTTAGTTAAAAAATGTCCAGCATGATATAATTATTGTGTGATTCCATTAATGCCTTTGTTAGTTGTTGATGCTTGATTTTTTTCTTTTTAAATTGTTCGGCCTGTATAAACCAATAATAAGCCTTATTTAAAACTTGAAGGACCAGATTTTTAGTGTCTAGCTTTATAGCTAAATATCCTATTCCACGTCATGTTGATCCCTGAAAGAAACTTAAAATCTTCTTCCGTTGACCCTTCTTTAATTCTAATCAGCCATCTCTTGTATATTTAATGGTCTTCCTTAATTCTTAAGAAATCAGATTTTCATATTGAACGGGCCTACCTAAGCAATCTAATGGTCTCTCATCGGCCTTATGCTTTAGTTTTTCAAACTATTTTTACAGTGCCTTAACTCCCTGAATCCACTTTTGGCCCTTATCCTAGCGGCCTGTCAATCTAGATTGGGCCCTTAAAATATATGGTATCATCCTGTAGAGGTGTTTTTGAGCATTCATGTATTTGAGTCAACCAGTCTTGATGTTTAATATATTTGCATGTAGAAGTTGCCTATGTATTAATTTTGTATCACATCACATAATCTTTTCAACCACCTCTAGATTGTGGAAAGGTAGTTAAAGTATAACCTTGCCTTACTTCTAGGCTTTAGCATATTTTCTATTTAGTGTTTTTGTTAAATAGTCTGATTCAATCTTATAATTCAGACTAATTTTGCCTTTAAAAGTTTAAAGTGATTGGCCATCTTTTTATTTTTAAGTGGTCTTCGGGGTTTGCTTTTATCAAACAACCTTTAATCCTTTTTTAAAATTTTGTTCGACTCTCTTCCTTAAAATGTGCCCCATTCCATAGTCATTAGAAGTTAATATCTTTATGGACTTTTTCTTGTTGAGTGTCTACATGCAATGGGTTAAAAGATCTATGTGAATTTCTTTTAGTACATCTGATATCATCAAAGCAATTCTCTTACCCTATATATGAATAAAATAGATATAAAATTGTATGATGATCAATATTAGAATAATTACGTCTTTGTAGTTGTTTTTGGCACAATCTATTGGCCCATGAATGTAAACTTGATACTATGAGACACGCAAACCGTGATTAATGACAAATAGAAAACCTTGTGTATTCATACTTATGTGTAATTAAGTTGTATGAATATCTACTTGTGAAATGCACACTTTACTCCACTTGACATTTTTGCCTTATGTTTTTATCAAAGCTTGAAACATTGAAACCATGATTATACTTGAAACTATAGATATCGATCTTTCTTAATATCATTACTTATGTCTATTCGGTTTAGAATGTTTTACTTCTTGCTCATATCTGATTCTTAAAAATGGGTCCAATGGGGTTGAGTTATCTTCTTGCATTAGTTATGATGCTTAAATGGGTGTATAAGGGAATTAGTTTTCTTCTTGTTCTTGTTATGTATGTTGGTTACTTTTGGGCTAGGATGTCGAATGTGGAATATCAGAGATGACTTTTCCTCTTGTTATGATTTGACCTTAAACTTTTTTATATTCTTGGCCAAGTTGGGAATTCATTGAAATAGATGAATATTTGTCTAGCAAAACTTTATTTATGTATATCTCTGCCACATTGTATTGTGAGACATTTGCATATCATCATTTAGATTTACACTTAGACATCAGGTTGTATCGGGTGTTCCCTCCTGCCAGTTGTTTCCAGGTTTCTAGACATTTCATACAGGGTTGGGTTTCCTTCATGTTATGAAGGGATCTGGGGAGGTGTAATTGCTTCATGGTCGCAAGAGGACCATGTGGGTTTGTGGCGACTTGAGAGTTGCTTGAATTATTATTCTTGTGTTATACATTATTATTGTAACTTATAATTATCATTGGATGATTTATGGCATGAATTCTAGTGGACATTGTATATTCTTTTATAGTGCTAATACCTGGATTAAGAATGTGATTTGTAAGATGTAGTTACTTTCATTGATTATTGTTTATGAGATTTACCTTTTACTTGAGATGATGTAATTAAGTGGATGGTTTACTTCATGTAACTTTCTGTGATAGATTTAGTACTTTACATTTGGTATCAGAGCATGGTTCCAACATTGGGAGCTCTGGGGTGTGTGTTGCTCAGTTTGTTCAAGCATGTGTGGGTCCTTGTGTGTTGGCGTGCAGTGAGTAACATGTGGCTTCTTTTGTTATGCCTTCCTTGCATGTGTGTGGTGAGGAATACATTGTTTCAGGTTTAGGTAGACCCTGGTGGTTGTAGAGAAGTTACTTATGTGTGTTTTTCTTCTGGATGTTCCAAATGCTTGGCATGAACCCTTGCGGTGTCTGTGAGTGCTTGAGTGACCGTTGAAGGGTCATGTTCATTCTTGTGTGACCACTTTTGATAGTGGAGTTATGAGAACCTTGTGTGAAAGAAAATACTATGTTCTTGAGTATGATTGAACTTGGTTCACTCTTTTAAGAGTTATGCATTAGTATACAAAAGAGGATGTTTGATCATATGCTTGTCATATTTTAATAATTGCCTATGCCTGGTGAATGGTTAATGCTTGCTTGTAATGTATATTGCATTGTCTTATTGAGAGCATGTCCCTGAGTATGGATTCATTATGTTGTTGTAGGAAAGATAGTATTGCATTGCATTGCTAGATAGATCATTTAGGGTAACGACTTATGTTCCTAGATTATTTCTTCCCTTGGATTCATGTGGGAACCTAGGTCTATTTATTACATTACATTGTTTAAGATAAAAAGGAAAAACGGGTGTGAAAAGGGTCATTTGCATAGTCCTTGTGATGTTGAGGTGTTAGAATCTTTAGTGAATTAGCAAACCCTATGTCTTGGGTCTTTGAGATGTGAATTTATCATTACTTAGTGTGTATTTAGAATGCTTGTTGTCATGTTGTGAAGGAACTTTGTCTCATTTGAATGTTGCAATAATGCATTATCCATATGCTTGGTGAATCCTTGTTTGGTGGGAATGTTAACTGCTGCTTTTTGGTGAGATTGATGTGTTTAGATATCTTGGTTTGTGAACGTGATTTTGTCCTAGCTTAAACTTGGTTACTGGATGTTTTCTAGTGTATGACTGTGCATGTCTTTGCTTGATAATTATGATTCCCTTGAATGGGATGCAACCTTTCTTGCTGGCATCATTGAATGATGTTTGTGCAGTTAAGTAGAAATGATCTCATGTTATAGATGTGTTGGAGTCTTAGAAGACTCATTTGTTTGGTGTGATTAAGTGCATTCTCTTACTCACCTCATCTTGGGACACAGGTGTAGTGTAGTATCATACTCCCTCTCTAGTGACTAGAATTAGTCACATAGTTCATGTAGTGTGGAACTTTTGAATTTTGAATATTTCATTCATTTGACTTGGTAATTTATCTAAACATTGTAGGGACAAACATTGAATATTATTCTTATTTATGAATAAGTATAGCCATCAAAATTTGATATTTGTTTATCTTTTCACCTTGATGGTCATGTTTGATTTACTATTGAAATTGTGCACATTTTATTCCTTATTGTTGGAATTGACATTTTTATTTTATTTCAAATTTATTATTTATTTATTATTGGTGGCTTTGCTTGAATGTTTTAAAATTGTTGGTCATGTATCATTGATGTAGAGCAAATTTATACAAACTCTTGAAACTCCACCATCACGATACTCCCTTCTATCAGCAACACATTAAACTATCAGCTCACTCAAGAATTCTCTTGCAGATGTACCAGTCACTCCGATGACTTATCATACCGATAAACTCTCCATCGGTGACACTTTCAGTTGTCACCTTGATCGGCAAGAACACATACAATCGACAACTCCCTATCACTAGTCCTCTTCACCGCTATTACCAGTCATTCCTTGTATCTACAGATAGATATCCTTCCAACATACCTTCCAGTTACCACCATGGGCGGTCACCCTTTGTACCATATGAAATGTATGTTTTCATTGTATATTCACAACATACACATGCTCTAATTCCATGCTTAAAGGTGAACAAGGAGCAGCAGCAGGAAGTCAAGGGAGAGAAGAGGCAAAGGTTCATAAATCCAGCTATCCAAGAGCTATTGGACAAGTACAAAGGCATCATCTCTGATGGAATACCAAGGTCCCTACCACCTATAAGAGACATCAGTCATTGTATAGATCTGATCCCTGGATCTATACTTCCAAACAAAGCAACATACAAGCTTACCCTAGAACAAAATGTAGAGGTAGTAAGGCAGATTGAGGAATTGTTGGAGACAGGCCTAATTGGCAAAAGTTTAAGCCCATGTGTAGTACTGACTATACTAGCACCAAAGAAGGAAGGCACTAGGAGACTTTGTACTGATTCAAGGGCTATCAACAAGATAACAATTAGGTATAGGTTCCCAATCCCTAGGATAGAAGATTTGCTTGATTGCTTGGGGGGTGCTAAATATTTCACAAAAATAGATTTAATGAGTGGCTATCACCATATTAGGATTAGGCTAGGAGATGAATGTAAAACTAAATTTAAGACCAATGAGGGGTTATATGAGTGGAAGGTCATGCCTTTTAGTTTGTCCAACACCCCTAGTACCTTTATGAGGTTGATGAATGAGGTCTTGTGGGAATTCATGGGAAAATTTGTCATAGTATATCTCGATGACATCCTAATTTTTAGTAATATGAGGGAAGAGTATCTCAACCATATAGACTTGGTCCTCCAAAGGTTACATGAAGAGTAGCTAATGATCAACCTAGCAAAGTGTTTGTTCATGCAGGAAGAGATCATCTATTTAGGTTTTGTCATCTCACATAACAGACTGAAAATGGATCAAGAGAAGGTAAGTACCATATTGTCTTGGCCAACTCCTAAAACCTTGAATGATGTTAGAAGTTTCCATGGGTTACCAACCTTCTACAAGAAGTTTATAAAGGGGTTTTGTCATGTTTGTGCACCCATGCTTGACACCATAAAAGGAGGACAGAAGTGCAGATTCACTTGGACAAAGGAGGCAGATGATTCATTTGAAACATTGAAGAAGAAGGTGGTAGAGCAGCTAGTCCTTGTACTTCCTAACTTCAACAAGATTTTATAGGTAGAATGCGATGCCAGCCACAAGGCAATTGGAATAGTAATTAGTCAAGAAGGTAGGCCTATTGCATTTTTTAGTGAGAAACTAAATGATGCAAAGAAGAGATACTCATCATATGATTTGGAGATGTACGCTCTAGTACAGTCACTCAAAAAATGGATGCATTACTTGATGCCAAAAGAATTCATAGTGTTCACAGATAACCAGGCCCTTAGTTTCATAAATAGTTGAGAGAAACTGAACCATAGGCAAATGAAGTGGGTGGAGACTTTGCAAGATTTCACCTTCACACTCAAGCACAAGAAAGGGGTCAAGAATAAAGTAGCAGATGCTTTGAGCAGGAGGGTTCTAACCATCAACCAGATTCAGTTGGATAGTGTTGGCATTGACTCTTTGAAGGCCATGTATGATACTGATGAAGACTTTGGAAAAAACTATAAGGTATGTACTTCCTTTGGTGACAAATATCATGTTGAGTTCTCTAAATTTCTAACCCAAGATGGATTACTTTTCAAGGATGGACAATTGTGTATTCCACGGTGTTCTATGAGACTGAATATCATTAGGGAGAAACATTGTGGGGCCATGGGAGGACATTTTAGTCTAGATAAGACTCTTGATCTTGTGAAGAGGCATTACTATTGGCTCAAGTTGCAATCAGATGTGAGGAAATTTGTGGAGGCATGTGTGATATGTCAAAAGGCAAAAGGAAGATCCACTAATGCAATTTCGTATTAGCCACTACCCATTCCTTCTAGGCCGTGGGAGAGCATAAGCATGAACTTTGTATTAGGTTTGCCGAGGACAAGGAAGGGATATGATAGTGTTTTTGTTGTAGTAGACAGATTTAGTAAAATGGCACAATTCTTGCCATGCAAAACCACTTGTGATGCTTCATCTGTTACTGATCTATTTTTCAAAGAGATAGTAAGGATACATGGATTGCCATTGAGCATAGTGTCAGATAGATATGTGAAATTTATTGGCCACTTTTGGAGGACTCTTTGGAAGAAGCTTGGAACAAATTTATCCTTCTCATCATCCTACCATCCTCAAATGGATGGGCAGACTAAAGTTGTAAACCGTTCATTGTGAAATATGTTAAGGTGTTTGACAAGGTAGCATGGAGAGAAGTGGGATAACATTCTATCACAAGAAGAATTTTCCTATAATGACACCATTAATAGGAGTACAGGGAAGTCATCTTTTCAAGTAGTATATGGTATTCATCCAAGAGGTATTTTGGAGCTGAGAGATCTACCTATAGGAGATTCTATTAGTGTAGATGGAGAAGCTTTTGTATCAGCCATCAAAGAGGTGTATGATCCAGTCAAGACCCAAATCCAACAGATTACATTAAAGTACAAAGCATATGCTGACAAGAAAAAGAGGAATGTACAATTTGATGTTGGAAATTTGGTGTGTGTTAATCTGAAGAAGGAGAGGCTCTCAAAAAATAAATATACCAAGCTAATGCAGAGGAAGATTGGACCATGTCAGATTTTGAAGAAGTGTGGACAAAATGCTTATGAGATCCAACTTCCTCCTGATCTTGGATTGTCACCCATTTTCAATGTATGTGATTTAACTCCATACAAGTAGAATGCAGATGTAGAATAGGAACCATTGTAGGGTGTAGCAGATGATGATAATCCTAAGCATGATCCACCAAAATTGAAGAAGATATTAGACTCCAGAGTGACAAAGAAGACCAGGAACAAAGAGCACATGGAGTACTTGGTGGCTTGGCATGGGAATCCTGATTCAGAGGTAGTTTGGATGACTGAAGATCAAATCACCAACAATGGTGTAGACCTTCAAACTCTGATCTCAAAGGGACTTGAGATCTCTTCTCCTGGGGAGTATGGTGCAGGAGCACCCCTTCAACAAGATAAATATACCTCTGAGGGAGAAGAATAAGGTTTAATATGTTTTATGCATTCTATGTTGTCATGTAGCATTTTGTGTTAACATTTCATGTTTATAAACATGACCCCACCATGAGAACTGGGGTCACAAATTTGGCATCCTAAATAAGCTAATTTGGACATCATTTGGGGTATGTGGATGATTAACTCAATGTGTCATATCATTAGGTGTTTTGTTGTCTTATGCTAAATAGGTTTCGTGTAATTAGTTAAGGTTTTTGATTATAATATTGGTTTAAGCAAAATCAGAATAGGGAAGTTGCATAGAAAAAATAGACAGAGGTGGTGGTAAAAATAGTTCGCATTCCACCTTCTGAAATTATCAAATGTATGAACCTAGAATGAAGAAATAGAAATTATATTAGTTGTGTTTTACAAAGTCTGGATTCTGTGTAAATACTCTGTACATCAAATTATTCTGTGTATATTATCTGTATAGAATTGTTTTGTACTTAACTTAGTTTTCTGTTGTCGAGATGCACGATTAAAACCATTCCACTAGTGGATTTATGAGAAATTAGTCAAATGGGATTTGTACAATAGTTCCCATTTTGTTTCTTCCTTTTTGGTTTGTGGTTTTGGTAGAGTGGAACAACGGGCCCAATCTGTGGCCAAAATGCCACAATAGAGGGCCTACCAATATGTGGTGCTAGAGTTTGATAGTTAGGAGATTGCGGGGTTTGTTGAAGAGGATGTTCAAATATACATTTTATGTATATATGTCAATTGTATGTCACAGGCAGTGTGTGTGTATCAGAGTTGTATGTGAAAGAATTTTATGTATATACTACATTTGCATGTCAGATATATAGTCTATGTATATATCGTAAAGTATATCAGGTGTGAAAACATGTTGGAAATGCATGTTATGAAGATACAAGGATAAAACATAGTGGATATACAATTCATGTGTATACCACTTTTGTATGCTATGGACAGTTCATGTGTATATCGCTATTGTATGCGAGTACCATTTGTGTGTATCCGACAATCGCATACCACTGTTCTATGTTGTGAAGATACAATGAAAACATACATTTCATATGGTACAAAGGGTGACCGTCCGGGGTGGTAACTGGAAGGTATGTTGGAAGGATATCTATCTGCAGATACAAGGAATGACTGGTAATAGCGGTGAAGAGGATCGGCGATAGGGAGTTGTCGATTGTATGTGTTCTTGCCGATCGGGGGACAACTGAAAGTGTCACTGATGGAGAGTTTATCGGTATGATAAGTCATCGGAGTGACTGGTGCATCTGCGGGAGAATTCTTGAGTGAGCCAATAGTTTAATGTGTTGCCGATAGAAGGGAGTATCGTGACAGTGGAGTTCTGGGAGTTTGTATAAATCTCTTAGAGCTCTACATCAATCATGTTATGTTTTCTATCATGTCTATGATGGGCCTCTGATAGGTTGTATAATGGAGTAGGATGCAGAGAATATACTGTTTTGTAGCATGCATGTTACTAAAGCTTTGGTAGATTGAATCCATTAATTTTATTAGATGCAATGAATATTGGTTGAAGTGTTGAGGAAGTTCAAAAATGGATTTTTATGTCACTATGGATAACTTGATATGAGTTAAACTTTGTATGAAATTAAATGTTGTCTATGTGAAACGAGTTATGTAGAGAGCTCATTAGATTGAATCTTGCCTTTGGAGAGTGTTGTGTTGGTGTGTCCTTTGTTCGAGAGTTTCATAACTATGTTTATGTTTTGACATAGCGTAGGGTGAGATGGAACCTTCGTGCATAAGCATGTAATGTATATATTATGGTATAATAATTGTCATTTTACTTTTGAGTTTTCCAACCTTGGGAATTGGGTTGCTTCTAGAGTTTTTCCTTAGTAGTTGGAGGTTTCCTAGCTTGATGCTGGAAGGGATGCAATTCTTGTTTGAAGAAGTTGTTGACCTTTTGGTCTATCTTAGTTAAGAGTTGAAGTGGTGTTGTGAGTAGTCTTGCACCTTGTTGGTGTGTTATGGCCACCTTAGGAACAATCCTAGGGAGTAACAAGTTACTAACTCTTGCTTGATGGAAGTGTATGTGTTGTTATGAGAGGAACCTCCTGCAATAATATAATGAAAAAAGTACGAAATAACATAAATAGCATAACATAGAAGGAATTTGTTGATCGTAGGCCACTTCGAGGGGGCAACATCATTTAAGCAAGCTCAATATAATAAATTCACGGATGTCTTCATTGGCCTCGACATGTACTTATATACTAAGTCTAATCTAAACAACTATTACTCCCCATGAATGTGGGACAATACAATATACTCATGGGATGACTTACAAAGCATATGCATCCAACATCAATATACTAACAAAGTAAAGAGAAGGGTTAAACACAGGTTCCTAACATCCCCTCCCTCTTATAAAAGCTTTGTCCTCAAAGCTTAAGATGTGGAAATTATTGTTGAATCTGAAGAAGTGGTTCCCATGTAGCATCCTCTGGATACATTCTGTGCCACTGAATTAATACCTCTATGATGGATCAAGAGTGAAGCTAACGAGTGTGCCTGTCAAGGATTGCCTCCATCTCCAAAATAATGGATCCTTCATTATCTAGTTCTTGTAAAATAGTTTGTGCTATGATGTTGGTGCCAAGAGATTTCTTTAGACAAGAGATGTGAAATACTGGATGAATGTGAGAAGGAGGAAGCTCCAATTTATAAGCAACTGATCCAATCTTCTAGAGAACCTTTTATGGCCCATAGAACTTTGGAGCCAACTTATGACACCCTTTGAGTTTTAGGGATGATTTCTTGTATGGTTGTAGATGAAGAAAAACCATATCACCTACTTGAAAAGTGTGCTCAGAACGGCGCTGATCGGCTTGTTTCATTCGATTTCTTTCCATGTGAAGATTGTCCTACAAAATGTGAAGAATTTGATCATGGGTTCGGAGAACCATGTCGACTTCCTGAACTAGTGAACTGCTAGGGGTGTATGGAAGAAGCACTAGCGGGGCCTGACCATAGACTGCTTCATATGGAGTCATTTTAGATGCAGTGTGGTAGGAGGTATTGTACCACCATTCAGTAAGAGGGAGCCACTTTGTCCACTGATACTATTTTTTTGAGGTGAAGCAACAAAGATAAGTTTCCAAACATTTGTTGATAATTTTAGTCTGACCATCTATTTGTGGGTGATACCCTAAACTCATCTTCAGTTTGATGCCAGTATGTCAAAATAGTTCTATCCAAAAATTACTGGTGAAAGTTGCATCACTATTTGAGAGAATGGAAGAAGGGATGCCATGAAGATGGAAGATCTGGTCCATGAAAATTTGTGCGACTGAGGATGCGGTATAGGGATGGATGAGGGAACAAAAATGACTATATTTGGAGAGGCGATCAACCACAACCAAGATCACTGTCTTCCCTCTAGATTTAGGGAGCCCCTTAATGAAATCCATAAAATATATGTCCAAATCCATGTAGGGATGGGCAAGGGTTCGAGCAATCCAGGAAGGAGTGTCATTTCACCCTTGTTGCAATGGAAGGTATCACATTCAACCATCATCTGTTGAATTGTCCTTTTCATTCCCTTCCAAAATAAGTTATGCCATGCCTGCTCATAAGTTTTGAGGAACCCAGAGTGCCCTACCAATGGAGAACCATGGAGTTCATAGAAGACAACTTGTTGAAGATCTGTGGTCTGGGGAAGGACCAAACAACCCTTGTATCTCAGAGAAGTACCATCCCAAGAGTGATGCAGTACAACAAAAGGGTTATTCTCCAACTATTGGATGATTTGAGATAATGAAGAGTCAATGACATAGCCCTACTAGATAGATTCCAACCAATTTAGAATAGGCTGAAAGGAAGCTAGGTGTACAAAAATTGCTTCCTACACTAATATAATGAGGAGAGAGATATACAAATTCAAATTAATCCTTACAGCTATAGCAACATAAAACATCTAAATGAGATATTGCAGCAATACACAAGAACCAAGAAGAAGACATAAGAAGAGAGACAAAGATTTATGGTGGGGAAAATCCTTATCGGGTGAAAACCACACACTCATAAACCTGTACAATGTATTAACAAATCTGAAAGTTGTTTACAATGCACTTGCAATGCAAGCTTCAATGGTCTTCAACACTCATATTTGGAGTCAATCCGGTATCATAATAGTACATATAAACCTATGATACAACTCCCTCTCCAAGCACCTATTTATATAGAAAATAAAAGGCAATATTAGACCTATCTTAGGATGGGCATCCAACTTGGCCTCATGGTCAAAAAGCCATGCCTAAAGACACTTGGTCAACATTGTAGAATGTGCCTCACACTTGCACATAGCTCCCATCCCAAAGAGGTCACCTATTTCCAAAATGGGCTATGACAAATGCTCTTACGACACTTACGACCGTCATAGAATCTATCATAGTGGTTACAACTTACAGCTATAAGAGAATCTGTCATACACAGCCTATAAATAGCATATTCTCTTACAACATGTCATACTTGTTAGACTTAGGGCATACAACTGAGAGGGGGGCGGGTGAATCAGTTGTATAAAACTTTCTCTTTTTAAACACTTAAAAAAATGGGATGAGCTAACAGAACATTCCTATGATGATAAGGAGGTCGACACCATTCAAACTTTTAGCCCCTACCATGAGGGACAAATGCAACAAAATAGACCACTGGAGTTTGATTTGCCCATCCCTAAGATTATGGCTTTTGAGGAAAGTTCAAATTCTATTGCAATAAACAACTTGGAGGAAAGTACCACCTTGAACACTACCCCCTCCAATGCTCCTAACATTTCCATTCACACCATCAATGAATCAAGTCTGTCATCTGACTCCCTTCCCCTCTTACATCCTGAACTTATTGACTGGGATCTGCAAGGAACTCCTCAACTCGATATGTTCCAAAATGATGATGCTTACATTGATTATATGGAACTTAGGGACCACTTACCCAAGGGAGATCATAAAGTTGGTTTTACTATTGAACTGAATACCGTGGCTTACCTAGGACCTTTGTGTTTGCTTTTGTTTAGTTTAGTCTGAAATAGAGTTAGAAAAACCACAAAAAAATGAAAAACTATAAAATATTCTTTGTGCTTGCTGTGTTTTCTTGCTGTTAATTCATAAAATCAAATCAAGAAGGCCTTTTTCCAGCCCAAAATACCAAAAACAACCAGAAAAATCCAAAATTTTGCCTAAAAAAATAGAGCTGCACATATACTTCTTTCTACTGTGCATTTATATAGACTTGCTGCGCATACGTGTAGACTTGTTGCGCATGTACAGATTATTGCTGCGCATTTATTCTTCACTAGTGCTATGCATATACTGTGACTTACGGTGCATATGTTCATTTCTGCTGCGCATTTATTTCTGTGCATACACGACAATGAGCCTTTGCACTATTTTTGAGAAAATAATTTTACCTGTTTGGAGCACCCATTTCAGCCTAGCTTCACTTTTTGAGATCAGATTCAGCCTTGCAGTTAGTCTACATCTGTTTCACCTAAAGGGTCTCTCTTCTGTCAATCACCCATTCATCTCTTGTCAAAGCAAAGTCAGTCTATTCCATATTAGTTCAACATAGGTCTTCTTTTTCGTATCATTAATGAACTCATGTAAGCCTAGTAGGTCACAGTACCTTTGCTAGTAGTCTTGTTGAATGACTAGTCACTACACAGTAAGATGGATATCAACTACCCTTACTAGTGGCTACCGTCTTGTGTCAACCATCTTACTTGAAGTCATTGAGTGAGAGAATCCTTTGTCCAAACCTTGTTTTGGGTATCCCATTCACAACAGTCTCGGTCGACACCTTGCCAAAATTTCTAATCCTAGTCCACTCCATCCCACGTCACCTTGCATGGTTCTTACTCAATCCTAGTACAAAAAGCGAATAGAAATGGCCGGTTCATCCAATCGTATCGTCGAACCACATGATAGTGATGAAGAAATTTCTCATGAAGAATATGAAGCGCACATCCAAGATAGAAAATTACAATGCCTAATAGAGAAGGTGCTTGTTGAAGAACCCCATAAATACTTCTATCATCTTGCTAGTCTCAGAATTAAACTCCTTGCAGACTTTGATATAAGTACAATCATGGAAAATGTAAACAATGATCATGAGAGGGGTACAAATGACACAATCCCGCATACAAATGATAGCGGAAAGAAACCCATGGATCAAAATGCTCCCATGGAAGAAATGAGGAAGCAACTTGAGAGCCTAACACAACAAATATCCGACCTTAAGACCGGTACAAGTACCAAGAACTACTCCTCGGAAGACATAGCACCGTACCCCTTTGACAAAAGTCTGGACATGAGACAACTCCCCTATAGGTTCGAGGTGCCCAAGTTTGATAAATACAAAGGGAAGGGGGACCCTAGAGATCATATCAGGGAGTTCAATGCAACATGTTTAGAAGTAGCTCACAATAAGACCTACTTGATGAGACTATTCCCAAGATCTTTAGGTGGTCAAGCTATGGAGTGGTTCTCACGTCTCCCACCAGGAATTAGAACTTTTGATGAACTTGTCAATAAATTCATAACACACTTCTCTTACAACATCAAACACGAGGTATCTATGCTAGATCTATGCAACACCAAACAAAAGAGTGGTGAGTCATTCATCACCTTCTTACAATGATGGAGACAACTAGCTAGTAAGTGTTCTTATGATATGCTTGAGAAGCAACTATTGGAGATGTTTGTCCACAACCTAAATCCTGATCTTGGCTATCAAATATAGATACAATGCCCTACATCATTCTCAAAATTCATTGAAATGGGCTTATTCATTAAAAAGGCTATGATCACTAAAGGAGCTATCAAGCTATACAAGGACACACCTACTTCCAATTACACAATGGATAAATCAAAGTTTTGGACCAAGAACAAGAATGTGGTCAACGATGGGGTAGTGGATGCCAAGGCAGTAGCTCCCAAGAAACAACCTATATTCACTCTCAAAGGAGAATCAAACAATGGTACACTCAACAAACCACCCTCTCGGGAGCCCAGACCTTGGTTCAGTTCAAATCCAAGGAGAAAATTCACACCATTGGGTGAGTCTCAAGAGTCTGCACTAAGGAAGTTGTTGGCTAACAACGAAATTTCTCTACCACCAACAAGTGATTACGAGCCTATAGTCAAACCTCCCTACTGGAAGGACACAGACCATTGTGAATATCATCGAGGAAGGGGGCATACAACTAACAACTACATCCACCTCAAAAATGTCATACAAGATGTGCTAGATCAGAACCAGGGAGGGACACAATAGCATACCTCCAATGAATCTCATGTGGCCTACAGGGATCCACTTCTAAATCACAACAGGCCATATAACAACAACAACAACAACAACAACAACGGCCACATCAATAAGAACAACAACAACAACAACAGCTACAACAACAATGACAACAACAATAATAATCGCAACCGGCCAAATTTGAACAGCGGGACTAGTAATGCCAACTATGCAAGTGTGCCATTTGACTACACCATAAACTACATTTCTGAGCACATCCCATAGGTCAATGTCATCTCACCCAACCCACAACTAGGACCTAACAGAACTGGTTGTAGTATAATTACCCACAGTGGTAAAGTCACACTCAATACCGCCCCTCCGAGGTTGTCACCATCTCCATCCAACTCCCGTTAGTACAATGTCATCGACCAGTAACAGAAAACTCTAGCTCACATTTCTATATTGGAGCTATTGCATCTATCTCCTTCTCATAAGGATATTCTTGAGAAAGCCTTAGTGGAAACCACTTTCCCCACTAATTTGGCCTAAGAAAAATTTTAGACCATGGTAGGCAATCTGACATCCTCCAACTCCATATCGTTTACTGAGCAAGATGACCTCTCTGTATCCCAACCTCATAACACCCCTCTGCACATTTTCGCCTTCATATACAAGCACCGCATCAAGAGGGTTCTCATTGATGGGGGTGCCGGTTTAAATATTTGTACATTAAAGCTAGTCCTTGCACTGGGGTTCTCTGAACAGGCGGTTGATCCAAGGAGGAAAATTACCATCAAAGCATATGACGAGGAAGAAAGAACCACAAAGGGAATAGTTGTCCTACCCATTCAAGTGGGACCAGTAATAAAAGATATAGTGTGTCAAGTCCTTGATCAGGAGCTCGCTTATAATATCCTACTTGGGAGACCATGGATTCATGCCATGAAAGCTATCCCCTCAACCTATCTTCAATGCATTAAGTTCCCACACAATGGCAAGCAAGTCACCATTCAAGGCGACCCTGACCCCTACCAACACTGTAATTCCTTCCGTGCAAAACCTGAGTGTGTCATACCCAACAACAAAGCATACATTTCCCCTAGCCCGCAACAGGACCATACTGCTGAAGCTTCCTCCTCAAGACCCAAAGCGTAGAAAGTTACCATAAAAGAAACTGGAGTGGGAGAGTACTCAATTGAGCACAGTCTCAATCTTGCCAAATTGCCCTTATCCCCTAGATCTTTTGGCCAACCCAAACATTTTCCAAAGCCATCTACTCCTCCTATAGCTCTCGCAACTCCCTTTGTAAAATAGGAGACCTTATCTGATGAAACAGAGGAGAGAGATCTCCTACAATGGCTTTATGCAGAAAAAGAAAACACACCCCAAGATCTGCCTAGACTTCCAATAGAACTCTATGGGCGAGGTGAGACTATTCTGCATAGGATGGGGTATGAAGGACAAGGCCCCATTTGCCTCAGAAAAGAAGGAATCATTGAACCTATTCAACCTTCTTCATCCTCATCGGCTAGAAACACAAGTGGCCTAGGATACAAAGGCAAGGGCAAGGCCGAAGAAAATGCTTGTCTTGTGGAAATGATCCAAACACTCTAGGAGGACAGCGATACAGATTCAAATGAGTATGAGTGGGATGAGCTAATATAACATTCCTATTACGACAAGGAGGTCGACACCATTCAAACTTTTAGCCCCTACCATGAGGGACAAACGCAACGGAATAGACCACTAGAGTCTGATTTGCCCATCCCTGAGATTATGGCTTTCAAGGAAAGTTTAAATTCCATTGCAATAAACAACTTGGAGGAAAGTACCACCCTGAACACTACCCCCTCCAATGCTCCTAACATTTCCATTCACACCATCAATGAATCAGGTCTGTCATCTGACTCCCTTCCCTTCTTGCACCCTGAGCTTATTGACTGGGATTTGCAAGGAACTCCCCAACTCGATATGTTCCAAAACGCCGATGCTTACATTGATTATATGGAACTTAGGGACCACTTACCCAAGGGAGATCATATAGCTAGTTTTTCTATTGAACTAAATACCGTGGCTTACTTCGGGGAGGGTGCCAAGCCTTCCAGTTGCAAAAATATCAAGACCAAAAATAGATCTGACAGTGAAAACCACTATACGGCAGTGTCAGATCACAAAACAGTAAAAAGAAAGGACGTATCTAAAGGTGAAAACCCAACTATGGCACCTGACGATGGAATACTTGACACTCTCCCTAGTGATATGTACTAGGAAAGGTCATAGATTGTTGTGGAGTCAACAGAGCCCGTGAATATTGGAACAGAAGAGTAGCCCAAAATTATCCACTTTGCCAAATCTCTTACACCACTGGAGAAAACCAGGTTTGTACCATTCTTTAAGAAGAAGAGAGGTAGCTTTGCTTGGTTGTATGCAGACATGCCAGGTTTAGACCCAAACTTAATTCTACATCATCTACCACTGGATCAAGGAGTAAAACCAGTAAAGCAGAAGCTGAGAAAAATGCATCCTCACATAGCACTTTTGGTCAAAGAAGAACTCAAGAAATTGCTGGATGTGGGGTTCATCAGAGCCATAGATTACCCAGAATGGATATCCAACATTGTGCCAGTGTCCAAACCAGATGGCCAAGTTCGACTATGGAATGATTTTTGAGACTTAAACAAAGCATGCTGCAAGGATGATTTTCCATTGCCAAACATCGATATCATAGTCGACCTAACTGCAGGACATACAATGCTATCACTCATGGATGGATTCTCAGGGTATAATGAAATCAAAATAGCACCAGAGGACCAACACAAGACATCTTTTACTTGCCCATGGGGTACCTTTTGCTGGAATGTCATGCCATTTGGGTTGAAAAATGCAGGTGCTACATATCAAAGAGCTATGACTACTATATTTCATGACATGATGCATGTAACTATGGAGGACTATGTTGACGATATCTTAGCAAAATCTCTCACAAGGGACTCACATTTGGATGTCCTAGAAAAAGTTTTTCAAAGATTAAACCAATTCCAAGTCAAACTAAACCCAAAAAAATGTGTGTTTGGGGTAACTTCAGGCAAGCTGCTAGGCTTCATCATGTTGGCAAATGGAATAGAGGTGGACCCGACCAAGGTCAAAGCTATAATGGACATGCCACCACCCAAGACTCTAACTCAGTTGAGATCCCTACAAGGCAAGCTACAGGCCATCCGTAGATTCATATCATAGCTGGCAGACAAGTGCCAACATTTTAGCCATCTCCTACATAAGAACATTCCATTTATATGAGATAAGCGGTGTGAAGAGGCATTCAACAAGCTAAAGGAGTACCTTATGAATCCATCCATTCTCATGCCTCCAATCTAAGGAAAACCTCTAATTCTCTACATATCTGCTACACCTACTGCTCTTGGAGCTCTTCTAGCGTAGCAAGATTATGAGAACAAGGAAAGAGCTGTATACTACATCAATCGAACCTTAGCGGGCTACGAGTTGCAATACTCACAAGTAGAAAGATCATGTATTACGGTAGTTTTTGCTTCACAAAAACTCTGACATTACATGCTTGCACATCCAGTCAAACTCATTGCAAAAATTGACCCGCTGAAGTATCTCCTCAGCAAAGCAACTCTCACTGGTCGCCTAGCAAAGTGGGTAATGCTTCTCAGTGAGTATGACATCCAATATGTGGATAGAAAAGCCATCAAGGGACAAATCATAGCTGACCAACTAGCAGATGCACTGTTACAAGACAGCAAGCCCATGCAGTTTGAATTTCTAGATGAATCCTTATTCAATGTGCCAATATCTTCCTGGAAACTCTACTTCGATGGGTCTTACACACACCATGGATCGGGGGTAGGTATCCTGTTTATAACTCCTCAAGGCGACAAAATTTTGAAGTCCTACCATTTGTTATTTCCATGAACCAATAACATAGTAGAATATGAAGCCTTGGTAATCGGTCTCAAGATGGCAACTAAGTGGAAAATCTAAGAACTGCATGTCTACAGTGATTCTTAGCTTACTGTCAATCAGGTCAATGATGAGTATCAAGCCAAAGATGAAAAGCTCATCCCGTACAAATGAATGGTTGACGACTTCAAAGAACACTTCAGGACCATCTCCTTCGAGCAAATACCCAGGATCAAGAACAAAGCAGTGGATGCAATGGCAACCATTACCTCTCTTCTAGAAATACCTAAAAATGAGTCACAGTATGAGTTCTTAGTGGAAACTATCTGGCAACCAGCTTATGATCTTCTTGAGACCCATTCCATGTGCCTTCTAGTCAGATCTGATTCACCTTAGTACAGTAAGACTTGCACTTACCTCAAGGACAACATTCTCCCACCTAACCTCTCTTCCAACCAAAAGCAAACTTTCATATGACAAACCTCTCCCTACACCATCATAGCTGATACCCTATATCGACGTGGTCTCGATGGTACTTTGCTCTGTTGTTTAGAACAAGAAGAATCCATAACTGCCTTGCGAGACCTATATGAAGGGATCTATAGAACACACTCCAATGGTCCTTCCTTAGCCAAGAAACTCATGCATTTGGGTTATTACTGGCCAAACATGGAAATGGATTCATATCAGTTCGTCAAAAAGTACAAATAGTGCCAAATACATGGGAACCTGATCCATGCACCTCCTCAAGAGTTGAGACCTTTAACGACACCCTGGCCCTTTTGCCAGTGGGGACTTGACCTTGTGGGAAAAATTCACCCACCCTCTTCCAACGGCAACAAATTCATCATAACCACCACTGAGTATTTAACAAAGTGGATTGAAGCCGTTCCCCTCACCACCATCACAAGAAAGCAAATTTCCTCTTTCATTCTGAATTACATTATCTGTAGATATGGCATTCCTTCATCTATTATCACGGATAATGGAAGACCATTCAAAAATTAGGATGTCCAGGAACTCTATGAGCGTTTCAAAATCCAACATCGCTTCTCCACTCCATACTACCCCCAAGGTAATGGTCAAGCTGAGGCATCGAATAAAACCATTCTAAAAATCCTAAAGAAGACTGTCAATGATGCTGGCCGTGATTGGCATGTCCAACTCAATCCTGCTCTGTGGGCCTATAGAACCAATATACGCACTCCCACAGGTGCTACACCCTACGCCCTTGTTTATGGTTCAGAAGCCATCCTCCCCACTGAGGTCGAACTACCATCTCTCAGGGTGTCGTTGAAAGGTCTCATATCAGATGAAGAATACAGAGTCTCCAGGTTACAAGAACTAGAGCTACTAGAAGAAAGGTGACAAAAAGCCTTCGATCATCTCAAAGCATATCAACTTAGGCCCTATGTGATTGTACCAACTTACAGATCAGGGGTATATCAGTTGGCAACATCAAATAGTGAGTTGTTCAAGGATCCAATCAATAGCATGCACCTTTGCCGGTTCTATACCTAGGAGAACCCCAATGCAAGGGGGCACAAAAATGCAAAAATGCAAAAAAATTGAAAAATCAAAAAATCAAAACAAAAAAAATTGAAAAGAGAAAATACAAAAAAATTAGAAAAAATAGAAAGCATACAAAAAAATTGTCCTTCGGTGAAAACCTGGCAAACAGGCACCTTGGATAGGTAGCATGATGAAAACCTGGCAAACAAGCGTCATGTTTACTTTCTAGCTTCTCGTGCAAATAAAAGCCAGTGATGACAACCTAGTAAACAGGTGTTACTTGTGATAAATCACCTTCTCCATCTCTGAAAATCAAATGACCTTGAGTTCATTCTTTCTCCATTTGTCTCATTCGACCCATGTCTATCCCGTAATAAACACTTGATAGTTACCTATCATGGCTTGATACTCTCCTTTTGGCCTTGTCAACCAAGGTTTTGTCCCATACCATCCCCTCTGTGTAAGCCTGGCATAGTGTCTCTCATCAGTGTCCATGGTCCAAGACCGTGAACTACATTGCCTCTATGTCGTCACGTAGGCAAGGCCATTATTCTAATCCACCCTTGAGGCTTCCATCTATCCCATATCTGGTCCCTCTATCAATTTGAATCTGTCTCCACTTTCTCTCACCTAGGTCTTAGGTCCATTAGGGTTTACCCCAAACTATATTGCCTCTGCATCGTCACGTAGGCAAGGCCATTTAGCAATGAGCCCCCGAGGCACTAGGTCAGTCCCTTAGGGTCCGTCTCGCCAATAAGGGTTGTTCAATCTTCTCACGGAGCAAGCAGGTGCAAGCAAAACCCATGCTCCAAGCAGAAATCTTGACTATGAATAGCTTAACCTATTCAAATGCACAACAAAAACCCAAGGTCTTCCAACTGATTCTATCTATATTATAGCAAGAACAACACATCTAAATGCAAGAATGTTTTGTGGATTAAAATCAGAGTTAAGTTACAGCGTCTTGATTTTTGTTATCATGTCCTCCTATGCTACTCAAGGATGCCAAAAGCTAGAGATGCTATGATGGGGGCATGCTCATTTTCTTTGTTTGCTATCTGTGGATTCCACTGTAGTAATGTGACACCTTGTCTAAGGACATGATCGGCAAAAGATCATCGAGGACATCAAAGGTCTAACATGAACGGGGGCACACCTTGTTTGTTGACATGCAAGAAGTACTCAGGTCATCTAGATTCAATTTTGACTAGAGGCTTGTATTTACTTTCCAAATTAAACTTCCACATAAGTAGTACTTAGGTCATCTCGGTTTAATTATACCTAGATACTTGTATTCACTTACTACATTATAGAAAATGTACCAAAAATAAATTGCCCAATGATGAAATAAAGCACTCTAAAGGCAAAACATCCATCCTATATCCATATACACATCCATGCATCCATCACCATTACAACCAACAATACCCAAACTATGCAGAGTAATAATCTCAAATGAAGTTTCTTAGTCTTTCTACATCTAGTCCTTCTATCTATCATCCTGTCATTCTTGTGTC
Source organism: Cunninghamia lanceolata (assembly GCA_027924645.1). NCBI lineage: Eukaryota > Viridiplantae > Streptophyta > Pinopsida > Cupressales > Cupressaceae > Cunninghamia > Cunninghamia lanceolata. The sequence goes on from BSBN01000078.1 coordinate 1,037,824, forward strand.
GATGGAGTACATTTAGACATCACAAAAATATAGAACATATAGGTGCATATCATATCACATTTTGAGTTAGTCATGAACATGATTAAATCAATTGCCTACATAACACAAAGCATTCCATCATCCATACATCATCATCATATCACCTCATACAACAAAGCAATCAAAACATAGCTAAGTGCATCATATACAAAGCTGCATCATCACATAGAACTCATGTTGCATTTGCATACATTCAAAACATTAGATCATATAGACATCACATAGCATCATATACAAAGTTGCATCATCACATAGAAATCATGTTGCATTTACATACATTCGAAACATTAGATCATATAGACATCACATAACATCATATCAAAAGCATCTCATATAACATCAGATAGAACTTCTAAGTCTACACATGCATCGCATCATACAATAGAAGTAGATCATCATCTCATAACATATGCAATAGATCATAAGGCTGCATCATCATATATACAATCATAAAAAGATGTCCAAGTGTACAATATCGTCATCTCTCTCTGAATCAAAATGTCATATACAATATACATCTAAAAGGATGGTGATACATGTCCCAAAAAGTATAAAATCTGGTGCAAGTCTATCCCTGCTGCTGTGAGCCACCACTGCCAGCTCTTGACTGCTGAGGACCCATCACGAAAGCCCCTGACTGTGATGGACCTGCTCTATGAGTAGCCCTGGACTAACTCCTAAAACTCATAGCCCTCTGACTTGCTGACACTACCCCATGGTATAAGCCCTGGTAGTACTGTGCCTGTGATTGTGCTCTGGCAAGCTCTGCCTGCACCTGTGCCAACTGTGTCTACAACTAGCCTACTTGTGCCTGTGCTTGCTGCACTTGTCCAACCAAAAAGGAGCTGGTTGCATCTATCCCCATAGCAGCCATGATCATTTCCCACTCTACATGGATAATGCATACCCATGCATCTACCATGTCTCTCTCGTGGGTCAGACCAGCGATCACTGCTGCATCTATCTCTCACCAGTCGTCGGCTCTCCTAAGCTATGCCTGCAGCTCTCGCACCTGTCCCCTCAGGCTAGCTATGGCCCTCTCATGCACCTCTACCTGTACTGGCCCCTATGCTGCCTCTACCTATCCTGGCCCCTGTGGCTGGGCCACCTACTGCTGTGGTACCTATTGGGGTGGTGACATCTGCGCCTACTGCGGTATCTGCTATTATGCAGCCTGTACTGGCACTGCCTACTCTGCCTGAGCTACCTTCCTCTACCATCTCAGTCTCTCTCCATCTCCACCACCCTGTCCTCCTTGACCCCATCCTCCTCTACTTCCCCTCCAACCCAGGCCAACATGTCCCTCCTCCTCTGAATCTGCCTCATCAATACGAGGCACCAGCATGCCAGGTCCTGAGTACCTCAAGGAGGGCTGTGCCGTCAGCCAATCCTCACAGACCTGTGTCACCCTGACATTAGCTATCTCTGTCCTCATATCCCATGCCACGTAGGGAGTCTACCGAAACTCTGCCAGGGCCTCCTCATACGAAGGCATCGGCCCCCATCGGACCCTCTCTGCATGTGTCCGTGCGAACAATGCCTGTCCCTGTGGCATACCCTGTCGCCTGCCAAATTGTCTCAACACTTGACCCACAATCTGTCTCTCCAATATATGTCGTGTCCAGCCTATTAGCCACCTTGTCTGAAAGTAGTAGGGCAGCTCATTTCCCTCGTCATCCCAGGGCTCGCAATCCAGATATGGTCACCAGATGACCACATCTACACCATCCAATGTATGCCTCCAGTACTCCAACTTCCCCAGCCTATGCTTGGAAATCACTCTTGCATAGCCATAACTGTATGGCTCTCCTCGCTACCTCATGAATACACATATCGGCCTTGTCACCGCTATGTGCTCCCATAGCCAAAACTGTAGTAGTAGCACCCCAGCTGATAGACTCATGTTGCGGTGATACACCACCTGGTGCATGTCATGGTACGGGTGGGCTAGTACACAAAATTCCCATGCATATCAGGTGCCCTTAGTCAGCATCCGCTCCATGATCCTGCCCCATCCAATGGGGAACCCGTGTCGAGGCATACAACGCCTCCAATCAATCTAGCCACAATCCCAGGGAAGTAGTCATAACAGTCATATATATCATGCCAACAGATGACCTGTCCAACCAGCCCAGGATCATCAAACACTCGCTAGCACTCGGCGAGTCCTACATCTCACTGCGCGTCATACTCCACCAACTCACCAACAATAGGTAAGTACAGTATCTTGTATACATCCTCTAAGGTCACAGTCATCTCTCCAGTTATAAAATGGAAGGTCCCATCCTCACTGTGGAATCTCTCCACAGTAGCTGTCAACAGTCCATGGTTTGCCCGCACCTCAGGCATGAAGCAAACGTAGTCCAGACCCATGGCACCAAGTGCCTCTCTATCGATCTCTGTCAACATGTATCTCTACAATAGGGGCATGTGGAACGTCTCCCTTGACTGCAGCGTGTCTCGTATCTCCTCCTACAATCACGCAAAGCAAGGCGTCAATCTAAAGCTGCATATACCATACTCAACATATCTACCGAACTATATCAACTAAACTTAGCATTTCAAGTTGATCAAAATAGCACACTACATCTCTTGACTAGATTCCTGCAATCTAGGAGATAGCTCATTGATTGCCGCATCAAACAAGATGCTAATCGAATCAATTTCGCTAAGTTATTGGCTATCCAATGCAAATGCACCACTACAGGTGGTAAAAGCACCGTTTCTTAATAGATGTGCTACTAAAATCAGCATATGCACTGCCTAAACACAGATGCGCCATTACATCTCACATATGCACAGCTTTCATACATGCGCAGCTTTCATACATGTGCAGTAACAATCTGTATATGCGTCGCCGTATCATGGAAGCACTGCTACATTACGCATATGCGCAGCTTTCACAGATGTGCAGCCCAACTGGGCATATGTGCTACCAAATTACAAAAGCACCGCCTAACTACAAAAGTGCCATTAAAATCGACATATGCGCAGCTTTCACAGATGCGCCGCTAAATTGAACATATGCGCCATGAAATTTCAAAAGCACCATTTCGCGCTACATATGCACCGTTCTGCACTTCGGCGCATCTGTTTGACCTATTTTCTACTTGCATTTATGACACCATAATTCAACCCTTGGAGAAATTTTTTGAAGCACATACCGGGGGTCCTACCTCTGCTAGCCGCCTGAATCGACGGACTTGCTCGAATTAGTGCTCCTCACATGGAATGTCTGCTGCTCTGGCTGCCATGCTACTCCAAGTTGCTCTAAGCTCTCTATCTCCAATCCAGATCAAACAAGTGTACAAATGAATAATCTTGTGGACCCAGCTCCTATTTATAGCCTCCAAACCCTAAATCTGGCTAGGTGATGACTGTGACTACTTCCCGCATCTATTTTTCCTCTAATTTTCTCCCTGTTTCCTAGAAACGTGTCCTTTTTCCTCTAACCTAACCTAACCCCTTCATCTTCATGAGATTGTTTGTCTCAAATTCTTTCGCCCTTTTCCTGTCCAATCTCCTGAGGGGGCATCCTATCATCATTAAACTTGTACCAGGGCCAAACTGGGGCATGTATCACTATCAGATTATTTATTCTTTAAAGTAACACTGTAAACTGCATTGCATCAAAGAGGGGCAAAATGTATATGCCTAAAATGACATGATTCATTCTAAATATTTATTCCATTTTTCTACCAATTAAATAAATATTCTAAATTTATTGAATCGATTCACTATTCCATAATTAAATAAAATCTATTTATTTAATTAAAATTCTTCTAAATGTCTCACACAATTAAATAATCCTAAATTATTTAATTTATCCAAATTCCTCTATCCTAAGTTCTAATTCCAAAAGTCCACCTCACACTTACACCTCACTTTTCCACCTCACCTTGTCCACCTCATCGGGTTGCACATGTAATTAAATATATTAAATATTTAATTACCTATTTTCCCCCTCACCCACATGTCCTATTTCTTCTCAAATAAAAAAGTTAGTTAACTAATCAATCAAAAGTGTTAACTAACTAGTCAATTAAGTTAATCCCTCAATCAATTTAGTCAATTCCATAATTCATTCTTTCAACTAACTAATCAAGTTTGTTAACTGTTCAGTTAAAAGAGTTAACTCTCTAATCAATGTTGTCAAATCCCCTCTTTCATGATGGGGCTGAGACACTTGTCATATTTCTACTGGTTACACATTCCTCAACCATCCTCAGCCATTGATCTTCATATCTCCTCTTAACCGTTGATCCTCATTCTTCTGAGTCTATAAAAGAAGCTTCATCCCTCCATTCTATTCATCCAGGTTATTTGTATTGTTACTCTGCAGAATTCTACCCACGCGCCTTTGGTACCCCCAATACAATCTACTTGAGATCACCATTTTCTTTAAAGCTCTACTTCACAACATTATCTATCAACACAGCCATTTACTACCAACTTCCTACAACACAGCTAAAAGAGTGATGCCCCCTCAGGAGATTGGACGGGAAAAGGGTGAAAGAATTTTGAGACAGACAATCTCATGAAGACGAAGGGGTTAGGTTAGGTTGGAGGAAAAATGACGCGTTTCTGGGAAACAAGAAGAAAACTGGAGGAAAAATAGATGCGGGGAGTAGTCACAGTCATCACCTAGCCACAATTAGGGTTTGTAGGCTATAAATAGGAGCTGGGTCAACAAGATTATTCATTTGTACACTTGTTTGATCTGGATTGGAGATAGAGACCTTAGAGCAAATATTTTTACCTGTTTGGAGCACCCATTTCAGCCTGGCTTTACTTTCTGAGATCAGATTCAGCCTTGCAGTCATTCTACATCCGTTTCACTTAAAAACCTTTTAGTGATTAGTAGTATATTAATCATGAACTATATTGTATTCAAATCAAGAGTAGAAACACATCAACACATAAGACATCAAGATTTTGATGTGAAAAACCCGGTTAAGGGAAAAACCACAGGGTGATTAACCCAAGATTGTATTCTTTGTTAGAAGAATAGAAAGAATAAAATGGCACATGCCAATTAGGGCTCACTATCTGAGCACACTGCTCACAAGAGGCTCATTGCCTACAAGAGACACAATGTCTACAAGGAAATAAATATCACATACATGAACTGGAGAATAGCATCTTCACCATGCTTGAATCAGTTCCATTTAAGCCCAATACTTTTGCTCTGCCTTTTACTCTCTTGGCTACTCCACACTCATCACCACAAGGACAACTTCAAATTGACTTCGCAATCCCTTATTTATATAAAGCATCAAATTAGGAATGATCATCTAAGTCAACAAACATTCACAAGATTTTCCGCTAGATGGATAACTCATCCGGTCAGACTATTTCAAGAGGAACATCATCATCTAGAGGTTATTCTTCAATTGCAGGCTCCAACTCCAATGCAGATCACCAATACGGACTGGACACGAACCAAAGATCTTTACAAGAAATCCTGACTCACCAAGAGCATCTGCACTTTATCTATTTACTAAAAACTATCTCTTCTTCATCTGGAACCTCGAGAACATAGTCTGTCATTACTATCATAGAAGAATACATGCTTCTGGACCTTCAAACCATGAACTAATCTAGATAACACTCCACAGAGACTTCCTTAGCACTGCCTCAAATTCACAGAGTAGGATCTTTCATTTCTGGATCTCACCAGACCTATATATATTACTCTGTCACCACTGAACATCTGTCAGAACCAGTTTTACCTTAACCACCACACCTTCTTCAGATCTTCATGCGGACCTCTGCAATCTCTAATGGACCACCTTAAGACACATATCTACAAACCCTTTAATCTGTATCCTCTGATCTTCATCCTATCTTGGACTTTTACCTTACTGTCATCACTGTTCTTCACTGTTCCTGATTGAGACTAATTTTTTCAATATCCTCAGCTCACAACTCATCCAGTCCTTATCATTAGTGCAATAGGAGTATGTTTACATCAATGACAACATTGGTTAGACCCATACTTGCAACAATCTCCCCCTTTGTCATTGATGGCAACATATAATGTGAAAAACCATCAAGACAAGAACTTCTCCTTACTATCACAACTCCTGCTATCAGCAACAACCATTCACATGTCTTCTCTCCCTTTGCGGCTCCCCCTTTGATCATCAACCACTTTTTTTTCACGTCTTCTCTCCCCCTCTTACATCAATGGCAAAGGGCACATACTTGCAAATCCACCATCTCAGAATCATACCTGCTGCTCCCCCTGAGTAGCAGCTTCCCAACATCAATTCAGATCACAAGATGTGATTGTGATACTCACCGGACTGATGCACATTAGTGCACCTTAGTTAATCACTGGAGGGGTAATAACCCCTTACTTCTCCCTGAGATACTCAAAAGAGTCCTTAGGTAGAGGTTTAGTAAAGATATCTGTAATCTAATCTTTGGATGACACAAACTCCAATCTGACTTCATTCTTGTTCACTTGCTCTCTCAGAAAGTGAAACTTGATAGATATATGCTTAGTCTTTGAATGCAACACTAGATTCTTGGATATACTTATTGCACTTGAATTATTACAGAAGATTGTGATAGGCTTCTCATACTCTACTCTGATATCTTTTAGCATCTACTTCATCCACAAAACTTGAGTGCAACTACCTGCTACTACAATATATTCTACTTCAGTTGTAGACAGAGATATTACCTCTTGTTTCTTGCTCAGCCAAGACACCAATCTCTTCCCCAGAAAGAATGCTCCACCACTGGTACTCTTCCGGTCATCCACATCTCCTTCCCAATCAGCATCTGTATATGCATGAAGAGAGAAAACATGATCTCTAGGATACTATAGACCATACTCAACTGTCCCTTTTAGATATCTAAAAATCCTCTTGATTGCCATGACATGAGATTCTCTAGGATCAACCTAAAATCTAGCAAAAAGACCAACAACCTGCATCCTGTCAGGTCTGGTTTGAGTGAGATACAACAGCCCTCCAATCATTGACCTATACTTTGTCTAATCAACCTTAGGAGAATCATCATCTTTGCTCAATTTACATCTAGTTGCCATGGGAGTATTCATTGGTTTTGATTCTTCCATCCCAAATTTATTCAACAATTCTTTCACATATTTGGTCTAAGAAATAAAGATTCCTTTCTTTGTTTGAGTGATTTGCAGACCTAGAAAGAAATTCATTTCACCAAGCATGGACATCTCAAATTCACTTTTCATTTGATTTGCAAAAGTTTTACACATACTATCTCTTCCTCCAAAAATGATATCATCAACAAACACTTCAACAATCAAAATATTTTCATGATCAATTTTGAAATACGAATTACTGTCAGCAGTACCTTTGTTGAAACCAATCTTCAAAAAGTGTTTATCTAATCTTTCATACCAGGCTCTTGGGGCTTGCTTCAGTCCATACAGTGCTTTCTTCAACTTGTAGACCATATTACCCTGATCAGACAATTGAAATCTGTCTAGTTGCTCAATGTACACTTCTTCTTCCAAGTCACCATTTAGGAAGGCAGACTTGACATCCATCTGATATACTTTGAAATCTTTGAAGGTAGAAAATGCAAGAAATAATCTAACTGCTTCAATTCTTGCTACCGGAGCAAAAGTTTCTTCAAAATCAACTCCTTCTATTTGAGAACATCCTTTGTAGACCAATCTGGCTTTATTTTTTATTACTTCACCAACTTCATTTAGTTTGTTCCGAAAGACCCATTTGGTTCCAATCACATTCTTGTTTCTAGGTCTGGGAACAAGATCCCAAGTGTGATTTTTCTCAATTTGCATCAATTCTTCCTCCATTGCTTTGGTCCAGTTTTCATCATTGCAAGCTTCATTTATTGTCGTAGGTTCAATCTTTGACATCAGACAATACTCATTTGAGTTTTGAGCAATTTTTCTTCTAGTTTGCACACCTTTGTTTTTGTCACCTATGATCTGATCTTTAGAGTGGTTCAGTTTTACATACCTTGGAATTTTGGGAGTTTCTTGCACTTCTACTTCTTGATTAGGCTCATTCAAACTTAACACTTCTTCCGGATTAGTTTAACTCTAAATTTCAGAAGAGTTTTGGGCTCCTTGAATTAGAACATCATTCTAATCATCTTCATCATGTTCATAAAATCTTGAGGGTTTCTCAATTCCCTCACCAACCTTCACATTTGTACTTTCTATTATCTTTCTCAGTCTCTTGTTATAACACTGGTATGCTTTTCTTTGAGTAGAGTAACCCAAGAAGATTCCTTCATCACTTCTAGCATCAAGCTTTCCTAGATCTTCATCTCTTTTGATGTAACATTTGCTACCAAAGACTCTGAAGTACCTTACAATAGGGGAAATGCCAAACCAGAGTTCATAAAGAGTCTTACCGGTATTGCTTCTGATTTGAACTTGATTGAGAGTATAGACTACAGTGCTGATAGCTTCTCTCCAATAGATCTGAGGAACATTTGCTTCAATCATCATGGTCCTAGATGCTTCCTGGATGGTCCGGTTCTTTCTTTCCACTACTCCATTCTGCTATGGAGTCTTAGGAGCAGACAACTGTCTCTTTATTCCATGCTTCTCACAGAATTCTAGGAACTCTCCAGATGTGAATTCTCCACCTCTATTAGACCTCAGACATTTCAATTTTAATCCAGTTTCATTCTCTACCATAGCTTTGAATATTTTGAACTTCTCAAGAGCTTCTAATTTCTCTTTCAGAAAGGTTACCCACATCATTCAAGAATAGTCATCAATTAGCAACATGACGTACCTATCACCTTGCACACTCTTGATTCTTATCAGACCATAAAGATCAGTATGAACTAAGTCCAATAATTTAGTAGAAGACAATTCCTTGCTCTTGTATGTGATCCTACTCAGCTTGCCCAACTGACATTCTTTACACAAGCTATTAGGTTTCACCAATTTTGGAAGATCTCTTACAGCTTGAGTATTTCTTATCTTGATGATATTATCAAAATTTTTGTGTAGGAGCACCAAGATATCTAAGACTTGGTTGATTTTCAAGTTGTTTTGTCTGGTTCAATAAGGTGCTTCAGACCATTAAATGTTGTAATGAGGCTTGAAAGCCATACTTGTAAGAGACTATGTCCAAATAGCTCATATCTATTTTCATGTTGTAGTCCTAGGGAGGACAATTAGGTTGTAATAGGTAGTTTGCGATAGTCATTTATGTAAGCCTTTGTGGGCGCATATCGGACAGTCATTAAATTTATTTAGTCTTCATGTTTTTAAGCCTATAGAGGCATGTAAAAGGTTGGAAGGGTGTTAAAACCTTGTCCAAAGGTTAAACCACATATTAAAAAGCATTATGAAACCATAAGAATAGAAAATGTAGTCCAAGAATGGACAGTTACTAAATCTGTCTTTAATGCTGCAGTTAAAAATCAAGAAAAAGCTTGATGGTTGGGCAGTTGCATCAACCCCCAACCACTCCAAATGATGTAGGAGGTTTATTTGAAGCTTGCAGAGGTTGATTGTAAAGAGACATTCAATAGATTTGAAAGAAATAACAAAAAGATCTCTGTTTCCTACCTTTTCTGCATTTTTTCTGAGTTTTCATGTGCACTTGAACTGTACTACTATACAGTACGGCTCTGTCATGGAGTGTTGAGTTCTTGGGGGTGAAGTTTGATGAGTTAACTATCTATTAAAGCAAGTTTGGCCTCTTGATATTGAATGGAAAGAATGATATGAATGTAGAACAGTAAACTGCTCTTAAACCTGCTGTCACAGTCAAAGAAAATTGTTGTTCTCTTGCATGCACCGTACCTGTACGGCTGAGTAGTGATTTGTGTCTATGGTGGAGAGTTAGGTTGGTGAGTTACCTGTCATTTACAATTGGTTTGGGCTTTTGACACCCCTCTATATCTCTGTAATTCTCCTTTATTTGGAAGTGGGTTTGAAAACCTAATTTAGGGCTTTTTTGAGTAGCCCAATGAGTTTCTCCTCATTCCACTGATCTTCTATGTTTCTAATCAGTGGAATGGGTTGTAGGATAGCCAATGCTAGGGCTTGTGAGGAATGTGGAGGCAAGAGAATGGTGTAGAGTGAATTTGTTTTGTTAATGACTCTGCAGAACTATGTATTAAAAGATTAGAGAAGGACAACAGCTTGAGGGTGGTGATCAGTGACTGAGGAAGTGGAATGTTGGTGAATGAAGGTGTGGAGAATGGTGGGAAGAGTCCTAGGTCTAACTATGGATTCATGATAGGGAGTATGAATAGATCTCTCTCTAAGATAATAGTCTATTCTGCCTTAGGCTATCTCTGACAGTCCTCTTGGAGATAGTCACTACCAAGAAGGAATAGGTAAGTTTGATGAGCTATTGCTTTGCCAATGAAGGCATTAGATATGAATGCATGTTATAGATTTGGTATGAGAATGAGTTTGTGAGGGAGATCATCCCAAGGAGTTTATTGTGGCTTTTATCCTAATGGAATGGCAAAGTTATGACAGTCTATGAGGCTGCTGTCCTGCAGACCCTGCATAGTGGGTTGTATGGAAATGCTAGATGGAATTAAGCATTTGGTGATAGGTGTGTTGGAGTCCTCTCACCTTGTGTCTTGAACAATGTGTAGTGTGAGTTAGAACCCTACCTCATGAGAGGTTTTGATCTCTGTCTAAGGAAAATAGTGAGTCTTGAGAGACCTTTGCATGTGAAGTTTTGAACCATGCTTTTACTGTCCTAGATGCTCTGCATTAAATTCACATGACACATTCTCCTATGCCACAACCAACTCTAATCAACTTGAGCAAATAAGCAACATTTACCAGTACCAACCAAGTGGAAGCTATTACCTTTAGTTTGGGTACCGAATACAATCTGTGTTCTGAAGTTTTCAAAGATTTTGCATTTTCCATTCTTGAACTGGAGATCATAGCCTTGGTCCACCAACTATCCAACACTGAGAAGATTGTGCTTCAAACCTTCAACATATAGTACATTACTGGTTTTGTTCCTTCCATCAAAAGAAATAGTTCCTCTTCCTCTGATTCTACCAGCAGAATTATCACCAAATTTTACCACTCCTTCATACCTTTCCAAATCTATGAACTTATTTTTGTCACCTGTCATATGGTGAGAGCAACCACTGTCAATGACCCAGTCATCCTTTTCTTCAATTTACGCAGCCAGAGCTCTTTCTACAGTTTTATGATTGATAGATTCAGAGGACATTGGTTCTTCTTCCTTGATGGCAATAAACACCCAATCACTTCTAGATATGTTTCCTGTCTTTGATTCATCATCTGTAACTCCTTCATTATCATCTTCTTCATGAACATAGTAGCAATTATTTTGGTACCTTGATCTGTTAGGATTTGGTCTTGAAAATCTTACCGGACACTTTGAGGCAAAGTGATGAATCTTATTCCAGTTGAAACACTTAAAAAGCAAATTTCCTTCATATTTACTGGATCCTCTTGGCAATAAGAGCTTCAAGTTGAGCAGTTTCTGCTTCTTCTTCCTCCACATCTTTTCTTGCTTTTTCATACCATGACAGTTTTCTTGATGAATTTTCTCCCGGATCAAACCTTTGTTTACCTTTAACAGAGGCACTAGCTTTGAATGCAGATTCAGTCTTGGGGGGGTCATCTCCAAACTCTGTCATTTCAAATGCAGCCAATTTCCAGCCAATTGATCTCTTGTGACAGTTGTATGGGCTTTGAATTCATCAATGGCAGCAACCTTGATTTTGTAAGAAGCAGGAAGGGATCTGAGAATTTTGCCAACAATCTCATTTTCATCCAAGACTCTAACATTTCTAATTCCACAAACAAGCTCATTTACTCTTGGCATAAAAGTAGTAATATTTTCATCATCTCTCATCTTTAGGTTTTCAAATTTCCCTTTCAGACTTTGTAACCTTGCACATTTGACATACTGGTCTCCTTCATGCAACAGTTCCAATTTTTTCCAAATCTCAAAAGCATTTGGTAGGTCAATAACATTTGAGAGCTTTGAATCAGATAATGTGCTTAGAAGGGCTTCTATAGTCCGCAAATTATTTTCAGCATCTGTGATTTTATTTGTAGCTTTTGGACCACCCTGTGGAGGTACATACTGTGTTGTAACCATGGTCCAGTATGCCATACCCATGCATTGCAAGTGACACTTCATGCGACCTTTCCATAGATTAAAATTTGTTCCATCAAACTTCAGGATATCCTTCTTGTATGATGACTTCCTGGATCTCCTCAAGCGGTTAAGCTCCTTTTAGAGGAACCTGGCTCTAATACCAATTGTTAGACTTAGGGAATACAACTAAGAGGGGGGGTGAATCAATTGTATAAAAATTTCTCTCTTCAAACACTTAAAAACCTTTTAGTGATTAGCAGTATATTAATCATGAATTATATTGCATTCAAATCAAGTGTAGAAACACATCAACACATAAGACATCAAGATCTTGATGTGGAAAAACTAGTTAAGGGAAAAACCACGGGGTGATTAACCCAAGATTGTATTCTCTGTTAGAAGAATAGAAAGAATAAAATGGAACATGCCAATTAGGGCTCACTACCTAAGCACACTGCTCATAAGAGGCTCACTGCCTACAAGAGACACAATGTCTACAAGGAAATAAATATCACATACATGAACTGGAGAATAGCATTTTCACCATGCTTGAATTAGTTCCATTTAAGCCCAATACTTCTGCTCTACCTTTCGCTCTCATCCTCACTACTCCACACTCATCACCATAAGGACAACTTCAAACTGACTTCACAATCCCTTATTTATACAAAGCATCAACTTAGGAATGATCATCTAAGTCGGCAAACATTCACAAGATTGTCTGCTAGATGGATAACTCATCCGGTCAGCCTGTTTCAAGAGGAACATCATCATCTGGAGGTTATTCTTCAATTGCGGGCTCCAACTTCAATGTGAATCACCAATACGGGCTGGACACAATCCAAAGATCTTTACAAGAAATCCTGACTCACCAAGAGCATCTGCACTTTATCTGTTTATTGAAAACCATCTCTTCTTCATCTGAAACCTCGAGAACACGATCTGTCATTACTGTCATAGAAGAATACATGCTTCTGGACCTTCAAACTATGAACTAATCTAGATAACACTCCATAGAGACTTCCTTAGCACTCCCTCAAATCTGCAGAGTAGGATCTTTCATTTCTAGATCTCACTAGACCTATCTATATTACTCTGTCACCACTAAACATCTGTCAGAACCAGTTTTACTTGAACCGCCACACCTTCTTCAGATCTTCATGTGGACCTCTGCAATCTCTACTGGACCACCTTAAGACACATATCTACAAACCCTTTAATCTACATCCTCTGATCTTCATCCTATCTTGGACTTTTACCTTACTGTCATCACTGTTCTTCACTATTCCTGATTGAGACTAATTTTCTCAATATCCTTAGCTCACAGCTCATCCAGTCCTTATCATTAGTGCAACATGAGTATGTTGACATCAATGACAACACCAGTTAGACCCATACTTGCAACAATACTCCACCTTGGGTCACCCAAATAATCCTTTTTCAAAGATGCTTCATGACACATGTCTTCACCTGTCTTACATGCTTCTATTTCTGACTCTTACATGTCATAGATTCGTCATAGGAATCCATCATAACCATTTTGGTCAAACATTCCCTTACACAACATGAAAGATACTAACACATGGAAAAATACTCCTACCACAAAGTGGGATGCCTATCTTCTCATGTGAGGACAAAATTACAATTTGTCATCTTCCATGTAGGATGACATATCACCGTGCCACATCCCACAACATGACAATATGGAATTTACAATTTATTTACAACGTATGCAATTAATTAATATATACAAACATAAATAATGCAAGGAATTACCAAGGTTGGGACACCATAATTCCCAACATTCTCCCACTTGTTGAACACCTTGTAAGAGCCAATAGAATAACATGATTGAACTACTATAGGCCAAGAGGCCCATAGACTCTGAACACCATCTGAACTTCTCTGTGCCCACTGGTTTTGTCAATGCATCTGCAACATTCTTCAAAGTATCTACCTTCTCCAAATTTACCTTTCCATCCTCAACCATGTCTTGCATGAAGTGAAACTGAACATCAATGTGCTTTGTTCTAGCATGGAAAGTTTGATTCTTTGCAAGGCAAATTACACTCTAACTGTCACAACTGATCATGATCTGACCTGCATCAACACCAATATCTGAACACAATCTCTTAATTCAAATGGTTTCCTTACAAGCATGAGTTGCTACCATATACTCAGCTTCTGTCATGGACAAAACAACAACAGATTGCCACTTACTCATCCAACTAATAGCACCACCAAATAGTGTAAACACATAAGCACTGGTGGATCTCCTGCTGTCAATGTCACCTACCCAATCTAAATCCACAAATCCATGAATATCAATAGAATGTGGTGGTCCTGTAACATTACCATGATAGCATATGGAATAGTCAGAAGTACCCTTCAAATATCTGAACACTCACTTAACTGCATTCCAATGAGCTCATCCAGGATTAGCCATAAATCAACTAAGGACTCCCACTACTTGGGCAATGTCTGGTCTTGTATAGACCATAGCATAAATCAAACTACCAACAGCACTAGCATAAGGTACTCTTCTCATGTCTTCCACCTCACTAGGAGATTGTGGACAATCCTCAATAGACAACTTTGTCCCCAAAGAAACGGGAACACACAATGGTCTACAATCTGCCATCCTGAACCTGTCCAACACGATCTTCACATACTTACTCTGGCTTAACCAAAGTTTTCTATTGGTTTTGTCTCTTTTGATGTATGTTCCTAGAATGTACTTGGCTACCCCTAAATCTTTCATTTCAAACTATGCTGACAACTGAGATTTAAAATTAGAAATCATATTCTTACCCTTCCCAATGAGCAACATATCATCAACATATAGTGCAACAATGAGAAGACGATCACCATCAAACTTATAATATACATAGTGATCTGATTTTGATCTCACAAATGCAATAGACAACACAAAGGCATCAAAATTCAAGTACCATCTTCTAGGGGATTGCTTCAAACCATAAAAAGACTTCTTAAGTTTGCAAACCAAATTTTCTTTACCTTTCACCATGTAATGCTCTGGCTATGACATGTAGATTTCTTCCTCCAAATCACCATGAAGGAAAGTTGTTTTCACATCCATCTATTCTACTTCTAAGTCATAAGCTACTGCAAGAGACAACAAGAATTGAATGGATGTTAGCTTTGTAATGGGAGAGAAGATCTCACCATAATCTATACCCTCCACTTGTGAATACCCCTTCGCAACCAATCTAGCCTTATACTTCTCAACACTGCCATCTGCACCAAATTTCTTCTTGAACACCTATTTGTATCTGATGGGTTTCCATCCAAGAGGTAAAGGCACCAAGTCCCAAGTTTGATTCTTTTCCAAAGAAGCCATTACATCTTCTATGGCCTCCTTCTAGGAACCTACATCTTTCATGTCCATAGCCTTTGATATAGTTCTAGGTTCATCACTATTAGTTAGAAAAGAAAAAGCAAAACTAGAATCAAGCAATGTAAAACTAAACCTTTCAAGTTTCTTTCTTATCCGTGTAGACCTCCTCAAGAGCTAAGGTTGAGTGATGCAGAGTGGCACAAGGGAAGCAATAAAACAAGGTTTACTATTCTCCTTTGCCCACTCACCCACTTCACCTAGCCTTCAACCAACCAAAGGTACATCCAAGGGTATGTGAAGGGTTTGATATTTAGGCTATGACTCAACCCTCAAGGCTTCTTCCACACCTTAAGATAGGTCAATAAACACTTTCCTTGTAGTTGGTTTGATTCCCAACTTCCTATAACTCTCCAACCTCTACTTTGACTAGTAAGGCTACTAGCCCTCCAAACCTAGTTTTCTCCACACAACATGACAAAACCCCAAGTGACCAGGCAAGTAAATGAGAGATTTGGATACCCTTTAAGGGACTCTCTCAAACTTCCAAACCTCTAGTTCCCACTCTACTCCAGCAATTCAGAACACCTACTAGGTCTCTAGGCCTAATTAATCAGTTTAAGGCTAGGTTACAAAGCAAGTGGTCAAATTTGGGTTCATAGATTAGGGACAAGAATTTGGAACACTTCTACCATGCCCAAATAACTCAAAACCACCATCCATTCACTCACCCTATCAGGATTTTGTCCTTCCTACTCAACTTTCCAAGAGCATCTAGGAATTGTCTCTCTGACATGCCTCCTTGTGGCTCTTCCATGGGCACTTCTTCTTCTTCATATTGATCCTCTTCCTCTGAATCTAAGATGACTTCTGGCTTCTTCTTCTTGTCTTTGTCTTTCTTCAACTTTTCTATCTCAACCTCCACCCTTTTGTTCTTGGCTGCTTGCTCTCTCACTATCTTTGCCAATTCGGCATTAGTCACTCTTGAAGGGACTTCCTCCTCTTCTTCTCTGTCTCCCATCTCTTTGATGGCTCTGATACCACCTGATGCAGAGTGGCACAAGGGAAGCAATAAAACAAGGTTTACTATTCTCCTTTCCCCACTCACCCACTTCACCTAGCCTTCAACCAACCAAAGGTACATCCAAGGTTATGTGAAGGGTTTGATATTCAAGCTATGAATCAACCCTCAAGGCTTCTTCCACACCTTAAGACAGGTCAATAAACACTTTCCTTATAGTTGGTTTGATTCCCAACTTCCTACAACTCTCCAACCTCTACTTTGACTAGTAAGGCTACTAGCCCTCCAAACCTAGTTTTCTCCACACAACTTGACAAAACCCCAAGTGACTAGGCAAGTAAATGATGGATTTGGATACCCTTTAAGGGATTCTCTCAAACTTCCAAATCCTCAATTCCCACTATACTCCAGCAATTCAGAACACCTACTAGGTCTCTAGGCCTAATTGATCAGTTTAGGGCTATGTTACAAAGCAAGTGGTCAAATTTGGGTTCATAGATCAGGGACAAGAATTTGAAACACTTCTACCATGCCCAAATAACTCAAAACCACCATCCATTCACTCACCCTATCAGGGTTTTGTCATCTACAACAGCAAATTACATAAATTTGGTCAAATACATGGTAATACTTGACCTAGGGCATCACTTTAAAAATTGAAAACAATCTTTCCCAGCCAAATGCTTCTTGAATCATGCAATGTACAACCCTAGCCTACATTTCACCAATTTTCAAGAGATTTTGCCAGTTGGAATGCATTCTAGGGCCGGATTTATGTGACAAACCCTAGAAAATAGGGTTTTAGACCAGTTTTGAAACAAAATGCAATAACTTTTCACTCTGACCACTTCAAGACCTCAAACCTATTACATTCGAACCCTGACTCTATCTAGTTTCAGAAAAACAACATTTGCTCACTTGGACAATCCGTACAGGCCATACACAGCAAGAAAAATAGGGAAAAATTGACTATTTTTATTGTTTCAATGCCCAAAACTCCATACAGGAACTTCTCTGCTGTACAAGAGTGAGAAAACAACATTATAAATTGATCCAAGTCAGTGTACAACTTCCCCAAATAGTTTCAACTGCCAAAATGGAGTTGCAACTAGTCAATGTGTCATTGACACTATTGACAACACTAGACACTATGGCATTTTGCTTTAGCACAAAGACACTGATTGGTTTCACTTGTCCAATGGAGTCTTAACAACTATCCTATTCTCCTAAACATGACAAAACACAAAACTAGCCAATAGACTCAAAGAAAACATCATTAGACCTACTAGGCCTAATTGACTCAACAAGGGTCCAGATGGACTAAGCATGATTGAGGTTTATATGATTACTCCAATCATCTTGACCATACAGAGTGGACCATACAATCATGGCTAAAGGCCTTATTACAAACATACATTGAACAAAACCATAACTTATCAAAAATGCATCCAAATGCTTGAGGTGTCAAACTACTCCTAGGTGCCCTGCACCATTGAGGTTCATCTTCTTCATCTAAGCTTTCAGAGCTGCTAGAGCTCTCCTTATAACCAAGTCCAACATTGTCTTTCTATTTAGTCTTCTCAGGGGTAGCAGGAAACTAAACAACATCCTCTCTCTTTTATTTTTCTTCTAGCTGTAAAATAATGGAAGAAGGTGTAAGCTCTTTAAAGATGCCACTTCTGCTATACAACACTTTTTCAGCCACAAGGTCCTAAAGCTTGTATCGTTACACACTGACACCATAGCCAATGAAGATACACTTAATAGCCTTATTCTCCAATTTTGACCACTTCTCCCTAGGCACATGTGCATATGCCTCACAACCAAAAACACGAAGATGCCTTATTCTCCACTAAGCATACTCCTAGCCTTCTCCATCAGTGTCCTGTTCATCCTTTCTGCAACTCCATTTTGCTACAGGGTGTATGGAGTTGTCTTATGTCTTTCAATCCCAAGTTCCTTGCAATATTTATCAAATTAAATAGAACAAACCTCACCACTATTGTCAGTTCTCAAACACTTAATCCTTTTACCAGTCTGATTTTTAGCAAAGGCCTTAAACTCCTTAAATTTACTATAGACTTCAAATTTTCTTCTAAGAAAATAAATCTATGTCCTACTGTAATTATCTATGAAAGATACAAAATATACAGATTTTGATAACAAAGGAATATTAATAGGACCAAATACATCAGAATGAACAAGGTCCAACACACCAGAAGACTTGTGAGAACTCGAATAAAACTAAACATGGTTTTATTTCCCATAAATGCAATATTTGCAAAATTCAAAATCAAGATTACAATCATCTAACCCCTCAATGAGGTTTTTATTTTTTAGGGTATGTAAACCCTTCTCACCAATGTGGCTAAATCTCTAATGCCATACATTATCTTTTCAGCAGGAAATTTAACTTCTAAGACATGATTACAAACATCAGAACTAGAAACAATAGATCTCTTAAGTGCTCGTTCGGATGGTGGGGATGAAGTGATTGGTGCCCTCTTCCTTGAATCAGAAGAACTATTACATTGTGAAATGCATGCCTCTAGCTGAAATAGAGTACCTCTCCTAGTACCCTTAGTAAGCATCATAGCTCCTCTAGTCATCTTGCATCCTTCTTTCAAAAAGACAATCTACACACCTGCATCATTCAAACTACTTACAAAAAGCAAGTTCCGTGCTAAGCCTAGGATATGTATAACCCCAAAGATCTACTTCACTCTACCATTAGGGAATCATATAGAGACTCTTCCACGACCAACAATCTTTAGATGAGAGTCGTCACCCAAGTACACTTTTCCACCATCAAACTCCTCATACTTAGTGAACCAGTATCGATGCGAGGTCATCTGGAATGATGTACCATGGTGAATCAGCCAGACATCATCAGATGCATGGGTTGCTAGGGCTACGATGAAAGCATCACCATCATCTTGTGATTTGTTAGAATCTGAATCTGGGGTCTTCTTCTTCTTTTTCTTTTCTTCTTTGCATTCCTTTTAGATATGCCCAGATTTACCATAGTTCCAAAAAATAGCATTGGACTTTCCAAGAGATTTGGATCTACCCTTCTTAGCTTTCTTGTCCTTCTTTTTCCCTTTCTCCTTGGGTCTTCCACAAACTGCAAGAGCCTCTTTGGCTGCATCAAAAGACTTTCTCTATATCTCTTCGGTAATAGCAAAGAAACCACTTCATCCATTTTAAATGTGGATGTGGTGCTTTCAATAGCCATGACAAGGTGATCCCACAAGTCTGGCGAAGAACAAAGCAAGTGTTACAAGGTGTGACCCCTGGTCTTCTTGTTTAGCACTGCGCTGCGGTGGTTTCTGACAAGGGCTTAACCGCCTCTCATGCTTGTTAAGTCAAGTGGTTGTATCAAGCATTAACAAGTCAATCTTTTGGTGCAATGGCATCTAACAGTTGGTATTAGAGTTGAGGTCACAGGTTTAAACCCTGCGCTTGCGTTGGGGGGGATTGTTGCAAGGTGTGACCCTTGGTCTTCTTGTTTAGCGCTATGCTGTGATGGTTTGTGACAAGGGCTTAACTGCCTCCCATGCTTGTTAAGTCAAGTGGTTGTATCAGGCATTAACAGGTTGATCTTTTGGTGCAACGACATCTAACAGCAAGGTCATACACCGATCCTCCTCCTCCATCTTAACACCAATAGATGTTAATTATGCAACTAGCATGTTAAAAACATTCATATGTTTAGCAATGAATCCTTCATCCTCCATTCGAAGAGAATACAACTTTTTTCTCAAAAAAAAAGTTTATTAACTAGGGATTTGGCTTGATACACATCTCCCAACTTCTTCCAAAGCAAGGTTGCAATTTTCTCCTCATGGACATTTAACAACACAGAATTAGCAAGACTAAGTATTATGAGACCTTAGCCTTTCAATCCTTTCGATCCCACTCATCTTGTGACATTGCAGCTGGTTTAGTTCCATTAACACTTTCCCAAAGGTCTCAGTCAACAAGCATGTCTTCCATCTTGAGCTTCCACAACTCAAAATTAGTGCCATTGAATTTCTCCACTTCAAATTTTCTTGATGTACTTTCCATCTCCTTGCTGCAATAGAATTTATAATACTCTAAACAGACTCCCACTCAACTTAAGATCAGCTCAAAAAACACCTACCCAACAGCTAAGACCAAAACTGGCCAAGCTCTGATACCAACTGAAAGGAAGCTAGGTGTAAGGAAATTGCTTCCTACACTAATTTAATGAGGAGAGGGCTATGCAAATTCAAATTAATCCTTGATATTGTAGCAATACACAAGAACTAGAAAGAAGACAAAACAAGAGAGACAAAGATTTATAGTGGGGAAAACCCTTATTGGGTGAAAAACCCCACACTCAGAAACCTACACAATGTATTAACAAATCTGAAAGTTGTTTACAATACACTTGCAATGCAAGCTTCAATGGTCTTTGACACTCATATCTGGAGTCAATCTAGTGGCATAACAGTACCTGTAAACCTATGATACAATTCCCTCTCCAAGCACCTGTTTATATAGAAAATACAAGGCAATATTGGACCTATCTTGGGATGGGCGTCCAACTTGGCCTCATGGCCCAAAACCCACACCTAAAGACAATTGGTCAACATTGTAGAATGTGTCTAACACTTGTCCACAACTCCCATCCCAAAGAGATCACCTATTCCCAAAATGGGCTATGACAGATGCTCTTACGACACTTACGATCGTCATAGAATCTATCATAGCAGTTACAACTTACAGCTGTAAGAGAATTTGTCATACATAGGCTATAAATAGCCTATTCTCTTACAACATATCATTGTCCACCTTGGGACACCCAAATAAGCCTTCTTCAAATATGCTTCATGATACATGTCTTCACTTGTCTTACATGCTTCTATTTCTGACTCTTACATGTCATAGATTCGTCATAGGAATCCGTCATAATCGTTTTGGTCAAACATTCCCATAAACAACATGAAAGATTCTGACACATGGAAAAATGCTCCTACCAAAAAGTGGGATGCCTATCTCCTCATGTGAGGACAAAATTATAAGTTGTCATCTTCCATGTAGGATGACATGTCGTCATGCCACATCCCACAACATGACAATATGGAATTTACAATTTATTTACAACATAGGCAATTAATTAATATATAAAACATAAATAATGCAAGGAATTACCAAGGTTGAGACACCTTAATTCCCAACACAGGCATAGAAAGAGCTAAAAGTGAAGCTTGGTCATCAAATGTGCAAGAAAGAGCATCCGCCACAATATTGTCCTTACCCTTCTTGTAATTGATCTCATAGTCATAACCCATGAGTTTTCTAACCCATTCTATTGTGCTAGGGAGGAGACCCATTGTTCTAGGAAATATTTTAGACTCTGGTGATCAGTCTTGATGCAGAAATGTTTCCCTAGTAGGTATGGCCGCCACTTCTATACTGCATGCAAAATAGCCATCATTTCCTTCTCATATGTAGAGAGTACTAAATTCTTACCAGAAAGGGCTTTGCTGGTGAATGCAATGGGATGTTCATCTTGAAGGAGAACAACACCAAGTCTTTTGTCATAAGCATCACTCTCAATAGTGAAAGTGTTGGAAAAATATGGCATAACTAGAACAGGTGTACTACACATAGCTTGTTTTTGTTTTTCAAATGCACACTCAGCAACATGTGTCCATATAAAAGTATCCTTTTTCAACATAGCTAGTAATGGAGCTGCAATCTTCCTATAATCCTTGACAAACTTGTGATAGTAGCTAGTCAGTCCCAAAAACCATGGAGGCTCTTGAGTGTCTGAGGATGCCGACAATTTTTCATGGCTTCTATTTTGGCAGGATCCACTCGAACCACTTGGGCTAAAACAATATGCCCGAGATACTCCATTCCTCCTAGCCAAAAACACATTTAGACTATTTTGCATAGAGATGATGATCAAAGAGAAGTTGTAGTAAAAGATCTAGATGTTGGAGATGCTCAGCCCATGTTTTACTATAGATGAGGATATCATCAAAGAAGACTAGAATGAATTTCTGCAAGTAGGGCTAGAATATTTTATTCATCAATGCCTGGAATGTTGACAGAGTATTAGTGAGGCCAAAGGGCATGACCAAAAACTCATAGTGGCCATCATGTGTGTAGAAAGCCATTTTAGGGATATCATCCTCATGAACTTGAATTTGGTGATACCCAGAACAAACATCCAACTTGGAGAAAAAATGAGCACCATGAAGCTCATCAAAAAAAGAATTAGAAACTTATCCTTGATTGTGATGTGATTAAGTGCTTGGAAGTCAATGCAGAGGTGCCATGATCCATATTTTTTTTGGACAAGGAGAACTGGTGAAGAAAAGGAACTAGTACTACGGTGAATAATACCTTGCTTCAGTAAGTCCCAAATGAGCATCTCAATCTTTATCTTTTGGTGAAATAGGTAGTGGTAGGGCCTAATGTTGGGAGGAAAGCTTCTAGGAAGGAACTAAATATGGTGGTCCTCTAGTCATGAAGGTGGCAATCTGACTAGTTCAGCAAAGACACATGCATATCTATCCAAAATTCATTGTAGATCTAAAGGAGTAGTGGAGACCATTGATGGTTGCATCTGAATGGAGTGGAGCCGAGTGATGACACCATGTGAATTCTTCTTAAGGAGCTTTTCCATGCGATGTGAACTAATGATGCTGAGAGACCTTGGTTGTAAGCCCTTCAATGTGTGTTTTTTCCCATTGTCTGAAAACTGCATCCAAAGTACAGCAAAATCCCATAAGATGGGTCCAAGTGTGCGTAAGCATTGAGCATCCAAAACCACATCACATCTGCCTAAGGGCAAGGAAAACATGTTGGAGCATAGGTTATAATCTCCAGTAGAGATATGGACATTGCAACACTTCCCTTTACAAGGTAATGTGCCCCCATTGGCAATCATGACTTCAAAGCTGGAGCAAGGATGGAAAAAACAATCGGCCTGTTTGGCGATCTGAAGGTCAATGAAGTTATGAGTGCTACTAGAATCAATGAGTCTTGTAAGATGGAGCTTCTTGAAATAACCCTTAACCCACCTGGTTTGTTGGGTGGTGACTCCTGCTAAAGCATGGAGAGAGATCTCTGGGTGGTCTTCTTGAGAAGTAGGGTCAACAGGCGGCTGCTAAGTTTTGACCGGATCATCTACTGTATCCTGAGCATCTTCATAAACTTTAGTTGCAGGCAGAGAATCCACATCCAAGAGATAGCACTTTTGCTCACCACATCTATGTACCCAAGTGAATTTCTCATCACAATTATAACAAAGCCCTTTTTCTCTACGTGCCCACATCTCTGCTTTAGTCAAATGCTTGATAGGAGTTGTTTTAGGAGCTGGCGTGATTAGAGGTCTTTGGGAAATCATGTTTCTGAATGGAACAAAATTGGATTTGGAGCACTGTTGAGCTATGATCTTGTCCTCTACCAACTTCTCCAACCCTAGGGCTTCCATCATTGTGTTGGGACGGAACATTTTAACCTCATATCGGATTGCATCCTTCAGACCACTAACAAAACAATTCCTGAAGAATTCATCAGACAATCCCTCTATTTGATTGGCTAGTTTCTCAAATTCTATTTAATATTCTCTCATAGTGCCAATTTGGTGAAGTTTAGTGAGTGCTCCTATAAAGTCATCAAAACCACTAGGGCCAAATCATTGCAAAATGAGTTTGCAAAAGTATATCCATTTTGGCTCTTCATGAGCCTTGATGTACCAATAGAACCATTGAAGGGCTTCATGTTCCAAATGAAAGGATGCAAGGGGAACTTGGTCGACATCAAAAGTATTATGTAGATTGAAATATTGTTCTGCTCGGTATATCCATCCAGTCAGATCATCACCATTGAAGCGAGGAAACTCAAGCTTCGGCCCACAAAAATTGCTAGAAGAAGAGAACCCAGTGTCTATAGAAGACTTTGGTTGCCATCTATTGTTCATGGCTGAATGCTGAAGATTGAGGCCGAGAATTTTTTCATCCAGATCTTGGAGTTTGGTCTTGAGGGCTACAAGTTCATCCTCCATGATTGTTGCTCCTACACGGGTGACAACCATAACTAGGAGTTTATTTTTGGGGAATGGATAGAAAAATAAAAACATAATTGTATACACCTAAAATTGGCATGACTCTACTTAAATAAATATTTTAAATATTTATTTCATCATTCACATTCTTCTATCAATAAATAAATAAATTCATTTATTTATCTGATTCATTTTCCTCTTAGTTAATTAAATAAACACATTTATCTAATTAATTGAATTCATATACATCACCTTCATTCTTCTAAATAATTAAATAATTGTAATTATTTAATTAAAATCTTTTATTCTTCCAAATTTAAATAAAATGCAAATTTTATTTAAATAAAATCTTAAATATCCACTAAATAAAATATACTTTTATATTTTATTTTATTCTTCAAAAATATCCACAAAATAAAATATATTTCTATATTTTATTTATTCCTCTGAATTATCTACAAAATAATTAAATAAAATCTCTTTAATTAATTATGCATTTATTATCTTCAAAAAATCATTCTTATCTTCTAAAAAATACTTTCCTCTTGTCATACAAAAGCAAAAGTAGTTTTAAAGCAAACTTTCTCTTAAATTAGAAAAATAAATTCTAATTTAAGAAAATAAAATCTCATCCTCATCAAGAGAAGAGTTAACTTCACAAAGCTGCTTTTCGAATGACACATGTCTTTCTCCCATTTGTTGCACGTTCCTCAACAATCCTCCTCCGTTGATCTCCCCTTTTATCCTCAACCATTGATCTTCTTCTACACATCTCTATAAATACAACACTATTCTTCTCTTCATTTCAGATATATCGATCATTGTGTAAACTTATGCTGCAGAGATACTAGTGCGCCTTTGGCACCCCCATTTCCTTAAGCACCTCATATCCATTTGTTAGTGTGCTTGGAGCTCATCTTCAAACACATGAATATCATAGCCATTCTGTCTTTGTCATCTTCAACAAGCAAGAGAGTAAAACACTTCTGAGGGCTTCACCATCAAGATCAAGAACAGATAGGCGAGCAATAGAAAACGATAGGTAAAGAGGTTGTAAGTATATCATTTATGCTTGTTTTAATCTTCTTTGCTTTCAACTTCCATTGATGTTTGGGTTTTGTTTTCATTGATTGGATTAACCTATTTTCCCCCTCACATGTTGGCACCGACCATGGGGTCCTTGCCCGTAATACTAATAAAAAAAAAATCAGTGTTTTTAAGTGACAGGTCCGTACAGGTGATGAAGCAGGTTTCTAATAGAGGCATATGGCGCATATAACTTCCAAAACAATGCATTTACCTTCCAAGTTGGCGCATTTGATCATTCGGTGCATTTGACTCCAAAAGTGATGCATTTACCTCACAAATCGATGCATCCAACCTTTCAGCGCATTTGACCCCCGCAACGACGCATCTGACCCCTATTTTGGCACCTGTGTTTGAGTTGCGCATTTACTTTGTCTTTTGGTGCATCTGCACTGTAAAATGATGCATCTGTCATAGTCATGCATATACCTCTAGTTTTTGTGCATTTACCTTCTATTGTTGCACTTTTTTACAACACTGCATACAAGCCCTATTTCTGCGCATTTAGGCTGCAGTGCGGTGCATTTGATTCTGCTTGCTATTTTTAGGGTTTCTGATTTTATGCGTTGGATCTAATAGTTATTTTACAGGGTTAATAGTTGGATTAGGTTATTTAGATGCTTTGCCTAGTTCATTTAGACTAATTAGGGGAGAAGTAAGCAAGTGCATTTCATACAAACTTCACATAGTTCATAACTAGGAAGAAAGTAACTGGACCCAAATTGCTATCTTTGCATTGTTCATTTATTTTCCTAGATTAGACCACTACTATCTTTACAAACAGGAAATTGAACATTGCTATGTCTTAATCACTTTTAAGTTAACAAATGGGAAAATAAACAATTCTATGATCTAAACACTTCTAAGTTAACAATCGTGTGAGTGCACAAGTAGATTAGCTCATTTAGTTTTTCTATTTTTAATTAGGTTGGATTAACCATTGTACTCTGTGCTTGCGAATGACAATAGGCATATGCTCTCCCCTTAACTGGGTGATCAAAGTGCTAGACTTGTCATTCTATTTGTCAAACCTTTAGGGGGGCCTGCCCTTGGATGCATGCTTGTCCAAGTGGGAATGACCCTGAGTGGTAACAGGCTAAAGCCAAGCCCTACCAAGCCACTTAAAATAAATTGTGCTTGAGGTGAAAACCTCAAGCAACAAGTGTTGCTGTGTTACACCGACGGCCAACCTCCCCCAAATCCCTCATAGGCATAACCCTTTGAGGCTGGGAGACTCCATAATGGAGAGTAGTGCCGCCTCATGTGTAACCACTCGAACGGTTGCCCTAACTAAGAACCAATTGTATAGCAAGACAAAAACCCCTATTTGTTGATGCAAAGGGCAGAGCCCTTGAAGTGGCCTCGATTCAAGTGACTCTTAGTAGAGGTAGCAGGGACAATCCTAAGGTTTGGTGGGGGTATGAGCCTAAGGAAACCTAGATCTGGTATGCATGAGAAGTGAGTGCTGTGGAGGGGAGCCAGTGCTACCAGATCCTGGAGCTACATGCTTTGAGTGGTATAGCTAGAGGATTTAATGAATATTGTCATATCTAGCCTAGGTTGTACTTGTTTTGAGTCAAAATAGTCCAAAAAAATACAAAAACATATATATAAAAGATAAAAATCATGAAAAAATTCTGTGTTTGCTATGTTTTTGCCATAATTAAACATCAGACTGTTCAGAAACACCAAGTTTTTCAAACCAAAAATAGAAAAATCCTAAAAACATTCCAAAATTCTGAGAAAACAAGACAAAAGCCAGAGTTGCACATTTTCCACGACCTGTGGTGCATCTGATTTGACTTTCAGTGCATCTGAACTCTGTTGTGGCACATTTGCCCATATTGTGCATTTGACTTGACTTTTTGTGCATTTAACATCTGTTGTGGTGCATTTAAAGCCTTGCTAGTGTTGCGCATTTGAACTAACTTATTGCGCATTTACTCTGAGTGCTAGCGCATCTAACTTATGTGGTTGCACATTTAAACTGCTGTGCATTTAAACCTGAGAGCAAAATTTAGTACCTTCCAAGAGAAAAAATGTCAAAAACTTTTCAAAAACTATCTTCAAAACCTGTATCAGTTTTTCAAAATCTGATTGAGACCTTGCAAATCAACCATTTCTCCTTCTTGTTCACACCATAGCTACTTGCTCATCCAAAATCTTGCCAATTTCTTCCAAATTTCCAAGAAGGCTATAACTAAATTATTCTTGATCAAATTCAAACCTCAAGCAAAAACCTAGTGAAGTCTCTGATATCAAGGGTTACTTACCCTTTCCTCTAGGAACTCCACTAGGGGGTTGTACAAGACTAGTCAGCATCAAGTATATGGATTTCTAACATCCTTACTTAGACTATTGCTTTTGTATGCCCCACTTTGTTTGACACCACCTAGATCTAAGAAGAACCTTGCTAAAACCTTATTTCATTCTAGCACCTTGCTCAAAATCTGATTTCATTCCATCTCCCTAAAACCTTGCATGGTCTTAACAAGATCATAAAAATAAAAACAACTAGAAATGGCAGAGAAAAGTGTTCTCAATGGTCAGGAAAGTGACGAAGAAATTTCCATGGAAGAGATCCTTCAAATGCAACATAATCCAAAATTTCAACGCCTACTAGAAAAAGTGCTTGCCCAAGACCCAACAAAATTCTTTTTACATTAGCAAGTCTAAGAGTCAAACTCCCTAAAGGTTATGACATGGAGACTCTCAAAGAAACTAATGAAGGAAGAATCCTTGAAGGAAGTAGACATGATGAAAAACCTATGGATAAGAGCGAAGCAACAATTGACTCCTTGGACACCCTAAGTCTAATGAACCAAAAATATGAAGATCTCCAACAACAAATTTCAGACATGAAAATGGGAACATTGACAAGACATTACACCCTAGAGGATATTTCACCATATCCTTTTGATAGGACATTGGTCATGATACCTTTCCCCTCAAAATTTGAGGTACCTAAGTTTGACAAATATTGAGGAAAGGGTGACCCAAGGGATCACATCAGAGAATTCAACGCTACTTGTCTCGAGGTCGCACATAAAGACACCTACCTTATGCGACTCTTTCCACAAAGCCTAGGTGGGCAAGCCATGGAGTGGTTCTCTAGACTACCACCCGGTATTAAAACCTTCAATGAGCTTGTAGACAAATTTGTCACCCACTTTCTTACAATATTGAGCATGACACCTCAATATTGGATCTTTGTAACACCAAACAAAAAGGAGGAGAATCTTTCACTACCTTCTTACAGAGATGGAGACAACTGGCAAGCAAGTGTCAACACCAAATGCTAGAGAGACAAATACTAGAAATGTTCGTCCACAACTTGCAAATGGACCTAAGCTACCAAATCCAAATCCAATGTCCTACTTCTTTTAGCAAGGTCATTGAGATGGGCCTCATCATAGAAAAAACCCTAATCATGAAAGGTCAAATCAAGCTCTATAAGGCACTCCTAATACCAACACCAACAATGACAAACCTAGATTCTGGATGAAAAACAAGAATGTTGTGAATGACGGGGTGGTGGATGCCAAAAATGTGGCACCTAAGCAACCAATTTTCAACCTATCAACACCTCAAAATAACCCCCCGCAAAACAAACCAAGAAATACCGAATCTAGGTTTACCAACTTTCAGCCTAGGAGAAAGTTCACACCTTTGGATGAGTCACTAGAAACTGCCCTACAGAAGCTAATTGCCAACAATCTCATAACACTTCCCTCAACATGAGAGTATGAACCAAAGGTCAAACCCCATTGGTGGAACGACAATGAGTTCTACGAATACCACCGAAACAGGGGGCACAAGACAAATGATTGTATTGCACTCAAACATATAATCCAAGACTTAATAGAGAAAAACAAAATATCTGTTAATGGACAATCTCATGGACATACTTCCAATAGCAATCATCAGGCATTCAAGGATCCTCTTCCTAACTACGAGCAGGGAGGACCTTCAAACGTAAATAATAGTGGCTCTAACAACGCAAACTACACAAATGTCAGCTTCAACTATGTTGTTAACCATATCTTAGAAAGTGATTCACACATCAATGTGATCACTATCAACAAGGATCTGGATTGCAATGTTACTACCCGTAGTAACAGGGTCACCCTTAGAGGAGCTTCTACTCCTCCGTCTAGTCAATACAATATCATGGATCAACTCCACAAAACACTTGCACACATCTCCATGTTGGAACTTCTGTGTATGTCTCCTTCTCATAGGTCTATACTTGACAAAGCCTTAGCAGAAGCCTCCGTTCCCATGAACCTAGCTGAAGAACAATTCCAAACTATGGTCAGTCACATCACCTCACCGTACTCCCTATCATTCACTGAGAAGGATGATATGTCTATCACTCAACCCCATAACGCCTCCCTTCACATTGAAGCTTTCATACACAAGCATAAGATCAAAAGAGTCCTAATCGATGGAGGGCCTGGTTTGAATATCTGCACATTGAAGCTAATCCTTACATTGGGGTTTTTAGAGAAGGCTATAGATCCAAAAAGAAAAATCACCATTAAATTCTATGATGAGGAGGAAAGAACGTCTAAAGGAATTGTTACCCTACCAATCAAGGTGGGCCCCGTAGTAAAAGATGTAGCTTGTCAATTCCTTGACATTGAGCTAGCATAAAACATTCTTCTTGGGTGACCATGGATCCATGCTTTGAAAGAAGTACCTTCCATATACCAGAAATGTATCAAGTTCCCACATGAAGGTCAAGAGATCACCATCCAAGGTGACCCTAACCCCTTTCAATACTACAACTCTATTCAGCCAAAACCAGAAGTTGTAATCCCCACCAACTGTGCTTCTGCCGCCTCTTCATCTCGTATAGATCCAACTACACTTGCTTCCTCTTTAGGAGCATCTCAACCTAAACTCCAACTCAAAGATAAAGGCCTGGGTGAGTACACAGTCTCCCAATCCCTCTATTTGGCACAACTACCTCTATCTCCTAGATCCTATGGGAGACCCATCCTAAGGACACCCAAAGTCAAGAGAACCACCAAAGGACCATTTGTGAAATGGGGAAGCCTAGAAGATGAAAGTGATGAAAAAGACATCCTACAGTGGCTATACAAAGATGAAGGTAGTTCCTCAACACAACATAACTATCCCATTATACAAATGGCACAATATGGCCAAGGCTTTCAAATGCTATAGAGAATGGGGTATGAAGGACACGGTCCACTTGGTTCAAGAGAGGATGGTATCACTGAACCCATCCAACCTCATACCTTAATAGCTCGAGACACTATAGGGCTAGGGTACACTGGAGCATCAAGAAACAACAGAACCAACAAGAACAAAGGCAAACAACTAGAAGCATCCACTAGTAAACTGGTTGAACAAATTCAGTGAATGCAACTAGGGAGCGAAACTGATTCTAATGAGTATGAATGGGATAGCCTCTCTGAGATGTCTTGTGATGAAAAGGATATTGACGTTGTCCACGAGTACGACCCAACCCATGACAACAAGGGACAAGGTCCAAGGGCTAGGTGATTAGAGTCTAACCCGCATATCAACAATAGTGAAAATCGTGAGGAAGGAATGTTTCTCCCCTTGACGGACCCACTAATAGAGAGTACCAGTGCGGACTTTGTCCGCTCCTTCAATAAATCTGTCCTAACAATTAATGCCATTGAACCAGACCAACCTAGTGATCCCTTACCTTTGGTACACCCTGAACTTATAGACTGGGACCTAGAAGGTACAACCCCTAAACTAGACACCTTCAAGAACGATGACGCCATCATCGATTACCTTGAACTGAGAGATTACATACCTACAGGAGACCACAGAGCTAGCTATGCTATTGAACTCAACAAGAAGGCCTATTTTGGAGAGAGAGCCAAGCCTTTCAATCATAAAAACATCAAAATAAAAGAACAATCTAACAATGAAAACTGCTCCGTAGCAGTGTTAGATCATCAAAAAAGTAAAAATAAAGACGTATCCAATGGTGAAAACCTCTCTAAGGTGCCGAAGGATGGAAAGCTTGACCCTTTCCCCAATCTTACACATCAGGAGAGATCGTCGATCTTGATAGAACTGGCAGAAGCAATCAATGTCAACACAGGTGATAATCCCAGAATGGTCCACATGGCAAAGGCTCTAACAGAACATGAAAAACTAGCATTTACAGATTTCTTCAAAAGAAAATAGATCAACTTTGCATGGACCTACGCTGACATGCCAGGGATAGATCCAAATCTTATCATGCATCATTTATCTCTAGCTTCGGGAGCTAAACCAGTCAAACAAAAACTCAGAAAGATGCATCCGCATGTGGCCCTCATGGTGAAAGAAGAGCTAAAGAAACTCTTAGATGTTAGATTATCAAGCCTATAGACTATCCTAAATGGGTTTCGAATATAGTACCAGTGGCTAAACTAGATGGAAAGGTTAGAATATGCAATGATTTTAGAGACTTGAACAAGGCTTGTCCCAAAGATGACTTCCCCCTACCCAACATAGACATGATTATCGATCTTACGGCAGGGCACACTATGCTGTCACTCATGGATGGTTTCTCAGGATATAACCAGATAAAGATCGCACCTAAGGACCAACACAAAACTACATTTACATGTCCTTTGGGCACCTACTATTGGTGTGTCATGCCATTTGGTCTGAAAAATGTTGGCGCAACATATCAGAGAGCCATAACTACAATCTTCCATGACATGATGCACACTATAATGGAAGACTACATCAATGATATTCTAGCAAAATCACTGACAAGAGAGGGACATCTAGCAGTATTAGACAAGATCTTCAATAGGTTGGAACAGTTTAATGTATGCCTCAATCCCAAGAAGTGTGTGTTCGGAGTTACATCAAGAAAGTTACTGGGATACATAGTTTATGCTAATGGTATCGAAGTTGATCTAGCCAAGGTGAAGGCCATAATGGAGATGCCACCTCCTAAGAACTTGACTTAGCTAAGATCCCTACAAGGCAAACTGCAGTCTATTAGAAGGTTCATCTCTCAACTGGCAGACAAGTGCCACCCATTCTCTCACCTTCTACACAAGAATGTACCCTTCAAATGGAACGAGTCATGTGAACAGGCATTCCAATAGTTAAAGGAATACGTCATGAAGCCACTGGTATTAATGCCACCCATTCAAGGCAAGCCTCTATTACTATACATCTCAGCTACACCAACAGCTCTGGGAGCTCTCCTTGCGCAACAAAACTATGATGGGAAAGAACAGGCAATCTACTACATTAGTTAAACACTTGTTGGATATGAATTGCAATACATGCCCATTAAAAGAACATGTCTAGTTGTAGTCTTCGCCTCGCAAAAATGGAGACATTACATGCTAGCACACTTTGTCAAACTGATAGTAAAAATTGATCCATTGAAATACTTACTCAACAAAGCTGCCTTAATGGGTAGATTATCAAAATGGGTCATGCTTCTCAGCGAGTTTGATATCAAATATGTAGATAGGAAAGCGATCAAAGGACAAGTGCTTGTAGATCAACTAGCAGATGCACCTTTAATGGATGACAACCCCCTAAGCTTCGAATTTCCAGATGAATCTATCTTCCACGTCAACATAGCAAACTGGAAAATCTACTTTGATGGCTCATACACTCAACATGGATCGGAGGCAGGTATCTTATTAATCACACCTAATGGTGACACTATTCCAAAGTCATATAGGTTAATGTTCCCCTGCACTAACAACGTAGCAGAATATGAAGCCCTGGTCATTGATATCAAGCTGGCAGTTGAGTGGAACATCAAGGAACTTCAAGTCTATGGGGACTCACAACTAGTCATCAATCAAGTGAATGACGACTACCAAACGAAGGATGAGAAACTAATTCCTTACAAATGAATGGTAGATGAATTCAAAGAATATTTTGTCAAGATATCTTTTGAACAGATACCAAGGATCAAGAACAAAGCTGTAGACGCAATGGCTACAATCGCATCTCTCCTCGACATTCCAAGTCATCAAACACGTTATGAGTTCTTAGTAGAGCTAGTGTCCTATCCTACTTATGACACCCCAGAATCCCATATCATATGCCACATCGTAGGAGCTAATTCCCCTCTCTATGGTAAAATATTTGCCTATCTAAAAGAAAATACCCTCCCACCTGACCTCTCTAGTAACCAAAAAAGAACCTTCATCCAGCAGGCATCCCGGTATGCCATTGTTGCCAACACCCTATATTGCCAAGGTCTCGATGGTACTCTCCTTAGGTGTCTCGATAGTGAGGAATATCAAACTGCCCTAAGCGAAATACACGATGGTATATGCGAGGCTCACTCTAGTGGCCCTACCCTAGCCAAGAAAC
The DNA here is from genome assembly GCA_027924645.1 of Cunninghamia lanceolata. Classification (NCBI taxonomy): domain Eukaryota; kingdom Viridiplantae; phylum Streptophyta; class Pinopsida; order Cupressales; family Cupressaceae; genus Cunninghamia; species Cunninghamia lanceolata. The sequence goes on from BSBN01000078.1 coordinate 1,071,822, forward strand.
TCATCCGCATGGGGTACTACTGGCCAACTATGGAACAAGACTCCTTTCAATTTGTAAAGAAATATAAAAAGTGCCAAATCCATGGGAACCTAATACATGCACCAGCACAGGAGCTACAACCATTAACAACTCCTTGGCCAATCTGTCAGTGGGGACTCGACTTAGTGGGCAAGATTCACCCTCCTTCTTCAAGTGGCCATAAATTCATTATCACTGCCACAGAGTACTTCATGAAGTGGATTGAAGCCATGCCCTTAGCCAACATCACAGGCAAATAGATTGCCTCATTTATCCTTAACTATATCATTTGTCGTTATGGTGTCCCTTCGTCCATTATCACAAATAACGGACAACCCTTCAAAAACCAAGATGTCAGGGAACTATGCGACAAATTCCATATCCAGCACCGCTTTTCAACCCCTACTATGCACCAGGTAATGACCAAGCTGAGGCATCAAATAAAACCATCCTGAAAATCCTAAAAAAGACTATCAATGATGCTGGTCGTGATTGGCATGTCCAACTAAATCTTGCGCTATGGGACTACTACACAAGCATCCACACACCCATAGGTGCAACACCATACTCCCTAGTATATGGATCTAAAGCTATCTTGCCCATTGAAGTCGAGATCCCATCCTTGCGAGTCTCATTAAAAGGCCTCATATCAGATGAAGAGTACAGAGTGACAAGACTCCAAGAATTAGAACTGCTCCAAGAGAGAAGGCAACAGGCCTTTAACCACTTGAAAGAATATCAACAATGCATGTCTAGAAGCTACAATCACAGAGTAAAGCCCCGAATATTCCAAGTTGGTGACCTAGTCCTAAGAGAAAATCCCAGAAATTAGCAAGATAGAGAAAAGAAAGGAAAGTTTGAACCTAACTAGCTGGGTCCCTATGTCGTCATCACAGCTTATGGATTGGGGGCATATCAATTGGCCACATCTGAAGGTGAACTGTTTGATGATCCTATCAATAGCATGCACCTCTGCAAGTTCTATACCTGAAAACCCCAATGTAAGGGAGTCCTGAAAAAATCCAAAAAAATAAAAAAAGTGATAAAAAAACCGAACAAAAAAAAAAAGAGAAAAATAACAAAAAAAATCGTCCTACGGTGAAAACCTAGCAAACAAGCACCTAGGATAGGTACCATGGTGAAAACCTGGGAAACATGCATCATGTGTACTTTTAGCTTCTCGTGTAAATAAAAGCAAGTGGTAAAAACCTAGTAAACAGGCACTATCTGCAACAAACCATTTCCTCCATCTGTTCTGACTTCATATCTCTTGTGTCCTTCATATCATCTGTCTTGACCTAGTCCTTTGAACCATTGTTGAACTACATCGCCTCTAAGCTATCACGTAGGCAAGGCCATTATTAATGCACCCCTGAGGCTCCTCTCCACTCCATGGTCCCATCTATCCCATACCTCATCCTTCTGTCAATCTGAATCCATGATATTTTCTGCACCACTTTTACCATCGCCTAGGTCTTAGGTCTGCTAGGGTTTACCCTGAACTACTTGCCTCTGCATCGTCATGTAGGCAAGGCCATTTAGCAATGAGCCCCCGAGGCACTAGGTCAGTCCCTTCGGGTCCATCTCTCCATGTCTGTCTATCATCTCACTCATAATAAGCTGATCCTTGTCTCAACTGGGGGCAGCTCCTCGACCTAGTTGTGGATTTGGATTCTTGAATGCCACTGTTCTAAGAGGATACCAATAAAGGATAGTGATACCTTTCACTAGGCAAACAAGTGCAGTAACATTAGAGATTTCCTAAACAACAAGATTCTTGACACACAAACACCAACTTGTCCAAAAATAGAGCACCATACCAAAAACACTAAAACTGATTCTATATCAATTATGGCAAAAGACACATCTAATGCAAGAACGTTTTGTCAACAAGTTAATTTACAAGGTCTTGAATTTTTGTCATTATGTCTTCCTATGCTACTCAAGGATGCCAAAAGCTAGAGATACTATGATGGGGGACATAATCATTTTCTTTGTCTGTTGCTTGTGGATTAAAACTTTAGTAATGTGACGACTTCTGTCTAACGACATGATCAGCAAAAGATCATCAAGGACTCTAAGGTCTGCACATGAAAAGGGACAATCCTTGTCTGTTGAAACACAAGAAGTACTCAAGTCATCTAGATTCAAAATTGACTAGATGCTTGTATCAACTTGCTATATCAAAATCCATGTAAGACATACTCAAGTCATCTCAGTCTAATTATACCTAGATGCTTGTATTTTCTTACAACACTTCAAAAAGTAAAACATACCAAAACGCACCCAATGATGAAAGCAAAAACCTTGCAAAAATCTCAAGATGACAATCCACATCCATATCCATCTCATATCTAGCAAATCCATATCATCCATGCAATAAATAAATCCTACAACATATCAAATGAAAGGTAGTATTTCTTCATCTCTTCTTCCTCCTATATCATCACCTGTGCCGATTGAGTATATTTGGACGTACCAAAAACATAGCATAGAAAGCACATTGCATCACGTGAGATAGTCATTTACATGATCACATCATTCGCATACATAAGAAAGTACATTTTACATCCATATCTCATATCAAAAATCAAAAGCATCATCAACATACATATAGAGCTGCATAAAGTCATATCCATAACATATCACATTTGCATTTTACATATCAAATCATACAAAATCCATCTAGTATGCATCACATAGGCACAACATCATAAGATAGATTGCATCCATATAATATCACTATAGAACACATGAGCATATAGAATATAAATCACTGCATCATCGTATAAAACATCCAAATATGTCCAAATATACAACATATCAAAAATATCTGTCCATATCTCAGAGTCATAAAAGGTATACAAAGTACAACAAAAATGATGATACATGTCTCAAGGAAAAAATAGTGCATAAACAGGCTATCTCAACCATCCAAATGTGTACATCCAATCGAACAAATGGTACAAGTATCCAGGTCTATCTAACCCTGCTGCCGTGGCATATTGCTCCCTGCACTGCCCTCTCCTCTGCCTCCCCTTGACTATTGGGGGCCCCTCACTGAGCCTACAGACCGAGAACCACCTGCCCGCTGGAATGCCTCTAACTGGCTCCTAAAGCTAGGGGCACGCTGATCCGCTGCCACTGCCCCATGATACAACCCTCTATAGTACTAATCCTGTGCCTGAGCTCTAGTAAGCTCACTCTACACTTGGACCACCTGTACGTGTGCTTTCTGCACCTTTGAAACCAAAAAATTAGATTTCCAATCTGTGCCCATGCCCATCATGGCTGCATCTCTCTCTGCCCTCATAGCCCACATGCTAGCTAAGGCTGCGTCTCTCTCTCTAGTCAACTCTGATAACCGAGTCACATCTGACTCTCTCCGCAACTCTACTGCTCTCAGATGAGCCCTTAGCTACCTAACCCAGCTCTATAGTGCAACCAGAACCTGCTGCTGCACATTAGACTGTGGAGCCTGCTCTACTTGTGCCACCTGCTGCACTAGTACCTGTCCATGTATCAGCTATGCCACCTACTGTGGTAGCGGCATCTGTCTCTGTGCTACCTCTGGCTGAACTGGCACCTTAGCCTATACCTATCTCGCAGCCTGCGGCTGCACAACTGCCTGCTAGCCCGCAAGTACCTCTCTGACCCTCTGCCTCTGTCTCTGTCTCCCATCATCTCCCTAATCTCTCCTTCTCCTGCCAGCTGCACCCTCCTCATCTGAATCTTCTTTGTCTATACGAGGAGCTAACTCTCTTGGCCCTAAATATCTCAAGAATGGGTGTGCCGCGAACCACTCCTCATAATCTGGCATCATGCTAGCATTTACTATCTCCCTGCCCATAGGCCAAGCTGCATAGGGGATCTGCTGAAAGTCAGTCAAGGCCTCCTCATAGGATGCCACAGGACCCCACCTATACCTATTTGCATAAGTCCTGGCAAAATGTGCCTCCCCCTATGGTCTACCCTGGACTTGGCCAAACTGCCTCTACACTCTACTAACAATCTGCCTCTCTAGAACGTACCTAGTCTTGCCAATGAGCCACCGCATCTGGAAACAGTATGGAAGCTCATCTGCCTCATCATCCCACACCTCACAGTCTATGTAAGGGTGCTAGACAACTGCATCCACACTATCAAAAGCATGCCTCCAGTACTCCAGCTTCCCCAACCTGTGTTGGGAAATTAGACCTGCATAGCTATAACTATAAGGCTCACCCCTCTGCCTATGAAATACACGTATCGGCTGTGTGATAGCAATGTGCTCCCACAACCAAACTGCAATAGTCACACACCTGCAGATAAACTAGCTCCTTTGTGATAAACCACCTGGTGCATGTCTCTATATAAGTGTGTAAGCACACACACCCCCCATGCATACCAGGTCCTGTCTGTGATCATACTCTCCAGCACCCTCCCCCAGCTGATCGGGAAGCCGTGTGATCTCCTATCGGGGCATATCACACCACCAATCAATCTAGCCACTATGCCCAGGAAGTAGTCATAACAGTCATGCATGTCCTACCATGAAATCTCCTCCCCCACCAACTCTAGATCATCAAATACGCATCTACACTCCTCCAAGCCATCGTCTCGCTGTGACTCATACTCAACCAGCTCTCCCTGAGTCGAGAGGTGTAGAATCCGGTACACATCCTTGAGAGTAACTGCCATCTCACCCATCGATAGATGGAATGTACCATCCTCGTTGTGGAATCGCTCCACCACTGCCATCAACATAGCCCAGTTCAGACGAACCTTGGGCATAAAGCAAACATAGTGTAGACCCATAGTGCCTAGAGCCTCGTGATCTATCTCAGTCAACATATACCACTGCAACAATGGCAATGGGAACTGCTCTCATGACATCAGGACATTCTGAATATCCTCCTGCAACTAAACAATGCATAACGTCAAAGAAGTCCATATCCAAGCAAAGCATACCATCAATGAGATCCATATCCATATCAAACCTACTCAAAGCAATCAAACTATCCTATCAATGACTTGACATATCAAACTAATCAAAACAACATATCATCTCTTGACTAGATTCTCGGCAATCTCGGAGATCGCTAATCAATTGACGCATCGATCAGGATGCCAAATTGGGTTAATTTCATTAAGTCAACTAATTTTCCTAGTGTAAATGTGCCAATCTAGGTGGCAAATGTGCTGATCCATATCACATGTGCCGCTTCACCATGAATGCACCACCACTTGACGTGTATGCGCCGTTCTGGCACATGCGCCACTTCTTATACCAAATACGCAATTTCCCAACAAATGCACCAGTTCTTATGTCAAATGCGCAATACTAGAAAATGTGCCCATTCAGGACTCAAATGCGCAATTTCTCAATAGATGCATTAGCTCATAGCTCAAATGTGCAATAATGACAAATGCGCCAATTTGGGGATCAAAAGCACAACATTATCAAATGCGCCACTTTACAGCGTAAATGCACCATCTCGCAGCATATGTGCCATTTTGGAGCTCATATGCGCCAGAAGGGAGTTTTGGTGCATCTGTCCTAGTTGGTTTTCCTAGCCATTAATACGCTTAAAAATTAACTTTTGACAAGTTTTGAAAAATCACATACTAGGGGTCCTACCTCTGCTGGTCGATCGAACCATCGAATCCGCTCAAACCAGTGCTCCTCGTGCAGAATATCCATCTGTCTGGTTGCCATGGTCTCCTAAGCTCTCCAGAGGACTAATCAACTATGGACAGGTGTGCAAATGAATAGAACTTGTGGACCCAGCTCCTATATATAGCAAGTGAACCATATCAGACTGTATGACAATTGTGGCTACTTCCCATGTCGGTTCTTCTAAACCTTATCCCATTTTTCACCTTCTTCTTCATGAGATTGTCTGTCTCATGCCTTCTGCCTTCTTCCCATCCAATCTCCTGAGGGGGCATCCTATCATTAAACTTGTACTAGGGGCAAACTGGGGCATGTATCACCATCGAAAATTCTTTTTCTTTGAAACAACATGATAAAACACATTGCATCAAAGAGGGGCAAAATGTATACACCTAAAATTGGCATGACTCTACTTAAATAAATATTTTAAATATTTATTTCATCATTCACATTCTTCTATCAATAAATAAATAAATTCATTTATTTATCTGATTCATTTTCCTCTCAGTTAATTAAATAAACACATTTATCTAATTAATTAAATTCATATACATCACCTTCATTCTTCTAAATAATTAAATAATTGTAATTATTTAATTAAAATCTTTTATTCTTCCAAATTTAAATAAAATGCAAATTTTATTTAAATAAAATCTTAAATATCCAATAAATAAAATATACTTTTATATTTTATTTTATTCTTCAAAAATATCCACAAAATAAAATAGATTTCTATATTTTATTTATTCCTCTCAATTATCTACAAAATAATTAAATAAAATCTCTTTATTTAATTATGCATTTATTATCTTCAAAAAATCATTCTTATCTTCTAAAAAATACTTTCCTCTTGTCATACAAAAGCAAAAGCAATTTTAAAGCATTGTTAAAGAAAAATTTCTCTTAAATTAGAAAAATAAATTCTAATTTAAGAAAATCAAATCTCATCCTCATCAAGAGAAGAGTTAACTTCACAAAGCTACTTTTCGAATGACACATGTCTTTCTCCCATTTGTTGTATGTTCCTCAACAATCCTCCTCCGTTGATCTCCCCTTTTATCCTCAACCATTGAACTTCTTCTACACATCTCTATAAATACAACACTATTCTTCTCTTCATTTCAGATATGTCGATCATTGTGCAAACTTATGCTGCAGAGATACCGGCGTGCCTTTGGCACCCCCATTTCCTTAAGCACCTCATATCCATTTGTTAGTGTGCTTGGAGCTCATCTTCAAACACACGAATATCATAGCCATTCTATCTTTGTCATCTTCAACAAGCAAGGGAGTAAGAATGCTTCTGAGGGCTTCACCATCAAGATCAAGAACAGATAGGCGAGCAATGGAAAACGATAGGTAAAGAGGTTGTAAGTATATCATTTATGCTTGTTTTAATCTTCTTTGCTTTTAACTTCCATTGATGTTTGGGTTTTGTTTTCATTGATTGGATTAACCTATTTTCTCCCTCACAATAATCTTTTTTAGTAAAGGAAAATTTGGATTTGGGAAAAACTCTGATGGGTAATTGGGGTTTGACTAGGTTTTGGGCACATTCTAAGGGACAGGGAAGCAAAAAATGGGGATTTCAGAAGTAGGGTGAAAGAATGGGAAAATTTATCCAAGAGGTACAAAGGAGAAAAAATAGGAAATGAACACTATGGCAAAATTTGAAGGCAATTGGGTGAGATTCAAATAAGTGATGGCTAACCCTAAAAATAGACAAATGTGGGATTTCTGGCTTCAATAAGTGGAATTTGGGATAAGGTCCTCAAGGAAGGAAATATGCAAAATGGAATTTTAGGGGTTCCAATGAATTTTTAGAGGAAACAGAGCTAAAACAAAGAAGATATGGCAAAAAAATAGATTTTTTTAATAAATTTTTCTGGAAACTATCTACAATGGGATCTACAAACGGCTCTGAACTGATTCAATCTGTGATTTGTTAGCTGAAAATATATATGGGCCCCTGGTATGTTTAGCTTCCTAAAGGTTTAGACAATTCACTTGGCTACCAATGTTGTCTAATGACTTGCATATTGGGGCAATAGCCCTCACTCCATGACTCAGGTAAAACTGATAACCACTTTGCCACAAACGACAACTCTTGGTTTACCTCATAGATGGGAACTAGTCAATTAGGTAGGGGCTGTTGCCCTTTTCATTGGTAGGTCCTCTCAATGGGCCAGCTACTTTAGGGTTCCTATGGTACTCCTCACACTAAGTTTTAGGGCTATACCCAATCACTTCCCACAGTTAAGTGGATAGGGATTATTCCCTAATTCGAACCTATAAGTGAAATGAACAATACAGATGTAAAAAAAAGTACTACTGAAATAATCATTGTGCCTAGAGGCCACCATGGAAAAAAAATTGGTAGAAATCCACCCAGCGAGCCCAAGAAAGCACTCTGATACCAAATGAGAGGAACCTCCTGCAACAATATAATGAAAAATGCACGAATAACAGAAATAGCAGAAACACAGAAGGAATTTATTGATCATAGGCCACTTCGATGGGGCAACCTCCTTTGAGCAAGGTCAATACAATAAATTCATGGATGCCTTCATTGGCCTCAACACGTACTTATATACTAAGTCTAATCTAAACAACTATTACTCCCCATGAATGTGGGATAATACAATATACTCACAGGACGACTTACAAAGCATATGCATCCAACATCAATATACTAACAAATTAAAGAGAAGGGTTAAACACGGGTTCCTAACATGTTAGAAGGTGTGGTTAGATTCTTCCCTCTAAGAACCTATCTGGTTGATCCTAGCTTTGGTAGTATAGAGCATGAGTGTTACAGAAACCCTCTCTTTTATGGTGAAACATGAGGAAGTACCTCATTTAGAGAAACCATGTCTAGAGTTGAGGCATGCTTTTGGTCAAGATGAAGGTGCAGTAGAGGGGCCTATAATTTTTTAAGTTAGCCATCCCTAAGCCTTGAGTTCTTTTGTTGTAGGTAGCACCTAAAGAAAGACTGTTGAGAGAGTAATCTTTTATTTGTAATTATCCTTAAGAATGGGTATGGTAGCCTTGTGAGTTTCCTTAGACTTAGTTGATAGCTTAAGAGGTTATCCTAGCAAAGTTGTGGTCCTAAGTTTTTTTGGACTTGACTTGCTTGTGTTTGTTACACCTTTTGGCTAGAGCATCTTCACCCTACAGTAGCAATTGGAGGATGAAGTTGTGTAGTCTCAGAGGAGTTGTATGCACAATGGTTAGTTATGACCTAGTTGGTGCACCTTTGGAGATTTGTTTTGTTGTTTTGTGATCTCAACCTAGTGTTGGTTTGGAGGACTAATCTTTTATTGTACCATGAGATTACATGTGCATTGTGATGTTGATTCATGCTTGTATGTATCTATGATGAACTAGTTTATGCCTCATTTGGCATGCATTAAAGATGTAATTATTATCCTTATGTTAGAATGAATACAATTGAGTGCTAGTTGTATCATGTGTTGGATTATATACATGTATTAAAACCACATCTATCAATGAAATGGAAATAGAAACATATATTTTGTTTACTCTTGTATTCTTGTATGCATAAAATAAGCTTGATTATGTTGTAAATTATGTTGAAAAGAGAATGACTATTTGTTTTCTATGCTTGTATTTTTTTGGGGAAGTTGCGTTCTAGGATGGGTACTAAATATGGTGAAGCAGGGAAGTAGGTTTTCTTTTTCAAAACCTACACACTGTTAATCGGTAAAGACTTTGGCCAAAGTTATTTTGACATTGAAATAGACATATGTACCATTGAAATAGATGGTCTGATTGCCTAGTTTATACATTTATATTTTCCCTACCATATCCTGTTAATGTGATGCTACATTCTAGCTAGGATACATGTAGGTTAATACGCATGCACTAGATTCCACCCTGCCACTTGTTTACAAGTTGCTAGGCCCTTCGAGCAGGCTCAGGTATTCTTCAGTTTGAAGAATACCAGGGAAGCATAAGCTTCGTGGTTGGGCATAAAAGCACCTAAACCATGTTCTTGTCCTTCAATGCAGTAGATGACCAGATAGTCGATGGTGGTCAAGAATGATTGAATTAGATTTACTTGTTCATGCTAATAGTTTTATTTCATCATTGAACTCAAATGAATGGTAAGGAGAAAGGCCATTATTGAAAAATATGTATATTGTTACTTCCAGGTGCTCTGTCATTGTACTTTAGAAAGATGAAATGAAATTTGATTGTATAACACTTATGAATGCATTCTTGTATTGAAAATAAAATGTAATCTATCTCCTTTACCTGTTAGTGCAATCTTTTTCTTATTTGAGGATTTAGCAAAGAATCTTTTCTTTCTGCATAGTAGAGATACTTGTTCAATTAGATGATACTTATTGATACTTGATTGTTATAGTGATATACTTTTAATATTAAGTATGATTGTGATAAGACATCGAGACGATGTCTCTTCCTAGTGGGGAAGGATGTCACATCTCAAACTTTGTGACTCATTTTACTATTGGTTGTTATCTCTATGGTTTTACTTCCTTGTTTAATTGTGTAACCCTAACAGGTAAAATGGTTGTAATTGATGAATACCTAGTTACTATGAGTGAATTATGTTGCTTTAGCTATGGATTTTGTGGACTAACCTATTAATGTGATTTGGAGTGCGACTAAGCATAGGTACTTGATGAGGATGAGAACATGACTGAGCTAGAGCTATCTAGCAACTTAGCAAGAACTAACAAGATGGACGCCAATGTTACACACACACACATGTAGTCATACTACATTTTCTAGTTATCTTGCATGTGGTTTGGTTTCATTGATTGGTTGTGGAAAAATCTTTTTGAGCTTTTGGGTGGGCGTGACTATCTGATACACTTTAGATATACTTGATTTACGTCATATGTTTACTGAGTTTTTCCTTCTTCGTAGAGGATAGTAACCCATGTTGATGAATATCTCTTGTTCAGTGTGGTTGATTAAACAAATGTAAGGATTATTGAATAAATTCCCTATTAGATTATTTTAATTATATAAATGTGAGTCCATTAATATAATTATAATTAAATTTAGACAATTATGATTGAAATTATGAAACTTGCATCTTTTCTTAATTAAATATATATTATAATAAATATCTATATATGATACTTAGAAATCTAAAAATAATAAAATAAAATTCAAGTAAATAAGTAAACTAAATTTAATAGAGTTGGTATTCTTGCTTGAGTTATTTTTTTTATTTATAAATGATGCAATTATATTAAGTAATATGCTAATTATCCATATATACTATGAAAGTAAAAAATATATATATAAATAATAAATAGTTGTGAATATGTCTTCAAACATGTAAGGAGTGAGAAATAATATTATATCTCTTTTAAATAAATACATGTGAAAAAGTTAAAAATAGTAGATGACTTTTACTAAATCTAAAAGTAATAAAGTTAGTTATATATATTTTAAGAGATATAGCATATATTTTTATGGAGGAGATAATGTTTTTTTTTTAAACTATTAAAAATTAACACTTAAGTATATGAAATAAGACTTAACTCTTAGTGAAGAGCCTTATGAATTCACATGAAAAGTAGAGTTATCAAGACTAAACTAAAGGAAATTAAGCATTCCAAGATAATAAATGCCGATATAAGGCATGTGGAGTTAAAAAAAAAAAGAGAGGAGACTGGCAGTTCAGGCCATGCCAGTTTTATAGGTGGTGTAGAGATTTAAAATCAAGAAGATTTCTAGAAAAAAAAGGAGAGATAGCTACAGAGATTAAAAAAAGAAGAGCAGATACAGGAAATTCCAGAGGAAAGAAAGTAGGACTGAAGAATTGGGAGTTTTCTTATCAATTGAAAGATCGATCTGGGGTTGTGGAGTAATAAAAAAATAGGTTCCTCGCTAATTTATTTTCCTTTCTTGTCATCCATTTTAGTTAGAAAATGGCCAGCGTGATATAATTACTATGTGATTCCATTAATGTCTTTGTTAGTTTCTACGCTTGTTTTTTTCTAAAATTGTTTGGCCTATATAAACCAATAATAAGCCCTATTGAAAACTTGAATGGCCAACTTTATAGTGGTCAACTTTATAGTGTCCATCTTTATAGCTAAATAATGTCATGTTGATCCCTGAAAGAAACTTCAAATCTTCTTCCGTCGACCCTTCTTTAATTCTGATCATCCATCTCTTGTATATTTAGTGGTCTTCCTTAGTACTTAAGCAATCAAATTTTCATATTAAATGGGCCTCCCTGAGCAATCTAATGGTCTCTCATCATCCTTATTCTTTAGTTTTTCAAACTATTTTTACAGTACCTTAACTCCCTGAATCCACTTTTGGCCCTTATCCTAGCAGCCTCTCAATCTAGATCTGGCCCTTAAAAGATCTCATATCAGCCTATAGAGGTGTGTTTGACCATTCATGTATTTGAGTCGACCAATCTTGATGTTTAAAATATTTGCCTGTAGAAGTTGTCTATCTGTTAATTTTCTATCACATCGCATAACCTTTTCAACAACCTCTGGATCTTGGAAAGGCAGTTAAAGTATAACCTTGCCTTACTTCTGGGCTTTAGCATATTTTATGTTTAGTGTTTTTGTTTTACTCTGATCCAATCTTATAATTCAAACTAATTTTGCTTTTAAAAGTTTAAAGTGATTGGCCATCTTTTTATTTTTAAGTAGCCTTCAGGATTTGCTTTTATCAAACAACCTTTAATCTTTGTTTTTTAATTTTCTTTGACTCTCTTCCTTAAAACGTGTCTCATTCCATAATCATTAGAAATTTATATCTATCTTTATGGACTTTTCCTTGTTGAGTGTCTACATGCAAGGGGTTAAAAGATCTATGTGAATTTCTTTTAGTACTTCTGATATCGTCAAAGAAATTCTCTTACCTTATATATATGAATAAAATAGATATAAAATTGTATGATGATCAATATTAGAACAAATTCATCTTTGTAGTTTTTTTTGGCACAATCTATTGGCCCATGAATGTAAACTTGATACTAGGAGACACGCAAACTGTGATTAACGACAAATAGAAAACCTTGTGTATTCATACTTATGTATAATTAAGTTGTATGAATATCTACTTGTGAAATGCACACTTTACTCCACTTGACATTTTTGCCTTATGTTTTTATCACAGCTTGAAACACCAAAACCATGATTGTACTCGAAACTATAGATATCGATCTTTCTTAATATCATTACTTATGTGTATTCGGTTTAGAATGTTTTACTTCTTGCTCATATCTGATTCTTGAAAATGGGTGCATTAGGGTTGAGTTATCTTCTTGCATTAGTTATGATTCTTGAATGCACGTATAAGAGAATTAATTTTCTTCTTGTTCTTGTTATGTATGTCAGGTTGCTTTTAGGCTAGGATGCCAACTGTGGAATATCAGAGATGGTTTTTCCTCTTTTTAGGATTTGACCTTAAACTATTTTATATGCTTGGCCAAGAGGAGAATTCATTGAAATAGATGAATATTTGTCTAGTAAAACTTTATTTATATATATCTCTGCCACATCCTATTGTGAGACATTTGCATATCATCATTTAAATTTACACTTAGACATTAGGTTGCATCGGGTCTTCCCTCTTGCCAGTTGTTTCCAGGTTGCTAGACATTTTGTGCAAGTTGGGTTTCCTTCATGTTATGAAGGGATCCGGGGAGGTCTAATTGCTTCATGGTTGGGCAGAAAAGCGCTTGAGTCATGTTCTCGTCTCTCAGCTCGCAAGAGGACCATGTGGGTTTGTGTCAACTTGAGAGTTTGTTGAATTATTATTCTTGTGTTATACATGATTATTGTAACTTGTAATTATCATTGAATGATTTATGGTATGAACTCTAGTGGACATTGTATATTATTTTATAGTGCTAACACCTATATTAAGCACGTAATTTGTAAGATGTAATTACTTTCATTGATTAATGTTTATGAGATTTACCTTTTACTTGAGATGATGTAATTAAGTGGATTATTTACTTCATGTAGCTTTTTTGATATATTGAGTACTTTATAGTTAGAATAGATGCAATCGGGTGGTATGTGTGCCATGTGTATTGATGTATTGACTAGGTCTAGGAGTGGTGCTAGAGGAGCCTACTTGGTTTTTTTATATACGCAAATGTTAAGTCCGTAATAAAGATATATTTAGTATAAGGTCCAATGTGACTAATGTTTTGTGGATAGTGACACTTGAGAGAATGTAGAGGAGATCGCCTGTCCTTTTTCTCATTTGAGGATTTAGCAGAGATTCTTTTATTTTTGCATAGTAGAGATACTTTTGTTTGATTTGATGATACTTTATTGATACTTTGATTGTTATAGTGAGATGCTATTATTATTCGATTATTTGTGTAATAAGACATCGGGACAATGTCTCTTCCTATTGTCACATCTCATTTTAGACTTTATTTATAATTTAAATTATGGGTGATTTGTACTATGATTGTTTTACTATTGACTGATTCCATGTGTGTGAAAAGCAAAATAGTTGATATTTAAAATGCATAAAAATTTTAAAGTCAATTGATGACCAATTATTATTAAGATAATGGATGTATAGCTTGTCTTTCTTCGGCTATGATTATAAGGTGCTGCCACAATAATGGGTTACACTTTCTTGGACATCCTAATTTTTGCTGAAATCACATATTTTTAGAAAATATAATGATTTAAGCCTTGAAAAGTTCCATTTAAAAGATTTTAATTGAAGAGGGTTTGATTAAACTTCCTTAGATTCAAACCCCCTTGGATAGAACCTCACTAGTTTTAAACCATACCTATAATGGAGTCTCTTCTATACCTATCAAAATGCTAATAAAAAACTACTTTTGATTTATGTTTTGGGGGATCAAATGAATTCATTTAAAATTTATGTTTTGTAAGTATGTAGTCCTTATTATAAGCTTCCCAAAAAGTATGATTTTAAATATATTTAATTTGATTATTATATTTTTTTATTTCTTGTGAATGTAGGTTTTTCACCGGACATTAAGTTATTTGTTCTACACACATGGAAAATTAGTAAATTAGTGAAAAAAAAATTCTAGAAAATAGCTATACCCTAGGTATTGATGTCCTTGTTTCAACAGAAAAAGAAAAACTTATTTTTGATACATACAAAATAAGTTATGTTTTACGGAATACACCTATGTCTAAAATATAATTAGTTTGACTTCAAAACTTAATTTAAAAAAAATATTCAACAAAACATTATGAAACCAAATGCATGCCCTATATATCAGTGTTACCAATCTAAATTCAAAAGAATCAGAATTTTATTCTTTGTAGAAAAAAAGTTATGTGCTACGGAATACACGTCACTTTAAAAAAATGTTTACTATTAAAAACTAGTTATCAAAGGAGATACAAAATTTTTTACAATTTAACTGTAAATTTTTTATAAAATATATATTTAGAATCTACGAACAAAGTCTCACAAATCACTAGTTCACACCATCTTCAAATTCCTAACGGTTTAGCAGCTATAGGTGTCAGAAAGTGAAAATTTAGTTCAAAATGTTGATTTAATGTCAAGTTTGGCCAAAAAGTGTAACCCATTATTGTGGGATGACCCTATATAAAGACTAACCTATTAATGGAAATCTAAGTGCTACTAAGTGTAAGAAGAATGTTGAAGACGAGAACATGGTTGAGCTAGAAATGTTCTACTTACAAGGAAAGAGTTGGCATGATGGATAAACCTGATGCATGCACACACTCACTTAGCTTCATGTCATATTGCATTTTTGAGTGGCTTTATCTATGCATCGTTATATGGTTACTAGTCATGTTGAGCATTATATGGTTAATGGCTATGATTGATGTTTAATACTTAGATAAATATGTGAATTTTGTTTCTACAATATGTTCATTTGAATTGCATAAGTTAGCCATATATTTATACATTCTTTTGACTTAAATTTTATAGAATTATATAAGTTGAATTTAATTTGATTTATTTATATCATTTAAAGAGTTTATCTATTTATATGTATACAATTTAAATTAATAAATATCTATATATTATGCTCTTGCATGAAATGATATTTTAGATGGACTTAAAATAAGCATATATATATATATATAAGCATTATATTATTTACTTTATTTATTTATTTTAGTAATTAATTTCTTTTGGAAAAAGAAATAAGTTAATTTATTTTAATTTGTTAATTTATTTAATTAATTAATGTACATGATATTGATGGGATGATGAGTAAGGGGAGTTGCAAGGGTTTGGAAGCCCACAGCTTGTAACAGGTTGTGGCTTCTTCTTCCTTTTCTGATCGGCTGCGCTTGCATGTGTGTGGGGTGGCATATGGAGGCACATATTTTTGGTGGGGGGTGGTTGCATGCTTACGCAGGGGGGGTTTGATTCTTTTTTCTTCTGTGTTTTGATTTCTTTGTCAAGATCCTTTAGTGTTTGTTTTCACTACCCCTAGTGTTTTGGTTATCAGGATGGGGTTTTTTTTCTTTCTCACGGAGCTGCATGCATCGGTGGACAAGTCTGATCCAGGATCTTCTCTTCCTAGAGGGAGTCAGAGCTTTGAGAATTTAGGTAACCCTGGCGAGGGTTTGACGAGGAATGGCGGTGTCTAGCTACACAAAGTAAATGGGTGTTTGGAGAGCTCGTAGGAGTAACCAAAGCTTGTGATGCAACCAGTCTCTATGGCGGAAGACGTGGAGTACTACAACAAGTATGTGTTGAGTTGCAAGTTCATGGGGATGCAGGATTTGCTCCCCATTAGTGATTCATACATTCAGAAGACCTAGAACCCTAATAGGGATTTTGATATTATGTTGGCTGCCAACAATTTCTTCATGGTGGACTTTTCATGTATTACTAATAGAAATCAAGCTTTGGAAGGTAGGTCGTACTTCTGCAACCAGGTGAGCCTATTCATTAAACCTTGGCATGTGGGTTTCAACTCTTCTAAGGAGCTCCCTTCTCATATTTTGGTTTAGGTACACCTCGCTCGCTTGCCCCTGGAATGCTAGTGAAGTGGTATATTACGTATGATTTCTCTCTTGCTTGGTAAGCCTATTGGGCCCTCTCAACAAACCTTGAATAAAAGGGTTCTTTCTTTTTCTTGAGTGTTCATAGAAATTGACTTGAATAACCCATTTCTGGATTTAGTGGAAATAAGCATTGGGGCAACTTCTTGGACCCAACAATTGGATTACAAGGTGTTACCTTGTTGTTTCTAGTTATGTCATGAATATGGCCACCTACAACAGAAGTGCCCCAAAGCCACTTTGACTATTGGTATGGCTAATGCTTCTCATCAGTCTGCCTCAAAGGCAGACAAAGGTAAGGCCCCCATGTAGGGGGTGGAGGTGGATAAGGATGGTTTTGTGCATGTTAAGACTCATAATAGGAATAGAGGACAAAAGAGGACCCTTAAAGATAGGTAGGAAGATGAAACCCTCAACAGGTTTGAAGTGTTAGAGGATTTGGTTCAAGAGGAAGGTGTTCCCTTTGAAATGCAAGTTGCCAATAGTACTACTATTGAGAAGTTCCTAGTGGATCAACCAAATACTTTCTCTAGCCAAGCCCCAGCAAGGGGCTAATTAGCTTAGATGGACACAGATCTCCCTTCCTTAGGACCTGACCTTGGGGGAATTGTCTTGATGACAAAAATAATTATGGTTCCTAATCCCCTTGGTTTTGGGATCATCATTAAGAAGGTTGTTGGGGACTCTGGTCAAGGCAAGTCTCCTTCTCCTATTTTGGGCCTCCAACAAAAAGCCCCCAAAAAGGGGGCTCTTGAGAAGGCTCTTAAAGAAGGTAGGAAGAAGGATCAGGAAAAGGTAAAGCTGATTGGAGAGATGTTGGTAGAGCCTGGCTCAGTGACGACTATTGATTCTCACTTTTCCTTTCCCCAACAATGATTGTGATATCTTGGAATGTTAGGGGTATGAATAACATCCCTTAATAAAAGGCTATTAATGAGTTGATTTGTGTTCACTCTCCTGATTTATTTTTCCTCCAAGAATCTAAGTTATCTGTTGAAAGTATGTTGAATTTGGCTCCTAAGATTAGGAATCTTGAGGTTGCTATCAATGTGTGGGGTGAATGGAAGCTCAAGGGGACTTACTTGTTTATGGGATCCATGTAGAGTTTTTCCTCTTTGGTGGCTTTTTGGAAGGTGCTCTCTATCTCTTGTTGCTTCTAGTCTAGAGTCTAGTGAGAGAATTCTTGTTTCTGATATTTATGCTCCTATGAATCTCCCTAGTAAGGCTCATTTGTGGTCTCATATTAGATACTTACATTCTTTGGAGCCCTTTCTCCCATGGATTCTTGTAGGTGATTTTAATGTTGTCTCATCTCTGGAAAAGAAAAGGGGTGGGATTACCCGTTTGGATCCTTCCTTGGATCTCTTGAGGGACAATGTGGCTTGTATGAATTTGGTGGATATCAAACACATGAATGGATTATTTACCTAGAACAATAGGAGGACTGATCATGATGCTAATACTAAAAGGTTAGACATGTTTCTGTTGTCCAATTTTTAGGTTGGTGTCAAATGGATAACTAGCTCTGAGCTTTTGGATTGGTGGGGCTCAGATCACTAGCTAGTCAAATTCTCTGCTTGCCTATCTAGGTTCTCTAAAAAATGGTCCTTTTAGTTTCAACTTATGTG
This sequence comes from Cunninghamia lanceolata, assembly GCA_027924645.1. Classification (NCBI taxonomy): domain Eukaryota; kingdom Viridiplantae; phylum Streptophyta; class Pinopsida; order Cupressales; family Cupressaceae; genus Cunninghamia; species Cunninghamia lanceolata. Next base: position 1,090,154 of record BSBN01000078.1, read on the forward strand.
ACTTCATGATGAGTCTCTTCATGATTTGATCCCAGGATGGTGGAGGGTTGGGGACCCTGCTTTTGGCACTGCTATGTACTTCTTTGCTAAAAGACTCTAGTATGTCAAAAATATGTGCTGAAACGATGGAACCGACACCATTTTAGCTATCTTTTCCAAGATAAAAGGGTTTCACAAGAGCACTTGGATGCCACTAATCAGTAGATCTGGGATCAAGGGCTATCTGAGGAGCTGACTATGTTGGAAGCTGTGGTTGTGAAGGAGGTGGAGGAATGGGAACTTCATGAGGAAATTTTTGGAAGCAAAAATCCTACATTGATTGACTTCATGAAGGGGACAGGAATAATTCTTTCTTTCACAATTTGGTTAAGGATAGAAGGTAGGGAAATACCATTTCATCTCTCAAGTCCCTGGATGGTGACCCTCTTCTCTCCTCTGGCAATATTTTGAAAGAGTATATTTGGTTCTTCTTTGCTCTCTTCTATGATGATTCCCCTCCTGCCAGTGAGGAAGAAGCTAAAATTTTGGCTTGCATTCCTCCCTTGGTGGCTAGTGAAATGGACGAGTCCCTTCTCAAGCTGATCTCTCTACTAGAGTTGGAGAATATTGTGTTTCATATGAGGAAAGGTAAAGCTCCTAGTCTTGATGGGTTCCTGATTGAGTTTTTTCAGGAGTTTTGGTAGGTTATAAAGCTTGATCTTCTTGAGGTTGTTTAGGAATCACTAAGAGCCTTGAATGCCACCTTCTTGGCTTGCATCCCTAAGTGGGAGGGGGCTAATTCTTTGGATCTCTTAAGGCCTATTGCCCTTTGTAATGTGGTGTACAAAATAATCACCAATATGATTGTTGAAAACCTGAAACCATGGTTAGATAGATCAGTTTCTAAGGAACAAGGTGGATTTGTGGCTAGTGGGTAGATTCTGGATGGTGTGGTTATTACGGATGAGACTATTCACTCTTTGGCTTCCTCCAAGGAGAAGGCTATGTTCATTAAGTTGGATATGGCCAAAGGTTATGACCATGTCAAATGGGATTTTTGAACCAAGATTTTTAGAGCTTTTGGATTTGATAGTAGATTGAATGGGATATGAGTTGTGTCACATCTATCTCCTTTTTTGTGCTTATCAATGAAGAGTCTTCTAAACTCCTTGGGGCTTCCAGGGGCCTTCAACAATGGGATCCTTTATCCCCATATTTATTTATTTTGATGGCTGAAGGGCTTGGGAGACTTTTGAGATATCATGTGGAGCTTGGTCTTGTTCAAGGTTGGTGATGGGACAATAACATTCCACCCAATCCTATCTTCAGTTTGTGGATGATACAGCATCAATGGGTCTTGCTTGAGTGGATGAAGCCGTCAATCTAAGGAAGGCCCTGGACTTTTATTTGGCTACCTCTAGGCAAAGCATCAATGAAGGCAAGTCTTTTATTTATTTCTTTAATACTCCTAACCTTATTCAATAGAGAATTGTGGGTATCCTTTGGTTTCAAATTGGTTTGCTTCATTTTTTCTACCTTGGCATTCCTCTAGCTATTTGCATGTTACCTCCTGTGTTTTGGCAGGATGTTATTGAGAAGTTTCAAAAAAGGTAAGTCATTTGACTTGTAGGTGGCTTTCTACTATAGGAAGAGTGATTATTTTGAATCCTGTGGTCTAGGTTCTCCCATTGTACATGTGCCTTGTGTTATCTTCCCCTTCCAACATTGTGAAAGACTTTAAGATTCTCTGCTGGTAGTTTTTGTGGTCCGATAATTTACTTTCGAGGAAGTGGAGTTTGGTCAAGTGGGATGTTGTGTTTTAGTTGAAGTAGGAGGGTGGTCTTGGGTTGAGTCAGGGGGATTTGAAGGGACAAGCTTTGGCAGCTAAACTCTATTGGAGATGGTGTTCTCAGTAGTAGCAGACTTGGAATAAGATTCTCACCTCAAAGTACCTTGGGGATGTAGATTATGTGGATGTGCCTAGATACAACCTAATGGGTAAGGGTGTTGGAGTATAGGACCATAGAGAGGGGGGGTGAATTAGTGGTCTAATGATAAATCAAGAGTTTTTCACATTTTAACACATTTGTTCATAATGCAGAGAAATCTAAGACACTTTAATCATTTAGACATCGAATGTTGAATGTATCACCATAATAAGTACAATTAAACATGACATCATAAACAAAGATGATCTAGTCAAACATAATGTGACACAACACCAAGAAAAGAGATGACACCAATATTTTGAGTGGAAAACCCTAGAAGGGTGAAAAACCACTATAAACATAGATTTTATTGGGCCTCACTGGCCAATACTCACAAGATACATTACATGCCTCACTGGCAAGTCATCCTTACAAGCAAATCCTCACTGGATACAATTTGTGTGCCTCACTAGCAATCAAGATGTCTCACTGACAATATATGCCTCACTGGCAAACAAAATGTCTCACTAACAATATAAATTACACCACTGATTTGAAAGAAAAATAAAAACATAGAGGGAGACTATGTTTCTCTGCAAACCACTATCCTTATCAACTTTTGCACTTCAACAAGTGCATATTCAATAGAATTTCAATCAAAACATAAAAAGTAATACAACACCATTTCAAAACTCTACAACCTTCTTCATCAGATCAACTCTTGTGCACTCTAATCACATTCACACAAAGTCTCTCCAATCACCAAGCTATAGACCATTCATATGCATATTGAAATCATAAAGACAATCCTAGTTTCAATCCCTTAAAACTACAACATATACATTTAAAACATAAACACAATGACCATTTTCTGATAGATCTCTTTGTAATAGGTTCAGATCATCAACCAACCAGCCTTCAAACTTCACACAGATCCTTAAAACAATTTCTCTAGCCCTCGAGGTGGTTAGAAAAATATAACAATGGCGATTAGGGCTCATTTTAAGGAGCTACTTGTCAAAATAAAAATCCTATAAACACCCATTATAGTTTAAAAGAAATTTAAATGCAAGCCATCAATCTCAAGTTTACCACCTTCAAAGATTAAATAACAGTCATTGATCATAATTTGTCACCCAACCTTCATAAAGTTGACCAAAGGAGCTGGTGCCATTAGGTGAGAGGGCCAATATTCAGATGACTTAAAACCCCATCAATAGGTTACCATAAGTGGCATTAACTTGTAATAGCAAGTCAATACAAAATTAAAACATAAAATGCACAAGGATTTGATGGTTAAGTTTATGTCTTAAGGATTAATAGACTAGTCTTTTAAACCTTGAGAGAACTTTATAGAGTCGAGGTTTTAGGAATAATTACACCAATAGGATTTAAGGGTTTTGAAAATTAGATTGTTACCTTAATTTCAAAAATAACCTTTTGACAAGAGATAATACAAACCCTAGCTCACCAAACCTAAAACCTTAGGGTTTTTAGATCTCTCCTAGGGTTTTACCGATATTTAGAACATAGAGATCCTTAGGGTTTTGAGAATTTTGAAATTGGGTCTTTCATCAATCCGATGGACATCTATCAACCTGATACACAACTCTCTTAGTAATTAATATGAGTGGCTTCATCACTAATGATACAAACCTTCACAAACCTTCATGAATGCAAACTCTATCAACAACAACCTTAAATCATGACTTGTGAGATGAGCATCAAACTCCAGCACAATATGAAGCATAAGCAACCACCATGAGAACAAGCATACCCTTAATCAAGAACCATGCCAAACATCATCAATTCAACCCTTCAATACCATTAGCATGATCATTGGTAATTTGACATAAAGCAATGAATATCCTAACATAACGAACAATGTGAACTCCTAAATCAACATTGAAGCAAGCGTGTGACATGTGAACTCCTATGAACTCTTTCATGTGTGATATCTTAGACATCATAGAAATGACCAACATCATATCTCATATCTTTGACTTCAACACTTTTTGAACAAACTTATATCAATGATAATTGTACCTTTGACATCAATGACAAACTTCATGCAAAAAAACTTCAACTACTCTCTCCCCGTTTGACATCAAACGACAAAGGACTACTTTCTCTTCTTATCAATAAGAGATCATACATAGAACTCAAACTGAATGCTCCCCCTATGAAGAAATCCATCTTGTTTGAGGACAAGGGATCAACATTGAAGAACACTATTACAAAAGAACTATCTTGATTGACCAGACTATATGGTACTAAACAAATAGAGCAACGGGAGCTTGATTACACTATCATATCAGTGACAACCAACACTATACAAAGAAAGCAACATTTACATGAATAACAACATTTTTCAGTTACAAACCATATAAAGAAACCATGAAACTATTAAGGTTGTCATGATTGAAAATGACACTTACAACTACTACATCTGACAATAATTCTCCTTCTTTTATACTTTGAGGGATGTCATACCCTATTCCAAAACACTCATGAAGGAGTGTTGACAAGAAGCTTATGTTCTTTCAATGCTTTTCATGAAACATTATAACACTGATTGAAAAGATAAAGACATGCATGAACTTAGATACTGTATCACTGCACATAATCACAAACCTATTGAGGCACCACTGATTACATCTGCCTCTCCAAAAAACTCAAAAAAAATTACAAATGGAGAGCATTGTCCTACACTTATGATGATACCAATCCAAAAAAAAATCACAGTACCATATTGCAAAAAAAACTTGTTTTCATTGTCACCATATTAGATATCATTGTCACCAAGATTAAACCACTGTCCTGTCACATAATAGAAGCATTGTACATCCATTGTACATTATCATTTCACTTTACTCAATAACTCTCTACATAATTACTATTCTAGAATACACTATAAATCATATCATGTGTTGTCTTCAAGACAATGTCACTATCATAGTCAACAACAACATTGAATATAACTATACTATCATATAATTGTCTATATTTCTAGTAGAATGTAACATGTATAGGTCTTTAGAGTCTTTTAGGCATTTGTACAAAGTCTTATTGCAAACATTATATCACAATCATTGTCTTGATAACAAAGTAAAAGTCTTAAACATTTACATTTCTCTTAGTCTATCTTTGTTGCATTGATCTGCACCATACTCATTATCATAACAATCACTATCCTAGCAGATACCACAATCATTGTACTAACATGTTTGAAAATGTCCTATCAAGAGATATCATTATCCTACACACAGTCATCCCTATCATGAGAAAAAAGAGATACACTGCACATATCACTCACCACTCACTATTAAAAATTTATACAAGACCATATCAAGAGCTCCAAGAATACCAACATGCACTTAGCAAACCCTAACATTTCATCAGGCCCTGTAAACAATATAATGTAGATGGTACCTTAAGGTAAGTTCTTTGACATTGTAAAGGCTTGGGAGAATATAACATTGGGACTCTTTTGACATCAATGCATTTGATGTTATTTTGAACAAATGACATGTCATTAGAACTCATTATGATACCTAGAAGACACTCCACAACTCAACTATTTCCCCATGAAAAACATATACAACCATATGTACCACCACTTGATAATGAACAACTTTCACATATCAAGGGCTTTTTGTCACTCCAAAAATAAATGAGAGATCTCATCAACCAACACTAAGATTATCTAATGACAACTTTTCTGATGAAGCATGAAGAGACCATAACACTGTAGATCGACACTATTGTGATCGAACAACAAGGATGATTAACCAAAGCAACTCCATCAAGGCAACTTCTGTGACATGAATCAATCCATACAAATACAATATCATCATATGAAGCATAAACTAGTCATTATCCCTAGATGAAGAACAAAAAACTATGAACAAGCAACAAATGAGATGATTAACCAACACTACAGTAAGGGTTAAATGAAAAACATTAAACATCTCCTCCTGACTTAAAGGATATCTTTATGCAAATGATGATGTATTTTGTGAAACATGCACAAGATTGGGATCCTTCTTGCCTTGATCTTGGTTTCTTCTCCAAACTTTCATAGGCCTCTTCTTTTGCATGTTTGACATATTTTCCTTCTTAATGTGATTAGGTAGCTTCACAAGGTTTCTACTATAATAATGTGATGTATGTCCAAGATTGTTACACCTATAGCATATGATATTGCTAAAAAGACTAAAGGGATGATAGTTTCTACTTCTTGACATCCCAAGAGTACTTCTTATTGATAACTGAGAGGGGGGGTGAATCAGTTATCTTGATTAATTTAACTTTCTTTTCTTCTTTAATAACTAGTGCAGCATCAAAACAAATAAACATCCATAACCATGAAAGAAGAAAGAAAATCAATACACATAACACAATGATTTTGATGTGGAAAACCCTTTTAAGGGAAAAACCACGGGGTGACTAACCCAATATTGTATTCTCTGTTAAAAGAATAGAAGTACAAACTGGCACTTGCCAATTAGAGCTTATTGCCCGAGCACACTGCTCACAAGAGGCTCACTGCCTATAAGAGACTCACTATCTACAAGGTATAAAGAAAGTAACAAGATACTTGAACTAATGAGAAGCATCCACATATGCTGAGGTTCAGTTTCGGTTAGGCTTAATACACTGATCTACTGCACTTCATTCTTCCTCTTCTTTGGTGCTGTTGTCCTGTCACATACCGGACCTATATTACTACTTTCACACTGCTCTCTACTTTTCTTCACACTTCACAACACACCTTCTCATCAAAATCCATCTGGTATATATATCTGTACAAAGGATTTCAACATGTTTCTAGTCGGCATCCAGAATACTCAATATTTTCCCAAACTCTGGTCTGTCAGCTGAATCCTTGCTTACCAAGTGATGCGTATCAAAGAGATGCTTATAGAAGTCATCAATCATGTCAGCCAATCATGAAAGATCCCTTAAGAAGCTTGATTACCATCAATATCTCATCTAGATTAAGGTTTGAAGCTCTGTCAATCAGTTCTTCCTCAGTCTACTTTGCCAAACAGGAACCCAACACTTAGGTGTTCATATCTTTTCACTCTTACATCACCGGAGGCTCAATCTCTAGAATATATTAGTCATGTTAATCCTCTTGACTTCCCCAAGTCTGTACTTTACTGAGATACTTCCTCTAAGAGATTTAGACCTGATTGTCAGACCTTGCTGCATGCTCTATTCTTGGTCACTGGACCAAAATACTCTTCAATCTAACTTTCGGTATAGACACACCATGTCCTGTGGATGTGTGGGATGGACTTTGTTGCTATCAATGACAACACTCATGAAGTCACACAATGTCTCTTGCTAACAATCTACCCCTTTGGCATTGATGGCAACACTTAGTGAAAAATGACTAAGTGTCACACTACACTCCTCCTTGGTTGATGTTCTGTTCTAATGTGCACTTTACCAGAGCTCCCCCTTAACTAGATTCCACATTTTTCACTACTACTCACTCCCCCTTTCACATCAATGGCAAAGGGTAGAATCTGTACACCAAAATTTCCAAAAATCCAACTATACTTAGCCACATAAGTATATATACATGTTATACTTACATAAACTAAAGTATATCTGCAAAAGTTGTCTTCAACTGGATGAATTATGTTGCCCAACTCTGCTTCATCCTATCCAAAATTGAGATGTGACCACTCAACAGGAATGTAAAAGATTTTGTCCTCTTTAGATCTGTCGAATCACTGGTCCAGGCTGTGGTCTGGGCATCAGTTAGGGCCTCATGCATGGCCTCTAATTTAGGGATAATTATCCCTCTAAGTTCACTTAACCTGCTTATTCTATTTTTCTTCTCCTTCTCAAGCTTCTTTATTTCATTTATGACTGCAATAGTCTGACACTCTTGATTTATTATGGAAGAGGTGAGAGGATCAAAACTTTGAGATAAACTTGATAGTTTGCTCTCTGATTCTTCCACCTTCTTGGTGATGTCTGTTGTTATGGTGGATCAAGATAGACAAAATTTTTATAGATCTCCACCATCTTTAAGAGCATTCTCTAGGCTCTTTATTCCAATATCCAAATTTCTCCTATCATTTGTTATAAGTCCTTGTACCTCAGAGAATCTCTTACCCAAAAACTCTTTCTGGACTTTCTCTTTAGCTACTTTCTCCAAAGAATCAAAATGTGTGTTAATAGAATTGACAAGAGATTTCAAATTACCAGATGAGGAGGGAGAAAGATCCTTCTAGAAAGATGGCATGATCTTTTCCAACACACCATATGCAATCTCTATCAGCTCACAGTCTTCCATGTGAGACTTCAGAAGTTTTTCTTTTGCCTTTGCTTGGGCAAAGGATGCTATCTTCATAGTCTGAACCGAGGAGAGGGAATCAAAATTGAATGGTCCTTGAAGTAGCTCTGGTTCATCCAATTCCATCATTTATTTTGTCAGGAAGTCCTTAACATCTTCTGCAGTGTCTCTTGTCAGAGACAGAGTTTCCTTTCCTTCTATGGCCTCACAGGTGTCAATAGAGACCTTCTCTGTTTGATCTTTTTCTCTTCCCTTTTTCTCCTATTCTTGACTTGTTTTCTCTTCTTTTCTTAGTTCTTCAGTTCCAGAGTCGGCAGGGGGATCTAGATGAGATATATTTACTTCTTCTTGGACTTCCTCTTCCAAAATAGAGGAATCTAGGTCCTTAGTTTTCTCCTCACCTATCTCTTTTGATTCTTCTGCATTTTTGTCTGTAGGATCTTCCTTTGATGTACTGAGTCCTTCATCATCCATGACAGAGGGTACATCACCTAAGTCCTCTATAATAGAAATATTGAATCTTTTATAGGCATTCCAGAGGATGTCTTCAGTCTCTTTAGCCACTTGATCAGTCTCTCTAAGCATAAGCTTATTCATTCTGGCTTTGCTCCGGAATTCATCCTTGCAATCTTTGAAGATCATGCTCATTTTCTTTGGAGTGATGGAGGGATAGAGTTGGATAGCAATCTATTCTCTGATCTCTAAGTCCTTTGCCTTGACATTTTCCTTTCTCATTTCAAGTTCCTTCTCTAAACTTTTGGGAATTAGAGAGATGATTTCAATAAATGCCTTATTATATATGTTTAAGTACATAACTGTGGCTTCTTCCAAGATATTTTTATCTGCGTCATTATACTCATCATAGAATTCTGTCATTGGTTGCAGATTCCCATCCATAGTAACTGCCTTGACTACATCATTAATGGATAGAGTAGGCCTTTCAACAAACTCTTCTACTTCTTCTTCCTTGCTATGACCGGTAGAGGGTTCACAGGATGTTTTCTTCTTCTTCTTCATTTTCTTGATTTCTTCATCAGTCTCAGTTTCTTCATCATCCTTCTGACTCGTATAGGACCTTGTGGCCTTTTTCTTTGTTCTCTTCTCTCCCTTTCCGGATGTCTGGGCTTCTGGTTTTGATTCTTTTTGGCTCTTAGAGGTAGCAGGTGCAGAGCTTCTGGAGGATTTGGTCCAGGAGCGGGCTTGCACCGGAGCATTTTCTTTTTCTATTTCTTTCCTTTCTTTCTCTGCCCTTTCCATCTTCTCTCTATTGGCATCAACTGACTCCTTTGATATTCCATGCCTCTTGGTGAATTCTTCTACTTCCCTTCTTACTTTTCTCTTGATCTCAGGCTGTCTAAGTTCAACATGAAATTTTACACTCAATTCTTGGAAGGTTCCAAACCTTTCTACCTTAGGGTCCTTAGGCTGACTTAGTAGATGTTACACATGTAGTTCCAGAATTTTCTCATCCACCTCATAGCCCATTGGCATAATCCACACTATTCTTAGTTCCACTGCCTCCATTAGGCATTGATTAGTGTCTACCATGAAACACACTGTATCTTTGTATTTTTCAACTAGAGATTAGGGGATTCTCTCTCTGGCCTACATTATGCTTTGGGATTTTTTGAAGTAACCCCACAGTGCTGTATTTTTGTGCCTTGGCATTACCAAGCCCATACAAATAATCCCTAATTTATGTGGCAATAGGTCTGTCATTTTGCCATATCCAGTCACTAGTTTCGGGTAGCTCATTCATATAGTAGAAGAATAGGTAAATATCAAGCCACCATACTTGAATGAATTTTTTTTTATCTTTCTTTATTTTTTGCAAATTCTCTAATAGTTGGTTCAGGAGAAGATCACAAAGATCATAGTCAGCATTTTCCCTTAGCATCTAATAAGTAGCATAAATTACAATTCTGGGTACTGCATTTTCCCTGCAGGAGTGATATATCTTGTAACCAATTATCATGGAGGCAAACTTGACATCCGAATTAGTGATATCTTCTATTGTCATTGCTCTCTTGTCAAATTTTGATCTGGTAGCCTCACTCATAGTTTGGTTTTTGACTGATTTGAGAACAGGTAGACCTCTAGATGAGTGCAAACTAGTTACCACCCTAATAGCATCTTTTGTGATCTTAAATGGTCTATTCAACCACATGAAGTTGTCATGCACTCTGTTCAAAACATACTAGACCCACTCATCTTCTACAAAATAGGGGAAATGGATGCACTATCTGAAATGCTTATCCCAGATGGCTTTGTATTGGGGTTTAAGTTCAAGTGATTCATCTATTAGTTCCTTGTGGTAGATATCCATCAGCTTGGATTCCCCAAAATCTTCAATGTTTGCATGTATGTAAACCCTATCTTCTACATGTAGAACCCCATGCAGAATGCTAGAGAATGCGCCTAAGGGATCAACTTCCAGAGATTTGTAGGGGTATTTTTCAAATTTAGGGCATGGCCTATCAGTGATTTTGACAACATTCAGAGTAGCCATCTTTCAAAAGATTTAGAGAGAGTTATTCAAGAGCGGAAAATACCTTTTACGCTTCTAGGGTTCACGATATGAGCCAGATCAAATTGCAGGATGAATCGACTCTTGTAGTTGATCTTTGAGAGGTTTGAGACAATTTAGTTGCAGAACTCCTTCTCTCTTCTTCTTGAATACAAATGTGCAAATGATGAACAAAAGAACCCTTATATTTCTATGCAAACCCTAATTTCACATTGTAATAAATGCACAACTTAAGTTATTCCGGTTGCTTTGTTCTCCTTGTCCTGAGAGATCTTTCCAGATCACTGAGATGCACTTAGAGTTATTCTCAGTGAATATTGGCAATCTATCTACCTTTCTCCAATCATTCCATTTATATGCATATCAAGATACCTCAAATTTGAATCAAACCGGATCTAACTGTGAAAATCATGTTCTTACCAGATGATTGTTAACCGGATCAATCTTGGAAGATTAACCTCTTTAAATTTCTTGCGGATCTTCCATATATTTACCGAGGCTTATTTAGATGTTTCATTCAGAACCCTTTAATTTGCAACTTTCCATGTGCCAATTTCAAGCACCAATTGACTGGCTGAGGGAACTTGTTTTGTTTTGTGACTCCTCTTGAGCTAGAGCTCATCTATTTAGTTTATGGAAGGAATATCAACACCAGATTCTGGTGTGGATCCACCCTCCACATTTTTGGAACTCCTCTTCAGCCAAATCTTGTTCATCTCCCTTTGAATTTCATCCACATTCACTTTTCCTTTTCCTTTGTCTTGGTTTTGATTATGATGCATCGGACCCTTTTTGTCCTAATTCTTACTTTTGCAAAATTTGGCAATATGACCAGATCTATTGCAATTGTAGCAAACAACATTTCTTTGCATATTTGACTGATATCCTCTTGATCTACACTGATTAGCCATATGTCCCATTCTATTGCATGCAAAGTATCTACCATTGAATGAATTGTTCATTTTCATATTTCTACATTCATGAGATTTGTGACCATACCTTTTGCAATTAAAACACTATCCAGAGAAGGATGAATTAGTCTGATTCATTCTTCTTCTACACTGATTTGCTTTATGACCAAAGTTATTGTAATTGTGGTAGTATCCATTGAAGGAAGAATATCTTTGAGCATTTGGTTGCCTTAGCGAAGGTCTTCTAGGCTTGTTCCTTGGATTTCCTAATCTAGAGTTCTTCTGACCTGATCCAGAGCTTTCACCTTTCTCATACCCCAAGCCTTACTTGTCATCTACCCTCTTTCGGCTTTCAAGAAGAACTTCAAGCTGAGCAAAGCTTATCTTGAATTTTTCTTTGTATTCATTTGCTATTTGAAGATCCCTTTTTAGAGTGTCAATCTGATTCTCAAGTTGTTCTTCATTATCTCTAGCTTCTTCAAGATTAGATTCCAAATGCTTGGTTATTCTATCAATTTTGTGGTAGTCTTCTAACTTCTCTTTGAGAGATTACTTTAGATTATCTTCACTTTTTCTTTTTTCTTCAATTTCTTGGGTGAATTTCATAACTCTTGATTCCATTTCATTTCTTACCATAATGACCTCTTTTGATAACTTTTCACATAACTTGGTTTTCTCATTCAGATCTTCATTAGTATCAGTGGCTTCACTTTGACTTGCAAATTGCTGAAGTAGTTCCTTTCTTTTCATTATTGAGATACTTAGTTTTTCTTTGAGTTCATTTATGAAATCATCAGCTTCTTTCAGTCTTTCCCTCAGGTCATTGACTTCAAAGTGAGATTACTCAAGATCATCTAGGGTAGACTAAAGTTGTTCCCTCATACCATACATATCCATTGAGATTCCAAGATCTTCCTCAAGCTGTTAGGCTCTGTTAGGAGGAACCTAGCTCTGATACCAATTGTTGATAACTAAGAGGGGGGGTGAATTAGTTATCTTGATTAATTTAAATTTATGTTCTTCTTTAATAACTAGTGTAGCATCAAAACAAATAAGCATCCATAACCATAAAAGTAGAAACAAAATTAATACACATAACACAATGATTTTGACGTGGAAAACCCTGTTAAGGGAAAAACCATGGGGTGACTAACCCAAGATTGTATTCTCTATTAAAAGAATAGAAGTACAAAATGGTACTTGCCAATTAGGGCTCACTGCCTACAAGAGACTCACTGTCTACAAGGTATAAAGAAAGTAACAAGATACTTGAACTGGTGAGAAGCATCCACATATGATGAGGTTTAGTTCCAGTTAGGCTCAATACACTAATCTACTACACTTCATTCTTCCTCTTCTTTGGTGCTTCTGTCCTGTCACATACTGGACCTATATTACTACTTTTACACTGTTCTCTACTTTTCTTCACACTTCCCAACACACCACACACACCTTCTCATCAAAATCTATTTGGTATATATATCCGCACAAATGATTTCAACATGTTTCTAGTTAGCATCCAGAATACTCAATATTTTCCCAAACTCTGGTCTGTTGGCTGAATCCTTGCTTACCAAGTGATGCGTATCAAAGAGATGCTTATAGAAGTCATCAATCATGTTGGCCAATCATGAATGATCCCTTAAGAAACTTGATTACCATCAATATCTCATCCAGATTAAGGTCTGAAGCTCTACGGGTCAGTTCTTCCTCAGTCTACTCTGCCAAATAGGAACCCAACACTTAGGTGTTCATATCTTTTCACTCTTACATCACTGGAGGCTCAATCTCTAGAATATATTAGTCATGGTACTCCTCTTGACTTCCCCAAGTCTGCACTTTATTGAGATACTTCCTCTGAGAGATACAGACTTGATTGTCAGACCTTGCTGCATGCTCTGTTCTTGGTCACTAGACCAAAATACTCTTCAATCTGACTTTCGGTATAGACACACCATGTCCTGCGGATGTGTGGGATGGAATTTGTTGCCATCAATGAAAACACTCATGAAGCCACATAGTGTCTCTTGCCAAGACTTCTATGATCATATCTTCCATGCATCCAACAATTTGTTGCTAGGTGACCAACTTTATTATAGTTACAACAAACATTATTACAATCCTGATTTGACAAGCTATAAGAAATTTTATCCTTATTCCATCCAAAATCATTTCTTGTATAATTTTTACAACCTCTATCCCTATGACTATAAATATGATAGGAATACTAATAATCTTGAAATTAAGAATAGTTTTACCTTATTGAATGGTACTGCCTAAGAGATGGAGATCTTGAGGATTTGCTTGTCCTTCTATGTTCATCAACACATTTATCTTATGTCTTATCTTCAGGAGCAACAGCATGATGACCCAAATCTATCTTCTTCCTTGGTGCATTTCTAAGTTTAGAAGTATGCCCTTCTTCATATCCTAGGCCTGTAGTATCCTTATGAAATTTTTGTTTGCCCAACATATCATACAACTTGTATGCGCTCTCTTCAAAACCCTGATTTCTCTGACTAAATTTTGAGATTTTTAATGTCTTTTCTCAAGGTGACTATTTCAACCACTAGTTTTAGACATTCAATAATTTTTACTTAAAGATTATATTTTGTTACATCTGCTATCCTCTTCATCTCTTCAATCTCTATTTTTAGATTGATGATTAAGTTATCTTCATATTTTAATAAAGGGTTCTCCTCTTTCTGTTTAAGACCTGCCTTTTGGACTTCTTCCAATTCCTTTTTCAAGGAACTGATTTCAAACTCTAGTCTCTTGCAATTTTCTTCCTTTTTCCCTAGTTGGACTCTCATTTCCTCTTTCATATTATATGCTTCTTTGACCTAAAATTTTAACTTAGTAATTATTTTCTTAGATTCTCCAAGGCTTTGAGCTAACACTTCATTAGATTTATTGCTTTCTTGAAATTGTAGTATTATTTTCTAGTTTACCTTTCTAAGAACCTTAATCACATCTAGGACAATGATAAATTCACCCTCAATGTTAATTTCACAGTCACCTCTTTCATCAAGTTCTTGTTCACCTTCACTCACAATGAAGTCTTCTTCTTTGCAAAAACTCTCAACTACAAGACCATTCACTTTATCACACTTTGTGTCAATTTTCAGGGTTGACTTATGCAATAGCTCAATACTTGACTTAATTGGGGCTTGTTTTATAACTTTTTGTTTGGCATATTTCCTTCCTCTATTTTGATTACACTTTCCCATAGTACTCCACTACCAGGATCTCCTAAGTTGATTAAACTTTAAACAAGGAACCTAAGGCTCTGATACCAATTGTTGGAGTAAAAGACCACAAAGAGGGGGGTGAATCAATGGTCTAATGAGCAATCAAAACTTTTTCACTTTTTAACACATTTGTTCATAATGTAGATAAATCTAAGACACTTCAATCATTGAGACATTGCATGTTGAATGTATCACCATAACAAGTACAATTGAACATGACATCATAAACAAAGATGATCTAGTCAAACACAATGTGACACAACACCAAGAAAAGAGATGGCACAAGTATTTTGAGTAGAAAACCCTAGAAGGGTGAAAAACCACTATGAACATAGATTTTATTGGGCCTCACTAGCCAATCCTCACTGGATACATTACATGTCTCACTACCAAGTTAGACTCATTGGAAAATCCTCACTGGCAAAAATAGCCTCACTAGCAATTAGGATGTCTCACTGAAAATATATGCCTCACTAGCAAACAAAATGTCTCATTGACAATATAAATTACACCACTGATTTGAATGAAAAATAAAAACACACAGGGACACTCTGTTTCTCTACAAACCACTATCGTTATCAACTTTTACACTTCAACATCTCCTCAAGTGCATATTCAATAGCATTTCAATCAAAAAATAAAAACTAATACAACACCATTTGAAAATTCTACAGCCCTCTTCATCAGATCAACTCTTGTGCACACTAATCACAATCACACAGAGTCTCTTCAATCACCAAGCTCTAGACCATTCATATGCATATTGAAATCATAAAGATAGTCCTAGTTTCAATCCCTTAAAATTGCAATATATACACTTAAAGCATAAACACAATGACCATTTTTTGATAGATCTCTCTATAACAGGTTCAGATCATCAACAAACTAGCCTTGAAACTTTACACAGATCCTTAAAATAATTACTTTGGCTCTCGAGGTGGTTAGAAAAATAGAACAATGACAGTTAGGGCTCATTTCAAGGAGCTACCTGTAAAATTAAAACTCCTACAAACACTTGTTAAAGTTTAAAAGAAATTGAAATGCAGGCTATCGATCTCAAGTTTACCACCTTCAAAGATTAAATAATAGTCATTGATCATAAATTGTCACCCGAACTTCATAAAGTTGACCGAAGGATCCAGTTTCATTAGGTGAGAGGGCTGATATTCACATGACTTAAAACCCCATTAATCAATTACCACAAGTGGTATTAGCTTGTAATAGCAAGTCAATAAAAAATTAAAACATAAAGTGCACAAGGATTTGATGGTTAAGTTTAGGTCTTAAGGATTAATAGACTAGGGTTTTAAAACTTGAAAGGACATTAGAGAGTTAGGGTTTTAGGAACAATTACACCAACATAATTTAAGGGTTTTGAAGATTAGATTGTTACCCTAATTTCAAAGACAACCTTTTGACAAGAGATAATACAAACCCTAGCTCACCAAACATAAATCCTTAGGGTTTTTAGATATCTCTTAGGGTTTTAGGGATATTTAGAACATAGAGACCCTTAGGGTTTTGAGAATTGAGAAATTGGGTCTTTCATCAATCTAATGGACATCTATCAATCTGATACATAACTCTCTGAGTAATGAATATAAGAGTCTTCATCACCAATGATACAAACCTTCACAAACCTCCATGAATGCAAACTCTGTCAACAACAACCTTAAATCATGACTTGTAAGATGAGCATCAAACTCCAACACAACATGAAGCATAAGCAACCACCATGAGAAAAAGCATACCCTGAATCAAGAACCATGTCAAACATCATCAACTAAAGCCTTCAACACCATTAGCATGATCATCAATAATTTGACTTAAATCAATGATCCTGACATAACGAACCATGTGAACTACTGAACCAACATTGAAGCAAGCTTGTGACATGTGAACTCCTATGAACTTTTTCATGTGTGATATCTTAAACATCATAGAAATGACCAACATCATATCTCATATCTTTGACAAGTCAACACCCTTTGAACAACCTTATATCAATGATAATTGTACCTTTGACACCAATGACAAAATTCATGCAACAAACTCCCTCTTTGTCATTGATGGCAATCCAACACCAACCTTGACAATTCACCACCAACTACTCTTTCCCCCTTTAACATCAAATGACAAATGACTACTTTCTCTTCTTATCAATAAGAGATCATACATAACACTCAAACTAAATGCCCCCCCTATGAAGAAATCCATCTTGTTTGAGGACAAGAGATCAAAATTGAAGAACATTATTACAATAGGGCTGCCCTAATTGATTAGACTGTAAGGTACTAAGAAAATAGAGCAGTAGGAGATTGATTACACTGTCATATCAGTGACAACCAACACCATACAGAGAAAGCAACATTTATAGGAATAACAAAATTTTCCTATTCCAGATCATATAAAGAAACCATGAAACCATTAAGGCTGTGGTGATTGAAAATGGCACTTACAACTACTCTTCTAACAACAATTCTCCTTTTATATTTTGATGGATGTCATACCCTGTTCCAAAACACTCAAAGGCTAAAGGAATGCTGACAAAAGGCTTATGTTCTTTCACTGCTTTTCATGAAACATTATCACATTGATTGCAAAAATACAGACATACACTAACTTAGATATTGTATTACTACACACAGTCACTAACCTATGGAGGCACCACTAACTACAACTTCCTTTACAACATACTCAAAAAAATTACAAACTGAGAGCGTTGTCCTGCACTTATGATGATACCAATCCTGAAAAAAATAACAATACCATATTGCAAAAAAAACTTGTTTTCACTATTACCATATTACGTAATAGAATCATTGTACATCCATTGCACATTATCACTTCACTTTACTAAAAAATTGTCAACATAATTACTGTCCTTGAATAAACTATCAATCATATCATGTGTTGTCATCAAGATAATGTCACTTCCATAGTTAACAACAACATTGAATATAACTATACTGTCATACAAACCTTTGTATTTCTTGTAGAATGTAACCTTGTATAGGTCTTTAGCATCTTTTATTTATTTGTACAAAGTCTTGTTGCAAACATTGTATCACGATCATTGTCTTGATAACAAAGAAAAACTCTTAAACATTTACATTTCTCTTAGACTATCTTTGTTGCATTGATCTACACCATACTCATTGTCATAACAATCACTGTCATAGCATATATCACTATCATTACACTAACATGTTTGAAAATGTCTATTCAATAGATATCATTATCCTACGCATGGTCATTACTATCATGAGAAAAAAGAGATACAATGCACATATCACTCACCACTCACTATTAACAATTTGTACAAGACCATATCAAGAGCTCCAAGACAACCAACATGCACTTAGCAAACCCTAAACTTTCATTAGACCCTGTAAACAATATATCGCAGATGATACCTTAAGGTAAGTTTATTTGACATTGCAAAGGCTTGAGAGAATATTACATTGGGACTCTTTTGACATCAATGCCTTTAATGTTGAATTAAACAAATGACCTATCATTAGAACTCATTATGATATCGGAAACACACTTCACAACTCAACTTTGTCCCCATGAAAAACATATACAATTATATGTACCACCACTTGATAATGAACTCCTTTCACATATCAAGGGCTTTTGGTCACTCCAAAAATAACTGAGAGATCTCATTAACCAACACTAAGATCATCTAATGACAACTTTTCTGATGAAGCATGAGGAGACCATAACACTGTAGATCAACACTATTGTGATCAAATAATAATGAAACAACAAGGATGATCAACCAAAGCAACTCGATCAAGGCAACTTCTGTGACATGAATCAGTCCATACAAATACAATATCATCATATGAAGCATAAACCAATCATTAACCCTAAATGAAGAACAAACAACTATGTACAAGCAACAAATGAGATGATTAACCAACACCACACTAGGGGTCAAATGAAAAACTTTGAACATTTCCTACTGACTTCAAGAATCTCTTTATGCAAATGATGATGTCTTTCGTGCAACATGCACAAGATTAGGATTCTTCTTGCCCTAATCTTGTTTTCTTCTCTGAACTTTCATAGGCTTCTTCTTTTGCTTGTTTGACATATTTGCCTTCATAATGGGATTAGGTGGCTTCACAAGGTTTCTTTTACAATAATGTGTTGTATGTCCAAGTTTGTTACACCTATAACATATGATATTGCTAAACAGACCAAAGGGATGATAGTTTGTACTTCTTGATATAACAAGAGTACTTTTGTGATCATATCCTCTATGTATCCAACAATTTCTTGCTAGATGACCAAATTTATTACAGTTATAACAAATATTATTATAATCCTAATTTGACAAGCTATAAGAACTTTTATCCTTATTCCATCCAAAACCATTTCTTGTATAAGTTTTACAATCTCTAGCTCTATGACCATCAATATGATAGGAATGGTAATAACCATGAAATTGATAATAGTTGTATCTTATTGAATGGTATTTCCTGAGAGGTGGAGAGCTTGAGGATCTACTTGTCCTTCTACCTTCATCAACACATTTATCTTGTGTCTTATCTTCAAGAGTAGCAACATGATGACCCAAATCTATCTTCTTTCTTGGTGCATTTCTAACTTTAGAAATCTGCCCTTCTTCATATCCTAGGCCTATAGTATCCTTATGCAATTTTTGTTTTCCCAACATATCATACAACTTGCAGGTGCTCTCTTCAAAACCTTGATTTCTCATTGACTGAGTTTTGAGATTTCCAATGTGTTTTCTCAAGGTGACTATTTCAGCCTCTAGTTTTAGACATTCAATAGTTTTGACTTCAAGATCAAATTTTGTTACATTTGTTGTCCTCTTCATCTCTTCAAAGTCTATTTTTAGATTGATGATTAAGTTGTCTTAATCTTTTAACAAAGGCTTCTCCTCTTTCTGTTTAAGACCTACCTTTTAGACTTCTTCCAATTCCTTTTTCAAGGAACTGATTTTAGACTCTAGTCTCTTGCAATTTTCCTCCTTTTTCCCTAGTTGGACTCTCATTTCCTCTTTCATCCTAAAATGCTTCTTTGACCTAAAATATTAACTCAATAATTATTTATTGCTAACACTTCTTTAGATTTATTGCTTTCTGGAAATTGTAGTATTATTTTCTGGTTTACCTTTCTAAGATCCTTAATCACATCGAGGGTAGCAATAAGTTCAGCCTCAATGTCAATTTCACAATCACCTCTTTTATCAAGTTCTTGTTCATGTTCACTCACAATGAGGTCTTCTTCTTTATCAAAACTCTCAACTACAAGACCATTCTCTTTGTTACACTTTGTGTCAATTTTTAGGGGTGACTCATGCAAGAACTCATTACTTGACTTGATTGGGGATTTTTTTAAAACCTTTTCCTTGGAATCTTTCCTTCCTCTATTTCTCTTACACTTTCCCATAGTACTCCACTACCAGGATCTCCTAAGTTGATTAAACTTTGAGCAACGAACCTTAGGCTCTGATACCACTTGTTGGAGTACAGGACCACTAAGAGGGGGGGTAAATAACTGGTCTAATGAGCAATCAAAACTTTTTCACTTTTAAACAAATTTGTTCATAATGTAAAGAAGTCAAACACAATGTGACACAACACCAAGAATAGAGATGACACCAGTATTTTGAGTGGAAAACCCTAGAAGGGTGAAAAACCATTATGAACATAGATTTTATTGGGCCTCACTAGCTAATCAACATTGCATACATTACATGTCTCACTAGCAAGACAGCCTCACTGGCAAATCCTCACTAGATACAATTTGTGTGCCTCACTGGTAAAAATAGTGTCACTGGCAATCAGGATGTCTCACTAACAATATATGCCTCACTGGCAAACAAAATAGCTCACTAACAATATAAATTACACCACTAATTTGAATGAAAAAAGAAAAACATAGAGGAACACTCTTTTTGCCTACAAACCACTATCCTTATCAACTTCTACTCTTCAACATCTCCTAAAGTACATATTCAACAACATTTCAATCAAAACTAATACAACTAATACAACACCATTTCAAAACTCTGCAACCTTCTTCATCAGATCAACTCTTTTGCACACTAATCATAGTCACCCAGAGTCTCTTCAATCACCAAGCTCTAGACCATTCATATGGATATTGAAATCATAAAGATAGTTCTAGTTTCAATCCCTAAAAACTACAATATAGACACTTAAATCATAAACACAATGACCATTTTCTGATAGATCTCTCTATAACAAGTTTGGATCATCAACCAACCAACCTTCAAACTTCACATGGATCCTTAAAATAATTTCCCTAGCTATCAAGGTGGTTAAAAAAATAGAACAATGTCAATTAGTTATCATTTCAAGGAGCTACCCATCAAATTAAAACTCTTACAAATACCAGTTATAGACTAGAAGAAATTTAGATGCAAGCCGTCAATTTCAAGTTTACCACCTTTGAAAATTAAATAATTGTCATTGATCTTAAATTGTTGCCTAACCTTCATAAAGTTGATGGAGGAGCCGATGTCATTAGGTGAGAGAGCTGGTATTCACATGAATTAAAACCCCATCAATCAGTTACCATAAGTGGCATTAACTTGTAATAACAAGTCAATACAAAATTAAAATAGAATGTGCACAAGGATTTGATGGTTAAGTTTAGGTCTTAAGGATTAATAGACTAGGGTTTTAAACCTTGAGAGAACCTTAGAGAGTTTGGGTTTTAGGAACAATTAAGCCAATAGGATTTAAGGGTTTTGAAGATTAGATTGTTACCCTAATTTCAAAGATGACCTTTTGACAAGAGATAATACAAACCCTATCTCACCAAACATAAACCCTTAGGGTTTTTAGATCTCTCCTAGGGTTTTAGGGATATTTAGAACATAGAGACCCTTAGGGTTTTAAGAATTTAGTAATTGGGTCTTTCATCAATCTAATGGACATCTATCAACCTGATACACAATTCTCTAAGTAATCAATATGAGTGTCTTCATCACCAATGATACAAGCCTTCAAAAACCTCCATGAATACAAACTCTATCATCAATAACCTTGAATCATGACTTGTGAGATGAGCATAAAACTCTGGCACAACATGAAGCATAAGAAACCACCATGAAAACAAGCATACCCTAAATCAAGAACCATGTCAAACATCATCAACTCAAGCATTCAACACCATTAGCATGATCATCAACAATTTGACATAAAACAATGAAGATCCTAACATAACAAACCATATGAACTCGTAAACCGTAAACCAACATTGAAGCAAGCATGTGACATGTGAACTCCTATGAACTCTATCATGTGTGATATATTAAGCATCATAGAAATGACCAACATCATATCTCATATTTTTTTACCTCAGCACCCTATGAACAACCTTATATCAATGAAAATTGTACCTTTGACATCAATGACGAACTTCATGCAACAAAGGGATCTATGGTTTGGAATACCCTCAAGAGAGGAGCCAAATTGATTAAACAAGTATTGTTTTGTATTTGGAACAGGGGTTCAGAGGCTCTCTTTTGGTTTGATCTTGGGATAGGCATCCTCCTATTATGTCTACACACCCTCACTTGTAGGACCTATGTAGGCATTTTTGGAAGCTGGTTGGACTTATGTGATGGATTTTAAATTCCCTCAGGTTCTGGGTCAAGCTACAGTGTATGGGTGGAAGGACTCACATGAGTGGCCCCCTGGGGGATCAGTGGAGGACTGTTAGGAGTTGGCCAACATCTTGGCTAGTAGGGTTTTTAAGTCTCTATTGGAGAGGGATGTTCTGGCCTAGGGAGGTTACCAGAAATATAAATTCATTGTTGTCTCTAGCTATTAGGTTTTGGATGAGTAGATGTTTCGGTGCACAAGGGTCCCTTGGTGGAAGTAGATCCAGAATAAATTATCTTCGCTCAATTGTAATTTCTTTTTTTGGTTGGTGATTTATAATAGATGCCTGACTTGGGAGAATCTTCGGAAGTGGGCTTTCAGGGACCCTCTATGTGTGTAATGTGCTTTAATAGTGATGAGAACCTTTCTCATCTCTTCTTCCAATGCTCTTTTGTTAGGGTGATCTGGCATTTTTGGTGGGAAGTGTTGTGAGGTTATACAACACACCCCATTTTTCCTTAACAAAATAGGGACCCAACCTTTTTTAACTTTTCCATTCCTTTTCTTACTTTGGGTGGTATGGTAAAAGTCAAGTATCAGATTGCAAGAGGGATATCACTCCCAAGTATGCATAGACCCCATAAGGAATGATGAATGTCAAATTCAGATTTTGTCATCGTGAGCTCCATAATGTGAAAGAGCGTAAAATTCTAAGCAGGTTTGCCTTTTGGATCACCTTGAAATTCCTTAAGAGTAGGAAGTTATGTTCAGCCAAAGTTTGGTCAAACCAAATATTCCTGGAGAGTCATCTCATTCCTTAATATCCTAGATATTCATGAATATCCCTGATATATGTTTTAGCAAAGAGAAACCTGATATCCGCATATTTGCTAATATGTAGATGTCAAATTTTAATGTGAGAGGGCATCTACCCATCACATACCCGCGAACATTCCTAGAGGGGCATATTTCTTAATATCCTTGATATTCGTGAATGTGCAGGTCACCTTAGATATAACGTAAACACTTAACATCAGTATAATCCTTAATATACATCATATTAGTTAAGATCCCTGATCTTCCTCAATATGACGATGATGTCATCCTAACACAATATAAAGAAGACCCGATATGATGATGATGCCATCAATATGACCGACATCAGGAAGATCATCTACTTCTCAATATCCTGCATATTAGCAAACATACCTAATCTTTGTTAATGTGACGATGATGTCACATCCTAAGTGGACTTGAAATATTAATGAAGAGGATGACATCATCTTAATCTTCGAATGTGGGGGATGTTTTGCAAAACCAAGAATGCTGATATTCCTTAATATCCTCATATCCACACTTGAGGCACGTAACACATGGATCCTTGAAAACCAATAGGAAGCTGCCACATGGCACATTCACCAGATCATATTAGCACCTTATGTTATCATGATTGTTAAATAGGGGTATCATGACCCAATTTTAGTCATTAGTCAATGGTTGGTCATCTTCATGATGACATCATCATCATATTCCTAGATATCAAGCATATCTCTTAAAATCCCTGATATCTGCGAATGTGCACCCCCACATTAAATGCCATTCTAATGGTGGTTAAACCTTCAAAATTTTGAATGATCACCCACCACCTGTTAACATCTCCAGCACTTAGGTGTCGATCAATGGATACCAATAGAGTGACATTAATCACACCCTAATTTGCTATTGCTTTTGATTAAAATTAAGGATTTGAGCTCAATTTAGAATTTATCATGTATTCAAGCAAAATTACAGAGTTACTATGTGATTAAGGTGATATCACTACAATTTGTGAGAGCAACGAAATGGGGTGTGGATTCAAATAGTAAATAGAGGAGAGTATCTACTAGGTGAACATGTATAGCCAGATATCAATTGAACAATAATAAAAGGTAACAGATATTAGGTATGTAATGGAAAAACCCTCTTTTGTCATTTATGGATAAAATGAATAGGTAAAATTGTTTTTACCACAATAAATTAATGTAATGATGTATGAAATGTATTGAATGAGGATAAAAACATCAAGATATTAATATTATCATTAATCTGCATGATCACATGGCATGTTAGGGTAAGAAATTTATGTGCTTTATCACAGGATTCAATGGTGCTCTATAAAAATAGGTCAGATACATAATTCCTGAAACCTATATGTATACAACCAAAGGGAATAGCATTCAGATATGGTCAGATAAATGACACTCATCTAGGGAATATTGATCTAGATGAATGGACAGCAAGGTTAGAACAAGGAAGAGGAAAACCCCTGCTTATTAAGATTTATAACTCAGGCATGTGGCATGTAGGAGGGTTTCCTTATGCAATGGAGGCCACCGAGCTTGTAGTAGAATGTGCTCATAACTATAATACCAACACCAGAAAGGTAGAGAAGCATGGTCAAGTATACGTAGATTTTTCAATTGAGGGCATTATTGTAGCTTTTAATTTACCCAAAAAACCTCAAGTGCATGGAATAAACCTGGAGAAATTAGAAATAAAGTACAATAAAACTGAGAAGGATTGCTAAAAAATCATGTACTCATGGAGAGCCAATGATAGCACATATAAGGCTGCTATAAAGCTACCTGTACATTTATATAATTTTGATTTTACCCTTGAATTTCAATATATGATGGTGATGCTTATCCGTATGGTAGAAAAAACAAATGTTGGAACCTTTGAAAATTGGATGTATGGGCTCATAAGGATAGTGGCAGATACTGATGAAAAACCCCAGTGGGCTAGGATCATACGTGATAGTCTAGATGAAGGAATGAGAAAGTTGGGAGGAAAGGCCAACATGTTCCATATGACATCTTATGTTGTTTATACATGTGTTGGAACCTTAAAATTTTGGCAAAAATATTTTTAGGTTCTCATGATAAAAATGGAAATCTAAAGGATCGAGCAACATTTGAAGGACAAAATGTTGGCAAGAGACACTATGTGGGTTCATGAGTGTTGTCATTGATGGCAACAAAGTTCAACCCACACATCCGTAGGACATGGTGTGTCTATACCGGAAGTTAGATTATAGAGTAACTTGGTCCGGTGACCAAGAATAGAGCATGCAGCAAGGTCTGACAATCTGGTCCGGATCTCTTAGAGGAAGTATTGATGTAAAGTGCAGACTTGGGGAAGTCAAGAAGACTACCTTGACTGATAGATTCCAGGGATTGAGCCTTCGATGATGAAAGAGTGAAGAGATATGAGCATCTAAGTATTGGGTTCCTGTTTGGCAGAGTAGACAGAGGAAGAACTAACTGGTAGAGCATCAAACTTTAATCCAGATGAGATATTGATGGTGATCAAGGTTCTTAAGGTATCATTCATGATTGGCTAACATGATTGATGACTTCTATAGCTATCTCTTTGATACACATCACTTGGTAAAAAAGGATTTAGCTAACAGACCAGAGTTTGGGAAAATATTGACTATTCCAAATGCTGACTAGAAAGATGATGAAATCCTTGGTGCAGATATATATACCAGATGGATTTCGACGAGAAGTGGTGCATAGTGTGTTGTATAGTGCGAAGAAGAGTAGAGAATAGTGTGGAAATAGAGATAGAGGTCCGGTATGTGACAAAACAGTAGCACTAAGGCAAAGGAAGAATGAAGTACAGTAGATTAGTATATTGAGCTTAACTGGAACTGAACCTAAGCACATGTGGATGCTTCTCATTACTTCAAGTATCTAGTTTCCTTCTATAAACTATTTTAGGTAGTAAGCCTCTTGTGAGTAGTGTGCTTGGGTAGTGAGCCCTAATTGGCAAGTGCCATTTGTACTACCTTATTCTTTTAACAAAAAATACAATCTTGGGTTAATCACCCCGTGGTTTTTTCCCTTAATAGGGTTTTCCATGTCAAAATATTATGTCATGTGTATTGAGCTAGTTTCTTCTTTCATGGTTATGGATGCCTACTTGTTTTGATACTGCACTAGTTATTAAAGAAGAACAAAAAGTTAAATTTAATTAAGATAACTGATTCAACCCCCCTCTCAGTTATCAACAATTGGTATTAGAGCCAAGTTCCTCCAAACAGAGCCTAACAGCTTGAGGAAGATCTAGGAATCTCAAATGGATATGTATGGGATGAGGGAACAACTTCAATCTTCTCTAGATGATCTTGATCAATCTCACTCTGAAGTCAATGAGATGAGGGAAAGACTCAAACAAGCTAATGATTTCATAAATGAACTTAAATAAAAACTAAGTATCTCAATGAAGAAAAGAAAGGAACTTCTTCAACAATTAGCAAGTCAGAATGAAGCAAATGATACTAATGTAGATCTGAATGAGAAAACCAAGTTATGTGAGAATCTATCAAAAGAGGTCATTATGGTAAGACATCAAATGGAATCAGGTGTTATAAAATTCACTCAAGAAATTGAAGAGAAAAGAAAGACTGAGATAATTTAAAACAATCTCTCAAAGAAAAGTTAGAAGATTTCCACAAAATGGATAGAATAATCAGGCATTTGGAATCTGATCTTGAAGAAGCTAGAGATAATGAAGAACAACTTGAGAATCAGATTGTCACTTTAAAAAGGGATCTCCAAACAACAAATGAATACAAAGAGAAATTCAAGATAAGCTCTACTCAGCTTGAAGTTCTTCTTGAAAGCCAAAAGAGAGTAGATGACAAGCAAGGCTTGGGGTATGAGAAAGGTAAAAGCTTCAGATCAGGTCAGTAGAACTCTGGATTAGGAAATCTAAGGAACGGGCCTAGAAGACCTCTGGTAAGACAACCAAATGTTCAAAGATATCCATCCTTCGTTGGATACTACCACAATTGCAATAACTTTGGCCATAAAGCAAATCAGTGTAGAAGAAGAATGAATCAGACTAACTCATCCTTCTCCAGATAGTGCTTTAATTGCAAAAGGTATGGTCACAAATCTCATGAATGCAGAAATATGCAAATGAACAATTCATTCAATGGTAGATGTTTTGCATGCAATAGAATGGGACATATGGCTAATAAGTGTAGATCAAGAGGATATCAGTCAAATATGCAAATAAATGTTATTTGCTACAATTGCAATAGATCCGGTCATATTGCCAAATTCTGTAGAAGTAACAATCAAGACAAAAAGGGT
Source organism: Cunninghamia lanceolata (assembly GCA_027924645.1). Classification (NCBI taxonomy): domain Eukaryota; kingdom Viridiplantae; phylum Streptophyta; class Pinopsida; order Cupressales; family Cupressaceae; genus Cunninghamia; species Cunninghamia lanceolata. The sequence goes on from BSBN01000078.1 coordinate 1,117,826, forward strand.
CTGGTACATCATAATCAAAACCAAAACGAAGGAAAAGGAAAAGTGAATGTGGATGAAATTCAAAAGGAGATGAACAAGATATGGGTGAAGAGAAGTACATAAAATGATGGGGATGGATCTGCACTAGAATCTGGTGCTGATATTCCTTCCAGAAACTAAATAGATGAGCTCTGGCTTAGGGGGAGTAACAAAAGAAAAACATTTTCCCTAGCCAGTCAATAGGTGCTTGAAATTTGTGCATGAAAGGTTGTGGATGAAAGAGTTCTTAGAGAAACATCTAAATAAGCCATGGTAAAGGTATGGAAGATCTGCAAGAAGTTTTGAAAAGGCTAATCTTCCAAGATTGATCCAGTTTAATAGTCATCTGGTAAGAACATGATTTTCATAGTTAGATCTGGTATGATTCAAATTTGAGGTATCTTGATCTGTGGATAAATGGAATGATTGTGAAAGGTAGATAGATTGCCAATATCCACTGAGAATAACTTTAAGTGCATCTTAGTGATCCAGAAAAATCTCTCAAGACAAGGAGAATAGAGCAACCGGAATAACTTAAGGTATGCATTTATTGCAAATGAAATTAGGGTTTGCGTAGAAATAAAAGGGTTCTTCTATTCATCATTTGTACATTTGCATTTGAGAAGAAGAGAAAAAGAGCTCTACAAACAAATTGTCTCAAGTCTCTCAAAGATCAACCGCAGAAGTCAATTCTTCCAACAATCCGATCCAGCTCATTCCGTGAAACCTCGAAGCATAAAAGGTATTTTCCATTCTTGAAAACCTTTCTCTAAATCTTTTGAAAGATGGCTGCCCTGAATGTTGTGAAGATAACTAATAGGCCACGTCCTAAATTCAAGAAACATCCCTAAGAATCCCTAGAAGTTGATCCCCTAGGGGCCTTTTCAAGCATTCTGCATGGGGTTTTGCATGTAGAAGATGTTAGGGCATATATTCATGCAAACATTGAGGAATTTGGGAATCCAAGTTAATGGATATCTATCACAATCAGTTAATAGATGATGCTTTTGAACTCAAACCGCAGTACAAGGCTATCCGGGACAAGCATTTTGGACATTGCATCCATTTCCCCTATTTTGCAGAAGATGAATGGGTCCGGTATGTTCTAAGTAGAATGTATGATAACTTTATATGGTTGATGAGGCCATTCAAGATAACCAAGGATGCCATTACGGCAGTTACCGGATTGTACTCATCCGGTGGGATACCTGCTCTCAAATCTGTTAAGAATCAGATAGTAAGTGAGGCAACCAGATCAAAATTTGACAAGAGAGCAATCACAATAGAAGATATCACTGATCCAGATATCAAGTTTGTATCTATGATAATTGGCTATAAGATATATCACTCCAACAGGGAGAATTCAGTATTCAAAACAGCTGTGTATGCTACTTATGAAATGCTAAGGAAAAATGCTGACTATGATCTCTGTGAACTTCTTCTGAGCCAACTATTAGAAAACTTACAAAGGATCAAGAAGGACAAGAAAAACTCATTCAAATATGGTGGTCTGATATTGTGTCTATTCTTTTACTTTATGAATGAGCTACTTGGATCTAATGGCTGGATATGGCAAAATGACAGACCAGTAGCCATACAAATAAGAGATTATTTGAATGGAATTGGTAATGCTAAAGCACAAAATATAGTCCTCTGGGGCTACTTCAAGAACTTTCAGAGTATGATGCAAGCTAGAGAAAGAATCCCTCAATCTTTGGTTGAGAAATACAAGGATACAATGTGCTTTATGGTAGACACTAATCAATGCCTAATGGAGACAGTGGAGCTAAGGACTATCTAGATCATGCCAATGGGGTATGAAGTAGATGAGAAAATTGTAGAGCTACATGTTCAACACATGCTGAGTCAACCCAAGGATCCTAAGGCAGAAATATTTGGAACCTGCCAAGAGCTAAGTGTAAAGGTTCATGTTGAATTGAGACAACCTGAAATTAAAAGAAAAGTGAGAAGAGAAGTGGAAGAATTTGCCAAGAGACATGGAATTTCAAAAGAGGTAGTTGATGCCAACAGAGAGAAGATGGAAAGGGTAGAAAAAGAGAAATAAGATACAGAAAAGGAAAGTGATCTGGTGCAAGCCCCTTCCCGGACCAGATCCTCCAAGAGTTCTACACCTGCCACCTCTAAGAGCCAAAAGGCATCAAAACTAGAAACCCAGACATCCAAAAAGGGAGAGAAGAGAACCAAGAAAAAGGCAACAAGGTCTTATTTAAGTCAGAAGGATGATGAAGAAACTAAAACTGATGAGGAAATCAAGAAAATGAAGAAGAAGAAGAAAACATCTAGTGAACTCTCTACCGATCAAGGCAAAGAAGAGAAGGCAGAGAAATTTGTTGAAAAGCCTACTCTCTGCATTGATGATATCATCAAATTAGTCACTGTGGATGGGAACCTAAAACTAATGACTGAGTTCTATGATGAATACAATGAAGCTGATCAGAAGATCCTGCAAGATGCTACAGTTAGGTACCTTAACATTTATAACAAGGCATTCATTGAAATCATATCCCTAATTCCCAAAAGCTTAGAGAAGGAACTTGAGATAAGAAAGAACAATGCCATGGCAAAAGACCTAGAAATCTAGGAGCAGATTGCTATCCAACTTTATCCCTCCATCACTCCAAAGCAAATAAACATGATCTTCAAAGATTGCAAGGATGAGTTCCGAAGCAAAGCTAGAATGAGTAAGTTTATGCTCAGAGAGATTGATTAGGTGGCTAAAGAGACTGAAGAGATCCTCAGGAATGCCTATAAAAGATTCAATATTCATGTCATAAAGGACTTAGGTGATGAACCCTCTGCCATGGATGACAAAGAAGAATCTACTAAGACAGTGGTAGAAGAGGCAAAGGAGACAAATGAAGAGAAAGCCAAGGACTTAGATCCCTCTGTTCTGGAAGAGGAAGTTCATGGAGAAGCAGACACCTCTCTTCTAGATCCCCCTGTAGACTCTGGAATTGAAAGAAAAGAAGAGAGCATCAATCAAGGAGAAGAAGTAATGGGAAGAGAAGAAGGTCAAACTAAGAAGACCTCAACTGATAGTGCTGAGGCTACAGAAGGGAAGAAAACTCTGTCTCCAGCAAGAGACACTGCAGAAGCAGTCAAAGACTTCTTGACAAAAGAAATGATGGAGTTGGATGAACCGGAGCTACTTCAAGGGCCATTCAATTTTGACTCTTTCTCTCCAGTCTAGACAATGAAGGTAGCATCTTTTGCTCAAGCTAAAGCAAAACAAAAGATTCTAAAGTCTCACATGGAAGATTGTGAGCTAATAGAGATTGCATCCGATGTGCTAGAGAAAATCATGCCAACCTTCCAAAAGGATTCTTCGGCCTCCACATCCGGTAATCTAAAGTCTCTTGTTAACTCTATTAATACACATTTTGACTCTTTAGAGAAAGCAGTAGAAGAGAAAGTCTAGAAATAATTTTTGGGTAAAAGATTCTCTGAAGTACAGAGGTACATAACAAATGATAGGAGAAATCTGAATATTGGAATAAAGAGCTTAGAAAATGCTCTTAAAGATGGCAGAGATATATATAAATTTTGTCTATCCTGGTCTAAAGTGACAATGGATATTGAGAAGAAAGTAAAAGAACAAGAAGGAAAACTTTCAAGTATATCTCAAAGTTTTCATACTCTCTTCTCTTCCATAATGAATCAAGAGTGCCAAACTCTTGTAGCTATAAATGAAATAAAGAAGCTTGAGAAGGAGAAGAAAAATAGGATAAGCAGGCTAATTTAACGAAGAGGGATTATTATCCCTAAGTTAGAAGCCATGCATGAGGCCCTAAGTGATGCTCAGACCATAGCCCAGACCAGTGATCTGACAGATCTAAAGAGGGCAGAAGATTTTGCATTCCTATTGAGTGGTCACATCTCAATTTTGGATACGATGAAGTAGAGTTGGGCAACAAAACTTGTCCAGTTGAAGACAACTTTTGTAGATATACTATAGTATATGTAAGTATAACATGTATATATACTTATGCGGCTAAGTATAGTAAGGTTTTTGGGAGTTTTGGTGTGCAGATTCTACCCTTTGTTATTGATGTCAAAGGGGGAGTGAGTAGCAGTGAAAAATGTGGAATCTAGCTAAGGGGGAGCTCCGATAAAATGTACATTAGAACAGAGCATCAGCCAAGGGGGAGTGTAGTGTGACACTTAGTCATTTTTCACTAAGTGTTGCCATCAATGCCAAAGGGGGAGATTGTTGGCAAGAGACACTATGTGGGTTCATGAGTGTTGTCATTGATGGAAACAAATTTCATCCCACACATCCGTAGGACATGGTGTGTCTATACCAGAAGTTAGATTATAGAGTAACTTGGTCCAGTGACCAAGAATAGAGCATGCAACAAGGTCTGACAATCTGGTCCAGATCTCTTAGAGGAAGTATTGATGTAAAGTGTAGACTTGGGGAAGTCAAGAAGGGTACCTTGATTGATAGATTCCAGGGATTGAGCCTCCGATGATGAAAGAGTGAAGAGATATGAGCACCTAATTATTGGGTTCCTGTTTGGTAGAGTAGATAGAGGAAGAACTGACCAGCAGAGCATCAGACCTTAATCCAGATGAGATATTGATGGTGATCAAGGTTCTTAAGGTATCATTCATGATTGGCCAACATGATTGATGACTTCTATAGCTATCTCTTTGATACGCATCACTTGGTAAACAAGGATTTAGCCAAGAGACTAGAGTTTGGGAATATATTGACTATTCCGGATGCTGACTAGAAAGATGATGAAATCGTTGGTGCGGATATATATACCAGATGGATTTCGATGAGAAGTGGTGCATAGTGTGTTGTATAGTGCGAAGAAGAGTAGAGAACAATGTGGAAACAGAGATAGAGGTCTGGTATGTGATAGAACAGCAGCACTAAGGCAGAGGAAGAATGAAGTGCAGTAGATTAGTATATTGAGCTTAATCAGAACTGAACCTAAGCACATGTGGATTCTTCTCATCAGTTCAAGTATCTAGTTCCTTCTATAAATTATTGTAGGCAGTACGCCTCTTGTGAGTAGTGTGCTCATGTAGTGAGCCCTAATTGTGATGCAGGAGCATCTAGGCTGTAAGAGCAATCTTGCATCAACTAAAAATAAAAAATAAAAATTGTTGTTTCTTTTCAATTAGGGCTAAATTTGGCAGGGTTACTATTTTTAGTAAGTTTGCATTTGTGCACAGTTGGATACAAAATCTTACACAAACCTCTATAATGGTGAATTGAAGCTAATGGTGAAGAAATCACTTCAATATCATTTGTCATTTGTGAGATATTAAAATTTCTAATTCCAAAAATCTTATTGAAATATTCAAAGTCAAATTTGAGGCACTTAGAGGCTCCGGATGGGCCCGAAATTTGGTGGGAAACCCAAGTAGTCTACCTAGTGGTGCTTGGCACTCCATCATCTTTTCGAGATCTTTCTGAAAAGGTATTATAATTGAAAATCCAACAATCAGATCAAAAGGGCTATATAAAACCATTTTTGGGAACCCTTAGGGTAGTAGAGTTAAGGGGGCAAGCGTAGAGTCAAGAATAGGTGGGAAAACAAAAACCCTAGATGATTTGGGGGTTACAAAAGGTAGGTGATTCTAGAGTCATGTGACAGAAAGCTGTAGTGTGTTAGAGCTTGTGGAGGATTGATTCCTCTGATTGTAATTAAGCTTCTGTAATGTAATGAGTTGCCCAGATTAATAAAAGAAAGTTCTATTTTCTATGTTCATTTTCTATTGTTGTGTGTTTTGTGATTTACCCCCTTCATCAAGTGGTATCAGAGCAAGGGTTCTTGAGTGTGTAGACAGATCGTTGACCGTGAGGTAGTTTGCAGCAGGACCTGAGGTTGTGGGTTTTCTGCATAGATCAAGATGCCTCCATGAAGAAACTGTGGTGGGAGGAATGCTTTAACGAAAGAGGGTTTTAGATCCCTGCAAAGATAAATTGATGCATTGCAAGAGGAGCTGCAAAGAGGGTCCGAGCCAAGAAGGAGAGAGGAAAGCAAAGATGAAGTTGAAGAAGAGCTATCTGAGGAAGAACAAGAAGCTGCGGGAGATCCTACAAAAGTTAGGTTGTTGAGGGCCATTTCAAAGATCGAAAAGAGGCCCATGATTGAAGTTTCTACATATTCTGGAGATCTAAATCCAGAACAACTTATTGATTGGATCAATGACATGAAGGAATATTTTGAGTATGAAGATGTGGAGGACCCAGATCAGGTTAAGTTTGCAAAAACAAAGTTGAAGGGCCATGCCAATATTTGGTGGAAGGAGGTCCAATTAGAAAGGAACATAAGAAGAAAAGGAAAGATCACCAGATGGGATTGGATGGTGGAGAAACTGAAGAAGCAGTTCATTCTTGTGGACTATGAGATGGAGTTGCTGAAGAAATTGCAAGGATTTAAGTAAGGTAACAAGTCTGTTAAGGAGTATACAGAAGAGTTTTATAAAATTACTATCAGGACAGGCCATGCACAGCCCAACAAGGAGAAGGTAGCACGTTACATTAATGGATTGAGGCTAAGTATTCAAGAGGAGCTGAGCCTGGTCAGCATGACCACCATAGAAGATGCATACCATTTTTCCCTGAAGGTGGAAGAGAAGCTAAATAACAGATTTTAAAGCAAGCAAAGGGGAAGAGGCCAAGGCGAAAGGACTGGTGGAAGACCCTATGGGGGCTGAAATGAAGATCCAAAGAAAAGTGAAGAAGCTGGAACCAGTCGAAATCAGAGAGGAGATAATACCTACCGCCCTTGTGACCAGAATAATGGTGAGCAAAGAGGAAGAGGAAGAGGTAGACCTAGGCAAGGACCTAGAAGAGGATGTTTCAGAGGAACATATTTTCAATGTGGAGAAGAAGGGCATCAAGTATACAAGTGTCCGCAACATCAAGGAAGGACAAATAGAAGGCCTAAAGGTAATGCATGAGTTGCACATGTAGATGAAGATGCACATTCTGAGCATTCTAAAGATGCTGAAAGAGGAGAAACCCTAGTTGTTAGAAGAACCTTGCTAAATGAGGAGAAAGAACCCAATCAGAGGAAGAGTTTATTCTGTACAAGGTGCCAATGTGAAGGTAATTGTTGTGATATTCTTATTGACAGTGGAAGCACCAATAATCTTGTTTCAAAGGAGATGGTTGACAAGTTGAAGTTGACAAGAAGAAAGCATCCGCATCCCTACCGGATTGCATGGTTGCAGAAGGACCATAGAGCTTTGGTCAATGAACAGTGTTTAGTGAAATTCAAGATTGGTGACTACCATGATGAGGTGCTGTGTGACATCATATCGATGGATGCATGTCATATGTTATTGGGGAGGCCGTGGCAGTATGATAGGAGCACTGTCCATGATGGCCGTGCAAACACGTGCTCCTTAACAAAGGATGGAGTCCGTCATAAGTTGAAGCCCTTGAAGGAGGTGGAAGAAAAGGTATGTAGTACTGCCAGAATTTGCTTGGTAGATGGTAGAAAGTTTTTGGAGGGTATGAAGCATAAGCATCATTGCTTTGCATTGATTCCTAAGATTAGTCAAGAGAAATGTGAAGATGTACCAGCAAAAGTCTCAGAAATGTTGGAAGAATTTCAAGATATTGTCTCTAATAATGTACCAGAAGGTTTACCACCAGTGAGGAAGATAAGTCATCAAATGGATTTCATACCAGGAGCTAGTTTGCCAAATAAGGCAGCCCACAGAATGACTCCAGCAGAGAATGAAGAGTTGAACAGACAAGTTCAGGAGAAGTTAAGGAAGGGACTGATAAGGGAGAGCCTAAGTCCATGTGCGGTACTTGTAGTACTAGCACCAAAGAAAGATGGAGACTGGAGGATTTGTACAGATTCCTGGGCCATCAACAAGATCACAATCAAGTATAGATTTCTATTGCCGAGAATGGATGACATAATGGATTGTTTGAGTGGAGCCAAGTACTTCATGAAGATTAATCTGAAGAGTGGGTATCACCAGATTCGAATCAGAGAAGGAGATGAATGGAAGACAACCTTCAAGACAAAGGAGGGTTTGTATGAGTGGTTAGTAGTGCCATTTGGGCTAAGGAATGCACCGATCACATTCATGCGGCTCATGAACGAGGTACTGAAGGAATTTTTGGGAATTTTTGTTATTGTTTATTTAGATGACATTTTGATTTTTAGTAAGACTTTGGATGAGCATTTGATGCATTTCAGAAGAGTTTTAGAGAAGCTGAGGGAGGAGAAGTTGTTGATCAATCTGAAGAAATGTAGTTTTACAAAGGAGTTGGTATACCTGGGATTTGTTGTCTCAGAGGAAGGTCTTAAGATGGACCCAAAGAAGGTGAGGGCTATCATTGAATGGCCTACGCCAAGGAGTGCTTTCAAGGTAAGATCTTTTTATGGTTTGGCAAGTTTTTATAGAAAGTTTATCAAAAATTTCAGTAGCATTTGTGCAACCCTAACTAAGACAATGAGACGGGATAGAAAAGAGTTTAGATGGACTAAAGGAGCTGACAAGAGCTTTGATACATTGAAGCAGAAAGTCATAGAACAACCTGTGTTGGCACTTCCATATTTCAATAAGGTATTTCAGGTAGATTGTGATGCTAGTGGTAATGGTATAGGAGCTGTTCTAAGTCAAGAAGGTAAGCCCATTGCCTATTTTAGTGAGAAGCTTAATGATGCCAAGAAAAAGTATTCTATTTATGATCAGGAGTTTTATGCAATAGTTCAAGCTTTGAAGAAATGGAGACATTATTTGTTGCCAAAAGAGTTTGTTCTATATACTGATCATTAGGCTTTGTAGTATCTTAATAGTCAAGGAAAGTTAAATCAAAGGCACTTAAAATAGGTTGAGTTTTTGTAGAGTTATACTTTTATTTTGAAGCACAGGAGTGGGAAGTCCAACAGGGTTGCAGACGCCTTGAGCAGAAGGCGAAATTTGTTGACAGAAATGAAGATATAGGTTGTTGGGTTTGATGAACACAAAAGTTTGTATCCTGAAGATCTAGATTTTGCAGAGGCTTGGAAAGCTTGTTTGGAACCTATTACTTTGCATAGGACAAAATGGTTGGATTACATAATCCAAGATGGCATATTGTTTAGAGGAAGCTAGTTGTGCATTCCGAGGAGTTCCATGAGAGAGAACCTGATTAAGGAGAAGCATAGTGGAGGATTGGCTGGACACTTTGGTCAAGATAAGACCATTGCTATTGTTGGTGGACATTATTACTAGCCACAATTGTAGCAAGATGTGAGGAAATTTGTGCAGAGTTGTAGAGTGTGTCAGATGGCAAAAGGAACAAGTCAGAATACAGGGCTATATCAACCATTACCTGTACCAGATAAGCCATGGGATGATATTAGTATGGATTTTGTTCTTGGTTTACCAAGGACACAAAGAGGACATGATTCCATTTTTGTGGTGGTGGACAGATTCTCAAAGATGGCACATCTTATTCCTTATAATAAGACTAATGATGCTATTCATATTGTAGAGTTATTTTTCAGGGAAGTGGTGAGATTACACGGTCTACCAAAGAGCATAGTTTCAGATCAGGATACCAAGTTTGTCGATTATTTCTAGAGGACATTATGGAAGAAGTTGAAGACAAATTTGAAGTTTAGTTCTACACACCATCCACAGACTAATGGATAGATGGAAGTGGTGAATAGAAGTTTGGGTAACCTACTACGCTGCTTAGTAGGAGATAAGCCTAGGGATGGGATTTGATTTTACCATAGGTAGAATTTGCTTACAACAATTCTGTCAATAGGAGTACTGGTAAATCACCATTCTAGATTGTATATGGTAATAGCCCAAGAAATACTTCTGAGTTAAGGAAGCTGGACAACAGAGAAAAGACAAGTGCTGAAGCCGAAGACTTTGTAGAACATCTGAAGAATTTGCATGAAGAAGTGAGAAAGCACATTAATAAGATGAATATTCAGTACAAGGCTAAGGCAGATCAGAAGAGGAGACATAAGGAGTTTTAGGAGGGTGATGAAGTCATGGTTCACTTGAGAAAAGAAAGATTTCTAGTTGGTACATATAATAAGCTGAAGATGAGGAAATTTGGACCATGTAGAATCCTAAAGAAGCACGATTCAGGAAATGCATTTGAGGTAGAGTTGCCTGATAACATCAATATTTCACCAGTGTTTAACATTTCAGATCTGACTGAGTATCATGACGATGGACTTGATAAAGGAACACAGTGGGACATTCCAGCATCTACTTCAGAGCAGGAGGAGATAGAGGGCATTCTGGATAGCCGTGTGGGTAAGAGTACAAGAAACAGGTAGTATACAGAATACTTGGTGAAATGGAAAGGAAGGCCTGTTGAAGATTCATCATAGTTATCTAAGATTGAGGTTAATCATTTTGGTTTCCCTCTAACACATGAGAAGTGACAAGGTCACTTTTCAAATTACCCCGGGTGTCTGATGCAGGAGCATCTAGGGTGTAAGAGCAATCTTGCATCAACCAAATAAAAAATTAAAAAAAATTGTTGTTTCTTTTCAATAAGGGTTAAATTTGGCAGGGTTACTATTTTTAGTAAGTTTGCATTTGTTCATGGTTGGATACAAAATCTTACACAGACCTCTATAATGGTGAATTGAAGCTAATGGTGAAGAAATCACTTCAATATCATTTGTCATATGTGAGATATTAAAATTTCTAATTCCAAAAATCCTATTGAAATATTCAAAGTCAAATTTGAGGCACTTAGAGGCTCCGGATGGGCCCAAAATTTGGTGGGAAACCCAAGTAGTCTACCTATTGGTGCTACTTGGCGCTCCATCGTCTTTTCGAGAGCTTTCCAAAAAGGTATTATAATTGAAAATCCAATGATCAGATCGAAAGTTATGGCCCTGCAAAGTTGATCTAGTTTTGGAGGGAGATGCAAATTTTGAAATTAAGCTGGTGGTCACCAAAAAGGGCTATATATAACCATTTTTGGGAACTCTTAGGGTAGTAGAGTTAAGGGGGCAAGCGTAGAGTCAAGAATAGGTGGGAAAATAGAAACCCTAGCTAATTTGGGGGTTACAAAAGGTAGGTGATTCTAGAGTCTTGTGACAGGAAGCTGTAGTGTGTTGCAGCTTGTGGAGGATTGATTCCTCTTATTGTAATTATGCTTCTGTAATGTAATGAGTTGCCCAGATCAATAAAAGAAAGTTCTATTTTCTGTGTTCATTTTCTATTGTTGTGTGTTTTGTGATTTACCCCTTCATCAAATTGGCAAGTGCCATTTGTACTACCTTATTCTTTTAACAAAGAATACAATCTTGGGTTAATCACCCCGTGGTTTTTTCCCTTAACAGGGTTTTTCAAGTTAAAATATTGTGTCATGTGTATTGAACTTGTTTCTACTTTCATTGTTATGGATGCTTACTTGTTTTGATGCTGCACTAGTTATTAAAGAAGAACATAAAGTTAAATTTAATTAAGATAACTGATTCACCCCCCCCCACTCTCAGTTATCAACACAAAAGCAAGGAAAATGGGCTAGGGTTTCATTTTGAATTTCCTGAAAATTCCTTGTTTCTAAAAAATTATGACCAAGTCAAAAAGAGTCAAACTATACATTGGTCAAAAATGTATCTCATATACATTTTTGTTTGCATGCATATTGTATGCAAATATCTTTCATGTCATTTGGGAGATAATATTCATCGGCTTTAATTCTAACTTTTATGTTTGTATCTCAAGTTGTCAAAACAAACATACAAATCCAGACCCGATGGCTTTCATAGGTGTGCTTCATGATGTTTGAAATCCACATTTGTATGTCATAACACATATATATCTTATACAAATCCAAATATGCATTCGTGGATGTCAAGAGATATTCAAAACTAGTGTATAATTCCACAACCTTGTCACTTATATACATCGCCGATAATATGAGTGGACTCAAAAACCTTTTGATGATGTGTTTTATCGTAGTTGAAGTCTGTATTTGCATATACATGTCGCAATACATGTATTTAATATGCAAATCCAGAATATACACAAGCAGACCCGAAAAGAAGATTCAATTGAACCTAGAAGGCAAAAGGCGAATGGTTATGTTTAAACACATGTATTGAATATACATATACAAATCCGGATCTAATTGAGAATTAAATTTGGAGAACTTTGCTTGAAGTCCGTGGTGGTATATTGTGATCTATGAATAGAAGATGCAAAAGAGAGAAGACACAAATGCATAAAGTATGTGAGTACAAAACTAGCAAATGCATATATGGGCCCCACCACGAACGGGTATATAAATGCATTCATATAAAGCATACAAATGTAGATCCGGATCTAAGGGAAAATGTGATTGAGTTTAGAAAAACATATACAAAATCAGATGCACTTATAAAAGTTAAACATGATGAACTTTTAGTGAGGTCCGCGCTTGTATATTACATATGTATCTGATATACAAAAGAGTGATATGGAATAAATGGATGTGAAATCAGATTAAACTGTGAAATAAATTGCATTTGTTCATTTTGAAGGATAGAAAAGTCAACATCGCTAGGTCAAAAAGGTATATGCATGTGATATAAAAAAGGTGATACAAACAAATAGTTACAAGTTCATACCCAATTAGAAAAATTAAACATTGTGAACTTTATATGGGGTTTGTGTTTGTATATGAGAGATATACATTTGATATACAAAAAGTAAGATGCATTGCGGATGTGAACTTGGGATTAAAAGTGCAAAAGTCAGTGTCACATCTGCTTATTGAAATGGCATGTATGTGATATACAAATATGATATAGGCAAGTATGTACAAGACCGGATCTGAAATTAATTCCAATTTGTTTTATAAATCTGATAGAGTTTGAATTTGTATATTCTGATGCATGTATAAGATATACATGAGTATATACAAAGCAAAATATACAAAAAGTGAGAAAAAGAGGAAATACAAAAGGTATATATAAGACATCTCATGCATGCCTAGAAATACAAAAGGGTGAACTTAGTACAAAAAAACATTGCATTTAAAATACATGATGTGACATCATCACATCTTTGCCACATATTAGTAAAAGTGCACATATAAGATACACAAATGCACAAAAGCACATGTATGATAGATACAAATCGAAAAGTGGAAAAATCAGCATATCTAGTATGCACCGAGTGGCAAAACAAAAGAAAAATCAAAGTGCATATTCTACATACGAAATTGCACATAGCATCCCATGAGCAAGAACTAGAGCATTTCGAAGACAAAGAAGGTTAAAATTAAAATATTTCAATCTATTGAAGATAATTAATTAAGTGAAGAGCTACACTGGGTGGTTATCTCAAAGGGTCATAACCCTTGAAAATGCAATGTATATATGAAAGATGAAATCAAAATTAGAAAATCATCATTAGTAGAAGTAGTACAATTAGAATACGACAAGAAGATTTCCAATATGAATTATAAAATTTTTTGAAGCAAATTAAATAGAGAAGGAATATAATAATTTGATGTCCAACCTTCTAGTATTCAATTATTTGTTAATATTCATTCATATGTGCTATTTGTGTTGTCTCCAAAATGGTTGTCCCATGTTATTTAAATGAATATATCAAGGATATATTTAGTTTATCTAATCACATTTGCTGATTCTATGTGTTCTACTTGATTGGTTTCTACAAGAAGTTGATTTAAGTCCTTCCAAGTGGATTATGTTCATTGGTCTCTTCCAGGAGTTAAAACCCTTTGAACAAACAATCTTGGTTAGGTTTCCTTCTCACCAAAATTAAAATTCCTTTTAGTTGTTCACAGTAACCCAGGAAAATATCATTGGGATTTGGTAAGAAAAGCCAAATAACTTGCATGTTTATACAAGGTATAAACACTTGAAAGTGCCAAATAATTAGAGTTAAACCAAGAGGGAGGATACATCTATCATACACCTCCTGACTCTATTTCCCAAAATAGATAAAACACTGGTCATTTTAACAACATTTCAAAACCTTATTTACATTTTTGAATCTCAAACATTAGCATCAAAAATAATCATCAAACCTTACATCTACTTCACACCCATTTGCCATTGTGAAGGTCAATCAAGTCTAGACTAATCATTAAGGTATACCCACCTAGGTCTAGCAGAGCTAGAAGTAAAGGGGGTTTTATCCATATTTTCCTTGTGTCGTTAGCTAAAAGCATCAAGAGAGCTTGGCAACCTCTTAGGCTTGAAAACCTGTGTTTTTGTGACCTAACATAATTGGTGACTCTACTGGGGAATTAATTCAGAATCTTGGTTAAAGAACATCTCATTAAAGAGTCAAATAAATTTTTGAATTCCAACACAAATTGGTAACTCTGCTGGCAAGAAGAACCTAAAAAGATGAAATTATTCCTCTTTTGACAAGAGGTGACAACTTTAAAAAGGAACTTGATGAAGAATGCAAAGGACATTCAAAACTACAACATTTCAAGTCAAAAATAAAAATCAAAGGCTGAAGTATGTATAGTGATTCTTCTTTTCCCTATACACATTATGGTACAATTGGGAATCTTCACAATGGGAGTGGTGTACATCATACACAATAGGACATTTTTACACCACAAGCCTCAAATTAAAGAAATGCTTATCTAGTCCATCCTGGCCAAAGATTAGTAAACTATCAAGATCATGAATACAATCAGCATGTCAGACATTATCAATATCAAATCCTTCATCAAAATAGTCAGCAATATCAACCACTACCATGAAAATTGTATATCTCAGGTATTGATAAACCAATGAACTTCAATAGTATCCAAGGCTACCCAAATTGTTATCTAGTTGAGCTTAGAAATCATATACCTAAGTTTCATGGAGAGAAATATGAATCAATTCAAAGGCATGTGCAGCTATTTTGTGAATTTATTGAGGACTTTGAGATTTATGTAGAAGATGTCATTATGAAATGTTTCACAAGATCATTGAGGGATTATGCAAGAGAATGGTTTATCAGCTTACCTATGCAAAGTGTATCTTCATGGGAAGATTTCAAAAGGTTGTTCCTGAATCAGTTTGATGACAATTATAAAGATTTTACACAAGACTTGGAGCCTCAACATATTCCAACAAATAATGAAATGACATATGATGAGAGCAGTCTTCAAAATGTGGATACTCCTATTGTCCCAGCCCACCCACCTCAATACCTAAATCAGTAGTTTGAGGAGGAAGATGATGAATATTCACATACTCAAGAAAAAGGCCAAGACTCCATCAAAAAATTAGAATATTCCATTTCCCCTTTAGATGATTTTTTTGGCATAAGGAGGCATGAAGGAGAATCTGTCTACTCTCTATTGAATAAAATGATAGATATAGGTATGCAAATACCTTTGGCTTCCCTGCCTAATAGGTCCATGGTCATCGAACAGTTCATGAGAGTATATGAACCTAATTCAATTTGCTGGCCCAAGTCATTAAAACCAGTTACTTTTGACCAAGTGGATGAAGTGACTGATATCATACATAAGAAGAGGTATAAGGATGCTATCAATGTTGAATCTAATAGTGATATCATTGATGGATATGGAGAATCTAATCAAACGACACAACCAATAGAGAAAACATGGGATAATATTTTAGATGTGAGTATAGATGAAAATATGGAAGATCAACTCTCCACATGGGATAAGGATTGTTGTATTAAAGATTTTGTTGAGGATACACTGCCTGAGGGATACATCAGTAATGAACTAGATGATATAGAGATGTAGCAAAGTATGCATTATCATAGCATTGAGAATAATGAATTAAAAGCTAAAAAAAGTAGGTCCAACATGTCGTGCAACAATGAAGAGGGTAATGATTGCAATAAAATAGAGGATGGGTATGTAAGTGAAAATGTTTTTTATGACAACATGGATTTTGACTTGCAACTAAATGGTGCTTACAAAAGTTATGAGGAAGAGATAGCAAGTGTGATGGATGAGGAAGTATGTTCCCTTACCACTGAGAAAGTTTTAGACTTATTGACCATTGAATGTCATAAATGTACGCTCAAGAGTGATTCTGAAATGTCATCTCCAACATACATTTTCTTTGATGATGAAGGAACTTTGTATGGCAATGATGAAGGTACTCCTAAAGTTGACCAAAATCTCATGTTTATCCGTGTCCAGGAAGAGGCATGTAAATCAGATGTAGAGGTCTTTAGCCCATGTAATAGTGCTAATGATTCACACATCATGGATAATGTATGTCCAAATGTGCATATTGATGAATGCATGGATCAGAGGTGGATAATACCAGATAACGAAAACATTTCAAATCAGGTTGTCTCAACATATATTTATATGGCAGAATTTTCAGACCCATGTGAGAAGCATTCAGATAATGGAATGGGTAATTATGATTGCCTTACATTGAGAAGTTGTCTACCTACTTTGCATCAGTGGCCATATAACAATTTCAGATTTTCTATGCAAATATAAGATGAAATTAGAACTAATGAGCTCAGCTATGTGGTGGATTATAAATTTTTTTAGTTTTTAGTTCATCTGGGAGATTGTTCTATGATGCATGACAGTGACCAGAATGATGATTACATAAATATTTTCAAGCAAAGTTCAATATCAGACCAAAGAAAGGTGTGACAGAGGAAAATATAAACTTTTCTTTTTTGGTGGCTTTGAGCCATCAGTTGTGGTTTGGTTTTCAAACCATATTAGTTTAGAGCAGAGGTAACATTTGAACTCTATTGCCCAATGGAGTAGGCACTCAGTCTGCTCCCCATAGATCTAGGATCTTGCTATGCCCACAAGGGGCATACATCCCCAAGTAAGAGCCATTGTTGGAAAATTAAAATTGTGGCACTTTTTTTTTAGGTTTCCATGATAAAAATGGAAATCTAAAGGATCAAGCAACATCTAAAGGACAAAAGCAAGGAAAATGGGCTAGGGTTGCTTTTTAAATTTCCTAAAAATTCCTTGTTTTTCAGAAGTTATGACCAAGTCAACAAGAGTCAAACTATACATTGGTCAAAAATGTATCTCATATACATTTTTGTTTGTGCATGCATATTGTATGCAAATATCTTTCATGTCCATTGAGAGATAATAATCGTCGGGTTTAATTCTCACTTTGATGTTTTTATCTCAAGTTGTCAAAACAAACATACAAATCCAGACCTGATGGCTTTCATAGGTGTGCTTCATGATGTTTGAAATCCGCATTTGTATGTCATAACACATATATATCTTATACAAATTCAAATATACATTAGTGGATGTTAAGAGATATTCAAAACTGGAGTATAATTCCGCAACCCTATCACTTATATACTTCACCAATAATATGAGCAGACCTGAAAACCTTTTGATGATGTGTTTTATGGTAGTTGAAGTCCGCATTTGTATATGCATGTCGCAATACATGTATTTAATAGGCAAATTTAGAATAAACATAGGTAGACCCAAAAAGAAGATTCAATTGAACCTAGAAGGAAAAAGGCAAACAGTTATGTTTAAACACATGTATTGAATATACATATACAAATCTAGATCCGATTGAGAATTAAGTTTGGAGAACTTTGATTGAAGTTTGTGGTTGTATATTGTGATGTATGAATAAAAGATGCAAAAGAGAGAAGACACAAATGCATAAAGTATGCGAGTACAAAACTGGCAAATGCATATATGGGCCCCACCACAAACAAATATACAAATACATTTGTATAAAGCATACAAATACAAATCTAGATCTAAGGGAAAATGTGATTGAGTTTAAAAAAATATATACAAAGTTAGGTGCAATTATTAAAGTTAAACATGATGAACTTTTAGTGAGGTCCGCACTTGTATATTACATATGTATCTGATATACAAAAGAGTGATATGCACTAAACGGATGTGAAATTAGATTAAACTATGAAATAAAGTGCATCTGTTCATTTTGAAGGATAGAAAAGTCAACATCGTGAGGTCAAAAAGGTATATGCATGTGATATACAAAAGGTGATATAAACAAATAGATACAAGTCCAGACCTGATTGGAAAAATTAAACATTGTGAACTTTATGTGTGGTCCGTGTTTGTATATGAGAGATATATAGTCTATATACAAAAAGTAAGATGCATTGCGGATGTGAACATGGGATTAAAAGCACAAAAGTCAGTGTCACGTCCGCATATTGAAATGAGACGTGTGCGATATAGAAAAGATAATATAGGCAAATATGTACAAGACCGGATCTGAAATTAATTCCAATTTGCTTTATAAATTTGATAGTTTGAATTTGTATATTTTGATGCATGTATAAGATATACATGAGTATATACAAAGGAAAATATACAAAAAGTGAGTGAACGAGGAAATACAAAAGGTATATATAAGACATAACGTGCATGCCTAGAAATACAAAAGGGTGAACTTAGCATAAAAAAGCATTGCATTTAAAATACATGCAGTGATGTCATCACATCTTTGCCACATATTAGTAAAAGTGTATGTATAAGATATACAAATGCAAAAAAGAACATGCATGATATATACAAATCAAAAAGTGCAAAAATCAATGTAGACAGTATGCACCGAGTGGTAAAACAAAAGAAAAATCAAAGTGCATAATCTACATATGAAATTGCACATAGCATCCCACAAGCAAGAACTAGAGCATTTCGAAGAGAAAGAAGGTTAAAATTAAAATATTTTAATCTGTTGAAGATAATTAATTAAGTGGAGAGCTGCACCGGGTGGTTATCTCAAAGGGTCATAACCCTTGAAAATGCAATGTATATATGAAAGATGAAATCAAAATTAGAAAATCATCTTTAGTAGAAGTAGTAGAATTAGAATAAGACAGGAATATTTCCAATATGAATTATAAATTTTTTTGAAGCAAATTAAATGGAGAATGAATATAATAATTTGATGTCCAACCTTGTGGTATTCAATTATTTGTTAATATTCATTCATATGTGCTATTTGTGTTGTCTCCAAAATGGTTTTCCCATGCTTTTTAAATGAATATATCAAGGATATATTTAGTTTATCTAATCACATTTAGTGATTCTGTGTGTTCTACTCGATTGGTTTCTACAAGAAGTTGATTTAAGTCCTTCCAAGTGGATTATGTTCATTGGTCTTTGTCAAGAGTTAAAATCCTTTAAACAAATAATCTTCGTTAGGTTTCCTTCTCACCAGCATTAAAATTCCTTTCAGTTGTTCACAGTAATCCAGGAAAATATCATTGGGATTTGGTAAGAAGAGCCAGATAACCTACATCCTTGCACGTTTATACAAGGTATAAACACTTGAAAGTGCCAAATAATTAGAGTTAAACAAAGAGGGAGGATACATCTATCCTAACTCCATTTCCCAAAATAGATAAAACACTGGTTATTTTAACAACATTTCAAAACGTTATTTACATTTTCAAATCTCAAACATTAGCATAAAAAATAATCATCAAACCTTACATCTACTTCACACCCATTTGTCATTGTGAAGGTCAATCAAGTCTGCACTAATCATTAAGGTATACCCACCTAGGTCTGGCAGAGCATGAAGAGAAGGGGGTTTTAGCCATATTTGCCCCGTGTCATTAGCCAAAAGCATCAAGAGATCTTGGAAACCTCTTAGGGTTTAAAACCTTTGTTTTTGTGACCTAATAGCATGCACATTCAGAGGCACATTTAGTGGTTTACAAACAGTACGTAGGGTTGGAAGTAACCTTGGAGATGTGAACATATGGGATCACTACCCATAGCTGAAATAGAGAGATTTTGTCCAACACTACCGAAGAGTAAATGATTCATTTTCTATGCATTTAGTAAGGACTATGGAAGAGGATAGAGCTAAGAGACTGGGCATGGAAGCTCAAGCCATGATATAGAAGCATGAGGCTTGGTTTATCCAATTCCCTGCATTCACATATATTATGATATAAGGTTTTACTGGGCAACCTCTCATGTTGCCAAGATATCCGACTGACAAGGTTATCCTGATGGAGATGGCTAGATAGATACTACCTTCATTTAAGGCCTATATTGAGAAAGGCAAGATACCTAATATTTTATTCCCAATCATGATTGGGTGGTATATGTGCCCAAACAAGGAAAGTGTCAAGGTGGTAATAGGGGGACTGGAGTTGATGTCTTTCCATCCTTTCTCATTGTCTAGATAGTATGACCCATATGGTAGGATGCAAGCACTGCACAAGAAACCTATGCATTAGATGCATCTTGAAGAATATTGGGCTAATTGTGGTGATGAAGTGGAAGTGAGGAGGGGCTTCAAAAGGCTTACTCTAAAATAGATCTGTACATTATACTGCATATTAGTGTAAGTGCGATTACATGAAGATGATGGGAACATTATGTCCCAAGAATATGAGACCAACAAAATATATAATGAGACTATATACTCCCTTGACTGGAATTGGCTAGAAGAGACATCACTAGAGTAGGTAACATAGAAGGTTATGCTACTAACCAAGGACTAGGTGGAGACAGAGGTTACAAATTTAAAGAAGGGGGTGGATCTCACTATTGATAAGAAGAGGAAAAGACAAGAATTGACAGATGAGGAATATGATGATTTCCTCAAAGAAAAGAGAGCATCCAAGGGAGAGAGGCAACAGAGTAAATCTAAGAAAGGAAACCAAGCTAGTGGGGTGACAATCATTCGTTATCCTCAACCTAAGGAAGATCTAGCCTCAACTTCTACTGCAACCACCTATCATGTACCCATAAAGAAGCAACAACCTACTCCAAAACCTACTCCACCTTTTATAGAGGGAGAAGAAAGAACATATGAAGATGATATCTTGATAAGTAATAAAAAGAAGAAAACTCAGGAAACACCTTAGAAGCAAGCATCCACAATGAGGGGGGAGGTAGAAAAGAATCCCACCATCATACTAAAAGGAGCAGGTGGTGAAGGTATCAAGAGAACTCTGCAGCATGAGGTTTGATATTCCTGACATAGTGCATTTCAAGATAGAAACTGTAGAAGAGCAAAGAAAAGAAAGGTAGAATAGGAGGGATGATTAGCCTTTTCCATTGGACGAAATAGTAGAATTATCATATGATGATGTTGTGAATGAAGTATCTGCTAGTCCTATGGAGCAACTTGTAAAGAACACCAAAATGACCCCTTGTGGTACTCCTATAGTACAAGAGAAGATCAAAGAAGAGGAGACAATAGAAGGTAATCTTGAGATGGTAGCACAAATAATTTGTCTGGACGGGTTAGTAGATCAGGTTGCTAGCCAAGCTGCAATAGACTTGGCATATCAGGGTGAGGATGACCAAAATAAGGATAAGGACATGCCTCTGGAATAAAAGAGACTAGAAGTTAATGTACATATGGAAGATGAAGAAGTAGATGACTAGAATGATGGTCAAGATAATGAACAAATACCTAAGAGGGAGCCATACAAAATGGAGATAGATAAACCCCAAAGTCCTAAAGAAGTGAATGTATCAAAGGATGGGGAACAAAGGTCTCAGATGGGTGGTGAGCAAGAAAAAAAAGGAAATATGGATGAGGAAAGTCACAAAGATCATGAAGGAATGACAAATCAGAGCAATCTTGATGCTCATGTAGATTTGCCACCATCACATGAAGAGCAGGATAAAGTTGAGGAGGGTACACAAGAAGTCTGTATTCATGAAAAAAGAGCATGAAGAGGAAGTACATGATGAAAAAGAAGAGGAACAATCATCACCAAGGCTGGAGCAGAACATGGAATCACATAATGTTCAAATTGGACATTCATATCAGCAAGGGTCTACAGATGAAGTGCCATATTGGCTTCAACAAGAGGTACATGCACATCAACCTAGTGTTGCATCAGCATTTGATATTGCTTCATTATTTTCAGTTAATACAGTTAAGCCAAGGAGAAGGGCTAGGGCCACCTTAGAAATAAAGAGAGACTTAGCAACATGTAGGAGGATAGCTAAAATAGCTATACCTGTGGTAGACAAAACCAAAGGAGAGATAAGTGTTAGTGAGTTTCAAATGACCCCTATTGATTTGGGCTTTGCTACAAAGGAACAAAAGGGCCAAGAGGCCAAGGACATAATTGATTCTTTATTGACAAGTTTAGAAAGAGAGAAGAATAAAAAAAAGGTGCACAAGGGGCACATTACTCAATTACACACATTCATAAAGGGGTTAATAGATCCCAATAATATTCCAGTTAGGACATCCACCCCACTGACTATTATATCACAGGATGAAGTTATAGGACTAGGCATTATGAAACATAAAGCACATATGATGGACAATTGGGTCATCCAATTCATTACAAAGGTAGATAAGGTGATAAAGACCACTCTCAATAATTGGAACCTGCTCAGCACATTAAAGAGCAAGGGGACAAATTACAAAAGGAAGTTAGGCATATATTAATCAAAATTGAGAAACATCTGATTGTCCTATCAGAAATGAAGTGCATAGATGCCAATGTCTTGGTTTCCAACAAGATATTGAACAACCAGACATCCAAGTTGTTAAACATATGGTATGAAGATACAAAATTCAAGAGTGATATACTTAAGAAGTGCAATGTAAAGCTAAAAGATATCAGTGTTAGATTGCACAAACTCCTATCTGATGAGGTAGAAATCTTGGAGGCTCTTTGTTTAGTGTGAAAAATTATAGTCTTGTTTACTAGATCAAATACTACCCTTTCTCACTACTAAGCATTGGGGATGACAAAGAGATAGTTTAAGATAGGCTTCTAATCACTTTGCTTCCCATTTTTGGTCGCGCTTTTATGAAACCTAAGGTCCTAATCAAGATTTCACCAAGTGTTTTCCTTTTAACCAAGTAAACCCTAATTATGCCTTATATCAAGAATATACAGAAATTGATGAAACAACTGGCAAAACTGATCACAGGGGTGCAGAGGAGGGGTTTTAGAGATAGTACCTAGATTTTGAGGGTTACCTAGACTAGGGTAACCACTCCAATGTCCTGCAAACTTCCAAACAACAAAACCTTCTAAACATGGTGTCTGTGATTGCAAAGTAGCTTCTAGATCTCAGAGGAAACACCTGGTTAGACTAGAGCGCCTGTTCCAATGTCCCACAAGTCTCAGAATCCAAAAATCTAAAAGTCTATTGTGACTGTACCTGTAATATCCTTCTTCCTCTAACTTCTTTTCACCGGAACCTATGAAACATGATCTGCACATACAAAAGAAGGAAATTGTTGTAGCTATATAGGAGGTTGCCTTAGTCAAGCCTCGTCTTCAGTATTTCTACCTAAACAATAGCCAAAGGAAATATTTGCAGAAGTGTGTGCAAACCTAACAATGTGTGTATGCATAAAATCAAACCCTAGATGTCTCAATCAAGGGAAGATCAACAACTTGCTTTACAACAATAAATACATACAACTTCAACTCAAGGAGATGAAACAAATGAAGACTTACATGAACAAGAAGGTGAATTAGCAATGTCTGTTGAGGATCTCCAAGCTTGCTATTGGAGGCTTCAACCCTTCTCCCAATCATGTAAAAGGTGTACAAACCCTAGGAAGACCAAGATAGACTCAAGATCTTGATTCCCAGCCTTCATCCATTGTCTCCAAGATAGAAAATAAAAGAATACTTTGAATAGCTTCAACAAGTCACTAATCTTCAATGACAATTGCAGTAGAGTTTTGGCATCAGGCTTGCATAAGAATTGTGTGTGATAAAATGATTTGCAAATCAAGCTTTAGGGAATTCAAATTTTGATGTAACATCTTGATATTGCGAGAAAACCAAGAATTTAAAAATGGAATCCCGAGGCACTCAACGGGAACCAACACCCCGCCAAAATTCAAAATCCCATGAAACCAGGGAGGACTAGGGCGCAAGCGCCCAAGTCCAAGCCCCTAATTTCAGCTCAGATCTACATTTTTGGGGGTCCTAGGGACCCTAATCTCAATTCCCTTTTTGGGTTCTATCAATTAGTTACCTTAAAAAGTGAATAAGTTGGTCCTAGACTAAGTCAATCAGGGTTTCGGGAAGGCTAAAAAAGAAAAGGTTGAGAGACCACCAAGAGTGAGAAACTAAACCAAGGGAAATTGTACCATTCCATATACAAGGACAATTTTGGATGTTACATTTAGCCCCCACTTTAGTGGCCATATGACGCTACGTGTATATGCAACTAAAAGAAAGTAAATACATCAATCATGAAAAGGATACCCAGAAGGATACTTTAGAGGAATTCAAAGCATTATCGATGAACAAGAAGAAGCCCCCAGTTTTGCAATCCTGTAAGACCACAAAGTTAGAAACTGCATCCTGTAAGGGAACACTTGTCAGAAAAATCAAAACCAAATCAACCTGCAACCACCACTAATGAGTCAGTATCAAAATGCTAAGGGGGTTGAGTGATGCAACATGGTGAGGGAGAAAATCGAGGGAGACATATGCCCCCCTTGTTTTTGCTTGCTTAGTCTAAGAGTAGAAACAAGGAGATATCATGTGTAGATTTCGAGGGAAATGTGTTGTGAGGGTTATGTGAGGAACAACGCTCAATGCAACACATTGGGTAAGAAAGAAAGCAGAACCAAGATTCTAATGCAACAAATGGCATGGAGATTGAAGTTTGACAACTCAAGAAAAGGGCTCCAAAGTGAAAGAGCATGCTTTTACACCTAGTTAGGGATAGGATATCTCACTCACTTACTTTATGTAAAGGGAGTTGTCACGTATCACTTAACTCATTCTTATTTGTTGTTATTGCAGAGAGAGAGAAGGAGAATAGGAGAGTGACCATGCTGATCCAACATCCATACCATCCACCATGACTGGAGATGCTCTGAGCCCGAGTGGTGGAGAGACACTTTGAGGCTGAGGTAGTGTCCTGATTCTATCCTTCTATCATCTTTCATCATATTTTTCTTTTTACTTTTATCGATGTTTGTGCCATGGGTGGAAGGTGGACAGGGTTCCCAGACAGGGATGCCTGAGTCCACCTAGAGCGCCAAAATCTCTCTAGGGTGCCCTAGTCCCACAGGAGTGCCATTGTCCACCTGGGGCAGCCTAGTCTTCCTGGGGTGCCCTGGTCCTCAGATGGCATAGGTCTTAGGCACAGACATTCTATTCAATCTTTGATAGCTTATTTTAGTTTTGATGAAGGGGGTAAATAATAAAACACACAATAACAGAAATTGCACATAGAAAATAGAATGATATTTTATTAATATGGGCAAAACATTACATTACAAAAGCTCAAATACAATCAGAGGATGAACCCCCTATGGGCTACAACACATTACAGCTCCATCTCTCAAGACTCTAGAGTTTTCAGCCTTCTGTAACCCCAAATCAGCTAGGGTTTCTATTTTCCTTCCTTTTCTTGACTCTAGACCTACCCCCTTAACTCTACTACTCCAAGGGTTCCCAAAAATGGTCATATATAGCCCTTTTTGGCAGCCACTAGCTCAATTTTGAAATTTGCATCTCCCTCCAAATACAGGTCAACTTCGCGGGGCCATAACTTTCGATCTGACTGTTGGATTTTCAATCATAATACCTTTTTGTAAATCTCTCAAAAAGACGATGGTGCACAAACAATACCAAAAGGTAGACTGCTTGGGTTTCCCGCCAAATTTCAGGCCCATCCAGAGCCTCTAAGTGCCTCAAATTTGACTTTAAATATTTCAATAGGATTTTTGGAATTTGAAATTTTAATATCTCACAAATGACAAATGATATTGAAGTGATTTCTTCACCATTAGCTTCAATTCACCATTCTAGAGGTCTGTGTAAGATTTTGTATCTGATCGTGCACAAATACAAACTTACTAAAATTAGTAAGCCTGCCAAATTTAGCCCTTATTGAAAAGAAACAACATTTGTTTTTGGTTGATGCAAGATTGCTCTTATACCCTGGATGCTCCTACATCAAGTTTCTAGTAGCAATTCTAATACTCTTGCTTTCTTTTCGATCTTGTAGGATGTCCCTGAGATGCGGGAGCACATAGGTGGTCATCTGATGGCACTTCTGCAAGAGCGCGCTAGCGCTTTGACAGCTTTAGAGAGAGAGTACTTATAGATGGTGGGCCTATGGTGGGTGTTTGAGATGCCCACAATCAGATTCCATTGCACGATGCTTATTGCACTGATGGAGAGATAGGATGTAGACACCTCCACATTCCATCTACTGACTTGCGAGATGACCATCACACTAGAGGATGTATTTAGGATCCTTTGACTACTGATTCGAGGAGAGAATGAGGGTTTTTGGACATTGCTCAGTGGAGTATACTCACAAGAGTCAATTATACTACTTGGGTTGCATCATGTCACAGGAAGAGCGAGGACACATTCAGCTCGGTTTGCTAGAGCTGAGATGTACAGGCATTCGCTTACTACAGAGGATCATGATTGTCACAGTCATACTAGCCATCATACCAAATGGGCAAGGCACTCACCTTCATGAGGGTCTCATTCATACTATCAGGGCGATGGAGACACATCAGACTATCTATGCCTGGGGGCGTAGTATACTTACACACCTATATGTTGACTTAGGGTGATATGTCCACTCTGAGATGCAGAGTCTGATGGTTTGCACATTATTACAATTTTGGACCTTTGAACACATTAGGTGCACATGATCAATGAATTTTCCCATAGAGGCAACATTCACACATCTATGCATCTATGCCTACTCGCTAGTCAGGTGTTGGAGGCACAACAATCTGTTATACTGGAGAGTGGTATTTGACAGATTGCAGCCTAGTGACATCATCTGGAGACCGTATCATGGCTTCACTAGATGGCCTGGTGAGCAGAGGCAATTAGCTTAGATGCAAAGGAATTGGCTAATGGTCGGTTGCCTTGATCACGTTGTATCTTTGTTTTATTATGATAGGGTGGCACGATAGTTTGTATAGGTACATGATGTTCCTATATTTCATCTGAGTTACGCACATGTAGCTCGGAGTGCAGTCAAAGCCAATATTGTTTGACATCTGACTATAGTAGACATACCACTTAGCAATGATGAGGGTCCTAAGGATGTAGAGCCAGTATCAGGTGCAGATGATGTCAGGTGTAACTGAGCATATCATACCTAGTGGCACACAACACGGCCTACACAAATCTTTCCACCTAGGCATCCTACAGGAGATGCCCAACCTTGGGCCAGTCATGCTAGTGACACAGGGGTGGAGGACGATGTCAGTGACTTCACGGGATACTACGATCTTAAGGAGGGTATGGAGGAGGACAAGGATGAGTCCGAGGAGGTCCCATCATAGTACATCTTTGGAGTGAGATCATGACAGAGCCAGCAGGATGTAGACACTGACAAGGAGACCGAGTCAAGGCCGTAGTCCAAGGCTCATGGTCCTACTCCCGCAGATGATGTGAGGCTCAGTCAGACAGAGTGAAGGGGAGAGTAGTAGGCCTATGCCCCAGCCATAGATCATACAACATAGCTCATCACACTATTGGTGATCCGTGATCCATCCTAGCAAGATGGAGATCCAGGTAAGGTTTGATTTATTATTTTATGTTTTGGTATAGTTTATTATTTATGATTTTTATATGGGAGTCTAAAATCTATCTCACTCTCTATCTTGCAGTTGGGATAGATGCATGGTGGGACTTTGTGAGTCACGTCATAGGAGACATGCTATTAACAGATGCCTCAGAACAGCGGGTGCAGGTAGATCATTTTCCACAATCATCTGATGGGTGACATGCTGAGATATTTATGTATGTCATCAGATACAAGACTTCTATAGAGGCCCAGCTAGAGCAGTCTGCACAAGAGAGAGAGGAGTTTTGACAGAGAGTTGAGCACACCAATGCTAAGCTCAGGGCACAGCAAGAGCAGACGGTAGCGGTTCCTACATCAGAGGGAGAGCTAGCTATCAGTGAGTTCTTTCTATGGGAGGTCTAGTGGGCAAGAGCTAATAGTGACAATGCTTGAGCTAAGAGAGACCAGTACCAGAGGATGTACTAGGATACACAAGAGCAGATGATAGAGATGAGAGGTGAGATCAGGGGGTTATGATCACGAAGTGTCTCTAGGAGTCATTCGCGGTCTGTAGCCACTCATGGTCAAGCTTCTATCACTCGTGCACCATGAGGGCCTAAGGGTACTAGCAATCGAGGTTTTGCTATGTGATTCCTAGACATTAGGCACTACGACATCCCATTTTGTTTTGAGGGATAGTCAATTCTAATGTATACATGAAACTGATATATATATATATATATATATATCAGTTTCATGTATACATTAGAATTGACTATATATATATATATTTTTTTTCTTTTCTTTTGATTTATGTGTAATGGCTTTATATCAATCACATGTGATTCTTGTAAAATGCCACTAGTGATGATTTTTGAATTCTATAACTAATGCTGTTGTGATATACTAATAATTCTGAAAAGAACATGTAGTAAAAAAATAGAATGATTAATTATTTTACACAACTTTAACTTTCATGCTATATTCAGTTAATGCAAAAGTGATCTAAGCAATTACTACTTAAACATGATACAACAATGATCAACTAAACAAAGATATAATGCTAAATGAAATAAGACAAAACAAAAATAGCTTGTCAAAATTGAAGTTAATCCATGTACTAAATCAGCTTATAAACATTTAACATTAAATCTTTAAGCATAAAATCTTTTGAGGTGTAATGCGTTGATAAGTTCCTTGAGTGGTGTACCTTGCTTATCAGCTAATTTATACTCTCCGGATCCAAAGGTTTCGGTGATTATATATGGTCCAAGCTAATTAGGGCTGAACTTACCTTTTTCACCAGGTGGTGCATTTACATTATGTTGATTTTCATATAAAACCAAGTCCCCAACATTAAATGAATGTTATATGACCTACGCATTATAGGCCTTGTTGGCAAGAGACACTATATGGATTCATGGTTGTTGTCATTGATGGCAACAAAGGTCATCCCACATATCCGCAAGTCATGATGTGTCTCTACCGGAAGTCAGAATAAAGAATGTTGTGGTCCGGTGAACAAGAACAGAGCATGTGGCAAGGTCCGACAGATTGGTCCGGATCTCTCAGAGGAAGTGTCTTGGTGCAGTGCGGATTTGGGGAAGTCAAGAGGACTACCTTGAGTGGTATATTCCAAGGATTTAGCCTCCGGTGATGGACAAGGAAAAAGATATGAATAGTTGAGTACCGGATTCCTGAGAGACAGTGAAAACAGAGGAAGAACTGACTGACAGAGTATCAGACTACTTTCCGGATGTGTTACTATTGATGATAGAGGTTGTGAAGGCATGAATCATGGTTGGCCGACATGATTAATGATATCTACAAGTATATGCTTGATCCGCATTGCTTGGTGAGGAAGGATTCAGCCGACAGAACAAGAGTTTGTAAGAAACTAGACTGTTCCGGATGCCGACTAGAAAGGTGATGAAATTACTTGTGCGGATATATATAGAGGATGGATTTAGTTGTGAAGTGTGTGATGGTGTGAAGATATATGCAAATAAGTCCAGAACAGAGCAGAAGTAGCGAAAAGGATCCGGTATGTGAAAGATAACAGAATAAAGAACAGAGGAAAGATGAAGTGCAGCAGATCAGTGTACTGAGCCTAACCGGAACTGAACTCCAGCATATGCAGATGCTTCCAATCAGTTCAAGACTATGATTCTTATCACTTTGTAGATAGTGTGTCTTCTTGTAGGCAGTGCGCCTCTTGTGAGCAGTGTGCTCGGGCAGTGAGCCCTAATTGGCAAGTGCCATTTTGTAATTTCCTATTCTTCTAACAGAGAATAATTTTGGGTTAATCACCCCGTGGTTTTCTCCCTTAACAGGGTTTCCACGTCAAAAATACTGTGTTATGTGTTTCTTATTTCATGGTAATGTTTTTGTGTTTGATTCAATGCTGCATCA
Organism: Cunninghamia lanceolata; assembly: GCA_027924645.1. Classification (NCBI taxonomy): domain Eukaryota; kingdom Viridiplantae; phylum Streptophyta; class Pinopsida; order Cupressales; family Cupressaceae; genus Cunninghamia; species Cunninghamia lanceolata. Next base: position 1,147,695 of record BSBN01000078.1, read on the forward strand.
ATTAATAAGAAAAGTTCAAAAACGGAAATAATTAGGATAACTGATTCACCCCCCCCCCTCTCAGTTATCAAAAATTGGTATCAGAGCTAAGTTCCTCCTAATAGAGCCTAACAGCTTGAGGAAGATCTGGGAGTTCAAATGGATGCATAGGTTTAAGGGAGCAACTCAAGACTGCTCTTGAGGATCTTGAACAGTCAAATTCTGAAGTCAATGAATTAAAGGAAAGACTCAAACAGGCTGATGAATTCATGAGAGAATTAAAAGACAAATTAAGTCTCTCTATGAAAAAGAGAAAGGAGCTGCTCCAACAGTTGGCAAGACAAAGTGAAGAAAGCAATACAAATGAAGAATTGACTGAGAAAACCAAGTTATGTGAAAAGTTATCAAAAGAAGTCATTATGTTAAGACATGAAATGGAATCAGGAACTATAAAGTTTACTCAAGAGATTGAAGAAAAAAGAAAGGTTGAAGACAATCTAAGACAATCTCTTAAAGAAAAATCAAAAGAATGCCACCAGATGGACAGGATTATCAGACATCTTGAATCTGATCTTGAAGATGCCAAAGATAATGAAGAAAAACTTGAGGATCAAATTGCCTCTCTCAAAAGAGACCTTCAAACAGCAAATGAATATAAAGAGAAATTCAAGATAAGTTCTGCTCAACTTGAAGTTCTTCTTGGAAGTCAAAAGAGGACAGATGACAAGTATGGTTTGGGATATGAGAAAGGAGAAAGCTCCGGATCCGGTCAGAAGAATCTTGGATCAGAAAATCCAAGGAGCAGGCCTAGAAGACCTCCGGTAAGACAGCCAAATGCTCAAAGATATCCATCCTTCAATGGATACTGCCACAGCTGCAACCACTTTGGTCACAAAGCTAATCAGTGCAGAATGAGAATGAATCAGATTAATTCATCCTTCTCCGGACAGTGCTTCAACTGCAAAAGGTATGGACACAAATCCCATGAATGCAGAATTATGCAAGTAAACAAATCATTCAAAGGTAGATGCTTTACATGCAATAGAGTAGGTCATATGGCTAATCAATGCAGATCAAGAGGATATCAGTCAAATATGCAAAGAAATGTTATTTGCCAAATCTGCAATAGGTCCGGTCATAATGCTAAAGTCTGCAGAAACAAGAATCAGGACAAAAGAGGTCCAGTGTATAATCAGAATCAAGACAAGGGTAAACAAAAGATGAATGCGGATGAAGTTAGGAATCAGATGAGCAAGATTTGGGTGAAGAAAAGTTCAGAGAATGTAGAGGTTGGATCCGCACCAGACTCTGGTGCTGATATTTCTTCCAGAAATTAAAAAGTGAGCTCAGGCTCAGGGGGAGACTCAAAGAAAATCCTGTTCCCCCAGCCAAACAAGTGGTGCCGGATGTGGCACAAGATGCGGATTAAAGGGTTTGCAGATATGAGTCTTGAGATGCTTCAGTCAAGTTTTCAGAGGTCCACATGGAGTTATGAAGAAGCTGTGATCGATCAAATAAGACCTGATCAGGGAGATGCTCCGGTATGACAAAGGATTACAAAAAGGTCCGGAGAGATCTGGAAGTGCACTATCTTGTTCTGCGGATTGGACAGACTGTTTGGGATGTTCTTGTAATATGTTACCTCGATTTATTCATGATTGAAAGATCCGGATGATATTCACAGATCAGGACTAATCCGGGATACTCCAAGCTATCCAGACAAGGCAAACCGGAATAATGTAGGTGAAGCATTTATTGCAGACAGATATTAGGGTTCGCGGAGCAATATCAGGGATTTCTCAAAAGTCATTTGCTCATTCTGCACTCAAGAAGAAGCGAATAGTGGAGCTCTGCAACAAGATTCATCAAGCACACTAAGGATCTCCTGCCGAAGTCATTGCATAAAGAAATCAATCCAATCACTCCGTGCAAATCGAAGGCGCATAAGGTATTCTCCGTTTTTCATTACCTCACTGCAAATCTTTGAAGAATGGCTACTCCAAATATAGTTAAGATCTCTGATAGACCTCGCCCCTCATTCAAGAAACATCCTTACAAATCATTGGAGGTAGATCCACTAGGAGCCTTCTCTAGTGTTCCTCATGGTGTATTGCATACGGAAGATATTAGGGTTTACATCCATGCGAATCTTGAAGACTTTGGAGAATCAAAACTGATGGATATCTATCACAAACAATTGATAGATGACTCCTTTGAGATCAAACCTCAATATAAAGCCATCCAGGACAAACACTTTGCACAGTGCATTCATTTCCCCTATTTTGAAGAAGATGAATGGGTCCGGTATGTACTAAGTAGAGTACATGACAACTTCCTATGGTTGAACCAGCCCTTCAAGATCACCAAAGATGCAATTAGGGCTGTAACCGGTCTGCACTCATCCGGTGGTTTACCTATTCTCAAGTCTGTCAAAAATCAGACAGTTAGTGATGCAACCGGATCCAAGTTTGACAAGAGAGCTATGACAGTTGATGACATCACTGAACCGGATGTCAAATTTGCAACTATGATAATTGGTTACAAAATCTATCATTCCAGTAGGGAAAATTCAGTACCGGGAACTGCAATCTACACAGCTTATCAAATGTTAAAGGAGAATGCAGACTATGACTTGTGTGAGCTTCTTGTGAACCAACTCTTTGAAAATCTGCAGAAGATCAAGAAGGACAAGAAAAACTCCTTCAAGTATGGCAATCTGATCCTTTGTCTCTTCTTTTACTACATGAATGAGCTTCCCGGATCCAGTGGATGGGTATGGCAAAATGACAGACCGGTTGCCATCCAAATCAGAGACTATTTGCATGAACTTGGGGATGCCAAAGCAAGAAATACAGCTCTATGGGGATACTTCAAGAACTTCCAAAGCATGATGCATGCAAGAGAAAGAATACCCCAATCCCTTGTAGAAAAGTACAAAGACACAGTATGCTTCATGGTTGAAACAGATCAGTGTCTAATGGAGGCAGTAGAGCCAAGGACTGTTTGGATCATGCCCATGGGGTATGAAGTGGATGAACAGATAGTAGAGCTGCATGTTCAACACATGCTAAGCCAGCCCAAAGATCCTAAGGCAGAAAGGTTCGGAACCTTTGAGGAACTGAGTGTAAAAATACATGTAGAACTCAGGGAACCGGAGATAAAGAGGAAGGTAAGAAAAGAAGTTGAGCATATTACTCAAGGCCTAGGAATCTCAAAAGAGGCACTTGATGCCAGCCGGGAAAAGAGGAGCAAGGCTGAGGAAGAAGAGAAAAGTAAAGAAAGTGTTCCGGTTGAAACTCCCACCCGGACCAGATCATCAAAAAGATCTGCACCTCCCACAACCAAAAGTTCAAAACCGGAAGTCCAGGCATCCGGTAAAAGATCCAAGACAAAAGCCACAAGGGCTTATGAAAGCCAAAAGGATGAAGAGGAAACAGAGTCAGATGAGGGAGTAAAAGAAATAAAGAAGCAGAAGAAGAAAGGATCCGGTAAACCCTCCACAGGCCAAGACAAGGATGAAATGGCGGAGGTATCTGTTGAAAAGCCCACTCTGTCTCTAGAGAGTGTAATCAAGTCGGTCACGGTGGATGGAAACCTTCAACCAATGACTGAATTTTATGATGACTTCAGTGAGGCTGACCAAAAGACTCTGCAGGAAGCCACAGTCAAATATCTGAACATATACAATAAGGCTTTCATTGAGATCATATCTCTTATTCCTAAAAGCCTAGAAAAGGAATTAGAAATAAGAAAGAACAATGCTCATGCAAAAGATCTTGAGATCCAGGAGCAGATAGCTATTCAGCTATATCCTCAAATTGATCCCAAGACAATGAACATAATCTTCAAGGACTGCAAAGATGAGTTCAGAAGTAAAGCCAGGATGAATCAACTCATGCTTGGTGAGACTGACAAAGTGGCCCAAGAGACAGAAGAGATCCTCCGGAAGGCCTTCAAAAGGTTCAATCTTCCTGTTGTAGAGGACTTAGGTGCAGAAATAGCTGAGGACTTGGAACCCTCTGCTCCAGAAGAAGTGGCCTATGAACAAGCTAGCATCTCTCCTCCGGTTTCCCCTACAGTCTCCGGATCCAAAGAAGAAGAGAAATTACAGGAGAAGGAAGCAGTGGTGAAAGACAAAGAGGTTGACAGTTCCAAGACTGCAGAAGAAAAGAAACATCTATCTCCGGCAAGAGACACTGCACAAACTATTCAACAATTTTTGAGCAAAGAAACTTTAGAGATTGATGAACCGGAGCTTCTAAAAGGCCCATTCGACTTTGACTCTCTCTCTCCGGTACAAACAATGAAGATAGCTTCATTTGCAAATGCCAAGGCAAATGAAAAACTCCTGAAGTCTCATATGGAAGACTGTGAGTTGATAGAGGCTTCTTCCGGAGTACTTGTAAAGATTATGCCATCAATCTAGATAGATCCGACAGCCTCCTCTTCTGGTAATCTAAAAACCTTAGTCAGCAGTGTTGATACACATTTTGATTCTCTAGAAAAATCAGCTGAAGAAAAGGTCTGGAAGGAATTTTTGGATAAAAGATTTTCAGAAGTATTAGAATTAATCTCTAAAGATAGGAAGATTGTGAGCATTGGAATAAAGAGCTTAGAGAATGCTCTTAAGGATGGCGGTGACATCTACAAATTTTGTATATCCTGGTCAAAGGCAACAGCAGCAATTGATAAGAAAATAAAAGAGGAACAGGACAAGCTACAAAGCTTATCTCAAAGTTTTGATCCTCTCTCTTCCTCCATAATAAATCAAGAATGTCAGACTATTGCAGTCTTGAATGAAATAAAGAATCTTGAGAAGGAAAGGAAGAACATCACTAACCGGATGGGAGAACTTAGACGGATTATAATCCTTAAGTTGGAAACTATGCATGAGGCCATCAGTGATGCTCAGACCACCGCCCAAACAAATGATCCGACAGATCTCAAGAGGGCAGAAGCTTTTGCATTTTTGTTGAGTGGTCACATTTCAATTTTGGATAGAATGAAGCAAAGTTGGGCTACAAAAATGATCCAATTGCAGACATCCTTTGCAGACATTCTTCAGTATATGTGAGTATGTAAATATGCGGCTATGTATAGAAAATTTTTGAAAATTTTGATATGCGGACCCTACCCTTTGCCATTGATGTCAAAGGGGGAGTGAGGAGCAGTGAAAAATGAGGAATCCAATTAAGGGGGAGTTCCAGAAATTGTATATAAAGACAGAGCATCAGCAAAGGGGGAGCATAGTGTAAACACTTAGTCATTTTTCACTAAGTGTTGCCATCAATGCCAAAGGGGGAGATTGTTGGCAAGAGACACTATATGGATTCATGGTTGTTGTCATTGATGGCAACAAAGGTCATCCCACATATCCGCAAGTCATGATGTGTCTCTACTGGAAGTCAGAATAAAGAATGTTGTGGTCCGGTGAACAAGAACAGAGCATGTGGCAAGGTCCGACAGATTGGTCCGGATCTCTCAGAGGAAGTGTCTTGGTGCAGTGCGGATTTGGGGAAGTCAAGAGGACTACCTTGAGTGGTATATTCCAAGGATTTAGCCTCCGGTGATGGACAAGGAAAAAGATATGAATAGTTGAGTACCGGATTCCTGAGAGACAGTGAAAACAGAGGAAGAACTGACTGACAGAGTATCAGACTACTTTCCGGATGTGTTACTATTGATGATAGAGGTTGTGAAGGCATGAATCATGGTTGGCTGACATGATTAATGATATCTACAAGTATATGCTTGATCTGCATTGCTTGGTGAGGAAGGATTCAGCCGACAGAACAAGAGTTTGTAAGAAACTAGACTGTTCCGGATGCCGATTAGAAAGGTGATGAAATTACTTGTGCGGATATATATAGAGGATGGATTTAGTTGTGAAGTGTGTGATGGTGTGAAGATATATGCGAATAAGTCCAGAACAGAGCAGAAGTAGCGAAAAGGATCCGGTATGTGAAAGATAACAGAATAAAGAACAGAGGAAAGATGAAGTGCAGCAGATCAGTGTACTGAGCCTAACCGGAACTGAACTCCAGCATATGCAGATGCTTCCAATCAGTTCAAGACTATGATTCTTATCACTTTGTAGACAGTGTGTCTTCTTGTAGGCAGTGGGCCTCTTGTGAGCAGTGTGCTCGGGCAGTGAGCCCTAATTGGCAAGTGCCATTTTGTAATTTCCTATTCTTCTAACAGAGAATAATTTTGGGTTAATCACCCCGTGGTTTTCTCCCTTAACAGGGTTTCCACGTCAAAAATACTATGTTATGTGTTTCTTATTTCATGGTAATGTTTTTGTGTTTGATTCAATGTTGCATCAATTAATAAGAAAAGTTCAAAAACGGAAATAATTAGGATAACTGATTCACCCCCCCCTCTCAGTTATCAACAGGCCTGTCATATTCCTTTTTGATAAGCCTTAAGATGTTCAAGAGTGTTAACACGTCTTTCATCAAGCATCTCAAGTTCCTGTAATCTTTTCTCTCATTCTATGTCATCATGCATGATGTCTCTTAGGGAAATTTGCAAGGAAGGAATTTCCAACTCCAATGGCATTATTGCATCTACGCCATAGACAAGATTATACGGTGTGTTACCTGTAGCTATTCGAATACTTGTTTTGTAAGCCCATAGAGCATAGGATAACTGTGTATGCCAATCTTTTTGATGTTTATTAACAATTTTCCTTAGAATCTATCCAATAACTTTGTTTGAGGCTTCTGCTTGGCTATTTGATTGAGGATAATAAGGCGTAGAGAAGTGATGTTGTATATGATATTTTTTGAGGAACTTTCTCACATCCTTGTTGTTGAATGGTGTACCATTGTCTGACGCTAAGGAGGAAGGTCTTCCAAATCGAGAAATTATGTTATTTTGTATGAACTGACAGATTACATTGGCTGTCATGGATCACAAAGCAATCACTTGGACCAATTTTGTAAAATAATTAGTAGCAGTAATTATGAACATATGTCCTTGAGAGGAGGGTGGGGAAATCTTACCAACAAGATCCAAGCCCCAGATAGAAAATGGCCAAGGTGACACTTGAGCACGAAGCTCTTTAGCAGGAGCGTCGATTAGGTGTTTATGTTGTTGACATTATGGGCATCTCTTGATGTAAGTGAAGGAATCTTGTTCCATCTGCTACCAATAATACCCCATACGTAACAATTTTTGCACCAATGATTTTCCACCAAAATGCCCTCCACAGGCACCAGAGTGAGCTTCTTCTAAAGCTATCAGAATCTCTACATTACTTAAACATCTGAGTGAAACACCATTATAACTTCGTTGATATAAGATGTTCAATAATATGATGTATCGTGTTGCTAGTTTGCGTAAATAGATTCAGGCACTTTTAGATTTTGAGTCTGGAATGGTTCCATTGCGTAAATAGTTGAATATATAGGAGAACCATTCATCAGTGTATGTATTACCATAGAGTTCTAAATGCATGACTATAGGGCTTTCAATTACTAGTGGCTTAAGATTATGGACGATGAAGGTGAATTCCTTAGGAGAACCATCAGGGGATATAAGGGAAGCTGCGCTCGCCATTGTATCTGCATGTTGGTTATCTTTCCTAGGAATGGTATTGATTATATATGATTCCAATTCTATTAAGAGAGATAATACAAACTCTTGATACTGAGATAGCTTATCATGCTTAGTCTGATATGATCCTATTATTTGCTTAACAATTAACTGAGAATCTCCATATATTGTAATATCCTTGATACTAAGAGCCAAAGCTACATGAAGTCCAGCTATAAGAGTTTCATATTTGGCTATGTTGTTTGTGCATAAGAAATCTAAACGGTAAGATAAGGGAATTGGCTTTCCCACGGGAGGTATTAATATAACACTAGCTTCGGAGCTAGTTCAACATTTTAATCCATCAAAGTATAACTCCCATTTCTCTTCCGTAGAGATTGTTAGAATTTGTTCATCAGGAAAAGCATTAACGTTTTGTATAGAAAAGGGTGAGGGAGCTTCAGCTAACTGGTCAGCTATTACTTGCCCTTTAATTTCTTTTTTGTGAGATAAGTTTAAGATTGAATTCTTTTAATAGCATAACCCATTTAGCAAGATGACCTAATAAATTTGTTCTTGCAAAGAGATGTTTCAAAGGGTCAAATTTTACCATAACATGCACTTCAGCATTTAAGAGGTAATGCCTAAGCTTTTGAGTGGCAAAGACTAAAGCTAGGCAATGCTTCTCTATGACTATGTATCACACTTCATAATCGAGCAAAGTATGATTGATGTAGTAGATAGTACATTCTTTGCCTTTATCATTATGTTGTGCTAACAAAGCTGCTAGGGCATTGTTAGATGGTGAAATGTATAATAGAAATGGTTTATTAGAAACAGCGGCTTGCAAAACTTGTAGATTAGCTAGGTAATCCTTTAGATCATCAAAAGCTTTTTGACAGTTAGAATTCCATTGGAAATGAGAATCTTTCTTTAGTATTTGCGTAAACGGGCGAGCCCTATCCGTAACTTGTGAAACAAATTGGTGAATAGCCTGTATCTTTCCCTGCAAACTATGAAGTTTAGATATATTCTTTGGTATTGGCATGTTAACAATTGCATCTATCTTTTTTCTATCAACTTCTATACCTCAATTTGAAAATATAAATCCAAGTAACTTTCCACTATCCACACCAAAAACACACTTTCAGGGATTCAATCACATATTATATTTTTGTATGCCCTCAAATATTTGTTGAAGATTTGTAACATGATCCTTATGATGGATAGACTTCACTAGGATGTCATCAACATAATCTTCTAAAATACTGTGCATATAGTCATGAAATATAAGAGTCATCGCATGTTGGTAAGTAGCTCCTGCATTCTTAAGTCCAAATGGCATGACTACCCAACAAAATGTACCCCAAGGTGTTATAAAGGCTATTTTATACTGATCAAGAGGATTTATAAGGATTTGATTATATCCCAAAAACCCATCCATAAAAGATAGCAACTCATGTTCAACAATGGAATCAACAATCATATTGATATTAGGGAGAGGAAAATCATCTTTTAAAGATGCCAAATTTATCTCAGAAATATGTGCACATTCTTATACGACCATTTGGTTTTGCAACGGTGACAATATTTGAGATCCATAGAGAGTAATCAATAGGTCGAATAAAGCCAACTTGTAGGAGTTTCTTGATTTCAGCTTTACAAGTAGAGCAATCTTAGGATTCATCTTGTGAATCTTTTGTTTGAAAGGTTTAACATCTGGCTTCAACACAATGTTATGTGTTACAATCTGAGGATCTATACCAAGCATGTCTGAGTAATTCCAAGAAAATAGTTTTGAGAATTCATTCAACAATTTAGTAATTTCTTCTTTTTCTTCCATATCTAAACAATCACCAATAGTGATAACTTTTTTAGGATTATCCTTATCCATAGCCATATCAATAGTCTTTTCGTTAAGGAGAGTACTATGGTTAGGGGGATTGTAAGACTATAAGTGTTCTTTAAGTTCTTCATTATGTTCTACTGTAGTAGTTATTCTACTAGTAGTCTTTCCAAAGTATGTATCATTATTCGAACAATAAGGTAGGCCAAATTTGTGGTGATAACGAGGAATACCATCATAAGAACCTAAGAATTCCATTATCACTTCATCTACCATAAACATATCTAATGGAAGTGATCCTGGAGGACAATTAGTGTCGATCATCTCAAGGAATATCAAATTAAGTGTTGTTATTGTATTCACATTTATAGTAGGGCGTTTGCGGGCTTTGGATTCCTTAAAAGGATTATATCCAATGCCACTTGAGTAATGTTACGAAGTGGATTCTATAGTAATTTTTATTCCTTGTTGATTTATGCCACAACTCTTACCTACATAGTCACAATTTTTGTAAAGGATTCATAATCCTCTTCCATATAGAGAGACCATTTCTTTAGATGAAGGAGGAGCTTTGTAAGTCTCATAATCAGTAGTATAATTGAAAGTATTATCCTTATTTGTCAACAAATATATCATGTGTTTATCTTTCAAAACATGTGATGTGATTGATGCAATATTTGTTGTTTCAGGGATAGGGTTTTTAAGTTTATACTCTCCTATGGAGGAGGATGCGAAATCTAACAAACCCCAATCATCACCAACAAATGCATTCGATTACTTAGACTCTTACCTAGCATTTTTAGAGACAAGAGGAGATGACAACTTAGCTTTCAAATTGTTCAAAATCTTAGGACCAAAAACATGATTGTGTACTTCTATTTGCAAATAATTATCAGGTTCAAGATCTGAATGGATAGTATGCAATTTTCCTTTAAATATAAACTTAATTGAATGATGTAAAGTAGAAGGAACTGCTCCTAATGCATGTATCTAAGGTCTACCCAGAATCATGTTATAAGATAGAGAACAAGGTATGACATGAATCAAGGTAGGCACCATCACAGGTCCAACTTGTATAGGTAAAGTTATAGTGCCCACATATTGTCATCCAACATTATCGAAGCCACATATGCTTAATGATTCCAGTTTGACAGCAGATATATCAACTTTAACCTTATGCAGTAAATCAATACCACAAACATTAAGGGCTAACCCATTATCAATCATAACTCTCTTAACCAATGTTTTGTTGATCATAATAAAGATAAGGTCAAAGGATCATACTGCGTCTGAACCTCAAGAGATGGTAACTCATATTGTTGAAACAAAATATCTATTTTTGTTGCATGCATACAGTCTAGTAAAGCGGCAACATCATTTGGTTTAACACCAGGAGGAACTATCACCTTTTGTAAAGCCTCTTGTAGCATTCCATGGTAGGTAGTTGAAGTTTGTATAAGTTCCCAAAGAGATATTTTCATAAGAGTAGCACAGAGCTGCTCTACAAGATCATAGTCTTTACCACCTTTATATGTTAAATGAGGTGCTTGAGGAAGCATAGGTTGAAAAGCTAGTAAAGATATTGGAACATTCATTTGTTGTGTACTTTGTTTATTATTCCAAGTGTTATATGCATGCGCAACCACATTATGATTAGTTTGTGAGTCTTTGTTCACTATTTATTTTGCATAATCATAAATGTGATCAGGAGATTGAGAAGAGGATGAAAGACCTTTAACAACAAGCACAGGTTTTGAAGGTGGTTGAACCACATTTACACATAGAGTGACCACAATTTTTAGTTTTTCAATCTCTTCTTTATGTTTAGGAACATAAATTGCATTCACAAATATTTGAAATAGTGATAGCTTTGAGGCCGTAGTAGAATGTTCAATCAATATAAAGTCCTCAAGGGCTTCATCTAACATATCAAAGTCATCACGACTAAACAACTCATCATAAGCATGAAAATATTGCAAAAAGTAATCCAACATTCTAACATGCTTTATTTAAACCAAGATTTAAATACACAATGATGGCCTTTTTGAATGAAATATAATTTCCAACAATAAATGATAATTTTCAACTCTTTTAATGAAAAGATAAATAATGTAATCCAAAATTTAACATATGCAAATTCACTAAAGAGGTTTTCTAACCCAATTATGCTTTAGGATAGCAAATGGTTTCAGATCTAAAGATTAAAAGGATGCAAATTCTTTAAATCTCGGGTTCACCAAAATGTTTAGTGTGAAAAATGACAGTCTTGTTTGCTAGATCAAATACTACCCTTTCTCACTACTAAGAATTGGGGATGACCAAGAGATAGTTTGAGATAGGCTTCTAATCACTTTGCCTCCCCTTTTTGCTCGCGCAGTTATGAAACTTAAGGCCCTAATCAAGATTTCACCAAGTGTTTTACTTTTAACCAAGTAAACCCTAATTATGCCTTATATCAAGAATATACAGAAACTGATGAAACAACTGGCAAAACTGATCATAGGGGTGCAAGGGAGGGGTTTTAGAGACACAGTACCCAAATTTTGGGGCTACCCAGACTCAGGCACCCGCTCCAATGTCCCGCAAACTTCTAAACAACAAAACCTTCTGAATCAGGTGTATGAGATCGCAAAGTAGCTTCCAGATCATGGAGGAAACATGTAGTTGGACTAGGGTGCCTGCTCCAATGTCCTGTAAGTCTCAGAATCTGAAAATCCAAAAGTATGTTGTGACTGTACCTATAATATCCTTCTTCATGTAACTTCTTTTCACCGGAACCTACAAAACATGAACTGCACATACAAAAGAATGAAATTATTGCAACTATATAGGAGCTTGCCTCAGTCAAGCACTATCTTCGGCCAAAGGAAAGACTTATAGAAGTGTGTACAAACCTAACAATGTGTGTATGCATAAAATCAATCCCTAGATGTATCAATCAAGGGAAGATCAACAACTTGCTTTACAACAATAAATACATGTAACTTCACCTCAAGGAGATGAAACAAATGAAGACTTGCATGAACAAGAAGGCTAATCAGCAATATCTTTGGAGGATCTCCAAGCTTGTTGTTGGAGGCTTCAACCCTTCTCCCGATCAAGAAAAAGGTGTACAAACCGTAGGAAGAAGAAGATAGACTCAAGATCTTGATTCCTAACCTTCATCCATTGTCTCCAAGATAGCAAATAAAATAATACTTCGAATAGCTTCAACAAGTCACTGATCTTCAATGGCAATTGCAGTAGCATTTTGACATCAAGCTTGCATAAGAATTATGTGATAAAATGATTTGCAAATGTATTTTTATATCAAGATTTAGGGAATTCAAATTTTGAAGTAATGTCTCAATATTGCATGTAAACCAAGAATTTGAAAATAGAATCTCGAGGCAGACAACGGGAACAGACACCCTGCCAAAATTCAAAATCTCGTGAAACTAGGGAGGACTAGGGCATGGGTACCCAAGTCCAAGCCCCCAATTTCATCTCAGATTTACATTTTTGGGGGTCCTAGGGACGCTAATCTCAAATCCCTTTCCAGGTTCTATCAATCAGTTACCTAAAAAAGTAAATAAGTTACTCCTAGACTAAGTCAATCAGGGTTTCAAGAAGGCTGGAAAAAAAAGATTGAGAGACCACCAAGAGTGAGGAGCTAAACTAAGGGAAATTGTACCATTCCATATAGGAGGACAATTTCCAATGTTACACTCTTGAAGAAAGGATTGATGGGAAGATTGAAAATTAAGATGTAGACTTTGCAATTAAAGCCTTCCAAGGCAATTTCAAGCTTGTTGTAGATGACCCTATAAATCATCTATCAGAAGATACAATTTATAAAGCCATGAGGATGAAGGCAAAAGTGAAAAAATACAATGAGATGTTGAGTAGAAAAAAGAACAAATGGTCTGCATTACAAGGACAGTTAAAATCACAAGAACATGCAGTCAAGAAAGCCAAAGTCTAGGATGGAGGGGAAATTGAAAATATAGTGCAAGTATATGAGGACATTAGGGGGTTGATAAGTGTGCAAGTAGAGGAAGAAAACTTATGTACTAATGAGGAAGATGAAGAATAAGTATGATGCACATGATCATGTGCTTGATATGATACCAGATGGTTGCCAACTAGAAACCTATGCCATGTATGCCCGTTGACTTGGTCAAGGAGTAATATGTACCAGTGATCTTAAATGACAAATCCTGATCTTAGGATCATTTTGTAACCACCTCCTCCCCTTGTCCTATAAAAGGGAGATGGAGTGCATTTTTGTTTCATTCGAAACTTAATTGAGATTAGATTGCTAAAGCATCAAGACTAATTTTCAAGGCTGATTTGTGAATGTACATGTCTTTTGCATACTTAATGAAGAAGAAGCTATAGATTACATACAATCGTAAACTTTGAGTAATATGTGAATGAATTATTTATTTGTACTTTGATTTTATGTGTCCCTTGGAGTGCAATTCATGTTGTGCATGTTTCTTTAATTCTTTTTCCATCGAAGTTAGCATAAACCATACCTAGCTATGGAATATCCTGGTGACCCTATGGTTTGATTTCCTTCTCTTCATGATAGTATCAAGAATGTATGTGGATCAATAGCTAAAGGTTCAACCATTTTAGAAAAGTTTAGCAAGTATTCATTAAAATTTGTTTGATTTCATTTAACATCATCATCATAATTGCAAATTCACAAAAATATAAAAGTTACCCTAGAAAGGGATTCCTAATCAAATAAGGATAGAAGCTAAACCTAGGATGAAACATATGATCATTGAATATAATAATACCAATTAGATATTGTATGTGGATGTTGACGGATTTTATACTATAAGACCTCAAATAGTCAGAATAGAGGAAGTTCTAATGTACAACATGCACATGCATAGAAATATTCATCAAGATAAAAGGGTGATCATAGAATCTGATTGTAGTTCAGTTGATAATGATGAAATAGATCACTTTAAAGATTATGGATTGTACTTATCCAGAGAGATACAACATTGACAGGCATTAGGTATATCCAATGACGATATCCTGATTGAAGGTTGGTGCAAGTTACACAATGAAGCACATTTAGAGAAAAGTTGTGATGCATGCTTGGATATGGTGGAATTGGAAATAACTTATAGTGAGAAAGGATCAGCTTCAACCGAGGTAAGTAATATATCTAGTTATGATGAAACTGATTCTTGTTTGTCTCTACAAATATAGGATAATCTAAACAAACTACACATCAGGATGGAGGTTACATGCATAATCCAGATGAGATCTTGATGTATGATGGAAATACTCATAGAAATGAAAATAATGTCACCCCAGTGACTGACTACTTAATTGAGTTAGATTATGAATTGTCAGATGAAGATAAGGGAAGTAACTTGACAAAGTTTGAAGAATTCATATCTAAGCAAATTCAAAGGCTTACATTGCAGGAGGTTTCTCCACACCACGCCTTAATTGAAGGTTGGTGTAGACTCCATGAGGCATCACATTTAGAAACCACATGTGCCTTATGCTTACATATACTGAATAAGCAAGAATAGATTTGTTCAAGGAATCAGTTATCTGATAGTAGAAACATGTCTAAAGAGAAAAGGAAATAGATTGAAGTACATCAATATGGGGATAGAGATGATACTATAGAAATAAAAAGAAGAGAGGTGTCATGTTCACATTAGTCACCAAAAATGACAAAAGGTGAATCCCAAAAGTTGAAATGGATATCAGGCGATGCAGCTGCCAGAGCCAAAAAAAAGAGATGGTCTTGATAAGCCATTAATAGAAGACAAGCCATGAATACTTAGGTTTGATGGATCCATGTCTAAACAATGAGATAGGGTGGGCATAGACCTTATTAACCTAGCAGGAAAGTCCTTTTTGGTAGCATACAGGTTGCAATTCCCATGTACCAATAATGTAACAGAATATGAGGCTTTAATCCATGGGTTTATGTTTTCTCTTAAGAAGAAAGTTAAGATTCTGCACATCTATGGAGACTCAAAATTGGTGGTAAAACAAGTAATAAACATCTATGCTTACAATTACAAAAGGTTATCTAACTATAGACATAGGGTTTGGGACCTAATTGAAGAATTTGATGCATTTAATATCACACATGTCCCTAGAGAACAAAATCATAGAGCAGATGCTTTGGCATAGGCTGCTAGTAAATTGGAGCCTTTGTCCATTTCTAGATTAAAGAGATTTTCATTGGAACAAATATCAATACCCTCCATACCTGACAATGTCATGAATCTTCAAGTGTTTGATGATGATCAGTATATCCTAAATTTCATAGCAAACCGAGATATATTTGATGCACAAATCCTAGATGAGAAAAATTTGGAAGATCATACATGAGAAAAAGAAGAAATTATGGACTTACCAAGCAATAAGATCCCGAAATGTATGATAGAATTAGAAAAGGCATTTGATCTACATAACATGATGAAACAAAAGGATCTCCTCAAGATAGATGGAGCAGAATATTCACTAGTCAACATAGGACAAAATGAAGATGTTAGGAATGTCTTGATTGATAAGGTCTATACTAAAGAAGAAAAGGCAGGGATAACCCAAGCATTAAAGGATTATATTCATGTTATTGCCTGGACTTATGATGAGCTAAAGACATATGACACTTTAATTATCACCCACACTATTTCACTAAAGCTAGATGCCAAACCTTTCAGGTAGAAGCAGAGACCAGTCAATGCACTAATGGATCCTATCATCTTTGAAGAAGTTATGAAATTGTTGAATGCTAGGATCATATTTCCAGTCAGGCACTCAACATGGGTAGCCAATTTGGGTCCAGTAAGGAAGAAAAATTGTGATACATGCCTATGTGTAGACTTCATAAATCTAAATAGAGCTTCAAAGAAGGATAACTATCCTTTACCCTCATTGGATGAAGTTTTACAAATAGTGAATGGAGCTCAAATGATGTCCTTCCTAGATGGTTTCTCAGGATACAACTAGGTAATGGTGGACAAAGTAGATAGATTGAAAATGACATTCACCACCAAGTGGGGGATATTCATTTATATACGCATGCCTTTTGGCTTGATCAATGCTAGAACTAGATTCCAGCATGCAATGGAAATAGCATTTAGAGGCTTGGTTAGAAAATGCATAGTCATATATATGGATGACCTAACCATCTTTTTAAAGAAGAGAGGTTGTCACACAGAAGACCTCAAAAAGGTGCTCAAGAAATGTGAGCAATATGGTATCTCAGTCAATCCAAAGAAATGCATATTTGGGGTAGCCATAGGTAAGTTACTTGGTCACCTAATATCAGAAAATGAGATCACCATTGACCCTGATAGGGTGGAATCCATCATGAAGTTACAACTTCTTGGGAGTAAGAAAGGACTTAAATCTTCTCTTGGTAAGATAAAATTTGTAAGAAAGTTCATCACAGGGTTTGCAAAGATTGTTAGGCCACTCAATGCAATGCTTAAAAATGATGCCAAGATTGAATGGACACCTGAAGCAAAGGCTGCATTTGAGGACATCAAGAAAGCCATGTCAGATGAACCTGATTAGCATGGAATACACAAGAGAATTTTATATTTACTCATTTGCTTCAGAGCATACGTGTGTAGCAATCCTGACATAGAGAAATGAAACCAAGGAAGAAAAACCCATAAATTTAATGAGTTCTCCATTTAAAGATGTAGAGCTAAGATATATGGATGTTGAAAGACAAGCTCTTGCTTTGGTCAGAGAATTTTAATTTGTATTCTATGGACTATGGAAAAATCATGCCTACTAGTTCTTGCTTTGGTCAGAGCAGTAAAGAAATCCATACATTCAATCCTAAGAAGTAAGGTAATTGCTATTGTACTTGATGCAACAGTAAAAATGATTTTGATGCAGAGTGAACTTGGAGAGAAAAGAGTCAAGTGGATAATAGTTTTCCAAGAATATGACATGGACATAACACCCATGAAATTAGTTAGAGGGCAAGCCCTAAGCCAGATGATTTCTGATATTGATCCTAACATAGTGAGTCAACAATATGTTGTGAACACTAAAGAAAACAAAGAATGGTACTCTAATATCAAACATATCCTGATCACTAGGAGATGCCCATTGAAGATGCAAGCTTCTCAAAGGAGAGCTCTGAAGATAAGGTCACAAAAATACATGATAAAAGGAGGAGTCCTTTTCAAGAAAAATTATCAAAGGATATACCTTAGATGTCTAGATTGACTAGAAGTAGACAAAGTTCTTTCTATGTTACATGACAAGTTTATAACAACACATGGATCCCATTTAGCCACTGTACACGCTATCCTGAGAGTAGGATATTACTAGCCAACAATTTCTTAGGACACTGTTGAACACATCAAATGTTGCCACACTTGTCAAGTTTCTATCAACAGGGAGAGATATGATGCTCAACCCTTGCAACCAGTTATGGAGATGCACCCATTTGCCCAATGGGGCATGGATTTTATAGGTCCTATCAATCCTCCATCATCATCAGGCCATGGGTATGTTTTGACAATCACTGATTACTATACCAGGTGGACTGAAGCAGTTAGTACCAAAACACGCACTATAGAGAATGTGATTAAGTTCCTAGAGAACAACATAATAACTAGGTATGGACTTCCATATGCCCTTGTATGTGATAATGAACCAGCTTTTGCATCATTGAGATTTTCTAGTTGGGATTTTGATTATGGAATCATTTTGAAGTTTTATTCAAATTATTATCCCTAGGGAAATGGCTTAGCAGAGTCAACAAACAAAAAATTATTGAGTATCTTAAAGAAATTGATAGAAAAGAACCCTAGGGAATGGAATACCCTGCTTAAGTATGCCTTATGGGTGGATCAAACCAAAGTGAAAGTTGCTTTAGGAAATTCTCCTTACTACTTAGTGTACGGGGTGGATCCCATCCTCCCTGTTAATCTCAAGATCCCCACATTGTAGTTTGCACAAAAATATTTGGGCATAGATAATAAGCAAGAAGTTAGGTTACTTCAACTCATGCACCTAGAAGAAAAGAGAGATATGGCGATTGATCAATTCGCCAAGCATCATGCTACTGTCAAATGTTGGTTTGATAAAAGAGCTAAGATAAAAGATTTTATGATTTCAGACCTAGTCCTATCCTGGGACAAAACACATGAAAAGAAAGGTGATCATGGAAAGTTTGATAAACTTTGGATAGGTCCATTCTGGATTTCAGAGATCCTAGGAGATAGTACTTACATACTCAAGACCCTAACAAGTGAGGATGTTCCATTTCCAGTCAATGGACAATTCCTTAAACATTATTTCCAAGATTAGATAGGGTCATGTCATGATATTGTACCATAACGTACATTTTGTATAGTTGTGTGTATAGCTTGATTTGTGTGTTTTCTTTGTTTGTTGTCATTGAGTCGTTTCTTTGATTTGGCAAAATGATGCACCTTTCCACTATAAAACACCACTGAAATTGTTAGAATTAAAGAGTTGGATATAAGTTTTCACATAGATTGTATCTCATATTAACAAGTATCCCTGATCAGTTCTGTGATATCATGTTCATCAGTATTGCTTTTCTTGCTCAAAGAGATTTTCACATGACACACCTAATAGCCTTGGGTTTGTTGAACATACTAGTGTAGAGTTAAGTGAAAAATCAAAAGGTTGCCCTTGCTACCATTGCAATTCCCAACCTAAATCAGCAAGTGACTACACCTTGCAAAATGTGCTTGCTTGATGACATCTCATGAATACAAAAAAAAAGAGAAGAAACATATTGAATATCTAAAGAGAAATAAGGCCATCTAAGTAAATCTATCAAGGCTATAGATGCCTGCTGGCAGTGGGGCTCTACTTAGGGGAATTGCAAAGATAACCTTGTCAGGGCTATGGATGCCTACTAGCAGTAAGGCTCTATCCAGGTTAGCTATGAGGGATAAACCAAATTATGTAGCTTAACCCCATCACTAGTGTTTTCAACTCATCTTCAGGATGAGGGATATGAATCACATGCACACACTTGATCCCTTTGCAATACATTGTTCCATTGATGAATATGATACCAACCAGAAGATCATGATGATTACGCTTAACAAGGGATGGAACATAATGTTCTAACTTATCTTTACCTCTTGAATTATTGGAATTTCATTATTTTCTTTGGTGGTAAGTTGTTGTGTGGTTACACAACATGCCCCATTCTTCCTTACCAAAACAGGGACCCAACCTTTTTTCTCTTTCCCTTTCTTTTCTTGCTTTGGGTAGTGTGGTAAAAGTCAAGTATCAAATTGTAAAAGGCATATCACCCCCAAGTATGCATAGACCCCATAAGGAATGATAAATGTTGAAGTCATATTTTGTCATCATGAGCTCCATAATGTGAAAGAGTGCAAAATTCTAAGTAGGTTTTCCTTTTGGATCACCCTAAAATTCCTTAAGGGTAGGAAGTTATGTTCAGCTAAAGTTTGGTCAAACCAGATATTCTTGGAGAGTTTTCACATTCCTTAATATCTTGGATATTCACAAATATCCCTGATATATGTTTTAACAAAGAGAAACCTAATATCTGCATATTTTCTAATATACAGACATTAAATTTAAACATGAGAGGGTGTCTACCCATCAAGTACCTGTGCACATTCCCAAAGGGTCATATTTCTTAATATCCCTAATGTTCGTTAATGTCCGGGTCACCTTAGATATAATGTAAACACTTAACATTGGTATAATCCTTAATATTTGTCATATTAGTTAAGATCCCTGATCTTCCTTAATATGAGGATGACATCATCCTAACCCAATATAAAGAAGACTCAATATGACGGTGACGCCATCAATATGACCGACATCAGGGAGGTCATCTACTTATCAATATCTTACATATTAGTTAACATACCTAATCTTCGTCAATGTGGCGATGACGTCACATCCTAAGCATACTTGAGATATTAATTTAGAGGATGATGTCATCCTGATCTTCTAATGTGGGTGATGTTTTGCAAAACTAAGAACCCTAATTTTCCTTAATATCCTCATATCCACACTTGAGACACTTAACACATGGATCCTTGGAAACCAATAGGAAGCTACCATGTGGCACGCTGACCCGATCATGTCAGTGCCTTATGTTATCATGATTGTTAAATAGGAGTAGGATGACCCAATTTTAGTCATCAGTCAATGGTTGGTCATCTTCATGATGACTCCATCATCATATTCCTAGATATCAGGCATATTTCTTAATATCCCTGATATCTATGAATGTGCACCCCCACATTAAATGCCATTCTATCGGTGGTTGAACCTTCAAAATTTTGAATAATCACCCACCACCTGTTAACATCTCCAGCACTTAGGTGTCAATCAATGTATACCAATAGAATGACATTAATTACACCCTAATTTGTCATTGCTTTTGATTAAAAGTAAGGTTTTGAGATCATTTATGAATTTATCGTGTATTCAAGAGAAATTACAGATTTAAGGTGCGATTAACGAGATATCACTACAATTTGTGAGAGCAACAGAATGGGGTGTGGATTCAAATGGTAAACAAAGGAGAGTATCTGTAAGGTGAACATGTGCAGCTTGATATCAATTGAATAGTAATAAAAGGTAGAAGATATCAGGCATGTAATGGAAAAACCCTCTTTCGTTGTTTATGGATAAAACAAATAGGTAAAATTGCTTTTACCACAATAAATCAATGTAATGATATATGAAATGTATTGAATGAGGATCAAAACATTAAGTATTCATATTATCATTAATTTGCATGATCACATGACATGTTAGGGTAAGAAATACATGTTCTTTATCGCATGATTCAGTGGTGCTCCATAAAAATAGGTCAAATTTAGAATTCCTAAAACTTATGTGTATACAACCAGAGGGAATAGCATTCAGATATGGTCAAATAAATGACACTCATCCAGGGAATACTGATCTGGATGAATGGATGACAAGGTCAGAACAAAGAAGAAGAGAACCCCTACTTATTAACATTTACAACTCAAGCATGTGGCTTGCAGAAGGGTTTCCTTATGCATTGGAGGCCACTGAGCTGGTAGTAGAGTGTGCTCATAACTATAATACCAAAACTAGAAAGGTAGAGAAGCATGGTCGAGTATACGTAGACTTTTTAGTTGAGGGCATTACTGCAACTTTTAGTTTACCCAAAGGAACTCAAGTACGTGGAATAAACCTAGAGAAATTAGAAAAGAAGTAAAATAACATTGAGAAGGATTGCAAAAAAATCATGTACTCATGGAGAGCCAATGACAACACATATAAGGTTATTGTAAAGCTACCTGTAAATTTATATAAGTTTGATTTTGCCCCTAAATTTTAATATATGATGGTGATGCTTAGCCACATGGCAAGAAAACCAAATGCTGGAACCTTTGAAAATTGGATATATGGGCTCATAAGGATGGTGGCAGATACTAATGAAAAACCCCAGTGGGCCAGGATCATAAGTGATAGTCTGGATGAAGGAATGAGAAAGTTGGGAGGAAAGGCCAACATGTTCCATATGACTTCTTATGTTGTTTATGCATAAGCATTCAGAGGCACATTCACTTGTTTGCAAATAGTAGGTAGGGTTGGAAGTAACCCTGGAGATGTGAACATATGGGATCACTACCCACAGCTGAAACAGAGAGATTCTCTCCAACACTACCAGAGAGTAAGTGATTGATTTTCTATGCATTTAGCATGGAAGCTCAAGACATCATATACAAGCATGGGGCTTGGTTTATCCAATTCCCCATATTCACATGTATTAGGATAGAAGGTTTTACTGGGCAACCTCTCATGTTGCCAAGATATATGACTGACAAGGTTATCCTATTGGAGATGATCAAGCAGATACTGCCTTCATTTGAGGCCTATATTGAGAAAGGCAAGATACCTAATATTTTATTCCCAAACATGATTGGGTGGTATATGTGCGTCGACAAGAAAAGTGTCAAGGAGGTAATAGGGGGACTGTAGTTGACATCTTTGCATCCTTTCTCACTATCTAGATAGTATGACCCATATGGTAGGATGCAAGCACTGTATAAGAAACCTATGCTTTAGATTCATCTTGAAGAATATTGAGCTGATTGTGACGATGAAGTTGAAGTGAGAAGGAGGGGCTTCCAAAGGCTTACTTTGGAATAGATCCATACATTGGATTGCATATTAGTGCTAGTACAACTACATGAAGATGATGGGAACATCATGTCCCAAGAATATGAGAGCAAGAAAATATATAATGAGACTATATCCTCCCCTGACTAGAATTAGCTAGAAGAGACATCACTGGAGAAGATAACACAAAAGGTTATGCTGCTAACCAAGGACTAGGTGGAGGTAAAGATTATAAAGTTAAAGAAGAAGGGGGTGGCTCTTACTATTGATAACAAGAGGAAAAGACAAGAATTGATAGATGAGGAATATGATGATTTCCTCAAACAAAAGAGAGCATCCAAGGGATAGAGGCAGTAGAGTAAATCTATAAAAAGAAACCAAGCTGGTGGGGTGACAATCATTTGTTATCCTCAACCTAAGGAAGATCTAGCCTCAAATTTTGCTGCAACCACCTCTCATGTACCCACAAAGAAGCAAGATCCTGCTCCAAAACTTGCTCCTACTTTTATAGAGGGAGAAGAAAGCACAGATGAAGATGATCTCTTGATAAGTAAGAAAAAGAAGAAAACTTAGGAGATACCTTAGAAGCAAGCATCTACAATGAGGGGGAAGGTAGAAAAGAACCCCACCATCATAATAAAAGGAGTAGGTGGTGAAGGTATCAAGAGAACTCTGTAGCATGAGGTTCCTATTCCTGACATAGTGCATTTCAAGATAGAAATGGTAGAAGAGCAAAGAAAAGAAATGTAGAATAGGAGGGATGATCAACTTTTTCAATTGGACAAAATGGTAGAATTATTAGATGATGATGTTGTGAAAAAGGTATCTGCTAGTCCTATGGAGGAACTAGTAAAGAACACAAAGATGACCCCTCGTGGTACTCCTACAGTACAAGCAAAGGTTGAAGAAGAGGAGATAATAGAAGGTAATCCTGAGATGGTAGCACAACAAATTGGTCTGGCTACGTTAGTAGATCAGGTTACCAGCCCAGCTGCAATAGACTTGGCATATTAGGGTGAGGATGACCAAAATAAGGATAAGGACATGCCTCCAGGAAAAAAAAACTAGAAGTTAATGTACATATGGAGGATGAAGAAGTAGCTAACTAGAATGATGGTCAAAATAATGAACAAATACCTGAGAGGGAGCTAGATATAAATGGAGATAGATAAACCCCAAAGTCCTAAAGAAGTGAAATTATCAAAGGATGGGGAACAAAGCTCTTAGATGGGTGGTGACCAAGAAAAGAAAGGAAATGTGGATGAGAAAAGTCAAACATCATGAAGGAATGATAGATTAGAGCAATCCTGATGCTCATGCAGATCCACCACCATCATGTGAAGAGCAGGATAAAGTTGAGGAGGGTACACAAGAAGTCCTTTCTCATGAACAAGAGCATGAAGAGGAAGTACATGAACAAGAAGAGGAACAATCATCACTAATGGTGGAGTAGAATATGGAATCATAGAATGTTCAAATTAGACATTCAAATCAGCAAGGGTCTACTGATGAAGTGCCATATTGGCTCCAAGAAGAGGTACATGCACATCCACCTAGTGTTCCACCAGAATTTGATATTGCTTCATTATTTTCAGCTAATATAGTTAAGCCAAGGAGAAGGGCTAGGGCCACCTCAGCCATAAAGATAGACTCAACAACAGGGTAGGAGGACAACTGAAATAGCTATACCTATTGTAGCCAAAGCCAAAGCAGAGATATGTGTTAGTGAGTTTCAAATGACCTCTATTGATTTGGGCTTTGCTACAGAGGAACAAGAGGGCCAAGAGGCCAAGGACATAATTGATTCTTTATTGTAAAGTGTAGAAAGAGAGAAGAATAAAAATAAGGTTTACAAGGGGCACATTGCTCAATTGCACACATTCATAAAGGGGTTGATAGATCCCAATAATATGCTAGTAAGTACATCTGCCCCACTAACCATTATGTCATAGGATAAAGTTACAGGACTAGACATTATGAAACATAAAGCACATATGATGGACAATTGGTTTAGTCATGATAGGAGGGTTCACAGAATGAACTGTCTGGACTGTACAACAAGAGTAAAAAAAATGGAAATAACTCAAATAAATGAGGCAAATACAGATTTAGTCATTCAGTATATCATAGAATTCAAATACAATATGGTCGGTAACATGTGGGCTTACAATTGGGCTCAAGGGCCTGATTACATACATGCACAAGATAAAGATTTGAAGTCCTCTTGCGAAGGAGCCAACTATCCATCCTTTAAATCATGAGAACTTGATAACTCTTTCCTAAGGATTTATTGCATCATTATATATCATCTCTGGACCAATAGATTCCTCTGTGTCGGCCAAGGAGGGTCACAAACTTTAATGAAGAGCTATAATGTGTTCACAGATAGGTCAGACCTAAATGCATAGAACACTTCATCAAATGAATGGAATAATGTGTGGACCTCTGAGAAGGGTTAGCCATGAACAAAAGATCATTGAATGATGTGTCATTAGGATCCATAAGTCAAGGAATGATCTACAAGCCTCTCCTTTAGCCGATTTGTCTGAGACTATTAGGATGCTCTACTTTGAGAAAATAGTTGATCTTCTAATAGTGATATCTTTCCGGTGACTAATCCAAATACTCTAAATTCTTGATATGATGTAGATGAATGAATGTAGATGCTAAGCCCACATCTGTAAGATGTGAAATGCCAAAACCAGACCACAAGTTGGAAACTGCTTCTGACTGAACTGCCTGAACTGAACTAGAAAATGAAAGAACTGAAATGCAAGCAAACTGAAATGCAAATGTTTTTGGTTGAACAAGATTTCTCTTGAACTAGGGATGCTCCTACATCAGACATCCAAGGTTATTGAAAAAGTGATTCCCTCACTTTTCTAGGGCTAAGCGAGAACCAAGACAGTCCACCTTAGCCTGAGAAATCCATGATGAATCTTCTTTCAATCTACCTTTCCACTTCACAAGATATTCTTTGTATTGTCTTCCTTGAGTGTTGCATCCAATTCTGCTGTCCAAAATGTCCTCAATTTGCTCTGGTGCTTTTTGTGGTAAGTGCTTCCTCAAGTCTTCTTCCATGTTGTCACTAAACTCTACTTCATGATACTGATAAAGGCCTGCAATGTTGAAAATAGGTGATATATTTAATGTCTCTGGTAACTCCACTTCATATGCATTTCCTGAATCAAAACTTCTTAGTATCTTACAAGGTCCAAACTTTTTCATCTTCAAGTTATTGTATGTGCCAACTAGAAATCTTTCTTTTCTCAAGTACACCATCACTTCATCTCCCACTTCAAATTCCTTATGTATTCACTTCTCATTTTCCTTTTCCTTATACTTACTATTCATGTCCTCCAAATGCTTCTTCACCTGATTATACACTGTCTTCATATGATCTACAAATTCTTCTACTTCTACACTTCTCTTTTCCTCTGTACTGATGTCTCTCAATTCTACAACTCCTCTAGGATTCACTCTGGTCACAATCTCAAAAGGTGTTCTTCCGGTACTCCTGTTTACTAAATTATTGTATGCAAACTTAGCTTGTGAAAGAATCAAATCCCAAATTCCTGTCTTCTCTCCAACCAAACACCACAACAAGTTTCCCAAACTCCTATTCACTACCTCTGTCTTTCCATCTATATGTGGATGAAAAGTTGAACTAAACTTCAAATTTGTCTTCATCTTCTTCCAAAGCGTCTTCCAAAAGTATGCAACAAACTTTATATCTCTATTTTAAACTATACTCTTATGTAATTAATGCAATTTCACAATCTCATTGAAAAATAGGTCTGCTACATGCACTGCATCAGTTGTCTTCTTACAAGGTATGAAATGAGCCATCTTTGAAAATCTGTCAACCACTACAAATATTGAATCATGTCCTCTCTGTGTCATAGGCAATCCCATTACAAAATCCATGCTTATGTCTTCCCAAGGTCTCTCCGGTATTGTCAAAGGTTTATACAATCTAGTGTTCTGACTACTCCCTTTTGTAACTTGACAAACTCTGCTACTTTACACAAATCTCTAAACATCCTTATCTATCTAAGGCCAAAAGTAATTTTCACTTACCAAAGGCACTATCTTATCAATGCCAAAATGTCCTACCAATCCACCATTGTGCTTATCCTTGATCAAGTTATCTCTCATTGAATTTTTAGGTATGCACAACTGACTTCCTCTGAACAACATATCTTCTTGAATGAAATAG
This sequence comes from Cunninghamia lanceolata, assembly GCA_027924645.1. Lineage (NCBI taxonomy): Eukaryota > Viridiplantae > Streptophyta > Pinopsida > Cupressales > Cupressaceae > Cunninghamia > Cunninghamia lanceolata. The sequence continues at coordinate 1,174,406 of BSBN01000078.1, forward strand.
TCCAACCACTTACTCCTATCTATCACAATAGGTTCCTTACATGCTTTCTAAGGTTCTACAAAATCAGTGTCTCCCTCATACAGGTTCTTCAATTCATCAAAACCCAACACTCTAATTCTTATCTTTGTCAACAAGTTTCTTCTCCCACTCAAGGCATCAACAACTTTGTTTGATTTTCCACTCCTATCCTTCAACATAAATGTATAACTCTACATGAACTCTACCCACCTCATATGTCTCTAATTCAACTTACCTTGATTGTTCAAATATTGTAAAGCTTGATGATCTGTATACAACACAAACTCCTTAGGCAACAAGTAATGTCTCCACTTCTTCAAGGCTTGAATTATGGCATAGAACTCTTGATCATAAACTAAATAAATTCTCCTTGCATCATTCAATTTCTCATTGAAATATACTAGAGGTCTACCTTCTTGACTTAACACTACTCCAATTGTATTTCCACTTGCATCACAATCAACTTGAAATACCTTATTGAATCTGGTAATGCCAAAACATGTTGCTCTATCACTTTCTACTTCAACAACTCAAAACTTTTATCTACTCATGATGTCCACTTGAAATCTTTTCTATCACCTCTCATTGTCTCTATCATAGGGTTACAAACTGAACTAAATTTTTTGATGATCTTCTAGTAGAAACTAGCCAATCCATGAAATGATCTTACCTCTCCAATGCTCTTCGGTGTAGGCCATTCAACAATTTCTCACTTTCTGAGGGTCCATCTTCAATCCTTCTGCAGAAATCACAAATTCCAAATATACCAACTCTTCCTTCATGAAACTACACTTCTTGATGTTTATCAACAATTTCTCTTCTCTTAGTCTCTATAAAACTTGTCTAATATGCCACAAATGTTCTTCTTTTGTCTTATTGAAAATCAGAATATCATGCAAGTATACAATCACAAAATTACCCAAAAATTTCTTCAGAACTTCATTCATCAACCTCATGAAAGTACTCGATGCATTTGTCAATCCAAAGGGCATCACTAACCACTCATACAATCCTTCATTTGTCTTAAAATAAGTCTTCCATTCATCTCCTTCTCTAATTCTAATCCAATGGTATCCACTCTTCAAATCTATCTTTGTGAAATAGTTTGCTCCACTCAAACAATCCATGATATCATCCATCCTAGGTAAAGGAAATCGATACTTAACTGTGATCTTGTTTATTGCTCTAGAGTTAGTACACATTCTCCATTCTCCATCTTTCTTAGGTGCCAATACTATAGGTACTGCACAAGGAGTTAAATTTTCTTTGATCAAACCCTTCCTCAACAACTCTTATATCTGTCTATTCAATTCTTCATTTTCTACTGGTGTCATTCTATGTGCTACTTTGTTAGGTAAACTTTCTCTAGGTATAAGATCCATGTGATGACTGATACTCCTTATAGGTGGAAATCCTTCAGGTACATTATATGATATGATGTCTTCATACTCTGTCAATAATTCTCTTATCTCCTCTAGTTGTGATTCTTCAGTCACATTTAAAGTCACCGGTAGTGTTGACGTCCATGCTTAATTTTGTTGTTCTACTATTTTGTCTCTTGGAACAACATCTTGATCACCTATATGCTTAATTTAACTAACTTATCTATTTATGCCTTCACTTAAATTGTGTTCTTTTTTAACAAACATGAATCTAATTTTTTTAGAAAAGATGATTCTCCTTTATTTATTATTACAAATTTAATCATAACAGTATTATAAATTTGATCTTGCTTCTAGGTATGAATTCATATAATCTAGCTTTATTTGTAATAAAATTGTGCATGCAAAGTGGATTATATATATTTAACATATATATTTATATAATTTCAATCATAAACAATATTGACATCTATTATTATATAACTAAATTCTCTTATCCTTGTTGCATAAATCAAGAAATGGTTAGAAAAAAATAAGTATAGATAGATGGCTATCTGAAATAAATCATGCATGAAGCTCTTTATTGTGAATATTTTCTTTAATGTGTATTTCCATTACTCGTACAAAAAGGGAGAAGTAGCGTATGCATCTAGGCAAAAGTAAGTGTTATCAATTTGCTTTGAAAAGGAAGTAGTTTATCTTTTATGTGTGTTTGGCCTACTTTTGGGCTAGGATGACGAATGTGGGCAAATAGAGAAAGCTTTTCATCTTTTCAAGATGTGATTGTAACTATGTTAAGTTCTTGGGCCAAGCCATGTGTTCATTGAAATAAATGAAAGATTGTCTACCAAAATTTTATATATATATATATATTTCTCTACCACATTTTGTTGGGAGATATTTGCACATCATCATTTAGATTTGCATTTAGACATCAAGTTGCATCAGGTGTTCTCTCTTGTCAATTATTTCCAAGTTGCTAGAAATTTTGTGCAGGGTTGGGTTTCCTTCATGTTATGAAGGGATCTAAGCAAGTGTAATTGCTTCATGGTTGGGAAGAAAAGCACCTGAGCCATGTTCCTATCTATCGACTTGCGAATGACCATGTGGTTTAGTGACGGCTAGAGAGAGTGGTTCAATTTATTATTCATTACTTGTACTTTATTATTGTACCTTGTTTTCATTTGAGATGACTTATGGAAAGAGAGTCAAAGATGGATATTGTATAATATTTTATTGTACTAAACCTAGATATAGAACGTGCTTTCAAAAGATGTAATGTCATTATTGTTGATATATATAAAATTTATCCTATTATTTGAGTTTATGTAAATAAGTAGATTATTTACTTTAGTAACTTGTTGATATGGAATGTGTACTTTACATGGTAGAATCAGAGTCATTGACACAAACTATGTCCACTCCACAATAAAGTAGAAAAGAATCAGAGACAAAGGAAGCATCAGAAATTGTCCTACAATTGAATGCTGAGAAGAAATCCACAAGGAGAATGAATTAAGGGGTAAAGAGAAGCATGATACAGGTATCAATAGAAAAGGGAACTAGAGAAGGAACTAAAGAGTAAATAAACAAACTATAGGAGAAGAAGAAAGCTAAAGTTACAATGGTGGATGTAGAAGAAGAAGAGAAGATAGAGGAACAACAAGAAGAGGAGCCAATAATAACCCTGGAGGTGGTAGTTAGTGCTATCCAACACCATGGACTTCTAAAATCTACAATAGACATGTACAAACAAGTTTGTTTGGAGAATAAGGAAATAATAGAAAGGGTAGTTATAAGTTTCATGTGGAGGAGTGACAAGTAACTTGAGGAAATCATGGAGGATTTCCCTAAAGAGATAATAGATGCAATGGGGAAAAGAAGGGAGAAATCCCTAGGAATAGTAGAACAAATAAGGCAAAAATCCATAGATAAGGTAGACCTAGCTACCTCCATAGAAAAGAAATAGATTGGCACAAATGCAAGACATAAAATTAGGTACAAAATAGAGGATGGATACCCTGATGGCCATAACAGAAGAAGAGAAAAGGAAACAAAGGAGATAACAGAGAAAGCATATGATGCATTACAAGAGGAGGAGAAAAATGAACAAGAACAAGAAATTAACTCTCTCTAACATGATGTACAACAAGAGGAGGAGCAATAAGAACAACAAATAGACACTCCTCCAGGACATCATCATTTTCCTCTCCCATGTAAGGAAGGTAAGGTAGCAGAACAACTTCCTACAATAATCTTGAAGTAGGGATATGCAAAACTTCTCAGATCTTTACAATAGTTACAGAAATAAACAAAAAATAGCAATCATACCACAACAGAGTAATTATGTGGAGAAACCCTTTAAGGATAAAACCCCCACAATCCAAATCCACCCAATATATTATTCAAGAATCAAGAAGATTACAATATACTTGTAGAGAAAGAATTCATAGGAGTATAACTAGCCAAAGATCCAAAGATAACTCAACATCTATAAGACTCTTACACACAACCTCCATCTCAATCTCATGATATATAGAAGATACAATACAGTAAATCACCAATGGCAGTGATGCAGAGATAGGGGTTTGAACAATGCTTATTCAATATTCAAGGACAGGGGTTACATAACTCATCATGCTAGGTCTTCTTTGGAGGTATATTTGAGACATATAAGTTTACACATCCTTAAAACTTGGCTTAACACAGTGTGAGGACTAGAAGAAGACTTGTCATATGGCTTAGGAACAATATGACATACACAAATGGTGGCATACAATACACAACCCTAAGTATTTAAGTCTTGATTGTTTTGCCTTGATGACACTATGGGTTCCACCCTTGAATAACTATGACAACAAATGTTAAGGGTTCACCAATCTCCAATACAGATTTAGGGACATTCATGACACACAATCAAAGTGTTTGGAAGGGGAACTTCAACACCTATTCAACACAAAAGACATCAACCTTAATTGCTCACTATTTTCCAACACTGTCCGAGACAGTCCAATTAGGACAGTCCTTAGGAAACACTCCAAAACTACTATTAATGATCTCCAAATGCCATAACCTGGTCCATTTGGTAGTTACAGATGTACAATCCCTCTTTATTTCCCCCCAAGCATCAATATTCTCATTTGTGCATTCAAACCAATCTTTTTGCTCTCTTAACAGTCTGATACTTAGAGATATTAGACCTAAGCATCATGAAAACACGTGCAAACTAGAACCCTAGATTCTGCAACTTTGGAATATGAAAATATATACAATGACAAACCATTCCACCAATTTTTATGATTTTTCACCATGGGAATGGGGATAAATGCCTTATTTTAGTCCATTAGAAACCCCAAACTAGGGTTCTAGACTATTTTTTAGAAAAATGCTTGTAACTTTCTCAAAAATGGATGAAAATAAATGAAACAAAAAGGAAAAGAATGTAGACTTAATGTCCAAAAACTTCCAACCATTTTCAAACTACTCCATGGACCGTACAGGCTGTACACATCATCAGAAATCCTAAACACCCAGGAAAAATGCAGAAAATGAAGGTTTTGATCATTGATTTCTTCAAAACTTCTTCAACAAACCCTTAGGTCATACAATATAGGAATATTTATGCCTCTACAATCATTTTTTCAACACTAACTTACCCACAACTAAGTTTTACAACATTTTCAAAAAGTTGTCATGGCAACCTTCACAATATTGACAACAATTTAGCAACTTTTGCATTTTTGTCCAAATTGCACCAAAAGATCAAAATTGGTCCCAAAGGACATATAATGGTCTCAAATGACATTATTAACCTCAAAAATATCAAATCAAGACAAAAATTAAAGTTTTACCATATTACCTAAAGGTGCCCCTACACCATACTCCCCAGAGGAGAAAAGATTCAAGTTCCACTTGAATAGAAAGCTGCAACAGTGTAACCTTTCTTGAAATCTCTTGTCTGGTATCTTGAAAGTTGTATCTTGAACATACAATATTGGCTCTAAAGAAATGTATTGTGCAAAGTTATCCTATACCTCTTCTTCTATGAAATAGTCCAAGAGTTGTCTCATCTTGACCTTAGGTCTATCTAAGTCTTGGTAAAAGTGCTTAAACTAGACAAAAGGAATGATCTTACCTTCATCTCCACCTCTGACTCCCTCTTTCAACAATGCTTCAACAATGAAAACTTCACCACTACATTGTGCAAAAACATCAAACTCAAATCTCTTGTTCTCCTTGATGTGAAAGGGTTCAACTTCTTGTTTAACACTATCCTCTGCAACTCCTTGTGTCCTCTATTTTTTGCATTCATCTAGTAGCTCTAGTAACATCACAACTTCTGATTGAGGAATCATGGTTTGGACATTAACAATGTCAACTTTGGCTTGCCAATTTACCTTGTTGACTTTTGCCCTCTCTGTTGTCCTTGTGGAATGACTGGTCTGCTGCCTCATTATATCATTATCAGTCTGAGAACATGATGATAGAACATCCTTGAATGACACAAACAATAGTGACCATGCATATACTTATGTATGATGTTATTAATTCTTATGTTAGGATAGAAGTGGTTACTGTCACCTTGCCCTGTCTCATAGTCACCTATTGTTGTCTTCTCCATGGACTTTGTAAACTATTGGCTTGTTCCCTCTTTGTATTACAAATAGACTTAGATATATTGCCTTCTATTTGATTGATTCTTCTTATTGGAGGCAAAGAATTAGAAGGTTCATCAACAACAATATTTACACTACCATTCAACATGTCTTGTATGTCACAAGGTAACTCATCAATGTATATTGTTGTTATGATTGTCCTAGGTCTAATCATTGTTGCAAAATCTACCTTTTCCTCCTCCATTGGCTTTAGAAACTCTTTTTGACTCATTAACATCACACTTGACCCTACTTGTTGATCTTTGTTTTCCTCCTTCAAAGGTGTGAGAGTATAGGAGATTCTATCTTTCTCAATGTCATAAGTATTCTTCCTACCATCATATTTAGCATTTCTATCATATTGCCATGGTCTTCCTAGTAGCATATGGCAAACATCCATGGGAATGATGTCACACAAAACTTTGTCCTTATATACCCCTATGTGGAATTCTACCTAACTTTGTTCATTCACTAACACTTGTTGCTCTTTATTTAACCATAAAACCTTACATGGTGCAACATTTGGTGACTTTTGTAACTTCAACTTTTCAACCATCTGAATAGAAACTAAGTTATCTGTGCTACTAGATCAATGACAATTTGACAACATTTACCTTGGAATTTGCATGTAGTCCTAAAGAGTGACTTTCTTTGTGGTGGTTCCTTCATCAAAGTTCTCCTTAACATAAGAGATTCTCCAACTTCTGGATCAGCATTATGTGATGGAGAGTTCACACTTTCACTATCTTCACCATGAGCAATCTGATTTCTCCTTTCACCTCTAAATGAAGTAGTAGACTGATTTTTAGAGCATTTCCATGCTTGATGGCCTGCAAATTTATTGTACTCATAACACTTTCCTATGAATCCACTTGATCCTCTTCTTTGGCCTCCAAATCTGCCCCTAAAATCTGATCTTCTGCCCCTAAAACTACCTCTTGAACCTGTAACTTGTTCTTGGGTATTGCTTTTCTCTCCTTGACTGCCATGTGGCTGTCCTAAATCAGAAAATGATCCTCTTCCTCTAAAAATTATCCTTCCCCAACCTCTACTTTGCTTCTCTTGCTTTCTTTGCAACTTTTCTTCAGCCTTCAAGACTAGTTGATAACATTCTTCTATTGTCCTTGGGCTTGTGAGACTAAGTTTATCTTGTAGGCTATACTTTAGTCCATTAAGCTATCTTGCAGCCTTATCAACTTCATCCTCCAGATGGCATGATCTAATGCTTACTTTATAGAACTCCTATGTATATGCCTTCACATCCATATCTTTTTGTCTCAAATTTTGTAATTGTCTATGCAATTGAGTGGCATAATCACTAGGTGAAATTTACCTTTCAACTTTGCAACCATTCTATTCCAAGAGGTGATTTTGGATTTGCCCCGCTTCCTTCTCTCATCTTGCACATAGTCCCACCAAAGGGATGGATGACCCTTCAACTTTGTTCTTTCCAACTTCACTTGTTGTTCTTCAAGTACATTTTCAAATTCAAAATATTTGTCTAGTTCACTTATCCAATCAAGAAGCTCTTCACTGTTAAGACTTCCTCCATACACTGGTAGTTCACTCTTTATTTTGGAACAATCTCCTTTGATTTCCTTTGGTAACTTTGCAAATTTTAATTCTTCAGGAACCAACTCTTCTTGGGACCCTTCTTGTGGATTCTCTTCCACCAACTCTTCTTCTTCTTCTTCTTGATCACTTAGATCTCCTATGATCACTCCCCTTTTATGATTTCTTTCCAATGTAGCAAGTCTAGCTTCAAAGGTTTCTCTCAACTCCCTCATCTCTCTTGCATGTTTCTCCTTCAACTCACTCACCTCTCTAGCAACTACATTCCCTTTTGGAAGCATCTTGGCTTGACAACAATATCACCTTATTATACCCTATTACATACCTTTCCTACTCTGATATTAATTTGATGCAGAGATAGGGTTTTGAACAATGCTCATTCAATATCCAAGGATAGGGGTTACATAACTCATCATGCTAGGTCTACTTTTGAGGCATATTTGAGACCTATAAGTTTACACATCCTTCAAACTTAGCTTAAGACAATGTGATGACTGGAACAAGACTTGTCATATGGCTTAGGAACAATGTGACATACTGTTGATCATGATGTCAATCATAAACAAACATAGAATAAAAGTACACATTAACCCTTATTCATCTTGAACGATACAATGAATTCAAAGAATTCATGATCTCAAGTCTCCGGTGATTAGGTCTTAATCTTCTGACGTTACTCAGAGGTTGATGTGTGTTGCTGTTTCCATTTTGGGGCCTTACATAGATCTCATCAGTAAGATAATGTTTCCTGTAATGATGCTGCACAAAAAGTTATTCTACACAAGATATGCTTCAATATTGTGTCTATTCTTAAATCTTTGCATGATATTTATCATTATGACATGCTTTAACCTCAAATATGTTGAATATGTTCAGTTATCTACGGGATGTCTCCATATTTGTATTATTTGCTTAAGATTGTCAATTACTTGCAATTATGATGATGAAATGCTCTGAAATTGAAAGAAAGTAAAAGAATACTTCAAATTAATGTTGAACCTTCAGGTATTGAGCCACATATACATCAGATACAGTCATGAAGAAGAGAAATCAAACCATATGTTCACCAGGACATTCCACAGCTAGATACAATCGATGCTATCTTCAAAGGAAAGGTATGAAAACAACACATGTAAGTAGATATGCACTCCAAGGGATGTAGAAAATCACATGTATCAAGAATTCATACACTGATTACTCAAGATTTCTTATGGATTGTAATCAAAAGAGTCTTCTCATTCATTAAGTATGCCAGAACATATATGTATACAACAACTTTGAAATGAGCCCTGAATATTTCAGTAAACAAATTTCAATTAAGTTTGCAATGTTTTAAAATGAGGCATCCCTGCACCCTTTATAGAGCAAGGTGAGGGAGCAGTTACAATTGATCTATTATCAGGATATATCTATTAAAATCAACGATTCACATTTCATTGACCAAGTCACCTCTTTCCACGTGGCACAAGTTGCCAGCTGGCAACCATCTAGACAACTTATTTTCTTAAGTATCAGATGCTTATGTCTTTTCTTGATAATGTATCTTCATCTACTCTTTATCCATCCAATTCTTCATCTTCGTCATTAGAAGCTCAGGATCATCACTTCCTAAATCTTCATCATCCTGATGACCTTCTTCTTGTATATGGACCTGCATGGATGTCCAGATACTTTCATATGCTTGCACTATCCTTTCTATTTCCCCACCATCCTGAATTCTTGCTTTGGTGATGGCATGTTTATGCACCTGATATTTTCTCTGGAGAGATTCCAATTTACTCCTCCTATTGCTGGATGTCTCATTATAGTTCTCCATCTTGACCCTGATCCTCATGATCTTATCCATAGTTTCTTCTGTCAGATGGTTTAAAGGATCATTAGCTACCTGCTGGAAATTGCTATGTAGAGCTTTAATGGCAAACTCCTCATCTTTATTTTCTATTTTGCCTTCCGCCTTTCCTTCTAACGCTTCCAAAATTTCAGCCTCAAATGACATCATATCATGCAGCTTCATGCTGATATTTCTTAGTTTACTATTGCATCTTTTAAGCACATCACATTCAAATCTGATGTCTTTATACCATATTTCAATCAGTAGGGCTGTATTATTATTCAGTACTTGATTCTTTATTAAAACTAGAGGATCAATCCTCTTTATTTCACCCAAAGTGTTCAGAACTTTCTCCAATTGAAAGGACCTCCTGCCAACCTCCATCTATAATTTATCTACCTTTTTCCTGGAGGCGCCCAAAGAATTCCACCTCTTTAGAGAGGCCTTTACAACTTCTTCTGCTTCATCAAATGTGGATAACATCCACTTTCTCATTATGGATGACTCATGTTTCATGAGATCCAATTTATTCACCTCATCCTGAGAAATAGCAGTCAATAGGACTGCATGATCACTTGTATCCTCAGGGTTAATTAACCCTTTTATTTAAGTGTGTAACTGAGCAATGTGCTCCTTGTGCTATTTATTTTTCTCTTTCTCTTTTCACCCTTTGGGTCAATGAATCAATTATATCCTTACCTTCTTAGCCTTCTTGATCCTCATTGGCAAATCCCAAATCTACTGTATTAATCTAGAATTCATCCAGAGTGATCTTGCCCTTTTCTTTGTCTACTACAAGAATGGCCACTTGGGCAGTCCTTCTACCCGTGACAGGATCTCTTCTTATTGTAGAAGTTATTCTAACCTTCTTCTTAGGCTTTATTAAGGTTTCAAAAAATAATGTAGATATATCAAATTCTTGTGCCTCTATACCTGACTTTGCGCCAATTTCTTTATCGAGCCACCGAGGAATTTGATCCTTTGACTGTAGGTCTCCATCATCATCATCATCATGATCACCCTAATCTTTAGTATCCACCATCATGTTTGATGGGGAAGGTGATTTTCTTATCTCTTCCTTATGATGCTCCTCATGAGGGTGATCTTTGGGTATATCCTCCTGTTGAGGAATTTCCTTCTCTGGAGGGTGATCCTACTGATCATCTGCATGTTTATCATGATCTTGATCTTTTACTTCCTCCGTAGGTATCTCATCCACCTTGGTGATTTCCCCATCATGAGGCATATTAGCTTCTATGGATGCCACCGTATCTGCCTTAGGTATACCAACCTGATCTGAAGATGCAATTTGTTCTGTAACTTTGGTAATTACCTCCTGTACTTTTAGGGTAGGATCAACTGATGTATCCTTTTCTTCCCCTGCCTTGTCTTGGACTTCCACTACCTTGGGTTCAACAGGTACTTCTTTTTGTTGTTGCTCACCCATATCTAAAGTGTGGCCTTCTATTTCTGCCATCTTCACTTCCTTAACATTTTCCTCTTTATCAGGAACACCTGCTTGATTTTCAGGACTTGCATCTTTTCTATATGTAAGATCAATCACCGCAGGGTTGGTTACCTGATTAATCAATGTATCAAGCCCCATCTCTTGGGCTACCTTTTCTGGGCTTTTTTCCTTTTCCTGCTCTACTCTCTTCAATTCTTCTAACACTACCACTTGGACTAATGGTGTACCCTATGGTGTTATGTGAGTGTTAGCAACAAGAGTCTCCATTCGTTGCGAAGCAACATTATCCACCACTTCATCATCTGATAGGTCAATAGTCTCATCTAATGAGAGATGACCTCCTTGACTTGTGCGAGTGGTTTCCTTCATTTGTTCTTCAGTTTGTTTAGTCTTAAACTAAACAATGGTAGGGAGTGGTACATTATGCTGTAATTCTTTTCTAAACACTCCACTACCTACTCCCCTCAACATTATAGGGTCATGCCTTATCTCACCTCTCATAGATGTTCTGGGTTTCTTAGGTGTGGAAGCCATCACCTGAGGTGCTTTTCTTTTTCTGATGAGGGGGAGTGAGTCTTCTTCTACAGGCTCTTCATCAAAAGGAACATCCTCTTCAATTTGTGCTTTTGATGCCTGACCTTCCTCATATGTTTCCATAGTCTCAACATCCAGCCTCTGAATCTTTTTAACCTTTTGCTTATCCTTAGGAGGTAGTGCTGATGATGCTATGGCCTGTTCTGATGCTGATGCATATTCAGCTATTATTATGACTCTTTCAATTATCACCCCTTTTGGTTCAGCATCAACTTTCTTACCTTTTGGGGGTCTCTTGCTTTTCTCAGCAGGTGGTGCCCTATCTCCTTTAGACTTCCTCTTCTCATTTAAGAAATCATCATATTCTTCTTCAGAAACCTCTTGTATTTTCTTCTTACTATCAACTGTGATAGCAACACCTCCTTTCTTCAATGCATTTATTTGGTCATTGACCCATGCTTGGGTCAGTTGCAATGTCCTGCTTGTAAATGGATCTAAGGAGATGTCCTCCTGTATGGTGAGATCCGGTGCTGAGATGGTATCATTGTATACCTTTTTCTCCTCATATTCATCTGCCATGATCCTTCCATCATCTTTCTTCAATTGTGATGGGATGTGAATGTAGTCAAAGGTTTTGATCTGGTTAAGTGTGAGCCTTTGATATCTTCTTCTTCTGGCTTCAGCTTCATCTTCACAATCCACCCAAAAGTCCTCAAGATGTCTTCGATGGATAGGCTTCCCCACGATCTTCTGCATCCTCCCATATGGATCATATGATCATTTTAATGGAAATGGCTAGAAATTCATCATAACTAGACCAGCTATGACCTTCTTAATATTCTCCAAATCTGGGCACATGTACCAGCCCATTGTGACTGGAAACAATACTGGTGGAAGCTTGTTGTTAACCTTGTATGCATCTAGTATTGTAGATACTTGTCTCATAAATTCCATTAAGACAACTGCATCTATCGGATATTTTGGGAGCATGAGGGGCTCCTCCTCAAAACCTTCAACTCTAATGTAAGAGAAAGTTGCAAATTGAATAAACTAGGCTCCATGCCTGTATATGACTTCCTAAGCCTCCATGCTCAGTCTTTTAGTTCTGTCTTCCTCCATTGTTCTTACCAGATGTATAGAGAATGCATCATTCACTAATTTGTAATCTTGGAGGTAATTTATTCTCTACAACTGGGGATGATGATCCCATATATGTGCATCATTGGTTGTGCCACCAATTCTCCCAACTGTAGTTAATGCATCAAATGTACCCCTGTAGGCACATGAATAAACTATATATGAGGTCATGTAAAAGGAACAATCTGGACTTACCAGATTCATTAGCTGCTCATCTAGAGCATCACTTATCATTTTAACCCACAATGGCTTACTATCTATGTAAAGGCACATCAAGATGACTGCATACATTCAGTCCCTAAAACTTCTAGCATCAGGCTGGCCTGTCACTCTGTTGAGCAGTGCTATCATGTACTGGTATTCATCATCAAAGTCAAATTTATATAAATGTATTGGAAGTTTAGCTGCTATAGGATAAGGACTATTCTTCACCCTCCATTGGTACATTTTCTTCCTAGCAGACTTCTTATTATTCTCATATTCTACTTCTAACTTACTCAAATCTATATTGGCAACCTTCTTGCCCAAGGGTAAACTGAATGTAGTAGCAAGACCATTGGTGGACAGATCAGCATATACTCTACCATGCTTCTCTATCCTCCTTGTCTGTGGGTTGTACTTTCTTTCATATTCAATGATCAGCTCAGGGGATTCCATGGAATAGGGGAAACCAGCTGTATTCCACATTCTAGATGTGAAGACCACATCCAGCAGGGTGTTGTTACTCTTCTCATCGCTCATCTTAGTTGACCATGCAACTAGATTTGTATTTCCTTGGTGTGTATCTGTAATGGCACCATACTTAAACTGGACACCCTCGGGCTGAGCAAACATGGGCTTTAGAAATTTTGCCTCTGATTTAGCCAATCGCTTATCTGCCATGGATGCCTGCAATTAACAAAACTGGTCTTACAATTGATATCTTACAAGCATGCATACATACTATATCTTTATTATTCATCATACATGTTATACTCTTTCCATGTCTCATTCATCCTGATATGCATAATCTAGAACTTCAAACCAGAAAACCATGATACCTAGATATCCAGAACATGACAACAAGAGGGTTTCAATTACTTACCTGATGTGCTGATCCTCTTAATTATGCTGATAACTGTGTGGAAGGAATTCAAATACTTGCAATGCCCATGATCTTCCATTCTGGTGCAAGCTATACTCGTCAGCAGGTAGTCTTATGAGGGTTTGAAAGCACTGCTCTGTAAAAACTGATTTTATCACAAGGTAAGTGTAAAATGACTTGTAAATTTACTTTTAACATCTTCTTTCATGCTCATTAGGGCAAATTAGGGAAAATTAATTGAAACATCTGATCTTTCTATATGAAACTTCCAGATCTGGCTAGGTGTATGTATCGAGTTCGTAATTGGCGGGAACCACCTACCACATCTGCATGCATTTAATGTTATGGCGACGAGGCACGGGGTGATCTTTGTAGAATAGGATGATATTCAAATATGATCCTCTGAGTTAAAATGACCTTCTGTCAAAATATCAGGGTGACGTCATCAGGATATTGGCTTGGTTCAGTGTTGTGGCTTTATGACGTCATCGTCATGTTATGTATGAAGAGTCATGTTTGGAAATATACCTTCGCGAGGTAAAAAGGATGGTGATGTCATTGTCATGTTTATTTCTTTGTTTACCGAGTTTGGATGACCTCATCAAGATATTGGTTTAGGGTGATATTTTGTGATAGGCTAATATTCAAATATTAGGGTGATATTCAAATATCGGGTGATAATCAAGAATATGATCCTCGCAAAATACATGACGTTGTTTGTCGGGTAGATATCGCCATCACATAAAGTTGAAGTCCGGATGTTTGGAGCACATGATTTTATTGGGTGATAATATTGGATCGGGGTGATCTTTTATAATATGACTAATGTTAAGAAATATGATCCTCCCCTCAGAATATTAGGTTTGACCAGGATTTTGACTCACCATAACTCTCATTCTCTAAGGAATATCAGGGTGATCTAAAAGGCAAACCTGCATGAAATTTTGTGCTCTATCCAATCATGAGGTTATTGTCATGAAATGTTAACTTTTGAAAAAACTAACCCCATTATGATGACTTACCCAGTCCCCTTTATGCAGGATCATTTACAGTGTCTTATTTTTACCAGATCGCCAGCAAGTAGAAAACACAAGAAAAACCAAGCAAAAAGTTGGGTCCCTATTTTGTCAAGTCAAAATGGGGCATGTTGTGTAACCACACAACACATACACAAATGGTGGCATATAATACCAAACCCCAAGCATTTAAGTCTTGACTATTTTTCCCTAATGACACTATAGGTTCCACTCTTGAACAACTATGACAAAAAAGGTTAAGGGTTCTCCAATCTCTAATGTGGTTGTAGGGACATTCATGACACAATAAAAGTGTTTGGAAGGGGAACTTAAACACCTATCCAACACAAGAGACATCAACCTTAACTGCTCAAATTTTTTTCCAACGCTGTCCTAGATAGTCCAATTAGGACAGTCCTTAGGAAACACTCCAAAACTACTATTAATGATCTCCAAATTCCATAACCTAGTCCATTTGGTAGTTACAAATCTGCAATCCCTCTTTATCCCTCCCAAGCATCAATATTCTCATTTATGCATTCAAACCAATCTTTTTGATCTCTTAACAATCTGATACTTAGAGATATTAGACCTAGGGCATCATCAAAACACGTGTAAACCAAAACCTTGGATTCTGCAACTTTGGAATATGAAAATATATACAATGACAAACCATTCCACCAGTTTTTATGATTTTTTACCATGGAAATGGGGAGAAATACCTTATTTTAGTTCATTAGAAACCCTAAACTAGGGTTCTAGACTATTTTTTAGAAAAATGCTTGTAACTTTCTCAAAAATGGATGAAATTTGATGAAACAAAAAGGAAAAGAAAATAGACTCAATGCCCAACAACTTCCAACTAGTTTCAGACTACTCCATGTTGGCAAGAGACACTGCTTCGCATTGATAGGTGTTGTCATTGACAGAAACTAACATCATCCCATTCATCCACTTAACACAATTTGTTCACAACGTAAGTCAAAATTAGAATTTGTCTAAGTCTAGGCAGTTAGGAACAGATGAGGTCACAAGGTCTGGTATCTTGGTCCAGATCTCTCTGATGGAAAGACATGGTTTTCTATGGATCTAAAGTAGTTGTAAGCATTTTCAAGGCACTCTAAATCTAGAGTTTTGTCCTCTGGTGATGAAGGACTCAAAATATATTAGCTTCTGAGTATCGAGTTTTAGTTTGATAGAATAGACAGAAGAAGAATAGGCCAACCTTATTAATGATCTTAATTCTAGATGTATAGAAGTTTTTTATTGGGTAATTGGTGATGATCAGTGATGGTAGCCAACATGATTGATGATTTGTGAGTGCAAGTTTTGGTTCGCATCTCATATTATGTATGGATCTAGCTGACAGAGCGGAGTACTCAACAAAGTTCTAAATGTTCTTGAAGCTGACTTTTAAAATGATAGTAGATCATGTTATGGATATATATAGCCGATGGAATTGGATGATTCTATGTGTAGTGTGTGAATAAGGTGTAAATGTGAGAAGAGTAGAAATCTAAGGTACAAATGAAGGCAGAGCCATAAGAAGAGCAAAGCAAAGATGAAATGTGTAAGATCAGTTTTTGCACTTAACCAGAACTGAAACTCTTGCATGGGTAGATTCTATTTATCAGTTCAAAATCTTTTCTATTCTCTTGTAATGTTTCTGTAGGTAGTGAGCCTCCATTTGAGCAGTGACCTATAGGCAGTGAGCCGAAATGCATGTGCATTCCCATTTGTAAAAATACTTTTAGCAAGGTATTATTTTTTTTGCGTTAACTCCCACCATGGTTTTCCTTTAACCAGGTTTCCACATTAAAAATCTTGGTGTCAAGTGTGTTTTTGTGTTGTTTCTCTTACAGTTATGATTATTGTTTTCATAGTTAAGTTATTAAATTATTATTAAGTGGTAAAAGAAAGAATTAACTGTAGAAAGTTCCAAAGTTTTGAGATCATAGTTAAGTTATTAAATTATTATTAAGTGGTAAAAGAAAGAATTAACTATAGAAAGTTCCAAAGTTTTGAGACAACTGATTCACCCCCTCTTAGTTGTCTGTCCTATGTCCAACAATTGGTATCAGAGAAAGGTTCCTTTGAGAAGTCTAACAGCTTAAGGAAAAGATCTTGGAAGAAGTTTTAAATGGGTTCACTCAAAGATCAACTTCAATTGGCCCTAGAAGAGCTTGTTCAGTCTAAAATAGAAATTAGTAATCTGAGAGGTGAACTTAAAGATGTTGATGATGCCATTGAAATGTTAAAAGATAAATTAAAGAAATTTATGCAAAGGAAAAAGGAGCTACTTCTGCAGCTATCTAGTTTACCTGAAAAAAATGGCATGAATGAAGCTTTGGAAGAAAAGACAAAGGAATGTGAGAAGTTTTCAAAAGAAGTTGTTGTTCTAAAAATTGAAATGGAATCTGGGGTGATGAGGAAAACCAAAGAAAGTGAAGATAGGAAGAAAATCGAAGAAGATCTGAATCAAAAACTAAAAGAAAAAACTAAAGAATGTTGCAGATTGGATAGAATAGCTAGCCATCTAGAGTTTGATCTACAAGAAAGTAGAGACAATGAGAGAGAACATGAAAGGAAAATTGTCATTCTCTGACATGACCTAGAAGTTGCAAATGAATATAAGGAGGAGTTCAAGATAAGCTTAGCAAAACTTGAAGCACTGCTCAAAGGATAGAAAATGGTTGATGACAAGCATGGTCTTGGATATGAGAAAGGTGAAAGCTCTGGATCTGGACAGAGAATTTTTCAAGCTAGGAATGGGATAAACAGAACTAGAAAACCTCCAGTAAGACATCTTAATGCTCAAAGATATCCATCATTCAATGGAAATTATTTCCATTGCAACAAATTTTGTTATAGAGCTACTTAGTGCAGAAGCAGAGTAAATCAAAATGGTCCATCCTTCTCTGGTCAATGCTTCAAGTGTAAGAGGTATGGTCATAGATTAAATGAATGTAGAAGTATGATAATGAATAATTCTAACAATAGAGGAATTGAAAATTCCTTCAATGGTTACTATTTTGCTTGCAATGGGTTTGGAAACATGGCTAATCAATGCATATAAAGAAGAAATCAAGTTTATAAAAAAGGAAATGTTGTGTGCTTTAATTGCAATAAATCTAGTCATATTGCAAGATTCTGCAAAAGTAGGAACAGTGGAAGTAGAGGTCTGGTAAACAGGAAAATCGGATGAGCAAAGACAAGACAAAGGCAAAGAAAAAATTGATGAAGGGGGTAAATCACAAAACACACAACAACAAAAATTGCACATAGAAAATAGAACTTTCTTTTATTGATTTGGACAATTCATTACATTATAGAAGCTCAATTACAATCAGAGGAATCAATCCTCCACAGGCTGCAACACACTATAGCTACGCATCACCAGGCTCTAGAATCTTCTGCCTTCTGTAACCCCAAATCAACTAGGGTTTCTATTTTCCCACCTATTCTTGACTCTACACTTGCCCTCTTAACTGTATTTCTGCCCTAGGTTCCCAAAATAGTCATAAATAGCACTTTTTGGTGGCCTCCAGCTAAATTTCAAAATTTGTAACTCCCTCCAAAAGTAGGTCAACTTCCGGGAAGCATAACTTTTGATCTGGGTGTCCGATTGACGAACTGTTTTAAGCATCAGAAAGATAGCGATGTGAACTATCACATTGGATATCTGTAAATGCATTTCATAAAATTTATGGGACATTATGGGATGTTTTATTGCCTCATATCTCATTTTGAAAATTTTTAGGGGCTTTTCAGAAAATAGAAACTTTAATATCTTTCAACTCACAAATGACCTTTGCCTGATTCCTTTGCCAAAGGTCTTATATTTCAGTTATGAAGCTTTCTACAATTTTTTTTTTCAATCTATGCCCAAATGCAAACTTTCCTAAAATGATAGTTAGACTTTCCAAAACAGGCAGGTTACTATTTTTAGCAGTTTGAAAAAACTGAAAGTCCTACATTATTCAAGAGATTATGAACCAAAAACACCAATTATGGAATGAAATGAAAACAACTACAATGATTTTGAATCAACTTGTTTTTGAGTGATGCAAGATTGTCCTTACACCACTAGATGCTCTTGCATCAGACACCCAGGGTAAGTTGACAAGTGATCCTGTCACGTCTCAGGTGTTTGTTTGAGGAAAACCCAAATGGTCAACCTCCACCTTAGACAACCAAGAAGAATCTTCAATAGGCCTTCCTTTCTATTTCACCAAATATTCTTCATATTGCCTATTTCGAGTACTTCTTCCCACATAGCTATCCAAGATCTCTTCTATCTCCTCCAGTGAAGTAGATGCTGGAATACTCTACTGTGCTTCTGTTGGTCCATCCTCTATTCCACCTTCATGATATTCTAATAAATTAGTAATATTTCAAATAGGGGAAATATTGATCCCACTCGATAGCTCTACCTCATTTGCTTTTCCTGAATCATGCTTCTTCAGGATTCTGCACCGTCCAAATTTCTTCATTTTCAACTTATTATAAGTTTCAATGGGAACCTTTCTTTTCTCAAGTGAACCATGACTTCATCTCCTACCTGGAACTCCTTATATCTCCTCTTCTGATTTGTCTTAGCTTTGTACTAAATATTCACCTTATTAATGTGCTTTCTCACCTCTTCATGTAAATTCTTCAAATGTTCTGCAAAGTCTTCAGCTTCGGCACTTGTCTTTTCTCCATTGTCTAGCTTTCTTAACTCAGAAGCATTTCTTGGGCTATTGCCATATACAATATGGAATGGTGATTTACTAGTACTTCTATTGACAAAATTGTTGTAAGCAAATTCTGCCTGTGATAAAATCAAATCCCATCCCTTGGGCTTATCTCCTACTAAGTATCGTAGCAAGTTACCCAAACTCCTATTCACCACTTCCGTTTGTCCATCAGTCTATGGATGGTGTGTAGAACTGAACTTCAAATCTGTCTTCAACTTCTTCCACAATGTCCTCCAGAAATAACCAACAAACTTGGTATCTCGATCTAAAACTATGCTCTTTGGTAGACTATGTAATCTCACCACCTCCCTAAAAAATAACTCTGCAATATGAACAACATCATTAGTCTTCTTGCAATGAATAAAATGTGCCATCTTCAAGAATCTATCCACCACCACAAAAATGGAATCATGCCCTCTCTGTGTCCTTGGTAAACTAAGAACAAAATCCATACTAATATCATTCCCATGGCTTCTCAGGTACAGGTAATGGTTAATACAACCCTGTATTCTAACTTGTTCCTTTTGCCATCTGACACACTGTGCAACTTTGCACAAATTTCCTCACATCCTGCTACAACTGTGGACAATAATAATTTTCACCAACAATAGCAATTGTCTTATCTCAACCAAAGTATCCAACTAATCCCCCACTATGCTTCTCTTTTATCAGGTTCTCTCTCATGGAACTCCTCAAAATGCACAACTGGCTTCCTCTAAACAACATTCCATCTTGGATGATGAAATCCAACCATTTTGTCATGTCCAAAGTAACAGGTTCCAGACAAGCTTTCCAAGCCTCTACAAAATTTAGATCTTCAGGATACAAACTTTTGAGGTCATCGAACCCAACAACCTCTATCTTGATTTCTGTCAACAAATTTTGCCTTCTGATCAAGGCATCTACAACTTTGTTGGACTTCCCACTCCTGTGCTTCAAAACAAAAGTATAACTCTGCAAAAACTCAACCCATTTTAAATGCCTTTGGTTTAACTTTCCTTAACTATTAAGGTACTGTAAAGCTTTATGATTAGTATATAAAAAGACCTCTTTTGGCAACATATAATGTCTCCATTTCTTCAAAGCCTGAACTATAGCATAAAATTCCTGATAAAAAATAGAATACTTTTTCTTGGCATCATTAAGCTTCTCACTAAAATAGGTAATGGACTTATCTTCTTGACTCAAAATAGCTCCTATAGCACTACCACTAGCATCACAATCTACCTGAAATACCTTATTAAAATTTGGAAGTTCCAAAATAGGTTGCTCTGTGACTTTCTACTTCAATGTATCAAAGATTTTGTCTTCTCCTTTAGTCCATTTAAACTCTTTTCTATCCCCTCTCATTGTCTCCATTAGAGGTGCACAAATGCTACTAAAATTTCTAATAAACTTTCTATAAAAACTTGCCAAACCATGAAAAGATCGTACCTCTGTGGCACTCCTTGGATTCAAGGATAGCTTTCACCTTCTCTGGGTCCATCTTAAGACCTTCCTCTGAGACAACAAATCCTAGATTAATCAGCAACTTCTCCTCCCTTAGCTTCTCTAAAACTCTTCTGATATGCATCAGATGCTCATCCCAAGTCTTACATAAAATTAAAATGTTATCTAAATAAACAATAACAAAACTTCCCAAAAATTCTTTCAATACCTCGTTCATGAGTAACATGAATGTGCTCGGTGCATTGGTTAGCCCAAATGGCATGACTAACCACTCATACAAACCTTCCTTTGTCTTGAAGGCTATCTTCCATTCATCTCCTTCTCTTATTTGGATCTGGTGATACCCACTCTTTATGTCAATCTTTGTGAATTACTTGACTCCACTCAAACAATCCATAATGTCATCCATTCATGGCAATGGAAATCTGTACTTGATCGTGACCTTATTGATGGCCTGAGAATCTGTACACATTCTCTACTTTCCATCCTTCTTCAGTGCTAGTACTATAGGTACCACACATGGACTTAGGCTCTCCCTTATCAGTCCCTTCCTCAACAACTCCTAAACTTATCCGTTCAGCTCTTCATTCTCTGCAGGGGTCATTCTATGGGCTGCCTTATTTAATAAACTGGCTCTTGGTATCAAATCCATTTGATGACTTATCTTACTTACTGGTGGTAAACCTTCTAGTACATTATCAGAGACAATATCTTGAAATTCTTCCAACATCTCTGAGACTTCGGCTGGTACATCTTCACATTTCTCTTGACTAATCTTAGGAATCAATGCAAAGCAATGACTCTCATGCTTCATACCCTCCAAAAAGTTTCTAGCATCTACCAAGCAAATTATAGAAGTACTACATACCTTTTCTTCCACCTCCTTCAAGGGCTTCAACTTGTGACGAACTCCATCCTTTGTTAGGGAATATGTGTTTGCACGGCCATCATGGACAGCACTCCTATCATACTACCATAGCCTCCTCAACAACATATGACATGCATCCATCGGTATGATATCACACAACACCTCATCATGGTAATCCCCAATCTTGAACTTCACTAAACACTGCTCATTGACCAAAGCTCTATGGTCCTTCTGCAACCATGCAATCTGATATGGATGTGGATGCTTTCTTCTTGTCAACCATCTCCTCTGAAACAAGATTGTCAGTGCTTCCATTGTCAATAATAATATCACAACACTTATCTTCACATTTGCACCTTATACGGAATAAACTCTTCCTCTAATTGGGTTCTTTCTCCTCATTCAACAAAGTTTTTCTGACAACTAGGGTTTCTCCCCTTTCAGCATCTTCAGAACACTAAGATTGTGCATCTTCATCTACATGTGCAAGTCATACATTACCTTTAGGTCTTCTATTTATCCTTCCTTGATGTTGCGAACACTCGTATGCTCGATGCCCTTCTTCTCCACACATGGAAACAGATTCCTTTGAAACCTCCTCTTCTAGGTCCTTGTCCAGGTCAGCCTCTCCCTCTTCCTCTTTGCTCACCATTGTTCTAGTCACGAGGGTGGTAGGCATTATTTCCTCTGTGATTTTGACTGGTACCAGCTTCTTTACTTTTGTTTTGATCTTCATTACGACCTCCATAGGGTCTTCCACGAGTCCTTCCACCTTGACCTCTTCCCCTTTGCTTTCTATCAAATCTTTTACTTAGCTTCTCTTCCACCTTAAGGGAAAACTAGCATGCATCTTCTATGGTGGTCATTCTGACCAGGCTCAGCTCCTCTTGAATACTTGGCCTCAACCCATTAATGTAATGGGCTACCTTCTCCTTGTTGGTCTCTGCATGGCCTGTCCTAATAGTAATCTTATAAAACTCTTCTATATACTCCTTAACAGACTTGTTACCTTGCTTTAGTCCTTGTAGCTTCTTCAGCAACTACATCTCATAGTCCACAGGAATGAAATGCTTCTTTAGTTTCTCCACCATCAGATCCCATATGGCAATCTTTCCTTTTCCTCTTCTATTTCTCTCTAATTGGACCTCTTTCCACTAAATATTTCCATGGCCCTTCAACTTTGTTTTTGTAAACTTGACCTGATTTAGGTCCTCCACATCTTCATACTCAAAATACTCCTCCATGTCATTGATCCAATCAATAAGTTGTTTTGTATTAAAATCTCTAGAATATGTAGAAACTTTGATCCTAGGTCTCTTTCCGATGTTGGAAATGGCCCTCAACAATCTAACTTCTGTAGGATCTCCTGTAACTTCTTGTTCTTCCTCAGATAGCTCTTCTTCATCTTCAATTTTGCTTTCTTCTCTTGTTCTTAGCTCAAACCCTCTTCGTAGCTCCTTTGCAATGCATTGATTTTCCTTTGTAGGGCTCTAAAACCCTCTTTTGTCAAAGCATTCCTCCCAATATGATTTCTTCATGGAGACATCTTGATCTCCGCAGTAAACCCACAACCTCAGGTTTTGGTGCAAACTGCCTCACGGTCGGCAATCAATCTACACACTCAGGAACCCTTTCTCTGATACCACTTGATGAAGGGGTAAATCATAAAACACACAACAACAAAAATTGCACACAGAAAATATAACTTTCTTTTATTGATTTGGACAACTTAGTACATTACAAAAGGTCAATTACAATCAGAGGAATTAATCCTCCATAGGCTACAACACACTACAGCTACACATCACTAGGCTCTAGAATCTTCTACCTTTTGTAACCCCAAATCAGCTAGGGTTTATGTTTTCCCACCTATTCTTGACACTACACTTACCCCCTTAACTCTACTGCCGCCTAGGGTTCCCAAAATAGTCATAAATGGCACTTTTTTGTGGCCTCCAGCTAAATTTTGAAATTTGTAACTCCCTCCAAAAGTAGGTCAACTTCTGGGAAGCATAACTTTTGATCCGAGTGTCTGATTGACAAACTGTTTTAATCATCGAAAAGCTCACAATGTGAACTATCATGTCAGAAATCCATAAACAGATTTCCATCAACTTTTCAAGACATTATGGGATGTTTTAGTTCCTCATATCTCGTTTCAAAAAATTTTAGGGGCTTTTTCAGAAAATAGAAACTTTAATATCTTTTAGCTCAGAAATGATCTTTGCCTGATTTCTTCACCAAAGGTCTTATATTTCAGTTATGAATCTTTATGTAAGTTTTTTCTTCAATCTATGCCCAAATGCAAACTTTCCTAAAATGCTAGTTAAACTTTCCAAAATAGGCAGGTTGCTATTTTTAGTAGTTTGGAAAAAACTAAAAGTCCTACATCATTATTCAAGAGATTATGGAACCAAAAACACTAATTATGGAATGAAATGAAAACAACTACAATGATTTTGAATCGACTTCTTTTTGGGTGATGCAAGATTGCCCTTATACCACTAGATGCTCCTGCATTAGAAATTGATGTGAATGAGACTCAGAATGAAATAAACAAAATGTGGGTCAAGAAAACAATTATGAATGACAATAATGGATCCACACCGGAATTTGGTGCTAAAAATTCCTCTAGGAATTGATTTGGGAGCCTTGGCTCAGGGGGAGTAGCATTGTAAATCAAATTCCCCCAGCTAGTAATTAAGTGCCTAAATTTGGCATAGTAAGAAAAGAGATCTTGGATTGTTTCAGATCATTTAGAAGGATTCCAAGAAGAATAAAGGTGGATATAGAATATTGTGGAGTAAGTTATGAGAAACTATTCAACAATTAGAGTAATCGGATGTATTAGGGTAGAGCATTTATTACAAAGACAAATTGGGTGCTGTAAAGCATAAAAAACTCATTCATTCCTCATTTAGATCACTTTGCATTAGAAGAAAGCAAGAAGAGGAGAAGTGAACAGGTTCAGAGTTGAGAATTCTCAAGAATTGAGGAGCGAAGAGGATCCCCAAGCAAAACCCTAATCTACGGGACAAGGTACATCTATTTTCTGCGAAACCTCTTGAATTCTCAATCTCTGCAAATGGGTACATCTTTAGTTGTTGATCACTGAAAGGCCTCGTCCTAAATTTCAGAAGCATCCTTACAAATCTGTTGAAGTCAAGCTGCTAGGTGCTTTTTTGAGTGTTCCATATGAGGTTTTACATGTTGAAGACATTAGGGCATACATTCATTGAAATATAGAAGAATTTGGGAATTTGAAACTACTGGAATTGCTTAAGAGACATCTAAAAGATGACAATTACCAACTAAAACTTGAATTTGAAGCCCTTGAAAGAAAACGTTTTCTACAAATGACTGAATTTTCATCTTTTGATGAAAGCGAATGGGTTTGGTATGTGTTGAACCGGATGCATCATGAATTTATTTGGCTACTAAAACCATTTAAGCTCACTAAAGATGTTATCATAATTGTGACTAGGCTGAATGCAACCGGTGGATTACCTACTTTGAAAGATGTGAAGAATCAAACTGTTACTGATTGAACTGGAGTGAAGTATGACAAAAGAGCAATGACAATAAATGACATCATAGAACTAGATGTCAAATTTGCTTCTATGATCATTAGCTATAAGATCTAGCACTCCAACAGGGAGAATTTTATTTCCAGGATTGTAATATATGCAGCTTATAAAATGTTAAATGAGTATGCTAACTATGATCTGTGTGAATTACTACAAAATTAGCTTGTAGAGAATCTGAGTAAAATC
Organism: Cunninghamia lanceolata; assembly: GCA_027924645.1. Classification (NCBI taxonomy): domain Eukaryota; kingdom Viridiplantae; phylum Streptophyta; class Pinopsida; order Cupressales; family Cupressaceae; genus Cunninghamia; species Cunninghamia lanceolata. Next base: position 1,199,932 of record BSBN01000078.1, read on the forward strand.
AAAAAGGACAAGAAAAACTCTTTCAAATATGGTTCTTTGATCATATGCTTATTTTTCTATATCATGAATGAAATACCTGGAGTGGAAGGTGTGCACTGGACAAATGATAGGCCAATGGCAATCCAAATAAGAGAGCATTTATATAGCCTTGGAGATTCAAGTTCACAAAAGACTGCAATCTGGGAGTATTTCAAAAAAATTTAGAGTCTGATGCATGCAAGGGAAAGAATTCCTAATCCAGTTGTAGAAAAGTATGAGAATGAGATATGTTTTATGGTCAACATAGATCAATGTTTGATGGAAGATGTAGAACCAATAATAGTATGGATAATGCCAATGGTTTATGAGGTGGATGAGAGAGTTCTAGACATGTATGCTCAGCATCTTCTAAGCAAACCTAAAGACACCTCTATTGAAAGGTTTGGAACATACAAGGAACTAAGCTTAAAGTTGCATGTGGAACATAGATAGTTGGAAACAAAAAGAAAAGTGCAGAAGCAAGTGGAGATGTATGCAAAAAGTATTGGGATTATAAAAGAAGTAGTGAGAGAGAACAAAGAAAGGATTGAAAAGATGAAGAAAAGCACCAAGCAGACTTCAGAAGAAAAAGCAGAAAATGAGCCAACAATCACTCTAGAAGTCCCACCAAGCTTCTCAAGGAAGACAAGGAGTTCTGCAACTCTTGTTGAGCAACCCAAGCCCACTTCCACCATGAAACCGGAAGCCACTCCATCTGGTGGAGGGAAAAGAAAGAAAACCAAGGCCACAAGAACCCACAAGAGCACAAAAGATGATAAGGAGACAGAGACAAATGAAGAAGTGAAAGAAATAAGATCCAAGAAAGCCAGAACTTCAAAGACTTCTGAACACCATCCTTCCAGAAGTAATAAGGCCAGTAAAAAGCAAGCAACTGGTAAGGTCTCTATGACTATTGATGAAATTTTAAAAACAATCACTATTCATGGAAATTTAAAGCCTATCAGAGTTTACTATGATAACTTTGATCAAGCAAATAAGAAAATTTTGGAAGATACCATTATCATAAATTTGAATAAATTTAATAGAGCCCTATTAGAAATTTTACAAGAACTTCCTAAAAGTTTAAGGAAAGTACTTGAAATGAGGAAACAAGGAGCCAAGGATAAAGACATAGAACTCAGAGAGTATGTTCTCTCCACTTTGTGTCCTATAATGACCAGAAGAGAAGCAGATAAAATCCTTAGAGAAGTTAAAGAAAAATTTAGAAGCAAGGTCCAGATGAACAAACTAATTCTTGGTGAAAGTAAGGAAATTGCAAAAGAAACAAAAGAAATCTTGAGAAAGGCTTTAGACAAAGATAAATATTATATTAATTTAGAGAAACTATAGACACTTAAAATTGTCCATGTCATAACATCATCTAATCATAGATGACCTTGTAAAACATCTTGTAATATTTTATCCTAGGCCATTACATTATCCTATTTATGCCACTTACATTATCCCACTTGATCACCTTCCCAATTAATTAAATAAACCTCTTTATTTAATTAATTCCCTCCTCACATGTCTCAAAATAATTCAAATTTAATATTTGAATTAATCCCTCAGCCATGTGTCACATGACTACAAACATGCACAAACAATTTAAATAATAAACAAGTAGAGGAAGTCAATCCTCTAGTTCTGGAACATGAATCTCCAGAAGAATAGATTAACAAAAGAATTGATGACCAAGGTGTTAATTTAGATCCTCTAGAGTTAACCTATGAGGATATTAATGTTGGATTTGATTAATCAAATCTGAAGGTTGGAGAAGTTCAGGAAGAGGAACAAGTCAATCAGGAGGACATAGAAATGATCTACAAAATAGTTGATGCATTAGTAACTCCTCCACTTGATCATTCTGGAAAAGAAGAGGATATTGCTACTACACAGAGCCCTCTGAATCAGGTAGCAAGTGGTGAACAAATAGGAAAGAGTCCATCTACAGATAGCACAGAGAAAAGTAAAGTAGAGAAAGAGGAAGAAAAAGAAAAGAAAGATAAAGTATAAGAAGATGGTGCAAATGTTGAAGCACCTAAAGAAGATACTAAAAAATCTAGTGAACAAAAGGATGGTTCAAAAATGTTGCAAGAGACACTGTGGATGTAGTGAAAAGTCTTCTTGAAAAAGAGATGATTGAGCTTGATGAGCCTGAACTACTCCAAGGTCTAGCCAATCGATATGCTCTCTCTCCAATTCAATCGATGAAAATAGCATCATTCACCCAAGTAAAGGCTAGAGAAAAGATGTTAAAGTTCCACATGGAGGACAATGAGCTACTGGGGCTTGCAACCAGAATTTTGAAAAAGATAATGTCTTCCTACCAGAAGAGTCCATCTGATTCCCTCTCCGAACATCTAACAAATCTTGTAAGTTCTGTAAATACTCATTTTGAGTCCTTTGAGAAGTCTGCGGAGACAAAAGTTAGAAATGAGTTTTTGGATAAGAGATTTAGTGAAATTAAGATTCTAATAGGGTATGATAGGACTATACTTGCTCAAAGTATAAAGAGTGTTTAAAATTCTCTAAGTGATGGAGGTGATATATACAAATTTTGTCTATCTTGGCCAAAAGTAAGTGAGGATATTGAGAAGAAGATAAAGGAACAAGAACTGAAATTGTCAAATCTATCCAATAATTTTGATCCTCTAACTATTTCACCCATAAGTCAGGAATGTCAAGTAATTAGCTTGACTGATGAGATAAAGAGACTTGTTAAAGAGAGAGGCAACATTATGAAGAGAATGTGTGAGATCTAGGGATTGATTGCCCCTAAGTTAGAGACAATGTATAATGCCCTATCTAAAGCTCAGACTACAATTTAGACTAGTGATCCATCAGATCTATCAAAGGCAGAAGCATATTCATTTTTGTTGAGTACGCACATCTCAATTTTGGATGGAATGAAGAGTACTCGGGCCTCTGAACTTGTGCAAATAAAAACTAGCTTTGTAGACATTCTCAAGGTTATGTAAATAAAACTTAATGATTAGTTGTACATATGTAGCAGTATATACAAAATTTTTGGAGAATTTTGGCTTGAGACCCCACCCATTTCCATTGATGTCAAAGGGGGAGTGAAGAGCAGTGAAAAATGAAGAATCTAGCAAAGGGGGACCTTTAGAACTAATAGAGAAGTACAAGTGTATAGAGTAAGGGGGAGCTACATTAGACACTTAGTCATTTTGCACTAAGTGTTGCCATCAATGCCAAAGGGGGAGATTGTTGGCAAGAGACACTTCTTCACATTGATAGGTGTTGTCATTGATGGTAACTAAGATTATCCCATTCATCTGCATAACATAATTTATTCACACCGGAAGTCAAAATCAAAATTTGTCTAAGTCTGGGCAGTTAGGAACAGAGCAGGTGACAAGGTCTGGTATCTTGGTCTGGATCTCTCTGATGGAAAGGCATGGTTTGCTACAGATCTAAAGTAGTTGTAAGCATTGTCAAGACACTTTAAATCTAGAGTTTTGTCCTCTGGTGATGGACTCAAAAGATTTTAGCTTCTGAGTATCAGGTTTCAGTTTGACAGAACAGACAGAAGAAGAGCAAGCTGAGCTTGTGAATGATCTTAATTCCAGATGTATAGAAGTTGTTTATTGGAAATTGGTGATGATCATTGATGGTAGCCAACATGATTGATGATTTGTGAGTCCATTTTTTGGCCCACATCTCATATTATGTATGGATCTAGTCGACAGAGCAGAGTACTCAACAAAGTTCTAAATGTTCTTGAAGCTGACTAGTCAAATGATTGTAGATCATGTTGCAGATATATATAGCTGATGGAATTGGATGATTTTGTGTGTGTGGTGTGTGAATAAGGTGTAAATGTGAGAAGAACATAAATCTAAGGTACAAATGAAGGCAAAGAGGTAAGAAGAGCAAAGAAAAGATGAAATGTGTAAGATCAGTTTTTACACTTAACTGGAACTGAAACTCTTGCATGGCTAGATGCTATTTATCAATTCAAAATCTATGCTATTCTCTTGTAATCTTTTTGTAGGTAGTGAACTTTGGGTAGTGAGCCTGAATTCATGTGCATTCCCATTTGTAAAAATACTTTTAACAGCGTATTAATTTTTGTGGGTTAACCCCCACCATGGTTTTTCTCTTAACCGAGTTTCCACATTAAAAGTCTTGGTGTCAAGTGTGTTTTTGTGTTGTTGCTCTTACACTTATGATTGTTGTTTTCATGGTTAAGTCATGAAATTGTTATGAAGTGGTAAAAGAAAGAATTAACTACAGAAAGTTCCAAAGTTTTGAGACAAATGATTCACCCCCCCTCTCAGTTGTCTATCCTATATCTAACACTCCATGGACTGTATAGGTCGTACACATTTTAAATGTCCAACACATTTTCATATTTCCACTTGTAATGAAACAACTTGCACAATATCTGAATATAATAGTAAATATGCTGCAAATACTTGATAATAATATGCCACTTCGAGGGGGCAACCTCCTAATCCACTTCGAGGGGGATACCTCCAATAGTCTTCAATGAGAACACAATACACAATATGATATGAAATGAGACTTGCTACCTCCTATATATACCTATTTATGCCTAAGATATCACCCAGGCTGACTTAGATAGCCCTATAGAAACCTTAGGCTGACCTAAACAACTAAATAACAATATAATAATGATAATATGACTTAATTAAGAGTTAAGATAGCCACAAGCCGACTATTCATAACCATATACACTATATAAGTAAGGGCATAACATGCCCCCCACCTTTACAAAAGCGTTGTCCTCAACGCTGATCAATTGTGGTAGTTTATTCATATAATCTTCATCACCCCATGTGGTAACTTCAACTAGAAGATATTTCATTATAATGAGGTAATTTGTAACTGTTGATGTTCTCAGCTTATTCATGTGTGTCTAGAAAATTAACTTCAACTCCAAGAAGTGTCTTCTCTTTGCATCTAGCTCTTGATGGTGATGAATGTATTCTTCCTTTACTTGAACCTTTTGATGTGCCATAGAGGAAGAGGTGAGGAATAGTACATGGTACCCTTGTATTGGTTGAATAGCTTGACCAGGAGCTTCTTCTTCTTCATTGCCTCTTTCTTTTTCTTTTGTTTCTTCTTCTTCTTCTTCTTCTTCTTCTTCTTCTTCTTTTGCTTCTTCTTTTTCTTCTTCTTTTGCTTCTTCTTCTTCTTCTTCTTCTTGGTTGCTTGAGACCTCCTTTCTTGGTTCCTTCATAAAGGTACTTAACATGCTTCGTATGTCTAATATATCTCCTCTTAGGCCACACATCTCCAACTTGATTAAGGAAATCTCTTCCTTGACCCTACTTACTTCCTCATTGGGATTAATATCCTCTATTGTTTCCCCATCCCTATCAAGGGATTTCCCTAGTGTGACAACATTCTTGTTGCAAGCCTCATCATAATGAAAACCAATATTTTTGAAATAAATCACACAAATTAAATTTAAATTATTTGAAATTTTTACTATAACTTACTACAGCCAAGATACCACTTACCCAGAAAAAACTCCAAAAAAAAAGTAAATTTGTAGCCTTGAGAATGAATTTGTTGGAAACCCTAATTTTGCAATAACTAGATTATTTTTGCTTCAATTTCTCTGAGCTTTGGATTCTAAGCTCTTCTATTATGTCTTCAAAAACCCAATACAAATTATGCTCCAATTTAGTAGGATGTGAAAGATATGTAGATCTCAAATAAATTGTATAGAAATCGTAATTCTACAATAATTCGCTCAAATCCACTCCAATTCCTCTGAAATCTGGAATGTATCTTCTTTAATATTATATTCAAAAACCCTTTAAAAATATTTAAAAAAATTTCTAAAATTGGAAAGTTATACTCTTCCCAAAATCGCCTCCAATATTGAGAAAAAACCTTGCCTCTACGGTGCCAAGATCATGCTCTGATACCACTTGTCCAATATTTTAAATGTCCAACACATTTTCATATTTCCCAAAATGGGAGCCCCAACTTTTGGAGTCCATAACTTGTGATCCGGGTGTACGACTGACGAACTGCTTGATGCGTCAGAAAGCTTGTGAAGAGATTTGATGTAGCAGAATCCTGGGTTGAAGAGAAATCTTGCATTAACTAAAAATATTTGATTTCTTTTCTTTTGTTGCATTTCAATTACATTTCAACCAGTTGTAGTTTCAACATTTTCCACTATATTCTACTGCATTAGCACTTCCCATCTTGTAGATAAGGACTTAGATTTTACACTATGACATCTAAATCATATTCAGATTTCATGAGATTTGGAATTGTTTATGGAGATTTATTGCTACCAGAACATCAACAAAATTCATAGAATAGAGCATTCAACATTCAACATGAGCATACAAGGTTTGTGGAGTATTCATGTGACTTGCAGAGCCAAATGGAACATAACACAAGGCAATTTGGGACTGAATAGACCTTCATTGAGAATTGCAACATGTTTCATCTATTTGCAAAGCATTAGAATGAGTTGTTTCCTGACCTACACGCTTCATCATTCATTGGAGTTTGAATCCCTCTTGAGGGCAACACGGAGCATTCTTTGAGCTAGAAGATGATATAAAAGCATTTCTTAGATGCATTAGGGAGTCAGTCAATTGATATCTAGTGATGGGGTAGAAAGATATTTTTTTCTAGAGGCTCTTCAATGTCATATCATTCATGTATGTTGTAATCTAGAAAACATGCATGTGAGCCAAATTGTATCTTGCATGTTGCCAGCATATAAGCATTGTAATTGTTTGAGATATTGAATCAATAAATCTTCCATTGCATTCTATTCTTGTGTTATTTTCGTGTTGTTTTCCATTGTATTTACTCTAGCTGCACAGTTGGACAATCCATTCTCTAGACCCTCCATTTGTGACTGCACCAAGTTGTATCAGAGTGAAGTTTGTGAATCCTTTGGGAGAGAAGGTATTATGGAAGATCCTGAGGTGAGCAAATCACTAACCTAAGGAAGTCTTCCTTGTGTTTATCAATAAAGTGATGATTGTAAGGTAGTTGCAACATTGTGGTCAGATCACCAAATTGAGGTAGTTGCACAAGATCTAAGGAAGGGATGTTGCCAAGGAGGATGCCTGCTATGGCAAACATTGATAGAATAATGGAAGAAATGATAGAGATGATGAGGATAATGAAAGTTAGATTGGATGTTGTATAAGAAGATAGAAGAAGAGGACTAAACCCTATACACGAGGATGAAAGTGATGATGATGAATTTCAATCTGTTGACCAAAATGAAGAAGCCCTAGAAGAAGAAGAATTAGATTAGGTAAAGATGTTGAAATCTATTTCTAAGATTGGTAAGAGACTTAGAATGGAAATTTCAAACTATATTGGAAATTTGAATCCTAAGGAATTAATTGATAGGATAAATGACATGGAGGAATATTTTAAATATGAGGAAATTTAAGATATGGAAAGAGTAAGATTTGCAAAAACTAAGTTGAAAGGACATGCTTCTATTTGGTGGAAAGAAGTTCAATTGGATAGAAATAGTAGAGGAAAAGAGAAAATCATAAAATGGGATAGGATGGTGACAAAATTGAAGAATCAATTCATACCTACTGACTATGAGTTGGAATTGTTGAAGAGATTGTAAAATATAACACAAAGTGAGAAATCTATGAAGGAGTACACTGAAGAATCTCATAAGATGATTATATAGACTAGACATAGTGAAGCAAGAAAGTAGAAAGTGGCATGGCACATAAATGGATTGAGGATAAAAATTTAAGAAGAACTAAATTTGGTGAGAATGACAACAATGGAAGAAGCATATCAATTTGCACTAGAAGTTGAAGATAAGTTGAATACGAGACATGAGCAGAGATAAAGAGGTAGAGGAGGAAAATTTCAAAGAGGTAGAACACATTCTGGAGGAGAAAGACCATATGCCGAGAAAAATAAGGAGAGTAGCCCATACTGCAAAGAAGAAAGAGACAGTAATTCATACGATAGAAGAGATGATAGAAATTTCTACCATAGTAATAGAAGAAGTCACAATTCTTACCACAATGAAGGATACTAGAGAGATGAAAGACCTGATTTGACAAGAGATCATTCAATAGAACCTAGCTCAAGTGTGGAGGTGATGGAAACTAAGCATTTAAATGTCAGCAAGGGAGTACTAGAAAAAGGATAAAGAATCATGCAAGAGAAACCTATGAAGATGAAGAACTGGTTGGATCACCTAGTTCAGTGGGAAAGATAAAGAAATGAGAGTTTGTTGGTTGTTTTAAATTCCCAACCTGATCTCAAGAAAATAGATCTATAAAATAGCCATTTCTAGTAACTAATCTATCTCAAGGGATTTGCCAATGAACATGAAATGGGGTTTCAATCCCTTTTCCTTTGCACTTTAGGCTCTACAAGACCAAGGAGGGTGTTCCTCTAGTTTTTAAAACATTTTTTATTAAAATGGGTGGGGGTCTCTAAAATACTTGCTCAAAACAACTGTTTTAGAAATAGATATGTTCCTTCTAGATTGCTTGAAGAATTAATGATAAAGGAAAGTAATGGGCTAGATTCGTAAGCTTCAACAAAATTCTTTGCATAGGAACATGTAAATAAAATAGCATCTAAAACCTACAGCTAAAAGGGAAAACTATTTTGATTTTTAATGATGAGGATAATCAAGGGGTTAAGTATAGCATAACATCCTAAATGGATCAGTGCCTATCCCAAGGGTCATAGAGTCAGAAATAGATGTAAACGTAAAAGAACTATTTTGTAATCAATATTAGTTTACTATGAAGATAAAATAATGCATTACATTAGAATACCTCACTAGCTTCAGAGTTAACCATGCTTAGTTATCCCTATAAACAAATACTACATTCAATCTCCTCTTATATCTATTATTTTACTACCTGAGTAAATGCCACAAGAAGAATATACAAACATAGGAAAGACTGTGATGATGAATAAATTGAGCATTAATCAAATTTATATTCATAAATGTAATCATGTTTACATGAGTAGGAGATAGTATGCTCTAAAACTCAACAATAACATGTAAAGTAAACTATTAATTAATTAAAAAACAACTTTGTAGTTACATCAAGAATTTTGAGCTCAAAATGAAGATTTGAATAAGATGGCTAATCTTTATTTCAAAAAAGCTAACTATGTACAACTCATCTATGATCAGATTGATCCCACACATCAGACTGAGTCTGGAAGACATGACCTTGAACCAATGCCTAAGAATTAAGCCTTGAATTCTCTTTTATAAAATAAGGGAGCAAACAAACTACATGCTTAAAGACAAAAGAAGTTACAATTTGTTAAAACCAGAAGATGAAGCTGCAACAAGATGCCAATGTAACTATCTCTCAACTACAGAGAGAGATGCCCCTATAAAAAAAATACCCATACATGCTGAAGTACCTGCTTCTAAATTGTATGCTCTCTCACCTTGGTGGGGGATTTTCAGGCTGTGATATTGACAAGTGGCCATTTATCAAATGATATTGAGAACACATACCCATTATGTACCATCTAATTTAAATTAGAGCATTTACTACACTTTTTATCCCAGCCAAGTGTGAAAAAGTGAGAATAGTTGTAAGCAACAATAGCAGAAAAAACATGATTAACTAGAGTTCTTTGCTTTATGTCTATTATCCTTTGCAAGGATGTGATTCCTCTTTAATGATTGAGTGGTTACTACCTAGCTCAACTAGACAAAAACTAGATGAAATCACATCATACTGGACATGGCTATGCCATTTATCCAACAAGGGTAGTAGCAACAACAACAAAAAGGGAGCTTTCTGTCTTCATATGCTACATCCGGAGAGGAAACATTCCCACTACTAGAGTTGATTCTTTATTAGGAAAAGTAGATGTGGGAGGAAGGTAGAGAGAAAAATGTTTTCCCTCTACCTGAGAATTTATTCTGCCAAGTGGGGCAGGAGCACCTAAAAGAACACCTTGGAGAAAGAAGACACAAATGATCATAGGAGGAGCCCATGAAGAAAATCAAATCAGCTAGAACATCCTAAGACCAATGATGACAAGTTATAATGGGCAAAATGATGTAATGATCAAATGTTTTGAGGGTCCTAATAAGGACCCTAGGACCAAAAACTGATGTAAGTTGGGCCAATACTGCCTCTAGAGTCAAGTATAGGTGTCTGAGATTAGGAATAAGGTATAATGATCCTAAGAAGATCAACCATGATGAACCATGATGATTTGGGAGAGTAGAAGCCACTTAAAACAAAGTTTAACATTCAAATTTTTGAACTATGCATTTGGGCTGAAAAGTCAAGAATGAGTAGTTTTGGAAATTTAACCATCTCCAACCGATGGGAATTGATTGTGGGAGTTAGGAAAGAAGTTATATAAGCCTGTCCAAGGCATTTTCTAGTATGGAGGAGTTACTTGGAGACCTGGATTGTATGGCAGACTGGAAATAATAGTAAAATTCAGTTTTTTCTTGCATTTCCTTCTTGTTTCTATTGATCCTTTGATTATTGGTTGGTTGGAAAATGTCATAGTCCTCATTTAATAGTAATAGATCCCATTCTATGCTCTGAGGAGGTTCTGAAAGTGGGTTTTGTTGTTGTTCATCTGACTCTTACAAGAAACAATAGACTGTCTTTGTGAGTTTGAGAGGTCACAATGTATTATAAGACCTTTCAATGAATGTAGGATGCTAGTTCTCATGGAATAGGTCCTAGATAACATGTATCATATGATTTCGAACATTGCAATGCAGGAGGAGTACAAATTGGAAGGTGACCACCATTGGAAGTCAAGTCTGCATGAGAGAAGAGCATTGGATTGGCAGCACAGTTATAGCAGCCAGAGATCTGTCTTAACAAGGTGATACTTTTATGATTGATATTGTTTGGTATGGGCACTGAGATGGTGTTAGACCTTTGAATAAGGTCTGGAAGTGACTAGAAGTGGGAGAACTAGCAAGCCCTAGGTTTTGGGTCCTAAGAAATGAGGGTTTTGTATTTGAACATTTGAATGTACAAACCACCTGATGAAACCTTGAAAATCCTTTGTTTTGGAACCTCTCCTAAGACTATTTGAGGGTTTGGAGAGTGGATGGCAAGTTTTTCATAGGGTTCCTTTGTAAAGTGAGCAAATTAGGCCTTGTAGGAAGGCAGCAAGGGGTCAAGACAGTCAGATTCAGTCCAAAACAACAATATATGACTCTAAGGTATGTTATAGAAATCAATAGAGGGTACTCAGATCAATCATTTTTTTTTGAGAGTGCTTTGGGAAAGTTGAGAGAAAAGTGTAGTTTAGTCGTTGAATAGGGCTACTAGGATTAGGCTTGGTTAAGGGGAGTTGTCAAGAACTGGTCAAAATGGTGCATGAAACCTATTGAATCTTGTTGATTGGGATATGTTGAGACCTTAGAAGGTGTAAGATTTCATCTGAGAAGTTGGATCCCAAGTTTGTGCCCTTTGGTGGAGTTTAGGACAAGAGGAAGACTAGTGAAGTTTTATTTGGTTGAAGCCCACAAGCTATTTGAACCTTTTGATCTTGTTAGAATAAAATTGGAGACTTGACCCCTCTACATCATAGTGGTAATAGAGCAGCAAGTAGATCCTTGAGGGAGTAGTAGGATCTTGTGAAAAAGTTAAGGGTTGGTGAAAGTTGTGAAGATGTCCCCTAAAAATCAGATGGCTAGGGAGAATAATGAATTGAGAGAAGCCTTAGACATAAGAGAAAAAGAGTTGGGGGAGAGAAGAGAATAGGATGCTGCAAGAGAAAGAGAGTTAAGACAAGTGAGAAGAGAGAATGCGTCAATCTTGGCAAGGTTGGAAGCATTGGAGAAGGATCCTAGAAGGGATGAACAGAATGATCCAGAAGGAGATGAGGAGGCAGATGAGAACTCTCCTAAGAATGAATTGGATCCTGAAGAAAAGAAATTTGTGAGATTACTAAAGGCAGTTCAAGTTAGTGGAACAAAGGCAAACATAGAGTTATCTATCTCTCAGGGGAAGATGGATAGTGAAGAGGTATTAGGGTGGATAGATGCCATTGAAAATTTCTTTGAGTATGAGGAAATGAGTGATGAGAAGAAGATTAAATTTGCAAAAACAAAGTTGAGAGGGATAACACTTACTTGGTGGAGTAGTGTAAAAATAGAAAGAGTGGCCAGAGGTGGAACAAGAATCACTTCTTGGGGTAGGATGAAGGATATGATGAAGGATCAGTTTCTTCCATCTGATTATTCTATTCAAACAAAGAGGATGAGGCAGAATTTGAAGTAGAAGGACATGGATGTTATGTCCTATACTAAGCAATTTCATAAGCTTAGTATTAGAGGTGGATTGGAAGATGAAGAAGTGATGCAGAGCACACAGTGGATAAAAGAAAAAGGACAAACAAGACAAGGTTCTATTCACCCCAAAAGCCAAAAAACAAGGATCTTCATAGAAAATGGGAACAGAAGTTAAGGCTCTTGAATTCTTCTTGGAAATGGTGTTTAGACATGTATTAGAAGCCATCCCATCCATTGGCAAAGGTGGATCAAACTTCAAACTACTAGTTCCTTCACAAACCTCAAGAAAGGCAAGTAGCCTACAAACAGAGAACAGTCCCAATAACTTTTTATATAGACATCCAAATGCAACTCTCAGACATGAAATAGATACCCATTATTCCTCCCCACAACATACTCCAGAATGGGTTTAGGTTATTTTGGAAAGTATGCCCTAACCAATAACCCTCCTAGTGGTTTTAAGCCCTAATTAGGCCTAGTTTGTGAAGCAAGTACCCTTGGATGGAACCACCAAACTCTATGGATCCCTTAGACACTTCACATGGATGGTAAAACAATGTATTTCAAGGGTTTTGTGGTCAGGATGCAAGACAATTTCATTCTATGCTTGTTTTCCCACTTCAAATGCAAAAATAACAAGGAAAATGTTGCTACAGTCACCTAGGGCATCAATTTAAACACACCAAAACAACTTTTTAGGTCTTGAGCCTTGGTCAACATGTCAATCACTCCCTCTAGTTCCATTCCACTAAGTTTTAGAGGATTCCCACAGTGGAATGAGGTTTTGTGACTTTTTTCCTACCAAAACCCTAGTTAACCTAGTTAAAAGAGCAGTTTTAGAAAAAACTTGATATCTTCCTCTAGAAATTGAGTTAAGACCTACGAGATGCCTTTGAAAGGTAACTCAATCCTCTTTCCAACCATATATGGATTTCCCCTGTATCTATCCATACAGAACTGTACCAAATGCTGCAACAGGACTATTATAGGAGAATTCTAGAAATTGCAGTCACTAAAACGGTCATAACTTCCTCAATATTACACCAAATTTGATGAGACAAAAAGGAAAGCGAGGGTGATTGAATATAATTTCATTTTAAATAAAAAAGAAATGTCCTCCTTCCTGTACTAGGCCATACCATGCAAGAAAACAACAAATTTTTGAAGTAGAATACAAAAAACAGTGTCTTTTATCATTCCATGTTCAAATCTCCAATCACCCACAAGTTTTCAAAGGTATACAAGGCATTTTTAAAGGTATTACAAATTACCTTTCAGTTTCCAACTACTTGGAATGAACCAAGAGCCAAATGACTCTTCACCTTCCCTCATTCTACATTTTTTTTCCAACTTTACATTGACAACCTTTACATGGTTTGCAATATTTTGCATATTTGAAACTCCTATTGACCTAAACACATAAAAATGACTTGATAAACCTCATTACAATGTTGAAGCATACAAATTTAATCAAACTCAAAGATTTGTCTAGGGCAACATTAATTTGCCAAGGTACTCCTGCACCAAGAAGAGAAAGTGGCAAGATACCTTAATGGGCTTAGGTACAACTTGCAAGATGAAATCAGTTTGACCATACCAAAATCACTTGGAGATTGTTTTCAATTGGCCATAAGGGCTGAAGAGAGGGTGAAGAGGAAGCAAGAAAGACAAGGAGGTAGTGGTAGAGGATATAGAGATAGGGACAGACCTACTAATGAAGGGCAAAGCAACAATGAGAAAGGCAAAGAGTTTTCTGCAGATCAGAGAGGTGGATATAGAGGTGGAGGTAGGGTTGGATCAGGTAGAGGAGTATTCACAAGTAGATGTTACCATTGCAATGAAGTGGGACACACATTTTTCAAATGTCCTAATAAGGATGATGTTGATAAGAGCAAGGATAGAAGAGTTCATTTGGCACAAGAAGAGGAAAAGAAAGAAGACCAAGAACTCGCAGCAGCCTATCCAGCAACAGATGGAGAATTGCTCATGGTAGAAAAAGGCAAAGTACAACAATCACCATAGGTATCCATTTTTAAAACTAATTGTTTAAGCCATGGAAAAATGTGCAAGTTGATTATAGATTCTGGTTCACATGATAATTTAGTCTCCTGGGATATGGTACACAAATTGCGATTGAAGACATTTGATCATCCTAGTCTTTACAATGCCCCTTGGGTAAGTCAAGAGCAGCAAGTAAGGATTAGTCAGAGAGCTTGTGTTGATTTTTCAATTGGTCCATATCATGATTCTATTTTATGTGATGTTATTTCAATGACATGTGGGCATATAATTTTGGGTAGACCATGGCAACATTTGAGAAGGATAGTTCATGATGGTTATACGAATAGTCATTTGGTGCAAAAAGATGGTAAAAAGTTTAAACTAATATGTTTACCTTGTGAAGACAAGAAGGAACATGCTATTGTCTGTTTTGTAGAGAAATTATAGTTGAATGTGCAGGTTAAGGATGGTTGGAAACAACAGGAACAGTTGTAGCAGAGAAAGGTTTATGACAGTCCTAAAGGACAGTAGGTTTGGGGCTTAAAATCAGGATTGGGGACATTGATTGCCCTATAAGGAGGCAGGAAAGGGAAGGCAGACAAAAGAGATTATAGAGAAGAACAAATCAGATGAAGGAAGCACAAGCATTCAAGCAGCAGGGTCCTAGGCAAGGACATCAAATTATGTTTTATGATACTAACACTCTTGGCAAGAGTCATGCAGGTTGGAGAAGGAGGAGGATAACCCTTGGAGAGTTCATGTTCTCTGTCACAAATTAGAGGAACATTTCCAAAAGACTACAGGAGGTTTGGAGCATATCACATGACTCTTGGGACAAGAGTTTTTATCATGCTGGGGAGTATGGTGCAGGAGCACCTAAAAGAACACCTTGGAGCAAAAAGACACAAATGATCATAGGAGGAGCCCATGGAGAAAATCAAATCAACTGGAACATCCTAAGACCAATGATGACAAGTTATAATGGGCAAAATGATGTAATAATCAAATGTCCTGATGGTCCTGATAAGGACGCTAGGACCAAAAACTGATGTAAGTTGGGCCAATAGTGCCTCTAGAGTCAAGTATAGGTGTCTGAGATTAGGAATAAGGTATAATGATCCTAAGAAGATCAACCATGATGAACCATGATGATTTGGGAGAGTAGAAGTCACTTAAAACAAAGTTTAACATTCAAATTTTTGAATTATGCATTTGGGCGGCAAAGTCAAGAATGAGTAGTTTTGGAAGTTTAACCATCTCCAACCAATGGGAATTGGTTTTGGGAGTTAGGAAAGAAGTTATATAAGCCTACCCAAGGCATTTGATGGTATGGAGGAGTTACTTGGAGACCTGGATTGTACGGCAGACTGGAAATAACAGTAAAATTTAATTTTTTCTTGCATTTCCTTCTTGTTTCTGTTGATCCTTTGATTGTTCGTTGGTTGGTAAATGTTTTAGTCCTAATTTAACAATAATAGATCCCATTCTATGCTCTGAGGAGGTTCTGAAAGTGGGTTTTGTTGCTGTTCATCTGACTGTTACAAGAAACAACAGACTGTCTTTGGGAGTTTGAGAGGTCACAATGCATTATAGGACCTTTCCACGAATGAAGGATCTTGGTTGTCATGGAATAGGTCCTAGATAACCTATATAATATGATTTCTAACTTTGCAATGTAGGATGAGTACAAATTGGAAGGTGATCACCGTTGGAAGTCAAGTTTGCATGTGAGAAGAGTATTGGAATGGTAGCACAGTTATAGAAGCCAGAGATCTGTCTTAACAAGGTGATACTTTTATGATTGATATTGTTTGGTATGGGCACTGAGATGGTGTTAGACCTTTGAATGAGGTTTGGAAGTGATTAGAAGTTGGAGAACTAGCAAACCCTAGGTTTTGGGTCCTAGAAATGAGGGTTTTGTATTTGAACATTTGAATTTGCAAACCACCTGATGAAAGCTTGAAAATCATTTTTTTTGGAACCTCTCCTAAGACTGTTTGAGGGTTTGGAGAGTGGATGGCAAGTTTGTCATAGGGTTCCTTTGTAAAGTGGGCAAATTAGGCCTTGTAGGAAGGTAGCAAGGGGTCAGGATAGTCATATTCAGTCTAAAACAAAAATATATGAGTCTAAGGTATGCTATAGAACTCAATAGAGGGTACTTAGATCAATCATTTGTTTTGAGAGTGCTTTGGGAAAGTTGAGAGAAAAGTGTAGTTTAGTCACTGAACAGGGCTACTAGGATTAGGCCTGGTTAAGGGGAGTTGTCAAGAACTGGTCAAAATGGTGCATGAAACCTATTAAATCTTGTTGATTGGGATATGTTGAGACCTTAGAAGGTGTAATATTTCATCTGAGAAGTTGGAGCCCAAGTTTGTGCCCTTTGGTGGAGTTTAGGACAAGAGGAAGACTAGTGAAGTCTTATTTGGTTGAAGCCCACAAGCTATTTGAACCTTTTGATCTTGTTAGATTAACATTGGAGACCTGACCCCTCTGCATCATAGTGGTATTAGAGTAGCAAGTAGATCCTTGAGGGAGTAGTAGGATCTTGTGAAAAAGTTAAGGGTTGGTGAAAGTTGTGAAGATGCCCCCTAAAAATTAGAAGGCTAGGGACAATAATGAATTAAGAGAAGCCTTAGATGCAAGAGAAAAAGAGTTGAGGGAGAGAAGAGAATAGGATGCTGCAAGAGAAAGAGAGTTAAGACAAGTGAGAAGAGAGAATGCATCAATCTTGGCAAGGTTGGAAGCATTGGAGAAGGATCCTAGAAGGGATGAACAAAATGATCTAGAAGGAGATGAGGAGGAAGATGAGAACCCCCT
This sequence comes from Cunninghamia lanceolata, assembly GCA_027924645.1. Lineage (NCBI taxonomy): Eukaryota > Viridiplantae > Streptophyta > Pinopsida > Cupressales > Cupressaceae > Cunninghamia > Cunninghamia lanceolata. The sequence continues at coordinate 1,217,042 of BSBN01000078.1, forward strand.
TGAGGATGAATTGGATCCTGAAGAAAAGAAATTCGTGAGATTGCTGAAGGTAGTTCAAGGTAGTAGAACAAAGCCAAACATAGAGTTACCTATCTATCAGGGGAAGATGGATAGTGAAGAGGTATTAGGGTGGATAGATGCCCTTGAAAATTTCTTTGAGTATGAGGAAATGAGTGATGAGAAGAAGATTAAATTTGCAAAAATAAAGTTGAGAGGGACAACACTTACTTGGTGGAGTAGTGTAAAAATAGAAAGAGTGGCCAGAGGTGGAACAAGAATCACTTCTTGGGGTAGGATGAAGGATATGATGAAGGATCAGTTTCTTCCATCTGAATATTATATTAAAACAAAGAGGATGAGGTAGAATTTGAAGTAGAAGGACATGGATGTTATGTCCTATACTGAGTAATTTCATAAGCTTAGTATTAGAGGTGGACTGGAAGATGAAGGAGAGAAAGTGGCAAGATACCTTAATGGGCTTAAGTACAACTTGCAAGATGAAATTGGTTTGACCATACCAAAATCACTTGGAGAGAGTTTTCAATTGGCAATAAGGGCTAAAGAGAGGGTGAAGAGGAAGAAAGAAAGACAAGGAGGTAGTGGTAGAGGATATAGAGGTAGATGTAGACCTACTAATGAAGGACAAAGCAGCAATGAGAAAGGCAAAGAGTTTTCTGCAGATCAGAGAGGTGGATATAGAGGTGGAGATAGGGTTGGATCAGGTAGAGGAGTATTCACAGGTAGATGTTATCATTACAATGAAGTGGGACACACATTTTTCAAATGTCCTAAGAGGGATGATGTTGATAAGAGCAAGGATAGAAGAGTTCATTTGGCACAAGATGAGGAAAAGAAAGAAGACCAAGAACCAGTAGAAACCTCTCCAGCAACAGATGGAGAATTGCTCATGGTGGAAAAAGGCAAAGTAAAACAAGCACCATAGGTATCCATTTTTAAAACTAATTGTTTAAGCCATGGAAAAATGGTGTAGGAGCACCTACCTGACAGCTGGCCTCCATGAGGCAGTTAGTTAGTTTAGGTCTGGTTAATGTTTCCAAGAAGGTCTGATAAGACCAATGCATGTAATAAGGTCATGTTGACCATGCTTTGCTATTTTTAGATAGTTGTTAGGACAGCTATTATGCTGTAGGTCCGGTTGGATCTCCCAGCCGCCTGGAGAGATTTCCCAGCTGCTTGGAGTCGGGTTAGTAGTACTCACAAGAGATCCTATTTATGCATGAGGATCGGTTGGTCTTGAGACAGATTGAGAGATAGATGTTGAGAAGTTAGATTGTAGAGGGAAAGACAGAGCATTGTATTGCATCTTTTGAAATCAATAAAGATCCTGTTTAAGTTCATTTTCTGTTTGATCTCCATTGTGAAATCGTGTGGATGTTCTAGTGGTTGCATGGATTCGCTGATCCATTCCACCGGTTGATTTGTCGAATCGGTGGAATGGCTATGTACAATAGTTTAGGGTTTAGTCTGTATTTTGTGTTTGTTTGCATGCAGGTGTGCAGGATCGTCGTCGAAAGGTGTTGAAGACCCTAGCATGGGTATGTACTAGGTCGTGCTGGTTGTTAGAGTCTGGAAAGTTGTCCAGAAAGTAGATCGGGTCATCCCAGGAGGTTCGGTGGATCAAAATTCGCTAAGGTTGGAAATTCGTCGCAACGACATCATCAGGATATTTCTGTGTATATCCTGCAGGTACTTCGGGCGTCATCTGAGTAAGCGGAGATGAGCATGATGCAGTCGGTTGCATAAAGTGAATGTGTTTTGGGGTGATCATCATCAGGGGTTGCCGAGGAGGAGCGTATCGGCATAAGGTAGAAGATCGGGTTGACAATTCCTTCGCGGGCCGATAATGTTAAGTTTGGCCGACAGCAGGATATTGAAGGAACTGCATGTGATGTCATCGTCATCAGGATAAACGTCATCAGGATATCGGAGCAGCAGGATATTAAAGGAGCTGCATGTGATGTCATCGTCATCAGGATAATCGTCATCAGGATATCAGGGTGACGTAAGCATCGAAGGAAGGGTGCATGAGGTTGTCATCATCAGGATATATGGGAGGAACCGGATGTTCTTTATCCTACTGATGAACATGATGTTGAACATCATGATGATGAAGAAAGATGTTGGCGGTAAGATGAACAGTGAACGTCAGGAAGATGTTTGCGCTTGCCGAATATGATGATGCTGCTGATAGTCGAATATGATGATGCTACTGACAGGCGAAGGGTCAAAGGTTTGTCTGCAGGAGGATATTGGTCGGCGAGAAAGAATATGATGATGCTGACAGTGTTAAGGGAAATATGATGATGATGATGAAGGGTTGCGGACATCCATGCTGTATGTCAGGGTTTTAGTGTGGATGCCTCTGCATCATAGTGGTATCAGAGCTCAGCAAAAGGTCTGGGCTGTTGTGTGTTGATTCTGTCACCGAAAGGGCAGAGGTAGAGTTGATTCTGTCACTGAAAGGACAGAGGTAGAGGAGTGAGAGGTTGACAAAATGCCTCCGAAAGGTAGTGGTATTGCAAGGGAATTGCAGGAGATGAAGGACAAACATGCCAGAGAGATGAGGAAGATGAAGGAGCTTGCTGAAGCACTTCAAGCCAGGCTTGTAGCCCTGGAAAAGAACAAAAAGAGGGAAGTGGAAGACAGTGAGTCTAAAGAAGATGAAGATGCTGTTGAAGAGTATGAAGAGGTAGCTGAAGATCTGGATGCTGAAGACCAGAGATTTGCAAAACTGTTAAAGGCGGTGCAGAGTGATAAACCTAAGGTAAAGGTTGATGTTTCCAAGTATAATGGAAGTTTGAATGAAGATGAGTTGCTGGATTGGATTGCTGCACTTGATAATCACTTTGAATGTGAAGATGTTGCTGAGGGTCAGAAGGTAAAGATTGCAAAGACCAAGTTAGGAGGTCATGCTTTGGTATGGTGGGATTATGTACAATCCGAGAGAAGGAAACAAGGGAAGTCAAAGATCACTTCATGGGATAAGATGGTAGCAAGGATCAAAGGTAAATTCTTGCCAAGGGATTATGAAATTCAGATGTTTAAGAAGCTGCAATTTTTAAGGCAGAAGGAAATGGATGTGAAGGCATATACTGAGGAGTTTTATAAGTTGAGTATGAGATCTGGTCATCATGAGAATGAGGTAGAAAAGGTGGCTAGGTACTTGGCTGGTTTGAGATTGAACATACAGGATGAGTTAGTTTTAGCTAACCCTAAGAGTGTGGAGGATTGTTGCCAAATGGCAATCAGGATTGAAGAAAAGATGAATAGAGGACAAGATAAGTCCATGAGAGGAAGAGGCAGCAATATGAGGGGAAGAGGATTAGCCCCTACAACAAGGTAAACCAATGAGGGTCAAGAAGACACTGGTAAAGGACAGGGACAGTCTGATTTCAGAGGTGGATGGAAAGGTAATAGAGGAAGATTTGGAGGTGGTAGAGGTTCTACTACATTTTCAGGAAAATGTTACACCTGTGGTGAGTTTGGTCATCCATTTTTCAAATGTCCAGAAAACAAAGGTTCATCATCCAGAAATGATAGAACAAGTGACAAGAGAGTACAACTTGTGCAAGAAGAGAAAGTAGAGCAAAGTGTGCAAAGTTCAAACACTTATCAAGGAGATAGAGTTCCTGACAATTATGCATATCCTGAGGATGGAGAAGCATTGATGCTTAGGAGAATTAGTTTGCAGGCATCAAAGGATATGATGCAAAGAAGAGCTCTTTTCAAGACCACATGCAAGAGAAAAGGTAAAGTATGTAAGGTTGTCATTGATACTGGTTCAACAGACAACATGGTATCTCAGGAAATGGTGGATAAACTGAATTTGGAAAGGATTCCACACCATCACCCTTACAAGGCATCTTGGGTGAGTGATAGTCAATCACTTTTTGTCTATGAACAGGCATATGTGGATTTTTAGATTGGAGCATATCATGATAGAGTTTTGTGTGACATTTTGCCCATGGAATGTTGTCACCTACTGTTGGGTAGACCATGGCAATTTGATAGGAGGGTACTGTATGATGGGTATGCTAATACCTACACCATCAAGAAAGATGGGAAGACTATTAGGTTGATGCCATTACAGGAAAATGCTGCAGCACAGGGGGCAGCCAAAATCATTTTAGTGGGAAAGAAGGAATTTGTGCAGATGCTTATAGGAGCAGGCATAAAGGCAGTTGAGGACACTGCAAGGAAAGAAGTTGTTAAAGACAACAGGTTGAAATTTTTAGTTGTGACTGACAGAGGTCAGCAGCAAGTGCAGAAACAGGTTTGCAAACAGCAACCAGCTGAGAGGAATGACAAGGATGTTGTATTAGTTGGGACTATTGTTTGTCCTATAAAGGTTGAAAGAAAGACAGAGTTGAACATTGCAGAAGTTCAAGAGGCAGTTCAGACAGAGGTTCTGGTCAGACAACCTGACAAACACAAGGTATGTGTGAGAAAGGCCTACATTGACAGGCATGAGGATTTACTTGCAAGAAAGCAAGTTACAGTTCAAAAGTCTTGGAGCAACCAAGAGCCAGCAGAGGACAAAGCTGGAACATGTCATAACACTGACATGACAAAGTGTAAAGGTGGAGGACTTCCACAAGCCAAACTCATGGGACATGAGTTCTTTTCTGTTGGGGAGTATGGTGCAGGAGCACCTACCTGACAGTTGGCCTCCATGAGGCAGTTAGTTAGTTTAGGTCTAGTTAATGTTTCCAAGAAGGTCTGATAAGACCAATGCATGTAATAAGGTCATGTTGACCATGCTTTGCTATTTTTAGATAGTTGTTAGGACAGTTGTTATGCTGTAGGTCCGGTTGGATCTCCCAGCCGCCTAGAGAGATTTCCCAGCCGCTTGGAGTCGGGTCAGTAGTACTCACAAGAGATCCTATTTATGCATGAGGATCGGTTGGTCTTGAGATAGATTGAGAGATAGATGTTGAGAAGTTAGATTGCAGAGGGAAAGACTGAGCATTGTATTGCATCTTTTGAAATCAATAAAGATCCTGTTTAAGTTCATTTTCTGTTTGATCTCCATTGTGAAATCGTGTGGCTGTTCTGGTGGTTGCATGGATTCGTTGATCCATTCCACCGGTTGATTCGTCGAATCGGTGGAATGGCTATGTACAGTAGTTTAGGGTTTAGTCTGCATTTTGTGTTTGTTTGCATGCAGGTGTGCAGGATCGTCATCGAAAGGTGTTGAAGACCCTAGCATGGGTATGTGCTAGGTCGTGCTGGTTGTTAGAGTCTGGAAAGTTGTCCAGAAAGTAGATCGGGTCATCCCAGGAGGTTCGGCGGATCAAAATTCGCTAAGGTTGGAAATTCATCGCAACGGCATCATCAGGATATTTCTGTGTATATCCTACAAGTACTTCGGGCATCATCCGAGTAAGCGGAGATGAGCATGATACAGTCGGTTGCATAAAGTGAATGTGTTTTGGGGTGATCATCATCAGGTGTTGCCGAGGAGGAGCGTATCAGCATAAGGTAGAAGATCGGGTTGACAATTCCTTCGCGGGCCGATAATGTTAAGTTTGGCTAACAGCAGGATATTGAAGGAACTGCATGTGACATCATCGTCATCAGGATAAATGTCATCAGGATATCAGAGCAGCAGGATATTGAAGGAGCTGCATGTGACATCATCGTCATCAGGATAATCATCATCAGGATATCGGGGTGACGTAAGCATCGAAGGAAGGGTGCATGAGGTTGTCATCATCAGGATATATGGGAGGAACCGGATGTTCTTTATCCTACTGATGAACATGATGTTGAACATCATGATGATGAAGAAAGAGGTTGGCGGTAAGATGAACAGTGAACGTCAGGAGGATGTTTGCGCTTGCCGAATATGATGATGCTGCCGATAGTCGAATATGATGATGCTGCTGACAGGCAAAGGGTCGAAGGTTTGTCTGCAGGAGGATATCGGTCGGCGAGAGAGAATATGATGATGCTGACAGTGTTAAGGGAAATATGATGATGATGATGATGAAGGGTTGCGGACATCCATGCTGTATGTCAGGGTTTTAGTGTGGATGCCTCTGCATCAAAAAATGTGCAAGTGGATTATAGATTCAGGTTCACATGATAATTTAGTCTCCTGGGATATGGTACACAAATTAGGATTGAAGACATTTGATCATCCTAGTCTTTACAATGCCCCTTGGGTATGTCAAGAGCAGCAAGTAAGGATTAGTCAGAGAGCTTGTGTTGATTTTTCAATTGGTCCATATCATGATTCTATTTTATGTGATGTTATTTCAATGACATGTGGGCATATAATTTTGGGTAGACCATGGCAACATTTGAGAAGGTTAGTTCATGATGGTTATACGAATAGTCGTTTGGTGCACAAAGATGGTAAAACGTTTAAACTAATACGTTTACCTTGTGAAGACAAGAAGGAACATGCTATTGTCTGTTTTGGAGAGAAATTGCAATTGAATGTGCAGGTTAAGGATGGCTGGAAACAACAGGAACAGTTGTAGTAGAGAAAGGTTTATGACAGTCCTAAAGGACAACAGGTTTGGGGATTAAATTGCATCAGGATTGGGGACATTGATTGTGCTATAAGGAGACAGGAAAGGGAAGGCAGACAACAGATATTACAGAGAAGAACAAATCAGATGAAGGAAGCAGAAGCATTCAAGCAGCAGGGTCCTAGGCAAGGACATCAAAATATGTTTTATGATACTAACACGCTTGTCAAGAGTCATGTAGGTTGGAGAAGGAGGAGGATAACCCTTGGAGAGTTCATGTTCCCTGTCACAAACCAAAGGAACATTTCCAAAAGACTACAGGAGTTTTGGAGCAGATCACATGACTCTTGGAACAAGAGTTTTTATCATGCTGGGGAGTATGGTACAGGAGCACCTAAATGAACACCTTAGAGCAAGAAGACACAAATGATCATAGGAGGAACCCATAGAGCAAATAAAATCAACTGGAACATCCTAAGACCAATGATGACAAGTTATAATGGGCAAAATGATGTAATGATCAAATGTCCTGAGGGTCCTGATAAGGACCCTAGGACGAAAAACTGATGTAAGTTGGGCCAATAGTGCCTCTAGAGTCAAGTATAGGTGTCTGAGATTAGGAATAAGGTATAATGATCCTAAGAAGATCAACCATGATGAACCATGAAGATTTGGGAGAGTAGAAGTCACTTAAAACAAAGTTTAACATTCAAATTTTTGAATTATGCATTTGGGCAGGAAAGTCAAGAATTAGTAGTTTTGGAAGTTTAACCATCTCCAACTGATGGTAATTGGTTTTGGGAGTTAGGAAAGAAGTTATATAAGCCTGCCCAAGGCATTTGATGGTATGGAGGAGTTACTTGGAGACCTAGATTGTACGACAAACTGGAAATAACAGTAAAATTTAGTTTTTTCTTGCATTTCCTTCTTGTTTCTGTTGATCCTTTGATTGTTGGTTGGTTGGCAAATGTTTTAGTACTGATTTAATAGTAATAGATCCCATTCTATGCTCTGAGGAGGTTCTAAAAGTGGGTTTTGTTGCTGTTCATTTGACTGTTACAAGAAATAGCAGACAGTCTTTGTGAGTTTGAGAGGTCACAATGTATTATAGGACCTTTCCATGAATGTAGGATCCTGGTTCTCAAGGAATAGGTCTTAAATAACCTATATAATATGATTTCTAACTTTGTAATGCAGGAGGAGTACAAATTGGAAGGTGATCACTGTTGGAAGTCAAGTTTGCATGTGAGAGAGCATTGGAATGGTAGCACAGTTATACCAGCCAGAGATCTATCTTAACAAGGTGATACTTTTATGATTGATATTGTTTGGTATGGGCACTGAGATGGTGTTGGACCTTTGAATGAGGTTTGGAAGTGATTGGAAGTGGGAGAACTAGTAAACCCTAGGTTTTGGGTCCTAGAAATGAGGGTTTTGTATTTGAACATTTGAATGTGCAAACCACGTAATCAAACCTTGAAAATCCTTTGTTTTGGAACCTCTCCTAAGACTATTTGAGGGTTTGGAGAGTGGATGGCAAGTTTTTCATAGGGTTCCTTTGTAAAGTGGGCAAATTAGGCCTTGTAGGAAGGCAACAAGGGGTCAGGACAGTCAGATTTGGTCCAAAACAACAATATATGAGTCTAAGGTATGTTATAGAACTCAATAGAGGGTACTCAGATCAATCATTTTTTTTAGAGTGCTTTGGGAAAGTTGAGAGAATAGTGCAGTTTAGTCGCTGAATAGGGCTACTAGGATTAGGCCTGGTTAAGGGGAGTTGTTAAGAACTGATCAAAATGGTGCATGAAACCTATTGAATCTTGTTGATTGGGATATGTTGAGACCTTAGAAGGTGTAATATTTCATCTGAGAAGTTGGAGCCCAAGTTTGTGCCCTTTGGTGGAGTTTAGGACAAGAGGAAGACTAGTGAAGTCTGATTTGGTTGAAGCCCACAAGCTATTTGAACCTTTTGATCTTGTTAGATTAACATTGGAGACTTGACCCCTCTACATCACCAACTCACATAAATAAGGAACTACTAGAGTCTAGAGATAAAAACTCAGGGTCCTTATCTGGATGAAATGATAGGAAGAAGAAAAGATCATAGAAATTTAAAGAATATTGCTACTACCCTAGAATCTTTCTAAATCCCCCCATTCTATAGAAGAAGAATTCTTTAACTCTTTTAATTCTGTAGGGACAAATTTCTAACCATGAAAATAGAGAGGAGAATTCAATAGAATAGGGGAACCAGAAAGAACATAGAGGAACAAGGAAAAGCCATGCTGTAAGCATGATCAAACAATGTAGGAGGTAACATCCAAAAACACCTATTTATAGAAACTTTGGGATATCTTACACACATCTGCTACATCCTTGGTTTAATAAATTCCAATCATTTCAAGGTATTTCTACCATAAATGGAAATCTTTTGAAGATTACCAAAATGAATAGAAAGATATAATTTCATTATTGTGCTTAACTTAATACATCACTTCTTACATTGAAGATGCCAAATCAGGTATCTTGATTTCATCATTTCAAATTTGTCATCCTACCATAACTTGTCACACGAAAAATGAAAGGTCATTTCTAGTAGAAGCACGGATTTACAAAGGTTGATCCTACATAAGTCAATCTTTTAGTTAGTAAACTCCTTCATATTGGCAGTGATGGAGACTCTGCACACTCCTAAGAAATTGATTTTACAATGAAGTATCATCATATCTAGTTCCAACACATCCCTTCATCAGTTTTTTGAATCTAAGCATTGATCAGGACCTTAACTGGCTTGAATTAAAAATAATAGCCAATTTGGTTCATTATGTGGAAGGAGATTGTTGTTTATCTTTTACCAATAATAGCCAGCCACATGGATAGCCCTTTTAACCATGATCCCAAGAAGACCCCTCAAATGGTACATTTAGGACATTATCCGCGGTTCCACACTCAAAAGATCTGGTAGAAGATTTGATCTCTATGGAATGATGAAGAACCGTTGGATCAACCACATGCAATGGGACAGCTCCCAAAATACATCATCAGTTCCAGAGATTTCAACACATTATAGTTTCAACCACCCAAGCATAGTCCCATCCTCTAGAGGCCACATGTCATGTTTCCACTTCTCCGTGGCCATTTGGAGGGACCCCTTGGTGAAGCTCGGTGGAATGACATAAGCCATAGAAAAGCTTCCTTGTAGCGCCAAGTTCTTTGAAACTAAAGATGGTTTCCTGCAAGCTAGCACCCTTTCTGTGGTTCCGCAATTGTTTTTGTTGTCAATATTTTAATGTTGGCAGATTGGCGGAAGTGAATCAATAATTACCACCTATCAAAAAAGGGTTAGTGGGATCAGATCTTGGCATACATATTTACAAACATCCTTTGTCTACTAAGGAAAAAGGGGCCACGGGACCAATTGAATAAAGAATATTAGGCACAGGCTGGAGGTGGTGCCTATATGGCAAGGGGCTAGTTAAACAATGTCTTTTAGGGCATAAAGAGCCAACTAAAGGCTTAAACAACAGGTGATAGGATGTCAACATAAAAATATAACAAAAGTGATTTCCAACATGCTCAACACAAGGGTTTAGGGTTTAAGGGGTTTTATTTAGAGTATTTTTTACTATGCAAAAACCCTAGGCTAGAGATCTTTTAACCTAATGACACAAATGTTTGGGCTAAATAATAGAGCCAGAAAAATTTTACAGGGTCCTATCAGTGGCTCTAGATGGGGACGTCTATTCAACTTGAACAAAGTGAGTTCACAAAAAGACTCTGGAAGAGTAGACCAAACAATAATACACATAATAGCCCTAGGCCATTATGCTTCCCTTGAATATTGGCATCTAAAGGGTCTTCTTCAAAGATTGGATTATTTCTATACCCATAAGGCTTAACATTTCTTATTTCTGATTAGATATATGATTAAACACCTAGATATATGATTAAAGACATGGTCTCATTAGGTCTAGTATTTTTAGGAATATCCATTATTGTTTTGGAAAATCTTAAGTTAAATGATGGGACTGATTCCTTCTCTTTTTCAATCTGAATGAGCCTTCTAATCAACAAATCGACATCTATTCTTTCACTGAACTGCTCCATGAAAGCTATTTTTAGATCTCGCTAGCAGGAAATAAACTGATTGGATAGGCATGCAAACCAATCTCTAGCTTCTTCTTTAAGGGTTTGAATAAACAATTTTCTGACCACATCCTCATGATCTATTTCACAATCTCCCATTAAGTCACAAAAATCTTGTAAGTGGCTACTACCTATTTTGGATCTGTCATTATTAGACTTTGGTATTTGACCCCTAATTTCATTAGAAACATGGTTTGGAAACCCAAAAATATTACTGAAATTTATAGCATTGTAGCTTTCCATGACAAACCCTCTTTGATAATAGAAATGTGGTTGTTTAGATAACATTTTAAACCACTGGTCTTAGAGAAAATGCAACCCTTTTCTCCTATCCATTTGCATATTGATTGAAATATTTAGAAAGTTTTTTCAAGCCTTATAAAATATCTGAAGAGAACTTTGTTATTGGTGTAAACTTTGTTTTGATGATGAAAATAAAGAACACCAAACTAGTTTACTAGGTTCCTTCTTCATAGAGCGACCACCTCTGCACATAGAGGAATAAACATTTAAAAGCATAATGCTCCACTAAATCAACTTCTGTTCTAAATACAATCCCATAATAGAGTCATATAAAACATCCTTGCATATAAATTCTATGTAGAATGCTTATCTCTGTCTCAACTATGAATAGAAAATAGTAGAGTCACCACCGCTTTTGTGGGGAATATAAAAATTTAACTTCTGATTCTTAATGGATATGGGGATTTAATTGAGCTAAGACCTTGGGATAAGACATAGTTCTTCCTTTAGACTCCCCAGTAGATTCACCAATCTATTAGTTGTTTTAAATTCCCAACCTGATCTCAAGAAAATAGATCTATAAAATAGACATTTCTTGTAACTGATCTATCTCGAGGGATTGGCCAATAAACAGGAAATGGGGTTTCAATCCATTTTCATCTACACTTCAAGCTCTACAAAACCAAGGACAGTGTTCCTCTTGGTTTTAAAACAATGTTTAATAAAATGGGAGGGGGTCTCTAAAATACTTACTCAAAACAATTGTTTTAGAAACATATATGTTGCTTCTATATTGCTTGAAGAATTAATGATAAAGGAAAGTAATGGGCTAGATTCTTAAGCTTCAACAAAATTCTTTGCATAGGAACATTTAAATAAAATAACATCTAAAACCTACAGCTGAAAGGGAAAACTATTTTGATTTTTAATGATGAGGATAATCATGGGGGGTTAAGTATAGCATAGCATCTTAAATGAATCACTACCTATTCCAAGGTTCATAGAGTCAAAAATAGATGTAAATGCAAAAGAACTATTATGTAATCAATCTTAGTTTACTATAAAGATAAAATAATGCCTTACATTAAAATACCTCACTAGCTTCAGAGTTAACCATGCTTAGTTATCCCTGTAAACTAATACTACATTCAATATCCTCTTATAGATATTATTTTACTACTTGAGTAAATGCCACAAGAAGAATATACAAACACAAGAAATACTGTGATGATGAACAAATTGATCATTAATCAAATTTATTTTCATAAATGTAATAATGTGTACATGAGTAGGAGATAGTATGCTCTGAAACTCAATAATAACTTAAAAAGTAAACTATTAATGAATTACAAAATAGCTTTGCAATTACATCAATAATTTTAAACTCAAAATGAAGACTAGAAAAAGACAGCTAATATTTATTGTTACTAAATTATGTTCACACCTAATTTAGCAAGGGCTAAACATTAGTTGTTTAGAGGGGGTACAATTTTTTTTGGCTTATGTAGGATCATCTAGTCAATGCCTGATGTCTTGAAGGAAGATGAGTGCAAAATCACTTATCAAAATCATGTAAGAGCTCAAGTTGAGTTGTTACATCATCCTGGTAAGGGAAATCATTTACACTCAAGAAAACAAACATTCAAAGAATAAAGAGAATTGATGGATTTCATGTTTTAGTTGCTGATTATTCATTATGTTTCAGTGCAAGTAAAAGAGGTATTTATAAACTGTCAAATTATACATCATGTTTTATACATATGTTTCAAAGAAAGATCAGTTATTTTATGCCATGTATTTGATTCAAAAAGTGAAATATACATAAGCCATTACATAGAATGAGATAGCGGATTGTATTCAAAAGAATGTATAAAAGTGTCCCACACAAGCCATGGGAGTAACTGAAGTGCAACATAAAAGTAAATTTTACTTTTGAAGAACAAGAAATGCATATGATAAGAAGAGGGCCCTGTCATTTCCTGTGAATGATGAATCCCAAGGTGGTAGAGTTGATTTTCATCTCCCTCCACTTGTCGAGCTCTAGAGTACCTACAAAAAAGTTTTGTTAGAAGCTCTAGGTTCCTAAACTTTTCATACACATAATCAGGTCAACAAAAAAGTACCATCCACTTTTATGTAGCAGCAATAATTAGTAATTAGATATTAGCATAAGAGAAGTCAGAATCAAGGATACAAGAGCCATATTAGAAAGAGATAAATCCATGCAGGTGACTCCACATCATGAATCAAGGGTATATTTTATATCTAACATGTGTGTTTCTTGTGTAGGTACAACTAAATATTTATTGCAGATTTTATTTAAGCATGTGGAGAAAATGTGGCTCTGACAAGAATAGAGCTCAACATGCTTCCTTCTTTATTCATCTAAGAAGGATATCAGATTAAGGACAATTATGCCATATAAAGAAGTACAACTATATCATAAAGTGGGTAGCATTTAAGAATAGGTACTTTTCTACCTTTTGTTATGAATGAAGTGCAAAATTGCTATTTGGACACATGAAGAACCCTACATCTGTATTAAGAAAGAAGTCAAAAGCACATGGAATAGTCATGAAGACTCAAATGCATCAAAAGGAACAGTCATAGAATTGCAAGGTACAAGTAGAAAGAAAACATGCTAAAGATATAGTATGCTTTAGATCAAAAGAAGATATCATTCATCTATGCCAAGAGGTACAGCCACATGGGTGGAACAACAATGACAAGTTCAAAGCGTATGGAGCAACTTTGTGTGAGGACATGTGCTATCATAAAGAAACAAATACTATCTTCTAACTCAATCTACAATATACATGCATGATATATAGATGGAATAGCAAAGGAGTATTTACAAAAGTTAGACTTTATGATTTCTTGTTCCGTTTTGTCTTCATGAAATGTATAAATGCATACAGAGCCACAAGATGGAATATACAAAAGTACAAAAGATGAGTCAGATCATGGAGCAATTAAGGGCTTATATTTATTTTGTTCATTGAAGATAGGATTGGAGATGAAAAGGCATATTTTCTTGTTCACATACAACTGAACCAAAGTCAATGTAAGTATGATTACATATAGTCAAGAAAATGAAAATAAGAACAATTTGTAGTTCCAGAACTTATTCATTTTTTACATTTATCATAAAGTATGATCACCTACAAGTGTAGTCAAAAGGTTGGAGTAGCAGAGATGTTTTTCTCTTTTGTTTGCCCATAGAAGATGCAGAGGATAGCATATGATGCCTAGATAGAAAAAAAATAAAGAATAAAAGACCACTATCTTTTTAAAGCAAATTGTCACCAAAAAGCCTATCACATTATCAGAATGAAGTTTTAAGACTAACACATCACATCTTGCAGAGATTAAAAAAAACAAGAAAATGATAAAAGACTAGTTTCTTTTTGCCTCTCTTTTCTTGCTATAGACAATGCCTTTTTTGTGAAGGAGATAAGAGAAATGGAGATTGCTATTCAAAAACCTTACTAGGGTTTCCACACAAAAAGTAAAGCTTCTTCATTTTTTTCTTAAGCTCACACTATTTTCATGTTATAGCCAAAGAGAAAAAGATGACACAGTGTAACAGAGAAAAGAAAAAAGTGGAGTCATTATTCACGAAGTCTATGAGGGTTTTGCATAATAAGTAAAAATTTTTACCATTTTTTAAACAGATATATGTTTTCTTGTCAATAATCAATAGTCATGGTGAATAATAGGGGATTCAAAGCATTCAAAGAAGAAATGCCAGTTATGTTCTTTTTTAAGGAGTTCTTAGAAAACCCTCATAATCATAGATGCCATGGAGGCTGACATGAGGGAAAAAGAATACACAGAGATAAAAGAGTATAATGAAAAAATAGTGCAACAAACCCTCACAGCCTTCTTTCTAGCATGAGAGTCAAAGAAAGGTAAAAAGTGCAGAAAAGATGGAGCATATATAGAATAACAAAAACTAGAGTAAAAATGACTTCAAGGATCAACATATATTACATTTTTCCCATTTTGCTTGTAGAGAAATAAAAGATATAGAGAAGAGAAACTCATATGAAGCAGTATGGCATCAAGAATAGAAGAAGATAGTAGTTAAAACCTCCTGAATGCCTCTGAAATAGTAGAAGAAAAACCCTTGCATGGCGGCGCTTGGAGATGCAGAGGAGAAATCAAAAGTGAGAAATGAAAAAGTTTAGGGTTACAAACCTTCTTTTATTGACTAAGGGATCATGTCTTTTTGACATTTTTAAAAAAAATCATTGTTATCCATAATGCCTTTTGTGGTCAAGTCTTGAAACCTAGTATGCATGAGGGAGCCCAAAAGGGCCATTATTATATTTCTTTTGATTTTCACAAGTCAATCAAAATCAAATGATGCGAAGGTAAGGTAACAATGTAAGGTTTCTTAATCTCCACATCATAAGGTCTTCTCAAAAGTAAAGGTAATAATACAAGGGATATGATGGAGTGGGAGTTATAAGGTGTTTTGTTAAACATGCAAAGATAATGATGCAAAGATAAATAATGCATGGTGATGCACATGGCGATCCATAATGGTTTTTTACAAAATAGAGGCAATAGTGTATGATGTATTTTTACATGGAAGAGATCTTGATTATGCATGGGAGACATAAGGGAGTAAAATAAGGATTTTTTTGATCTTTTTTGCATGCACAGATATTTGTTTATTTTTTATGCTTAACGTAATTCTGCAAATTGAAAGGGAGATATAAGGAGTTATTTATTTTAGAAAACCTTTTTAAGACAAATATCTCCAATTTTGCAAGACTTTGCAACTTATAAAACAAATGTATACAAATAATAAAGTAATATAATTATAAATTACTTTATTATTTTGTCACAAAGTTGTAAAGTCAAAAATAGAACAAATTTTAACACATAGTAAAGTAAATCATCTTGATTACTTTATTCATTTCTCATATTGTTTTCTCATCCCAAAATCATGCAAAATTGGAGGATGAAGTTAACTGAGGCTTTTTGAATCTTTTGCATGATTTTGGGTCAAAATTGGAGGAGTTTGGTCCACCACTTGGTCAAACTAAGTTTGAGAGGCAGTTTGGAGCTATTTTAGCTCAAATTGGACCAGTTATAGCCCTTCTTTTTAGGGATTTTTATGCTTGCTCATGGATCAGTTTTGGGGAGATTATTTTTAGAGGCAGTTGATTGCAGTTGACCTTTCTAGGTCTTTTTGAGAGCAGATTATATATTGAGAGAAAAACTTATGTTTTCTTAGTTCTTGCCTTTTTTCTCTCTTATAGATTAAAGAGAGAAAGAGTGTAACTCAATTTTACTGATTAATATATTACAACAGGTTACAGGTTTTATTCTTTGTCATATTTATGCAAGTGTTCTTTTATTTTTCAGTAGAATCAGTGTCTAGTTTCTCATTTGTGTTGTCTTTATAAATGATTTGATGAGATTTTATTGTTTTTAATATCAGAACCTTTAAAATCATTGTCTCATTTGTACTTGCATGTATTGAATAATAGAAAAAATCATAAGTCTTAGGTTGTGCAATCGAAGTAGTTTTTCTTTCATGCTGTGAGAACCCAATTTTCCTCCAAAAAAATAGTTATTCAAGCCTTCTTTAGAATCAATTTTGTGAACATATTGCCCAGGTGTTTTATGTGGATAGATTTTTCTAAAATTTATTATGAATTAGAGTTGTTGTTTTCACTCAAATTAGGTGCATCACCACACTTTTAAGTTATAGTTTTAGTGCTTTTAGTAGGTATTTTTCAACCCTTTTCCTACAAATTTATTAACCCATTTGAAAATTATAAGGGAACCAACCCATAATCTGGAGGTTCAAGCTCACCATAGGTCACCCACACCCTGAGTTTGATCCCATCTTGTACAAGATTGCTGAGCTTCACAACTTTGTATAATGGGTACAATCCTGCATGATAACATTTATTTCAAAAAAAAAGCTAACTATGTACAACTCCTCTATGATTAGATTGATCCCACACTTTAGACTGATTTTGGAAGACATGACCATGAACCAATGCCTAACAATTAAGCCTTGAATTCCCTTTTATAAAATAAGGGAGCAGACAAACTACAGGATTAAAGACAAAAGAAGTTACAATTTGTTATAACTAGAAGATAATGCTGCAACAAGATGTCAGTGTAACCATCTCTCAATTGTAGAGAGAGATACCCTTGTAACAAAAATACCCACACATGCTAAGGTACATGCTTTTGAACTGTATGCTCTCTCACCTTGGCAGGGGATTTTTAGGCTGTGATGTTAATGTTAGGGTTAGCCAGAAGAAGATGTAATGTACCCAACTGAAATATTTCAATTTAAAATCAGATCTTGAAATGAATTAATTACTTTCACTGAAACCATCCAACAATTTCACCAAGACTAGCAAGCTAGTCTTACATAGAAATAACACCCAAAAGCATGAAACTTCTCCAAAATAGTTTCGCATTGAATTTCTAATGTGATAACATGTAATCAGGTCTGAGACACTGATTTACAACAGCAACAAGCAATATGAGTTTATACAACAATTTTTATGCAAAACTGACAAAACTAAGAACAACGAATAACACCCAAAATCACTGCAAACTCCATAAACTGAATTTATTTAAAATTTCTGTTGTAAACACCTGATAATAGGTCTGATACATCTGATAAATATAACACCAAACTTCTGCAACAATTAAAATAAAACCCACAACAAACTACTCACACTATGCTAAAATATACACTGGGAAAGTCACTAAACACTGCCAAAATCACCACAACACCTCCCAAATGTGCAAGGAATGATCTCTGGAACTTGGAATAGATGTAAAATAGAAAATATATAGCAACACACATGAAACACAAAAGCAGCACCAAACAACACCTCTAGAAGCACCAAAACTGCAACAGAACAACCTGCAAACACAATACTGTAAAACTGTCGAAACTGTACAATTCTTTGAAGCCCAATGCAATCCTTGTATGGAATTACTCTCTATAACCAAAGGGTTTTCATCCTCTAATCACTTTAGACTAATGGGTTTTCATCCACAAGCCTCCAACTCCAATGGGTTTTCGTCCACTGAAGAAAATCCAAGCACAAGTGCTCAAACAAGAAAATTATGTTGTAAAAATGATCCAGAAGTTCCCGCAAAAGAAGATATTTGCATATTTATAATGGATCCAAATCCAAACATCCCTCTCTTGTAAATTAAACTAAAATAGTTTAATTTTTAACAAATTCCCTCCAAAGATGCTCACCAAAATAGCCCATGCAAGATTCTTCTCTAAAATAGAAAATAGCTCCCACTATGACAACCTGTCATAGATGCTGTCATAGAATCTTGTCATAACTATCATAAAATTTCTATCTTGGGAGTTATAATTACACCTCATTAAATCCCATTCCCCCACTTGTGCAATTAAATAAAAATATTTAATATTTAATTGCTCCCAAAAATAATAAATCCTTAATTTGTGGGATTACAATTAAAATATTAAATAAAATATTTTCCCTTTTGATTTACATTAGCCCATGGGAAAGTAGGAATGGACTAATAATTCCACTAATTTATTTTTACTATAAAGGGGACATGACAAATCTCCCCTCCTCAAAATTGCTTGTCCTCAAGCAATTAAAACCATGATGCTTCCAAATTATGTTATACTGCATAGAAAGCCTTGATCCTGTACCTGTGAGATGTTGCAATTCTTGCCATAGAACATTGTGAAAAATTGAAAACTCAGATTCATTTCTACCAATTCCAAGAATCAAACAATAATATCTATGCAATCTGAGCTCTTGGATATATAAGTATTTGATGCATTCTTTCTCATACTCCAACTGATCCACATATTCCCACAAAGATTTAGTAAACTTGCCAAATGCACTTAGCATGGGATAAGACAAACTTGAAACTCATACAACTTCTCCCAATGATATAAATCTGATTTTTATAGTGTATTGACTATTATAATAGTCCATGCATCTTCCATAACAGTAAATAAATAGTTTTGAAACAATTACCTCTTTTACCTTCGGAAAGTGAAGATACACCTTGCTGAAAACAACACTAATTGTTCCATACTTTGCCTCAATTTGAAGGATGGTAAATACAACACCAGGATCTTCTCTAGAACAACAATAGCATAGTTGAGGAACAACAATATTCTTCATATAATAGCAGTAAATAATCCACCAAACTTTGGATCTCAAATCTGCAAACAAAGGCTCATTCTGATGGAAGACTATGCACTCTCTGAGTCCATCCAATAGCACAAATTCATCACCCAAAGGTAATTTCAAAATGAAAGTATAAAATAAGTTTATTGCATCCTCTACTATATTAGGTGACTTACTGATGTGCTTGATACTTTCCACCTTAAAAAACTTACAAGACAATCTACCACAACAAGTTAAATAGAGTCTTGGATCTCTAGCTAGGAAAGCACCATCATTGGGCAACTTGTACCTGATATTTCTGATACATTTGGTGATGTTATGGGTCTGATTTTTTCTACTATTAGGACTATTATAGCATCCATTACATCCTCTACCACATCCATTACATCTTTTGCAAAAATATCTTCCATTCACCCCTTCAGTGCTGAGATACATATCAAGTAAATGAATAACATTAGACCCATTCATCACATTATCTTGTGAGTAGTCATTTTCAACCTCTTGAGTTGGTCTATTGGATCCAAAATATATTAATAGGGTGATCATATAGCAGAAACATTTATTCCATGGCACTTTGAGCTCCATAAAGAAAATCAGCAACTTATTTTGTTTGAAGATGTATTCCCTAGAACCATTCATTGGCATATACTTGAATTTCTTCACAAACCCATTTAAAGTGTTAGAGACAAATGCATCATCAACAAAATATAACATGAGGGAAAAACTTTGACCTTCATGGATGGTAAGGAGATACCAAGAAGAAAACATCCTAAAAAGATTATCTACCCACATCACTTGAAATACCCCTCTTTGTGGCCCCAAACTCCCATAGTACCAAACCTAATAGAATCTCCATTCAATGTAATCCATCACATGGCTATCATGAGCATACTGAAATTTGAATATTTTCAAAGAAATACTAGTTTTAAACATCTTATCACACCTTGCAAGTCTTTCCTCTGAAACTTTGAACTTCATGTTATCAAGTTTCTTGATTTCCAATCTTTGTAATGAAAACCAAATAATTCTCTTTCCTATAGCACCACAAACTATAGTAAATCCATGTGAGAAATATAAAATATTAGCTTCATGTAGAGAACTAGTTACCTTTTCAATCCCTTCCAATGCTTCTTGTCTTGCATCCTCTTGTATGCCATGAACACTAGTGACTTGGCCCAAGTATGTGACATCATTCTTCCTCAAATTTTTCTTATGCAAATTAGTTTCCAACTCTATGACATGTTGGAATGTTCTATCTAATGGTGATCTTGGGAGCAATTGAATAACATAAAGTAGATTGTGTTTCTTACCATAACTCAAGATTGCTCCATTACCATAGTCATATCGGAAGTGACATCCTATGGCTCCTTGCATTTGACTCTTAGGCTGCAACCATAGAACCATGTGATCCTTCACATTATTTTTCTTATGCTCATGTATGATCAAATTGATATTTCCTGCATAGGTTTCTAATTTAAAATTTTTGGCAAGCTGAAATTTGACATCTATATCTGGAAAGATGTTCATTTCATGTGCATATAATTTAATAGGGTCATCTTGGAACTCCTCATCATAAACACATAGTGCAGCAAGTGTTAAGCACAAATACTTAATGCAACCCATAGAAAACTCTAAAACATACTGGAATCTTCTAACATAAATAGAAAACCCATTTCCTACAGCTGTCAACTTCATGTTCTCAATTTGAATGAAGCCACACCTTTGCATTAATGAAGCCCAATCACCTTCCCATGAAACATCATATCCTTCCACAAAAGGATGTGAGAGATCTGAAATGAAAAATATAAGATAAGAGTTGGGTACCTTCATTGGCTCATCAAAAACTTCTTGAATTCCATTCTCCTTCATGTTTACAGTTTCATTGATATGACCCAAACATGATAACTTTGCAACCTTCTTGATGCTAGTAACAATGAGGCGATCTTTTTGAATCTTATCCTTCTTGTAAACTCCTCCATACACCCAATGGTAGAAAACCTGTATGAAGCTTGGTCCTGAATGTACTATGCCATGCTTAGTAATAAAATTGACAACATCAAATTGACACCTTTTTTCCTTACCACATTGCCATGATAAGCATCTCAATTTGCCTATCTCCATTTGACCATTACCCAAAATATTTTCTTCAAGTGTGGTACTTGGATTGCACAAGTGATCCATAAAATGTGAACATTGATCCTTCATAATGTGATTGGAAAGTACAACAAACCCTATATGGATCCTCATAAACTTCCTTTCATTCTAAATAGATGAGATGGGGAACTCAATAGTGCCTCTAACTACTTTAATCCTCAAGAGATTACCTGGATCCCATATGAAAACACAATTTTGGACTTGTCTCAAAGAGTCCTCATGCTCTATACTACAAGTTGTATCCCTAATTCTATTACCTTTTTCAGCATGCTTTCCATGATGACAAGAATTTTGTAGTGACATAGAAGGAGACAAATTTGAAATATTTTCATACCTTGGGCTGCAAATAAGATGTCCGTCCTTATTTCTTAAAAGAGAGTTCATTTAGATAGCCTCAACAACTCCATTTTTGTGATTCAAAACCCTTGAATTAGGACTATCCAAAATATTCTTCTCAAATGCATACCCATCTACAATGCTACTATGCAAATCAAAAAATGGCTCACCATTTGGATGTTCCGAAGATAGTGCATGAATTGGTGCATGTCCATCCATCTTGGGCTCTTCACAACTAACAATAGATGACTTTTCCTCCTCAACTTCATCAATATTTTCCTGATATTTACAATCATTAGAAGTAAAATAAACATCTTCTATTTCCAAACAATTTTTACCTTCAAATTTTATGCTGGATTTCTCCAAGTTTTTCTTCATTTCAATTTCTTGCAAATCTGATTTTTCTTTATGCTTCACCTTCACCATTTCTTCCTTGACCTTTTCTGGTTCTGATGTATCGATCACCTCTTCTAGTTTTTCTTCAACACTTGCTAGTTTTTTCTTCAGAAATATTTTTTTATTTCTGGATCCTTCATCAATGCTAATAGATTCTTCTGAGATTTTTGAAATTCTTGCATCATTTCCATCATGGATTCCTGAAATGTCTTCATCTTTATGTATAAAAATTAGATTTATACCCTACAGGATGGCAAGATCTTAGCTCTAATACCACTGTAATGTACCCAACTAAAATATTTCAATTTAAAATCAGATCTTGAAATGAATTAATTACTTTCACCGAAAACACCCAACAATTTCACCAAGACTAGCAAGCTAGTCTTACACAGAAATAACACCCAAAAGCATGAAACTTCTCCAAAATAGTTTTGCATTGAATTTCTGATGTGATAACATATAATCAGGTCTGAGACACTAATTTACAACAGCAACAAGCAATATGAGTTTATACAACAATTTTTATGCAAAACCCACAAAACTAAGAACACCGAATAACACCCAAAATCACTACAAACTCCATAAACTGAATTTATTTGAAATTTCTGTTGTAAACACCTGATAATAGGTCTGATATATCTCATAAACATAACAGCAAACTTCTGCAACAACTGAAATAAAACCCACAACAAACTACTCAAACTATGCTGAAATATACACTAGGAAAGTCACTGAACACTGCCAAAATCACCACAACACCTCCCAAATGTGCAAGGAGTGATCTCTGGAACCTAGAATAGATGTAAAATAGAAAATATATAGAAACACACATGAAACACAACAGCAGCACCAAACAGCACCTCTAGAAGCACCAAAACTGCAACAGAACAACTTGCAAACACAATACTGTAAAACTGCCGAAACTGCACAATTCTTTGAAGCCCAATGCAATCCCTGTATGGAATTCCTCTCTATAACCAAAGATTTTTCATCCTCTAATCACTTGAGACTAATGGGTTTTCGTCCACAAGCCTCCAACTCCAATGAGTTTTCGTCCACTGAAGAAAATCCAAGCACAAGTGCTCAAACAAGAAAATTATGTTGTAAAAATGATCTAGAAGTTCCCGCAAAAGAAGATACTTGTATATTTATAATGTATCCAAATCCAAACATCCCTCTCTTGTAAATTAAATTAAAATAGTTTAATTTTTAACAAATTCCCTCCAAAGATGCTCACCAAAATAGCCCATGCAAGATTCTTCTCTAAAATAGAAAATAACTCCCACTATGACAACCTGTCATAGATGCTGTCATAGAATCTTGTCATAACTGTCATAAAATTTCTATCTTGGGAGTTATAATTACACCTCATTAAATCCCATTCCCCCACTTGTGCAATTAAATAAAAATATTTAATATTTAATAGCTCCCGAAAATAATAAATCCTTAATTTGTGGGATTACAATTAAAATATTAAATAAAATATTTTCCCTTTTGATTTACATTAGCCCATGGGAAAGTAGGAATGGACTAATAATTCCACTAATTTATTTTTACTATAAAGGGGACATGACAAATCTCCCCTCCTCAAAATTACTTGTCCTCAAGCAATTAAAACCATGATGCTTCCATATTATGTTATACTGCATAGAAAGCCTTGATCCTGTACCTGTGAGATGTTGCAATTCTTGCCATAGAACATTGTGAAAAATTGAAAACTTAGATTCATTTCTACCAATTCCAAGAATCAAACAATAATATCTATGCAATCTGAGCTCTTGGATATGTAAGTATTTGATGCATTCTTTCTCATACTCCAACTGATCCACATATTTCCACAAAGATTTAGTAAAGTTGCCAAATGCACTTAGCATGGGATAAGACAAACTTGAAACTCATACAACTTCTCCCAATGATATAAATCTAGTTTTTATAGTGTATGGGACTATTATAATAGTCCATGCATCTTCCATAACATCAAATAAATAGTTTTGAAAAAATTACCTCTTTTACCTTAGGAAAGTGAAGATACACCTTGATGAAAACAACACTAATTGTTCCATACTTTGCCTCAATTTGAAGGATGGTAAATACAACACTAGGATCTGCTCTAGAACAACAATGGCATAGTTGAGGAACAACAATATTCTTCATATAATAGCAGTAAATAATCCACCAAACTTTGGATCTCAAATATGCAAACAAAGGCTCATTCTGATGGAAGACCATGCACTCTCTGAGTCCATCCAATAGCACAAATTGATCACCCAAGGGTAATTTCAAAATCAAAGTATAAAATATGTTTATTGCATCCTCTACTATATTAGGTGACTTACTGATGTGGTTGATACTTTCCACCTTGAAAAACTTACAAGACAATCTACCACAACAAGTTAAATAGAGTCTTGGATCTCTAGCTAGGAAAGCACCATCATTGGGCAACTTGTACCTGAGATTTATGATACATTTGGTGATGTTATGGGTCTGATTTTTTCTACTATTAGGACTATTATAACATCCATTACATCCTCTACCACATCCATTACATCTTTTGCAAAAATATCTTCCATTCACCCCTTAAGTGCTGAGATACATATCAAGGAAATGAATAACATTGGACCCATTCATTACCTCATCTTGGGAGTAGTCATTTTCAACCTCTTGAGTTGGTCTATTGGATCTAAAATATAGTAATAGGGTGATCATATAGCAGAAACATTTATTCCATGGCACTTTGAGCTCCACAAAGAAAATCAGCAACTTATTTTGTTTGAAGATGTATTCCCTAGAACCATTCATTGGCATATACTTGAATTTCTTCACAAACCCATTTAAAGTGTTAGAGACAAATGCATCATCAACAAAATATAACATGAGGGAAAAACTTTGACCTTCATGGATGGTAAGGAGATACCAAGAAGAAAACATCCTAAAAAGGTTATCTACCCACATCACTTGAAATACCCCTCTTTGTGGCCCCAAACTCCCATAGTACCAAACCCAATAGAATCTCCATTCAATGTAATCCATCACATGGCTATCATGAGCATACTGAAATTTAAATATTTTTAAAGAAATACTGGTTTTAAACATCTTATCACACCTTGCAAGTCTTTCCTCTGAAACTTTGAACTTCATGTTATCAAGTTTCTTGATTTCCAATGTTTGTAATGAAAACCAAATAATTCTCTTTCCTATAGCACCACAAACTATAGTAAATCCATGTGAGAAATATAAAATATTAGCTTCATGTAGAGAACTAGTTACCTTTTCAATCCCTTCCAATGCTTCTTGTCTTGCATCCTCTTGTATGCCATGAGCACTAGTGGCTTGGCCCAAGTATGTGGCATCATTCTTCCTCAAATTTTTCTTATGCAAATTAGTTTCCAACTCTATGACATGTTGGAATATTCTATCTAATGGTGATCTTGGGAGCAATTGAATAACATAAAGTAGGTTGTGTTTCTTACCATAACTCAAGATTGCTCCATTACCATAGTCATATCGGAAGTGACATCCTATGGCTCCTTGCATTTGACTCTTAGGCTGCAACCATAGAACCATGTGATCCTTCACATTATTTTTCTCATGCTCATGTATGATCAAATTGATATTTCCTGCATAGGTTTCTAATTTAAAATTTTTGGCAAGCTGAAATTTGACATCTATATCTAGAAAGATGTTCATTTCATGTGCATATTCTTTAATAGGGTCATCTTGGAACTCCTCATCATAAACACATAGTGCAGCAAATGTTAAGCACAAATACTCAATGCAACCCATAGAAAACTCTAAAACATATTGGAATCTTCTAACAGAAATAGAAAACCCATTTCCTACAGCTGTCAACTTCATGTTCTCAATTTGAATGAAGCCACACCTTTGCATTAATGAAACCCAATCACCTTCCCATGAAACTGATGCAGAGGCATCCACACTATATCATTCGCATATAGCATGAATGTCTGCAGACCAACCTCATCATCATCATATTCCCTAAAACTACCAACATCATCATATTTCGGCTTTACTCTGTCAGCATCATGTTTCCGAAAACCAACAGCATCATCATATTGCGGACACTCGCAATCATCCTCCTGCCGACTACTATTCACCTCCTCCGCTTTCCTCCTAACATCATCATCATGATGTTTAGCGGGCGCAAACATCCTCCGGTTGCACTGTTCATCAGGCTCCGAACTCTAACGTCTTCTTCATGATATTCAATATCACCTTCGTCAGTAGGATATCCAAATATCCAGTTGTTCAAATATCCTGATGACGATCACCTTCAACAACTTGCCTTCGACGCTCCACTACCCGATGATACAAGCAACAGCATCATGATATAAATTATCCGGTTCTCTTCGAAACCTCCTGATGATGATGTTAACACAACTTCCTGCTACGGACTTCCGCCGATACCTTAGCACCTTACGACAGCAGGATGAACTCGCACAAGGGGATATCTCAATATCCTGATGACGATAACGTCATATCCTGATGACGATGACGTCACCCAATATCCTGATGACCTTCTCAATACTTAGTCAAAAATCCGAACTTTCTCTCCCGCATCTACTCGCGATATGCGGATGTTTGGCACTCCCAATATGATGATCCTGATGCCGATACGCTCCTCGGCTCCTCCTGCTGATGATCACCCTGACGAACTCGCACTTCATGCACTCGAAAACATCATGCTCTCCTTCACTTATCCGGATGATGATGCCTAACCCGACTGCAGGATATTTGTAGAAATATCCTGATGATGTTGTTTTCGCGAACTTCTTCACTTAGCGAAATCTCCCTTCGCCGATCCTCCAGGGATGACCCGGTCCCGTCTCAGGGTGATCTTCCAACTCAAACTTCTCAACTTGACCTAGCACATGAGGATGCTAGGGTCTTCAACATCTCTTGACCGCGATCCTGCACACCTGCATGCAAACAGAAAACAACCTACAATCTAACCTACTGTACATTGCCATTCCACCGATCAGATGAGTCAACCGGTGGAATGGATCAGTATATCCATGAAAACCTCTCAAACCAGCAATCGATCAAGCAATGGAATGCAACAGAGGATGAACACAAACAGGAATACTTTATTCGATTTCAAAAGATGCAACTACAATATGATGTTCCTCTCGCTCTGTCTCACTCTCGCAAAGTCTGATCGATGATTTACAATCAACCGATCCCATGCTTATAAAGATTTCCCTATGAGTACTACTGACCCGACTCCAAGCGGCTGGGAACTCTCCAGGCGGCTGGGAGATCCCACCGAACATACATCATGACAGCTGTTATAACTAACTATCTAAAAATAGCAAAAGCCCGGTCAGCATGATCTTATCATGATCAGCGTGACATTATTACATGCAATTGGTCTAACAGACCTTCTTGGAAACACAAACAAGACCTAAACTACTAACTGCCTCATCCAGACCAGCTGTCAGGTAGGTGCTCCTGCACCATACTCCCCAACAGAAAAGAACTCATGTCCCATGAGTTTAGCATGTGGAAGTCCTCCACCGTTACACTTTGCCTTGTCAGTCGTCTGACCTGCTCCAGCTTTATCTGCTGCTGTCTCTTGGCTGCTCCAAGACTTCTAAACTGTAACTTGCTTTCTGGCAAGTAAATCATCATGCCTGTTGATGTAGGCCTTCTTCTCACATACCCTGTGTTTGTCAGGTTGCCTAACCAGAACCTCTGGCTGAACTACCTCTTGAACTTCTGAAGTGTTCAAGTCTATCTTCCTTTCAACTCTTATAGGACAAACAATAGTCCCAACTATGACAACATCCTTGTCATTCTTCTGAACTGGTGGCTGTTTGCACCCCTGTTTCTGAACCTGCTGCTGACCTCTGTCAGTCACAACTAAAACTTTCTTCAGCTTGTTGTCTATAACAACTCCTTTCTCTGCAGTGTCCTGAACTGCCTTCATGCCTGCTCCTCTAGGCATCTGCACATCCTCCTTCTTTCCCATTAAAATGATTTGAGCTGCCTTCTGTACTGCAGCTTGTGCCTGCAATGGCATCAACTTGATAATCTTCCCATCCTTCTTGATGGTGTAGGTATTAGCATACCCATCATACAGTACCCTTCTGTCAAATTGCCATGGTCTACCTAGCAGTAGGTGACAACATTCCATAGGCAATATATCACACAAAATTCTATCATGATATGGTCCAATCTGGAAATCCACATATGCCTGTTCAGAGACAAAAAGTGATTGCCTATCACTCACCCAAGATGCCTTGTAAGGGTGTGGATGTGGAATCCTTTCCAGCTTCAGTTTATCCACCATTTCCTGAGATACCATGTTGTCTGTTGAACCAGTATCAATGACAACTTTACATACCTTACCTTTGCTCTTGCATGTGGTTTTGAAGAGAGCTCTCCTTTGCATCAGATCCTTTGATGCCTGCAAACTAATTCTCCTTAACATCAGTGATTCTCCACTCTCTGGATATCCAACATTATCAGGTTCTCTGTTTGAACTCTGTGCACTTTCTTCTTTCTCTTCTTGCACAAGTTGTACTCTCTTGTCACTTGTTCTATCATTTCTGGATGATGAACCTTTGTTTTCTGGACATTTGAAAGATGGATGACCAAACTCTCCACAGGTGTAACACTTTCCTGAAAACGTAGTAGAACCTCTACCACCTCCAAATCTTCCTCTATTACCTTTCCATCCACCTCTGAAATCAGACTGTCCCTGTCCTTTACCAGTGTCTTCTTGACCCTCATTGGTTTGCTTTTGTGCAGGGGCTGCTCCTCTTCCCCTATTGTTTCCTCTTCCTCTCATGGACTTATCATGTCCTCTATTCAGCTTTTCTTCAATCCTGATTGCCATTTGATAACAATCCTCCACATTCTTAGGGTTAGCTAACACTAACTCATCCTGTATGTTAAACCTCAAACCAGCCAAGTACCTAGCCACCTTTTCTACCTCATTCTCATGATGACCAGATCTCATACTCAACAGATAAAATTCCTCAGTATATGATTTCACATCCCTGTCTTTCTGCTTTAAAAATTGCAGCTTCTTAAACATCTGGATTTCATAATCCCTTGGCAAGAATTTCCCCTTGATCCTTGCTACCATCTTATCCCATGAAGTGATCTTAGACTTCCCTTGTTTCCTTCTCTCAGATTGTACATAATCCCACCATACCAAAGCATGACCTCCTAACTTGGTCTTTGCAATTTTTACCTTCTGATCCTCAGCAACATCTTCACATTCAAAGTGATTATCCAGTGCAGCAATCCAATCCAACAACTCATCTTCATTCAAGCTTCCAGTATATTTGGAAACATCAACCTTTACCTTAGGTTTTTCACTCTGCACTGCCATTAACAGTTTTGCCAACCTCTGGTCTTCAGCATCCAGATCTTCAGCTACCTCTTCATACTCTTCAACAGTATCTGCATCTTCTTCAGACTCACTGTCTTCCACTTCCCTCTTTTTGTTCTTTTCCAGGGCTGTCAGCCTGGCTTGAAGTGCTTCAGCAAGCTCCTTCATCTTCCTCATCTCTCTAGCATGTTTCTCCTTCATCTCCTGCAATTCCCTTGCAGTACCACTACCTTTAGGAGGCATTTTGTCAACCTCTCAATCAACACACAACACAATCAACTCTATCTCTACCTCTGCCCTTTCGGTGACAGAATCAACACACAACAGCCCAGACCTTTTGCTGAGCTCTGATACCACTATGATGCAGAGGCATCCACACTATATCATTCGCATATAGCATGAATGTCTGCAGACCAACCTCATCATCATCATATTCCCTAAAACTACCAACATCATCATATTTCGGCTTTACTCTGTCAGCATCATGTTTCTGAAAACCAACAGCATCATCATATTGCGGACACTCGCAATCATCCTCCTGCCGACTACTATTCACCTCCTCCGCTTTCCTCCTAACATCATCATCATGATGTTCAGCAGGCGCAAACATCCTCCGGTTGCACTGTTCATCAGGCTCCGAACTCTAACGTCTTCTTCATGATATTCAATATCACCTTCGTCAGCAGGATATCCAAATATCCGGTTGTTCAAATATCCTGATGACGATCACCTTCAACAACTTGCCTTCGACGCTCCACTGCCCGATGATACAAGCAACAGCATCATGATATAAATTATCCGGTTCTCTTCGAAACCTCCTGATGATGATGTTAACACAACTTCCTGCTACGGACTTCCGCCGATACCTTAGCACCTTACGACAGCAGGATGAACTCGCACAAGGGGATATCTCAATATCCTGATGACGATAACGTCATATCCTGATGACGATGACGTCACCCAATATCCTGATGACCTTCTCAATACTTAGTCAAAAATCTGAACTTTCTCTCCCGCATCTACTCGCGATATGCGGATGTTTGGCACTCCCAATATGATGATCCTGATGCCGATACGCTCCTCGGCTCCTCCTGCTGATGATCACCCCGACGAACTCGCACTTCATGCACTCGAAAACATCATGCTCTCCTTCACTTATCCGGATGATGATGCCTAACCCGACTGCAGGATATTTGCAGAAATATCCTGATGATGCTGTTTTCGTGAACTTCTTCACTTAGCGAAATCTCCCTTCGCCGATCCTCCAGGGATGACCCGGTCCCGTCTCAGGGTGATCTTCCAACTCAAACTTCTCAACTTGACCTAGCACATGAGGATGCTAGGGTCTTCAACATCTCTTGACCGCGATCCTGCACACCTGCATGCAAACAGAAAACAACCTACAATCTAACCTACTGTACATTGCCATTCCACCGATCAGATGAGTCAACCGGTGGAATGGATCAGTATATCCATGAAAACCTCTCAAACCAGCAATTGATCAAGCAATGGAATGCAACAGAGGATGAACACAAACATGAATACTTTATTCGATTTCAAAAGATGCAACTACAATATGATGTTCCTCTCGCTCTGTCTCACTCTCGCAAAGTCTGATCGATGATTTACAATCAACCGATCCCATGCTTATAAAGATTTCCCTATGAGTACTACTGACCCGACTCCAAGCGGCTGGGAACTCTCCAGGCGGCTGGGAGATCCCACCGAACATACATCATGACAGCTGTTATAACTAACTATCTAAAAATAGCAAAAGCCCGGTCAGCATGATCTTATCATGATCAGCGTGACATTATTACATGCAATTGGTCTAACAGACCTTCTTGGAAACACAAACAAGACCTAAACTACTAACTGCCTCATCCAGACCAGCTGTCAGGTAGGTGCTCCTGCACCAGAAACATCATATCCTTCCACAAAAGGATGTGAGAGATCTGAAATGAAAAAAATAAGATAAGAGTTGGGTACCTTCATTGGCTCATCAAATACTTCTTGAATTCCATTCTCCTTCATGTTTGCAGTTTCGTTGATATGACCCAAACATGATAACTTTGCAACCTTCTTGATGCTAGTAACAATGAGGCCATCTTTTTGAATCTTATCCTTCTTGTAAACTCCTCCATACACCCAATGGTAGAAAACCTATATGAAGCTTGGTCCTGAATGTACTATGCCATGCTTAGTAATAAAATTGACAACATCAAATTGACACCTTTTTTCCTTACCACATTGCCATGATAAGCATCTCAATTTGCCTATCTCCATTTGACCATTACCCAAAATATTTTCTTCAAGTGTGGTACTTGGATTGCACAAGTGATCCATAAAATGTGAACATTGATCCTTCATAATGTGATTGGAAAGTACAACAAACCCTATATGGATCCTCATAAACTTCCTTTCATTCCAAATAGATGAGATGGGGAACTCAATAGTGCCTCTAACTACTTTAATCCTCAAGAGATTACCTGGATCCCATATGAAAGCACAATTTTGGACTTGTCTCAAAGAGTCCTCATGCCCTATACTGCAAGTTGTATCCCTCATTCTATTACCCTTTTTAGCATGCTTTCCATGATGAGAAGAATTTTGTAGTGACATAGAAGGAGACAAATTTGAAATATTTTCATACCTTGGGGTGCAAATAAGATGTTCGTCCTCATTTCTTAAAAGAGAGTTCATTTAGATAGCCTCAACAACTCCATTTTTTTGATTCAAAACCCTTGAATTAGGACTATCCAAAATATTCTTCTCAAATGCATACCCATCTACAATGCTACTATGCAAATAAAAAAATGGCTCACCATTTTAATGTTCAGAAGATAGTGCATGAATTGGTGCATGTCCATCCATCTTGGGCTCTTCACAACTAACAATAGATGACTTTTCCTCCTCAACTTCATCAATATTTTCCTGATATTTACAATCATTAGAAGTAAAATAAACATCTTCTATTTCCAAACAATTTTTACCTTCAAATTTTATGGTGGATTTCTCCAAGTTTTTCTTCATTTCAATTTCTTACAAATCTGATTTTTCTTTATGCTCCACCTTCACCATTTCTTCCTTGACCTTTTCTGGTTCTGATGTATCGATCACCTCTTCTAGTTTTTCTTCAACACTTGCTGGTTTTTTCTTCAGAAATATTTTCTTTATTTCTGGATCCTTCATCAATGCTAATAGATTCTTCTGAGATTTTTGAAATTCTTGCATCATTTCCATCATGGATTCCTGAAATGTCTTCATCTTTCTGTATAAAAATTAGCTTTATACCCTACAGGATGGTAAGATCTTAGCTCTAATACCACTGTAATGTACCCAACTGAAATATTTCAATTTAAAATCAGATCTTGAAATGAATTAATTACTTTCACCGAAAACACCCAACAATTTCACCAAGACTAGCAAGCTAGTCTTACACAGAAATAACACCCAAAAGCATGAAACTTCTCCAAAATAGTTGTGCATTGAATTTCTGATGTGATAACATGTAATCAAGTCTGAGACACTAATTTATAACAACAACAAGCAATATGAGTTTATACAACAATTTTTATGCAAAACCCACAAAACTAAGAACACCGAATAACACCCAAAATCACTGCAAACTCCATAAACTGAATTTATTTGAAATTTCTGTTGTAAACACCTGATAATAGGTCTGATATATCTCATAAACATAACAGCAAACTTCTGCAACAACTGAAATGAAACCCACAACAAACTACTCAAACTATGCTGAAATATACACTAGGAAAGTCATTGAACACTGCCAAAATCACCACAACACCTCCCAAATGTGCAAGGAATGATCTATGGAACCTGGAATAGATGTAAAATAGAAAGTATATAGCAACACACATGAAACACAACAGCAGCACCAAACAGCACCTATAGAAGCACCAAAACCGCAACAGAACAACCTGCAAACACAATACTGTAAAACTGCCGAAACTGCACAATTATTTGAAGCCCAATGCAATCCCTGTATGGAATTACTCTCTATAACAAAAGGGTTTTTGTCCTGTAATCACTTGATATTGATGGGTTTTTGTCCACAAGTCTCCAACTCCAATGGGTTTTCGTCCACTGAAGAAAATCCAAGCACAAGTGCTCAAACAAGAAAATTATGTTGTAAAAATGATCCAGAAGTTCCCGCAAAAGAAGATACTTGCATATTTATAATGGATCTAAATCTAAACATCCCTCTCTTGTAAATTAAATTAAAATAGTTTAATTTTTAACAAATTCCCTCCAAAGATGCTCACCAAAATAGCCCATGCAAGATTCTTCTCTAAAATAGAAAATAACTCCCACTATGACAAACTGTCATAGATGCTGTCATAGAATCTTGTCATAACTGTCATAAAATTTCTATCTTGGGAGTTATAATTACACCTCATAAAATCCATTCCCCCACTTGTGTAATTAAATAAAAATATTTAATATTTAATTGCTCCCGAAAATAATAAATCCTTAATTTGTGGGATTACAATTAAAATATTAAATAAAATATTTTCCCTTTTGATTTACATTAGCCCATGGGAAAGTAGGAATGGACTAATAATTCCACAAATTTATTTTTACTATAAAGGGGACATGACAAATCTCCCCTCCTCAAAATTGCTTGTCCTCAAGCAATTAAAACCATGATGCTTCCAAATTATGTTATACTGCATAGAAAGCCTTGATCCTGTACCTGTGAGATGTTGCAATTCTTGCCATAGAACATTGTGAAAAATTGAAAACTCAGATTCATTTCTACCAATTCCAAGAATCAAACAATAATATCTATGCAATCTGAGCTCTTGGATATGTAAGTATTTGATGCATTCTTTCTCATACTCCAACTGATCCACATATTCCCACAAAGATTTAGTAAACTTGCCAAATGCACTTAGCATGGGATAAGACAAATTTGAAACTCATACAACTTCTCCCAATGATATAAATCTAATTTTTATAGTGTATGGGACTATTATAATAGTCCATGCATCTTCCATAACAGAAAATAAATAGTTTTGAAACAATTACCTCTTTTACCTTTAGAAAGTGAAGATACACTTTGCTGAAAACAACACTAATTGTTCCATACTTTGCCTCAATTTGAAGGATGGTAAATACAACACCAGGATCTGCTCTAGAACGACAATGGCATAGTTGAGGAACAACAATATTCTTCATATAATAGCAGTAAATAATCCACCAAACTTTGGATCTCAAATCTGCAAACAAAGGCTCATTCTGATGGAAGACGATGCACTCTCTGAGTCCATCCAATAGCACAAATTGATCACCCAAAGGTAATTTCAAAATGAAAGTATAAAATAAGTTTATTGCATCCTCTACTATATTAGGTGACTTACTGATGTGGTTGATACTTTCCACCTTGAAAAACTTACAAGACAATCTACCACAACAAGTTAAATAGAGTCTTGGATCTCTAGCTAGGAAAGCACCATCATTGGGCAACTTGTACCTGAGATTTCTGATACATTTGCTGATGTTATGGGTTTGATTTTTTCTACTATCAGGTCTATTATAACATCCATTACATCCTCTACCACATCCATTACATCTCTTGCAAAAATATCTTCCATTCACCCCTTCAGTGCTGAGATACATATCAAGGAAATGAATAACATTAGACCCATTCATTACCTCATCTTGTGAGTAGTCATTTTCAACCTCTTGAGTTGGTCTATTGGATCCAAAATATAGTAATAGGGTGATCATATAGCAGAAACATTTATTCCATGGCACTTTGAGCTCCACAAAGAAAATCAGCAACTTATTTTGTTTGAAGATGTATTCCCTAGAACCATTCATTGGCATATACTTGAATTTCTTCACAAACCCATTTAAAGTGTTAGAGACAAATGCATCATCAACAAAATATAACATGAGGGAAAAACTTTGACCTTCATGGATGGTAAGGAGATACCAAGAAGAAAACATCCTAAAAAGATTATCTACCCACATCACTTGAAATACCCCTCTTTGTGGCCCCAAACTCCCATAGTACCAAACCCAATAGAATCTCCATTCAATGTAAGCCATCACATGGCTATCATGAGCATACTGAAATTTGAATATTTTCAAAGAAATACTGGTTTTAAACATCTTATCACACCTTGTAAGTATTTCCTCAGAAACTTTGAACTTCATGTTATCAAGTTTCTTGATTTCCAATCTTTGTAATGAAAACCAAATAATTCTCTTTCCTATAGCACCACAAACTATAGTAAATCCATGTGAGAAATATAAAATATTAGCTTCATGTAGAGAACTAGTTACCTTTTCAATCCCTTCTAATCCTTCTTGTCTTGCATCGTCTTGTATGCCATGAACACTAGTGACTTGGCCCAAGTATGTGACATCATTCTTCCTCAAATTTTTCTTATGCAAATTAGTTTCCAACTCTATGACATGTTGGAATGTTCTATCTAATGGTGATCTTGGGAGCAATTGAATAACATAAAGTAGATTGTGTTTCTTACCATAACTCAAGATTGCTCCATTACCATAGTCATATCGGAAGTGACATCCTATGGCTCCTTGCATTTGACTCTTAGGCTCCAACCATAGAACCATGTGATCCTTCACATTATTTTTCTCATGCTCATGTATGATCAAATTGATATTTCCTGCATAGGTTTCTAATTTAAAATTTTTGGCAAGCTGAAATTTGACATCTATATCTAGAAAGATGTCCATTTCATGTGCATATTCTTTAATAGGGTCATCTTGGAACTCCTCATCATAAACACATAGTGCAGCAAGTGTTAAGCACAAATACTCAATGCAACCCATAGAAAACTCTAAAACATACTATAATCTTCTAACATAAATAGAAAACCCATTTCCTACAGCTGTCAACTTCATGTTCTCAATTTGAATGAAGCCACACCTTTGCATTAATGAAGCCCAATCACCTTCCCATGAAACATCATATCCTTCCACAAAAGGATGTGAGAGATTTGAAATGAAAAAAATAAGATAAGAGTTGGGTACCTTCATTGGCTCATCAAATACTTCTTCAATTCCATTCTCCTTCATGTTTGCAGTTTCGTTGATATGACCCAAACATGATAACTTTGCAACCTTCTTGATGCTAGTAATAATGAGGCCATCTTTTTGAATCTTATCCTTCTTGTAATCTCCTCCATACACCCAATGGTAGAAAACCTGTATGAAGCTTGGTCCTGAATGTACTATGCCATGCTTAGTAATAAAATTGACAACATCAAATTGACACCTTTTTTCCTTACCACATTGCCATGATAAGCATCTCAATTTGCCTATCTCCATTTGACCATTACCCAAAATATTTTCTTCAAGTGTGGTACTTGGATTGCACAAGTGATCCATAAAATGTGAACATTGATCCTTCATAATGTGATTGGAAAGTACAACAAACCCTATATGGATCCTCATAAACTTCCTTTCATTCCAAATAGATGAGATGGGGAACTCAATAGTGCCTCTAACTACTTTAATCCTCAAGAGATTACCTGGATCCCATATGAAAACACAATTTTGGACTTGTCTCAAAGAGTCCTCATGCCCTATACTGCAAGTTGTATCCCTCATTCTATTACCTTTTTTAGCATGCTTTCCATGATGAGAAGAATTTTGTAGTGACATAGAAGGAGACAAATTTGAAATATTTTCATACCTTGGGCTGCAAATAAGATGTTTGTCCTCATTTCTTAAAAGAGAGTTCATTTAGATAGCCTCAACAACTCCATTTTTGTGATTCAAAACCCTTGAATTAGGACTATCCAAAATATTCTTCTCAAATGCATACCCATCTACAATGCTACTATGCAAATCAAAAAATGGCTCACCATTTGGATGTTCAGAAGATAGTGCATGAATTGGTGCATGTCCATCCATCTTGGGCTCTTCAAAACTAACAATAAATGACTTTTCCTCCTCAACTTCATCAATATTTTCCTGATATTTACAATCATTAGAAGTAAAATAAACATCTTCTATTTCCAAACAATTTTTACCTTCAAATTTTATGGTAGATTTCTCCAAGTTTTTCTTCATTTCAATTTCTTGCAAATCTAATTTTTCTTTATGCTCCACCTTCACCATTTCTTCCTTGACCTTTTCTAGTTTTTATGTATCGATCACCTCTTCTAGTTTTTCTTCAACACTTGCTGTTTTTTTCTTCAGAAATATTTTCTTTATTTCTAGATCCTTCAGATCAATGCTAATAGATTCTTCTGAGATTTTTGAAATTCTTGCATCATTTCCATCATGGATTCCTGAAATGTCTTCATCTTTCTGTATAAAAATTAGCTTTATACCCTACAGGATGGCAAGATCTTAGCTCTGATACCACTGTAATGTACCCAACTAAAATATTTCAATTTAAAATCAGATCATGAAACGAATTAATTACTTTTACCAAAAACATCCAACAATTTCACCAAGACTAGCAAGCTAGTCTTACACAGAAATAACACCCAAAAGCATGAAACTTCTCCAAAATAGTTTTGAATTGAATTTATGATGTGATAACATGTAATCAGGTCTGAGACACTGATTTACAACAGCAACAAGCAATATGAGTTTATACAACAATTTTTATGCAAAACCCACAAAACTAAGAACACCGAATAACACCCAAAATCACTGCAAACTCCATAAACTAAATTTATTTAAAATTTCTGTTGTAAACACCTAATAATAAGTTTGATACATTTGATAAATATAACAAAAAACTTATGCAACAATTAAAATAAAACCCACAACAAACTACTCACACTATGCTAAAATATACACTGGAAAAGTCACTAAACACTGCCAAAATCACCGCAACACCTCCCAAATGTGCAAGGAATGATCTCTAGAACCTGGAATAGATGTAAAATAGAAAATATACAGCAACGCACATGAGACACAAAAGCAGCACCAAACAACACCTCTAGAAGCACCAAAACTGCAACAGAACAACCTGCAAACACAATACTCTAAAACTACTGAAACTGTACAATTCTTTGAAGCCCAATGCAATCCTTGTATGGAATTACTCTCTGTAACTAAAGGGTTTTCATCCTATAATCACTTTAGACTGATGGGTTTTCATCCACAAGCCTCCAACTCCAATGGGTTTTCGTCCACTGAAGAAAATCCAAGCACAAGTGCTCAAACAAGAAAATTATGTTGTAAAAATGATCTAGAAGTTCCCGCAAAAGAAGATTCTTACATATTGATAATGGATCCAAATCCAAACATCCCTCTCTTGTAAATTAAATTAAAATAGTTTAATTTTTAACAAATTCCCTCCAAAGATGCTCACCAAAATAGCCCATGCAAGATTCTTCTCTAAAATAGAAATTAACTCCCACTATGACAACCTGTCATAGATGCTGTCATAGAATCTTGTCATAACTGTCATAAAATTTCTATCTTGGGAGTTATAATTACACCTCATTAAATCCCATTTCCCCACTTGTGCAATTAAATAAAAATATTTAATATTTAATTGCTCCCGAAAATAATAAATCCTTAATTTGCGGGATTACAATTAAAATATTAAATAAAATATTTTCCCTTTTGATTTACATTATCCCATGGGAATGTAGGAATGGACTAATAATTCCACTAATTTATTTTTACTATAAAGGGGACATGACAAATCTCCGCTCCTCAAAATTGCTTGTCCTCAAGCAATTAAAACCATGATGCTTCCGAATTATGTTATACTGCATAGAAAGCCTTGATCCTGTACCTGTGAGATGTTGCAATTCTTGCCATAGAACATTGTGAAAAATTGAAAACTCAGATTCATTTCTACCAATTCCAAGAATCAAAAAATAATATCTATGCAATCTGAGCTCTTGGATATGTAAGTATTTGATGCATTCTTTCTCATACTCCAACTGATCCACATATTCCCACAAAGATTTAGTAAACTTGCCAAATGCACTAGCATGGGATAAGAAAAACTTGAAACTCATACAACTTCTCCCAATGATATAAATCTAATTTTTATAGTGTATGGGACTATTATAATATTCCATGCATCTTCCATAACAGAAAATAAATAGTTATGAAACAATTACCTCTTTTACCTTTGGAAAGTGAAGATACACCTTGCTGAAAACAACACTAATTGTTCCATACTTTGTCTCAATTTGAAGGATGGTAAATACAACACCAGGATCTGCTCTAGAATGACAATGGCATAGTTGAGGAACAACAATATTCTTCATATAATAGTAGTAAATAATCCACCAAACTTTGGATCTCAAATCTGCAAACAAAGGCTCATTCTAATGGAAGACTATGCACTCTCTGATCCATCCAATAGCAGAAATTGATCACCCAAAGGTAATTTCAAAATGAAAGTATAAAATAAGTTTATTACATCCTCTACTATATTAGGTGACTTACTGATGTGTTTGATACTTTCCACCTTGAAAAACTTATAAGACAATCTACCACAACAAGTTAAATAGAGTCTTGGATCTCTAGCTAGGAAAGCACCATCATTGGGCAACTTGTACCTGAGATTTCTGGTACATTTGGTGATGTTATGGGTCTGATTTTTTCTACTATTAGGACTATTATAGCATCCATTACATCCTCTACCACATCCATTACATCTTTTGCAAAAATATCTTCCATTCACCCCTTCAGTGCTGAGATACATATCAAGGAAATGAATAACATTAGACCCATTCATTACCTCATCTTGTGAGTAGTCATTTTCAACCTCTTGATTTGGTCTATTTTATCCAAAATATAGTAATAGGGTGATCATATAGCAGAAACATTTATTCCATGGCACTTTGAGCTCCACAAAGAAAATCAGCAACTTATTTTGTTTGAAGA
The DNA here is from genome assembly GCA_027924645.1 of Cunninghamia lanceolata. NCBI lineage: Eukaryota > Viridiplantae > Streptophyta > Pinopsida > Cupressales > Cupressaceae > Cunninghamia > Cunninghamia lanceolata. The sequence goes on from BSBN01000078.1 coordinate 1,257,229, forward strand.
TGTATTCCCTAGAACCATTCATTGGCATATACTTGAATTTCTTCACAAACCCATTTAAAGTGTTAGAGACAAATGCATCATCAAAAAAATATAACATGAGGGAAAAACTTTGACCTTCATGGATGGTAAGGAGATACCAAGAAGAAAACATCCTAAAAAGATTATCTACCCACATCACTTGAAATACCCCTCTTTGTGGCCCCAAACTCCCATAGTACCAAACCCAATAGAATCTCCATTCAATGTAATCCATCACATGGCTATCATGAGCATATTGAAATTTGAATATTTTCAAAGAAATACTAGTTTTAAACATCTTATCACACCTTGCAAGTCTTTCCTCTGAAACTTTGAACTTCATGTTATCAAGTTTCTTGATTTCCAATCTTTGTAATGAAAACCAAATAATTCTCTTTCCTATAGCACCACAAACTATAGTAAATCCATGTGAGAAATATAAAATATTAGCTTCATGTAGAGAACTAGTTACCTTTTCAATCCCTTCCAATGCTTCTTGTCTTGCATCCTCTTGTATGCCATGAACACTAGTGACTTGGCCCAAGTATGTGACATCATTCTTCCTCACTTTTTTCTTATGCAAATTAGTTTCCAACTCTATGACATGTTGGAATATTCTATGTAATGGTGATCTTGGGAGCAATTGAATAACATAAAGTAGATTGTGTTTCTTACCATAACTCAAGATTGCTCCATTACCATAGTTATATCGGAAGTGACATCCTATGGCTCCTTGCATTTGACTCTTAGGCTGCAACCATAGAACCATGTGATCCTTCACATTATTTGTCTCATGCTCATGTATGATCAAGTTGATATTTCCTGCATAGGTTTCTAATTTAAAATTTTTAGCAAGCTGAAATTTTACATCTATATCTGGAAAGATGTCCATTTCATGTGCATATTCTTTAATAGGGTCATCTTGGAACTCCTCATTATAAACGCATAGTGCAGCAAGTGTTAAGCACAAATACTCAATGCAACCCATAGAAAACTCTAAAACATACTAGAATCTTCTAACATAAATAGAAAACCCATTTCCTACAGCTGTCAACTTCATGTTCTCAATTTGAATGAAGCCACACCTTTGCATTAATGAAGCCCAATCACCTTACCATGAAACATCATATCCTTCCACAAAAGGATGTGAGAGATCTGAAATGAAAAAAATAAGATAAGAGCTGGGTACCTTCATTGGCTCATCAAATACTTCTTGAATTCCATTCTCCTTCATGTTTGCAGTTTCGTTGATATGACCCAAACATGATAACTTTGCAACCTTCTTGATGCTAGTAACAATGAGGCCATCTTTTTGAATCATATCCTTCTTGTAAACTCCTCCATACACCCAATGGTAGAAAACCTGTATGAAGCTTGGTCCTGAAAGTACTATGCCATGCTTAGTAATAAAATTGACAACATCAAATTGACACCTTCTTTCCTTACCACATTGCCATGATAAGCATCTCAATTTGCCTATCTCCATTTGACCATTACCAAAAATATTTTCTTCAAGTGTGGTACTTGGATTGCACAAGTGATCCATAAAATGTGAACATTGATCCTTCATAATGTGATTAGAAAGTACAACAAACCCTATATGGATCCTCATAAACTCCCTTTCATTCCAAATAGATGAGATGGGGAACTGAATAGTGCCTCTAACTACTTTAATCCTCAAGAGATTACCTGGATCCCATATGAAAACACAATTTTGGACTTGTCTCAAAGAGTCCTCATGCCCTATACTGCAAGTTGTATCCCTCATTCTATCACCTTTTTTAGCATGCTTTCCATTATGACAAGAATTTTGTAGTGACATAGGAGACAAATTTGAAATATTTTCATACCTTGGGCTGCAAATAAGATGTTCATCCTCATTTCTTAAAAGAGAGTTCATTTAGATAGCCTCAACAACTCCATTTTTGTGATTCAAAACCCTTGAATTAGGACTATCCAAAATATTCTTTTCAAATGCATACCCATCTACAATGCTACTATGCAAATCAAAAAATGGCTCACCATTTGGATGTTCAGAAGATAGTGCATGAATTGGTGCATGTCCATCCATCTTGGGCTCTTCACAACTAACAATAGATGACTTTTCCTCCTCAACTTCATCAATTTTCCTAATATTTACAATCATTAGAAGTAAAATAAACATCTTCTATTTCCAAACAATTTTTACCTTCAAATTTTATGGTGGATTTCTCCAAGTTTTTCTTCATTTCAATTTCTTGCAAATCTAATTTTTCTTTATGCTCCACCTTCACCATTTCTTCCTTGACCTTTTTTGGTTCTGATGTATCGATCACCTCTTCTAGTTTTTCTTCAACACTTGCTGGTTTTTTCTTCAAAAATATTTTCTTTATTTTTGGATCTTTCATCAATTCTAATAGATTCTTCTGAGATTTTTGAAATTCTTGCATCATTTCCATCATGGATTCATGAAATGTCTTCATCTTTTTGTATAAAAATTAGCTTTATACCCTACAGGATGGCAAGATCTTAGCTTTGATACCACTATAATGTACCCAACTGAAATATTTCAATTTAAAATCAGATCTTGAAATGAATTAATTACTTTCACCGAAAACATCCAACAATTTCACCAAGACTAGCAAGCTAGTCTTACACAGAAATAACACCCAAAAGCATGAAACTTCTTCAAAATAGTTTTGCATTGAACTTCTGATGTGATAACATGTAATCAGGTCTAAGACACTGATTTACAACAGCAACAAGCAATATGAGTTTATACAACAATTTTTATGCAAAACCCACAAAACTAAGAACACCGAATAACACCCAAAATCACTGCAAACTCCATAAACTGAACTTATTTGAAATTTCTGTTGTAAACACCTGATAATAGGTCTGATACATCTAATAAACATAACAGCAAACTTCTGTAACAACTAAAATAAAACCCACAACAAACTACTCAAACTATGCTGAAATATACACTAGGAAAGTCACTGAACACTGCCAAAATCACCACAACACCTCCCAAATGTGCAAGGAATGATCTCTGGAACCTAGAATAGATGTAAAATAGAAAATATATAGCAACACACATGAAACACAACAGCAGCACCAAAAAACACCTCTAGAAGCACCAAAACTGTAATAGAACAACCTACAAACACAATACTGCAAAACTGCCGAAACTGCACAATTCTTTGAAGCCTAATGCAATCCCTGTATGGAATTATTCTCTATAACCAAAGGGTTTTCATCCTCTAATCACTTGAGACTGATGGGTTTTCATCCATAAGCCTCCAACTCCAATGGGTTTTCGTCCACTGAAGAAAATCCAAGCACAAGTGCTCAAACAAGAAAATTATGTTGTAAAAATGATCCAGAAGTTCCCGCAAAAGAAGATACTTGCATATTTATAATGGATCCAAATCCAAACATCCCTCTCTTGTAAATTAAATTAAAATAGTTTAATTTTTAACAAACTTCCTCCAAAGATGCTCACCAAAATAGCCCATGCAAGATTCTTCTCTAAAATAGAAAATAACTCCCACTATGACAACCTGTCATAGATGCTGTCATAGAATCTTGTCATAACTGTCATAAAATTTCTATCTTGGGAGTTATAATTACACCTCATAAAATCCATTCCCCCACTTGTGCAATTAAATAAAAGTATTTAATATTTAATTGCTCTCGAAAATAATAAATCCTTAATTTGCGGGATTACAATTAAAATATTAAATAAAATATTTTTCCTTTTGATTTACATTAGCCCATTGGAAAGTAGGAATGGACTAATAATTCCACAAATTTATTTTTACTATATAGGGGACATGACAGAATATATCAATTAAATGCAAATAAAGATTAAACAGAGAAATGGAAATACACAGAATTAATAATAGCGAGAGACAAGTTTTAACATGGTTCACTCAAACTCGGGCTACATCCACCAAACAGAGAGTCCAATATTATTATCCACTAAATCAAACTGATTATAATCAGCAATCCCTACAACTTAATATAGTTGTAAAATGCTACAATACAATATATCAAAACCCTAACCCTTAGCCGCTTTTATCAATCTTTTTATTGGTTACAAAAATAGGGTTTTCTTATGTCGGTCAATGAAAAAATAACTCCCAGTGCCTTTATAAAATAATAAAAAATTGTGTGAGGTTTCAGGTGCACTACCCCTAGACCTCGCAAGGGGCACTGCCCCTTGACTCCGTAGGAATTTGGGGGGAAACTGCACTGATAAAAGTGGGGTAAATGTAACCTCTGAGTCTGATTAGGCTCCATATAACAACAATCTCCCACTTGGAGATTGATTAGACTCCACACCATATCATCTCCCACTTGGAGACTGATCATAACACCACTGACCTTGTAGCTCCCACTGGAAATAAGTACCCTGGACTCTGTTGTTCTATGTTTGTTGTTTTCAGTCGAGAAGACCAACTGAAGTTGAAGAGGAGCTTAGCTTCTCCCTTGTCACTACCTTTGTAAACATATCTGCTAGATTATCATTTGTATGTATCTTTTCCAACTGTAATTGTCCATCATCCAACACTGACCGAATGAAGTGATACCTCAACTATATGTGTTTGGTCTTTGAATGCAAGGTAGAATTCTTTGCAAGATGTATGGCACTCTGGCTGTCTGTATACAAATAATAATTAACCTGTTGTTTGCCCAATTATGCCATGAAAGATTGCAGCCATATCATCTCCTTGCTTGCCTCTATTGCAGCTACATATTCTGCCTCTGTGGTGGATAAAGCAACCACCTTTTGCAACCTAGAAATCCAACTCACCACTGCTCCACCTATAGTAAAGACATAACCTGTAGTACTCCGCCTGGTATCAATATCTCCTGTCAAAGCTGAGTCTACATAACCTGCTAAATTAGCATTAGAGCCCCCAAAACATAAATGTTTATTAGATGTACCTCTCAAATATCTGAAAATCCATTTTACTGCATTCCAATGCTCCAATCTGGGATGACTCATATACCTGCTGATGACTCCTACAGCATGTGCAATAGCCGGTCTCATGCATACCATGGCATACATTAAACTTCCTACAGCTGAAGCATATGGTACCTTGGACATTTTCTCTTCCTCTTCTTGTGTCTTAGGACACATCTCCTTAGTCAATTTCAAATGACTAGGCAAAGGTGTGCTGATAGCTTTTGCATTCTCTATTTGGAATCTTTGCAACACCTTTTCAACATAAGGAGCCTGAGATAGAGTCAATTTTCTGTTCTTCCTATCTCTACAAATTTTCATACCAAGGATTTGTTTTGTTGCCTCCAAATCCTTCATATCAAATGACTGTGCTAACTGCTGTTTTAACTCTCTTATGTGATTCATGTTAGACCCAGCTACAAGCATGTCATCAACATATAAACATAAAATAATGTAGCTGTCATTATCCAACCTCTTAAAATAAACACAATGGTCAGAATTACACTTGCTATAGCCTTACTCAGCCATAAAACTATCAAATTTCAAATACCATTGCTAAGGTGCTTGTTTCAAGCCATACAAACTCTTCTTCAATCTACACACCTATTTCTGCTTACCTTTGACCTCAAATCTATGGGGTTGTTCCATGTATATCTTCTCCTCCAAATTACCATGGATAAAGGTAGTTTTCACATCTAGCTATTCCAAAAGTAAATCTTCAATAGCCACAATACTTAAAATAGCACAAATAGAAGTCATCTTGACAACCAGAGAAAATATCTCATCAAAATCAATGCCCTTTTTCTGTGCAAATCCTTTTACAACTAACCTAGCCTTAAATCTTTTCTTACCTCCATCTTCCTCTTTCAGCTGATAAACCCATTTGTTTGGTAAAGCCTTTTTACCTACAGGTAACTTACATAATTCCCAAGTCTGATTTTTTAGCAAGAAGTCCATTTCTTCTTTTATAGCAAGCTCCCACTGGACCTGTGTATCCACCTGCATAGCTTCATCATACCCTTCAGGTTCACTAGCATCTATTAACAAAATAGAATACAAAGAGGGAGAAAACTGTTTAGGAGGTCTACTTAGCCTTGTTGACCGTCTAACATTCACTGGAGTTTGTGGTATTTTTGGTTACTGTTGCAAAGCATGAGGAACCACTGGAACATCACTATTTAGAGTATCATCCAGCACCGCATAATCTTTTGCTTTCTTCTCATGCTACTGCAACTGATCTTTGTACAACACCTTCTCATTGAATATGACATCCTTGCTTCTCACAATTTTCTAATTTTCAAAATCCCAAAGCCTATAACCAAATTCATCAATGCCATATCCAACAAAGGTACACTTTTTTGATTTTGCATCCACCTTGGTTCTATTTTTAGAATCTACATGTGCAAATGCTTCACATCTAAAAGTTTTGAGAAAAGAATAACTCACCTTCTTACTTGTCCATGCTTCCTCTAGAATACCACAACCCAAAGGAACTGAAGGACCTCTATTAATTAAATATACAGTAGTGTTGACAGCCTCTGCCCACATGTTTAAAGGCAGCCCAGCATGCAATCTCATGGTCCTTGCACGCTCCATTCTTGTCCTATTCATCCATTTAGCCACTCCATTTTCTTGTGGTGTCCATGGAACTATTTTTTGCTTACAAATTCCATTAAAGGAACAATAATCCTCAAATTCTTTGCTGCAATACTCACCACCGTTATCAGATCTGAGACATTTTAATCTTTTACCTATCTCATTCTCAACCAAGCTTCTCCATTTCTTAAATGTTTCAAATACATCAGATTTCTATCTAAGGAAATAAATCCAGACCTTCCTAGTTGCATCATCTATGAATGTAACATAATACCAAGAACCACTGAGAGAAGATACCTGAGCTGGTCCCCATACATCTGTATGCACAAGCTCTAACTTTTTATTTTTCTTTTGCTTCCCATCTCTAAGAAAACTAACTCTCTTTTGTTTTCCATACACACAACTTTCACAGAAATCCATATTAATACATTTTAGACTTGGTAAAACTTTCTTAGAATGAAGTACCTTCATACCTTTTTCACTCATATGCCCAAGTCTGTTATGCCACAGCGTTGTCTCAGACCCTGTAGCAACTGTTTTAGTCTCTTCCTACGAACTTGCAGCAACTGTTCCTGAACCTATTTTTTTTTTCTCTGCAACAGCTAAAGTACAAGGAACAGTATGACCTGTACAAAGATATAAGGTGCCTACTTTCACACCTTTTGCTACTACTAAGGCACCTTTTGAAACCTTCCAATTTTTATCAGTAAATGTAACAATGCAACCTTGTTCAGCTAGCTGTCCTGCTGAAATTAAATTCCTACTAAGCTTTAGAATGTGCCTTACCTCTTGTAGTAGCGAATGATTCCCATTCTGTAACTTAATCTTGATTCTTCCCTTTCCAACAATCTGACAGGATTCGTTATCTCCCAAATAAACCAGCCCAAAATCCCCTTGGACATAATCAAGAAAATAACTTCTATGGGGCATAGCATGAAATGAGGCCCCTAAATCTAAAACCCATGAATCATCAGCATTATCTAGGGAAAGAATCAAAACATCATCTTCAGATTTATTACTTACCACATTTGCTTCCTTATTGCCTTCTTATTTGTCTCCTTTATTTTTCTGAGACTAGCAATCTTTCTTCAGATGACATGGTTTCCCACAGTACCAACAATCCTTCTGTACTCTGATTTGGGATCTTTTGTCCTTTGATTTTCCTCGTGACTTCCCATGACCTCTAGAACATTTTCCTCTCTCCTTTGATCTGCCCCTACTTTCTGCATTCAAAACACTGCCTGATGTGGATCCACCTGAGCTTTTCTTACGAATTTCCTCACTCAGAATAACACCAACAACATTATCAATTTTTAGGGTATTTGAACAAGAAACAGAGTTACTAACTGTCATTACCAAACTATCATAGATTTCAGGCAATGAACATAATATCAAGAGGGCTCTAACTTCTTCATCAAATTTTACATTTACAGAAGTCAATTGACTGACAATCGTATTAAATTTATTTAAATGACCTGTCACAGATCCACCTTCAACCATTTTCAAATTAAACAAACACTTCATGAGAAATACCTTATTTGAGGCTGAGGGTTTTTCATACAATTTAGCCAAAGCTTTCATCAAACCATCTGTTTTCTTCGCTTCTATTATATTGAATGCCATCGATGGTGCTAGGCACAACCGAATATTTCCCAGTGCCTTTCTGTCAAGAAGATTCTAATCCTCATCAGACATTGTTGCCGGTTTCTTGGCTACTCCTTCCAATGGCCTCCATAAATCCTTTTGATAGAGGTAATCCTCCATCTGCATCTTCCATAACTGATAGTTCTGCCCATTGAATTTATCAACCTTCAATTTACCCTCGTCCACCATTGCTCCCACTCAACCGTGAGACTTTCCTACAGACGATAATCGAACACAACCTGCTCTAATACCACTTGTTAGGGTTAGTCGGCAGAAGATATCAATTAAATGCAAATAGAGATTAAATAGAGAAATGGAAATACATAGAATTAATAACAGTGAGAGACAAGTTTTAATGTGGTTCACCCAAACTCGGGCTACATCCACCAAACAGAGAGTCCAATATTATTAACCAATAAATCAAACTGATTACAATTAGTAATCCCTGCAACTCAATACTGCTGCAAAATGCTACAATACAATATATCAAAACCCTAACCCTTAGCCACTTTTATTAAGCTTTTTGTCAGTTACAAAAATAGGGTTTTCTTATGTCAGTCAATGAAAAAATAACTCTCGGTGCCATTATAAAATAATAAAAAACCATGTGAGGTTTTGTGGGCGCTGCCCCTGGACCCCACAAGGGGCACTGCCCCTTGACCCCATCTTGGGGGTGCTACCCCCAATCCCCCGCAAGGGGCGTTGCCCCTTGACCCCGTAGGAATTTGGGGGGAAACCGCATCGATAAACGTGGGGAAAATGTAACCTCCAAGTCTGATTAGGCTCCATATAACAACAATTGATAGGTGGCCATTTGCCAGATGATGTTAGAGCTCAGATACCCATCATGTACCATCTAATTTAAAATAGAGCATTTACTACTCTTTTTATGCCAACCAAGTGCGAAAGAGTGAGAATAGTTGCAAGGAACAATATCAAAAGAAAACCCCATTAACTGGAGTTCTTTGCTTTATGTTCGTTGTCCTTTGTAAGGATGTCATTCCTCTTTCATGATTAAATGGCTACCAACTAGCTCAACTAGACAAAATCGCATCAGGCTAGATATGTCTACACCATTTATCTAGCAAGGGGAGCAACAACAACAACAAAAAGGGAGCTTTCTATCTTCATATGCTACATCCAGAGAGGAAACATTCCCACTACTAGAGTTGATGCTTTGTTAGGAAAAGTTGATGTGGGATTAAGGAGCATAGAGAGAAATATTTTCCCTCTACCTAAGATTTTAATTTGTCAACCCATAGAAATAAGGAACTACTAGAGTCTGGAGATAAAAACTCAGGGTCCTTATCCAGATGAAATGATAGGAAGAAGAAAAGATGATAGAAATTTAAAGAATATTGCTACTACCTTAGAATCTTTGCAATTCCTCCCATTCTATAGAAGAAGAATTCTTTAACTCTTTTAATTCTGTAGGGATAGATTTCTAACCATTAAAATTGAGAGGATAATTCAATAGAATAGGGGAACGAAAAGAACATACAGGAAGAGAGGAAAGCCATACTGTCAACATGATCAAACAATGTAGGAGGTAACATCGGGAAACACCTATTTATAGAAACTTTGGGATATCTTGCACACATCTGCTACATCTTTGGTTTAATAAATTCTAGTCATTTCAATGTATTTCTGCCATAAATGGAACTATTTTTAAGATTACCAAAATGAGCAGAAAGATAGAATTTCATTATTGTGCTTAACTGAAGACATCACTTCTTGCATTGAAGATGCCAGATTAGGTATCTTGATTTCATCATTTCAGCTTTTTCATCCTTCCATAACTCGTCACATAGCAAATGAAAGGTCATTTCTGGTAGAAAGACAGATTTCCAAAGGCTGATCCTACATAAGCCAATCTTTTAGATAGAAAATTCCCTCATAGTTGAGGCAATGGAGACTCTACACATGCTTGAGAAATTAATTTTGCAATGAAGTATTGTTAGACCTAGTACCAACACATCTCTTCATTAGTTTTTTGAATCTGAGCTATTGATCAGGACCTTAGCTAGCTTGAATCAATGGCACCAATTTAGTCCATTACATAGAAGGAGATTGTTCTTGAGCATTTACCAATAATAGCCAGCCACTGGACAAACCTCTTAACCATGATCCTAAGAAGACCCCTCAAATGATACAGTTAGGACATTATCCATGGTTTAGCACTCAAAAGATCTGGTAGAAGATTTGATCTCTGTGGAATGACAAAGAACCATTGGATTAACCACATGCAATGGGATAACTCCAAAAAATCATCATTGGTTTCAGAGATTTTGACACGTCATAGTTTCAACCACCCAAGAATAGTCCCATCCTCTAGAGGCCATGTGTCATGTTTTTTCTTCTCTGTGGCCATTTAGAGGGACCCCTTGGTGAAGCTCGACAAAATGAAGAAAGCCATAGAAAAGATTCCACGTAGCATCAAGGACCCACCACTTTCTTTCTTTGCAATTGAAGATGGTTTCCTTCCAGCTGGCACCCTTTTCGCGGTTCCACTGGCAATTTCTTTGTCAATATTTTAATGCTAGCAGATTGGGGAAAGTGAATAAATAATTTCCACTTGTCCAAAAAGGGTTAGCAGGATCAGACCTTGGCATACATCTTTAAAAACATTCATCTACTAGGGAAAAAGGGGCCATGAGACTATTTGAAATAAAGAATATTAGGCACGGGCCAGAGGTAGTGACTGTATGGAAAGGGGCCAGTTAAACAACATATTTTAGGGCATAAAGAGGCAACTAAAGGATTGAGCAACAGGTAATAGGCAGTCAACATAAAAAATATAACAAAAGTGATTTCCAACATGCTCAACACAAGGGTTTAGGGTTTAAGGGTTTTTATTTAGAATATTTTTTACTATGCAAAAACCCTAGGCCAAAGATCTTCTAACTCGATGACACAAATCTTTGGGCTAAATACTAGAGCCAAAAAAATTTTACAGGGTCCTATCAGAGTCATTAGTCATAAGGAGAGCTTTGTTCCTAGTAGAAACAACTAAGGAACCATTGCAAAGGAAAATTTCGTTCTGGACAAGATGCAAATTAGGAGGTTAATGTTGTAAGGTTATCATTGATAGTGGTAGTACAAATAATTTGGTTTTAAAAGAGAAGGTGATGAAGCTAAATCTAGAGAGGTTGAAATATCTGAAGCCCTACAAGATAGCATGGATTGAAGATGAGCACAAGGTACATGTGAGTGAACAATGTTTGGTGAAATTTCATATAGAATCTTATGTTGATGAGGTATTGTGTGATACTCTGCCAATGCATGTATGTCATGTATTGTTGGGAGGACATGATAGGATTATATAAAGGCAATACATGATGAGAGGAAGAATACTTACACTATAACATCAAATGGGAAGAGACATATCTTGATACCTTTGGAGGAAGAGAGTAAAAGTGAATTATGCGGCAATGCTAGAATCTGTTTAGTGGATGAAAGGAAATTTTTGAATGGACTAAGACATGAGAACATGTGTTTTACATTGATTTTGAAGAAGTGTGATACCCTAAGTGTAGAGACTACCACCACAAAAGAAGAGGAACCACCACCAGAGGAGATAACTGAATTGTTGATAGAATACCAAGATATTGTATTAGAGAATGTACCTAAAAGACTGCTAGCAATCTGGAGTATTAGTCATCATATGGTCCTTATAGCTGGATCTAGTTTCCCAAACAAATAAGCACAAAGGATGACACTAACAAAAAATGCGGAGCTAAGTAGACAAGTACAGGAGTTGTTGAGGAAAGGATTGATCAGAGAAAGTTTAATCCCTTGTGTGGTACCTACAGTACTAGCATTGAAGAAAGATGGAGAATAGAGGATGTGTACAGACTCAAAAGAAATCAATAAGATCACTGTCAAGTATAGACTTCCATTTCCAAGGATGGATGATATCATGAATTATTTGAGTGGAGCAAAATATTTCACAAAGATAGACCTAAAGAATGAATACTGTCAGATCAGGATCATAGAAGGAGATGAGTGGGAGATTGTATTTAAGACAAATGAAGGATTGTATGAGTGGTTAGTCATGCCTTTTGGATTAACTAATGCACCAAGTACTTTCATGAGGTTGATGAATGAAGTTTTCAAGAAATTCTTGGGTAAGTTTGTTACTATCTATTTGGATGATATTTTGATTTTCAATAGAACAAAGGAAGAACATTTGAAACATATTAGACAAGTACTTCAGAGGTTTAGAGAAGAGAAATTGATGATAAACATAGTGAAATGTAATTTCACGAAGACAAAACTAGTATATTTGGGATTTTTCATTTCTGCAGAAGGACTAAAGATGGACCCTGAGAAAGTCAGAGCAATTGTTGAATGGCCAACACATATGAACATTGGATAGGTAAGATCATTTCATGGACTAGCAAGTTTCTACAGAAAGTTCATCAAAAATTTTAGTACTATATGTACACCAATGATAGAGACAATGAGAGGTTATCAGAAGGATTTTAAGTGGACAAGAGTAGCACATAAGAGTTTTGAATTGTTGAAGCAAAAAGTGATAGAGCAACTAGTGTTAGCATTATCAGATTTTGACAAAGTATTTCATGTTGATTATGATGCCAATGAAAATGAAATAGGATCAGTGTTAAGTCAAGAAGGGAGGCCAGTAGCATATTTCAGTGAGAAGTTGAATGATGAAAGGAGAAAATATTCACCTTATGATCATGAGTTCTATGCCATAATTCAAGCTCTATAGAAATGGAGACATTACTTGTTGCCAAAGGAATTTATGTTGTACATTGACCATCAAGATTTGTAGTATTTGAATAGTCAGGGTAAGTTGAATCAAAGACAATTGAGATGGCTAGAGTTCATGCAGAGTTACTCATTTGTATTGAAGCACCATATTGGAAAGTCAAACAAAGTTATAGATGCATTGAGTAGAAGAAGGAACGTGTTGTCAAAGATGAGGGTAGAAGTACTAGGTTTTCCAAGAACACAGAGGGGACATGATTTTATATTTGCAGTAGTGGATGGATTCTCAAAAATGGTGCATTTCATTCCTTGTAAGAAGACAAATGATGTTGTACATATTGCTGACCTATTTTTCAAGGATATTGTGAGATTGCATGGATTACCAAAGAGATTAATTCCAGGTAGGGATACATGATTCATAGGATATTTTGGAGAACATTTTAGAAGAAGATGAAGACAAACCTAAGGTTTAGTTCAACATTTCACCCACAGACAGATAAACAAATAGAAGTGGTAAATAGGAGTTTAGGTAACTTGTTGAGATACTTAGTAGGAGATAAGGTAGGAAATTGGGATATAATTCTACCACACGTAGAATTTGCATACAATAACTCAGTGAACAAAAGTATAGGGAAGACACCATTTGAGATTGTGACTAGAGTACAACCTATAGGAATTGTGGAGCTGAGAGACATTGGTATGGATAACAAGAGAAGTACAAAAGTAGAAGAATTTATAGGATACATGGAGAGAGTACACAATCGGGTCTAGAAGCATTTGGAAGAGATGAATAGAAAGTGTTGGTGTAATTAAATATTTAATTACACTTTATTAAGTTTACTTAGGGCTAATTTTAGTCTTAGTTTATTCCTAAGTCATATTAGGGTTTTTCTCTAACTTGCAAATATAAAGGCAAGCTCTCACATGTAATTCATTAATCCATTTTATTAATTCATCCCATATTGTGCAAATTATGTCTCTTTTCTTTTTTCTCTTGTGAAAGGTAAATCTTAGGTTTTGTAGGTGATCTTGGTGTTATGAGTTAATTATCAACTCCAACATGGTATTAGAGTTGATTTACAAGCCCCTTCTTAGATTTGGACAAAAATTCAAGCAAGAGCCATTTGCTAGGTGTGTTTCTGTGTAAAACAGAGTATTATATTAGATTCAGAGCAGCTGGAAAAGGCAGATTTGTCTTTTGTTTGGCTGAATTTGGTCTCGGGAGGCTAGATCTGTGAAGGTTTCAGCGGATGGTTTTTTTGGGATCCAAAGGAAAGCTATTTTTTGGAGAATTTTAGGCCCAAAAAGACCTCACCATCGTGCTCAGAAGGCCCAAAAACCTTAAGATCAACTGCCAAATCATTGAAATTGGGCTCAGTCTCATCTAGAGCAAATTTTTTTGCCAGTCAAGTCGTACAGCTTGCCCAGCACATAGATCGAGGTGAAATTAAAAAAAAAAATCTTTTATTTTTCCTGCATAATTTTTTTAAAAAAATATGGCAGGTTTTTTATATTAAAAAAAGGTTGTAAAGAAAACATCAAACAAAAAATTTTCACAGGTTTAAACCCTGTGCAGTACCTGTGTAGGGTACCCTAAATCGTACCACCTTGCAGGCTACCCATAGGGCATACCTACAGGGCCCACATTTCCTTGGTGGCTGCACTATTAATGGGGTTTGACCCCTTCTTACTTTTAAAAACAAAGAAAAATTAAATTAAGAAAAAAACATCACTAAAGTTTTTTTTATAGTTTTTTTAAATTAAAAAAAAACTATTATATTACCATCTGTACTTGCATATTTGGTACCCATGCCATTTTTTTTAGCAGACCTCTATTTTAGCAGTTTCTCCAAATCTAGCAGCAGTTCTACCAATTTTAGCAGCAAGGGCCATTTTTTGCCCTAATTTGTGTTTCTGGGGGGTTATTTTTATTTTTGCCATAACTTGGACAAATGGAGTTAGATTTTCACAAACAACTAGGCGTTGGAAATTTGGTTCTGAGCACAATCCATTGGTATAGGTTTTTTTTTTATATTTTGCTACTGGTAAAATTTATTATTGTTTGAATTCCAAATACCATTTTTTACCTCTGATCTCATATCTTTTTTCCACGATCTACAATTTTTGCGATTCTTGCGGAATTGGAAAGATGTTGAGGAGCTCCACACAACCATCCATACACTTTTTCTAGATTCAACTCCAAGTATTCTTTATTTAGTTTGTCAGTTTTATGGCTTCTATTTGATATTCTTGACATTTTGGCACCTGGAGAAGTTCTGTTTGTTTTGTTGTCTTCTGAGCATAATACATTGGTATAGGTATTTTTTCTAGATTTTGCTGCTGGTAAAATTTATTGTTGTTTGAATTCCAAATACCATTTTTTGCCTCTGAGCTCGTATCTTTTTTTCCACAATCTCCAATTTTTGCAATTCTTGTGGAATTGGAAAGATATTGACGAGCTCTACACAGCTATCCATACACTTTTTCCAGATTCAGCCCTAAGTATTCTTTATTTAGTTTATCAGTTTTATGGCTTCTGTTTGATATTCTTGACATTTTTGCACCTGGAGAAGTTCTGTTTGTTTTGTCGGGCTTCATTTATTAGCATTAATATATATTCAGATTGTTAATCTCTGATCTAATTTATATTAGGAGATATCATTGGTTTTGCTATTTACCCTTCTGTGGTTACACTGGGTAAGGATAATTATGAGTCTTGGCAAAAGGGCATCTTGACACATCTCAGGTGGCTTAATCTTTTGCCTAATCTTTATGGACTCATACACGAACTAGATACACCTGGGAGGAAATCTATACAGGGAAATTATATTGATCATATTGTAGGATTGATTGGTTATAGTGTTGATTATAACACTATGTGTTCTATCTCACATAGTGAGTGCCCACGCGCTCTTTGGACTAGCATTTAGGAGATCTATGGAGACCCACATATCTCTCCATTTCCATATGATCCTACTATGGATTGCCAAATACCCCTTGATGATATAGATTGCATACATTTTGATGATGATACAGTTGAGGAGGGTGAGTACAAGATCATGATAGGTCAAACAATGGCAATGGAGAAAAAACTTGCTGGATGGAAAAGTACTAAAATTTAGACTAATATTTTTATTTGGATGGAAATGATGTTAATATTTCTATCTCAAATGGAAAGGGTTTATAGAGGAAGCTATTAAGATTCTAAAACTATAATATATGCCACATAATAATTTTAATAAGTAATTATTATTAATTTTCTACATACGCTATGTTTGATGTCTTGATAGATATACATATTAAAAAAAATTCATAACTTTCAACATATTAATCCTTTTTTAAATCCAAAATATGTGTCACATTCTAGGATTTACTAGGTATACATTAAAATTTAAAATATTTGAGTTTCATATATTTTTGACCAAGTTAGGTTGGCTGGAAAATTAATTTTTTATATTTTAAAAAATTCACAATTAAAAATTCATAAATAATTATTTATTTAATTAAAAAATTCAAAAAAATATGTGTCACATCTACTCATGTGTCCTTTACTTAAATCCAAATTATGGAGGAAAAATATTATGTTTTTCTCATATTTAGGTTCGCTGGAATGACATTTATTTTTTATGTTTTTTCTAAAAAAATTAGTAGTGCTTCATTGAAATATCTAATTTTCACCAAACTATTTTTAAAATTAAAAAAAAAACAATAGTAGCCCGTAAACTACATTCAATTTATTACAACTTTTATTACTACCTTATTTCTAAATTGTGTAGATAATTCATTCAATTTTTGACATGAATTTACTTGAGTCTATTTTTCACATTTACATTGCCATGTAGGGATAGTGTTTGGCCCGTCATGACCCTGCACTCACCCAGGAGCTTGTATATTTGACAGGTCTTGCTAGTTCAGATGAAACAAAGACTTCACTTGCTTCTACTTCTCCTCTTATTGAGATCACATCTTTATTACCTATTGCTACATCAGATTCTTTGCAGCAAGACATTATCAATCTTCCAGCGATAGCTCATTGGGACACATATCTACCAGATATATCATTGTTGTTTGTAGAGTCCCATATTGTAGATTTGGAGGACCACATTGAAGACATTTGTCTTCTATTTGATGACACCTTCGATGGAGTTGCATCACCATCATCTACTTCAGAGATTGTTCTTCATCCTCCTCTTCTTTAGTCATAGTTTGGCAGGGGATTGGAGACATTTGAGCAGTTTTTAGGAGCATCATTGTTATCTTTGGATCATGTGCAGAGTTCAAAGGCATTTATCCTTCTTCTCATATATTCCTATTCAGAATGGGAAGACATTATGCACACATCTGCAGTTCTATTTCTTCCCAAGGGGAGGAATGTTGTTCGATGTTAATGGGTCTTCATCTTTATTCTATGTCAAGCATCTTCCATCACTGTGGGAGTCATCTTGAGGAGCAACTGCATGGTCTCTCTTCTCATCTATATTTTGGGAGGGAGCATTTCCTCACATGGGGTTTCATCCTTCTCACTTTTGGGGGAGTCATTAGACCTTCTCTCTTCTTCCTTTCTTATGGGGGGACACTCATGATTGTACTTTTGTGATGGATTCATTTCTTAGGGGGTCTTAGTATTAGTCCTTCTTCCATCACATGTTCATGTACTTGTTGTATTTTCTCTCTTTTGGAGAGGAGTTTTCCCCCACTAGGTTTTTCTCCTTTCTCTCCACTTTATGATAGATTCTTGTTGTTCATGGGTACCTAATATGGCCTTGTAGTCAAGACCCATTCTTGCATTAGTTGCATGGTTTTCATTTCTCCCTAAGTTACACTTATGGGCAGGTGTTGGTGTAATTAAATGTTTAATTACACTTTATTAAGTTTACTCAGGGCTAATTTTAGTCTTAGGTTATTCTTAAGTTATATTAGAGTTTTTCTCTAAATTGTAAATATAAAAACAAGTTCTCACATGTAATTCATTAATCCATTTCATTAATTCATCTAGTATTGTGCAAATTATGTCTCTTTATTTTTTTCTCTTGTGGAAGGTAAATCTTAGGTTTTGTAGGTGAACATTGTGTTATGAGTTAATTATCAAGTCCAAAGTATAAGGAGCAAGTAGATGAGAAGAGGAGACATAAGGAATTTTTTGTTGGAGATGAAGTCATGGTATATCTCAAAAAGGAAAGATTTCTAGTGGGGACATACAACAAGCTGAAGCTGAGGAAGTTTGGACCATGTAGGATTCTTAGGAAGTTTGATTCAAGAAATGCATATGAAGTGGAGTTATCAGAGACATTTGGTGTATCACATATATTTAATATTGCAGATTTATATCAGTATCATGAGGGAGAATCAAGTGACAGCACTGAAGTTGGATTGAGGGATTAGATACCACTACAACAACCAGAGAAAATAGAGTAGATTTTGGATAGAAGAATTGGACACAACACTAGAGGCAAACAATATAAATAATACATGGTTAAGTGGAAAGGAAGACTGAAGGAAGATTCATCATGGATTTCTTAGGCTGAGGTAGACCACCTTGGTTTTCTTCTAGTCTTAGCAAAGTGAGGGACTCACTTTTCAAACAACCCCAAGTGTTTGATGTAGAAGCATCCTAGGTTGAAGAGAAATCTTGCATGAACCAAAAATATTTGATTTCCTTTCTTTTCTTGCATTTTAGTTAGTTACAGTTTCAACATTTTCTACCTCATTCTACCACATTAGCACTTCACAACTTGTGGAGTAGGACTTAGATTCTACACTATGAAACCTACATCATATTTAGATTTGATGACATTTGTAATTGTTTACAAAGAGTTATCACTACCAGAACATCAACACAATTCATAGAATAGAGGATTTAACATTCAACACAAGCATACAAGGTTTATAGAGCATTCTCGTGAGTTGTGGAGCTAAATGAAACATCACAAAAGACAATTTGGGACCAGATAGACCTTCATTCAAAACCATAACATATTTAATCTATTAGTATGTGGTAACTGATCATGCAACCCCTGATATTTTTTTTCCCTTTCTTTTTGCATGTTCAAGATCGCGTTGGGTGAATATTTTATCATTAACTAACTAATGGCAAAATGATTATATCGCTACAGCTATGATGAGACAGAGTCTCTACTCTCAGCAAGGGGAGGTTCCCTCTATTTTCTTTAACTATTACAAATAACAGTTTACAAAGCTTATTTTACACTAAACACTATTTTTGGGGTGATTCCATTTCATTCTATTCTCTTTTTTTAGAATAGATGTTCTTGCTCTTCAAAATGATAATTTCAACATGATTGATATTTAATAACTTCTGAACTGAGACAAACCATAGAAACACAAAGTCTTCTACTGGTTGACTTATTTCCCACAAATAAACTTGATTGAATTCAAATGTAGCTAAAAATCTCCACTTTCATCCAATATGATATAACTAGATTGGACACAACACTTTACAACACAAAATTATTAAACAATTCTATTCTCACAAATGTAAACAAAAACTCCCATAATAAGAAAATAGCACAAAGTCTATTTAACCAGAACATGAACACTTCTATCAATTTTCAATAAAACTCCATTAGTCCAGAAATGATTCAATATAACATAACACCAATGACATAAGAACACTGATATCATAAAACAATATGGTTCAACTCAAAGTTTGATACTCAAACTGCTAGCTTATATTAATATTTTCTCTAAAATTTGATAAACATAAAAATCTCAAAGTCTTGATATGTTTTTCAATCCGGTAGAGTTTCCTTTCAATAAATAAAAGATGATAATTACAATAGAGGCCCTCTTTATTTATAGGGAGAGGCCTTGAGAAAATTTAGGAAAAACCTAACTACTTTAACTTATTCAAAAATAGGAGTCTTTATTGACTTGGGACTTCCTATTTTTTTACATGTAATTACATCTAAGAAAAGTACATGTAAAAGTGTCCAATACTAAATGGAAAGTACATATGAAACTACAAAAATATACTAAGGCAAAGATCAAATATGTGAACTCCCACTGGTATACTTTTTTTGCTGATCCTTCATACATGGTGATCACTACTTGCATTTCAATAATATCTAGTGTCGTAGTGTTGTTGGAGATTATTGTGGCCTTAGTGATTGTATCTTGGATTCTAGGGGTGACTTTCTCATGATATTTCAACTTGACCTTCAAATTATCTAGGGTTAATTAATAATCCATCAAGTTATCCAATGAATCAATTGAGAAAGCTTTTTCCTCAAACTCAGCCTGCATCATCTTATTGAATTCATGTATCATTTCATGAATTGGAAGGAACTCATGATTATCATCAATCAATTTACATGGGATCTACTCCAACTTGTGCAAGAGACTTGTATCACTGTCATCACCTAGCCCTCAAGCATCTCCTAATTCTTTGATTAATTCATTCAAAATTTTTCTATGGTGGACTAGGCCTTGTTTTGTTGAAACATATGCCTCTCGATTTGCAATAAGGCCAAGTGAAACAAGAGTCTTCATTTCCATGCTTTCCTATTTTTCCAAACTAGAATCTAGATATTTCAATATTCACAGAAAAAGAATCAATCAATTCATCTAATTCTGCTATTACCTTAGCCATTTTTGCTTTCCTTTCTGCTGCTACCTTCAATAGTGAAATACCATGTGTTGACAATTTCTCTAACCATTCCTCTACAACCTTCCCTTTTGCTTGAGTCTTTTTAGCTTTCTTCACCAAAGGATTTTCAACTGTTACAACCATAGGCTCTATAATTTCTAATGTCATCATGATTTTCTATAACACCATGGCCAACTGCTCATCTTTTGATTTGTAGTATTCCTTTTGTTTCTTCTTCTCATCATATTTATCAAGAAGAGATGTGGCAGTGACCTAGAAATAATATTTAATACCTTCATGTGTTAATTTCCCCAATTCCACCCTAGATATCACATAGTCATTCACATCAAAAGTATCTTTAGTAGCCTCAGGAGGAGGCTTGGCAATCTGCATATCTGATACCCTTACCATCAATAAGCCTTGACATAGTCTTAGGATTCTTATTTTGTGCCTTTGGCTTGGGAGTTAGTAGTTTCCCCAAATGAATATCATCTGGTGATATCTCTTGTTTCTTTCTCTTAGGAGTATAAGCTAAAAGTCACGAGGGAAGTATTGATGTACTTATATTCTAATTAGGAACCATTGGTGGAGTGGAAAGAATTATACTTACACCTATGGTAGTCACAATGGGAGGAGCATTGGTGAACACAACACCTGGTACATCCACATTAATGGCTTGCTTAGAACCCAAAACAAATTGCTCAAACATTGCAAAACCATCAATGTCATAAGAAGGGGATGAGAAACTAGGAATAGATCCAGAAGAATGGAGGACATTATCAAAATTCACATTAGAATCATCAAAAAAAGTTTTGGAAGATGATGGCAACTCAGATGATTGAATGTGAATGGGTGAGATTGAGGTAATAGGAGGATTAGGTACAGAAACTGAAATAGACACATTTGGATGAGAAGAAGAAACATCAGTATCCTATAACACATCTCCATGTGGAGACACAGCTATATCCTATACATTTTATAGTTCTTCTTCTTCTTCCTTCTCCTACCCCGCTCATTGTCTGATGTAGATTTATCCTCAACATCCATGTCCTCTGAAGCTAGTTCTCCAACATCTTGCTTTGCATCAACGTGCATTTCTTTAGCAACATATCCTTCCTTTGCTTTTCTAGCTTTGCTTCCTCTTGTCACAAATTTGATCTTAGGCTTAAGAGTCTTAGATGTGCTAGGAGTATCGTTCTTATTCTTGGTTCTCATCTCAACTTTCTTTCCTGTTTGCTCAAAAACTTCCTCCTCTGAACCGGTGATAAAATCCTTCAATGGTATACCTTTTCTTTCGAGGCACATGTTTGTATTGGCTAAAATAGGCTCAAACCTTTTCCTTAAGAAACTTAATTCCTTTTGAGACCATTGTATAGTAGGCAAAGGAGAGTTAGCAAAATTTTGATTGACATAGCTTGAATTGAGAACCTCTTCATCATCAACCATCTCCTTTGGAATATCAGCTAGACCCAAATATTCAATTTGGTCCAAAGATAACCTGTTGTAGTCTAGCTTTCTAATTTCTTCTTCTGTCCTTAGATCAACCCAAATTTCCTCAACCATTGGCTCATGAAATTGAGTCTTTCTTTTGATTTTATCCTTTACTCCTATATAATCAAATTTTGGTCTTCTCTTCAATTTCTTCATAGTCACCAATTGCATTTCAGTTTCCATAGCCCTGGCTTTTGCTGCAATTGAAACTGAATATTTTCTGATCTCAACGGGAAATTTAAAACTAGGTTTCTTTAACTCCATTTAACTTTTGTGGACAACAATCATTTGTTGACATAGCTCCATCAGAACCATTTTGTTAGAAGGAAATCTTTGCAACATATACACATAGCCTTAGAAAAAGCCAACCCTTAACTATGTGAAAGTTGGAAACTGAAGGAACAAACAACCAAAACCATTTACTATAGTCTAAAAGTCTTCTTTGTTCCAACTGAGAAGCAAAAAGGCACAAGTACACAGAAAAGAAGGCATCATTTACCCTTTTCAAATGGTGGATTAAACCCTTCAATGTAATCTGAGGATAATATTGGTAAATAGGAACAACCCTCCTATCCCCTTTAGATGTCAAGCCAAGGAAAATCCTCATTGAGGCTACTATGTATACAAGATAGGAAGTCATATAGAAATTGAAGGTAGTATGTACCTTGATTAGTTGCTCATGGAGAGCATTGCTAATTTGTTTACCCCAAAAGATAGCCTGTTTGCCCTGAAGTATAATTTTGATGAAAGGATACATCCATTCATGAAAAAGTGAGGAAGAAGTTAGTCCCCTTATTCTACTGAGAAGAGTTATAAGATAACCCACTTCCTCAACAAAATCACTTCAGGGAAAGCTCCTTGGCCACCTGAACAAGTTTGACCTTGGAGTCTTAAGCCACTTGGTATTAATTATCCTCTTAGCTTTCTTAGTGTTCTTATCATATTCTTGTTGAGAAATAGTAAAATCAAATTTCACAACATCAATAGAAGTGGGACACATGAAAACTTTATCAACAAACTATGGATCCAATCTCATGATTACATTACCCCCTACGTCTACTGCTGCCCTATTATCTTTGTTGTCGAAATGACAACATTGAAGAACAAACTCTGCATTGTGTGTTGCCACTGGAAATGAAGACACCAGGTGAATGTTACTCTTGACAATCTTTTACGTAAGAGGGCTAGTGTTATTTGAATTAGTCCTCTCTACAAACTCAGTCATATGCAAATGACTAATCTCTATGTCCTGAATATCATCAACATTCGAAGTGACCGAAGTGATCAGGAAAACGCCTTGATACTTGTACTTCATTACTTTTATTTTCTTCAAAGATAGCTCAGTCATTTGGAAAAATGACTCCTTCAGATTAATTGAAGATCTTGGTAGCTACTTGCAAGAGAAACTGTAATCAAAGAGTCATGATTCAGCTATTAGGGGAAATACTGGCAATTTTGTTAAACTACATATTTTTTTATCATGATTGGAGGGATGAGCTTGTAAGGGTTAAAGTGCAAGTAGGTTAAAAAAAAGGAGGAAAGCAGGCTCAAGATAGCAATTTAGAAATTTTTCCAGAGTTAGAAAAACTTTAGGGAGTGAATGCATGGGCGGTAAAATTTGTCACCCCTATATGTCAAGGGGAATTACGAATGTCAGGGTGACAAATTTTTCCACTCCTATAGGTAGGTCAAAGCGTTTACAAAGGTAAAATGTATAAGCAGTTAATTTTACTACTTTTGCAAGTGGAGTTAATCAATCACATTTTTGAGCGGTGAAAATCACCACCTCAACATGTGATAAGAACTTTCTTTACTTTGTGTGAGGGAGGCAAAATTTTCTTCCCTTACACCTTAGAATGAAACACACAAGTTGTGTAAGCGGTAATTTTTGCCGACTTAACACTTGATATAGACTTAACAAACCTTCGCATCGGCGGCAAAAATTGCTGACTCAACACAAACAAAGTTTAAGTTTTCATGCTTAAGCGGTAATTTCTACCGCTCAAGCATGTCTAAGGTAAGTTTGATCATTAAGCATATTACATCATGTAGGGATGACAAAATTTGTCATCCTTACACGATGGTGGGTCTGATAAGGTTAAAATGTGTTGATGGAGATTTATACTGTTGATACATTTGATCTAACACACAAATGAAAAACCTAAAGATGACAAACAACAAAAATCCATTCAATGAAAACAAACCTAATTTTAACAAAGGGCAAAAAACACCAACACAAAAATGATGCAAATCTTTCAATGTATAAACTAGGGCTTCAAAACAGTAGTAAAGAAATGATATTTAAACATTCTATCACACACAAACCCTAAAAGAAAAAGAAAACAAGAATGGAAAAATGAAAGCTTTCCTCTGATAGGAAAACCAAAACCCTATACGCCAAAAATCTCCACAATCCATTTGTAAAGAGTCACAATGTCAGCTTGGTAAATGGAGGGTAAAGAACGTAGGTAAGATAGAAAGAAGGATAAAATATAAATGATTTAAAACACATTTAAAAACTTAAAATGAAACTAAAAGACCAAATTAAATGCCACATGAGTTAAATTTCCATCTCATTTAATACATGCATCAGCGGTGACTTTCGCTGATATTACATAAGTAAAGCACTAAACATGCATTGGCGCCGAAAATCACCACCACTGCATGTTATATGTACAAGACATGTTACGGCAGTAAAAACTACTACTCTGACATGGATTTAGATAAAACAAAGAATGCATTGGCAGAAAATTTTTCTGCCACTACATGTAACTTTTAAAAACTAAAAACATGCAAAGGCGGCTGTAATGAAACAACTTGCACAATATCTTAATATAATAGTAAATATACTGCAAACACTTGATAATAATATGCCACTTTGAGGGGGCAACCTCCAAAACCACTTCGAGGGGGATACCTCCAATAGTCTTCAATGAGAACCAATACTGAATATGATGAAATAAGACTCACTACCTCCTATATATACCTATTTATGCCTAGGATATCACCTAGGCCGACTTAGATGGGCCTATATAAGCCTTAGACCGACCTAAACAACTAAATAACAATAAACTAATGATAATATGACTTATTTAAGAGTTAAGATAGCCACAAGCCGACTATTCATAACCCTATACACACTATAGGATTAAGGGCGTAGCATGCCCCCCTCTTCAAAGAAGCATTGTCCTTAATGCTAACTAAATATGGATGCTTTTGCATGAATTCCTCATTCTCCCATGTAGCTTCCTCAACTGGAGAGTTCTTCCATTTAATTAGATATTCTATGATTTCCCTTGTCCTCAGCTTCTTGGTGCATGTTTAAATAATTCTCTCAGGATCCACAACTATTCTTCCCTCCTCATCAAGCTCAGGTAACTTAGTCTGTGCTACCACTTTATTCCCAATAACCTTCTTCAAGCAGGAAACATGAAAAACTGGATGAATTTTTGTTGATATGGGAAGCTCTAATTTATATGCTACATTGCCAATCTTCTGCAACACCTTATAAGGACCATAGTACTTAGGTGCCAGCTTGTTAGCTTTATGTTGTTGTTTTAGAGACATTTGCTTGTATGGTTGTAGTCGCACAAAGACCCAATCTCCCACTTCAAAAGTTCTTTCACTACAGTGTTGATCAGCTTGTTGCTTCATTCTATTTTGTGCCATTGCCAAGTTCTCTTGAAGACTAGCCAATACCTCTTGCTGATGATGGATGTGTTCTTCAACTGTGTGAAACTTTGGTTGTGCCCGCAATGAAGAGATGATTGATGGTGGGTGGTAACCATATAGTGCTAAAAATGGAGACATCTTGGAAGAAGTATGGAAAGAAGTGTTGTACCACCATTCTGCTAGTGGTAGCTATTGCACACATCTCTCTTGTTTATCTGAAGCAAAACAATGGAGATAGCCTTCCAAGCATTTGTTGACCACTTCTGTCTGTCCATCTGACTGGGGGTGATATGATGAACTACGAGCAAGCTGAGTGCCCAAACATGAAAATAAGTCAGTCCAAAAATTACTTGTAAATATAGGGTCATGATCACTAACTATAACTTTCAGAGTTCCATGCAGTTTCTGAATAGTATTCATAAAAGCTATTACTACAGTGCTTGCTGCCAATGGTTGTGCCAAAGCACGAAAATGACCATATTGTTGATAACTAAGAGGGGGGGTGAATCAGTTATCCTAATTATTTCCCTTATTAAACTTTCTTATTAATTGATGCAGCATTGAATCAAACACTAAAACATTAACATGAAATAAGAAACACATAACACAGTAATTTTGACGTGGAAACCCTGTTAAGGGAGAAAACCACGGGGTGATTAACCCAAAATTATTCTCTGTTAGAAGAATAGGAGGTTACAAAAATGGCACTTGCCAATTAGGGCTCACTGCCCGAGCACACTGCTCACAAGAGGCCCACTGCCTACAAGAAGACACACTGTCTACAAAGTGATAAGAATCACAGTCTTGAACTGATTGGAAGCATCTGCATATGCTGGAGTTCAGTTCCGGTTAGGCTCAGTACACTGATCTGCTGCACTTCATCTTTCCTCTGTTCTTTATTCTGCTATCTTTCACATACCGGATTCTTTTGCTACCTCTGCTCTGTTCTGGACTTGTTCGCATATATCTTCACATCATCACACCCTTCACAACTAAATCCATCCTCTATATATATCTGCACAAGTAATTTCATCACCTTTCTAGTCGGCATCCGGAACAGTCTAGTTTCTTACAAACTCTTGTTCTGTCAGCTGAATCCTTCCTCACCAAGCAATGCGGATCAAGCATATACTTGTAGATATCATTAATCATGTCGGCCAAACATGATTCATGCCTTCACAACCTCTATCATCAATAGTAACACATCCGGAAAGTAGTCTGATACTTTGTCAGTCAGTTCTTCCTCTGTTTTCACTGTCTCTCAGGAATCCGGTACTCAACTATTCATATCTTTTTCCTTGTCCATCACCGAAGGCTAAATCCTTGGAATATACCACTCAAGGTAGTCCTCTTAACTTCCCCAAATCCACACTGCACCAAGACACTTCCTCTGAGAGATCCGGACCAATCTGTCAAACCTTGCCACATGCTCTGTTCTTGTTCACCGGACCACAACATTCTTTATTCTGACTTCCGGTAGAGACACATCATGACTTGCGGATATGTGGGATGACCTTTGTTGCCATCAATGACAACAACCATGAATCCATATAGTGTCTCTTGCCAACAATCTCCCCCTTTGGCATTGATGGCAACACTTAGTGAAAAA
This sequence comes from Cunninghamia lanceolata, assembly GCA_027924645.1. Taxonomy (NCBI): domain Eukaryota; kingdom Viridiplantae; phylum Streptophyta; class Pinopsida; order Cupressales; family Cupressaceae; genus Cunninghamia; species Cunninghamia lanceolata. The sequence continues at coordinate 1,284,550 of BSBN01000078.1, forward strand.
TGACTAAGTGTTTTCACTATGCTCCCCCTTTGCTGATGCTCTGTCTTTATATACAATTTCTGGAACTCCCCCTTAGTTGGATTCCTCATTTTTCACTGCTCCTCACTCCCCCTTTGACATCAATGGCAAAGGGTAGGGTCCGCATATCAAAATTTTCAAAAATTTTCTATACATAGCCGCATACTCACATATACTGAAGAATGTCTGCAAAGGATGTCTGCAATTGGATCATTTCTGTAGCCCAACTTTGCTTCATTCTGTCCAAAATTGAAATGTGACCACTCAACAAAAATGCAAAAGCTTCTGCCCGCTTGAGATTTGTCGGATCTTTTGTTTGGGTGGTGGTCTGAGCATCACTGATGGCCTCATGCATAGTTTCCAACTTAGGGATTATAATCCTTCTAAGTTCTCCCATCCGGTTAGTGATATTCTTCCTTTCCTTCTCAAGATTCTTTATTTCATTCAAGACTGCAATAGTCTGACATTCTTGATTTATTATGGAGGAAGAGAGAGGATCAAAACTTTGAGATAAGCTTTGTAGCTTATCCTGTTCCTCTTTTATTTTCTTGTCAAATGCTGCTGTTGCCTTTGACCAGGATGTACAAAATTTGTAGATGTCACCGCCATCCTTAAGAGCATTCTCTAAGCTCTTTATTCCAATGCTCACAATCTTCCTATCCTTAGAGATTAATTCTAATATTTCTGAAAATCTTTTATCCAAAAAATTCCTTCCAGACCTTTTCTTCAGCTGATTTTTCTAGAGAATCAAAATGTGTATCAACACTGCTGACTAAGGTTTTTAGATTACCAGAAGAGGAGGCTGTCGGATCTATCTGGATTGATGGCATAATCTTTACAAGTACTCCGGAAGCAGCCTCTATCAACTCACAGTCTTCCATATGAGACTTCAGGAGCTTTTCATTTGCCTTGGCATTTGCAAATGAAGCTATCTTCATTGTTTGTACCGGAGAGAGAGAGTCAAAGTCAAATGGGCCTTTTAGAAGCTCCGGTTCATCAATCTCTAAAGTTTCTTTGCTCAAAAATTGTTGAACAGTTTGTGCAGTGTCTCTTGCCGAAGACAGATGTTTCTTTTCTTCTGCAGTCTTGGAACTGTCAACCTCTTTGTCTTTCACCACTGCTTCCTTCTCCTGTAATTGCTCTTCTTCTTTGGATCCGGAGATTGTAGGGGAAACCGGAGGAGAGATGTTTGTCTGTTCAGGGCTCACTTCTTCCGGAACAGATGATTCCAAATCAGCAGCTGTTTCTGCACCTAAGTCCTCTACAACAGGAAGATTGAACCTTTTGAAGGCCTTCCGGAGGATCTCTTCTATCTCTTGGGCCACTCTGTCAGTCTCACCAAGCATGAGTTGATTCATCCTGGCTTTACTTCTGAACTCATCTTTGTAGTCCTTGAAGATAATGTTCATTGTCTTGGGATCAATTTGAGGATATAGCTGAATAGCTATCTGCTCCCGGATCTCAAGATCTTTAGCATGAGCATTATTCTTTCTTACTTCCAATTCCTTTTCTAGGCTTTTAGGAATAAGAGATATGATCTCAATGAAAACCTTATTATATATGTTAAGATATTTGACTGTGGCTTCCTGCAGAGTCTTTTGGTCAGCCTCACTGAAGTCATCATAAGATTCAGTCATTGGTTGAAGGTTTCCATCCACCGTGACTGACTTGATTACATTCTCTAGAGACAGAGTGGGCTTTTCAACAGATACCTCTGCCATTTCATCCTTGTCTTGGCCTGTGGAGGGTTTACCGGATCCTTTCTTCTTCTGTTTCTTTATTTCTTTTACTCCCTCATCTGACTCTGTTTCCTCTTCATCCTTTTGGCTTCCATAAGCCCTTGTGGTTTTTGTCTTGGATCTCTTACCAGATGCCTGGACTTCCGGTTTTGAACTTTTGGTTGTGGGAGGTGCAGATCTCTTTGATGATCTGGTCCGGGTGGGAGCTTCAATCGGAGCACTTTCTTTACTTTTCTCTTCTTCCTCAGCCTTCCTCCTCTTTTCCCGGCTGGCATCAAGTGTCTCTTTTGAGATGCCTAGGCCTTGAGCAATGTGCTCTACTTCTTTTCTCACCTTTCTTTTAATCTCAGGTTCCCTGAGTTCTACATGTATTTTTACACTCAGCTCCTCAAAGGTTCCAAACCTTTCTGCCTTAGGATCTTTGGGCTGACTTAGCATGTGTTGAACATGCAGCTCCACTATCTGTTCATCCACTTCATACCCCATGGGCATGATCCAGACAGTCCTTGGCTCCACTGCCTCCATTAGGCACTGATCAGTGTCAACCATAAAGCACACTGAGTCCTTGTATTTTTCAACAAGAGACTGGGGAATTCTCTCTCTTGCTTGCATCATGCTCTGAAAGTTTTTGAAGTATCCCCATAGAGCTGTATTTCTCGCTTTTGCATCCCCAAGTCCATGCAAATAGTCTCTTATCTGGACTGCAACAGGTTTGTCATTCTGCCATACCCATCCACTTGATCCGAGTAGCTCATTCATGAAGTAGAAGAATAGACATACAATAAGAGTACCATACTTAAAGGAATTCTTCTTATCCTTCTTGATTTTCTGTATATTTTCCATTAATTGGCTTAGTAGTAGTTCGCAGAGATCATATTCTGCATTCTTTCTTAGCATTTCATAGGCAGTGTATACTGTAGTTCCGGATACAGAATTCTCCCTGCTGGAGTGATAGATCTTGTATCCTATTATCATTGATGCATATTTGATATCCGGATCTGAAATATCTTCAATGGTCATTGCCCTCTTATCAAATTTTGATCCGGTGGCCTCAGTTACAATGTTGTTCTTGACAGATTTGAGGATAGGTATCCCTCCGGAAGAGTATAGACCAGTTACTGCTCTAATTGCCTCTTTTGTGATCTTGCAGGGTCTATCCAGCCATAGAAAGTTGTCATGCATCCTGCTCAGTACATACCGGACCCATTCATCTTCTTCAAAGCAGGGGAAATGAATAAATTGCTCAAATTGTTTCTTCTGGATATCCTTATACTCTGGTTTAAGCTCAAAAGCATTGTCTATCAGTTGCTTGTGATAGAGGTCTCTTAATTTGAATTCCCCAAATTCCTCAATGCTTGCATGTATGTAAACCCTAATGTCTTCGGTATGTAAAACTCCGTGAGGAACACTAGAGAAGGCTCCTAGTGGATCTACCTCCAATGATTTGTAGGGATGTTTCTTGAATGAGGGGCGAGGTCTATCAGAGATCTTAACTATGTTTGGAGTAGCCATTCTTCAAAGATTTGCAGTGAGGTAATGAAAAATGGAGAATACCTTATGCGCCTTCAACTTGCACGGAGTGATTGGATTGATTTCTTTATGCAATGACTTCGGCAGGAGATCCTTGGTGTGCTTGATGAATCTTGTTGCAGAGCTCCACTATTCGCTTCTTCTTAAGTGCAGAATGAGCAAATGACTTTTGAGAAATCCCTTATATTGCTCCGCGAACCCTAATATCTGTCTGCAATAAATGCTTCACCTACATTATTCCGGTTTGCCTTGTCTGGATAGCTTGGAGTATCCCGGATTAGTCCTGATCTGTGAATATCATCCGGATCTTTCAATCATGAATAAATAGAGGTAACATATTACAAGAACATCCCAAACATTCTGTCCAATCCGCAGAACAAGATAGTGCACTTCCAGATCTCTCCGGACCTTTTTGTAATCCTTTGTCATACCGGAGCATCTCCCTGAACAGGTCTTATTTGATCGATCACAGCTTCTTCATAACTCCATGCGGACCTCTGAAAACTTGACTGAAGCATCTCAAGACTCATATCTGCAAACCCTTTAATCCGCATCTTGTGCCACATCCGGCATCACTTGTTTGGCTGGGGGAACAGGATTTTCTTTGAATCTCCCCCTGAGCCTGAGCTCACTTTTTAATTTCCGGAAGAAATATCAGCACCAGAGTCTGGTGCGGATCCAACCTCTACATTCTCTAAACTTTTCTTCACCCAAATCTTGCTCATCTGATTCCTAACTTCATCCGCATTCATCTTTTGTTTACCCTTGTCTTGATTCTGATTATACACCGGACCTCTTTTGTCCTGATACTTGTTTCTGCAGACTTTAGCATTATGACCGGACCTATTGCAGATTTGGCAAATAACATTTCTTTGCATATTTGACTGATATCCTCTTGATCTACATTGATCAGCCATATGACCTACTCTATTGCATGTGAAGCATCTACCTTTGAATGATTTGTTTACTTGCATAATTCTGCATTCATGGGATTTGTGTCCATACCTTTTGCAGTTGAAGCACTGTCCGGAGAAGGATGAATTAATCTGATTCATTCTCATTCTGCACTGATTAGCTTTGTGACCAAAGTGGTTGTAGCTGTGGCAGTATCCATTGAAGGATGGATATCTTTGAGCATTTGGCTGTCTTACCGGAGGTCTTCTAGGCCTGCTCCTTGGATTTTCTGATCCAAGATTCTTCTGACCGGATCTGGAGCTTTCTCCTTTCTCATATCCCAAACCATACTTGTCATCTGTCCTCTTTTGACTTCCAAGAAGAACTTCAAGTTGAGCAGAACTTATCTTGAATTTCTCTTTATATTCATTTGCTGTTTGAAGGTCTCTTTTGAGAGAGGCAATTTGATCCTCAAGTTTTTCTTCATTATCTTTGGCATCTTCAAGATCAGATTCAAGATGTCTGATAATCCTGTCCATCTGGTGGCATTCTTCTAATTTTTCTTTAAGAGATTGTCTTAGATTGTCTTCAGCCTTTCTTTTTTCTTCAATCTCTTGAGTAAACTTTATAGTTCCTGATTCCATTTCATGTCTTAACATAATGACTTCTTTTGATAACTTTTCACATAACTTGGTTTGCTCAGTCAATTCTTCATTTGTATTTCTTTCTTCACTTTGTCTTGCCAACTGTTGGAGCAGCTCCTTTCTCTTTTTCATAGAGAGACTTAATTTGTCTTTTAATTCTCTCATGAATTCATCAGCCTGTTTGAGTCTTTCCTTTAATTCACTGACTTCAGAATTTGACTGTTCAAGATCCTCAAGAGCAGTCTTGAGTTGCTCCCTTAAACCATATGCATCCATTTGAAATCCCAGATCTTCCTCAAGCTGTTAGGCTCTATTAGGAGGAACTTGGCTCTGATACCAATTGTTGATAACTGAGAGGGGGGGGTGAATCAGTTATCCTAATTATTTCCCTTATTGAACTTTCTTATTAATTGATGCAGCATTGAATCAAACACTAAAACATTAACATGAAATAAGAAACACATAACACAGTAATTTTGACGTGGAAACCCTGTTAAGGGAGAAAACCACGGGGTGATTAACCCAAAATTATTCTCTGTTAGAAGAATAGGAGGTTACAAAAATGGCACTTGCCAATTAGGGCTCACTGCCCGAGCACACTGCTCACAAGAGGCCCACTGCCTACAAGAAGACACACTATCTACAAAGTGATAAGAATCACAGTCTTGAACTGATTGGAAGCATCTGCATATGCTGGAGTTCAGTTTCGGTTAGGCTCAGTACACTGATCTGCTGCACTTCATCTTTCCTCTGTTCTTTATTCTGCTATCTTTCACATACCGGATTCTTTTGCTACCTCTGCTATGTTCTGGACTTGTTCGCATATATCTTCACATCATCACACCCTTCACAACTAAATCCATCCTCTATATATATCCGCACAAGTAATTTCATCACCTTTCTAGTCGGCATCCGGAACAGTCTAGTTTCTTACAAACTCTTGTTCTGTCGGCTGAATCCTTCCTCACCAAGCAATGCGGATCAAGCATATACTTGTAGATATCATTAATCATGTCGGCCAAACATGATTCATGCCTTCACAACCTCTATCATCAATAGTAACACATCCGGAAAGTAGTCTGATACTCTGTCAGTCAGTTCTTCCTCTGTTTTCACTGTCTCTCAGGAATCCGGTACTCAACTATTCATATCTTTTTCCTTGTCCATCACCGGAGGCTAAATCCTTGGAATATACCACTCAAGGTAGTCCTCTTGACTTCCCCAAATCCGCACTGCACCAAGACACTTCCTCTGAGAGATCCGGACCAATCTGTCGGACCTTGCCACATGCTCTGTTCTTGTTCACCGGACCACAACATTCTTTATTCTAACTTCCGGTAGAGACACATCATGACTTGCGGATATGTGGGATGACCTTTGTTGCCATCAATGACAACAACCATGAATCCATATAGTGTCTCTTGCCAACACATATTTGGTGAGACGATCCACAACAACCATGATGACATTTTTTCCTTTAGATCTAGGCAAACCTGTGATGAAATCCATAGATAATTCCTCCCACCTTTGACTTGGGATACATAAGGGTTGTAGAAGACCTAGAGTCTTAATTGTCTCCCCTTTATGTTGTTGACATACCATACATTTAGCAACAAATTTTTGAACATCCCCTTTCAGCCCTTCCCAAAAGAAATCTTGCTTGATTCTATGATAAGTTTTGAGGAATCCTGAGTGCCCACCTATTGGAGAAGCATGTAGTTCTTCAAACACCTTAAGCTTAAGAGTTGAATTCTTGCAAAGGTATAACCTCTCCTTGTACCATAAAATATTTCCTTTCAATGAAAATTTGTCAGACACACTTGATTCCTGTTGGAGTTTCTCAATGAGCCTTAGGGTATCTATGTCCTCCCACTCTTCTCTTGCCTCATTTACCCAGTCTGCTTGCAACATGGAAATGGCAAATAAAAATGACTTTGTGGGTTCATCACACCTTGATAGAGCATCAACCACAACATTCTCCTTGCCTTTCTTATATATGATCTCAAAGTCATATCCCAACATTTTTATGACCCATTTTTGTTGTTCTTCAGATGATAACCTCTGTTCCAAGAAATATTTGAGACTATCATGATCTATCTTGACCTTAAAGTGTCGTCCTATTAGATAAGGTCTCCATTGTTTGACTACATGCAAGATAGCCAACATTTCCTTCTCATAAACTGGATTCAACAAATTCTTACCTTTGAGTTGGCGACTTTCAAATGCTATGGGTTTTCCTTCTTGCATAAGTACTGCTCCTATTCCATGTCCTAAAGCATCACATTCAACAACAAATGTTTTAGAAAAATCTGGGGTAGCTAGGACTGGAGTTGTGCACACGGCTTCCTTTAGTTTCTCAAATGCCCTTGTTGCCACTTCATTCCATTGGAAAGCATCCTTCTTTAACAAGGATGTGAGAGGAGACGCTATGCTACCATAATTCTTTACAAATCGGTGACAATACCCTGTAAGCCCTAAAAAACCTCGTAAGTTCTTAAGGGTCTTAAGAATTTTCCACTCTACAATTGCTTGGATCTTATGAGGGTCCACCTTGACTCCCTCATGTGACACAATGTGACCAAGGTACTCCACTTCTTTGACACAAAAGATACACTTGGATGGTTTAGCATACAACTGATTCTGCTTCAAAATGTCCAACACTTGATTTACATGTTGCAAGTGTTCCTCCCATGTTTTACTATATATTAAGATGTCATAAAAAATACCAAAACAAATTTCCTCAAAAATGGCCTGAAGATAGAGTTCATCAAACTTTGAAATGTCGATGATGCATTAGTGACACCAAAAGGCATTACCAAAAATTCATAGTGGCCCTCATGGGTTCTAAAAGCTATCTTATGTACATCCTCATCTCTAATTCTAATTTGATGATAACCAGAATGGATATCAAGTTTTGTAAAATAAATAGCACCATTAAGCTCATCTAATAAATCATCAATTACTAGAATAGGAAACTTATCTTTTATGATGAACTTGTTAAGTTCCCTGTAATCTGGACACATCCTCCAAGTTTCATCCTTCTTACGCACCATTACCACAGGAGATGAGTAAGCACTTTGACTATGCCTGATAATGCCTGCTTCTAGCATCTCTTGAACTATCTTCTCAATCTCACTTTTTTGAGTATATGGATATCTGTAGGGCCTGATGTTGGGTGGTTGGCTCCCTGATACTAGTTGAATGGCATGATCATGATCTCTCCTAGGAGGCAATCCTTTTGGCATCTCCCCAAAAACTATAGAGTGCTTATCTATAATTGCTTGTAGATCCAATGGTGTAGAAGCCTTTGAGTGATATGCTTCTAATGAAAATAATTGGGCTACCATCCCATCTACCCCCTTCTTCAACATCTTTTGCATTTGGTAAGAACTTACTATCTGTGGTGACTTTGCATGCATCCCTTGTAATTCTATTGTTCTTCCCTCTGATTGAAAGCGCATGAATAGTTCTTAGAAGTTCAATTCAATTGTTCCCAAAGTGGTAAGCCACTATACTCCCAAAACAATATCTGCTGCACCCATTGAGATAGCATACATTGGACAATTAAGATGATAATCTCCCATGGATAATTTAATGCTATGGCATTTTCCCGAATAACTAATAGTACTACCATTTGCAATCAAGACCTAAAATTTTGGAGGTGGATATGTAAAACAATTTAGACGAGTGGCCAACTTTTTGTTGATGAAGTTATGAGTGCTACCTGAGTCTATCAACACTGTTACTTTTTCTTTCTTTAAGAAACCCACTATCTTGAGAGTTTGTGGGGTACTAAAACCTTAAAGTGCATGGCAAGAAATGATTAGTTGAGTATCTCTTGACTCCTCCTCTATCTCATTATCACTCTCTACTATTGGTACCTCTTCTTCTTCCTCACTTGGCCCTTCAATATAGAACAATTTCTTTTCAGTGCATTTGTGTCCTCTACTATATTTGCTATCACAATTAAAACATAATCTTTTTTCTCTCTTCTCTTCAATTTGTTGTGGTGTTAGCCTAGTAGGTTGTGGAAGTGACTCTGTAGGTGTGCTTTTATCTCTTATGTTTATAAAACCTTGGCTTTTATTAACCATAAATTTTTCCTCTACTTGCCTTGCCATAATCATTGTATCTGAGATGGAATTTGGATGGAACATGCATACCTCATATTTAATGTGATTCTTTAAGCCACCAATGAATAGCTCCAACAAATTTTTTGTAGACACATTTTCCACTCTTAAAGACAAATTATGAAATTGATGAATGTAATCCTTGACCATACTTGTTTGCCTTAATTTGGTAATTTGGCTGAAGTAGCTATCCATAAGATTTTCACCATAATGAGTAATGAGTTCTTCTTGGAAAACCAACCAAGTGACAATGCATCCTTTTGCTTTCTTTTCTTCACATAGCCAATGGTACCAAATGAATTGATCAGGTTCCAAGTATAAGGAAGCCATGGCCACCTTTTGTTGACATGGAACATGGTGGATATCAAAGAATTGCTCCATTTGACAGAGCTAATTGGTAGGATCTTGACCATCAAACTTTCGCATATCCAACTTTGGTGTGAAATTCCTTGCCATAAAATGAGTGGTGTGATGATCCATCTTGAGATTTGAGTCAAGCCCAAAAACACCCTTCCCTTTTGTGGAATCCTCTTCCTCCACATCATGGTATTGTGACTGCTTATGTTTGGAAAGTATCTCTAGAATTTTCTCAATATCACATGACTTCGCCAACCCTTTCATTTGTTCACCCATAATGGACAAGATTTCACCTTTCATCTTGCTATTTTCTTTATGAATAAGTTCAAGTATATTTTCATATTCTTTTTGATCAACATCCTCATTTTCCACCTCCTCCTTGCCTGGAGTTTTTCCCGGTGTGGTAACATTCTTTTTGCCCCTTGTTGAAGGACCCGTCATGATTGAAAAAAAATAATTTTGTAATAAATCACACAAAACAAATCAAATCAATCTGAAATTTTTACTGTAACTTACCAGGGCCAAGATCTCACTTCCCTGAAAAAATTGTGAAGAAATTCAAAATTGTACAGCCTGGAGAGAGAAATTGGTGGAAACCCTAATTTATAAATAACTCCCTTTATCCTTCTCCAATTGTTCTGAAATCTTGACTATAGTAGCTTCATTATTATATTGAAAAACCCACAAAAAATCTTTCAGAGATTCAACAAAATAAGAGAGATATACGCTACTCAAAAAATAAGGGCACAAACCCTAATTCTGCTATAACTCACTTAATTTTGCTCCAAATGCTCTAAATTCTGGATTGTAGCAGCTTCAATATGTCATTCAAAAACCCTTTTAAAATCACAAAAAAGTTCTCCAAAATTTGAAAGTTATACGCTTTCCAAAATGACCTCCAAATCAGAAAAAAAAATTGCCTAGTTTTTGTCTTCATGGTGCCAAGATCATGCTCTGATACCACTTGTAATGAAACAACTTGCACAATATATGAATATAATAGTAAATATACAACAAACACTTGATAATAATATGCCACTTCAAGGGGCAACCTCCAAAACCACTTCGAGGGGGATACTTCCAATAGTCTTCAATGAGAACCAATACTAAATATGATGAAATAAGACTCACTACCTCCTATATATACCTATTTATGCCTAGGATATCACCTAGGCCGACTTAGATGGGCCTATATAAGCCTTAGGCTGACCTAAACAACTAAATAACAATAAACTAATGATAATATGACTTATTTAAGAGTTAAGATAGCCATAAGCCGACTATTCATAACCCTATACACACTATAGGATTAAGGGCGTAGTAGCGGTGAATTTCACCGCTCTTACATATACACAAAAATACTCTAACTCTTTAAAATTAAGAAAACCATTTCAACAACTTATATGAGTTATGAGAAATCCAAATGAGAAATGACTCGAATAGATAATTTGGAACAAGACGACTATGCATGAGAGTGAGATGACTCACCTTGATTTACGAACTTAGAGTGTAGGCTACGAAATGGACAAGTTTCGTAGGGGTCGTCCTACAAAATGAGCTCAGCTAATTTTGAGGACAACAGCTGGCTCTAATTGGGAAACTTCCTTCAATCATTCTTTGAAATGATCAAAGGGAGAAGAATCCAGTCTCTAAGTGCCTTCATCAATGCCATTGGACCTTAGATTCAAGCTACCAAAGCAAAAAGACACCAAAAGACTAAACAAAAATGAAAAATAAAAACACAAAACTATACAAATGTACAAATGAACTTATCTGATACTTCAAGGATTCAGATGTTTCAGATGTTGTCCACTATGGGGCAAAAAGAATGGTGTTCCATCTTGATACTCTAGCAAGAAACTATTCTCACCACAAAATTGGTGAATGACGAGTGGGCCTCTCCATAGGGAATCAAACTTCCCATGCATTCCTTTTGGCTCCCTCCTCTTGTCCCATAACAAGACCTAATCCCCAATTTGAAATTCTCTGGCCTTCACCTTTTTGTCAAAAAATTTCTTGACTTAACTTTGATGCTCAGCAATACGGTCTACTACCATAACCCGCTACTCTTCAAGTGTAGTGAGGTACATTATTCTTTTGTCAATAGAACTTTCAAAAGTTCTATCTTCCACTGCTTTTGCTAACTTCAAAGCCAGCAATTCCAAAGTAATAGGTATTTTTGCATTCAAACCATATAGAAGCTGGAATGGTGACATGCTTATTGCCCTTTTAGGGGTAATTATGTTCACCCATAAAGCATCAAACAAAGCTTTTGTAACCAAGTTCTTGTTACTAGATTCTTCCTGACCATTCCCTTGCGGATAATAGTCTGCTGAATGAGAAAGAATGATCCCATATTCAAAGCAAAAACTAGTGATCTCATCTGAAGAAAAATATGTAGCATTATCTACCATGATTTTGTTTGGAACTCCAAACTAGGAAATGATATTCTCCTTGAGAAAATTACATACTACCTTAGAAGTAGCATGCTTAACTAGAATTGCCTCCACCCACTTGGTGAAGTAATCTGTCTCAGTGAGAACAAAATTGTCTCCTGCACTCGACGATGGGTTCACAGCACTAATGAAGTCAATGCCCCATTGTTGAAAAGGTTCTTCAATCACAATTGGCTTTAGTGGTAGTGTAGCTAACTTAGTCTTCCCAACAAACTGTTGGTAGAGCTCACATCTATGTACCCATTTGTACACATCTTGAAATAATGTAGGCCAATAGTACCTAGCCTGCAAAATTTTATGAGATGTTACAGGTGTAGAAAAATGTCCTCCATGCGCTAAATTGGGAAAAGACTCTAAAACTTTGCTTTGTTGTGCTTTATCCACACAATGAAGAAAAACTCCATCAAGGCTTTTTTTATACAAACTGTTATCCCACAAAACATAGTTTGCAGCCTTTAACTTGATAGTTCGCTTCTCTTTATAAGATAAATGAGAAGGACACTCACCATACGTGAGAAAATAAGTGATATTGGAATACCATTCATCTATTGTAGTAATGAAGAGAATAGTTGGAACATCCTCAACCTCTACCTCTTCATCACCTGTTTCTTTTGGGACATTATCAACAATCAGCTGACATAAACCTCTGCCACACACAAGCTTGGTGGGTTTGATATCAAGATCAAATTCTTGAATTTTGGCAATCCAATTACCCCTTTTAGTCCCAAATTCTTGTTGTGTCAGGATAGATTTCACTATTGTATTTGACACCAAAATAATAGTATGTGAATTAAGAATGTAAAACTAGAAATGCTTCACTGCCTTGACTATGGTGTAAGCACATTTTTCCATATTTGAATACTTAAGTTAATGAGCCTTCAATGGACAACTCATAAACTAAATTGGAGATTCCACACCCTCTTCATTCTGTTGAACCAGAATCACTGAAAGTGTATGCTTGGAAGCATAACTGTACATTATGAAATCTTTAGTGTAGTCAAGACAAACTAGAACCAAAGCATGAGCTATGTCCCTTTTAATATCCTCGAAGGCCGCTTTACCTTCCTCACTCCAATGGAAAGTGGTCTTACCTTTCATCATATTGACAATGTGATGAGTTTTCTCTATGAATTCTAGAATGAACCTCCACAGAAAATTTACCTTCCTAAAGAAAGAATGAACAACTGTCTTACTTGCAGGCAAAGTAAGACTCTGGATAGATTTGACTCTTTCTGAGTCAATTTTAGTACCTTCTCTAGACACAATATGACCGAGAAGCTTACCCTCTGTAACCATAAAAGCTAATTTCTTAGGATTAAGAGAAATACCATTTTGACGACACCGTTCTCGAACCTATCACAAATGGTAGGCATAATCTTGATGCTTTTTAGAGAAAATGGTCAATTCATCAAGGTACACCACAATGAACTTCCCCATTTCATCTATGAAGGTGAGGTCCATTGCTCTTTGGAAAGTAATGCCAGCATTAATCGAACCAAATGGCATCCTGCAGTATGCAAATGTGCCCCATGGTATTGTGAAAGCAGTCTTTTATTGGTCTACTTCACTGACTTCTACTTGATTGTAGCCTAAAAAGATGTCTAACATAGACAACATCTCTGAACCAGTTATAGTTTGTAACACTTGATCCATAATAGGCAGAGGGTAGTTATCTTTTAAAGAAGATTGGTTTAGATTTCTGAAATCAACACAAATATGGATTTCTCCGTTCTTATTTCTCATAGGAACAATATTCACAATCCAAGTGGAATTATGGATAGGAAAGATTATCCTAGCGTTTAGCATTTTTTGTATTTTAGAAAGAATAGTACATGATATCTTAGGATTATACTGCCTCTACTTTTGTTTGTGAGGCAACGATCCTACCTTGAGAGGAATCTCGTGTTGGATCTCCTTGGGTCTCAAAGACTTCAGATCATCATATGAATACGCCAACACATCAATGTCATCGAGAAGAAGTATAATGAATTTGAATTTCTCATCAGTAGTGCAACATTTCCTGATGTTAACCATCTTGGGATCCACTTCAGAACTCAAATTTACTTGCTCAAATTCCATGGATGAACTTGAATCAAGTTGTTACTGTTGTTTGATATATCTCTTCATGCTTGTCAAATAACTTTTCTAGAGAAACAAAACCTTTTAGAATCTTATTCTCTTTTAGTTGACAAATCTCCTTACCATTCTATGAATCTATTTCAGAAACATATTCCCGAGGTAGAGATTCACTACCTTCAAAATAGAGCTCATCAAAGTTATCTAGATTTTCTAAGAAAGCTATGATCTAATTATCACCATTGAAGACCTACCAATGGTCAGCATTATCTGGCATGCTTGGTTAGAAAATCAACTCAATTTTATATTTATCACCTTTAAAATCCTTGTGAGGGACCATAAGGGTAGCAGAGACAGCTAATGAATTAGCACGATCATTAAACTCTCTCAGTACTATGGAGATGTCGAAAGCATCAAAACCTTCAATGCAATCCCATACATGATTGCGGTAATGTCTCAACCTTTCATTCTTGGTCTGATAAAGATTTATCACTTGAAAAACAACAAGCTCAACATCACCTTGTGCATGAAGATTTTTAATACCTTTAACACAAGTAGCCTCCATTCCAAGTAGTAATGATTCGTATTCAACGGTGTTATTAGTACTGTTGAACTGTAGCTTATAGGAGGAATGAAAAGTATCACCTTATGGAGATATTAGAAGTACCCTGGCTCTGAATCTAGTGGAAGAACAGCTGCCATCAAATTCTAAAATTGAAATATCATTTGAATTTACCACTTTGATGTTTCTATGACCAATAGATTCTTCCTCATTAGAGAGAAGAATTTGACATCACTATGCTCTCATCTGAACTTTCATCTGAATTATCTGAAGTCTTATGTGATGAAGTAGAAGTATTTTTAGTGGTCAAGAAATAATTACCCATTCCTGAAGACTCAAACAAAATTTGGGCTTTTAGATTTTCAGTTTAGGTAACAATATATTTTGCCTCCTTTTCAAGAAGTGATTTCTGCATGACACCTTTAACAGGTATCCTTGTCTAGAATAAATCCATGTTTAGTTCTCCACCCACATCTTTACAAAAATTACATCCAAGCAAAATGTCATAAGAACCTGGAACATCAGCAACTAGGATGGTCATGTTGACCCTCTTATCCAGAAAGGCTGTAAATGTAAATTAGGCATCCTTGATTTGGCCTAACAAAGGCATTTGCTTATTCTCCATTGAAAAACATCTCTTGAAGGTCTTGGTCAAAGTGAGACTGAGAGCATCTGCCACCTTGGCAGGCATGACATTGTCGTAAGCTCCGGAGTCTATGATACAATTGCTTAGCTTATGGCCATTGACTAATAGAGAAACAAGGAAGGGTTCTATCTTCCTTGGAGCAACAAGGGGAGTTATTTTGGATAGACCTATTCTTTGAGGAGTCATGGGCAGTCTTAGGAAAATCTTGGCCTGCAGGGGTAGTCTTGCTTTTAACATACTTAGCTAACCTATCAAATTGATTAGGGTTAGCTTGTAAATATTCTACATCAGACATCTAAATTTTGGTTTTCCTAGCATGATCTATTATGTCAAAGAGCTAAAATGAATTAGATATAGAGGAGGTAAATCCATCATTTTGGGGTTTAGTTGTGGTAGTACTAGTCTAAGGAACAGAAGTAGAAGAAATAGGATTGTTAGATGAACTTACTTATTTATTGACAACCAGGTCCTTTGGTTGAAAAGGCAATGGAGTTCCTTGTTTGGCAATTGAAATCATAGGTTGAGGCTCTTCTCTTGACTTTTCTTTACCAGGCACTTGCTGATTTGATTGATTTTGGGACCTAGTAAAAACAACATACGCTCCATCATATACCTCTCCTTCTTATTCTGCTTCATCTTGGTAGTTCAGAAAACCATTAGTAGAGTCACCAACTAATTCTTCTTCTCCTTCTATAAAAAGATTAGCATTATTTTCTTGATCTAAATCAGGTTGGAAATAATTATCCTATTCCACTTCATAGTAGCCAACTACTGAGTTGACCGGTGGTGCTTCAATGGCAAGCTTCCCTTGTGTTGGTGGAAGATGATTTTGTTGCCCTTGATTTCTTGCAGCATTGTCTTGATATGAATTGTTAGGGAACATCCTTCTTGGTATGTCCCTATAAGAAGGAGCAGACATACCTTAAGACCTTTACTTTTTCAAAGCTAGAAACTCATTTGCTAACTTCTGCACCATAGGATTTGTGGTACTTGTGGAAGAATTATAAATAGAGCATTGACTTCTATTTTTGTTTGAATCCGTTCTTATCTTACCCACAAGGATAAGATAATCTTCAACCTCTATAGCCAATCTTTGAGCTAAAGGAAGATCAGCAGGATTAGCCCTTCTTAACATAAAACTTACCTCAGAAAGCTCAGTGTTGATGAATAAACATTTAAGATTCTCCATCATGGGTTGAGCGGTTGCTAGAATCCTATTTGTCAATTTATTAAACTTGGCGATGAAATCTCGTATGGGTGCATGTGCTTCTTTCTTCATCTATGTTAGCTGAGAAAACAAAGCATGTGCATCTTCCGTAGGCTTAAACCTAGCTTCAAACTTGGTTTTGAGAGTAGTTGGTTATGGTTTGGGCTTGAAGGTGGTAGAACCAATCCACAGCAGCACCTTGCAGTGTTTCTACAAAAAGTCTCACAACTACATCTTCATGTTCCACCCCTGGCACACCACAAGCTATACAAAAAGTTGCAATGTGTTCATCAGGATGGACTTTCCCATCACCATGGAATTTAGGGAAATCCTTCCTTGAACTATGAGGTAGTTCATGTAGTGGTGGTGTCAAATTCAAAGGTCCAAAAGTATTACCCCACGGGCCTTGAGCTACCATTATGCACTGATTGAAAGGTGGGATAACAAACCTTTGTGGAACTTGAATAGATAAAACTTTGTTAGTATTGGAGCTAGAAGCTTCACTTGGTATAGGAGACCTGGTGTTGGTAGGAGGAAAACTCCTTGTTTGCTGAAACCAAGGTTGTGGAGGCAAACGACCAAAGTTATTTTGCTGCATTAACTCAAACACAAGATCAATAATACCTTGAGCTCTCTTACTTCTTGTATACCTTGAGTTTGCCAGAATGCAATGTACTCAACAAAGATATAGAAAAAATTTAAAGCAATGGACGAGGATGAAATGCTTCAACTCAAATCATGAGGCTCTAAGTTGCACATTGTTGGGTGAATATTTTATCGTTAAATAAATAATGGCTAAATGGTTATATTGCCATAGCTATGATGAGATAGAGTCTCTCCTCTCAGTAAGGGGAGGTTCCCTCTATTTGTTTTAACTATTAAAAATAATAGTTTACAAATGTTATTTATACTAAATACTATTTTCATGGTGATTCCATTTCATCCTATTCTCTTTTTTCAGAATAGATGTTCTTGCTCTTCAAAATGGTAACTTCAGCAAGACTGATATTTAATAACTTTTGAACTGAGACAAACCATAGAAACACAAAGTCTTCTACTTCTCGACTTATCTCCCACAAATAAACTTGATTGAATTCAAATGTAGCTAAAACTCTCCACTTTCATCCAATATGATATAACTAGATTGAATACAACAATTTACAACACAAAATCTTTAAACAATTCTATTCTCACAAATGTAAACACAAACTCACATAATGAGAAAATAACACAAAGTCTATTTAACTAGAACAAGAACACTTCTCTCAATTTTCAATAAAACTCCATGATTACATAAATGATTCAATATAACATAACACCAATGACATAAGAACACTGATATCATAAAACAATATGGTTCAACTCAAAGTTTGATACTCAAACTGCTTTCTTACATTAATATTTTCTTGAAAATTTGATAAACATGAAAATCTCAAAGTCTTGACATGTTTTTCAATCAGGCAGAGTTTCCTTGCAATAGATAAAAGATGATAATTACAATAGAGGCCCTCTTTATTTATAGGGAGAGGCCTTGAGAAAATTTAGGAAAAACCAAACTACTTTGACTTATTCATAATAGGAGTCCTTATTGACTTGGGACTTCCTAAGTTTTTACATGTAATTACATCTACGAAAATTACATGTAAAAGTGTCCAAAACTAAATGAAAAGTACATATGAAACTACAAACATATACTAAGGCCAAGATCAAATATGTCAACTCCCACTAGCATCTATTTTTGCTAATCCTTCATACATGGTGATCACTGCTTGCATTTCAATACTATTTGGTGTCACAGTCTTGTTGGAGATTACTCTGGCCTTAGTGATTATATCTCTGATGGTAGGGGTGACTTTCTCATGATCTTTCAACTTGACCTTCAAATTATCTAGGGTTAATTGATAATCCATCAAGTTATCCAATGAATCAATTGAGAGTGCTTTTTCCTCAAACTCAGCCTACATCATCTTATTGAATTCCTATATCATTTCATCAACTGGAAGGAACTCATGATTATCATCAATCAATTTACACGGGAGCTACTCCAACTTGTGCAAGAGACTTAGATCACTATCATCACCTAGCCCTCGGGCATCTCCTAGTTCTTTGATTAATTCATTCAAATTTTTTCTACAGTGGACTATGCCTTCTTTTTATGAAACATATGCCTCTCGATTTACAACAAGGCCAAGTGAAACAAGAGTCTTAATTTTCATTCTTTCCCATTTTTCCAAACTAGAATCTAGATATTCAATATCCATAAAAAAGAATCAATCAATTCATCTAATTCTGCTCTTACCTTGGCCATTTTTGCTTTCCTTTCTGTTGCTGCCTTCAATAGTGAAATACCCTGTGTTGATAATTTCTCTAAACATTCCTCTACAACCCTCCCTTTTGCTTGAGTCTTTTCAGCTTTCTTGACCGAGGGATTTTCAACTGGTAATGCCATAGGCTCTATAATTTCTGATGTCATCGTGATTTTCTATATCACCATGGCCAACTGCTCACCTTTTGATTTTTAGTATTCCTTTTGTTTCTTCTCCTCATCATATTTCTCAAGAAGGGATGTGGTAGTAACCTAGAAATTAGCTTTAATACCTTCATGTGTTAATTTCCCCAATTCCACCCTAGATATCACATAGTCATTCACATAGAAAGTATCTTTAGTAACCTCAGGAAGAGGCTGGCAATCTCTGCATATCTGATACCCTTATCATCAATAAGCCTTGACATAGTATTAGGCTTCTTCTTTTATGCCTTTGGCTTGGGAGTCAACAGTTTCCCCAAATGAATATCATCTAGTGATATCTCTTGTTTCTTTCTCTTAGGAGTATAAGCTAAAAGCCATGGATGAAGTGCTGATGTACTTATATTCTGATTAGGAACCATTGGTGGAGTGGAAAGAACTATATTTATACCTATGGTAGTCATAATGGAAGGAGTATTGGTGAACACAACACATGGTATATCCAAATTAAAGTCTTGCTCAGAACCCAAAACAAATTGTTCAAACATTGGAGAACCATCAATGTCATAAGAAGGGGATGACAAACTAAGAATAGATCCAGAAGAATGAAGGACATTATCAAAATTCACATTAGAATCATCAAAGTTATTTTGGAAGATGATGGGGACTTAGTTGATTGAATGTGAATGGGTGACATTAGGGTTATAGGAGGATTAGGCACATAAACTGAAATAG
This sequence comes from Cunninghamia lanceolata, assembly GCA_027924645.1. Classification (NCBI taxonomy): domain Eukaryota; kingdom Viridiplantae; phylum Streptophyta; class Pinopsida; order Cupressales; family Cupressaceae; genus Cunninghamia; species Cunninghamia lanceolata. Next base: position 1,304,011 of record BSBN01000078.1, read on the forward strand.
ACACATTTGGATGAGAAGAAGAAACATCAATATCTTGTAACACATCTCCATGTGGAGACACAGTTCTATCCTGTACATTTTCCTATTCATCTTCTTCTTCCTTCTCCTACTCTCCCTCATTATCTGATGCAGACTTATCCTCAACATCCATGTCCTCTGAAACCTGTTCTTTAACATCTTGCTCTGCATCAACTTGCATTCCTTTAGCAATAGATCCTTCCTCTACTTCTCTAGCTTTGTTTCCTCTTGTCACAAATTTGATCTTAGGCTTAGGAGCCTTAGATGTGGTAGGAGTATCATTCTTATTCTTGGTTCTCATCTCAACTTTCTTTCCCACTTGCTCAAAAACTTCTTCCTCTAAACCGGTGATAAAATCCTTTAATTGTATACCTTTTCTTTGGAGCCACATGTTTGTATTAGCTAACACAAGCTCAAACCTTTTCCTTAAGGAAGTAAATTCCTTCTGGGACCATTGTATAGTAGGCAAAGGAGAGTTAGCAACATTTTGATTGACATAGCTTGAATTGAGAACCTCTTCATCATCAACCATGTCCTCTATTATATCAGCTAGACCCAAATATACAATTTGGTCCAGAGATAACCTACTGTAGTCTAGCTTTTTTATTTCCTCTTCTGTCCTCAGATCAACCTAGATGTCCTCAACCATTGGCTCATGAAATTGAGTCTTTCTTTTTATTTTATCCTTCACTCCTCTATAATCAAATTGTGGTCTTCTCTTGAATTGCTTCATAGTCACCAATTGCATTTCAGTTTCCATAGCCCTGGATTTTGCTTTAGTTGAAATTGAATATCTTCCGATCTCAACAGGAAATCTAAAACTAGGCTTCTTTAACTCCATTTTCTTGTTGTGGACAAAAATAATTTGTCGACACAACTCCATCAGAACCATTTTGTCAGAAGGAAATCCTGGCAACATATACAGGTAGCCTTGGAAAAAGCCAACCCTTAAGTATGTGAAAGTTAGAATCTGAAGGAATAAACAACCAAAACCATTTACTACTGACCATGCTTCATCTAAAATTCTTCTTTGTTCCAACTGAGGATCAAAAAGGCACAAGTACATAACAAAGAAGCCATCATTTACCCTTCTAAAATGGTGGATTGAACCCTTCAATGTAAGCTAAGGATAATATTGGTAAATAGGAACAACCCTCCTATCCCCTTCAGATGTGAAGCCAGGGAAAATCCTCATTGAGGCTGCTATGTATACAAGATAGAAAGTCATATAGAATTTGAAGGTAGTATGTACCTTGATCAATTGCTCATGGAGAACATTGTTGATTTTTTCACCCCAAAAGATAGCCTATTTTCCCTGAAGTATAATTTTGATGAAAGGATACATCCATTCATGTAAAAGTGAGGAATAAGTTAGTCCCCTTATTCTACTGAGAAGAGTTATAAGATCACCCACTTCCTCAACAAAATCACTTGGCGGAAAGCTCCTTGGCTACCTAGAAAAGTTTTACCTTGGAGTCTTAAGCCACTTGGTATTAATTATCCTCTTAGCTTTCTCAGTTTTCTTATCATATTCTTGTTGAACAATAGTAAAATCAAGTTTCACAACATCAACAAAAGTGGGACACATGAAAACTTTATCAACAAACTGTGGATCCAGTCTCATGATTACATTATCCCTTGTATCTACCACTACCCTAGTATCTTTGTTGTAGAAATGAGCACATTGAAGAACAAACTTTGTATTGTGTGGTGCCACTAGAAATGAAGACACCAGGTGAATGTTGCTCTTGACAATCTTTTGATAAGAGGGTTAGGGTTATCTGACTTAGTCCTCTCTACAAACTTAGCCATATCCACATGACCAATCTTTGTGTCCTTAATAGCATCAACATTCAAAGTGACCAAAGTGATCGGTAAAACACCTTGATACTTGTACTTCATTGCTTTTACTTTCTTCGGAGACAGCTCAGTCATTTGGAAAAATGACACCTTCAGATGAATTGAAGATCTCGACAGCTACTTACAAGAGAAACAGTAATCAAAGAGTCATGATTTAGTAGTTAGGGGAAATACTGACAATTTTGGGAAACTACATATTTGTTGATCATGACTAGAGGGATGAGCTTGTAAGGGCTAAAGTGCAAGTGGGTCAAAAAAATAGAGGAAAGTGGGCTCAGGATAGCAATCCAGAAAGTTTTCCAGAGTTAGAAAAATTTGAGGGAGTGAATGTATGGGCTGCAAAATTTGTTGCCCTTGCATGTCAAAGGGAATTACAAATGTCAGGGCGGCAATTTTTGCCACTCCCGTAGGTAGTTCAAAGTGTTTGCAAAGATAAAATGTATAAGTGGTTAAGTTTACCGCTTTTACAAGTGGAGTTAATCAATCACATGTTCAAGTGGTGAAAATCACTGCCTCAACATGTGATAAGAACTTTCTTTACTTTGTGTGAAGGAGGGGAAATTTGCTGCCCTTACACCTTAGAATGAAACACACAAGTTCTATAAGCAGCAATTTTTGCCGACTTAACACTTGTTACAAACTTAACAAACTTTTGCATTGCCGGCAAAAATTGCTGACTTGACACAAACAAAGTTTAAGTTTTCATGCTTAAGCTGTAATTTCTACCACTCAAGCATGTCTGACGTAAGTTTGATTGTTAAGCATATTACATCATGTAGGGACAGTGAAATTTTCCATCCTTACATGATGGTGGGTTTGATAAGGTTAAAATGTGTCGACAGAGATTGATATCGCCAATAAATTTGATCTAAGACAAAAATGAAAAACCTAAAGATGAGAAACAACAAAAATCCATTCAATGAAAACAAACCTAATTTTGACAAAGGGAAAAAAACACTGACAAAAAAATGATGCAAATATTTCAATGTATAAACTAGGGTTTAGAAATAGTAATAAAGAAACAATTTTTAAACATTCTATCACACACAAACCCTAAAAGAAAAAGAAAACAAGAATGGAAAAATGAAGGCTTACCTCTGACAGGAAAACTGAAACCCTATACACCAAAAATCTCCACAGTACGTTTGTAAAGAGTCATAATGTTGGCTTGGTAAATGGAGGGTAAAGAATGCAGGTAAGATAGAAAGAAGGATGAAATATAAATGATTTAAAACACATTTAAAAACTTTAAATGAAACTAAAAGACCAAATTAAATGCCACACGACTTAAACTTGGGTCTCATTTAATACATGCATCAGCGGCAAATTTCACCGATATTACATAAGTAAAAGACTAAACATGCATTAGAGCTGAAAATCGCTGCCACTGCATGTTATATGTACCAGACATGTAACGGCAATAGAAACTAGTGCTATGATATAGATTTGGATAAAACAAAGAATGCATTGGTGGCAAATTTTGCCACCACTGCATGTAACTTTTAAAAACTAAAAACATGCAAGGGTGACGAATTTCACCGCTCTTGCATATACACAAAAATACTCTAACTCTTTAAAATTGAGAAAACCATTTCAACAACTTATACGAGTTTCGAGAAATCCAAATGAGAAATGGCTCGAATAGATAATCTAGAAAAAGAGGACTACGCATGAGAACAAGATGACTCACCTCGATTTGCGAACTTAGAGTGTAGGCTATGAAATGAACATGTTTTGTAGGGGTTGTCCTACAAAATGAGCTTAGCTGATTTTGAGGACAATAGATTGGTATTTAATTTTTGTTAACTAACAAATCAAAAATGACTTTGTAAAACCCTAATTCTAGAAGCTTCCAAAAAGCTTGTTATAAGCAGCAAGGATGTATGTTACAGGATGGAATTTGCAACATTGTAATCTATTTTGTACTAGATAATAAAATCATTGGATGGATGAGTTTCTGTGGATGTAACCCATTTTGGGTGAACCATGTTAAAATTATGTGTTGATCTCTTTTGTGTTATTCTTCATTGTTATACTTGGGTTATTTAATCTACATATAATTGTTAATGTTTATTGCTCTGATCTGCCTAAACCCTAAAAACTAGCATTAGAGTGGGTTGTACTTCAATATCATCTAGAGGAAGGTCTCACATTTGAGTGAGAGTCTCACAGTTAAGTGGGAGCAATGGTGTACGAGGGTAAATTAAAGTTAGATAAATTTGATGGGTAGAACTATTAGTTATGGATGATGCAAATGGAGGATTATCTCTATTAGAAGGATTTATAGTGGCCATAGGAAGGAAAAGCCATGAAACTGACAACAATGACTAATAAGGATTAGGAACTTCTGGACAGAAAGGCATTGGGAAGCGTCCGGTTGTGCCTGGCACCATCTGTGGTGTTCAATATAATAGAATCAAAGACAACAGATGATCTGATGAAAGCTTTGGCTAAATTTTATGAAAAACCCTCAGCCTCAAATACGATATTTCTTATGAAGCATTTGTTTAATCTGAAAAATGATTGAAGGTGGATCTATGACAGATCATTTAAATGAGTTTAACATGATTACTAGTCAGTTAACTTCTATAAAAGTGAAATTTGATGAAGAGGTGAGGGCTCTCTTGGTTTATGTTCTTTGCCAGAAAGCTGCAATAGCTTGGTAATGGTTGTAAATAACTCTATCTCTAGTTCAAATACTTTAAAATTTGATGATGTTGTTGGTGTTATCCTTAGTGAGGAAATGCGACAGAAAAGAACAGGTGAGAGTTCAACATCAGGTAATGCTTTGACTATAGTGAATAGGGGAAGAACAAAGGAGAGAGGAAAAAGTGCAACAAATCATGGGAAGTCACAAGGGGAGTCAAAGAAAGGTAGATCTAAATATAGAGAAAGAATGGATTGCAGGAACTGTGGAAATCTAGGACACTTGAAGAAGGATTGTTGGTCTTGAAAGGGCAAACAAGGAGACAAACAAAATGATGATAGTAAGGAAGCTAATGTTTTGAGGAAAAAATTACATGATGCTTTAATTCTATTTTTAGATAATGCTAATGATTCCTAGGTAATAAATTCAAGGGCTTCATTTTATGCCACACCCCATAGGAAATATTTTATAGATTATGTTCAAGGTGATTTTGGACATGTATATTTGGGTGATGATGAACCATGTCAGATTGTTGAAAAATTAAATATAAAACTCAAGTTGCAAATGGAAATGAATGGTTGCTAAAAGAGGTAAGGCATGTTCCAAATTTGAGAAGGAATTTAATTTCTATAGGACAACCAGGTAGTGAAGGCTACATGGTTACCTTTTTAGACAAAGTCTAGAAGGTCACTAAAGGTGCATTAGTAGTAGCTAAAGGTGAAAAGGCAGGCACATTATATTTGTGGTCTAGTAATACTTATTCTACCTTAGCTGCTATAGAAACAATTGCTACTGAGATAGTTATAGCACTTGCTATAGGGACAAAAACATAATTGTGGCACCATAGACTTGGGCACGAGTGAGAAAGGGATGAAGACCCTTCACTCCAGAAAGTTGCTACCAAGTCCGAAGCAGATTGACTTGGAGTTCTATGAAAAATTGGGTTTACGGAAAACAAAAAAGATTCTAATTTGTCAAAGTTGGGAAAGCGAAGAAGAGTGAGAAATTAGAGATTGTGCATTCAGATGTATGGAGACCAACTTAGGTATCTTCTCTTGGTGGCTCTTTCTATTATGTTACTTTTATTGATGATGCAACTAGGAAAACATGGGTGTATTACTAAAACAAAAATCAGAAGTATTTGAAACTTTTAAAAGGTGGAAAGCTTTGGTTGAAAATGAGACAGGAAAAAGGTTGAAGTTTCTCAGATTTGGTAATGGAGGCGAGTATTGTAGTAGAGAATTTGAAAATTACTATTCATATAATGAAATCTGTAAGCAAAAAATAGTTCCTGGAACTCCACAAGAAAATGGTGTGTCTGAGAGGATGAATAGGACCATTATGGAGCATGCAAGGAGCATGAGATTGCATGTTGGACTACCCTTACACTGTTAGGCACATGTTATACATACTGTTGTTTATTTAATAAATAGGGGACCTTTAAATCCTTTGGATGGTGGCATTCTAGACGAGGCATGGACGGGTGAAAAGGTAAACTATTCATTTCTAAAAACCTTTGGTTGTGAAGGTTTTGTCCATGTTAATATTGAAAATAGAACCAAGCTTGAGGCTATGTCTAAAAAATGTACCTTCATTGGATATGGAGTAGATGAATTTGGTTATCGGTTAAGGGATTATGAAAATCATAAAATCATTAGGATCAGAGATGTTATATTCAATGAGAAGGTCATGTATAAGGATCAGATTCATGAAAAGAAGCATGAATAGGCCAAAAAGGAATATGTGGTACTAGATGAGATTCCATAAAATAAGATGCCAGTGGTACCTAATGCTCAGCAACAACAAGTTATCCCATACACTCCTACAAGTGTTAGATGTTCTACAAGGATAACTAGACCTACAGAAATATTTCCTCCATCATTATATTCTATATTATTAACTGATTCTAGTGAACCTGAAGGTTATGAAGAAACAATTTAGGTAGATACCAAAAAGCAGTGGGAGCCAGGCATGAAAGGGGAAATGGATTCCTTGTTGCAGAATTAGACTTGGGACGTAGTCCAATTGCCTGCAAGCAAAATAGCATTACCAAATAAATGGGTTTATAGGTTGAAGGAAGAATATGGAGGCAAGAAAAGAGATAAGGCCAGACTTGTGGTAAAAGGTTTTGCAGAGAAAAAAGGTAGAGATTTTGATGAAATATTTTCTTCGGTTGTAAAGATGACTTCTATTAGAACTATTCTATGTCTTGTGGTTGTGGAAAACTTGCATCTTGGACAGCTAGATATGAAAACAACATTTCTCCATGAGGATTTGGAAGAGAAAATATACATGCAGCAACCACAGGGATGTGAGGTCAAGGGTAAGGAGGAATTTATGTGTAGGTTAAAGAAGAGTTTGTATGGCCTGAATTAAGCACCTCAATAATGGTATTTGAAATTTGATAGTTTTATGGCTGAACAAGGTTAAAAAAGATGTCATTTTGATTATTGTATTTATTTTAAGAAATTGGGTAATGACAGATATATTATCCTATTGCTTTATGTTGATGACATGCTTGTTGCCAGATCTAACATGCAACATATTAATGAACTTAAACAGAATGTAGCATTATCATTTTCTATGAAGGATTTGGGTGCAGCAAAACAAATCCTTGGTATGAGGATCACATGTGGCAAGACAAACAAAAAACTATTTTTGTCTCAAAGTGAGTATGTAGAGAAGGTGTTGAAAAGATTTAACATGCAGAATGCCAAAGCAGTTAGTACACCTTTGCCTAGTCATTTTAAGTTTACTAAGGAGATGCATCCAAAGACACAAGAGGAGGAAGACAAAATGTCTAAGATACCATATGCATCAATAGTTGGCAACTTGATGTATGCAATGGTAGGCACAAGGCCAAATATTGCACATGTAGTGGGAGTTGTGAGTAGGTTTCTGAGAAATCCAGGAGTGGAACATTGGAATGTGGTAAAATGGATTCTCCTTCAAAGCAACTATGTTTTGGAGGAACAAATTCTACTCTAAAAGAATATGTTGACTTTGATCTGGTAGGTGATATTGATAGTAGGAGTACTACAGGGTATGTTTTTACTATAGGAGGTACTACAGTTAGTTTGATTTCAAGGCTGCAAAAGATTGTTGTGCTTTTAACCACTGAAGCTGAGTATGTTGCTTCTACAGAAGCTAACAAGAAGATGATTTGGCTACAATAGTTTTTAGAGGAACTGGGACATTGCTAAGAAGATAGCCCCTTTTACATTGATAGATAGACTTCCATTAATCTTGCTTAGAATTCAACTTTGCATTCAAAAACTAAGCACATACAACTCATATACCATTTCATCTGGTCCATTTTGGAGGATGAATAGTTAAAGGTGGAGAAAATTCACACCAGTGAGAATCCTGCAGATATGTTCACAAAGCAAATTACATGGGAGAAACTAATTTCCTCTTCAATTTCTGTTGTCCTTCAGGACTAATAATGGTGGACATAATAAACCTACCAGACCTGTAATCAAGTGGAAGTTACAAGTGTAGTGGTGTCGTTTAGGATTAGTCTCCAAGTGGGAGATTGTTTGGTGTGGAGCCTGATCAGTCTCCAAGTGGGAGATTGTTGGTATGTGGTGACCGGTCATGCAAATATTGTACACTCATAATATATCCTTGTTGGGGTTTGGGGTCGGTAGTTAATTTTTGTTAACCGACAAATGAAAAATGATTTTGTAAAACCCTAATTTTAGAAGCTTCCAAAAAGCTTGTTATAAGTGGTTGGGATGTATGTTGTGGGATGGAATTTGTGAGATTGTAATTTTTTTTGCACTAGATAATAAAATCATTGGATGGCTGAGTTTTTGTGGATGTAGCCCATTTTGGGTGAACCATATTAAAATTTTGTGTTGATCTCTTTTGTTTTATTCTTAATTATTATATTTGGCTTATTTAATCTATATATAATTCTTAATGTTTATTCCTTCGATCTACCTGAACCCTAATATCATCTATTTTGTGGAGAACTACCATGAGTTGTAGGCTGACCTACACGTTTCATCATACATTGGAGTTTGAAACCCTCTTGAGGCTAATGTGGAGCATTCTTTGAGCTAGAAGATGATATATAAGCATTTCTTAGATGCAGTAGGGATTCAGTCAATTGATATCTAGTGATAGGATAGAAAGATAGTTCTTTCCTAGAGGCTCTTCAATACCATATCATTCATGTATGTTGTAATCCAAAAAAAAGCATGTAAACCATATTGTAGCCTACATGTTGCCGACATATAAGCATTGTAATTGCCTGAGATATTGAATCAATAAATCTTCCATTACATTCTATTCTTGTGTTATTTTCATGTTATTTTCCATTGTGTTTACTCTAGCTGCATAGTCTGAGAGTCCATTTTATGGACCCTTCATCCGTGACTACTCCAAGATCTATCACACTATAACTTGATTCACCTGTCATGACAACTTTTGGGACATTTAAGGACATCTAAGTGCCTCAAATCTACGTTCAAAACTTTTTTGAGAGTTTCAAAAAATGAAAACTTTAATTCTTGCAAGCTAGGTATGATCATGAGTTGAAGCTCACCCAAGATGTTTACTTGTCTATTCCACACTTTTTGGGAAAATTTTGGGTCCATCCACGCTAAAATGTAGAGTTATACAAAATAGTAAGCCCTGTCATTTTTTTCCCCTTTTGGAGACTTTCACAGTTCTAAACCATTGTTCAAGATAAAAGGTATTCAAAAAGAGAAATAGAAACCTTTTGTAGTTGCAAGGTTGAGAGAACCTTCGTAACATTCTCCCATTTGTGGAACACCTTGCAAGAGAAAAGGGATTATCAACACCATGATTTAATTGCTGGGGGCAGAGAGGCCAATAGAATCCAAACACCAAATGGACTTCTCTATGCTCATAGGCTTAGTTAATGAATTTGTAACATTCATCATTTAGTCTCTACCTTAACTAGCTTCACCTCACCATCCCCTACCATATCTCTAACAAAATGATACTATACACCAATGTGCTTGGTCTTGATATGAAATGTTGGGTTCCTAGCTAGCAAGATTGCATCTGACTATCACTGCACCTTGTTTTATTTTTATATCTAACCACAGTCTCTTAAGCCAAATGGCTTCTTTAGAATCATGAGTAGCTATGATATACTTAAGCTTTAGTAGTGGACAAAGAAACCACAATATGTCACTTACTCATTCAACTAATTGTACCACCAAATAAAGTAAACACATAAGCACTGGTGAATTGTCTACTATCAACATCACCTTCCCAGTCTAAATCCACATAACCATGAATATCAATGAAATGCATGTCTCCTATCAAATTACCATTATAACACAAGGAATACTCTGAGGTACCCTAAAATATCTAAAGACTCTTTTAATTACATCCCAATGAACTCTACCAAGATTAGACATATATGTGGAAAGAACTCCCATTGCTTGGGCAATGTCTGGTCTAGTATAGACCATAACATACATCAAACTTCCAACTACAATATGGTAAGGAACTATGCTCATGTCTTCAATAATTCATTCCAACTATAAAAGGAACACATAATGGTCTACAATTCTACATGTTAAACCTCTGTAAAATTGAATTGAGATACTTACTATAGCCATGCCATAATTTTATGTTTACTCTATCTCTTGTTATTTCTATCCCAAGAATGTGTTTAGCTACACCAAGATCTTTGATTTCAAATTTAGCTGCAAGTTAAGACTTTAGATCTGAAACCATTCCTGTCCCTTTACCAAAAAATAACATATCATCAACATATAATACAATAAACAAGAAACGATCACCATCAAATTTATAGTAAACATAATGATCAGATTTAGAATACTCAAATCCATAACTCAACACATATGTATCAAATTTCTGGTGCCACATCATAGGACTTTGTTTGAGGCCATACACATATTTCTTCAATTTACAAACCAAATTAGTTTTACCTTTCACCATCTAGTACTCTGGCTATGTCATATAAATATCATCCTCCAAATCACCATGAAGGAATGTCATTTTCACATTCATTTTCTCAACCTCTAGATCATAAGCAACAATAATAGAAAGAAAGAATGTAATGGACATCATTTTTGTAACAGGAAAAAATATCTCACCATAATAAAAACCCTAAACCTAAGAGTAACCTTTCACAACCAACCATGCTTTTTACTTCTTAATACCTCCATCTAAACCTATCTTTTTCTTGAACACCCATTTGCAACCAATATGTTTTCATCCTTCAAGCAATGGTACTAGATCCCATGTATCATTTTTTTTCAAAGCTACCATTTTTTCATCCATAATAGTCTTCCAAGACTCTGCATCATTCATAGCTAATGCCTCTTCTACAAATCTAGGTTCATATATGTTAGTATTCAAAGCAAAAATACATGTCTAGTCATCAGGTGAATACCTTTCAAGAGGTTGTCTATGCCTTGTAGAACTTCAAACAAGTAGAGTTGGAGGTTCTTCTTCCTCTTCTAAAGATTCAAGGCTAGATGAGCTCTCCTCAACTTCATGACTATCTAGGGGTGTCGATTCAACTTTCTCAAGTGTAGAAGGGAGTTGAATCACATCCTTCTATTCACTTTGTTCTAGCTGCAATGTAATGAAAGAAGGCTTATTTTCTCTAATATAACACTTCTACTATATATTACCTTCTATGCAGCAGGGTCCCAAAGCCTATAGTATCCTTTCACACCATAACTAACCCGATGAAGATACATTTCACAATCGTGTTCTCCAATTTTCTTCACTTCTCCTTTGGCACATGTGCCTATGCCTTGCAACCAAAAAATCTAATATGTCTTAATGAGGGCTTATGCCCTGACCATGCCTCCATAGGCATTTTATCAACAAGAGCTGATGTAGTATACTTGTTAATCAAGTAGCAAGTAATAGCAATAGCTTCATCCCAAAACCTTTATTCTAGAATAGCACCACTAAGTATACTCCTAGCCTTCTCCATTAGTGCCCTATTCATTCCTTCTACAACTCCATTCTACCGTGGAGAATACAAAGTTGTCTTTTGTCTCTGAATGCCACAATCTTTATAGACTATAAAAATCATTAGAGAAAAATTTTCTGCCATTGTCAGTCCTAAAACATTTTATTTTCTTTCCATTTTGCAACTGAACCATTGCTTTAAATTCTTTAAATTGACTAAAAAGTTTAGATTTATTCTTTAGAAAATATACCCATATCCTTATACTATAATCATCAATAATTGAAACATAATATGTGGATTTCACAATGGAAGGAACTATTGTGATGCTCACAACACATCCCATTTTACCCTTTAGCAAAATCAGGACCCCTATTGTTGTTGTTGTTGTTTGCTTGTGTGTGGACTTGCTTGGTGGTAAAAGGGAAAAAGGGGTAGCTATTATAAAAGTGTTGAAATTTAAATTACCTCAGGTTAGGAAGAGAAACTAAAGGTATTAGTGAATTCTTTGTAAAAAATGATCAAGGGTTGCTTTTTGAACCAACTTAAAATTCCTAATATTTTGTTAAATATGAGGGTCTCGGTAAAATACATTGTTTTGGTAGTTTGTATGTTGTATACAAATTAGTTTGTATATGAAGTTTTGTATATTTGGGTTTGTATCTTGTTGATTGCATGCATATATTTAATAGTCAGACCCTACATATACAAACTGGACCTGATGGATGTTACAAAGTCGAGTGAGGTAAGTGATAAATCTGAATTTGCATGTCTGTTGGTATGTATGTCCAATATAAATACAGTTAATATACAAAGTGTCTAAAGTACATGACCAAACCCAAAAAAGTATATAACTCAGTTTATAAAATTTGAAGGCTCACTTTAAGTTGTTTTGTGTTTGTATGTATCAACTTTGTATCTTAAATATACATACAAAAGTAGATCTCAAGTGATAATTAAAAGGAGTTCAATAGTGGTGGGACCCGTGGGTCATTATCAATAAAGGTTAAAATAGGTGAAAAAGGCTTAGGTATTGATACATACAAGGGCCGGACCTGAAGATCAAATAAATAATGATGCATAATAAAAGGGGGTTCCGCGCTTTGTATGTATGTAATATATATCATGATATACAAAAGAGGAATACAAGAGGTAAGCCGGAAGTAACAAAAGAGTAAAATAGTTGAATATTCGATAAAGTTTGTGGCTTGTATAATTAGTTTTATATCGTAAGATACAAAGAAAGATACAAAGAGGGATGAAATAGGAGAGATACAAATAGGGTGAAGGGTAAAACTTGATGACAATTTTAAAGGAGGTATCCTTTGTATGTATGAAAGTTTGTATACATATGCAAACCTGAGTATACAAAAAGGTAAAAGTGCATTATCAAAATAGATAAGAAAATTAAAATAGAATAGATATATCTTTTGGTTCTGTACTTGTATGATAGATTGCATCTATTATATACATTGTAAAATGCAAAAGGGAAATACAAGGTCAGACGCGGAGTAAAGTGCAAAATTGTTTAAATACCATTCCATGTTTAAGTTTGTATGTTAAAAGAAATATACAAGAAGGATATACAAAAGCCAAGATGCAAAGGGAAGGGAATTAACAGGTACAATGTTTGAAATACAAAGTTTAAATGAGCAGTTGAACATAGTGTTGCATTAAATACATCATTTAATACAAAACTAACAATGAAAATGAGGAATTTAAACATAATAAGGTTAAGAAAAGTTTGTTTTCACTTGAGGAATGGCATTATCACTTAGATTGGGAGAAGATTCAATAGTTGAATGAAATCAAAGAATGGAAACGTCACAACTGAAATGGTAAATCCAATCAACACCTACAGAGTTAAGTTGGTCACAAAAATAGGTATGTACTTTAAAACATTGTTACAATGTACTGAATGAAAATGTTGATTAGTTATGGGTAATTTTATATAAAAATGCAAATGAATGGAAAATTACTATAGCTGATTAGGGAAATTAATCAACTATGTTGGATAAGCATGAAATCTAAAATAGGGAAAAGACAAAAGAGTTGGGGTAAATGTAAAAGGGTAGAAAATTCATGGTAAAACCCTAGGAAGGAGAAGTAAAATGAGAGGTTAAATATGCAAGTTTTCAAAAAGGATGGCTCTAAAGAAAAAGAAGTTGGACATAGTAGATGAAGACAAGATAAAGGTAAAAAAGGAAAAAAAGCCAAGAAAAGAAACCAAAAAGGAAGAACTACCAGTCTCGGGATATCCATCTCTGATCAGCACAAGTGGGATTGTGACAGATACAAATATAGGTTGCTATGATGCAGAGGATGTTTTACAGAAAATGACATTGTCAGACACTAGTCCTAATATGAAATGCATCTAGGAGCAGGGGTTATATAAGGTTGCAGGATTCCAGTTAGCATTGGATGCTAATGATCTGGTTTTGGAATGCATAAGAAGATACGACACAAACACCAAAAGGGTAATGCATGAAAGGTGGGTCATTGCTGATTTATCTACAGAGGGAATAGCCAGGACATTTGGCTTGGAAATTGAAGATAGAATGATGGATATAGATATGGATCAATACATAGATGATTTTAATACTAATGAAATAGATTGCAAGAGTACAATCTTCTACAATTGGTACACTACAGAAAGCAAACCTAAGGTTGTAGCAAGGGTACCAAAGAACCTCCATAGAATAGATTTCAAAGAGGAAATACATTTGATGATCACAATGCTGAGCAGACTGGTAGGGTTAAGAGATGCAATAATGTGTGAACCATGGATGTTCACTATTATCCAATATATGAGAGAAAAAAAAAGGAGGATGGGAAAATTCAATGGGCTAAGGCCATCAACACTTCCATATGGAAACAAGCCATGTTAAGAAAGTAGAAAATGATGTCTTTTTATTTGTCATCTTATGTATGATATTCATGTATAGCTAATGTTCAACCTTACATAGCTAGGATTGATAGAATTGGGACCTTGGGAAATGGTCTAGACCAAAAGTTAGTTTATGATCACTATCCAGATTTATAGGAGGATAATACATTGAAGATGTTTGCTCTAGTAAATGATGTGTTTTACACATATATGGTGAGAGTTTTTACTTGAGATAAGGACATGAGGTTGTCTGAGGAAGCAATAAATACTATAGGTCTACACAGTTCATGGTACATACAATTTCCTAACTTCACATATATTAGAACTAAAGGTTTTGATGGGAAACCATTCATGTTGCCTCGATATCCTTCAGATAAGCTAATTGTGTTGGAGTTTTCTAGACAAAATTTGAATGCATTCAGGATATACAAAAGGAAGTGGGGTACAGGAAATATCAAACTCCCTTGGGCTATTGGAATGTATTCTTGTTATAGTAAGGAGGTAGCTAGTTATGCAGAATAAGAGTTGAGGTATTATGGTTTTGAAGAGTTTGAGATAGATAGGCACTTTGATCCTTTTCATAGGATTCAAATGAATAATGATTCTAAGTACAAGCATCAGGTACATATTGAGAACTATTGGTCTGATTGTGAGAATGAAAGGGAAGTAATAAAGCAAGCTCATCAGAGGTTAACTGTGGAGCAAATGACGACAATGGGGAGATAAATGTACTCTTAGAAATTGAAGATGACAAGAAGGTGTTACACCACATTTATGAAAATACAAGACTACTCCCTATTAATGAACCAGATTGGTCACAACCTTGGGAAACATCTTTGGATGTTGTGTCAAAAATGGTTATGTTATTCTCTAAAACATGGTTAAAGGATCGAATAGAGGATCTCAAAGCTAAAGATGTTGAACTTACATTTGAAAAAAAAGGTAGGAAAAGAGGAAGAGAGAAATAGGATAAATTACAATGGTTTTATGAGAAGAAAAGAAAGATTGTAGAATCTAAAATTATTGAGAAAGATAAAATGCAACTTTAATGGATCCTTATGCCTTAGGTATCATAGTGGCAATACTTCAGGAACATTTGTAGAGGTAGGATCATCAAGTCATGGCATCAGTATAGAATAGACCCAGATAGTTGGGATTCTAGCTAGACAAAAGGTAATGAAGGCTATAGTGATTGAGTCTTCAATCAGAAAAGCACCATTACAGGTTGAAGTTATAGGTGCTTCAGAAGAAAAAACTAAGTACAAGGACATGCCTATTGAATCAACACCAGAAGAAAGAAGACAAGGCTACATAAAGGTTAAACAAGAATTAACCGAGGAGAAGCTACAAGGGTGAAAAGCCTAGGAAATCAACGGAGTAAGTGAAATGGTGAATGTGAAAAGTGATAGCAGTGATGAAGAAAGTATGGAGGTAGAAGCCATTACCAAGGTAGAACATGAAAAGAAGGAAGAAATGGATAAAGGTTCTGATGTAATGGAGGAGCATAATACCCAAGTATATATAAGGAAGGCACAAGCCTTGGGGTCTGTTAGTAGATAGATTTGTCCTTCAAGAGTAAATGTAAGAAATGACTCAAGACACCCAAGAAAAAGAACAAATAGTACTAACAATTGGAGAAGTTGTCATTGGATTAATAACTTTCCTCTGAATTTTAGAGGTACAACTCCCTCTTAAGATATGCAACGAATACAAATATGGGGTGTGCTTTTAACCAGAAAGTAGAAAAGGTGTATTAACATCTAACAATCACCATGAAATAGATGTGCATGACTGATTACAGAAAGAAATGAATGTAGATAAATGATACACAACCCACTTACCCAACATTCATAAATGAGGACAAATTAATTGAGAGATACAGTTATATTCTACCTTAACCCATGTCAACATAAAGAAGCAATATTGAAGATATATTATGAATTGACATAAGAACAATTGCAATCATAAAAGACGCTTGGAGACAACAAGTTCTGTAAGTAATTCTTCATTTCTTCAATATAACCAAAACTCAAAGTTTTTGAAATGCCTTTATACATAAACAAAGCTATGAAAAGTATAAATGGAAATTTATACAAAATAAACTTGCTCTTCTTCCCACTATTCATAGAGAACTCCCCCTAGAAAAGGATCTTCTTCTTTCTAAAGTTACTCCCCTTATATAATTTTCAAAACTTCCCTAGAATTATAACCATTCAAAAATGGTCTTTTCAAGTAACCGTTATCAAGAAGGTGAACTAAAAATGGAAATAGTTACATTATAGAGGAATCATAACTATTATCACTAATTACAATACATCTTCATACATACAAGACAAGTGGCATTAATATGCCCCCAATTCTAGGTGTATTTCCATAAAGAGTTGGTGTAGTTCAGCACGTTCTTCTTCTTCCTCTAGGATGCCAATTGTTCTGCGGTATTCTGCGTAGCTAGTTTTCTCCTTCAAAGCAACTGTGTGCAACTAGGAGATGATATCAATCTACTCCTCCTCAGGCCAATGTAAGTCAAGTTGTAGGACAGGCATAGTTTCATCATCCCAAATTTCATTATTTGAAGGAAGTCCCATTCTAAAGATAGCTTGGTTGACAAGAGAATCTGAATTTAGATAGCACTGCCACCTTAACTTAATTACGCTAGTGAGTAATGATGGTTTTTAAACTTGTTAATGTTGTGTTACCACCTTGGCAATCTCCATTACACTTGTCATTTAAGAAGTAATTAATGCACCATTAATTCTGCATCTTGAAAAGTGAGTCTTAAGATTGAGCTTGTGTTTCATAACGTCTGAAAAGATGTTTGCCGCATACCGCATGAGTAGTCTAATGAACTAACAATACCTTGGAAAAAGGGCACTGTGAAGACACTGATTAGTCAGAGGTCAGAGAAAATTCCAAACTTTGAACCTTGAAGAGGAGTTTCGTGAAATTTGAAAACGCCCCGACAATGGGTGAGGTTAGGGCATCAGAACTTTTATGTTCTTCAAACTATGAGGGCACCATTCAAAAACTCTAAAATTCCCTGACACAAAGGAGGATTCAAGAAGTTAGTTATTTCTTGAACTCTAGAACATAAGTTGGGGGGGAAGGTTTCATGAATGCAAAAAAATACTTCAAAACTTTTGGAACAAAAATTTAAAAATTTTGAGTTCAAATTTTGGGGCAACCACAAGCTCTAATTGGGGATGAGGACTGCAAAGGATGAAGAAAGGAACCCAGAATCACAAGTATGGATTAGTGCCTTATCCATTGGGCAATACAGTCGAATAGCATAGGGAACAAGGAGCTAGAACAAGCTAAAAATAGGGCAAACAAGAAAGGAAACTAGACTACCAGCACAACAAAAACTCCTAATACCCATGTGGAAGGAAGATCCTACCTCCCCATGACCTTAGAGTAGTCATACAAATTTATTAACTGACTAGGAGAAGTAGATGCCTATGTGAAGTAATGCCAGATGCACAAAAAGCCCACAAGCAACCAATTGCGAAGTTGTGATCCCCATGATCAAACTAATAAAGATGACTTCAGATAAATTTTTTTTGGATATGGCTTGATGTCCAACAATCCATTCTTCATTGTACACTCCTCCACTTTGACGGCTCACATCAATATCGCCCAGCATACGATTACCAACTTCTGACTGAAAAACACTAGTTGTGACCTCATGATGCACTTGATTTAAGAGGCCTAGAGAAACCAATCCTCAAATTAGACATCCCACACACAAGCCTTGAGATAAGAAATTTTCTATGTTGCTATATGTAGGAATGACTATACCATCTAAAAATTTTGATTTCTGACTTGCGACATATGTCCCATCCTGCTCCTGCATGCAATTAACTTTTTCAGAAGTAGATAGAGAATCATTTAAATCATCAACCTTATTCCAAATTGGAAGTGAGTTAGACTAAAAATCTATATTACAAACAGTAATTTCCTGAGGCTGAAAATCATCCTCAATCGAAAGAATCTCTTTATTAAAAATTTGTCTACTGGTTGCATTTTCAGCAGCAGGGCATTCTTCTTCAACACATGGTATAGGAGAAAGAACAACATCTTCTTCACAAAGGAGATCACCATCTAGAGCTTCTAAACATTTTTAAGAATCATATCTTTATCAACTTGACTACTCTCTTTTTCCTCAGATTTTCAAAAATCATTGCAAATATTTCCAACACAAGCTTCATTTGATGAATCATTCTCAAAAGACATAATCACACCTTCACTCACCTTTAGCTACAATATTTCTCCTTTCTCATCTTCTCCCTAAAATTTGAAAGTCATATATTCTTCTTGCATACAATTCAAGGAATGAAAATTTAGTACCTCATCTTTATGTCATGTAGCCTCAAGTTTCTCTTCATTATTGGAAAAAGTGAATGATTCTATCTCTACAGCAGACAAAGATGACAAAAAAGTAGTATTTGCATTATCCTCTTTATAATTTTCATCATGGGAGGATGGTTCATTCGCTTCACCACTTGAGGGGATTTTAGATTCATTATTATCTCCTTCATAGTAGAAATAAAAGGCTTCCATTCTTCTATTCACCTTAGGTTTGATTTCTACATTATTTCCCTCTTTTCTACAAAACTGCTTTGAATAAAAAATAGAGAGGTTAAGATATTTAGCAGAAGAAGGCTGTTCTTTTTGAAAACCTACAAGTTGAAAACTTGGTTTGTGTAAGGTAGATTTCTTCACAGGTTTGCTACCCAAATAATTTACAACCTGATTTACTTTCCACAAACCACTTGTAACCAAGTCATCTTCTATTTTTATAGCCTCTTGTTGAGCAACTTTGATATCATTCACTTTACTTCATTTCAACTCAAATTGAACATCAAGATGCAAAGAGGAAATAAAAATACAAAGCTGAAGTTGCTCACTTGGTTGAAGAAAGGCTAGAATCTTCTTGACCATCTAGTTGAATATGTCCACAAAACCTCTGATGGATTCACCTTCTTTCTTTTGAATGTTGAAAAATTGATATAACAGGGCCGTTTCATCAACAAGACCTTTATATCTTGCTAAGAACTTATTCTTCAATGAATCCCAATTGTTTATGCACTTCTCTTCTAAATAGTAAAACCAATCTACTATAGAACCAATCAAAGATTCAATAAATAATCTTACAAAAACATTTTCTTCACTTACCCCCAGGATACAACACACAACTGTGAATGCTAGAATATGTTTTTTAGCATTTTGAGAGCATTCTCCACTGAACTTTGGAAAATGTTTACGTGATCATTTCAATAGAGGTGAAAATTGAGATAAAGAGAGAGGTCCAAAATGATTTCCCCATGGCTAAGGAGAAACCAAAGCCATCATGCAAAATTGAAAAGTGAATCAGTAGGAGTCTTTGGTGGAACCAAATGCTTCTAAGTGATGTCCACTTCAAAGGAACCACCAGCCTCCGTCCTCGGGGGGGCACCTTTAAATATCTGGGAAAACAAAGGTATTATTCTTCACTTTTGAATTCCCTAGTAGAGTCACCAAAAATCTATTAGTAGACAGATTTGTCCTTTGAGAATAAATGTAAGAAATGACTCAAGACACCCAAGAAGAAGAACAAATAGTACTATCAGTTGGAGAAGTTGTCATTGGATTGACAACTTTCCTCTAAATTTTAGAGGTATAGATCCCTCTTAAGATATGCAACAAATAAAAATATGGGGTGTGCTTTTAACCAGAAAGTAGAAAAGGTGTATTAACATCTACCCATCACCATGAAATAGATGTGCATGACTAATTACAGCAAGAAATGAATGTAGATAAATGATACATAGCCCACTTACCCAACATTCATAAACGAGGATAAATTAATTGAGAGATATAGTTATATTCTACCTTAACCCATGTCAACATAAAGAAGAAATATTGAAGACAAATTACAAATTGACATAAGAACAATTGCAATCATGAAAAACACTTGGAGACACAAAGTTCTGTAAGTAATTCTTCATTTCTTCAATATAACGAAAACTCAAAGTTTCTGAAATGCCTTTATACATAAATAGAGCTAAGAAAAGTATAACTAGAAACTTATACAAAATAAACTTGCTCTTCTTCCCACTATTCACAAACAACTCCCCCTGGAAAAAGATTTCCTTCTTTCTAAAGTCCCTCCCCTTATATAATTTTCAAAACTTCCGCAAAATTATAACCATTCAAAAACGGTCTTTTTGAGTAACTGTTATCAACAAGGTGAACTAAAAATGGAAATGGTTACATTACAAAGGAATCATAACTATTATCACTAATTACAATACATCTTCATACATGCAAGACAAGTGGCATTAATCTTCCCCCAATTCCAAGTGTATTTCCATAAAGAGTTGGTGTAGTTCAGTACGTTCTTCTTCTTCCTCCTGGACGTCAATTGTTCTGCGGTATTCTGCATAGCTAATTTTCTCCTTCCAAGCAATTGTGAACAACTAGGAGATGATATTAATCTTCTCCTCCTCAATCCAATTTAACTCAGGTTGTAGGACAAGCATAGGTTCATCATCCCAAATTTTATTATTTGCAGGAAGTGCCATTCTGAAGATAGCTTGGTTGACAAGAAAAACTGAATTCAAAGAGCAACGCCACCTTAACTTAATTATGCTAGTGAGTAATTATGGTTTTTAAACTTGTTAATACTGTGTTACCACCTTGGTAACCTCCATTACACTTATCATTTAAGAAGTAATTAATGCATCATTAATTCTGCATCTTGAAAAGTGCGTCTTAAGATTGAGCTTGTGTTTCATAACATCTGAAAAGATGTTTGCTGAATACCGCATGAGAAGTCTAATGAATTGATAATACCTTAGAAAATAGGCACTGTGAAGACACTAATTAGTCAGAGGCAGGAGCAAATTCTAAATTTTGAACCTCAAAGAGGAGTTTCATGAAATTTGAAAATGCCCTGATAATGGGTGAGGTCGTGGCATTGGAGTTTTTATGTTCTTCAAACTGTGAGGGCACCATTCAGAAACTCTAAAATTCCTAGACACATAGGAGCAGTCAGGAAGTTGGTTATTTCTTGAACTCTTGAACATAAGTTAGGGGGGAAGGTTTCATGAATACAGAAAATGCCTGATGACAAAGACTCATAAGACTTCAAAACTTTTGGAACAAAAATTTGAAAATTTTGAGTTCAAATTTTGGGGCAACAGGGTCAAAAGGAGAAAATGTACAAGAAGGGATGGAAATAAGAGATCCTTTTGGTACACTGGTATCACCAGATATAATAGAGGAGGTGTAAGTTGTTGTGCAGCAAATAGAAGAATCAAAAAAAGAGGAAAGCAAAGAAAAAGGTACAGAGAAAATAGAGGAATCAATACAATCAGAGAAAATAAACACAACTGAAGAGATACCAAGTTAAAATAAGGAAATGATAAAGGAAACAATGTTAGTAAAGGATTCTGGTATTGATGTTTTAGATGTTCTCAATATGTATAATGAACAAAGTGAGAAAGAAGAAAATGTAGAACAAGAAAAGAACATAGAGAGAAAATGAGAAAAAGAAAAGGTTGTAGAAAGACTAGACAAGTATATAGACTAGCTTTCACAGACAGATCAAACACACTTGCCTAAAATTGTACAAGGACAAATTGAAATAATGGAAGAGACATCAAAGATATTAGGTGGTCCTGAGAAAAACATAGAAAATATTGTTGTAGAAGATGTGGAGCACAAAGAACAAAAAGAGGATCCAAGAGGAGAAGAAGAAAAGGCACAACAACAAGATAATATGCCATCAATCTTAGATCAACAGCTTCCACCACAACAATCACCACAATAAGAACATGTAGAAATAGAGAAACCTCAAGAAGAGGTAATTAATGAAGAAAAGAAAGTAGAGACAAGAATGAAAGTACCATCTTGGATAGGTGCAGAAGTGCAGAGAGAAAAGATAGAAATACAAGTAGTACCTATTGATATCAAGAATTTATTGGGAGGTCATCCAAGAAAGGAGAAAAAGAAAGCAAGGATTATGTCAGCAATAAAGAGAAGTCCTTTAGGGTCTAGAACTCTTGAGTTGGTAATACCTCAAAAGGAGAAAATTAAAGGAGAAATGAGTATGGATGATTATGAATTGATTAACATGGATCTGGGATATGTGACAAGAGAACAACACATTGCTGAATGGCAGGCTATGAATAATGTCACAATTGAAATGATGAGAAGGGATAAAGATATGTATGATTATTTGAAAGGACACATTGTTTAGCTACAACAATTTATCCAAGGTATGTTTGACCCTAGTTCTAGTATGCAGCAATCTTGTCTAAAGATCAAATAAATGAGATGGAAAATAAAAGAACGGATGCAGATATTTTAAAAAAGTGGCTCAAGGAGTTTACACAAAAAGGAGAGGATGTAGAAAATAGGCAGTGGTGGGTTGGGAAATGGCTCTGACAGGGAAAAACAAATGTAGTGTTCTCATACATTAGTGTCAATTCAGATTAGAGAAGTGCATATTAGAATCAAAACAGCTTGAGCAGATGAATGAAAGAGTAGAAGAGTTAATAAATGAGGGAGTCATTACTCCTTGAATGGCTAATCAGTTACCACAAATAGGGTTAGTGTTGAAGTTTGAGGAAGACATTATCAAAATATATATTGCAAATATTAGAGACTTAGAAGAAGTTGTTGATGATATAGTGAGGGTTCATATGAAGATAATAGAAAAAATTCACTGGGCATGAATGCCAAGATGTACCAGCATATGGCTTAACAAGGGCAATGATAGAGTTGAAAGTCATTTATTCACCATGTTTGGAGAACCCAGCAACACACCTAAGTACAACAATGATTGATTCAATTTTGGAGATAAATGCTAAAATGAAAAAGTATTAGAAGAGAGTAAAAGGTTCATCAAAGCAAGAGAAAAGATTGAAAGAAGAAATTGAACTACAAGAATATACATGGGCCTAGAGTCAAGAGGGTGATCACAATTTCATTATGGGTGTGACGGGCAATTTTGTAGAGTACCTGAAGGAGTAGGAGCATATCAAAAGGGAGAATACCACAAACAATGATATATGCAAACGCTTGAGTTCCTTTTGTTACCATCACCAATTGGAAGTCAACAAGAAGAGAAAGTCAGCAAGAGTATCTTTTATTTTTTAAAATATTCTAATAGCATCTTTATGCCAGGGAAAGATACCATTGAAGATATTTTGGGAACGATTGGGAAAGGATTCCTACCATTGATTTGCAATATTTGAATGTAGACCATTAGATGAACTTTGTAACCATAGCAGGAAAGAAGCTTCAAAGTCTATATAAGAAGCTCTGCTACATGTATTTTAGTACCCAATGATTTTAAACTTTTAGTTTAAGGATGTAATTGTCAAGTTTTGTTGCAATAGAGAAGACATTTCTGTTAGTTTTAGAAAGGAGGTCGCCTGTGTCTACATTAAGGAGTGCATGGAATGTCTTGTCTCCTTTATGTATCTATCAAAGCGTTTGTAAGTTTTCTAGTGATTTTGATCAATGCAATAAAAGTCATTATTACATTGTAAATTTTGTGTGACTTTATACTTTGAATAAAGGTAAACTCAGAATTCTGCATCTATTATAGAGTGTTTTCTAATTCAGACTTTTACTTGATGTATTGTTCTTTGAAATATTGCAATCTCTTATGTATATTCATGAAAATAATACTCAAGATTTTACATTTGTAGGTTTAATTGTGTTGAATTGTTCAGATTACTGTATTCTTTAGTATGTGGATAATAGAACATTTAGATAATGTCTCAAATATTATTTCTAATTCTAATCTTTCTAACTTTTCTCCAACAATTGATAAATAATTAGTTGAAATGTAGTTATCTAAAGGAAATTGTGAAAGATCATGTAAAATACATGGAAATGTTAATAATCTTTGATGATTTTTATAAAGTTTAAAGTATCAAGTCTATTTTTCTATGAAATTCATATAAAGTTTGACTTGAAAGTTATCAGTAGTTGCAAAGGATCATTGATTTGAGAGATATTTTGAGATATTTGCATATAATAAGTGATAATCACTAGTAACACATCCTTAGATTTAGTAAGGCCCCTTGAATATAATAGCTTCACAACGAACTACTGGTCTATCCCATGTGGTCAAGAACTGACCATCGAGAAACTTGAGATTCAGAATTACTAGTTAATTCTTTGTATCTTCCAAGACAGCTAAGGTTCTTCTGTGAATTTTAACTATGTTGTGAGAGTGTAAAAACTCTCATCGACATGAACGTCTATAGGACCAAACACATCATAATGAATAAGGTTCAATACACCACAAGATTTATGAGAACTTGAGTAAAAAAGAACACAATTTTGTTTATCATAAATGCAATGCTCACAAAAATCAAAATCAAGATCACAAGTAGTCAACCCTTCAACAAGGTTTTTATTTTTCAAGGTCCTTAGACCCTTTTCTCCCATGTAGCCTAATCTCTGGTGCCATAACATAGTCTTCTATGTAGGAAATTTTGATTCAGAATAAAGAGCATGCTTAGGTGCCCAAAAGCCATGACCATGGATACTGAAAATGAAACTCCCTCCTTTTCCAATGAAGTAGTTGTTGATAACTGAGAGGGTGGGGTGAATCAGTTATTTGGATTATTTTAACTTTCTATTCTTCCTTAACAATTAGTGTAGCATCAAATTAAGTAAGCATGTATAACCATGAAAATAGAAATAAACTCAATACACATAACACAATGATTTTGATGTGGAAAACCCTATTAAGGGAAAAACCACGGGGTGATTAACCCAAGATTGTATTCTCTGTTTAAAAGAATAAGGTAGTACAAAATGACACTTGCCAATTAGGGCTCACTACTCAAGCACACTACTCACAAGAGGCTCACTGTCTATAAGAGACTAAATGTCTACAAGTCATAAGAGAGTAACAAGATACTTGAACTGATGAGAAGCATCCACACATGTTGAAGTTTAGTTCCGGTTAAGCTCAGTACACTAATCTACTGCACTTCATTCTTCCTCTTCTTAGGTGCTACTGTCCTGTCACATACCGGACCTATATTACTACTTCCACTATGTTCTCTACTTTTCTTTGCACTTCATAATACCACACACACACCTTCTCATCGAGATCCATCTGGTATGTATATCTGCACAAAGGATTTCAACAACTTTCTAGTCGGCATCTAGAATACTTCACTATTTTCTCAAATTCTAGTCTGTCGGCTGAATCCTTCCTTACCAAGTGATGCGTATCAAGGAGATGCTTGTAGAAGTCATTAATCATGTCAGCCAATCATGAATGATACGTCAGGAAGCTTGATCACCATCAATATCTTATCTAGATTAAGGTCTGATGCTCTGCCAGTCAGTTCTTCCTCAGTCTACTCTGCCAAACAGGAACCCAATACTTAGGTGCTCATATCTCTTCACTCTTTCTTCACTGGAGGCTCAATCCCTAGAATCTATTAGTCAAGATACTCCTCTTGGCTTCCCCAAGTCCGTAGTTTACTGAGATACTTCTTCTGAGAGATCCAGACCTGAATGTTGGACCTTGTTGCATGCTCTGTTCTTGGTCACCGGACCAAAATACTCTTCAATCTGACTTCTAGTATGAACACATCATGTCCTGTGGATGTGTGGGATGGACTTTGTTGCCATCAATGACAACACTCATGAAGCCACAACATGTCTCTTGCCAACAATCTCCCCCTTTGGCATTGATGTCAACACTTAGTGAAAAATGACTAAGTGTTATAGTATACTCCCCCTTGCCCTGATGCTTTTGTTCTTATGTACACTTTTCGGGAGCTCCCCCTTAGCTAGATTCCTCATTTTTCACTGCTCCTCACTCCTCCTTTGACATCAATGGAAAAGGGTAGAATCCGCACACCAAACTTTTCAAAAAGCAATCTATACATATCGGTATAAGTATATATACAAGTTGTGCTTACATATACTTAAGTATATCTGCAAAAGTATTTTTCAACTATACAACTTCTGTTGCCCAACTCTACTTCATCCTATCCAAAATTGAGATGTGACCACTCAACAGGAATGCAAAAGATTCTGCCTTCTTGAGATCTGTCAGATCACTGGTCTGGGTTGTGGCCTGAGCATCAGTTAGGGCTTCATGCATGGCCTCTAACTTAGGGATAATGATCCCTCTAAGTTCACTTAACTTGTTTATTCTATTTTTCTTCTCCTTCTCAAGGTTCTTCATTTCATTTGTGATTGCAATAGTCTGACACTTGATTGATTATGGAAGAGGAGAGAGGATCAAAACTTTGAGATAAACTTAATAGTTTATCCTCTTGCTCTTTTACTTTCTTCTCAATGTCCTTGGTCACTTTGGGCCAGGATAAAAAAAATTTATATATATCTCCGCCATCTTTAAGAGATTTTATAAGCTCTTTATTCCAATATCCATAACTCTCCTATCATTGGTTATTAGTCCTTGTACTTCAGAGAATCTCTTTCCTAAAAACTCCTTCCAGACCTTTTCTTCTACTGACTTCTCTAAGGAATCAAAATGTGTATGAACTGAATTTACAAGAGACTTTAGATTACGGGATGTGGAGGCTGAAGGATCCTTCTAGAAGGATGGCATGATCTTCTTCAATACACTAGATGCAGTTTCTATGAGCTCACAGTCTTCCATGTGAGACTTTAGAAGTTTTTCTTTTGCTTTTGCTTGAGTAAAGGATGCTAGCTTCATGGTTTGAACCACGGAGAGGGAATCAAAATTGAATGGACCTTGAAGCAGTTCCAGTTCATCAAATTCCATCATCTCTTTGGTCAAGAAATCTTTGATAGTTTCTACAGTGTCTCTTGCTGGAGACAGAGTCTTCTTTCCTTCTGTAGTATTAGAATTGTCTCCTGGGGTCTTCTCTATTTGGTCTTTTTCCTTTTCCTTTATTTCTTCTTCTTGACTGGTTTTCTCCTCTAATCTTTCTTCTTCTTTAGATCCGAAGTCTACAGGGAAAACCGGAGGAGAGATGTTTGCTTCTTTATGGACTTCCTCTTCTGGAGCAAAGGAATCTAGATCCTTAGTTTTCTCCTCACCTACTTCTTTTCAAATTTCTACATTTTTCTCTGTAGGATCTTCCTTTGATGTACTAGGAATATTGAATCTTTTATAGGCATTTCAGAGGATCTCTTCTGTTTCTTTTGCCACTTGGTCAGTCTCTCCAAGCATAAGCTGATTCATTCTAGCTTTTCTCTGAAACTCATCCTTGCAATCTTTGAAGATCATATTCATTTGTTTCTGAGTGACTGAAGGATAGAGTTGAATAGCTATCTTTTCCCGGATCTCAACGTCCTTTGTCTTAGCATTATTCTTCCTTATTTCTAGTTCCTTTTCTAGGCTCTTAGGAATTAGAGATATGATTTCAATAAATACCTTATTATAGATATTCAGATACTTGATTGTAGCTTCTTGCAAGATCTTTTGGTCAGCTTCATTACAATCATCATAGAATTTAGTCATTGGTTTTAGGTTCCCATCCATAATGATTGATTTGACTACATCATCAATGGACAGAGTGGGCCTTTCAACAAAATCTTCTACCTCTGTTTCACCAGATTTCTTCTTCTTCTTCATTTTCTTGATCTCCTCATCAGATTATGTCTCTTCATCATCCTTATGACTGATATAAGACCTTGTGGCCTTTCTCTTAGTTCTCTTTTCTCCCTTTCTAGATGTCCTGACTTTCAGTTTTGATGCTTTCTGGCTCTTAGAGGTGGCAAGTGCAGAGCTCTTAGAGGATCTGGTCTGGGAGGGGGCTTCTATCAGAGCACTTTCCTTTTCTGTGTCTTCCTTTTCTTTCTCTACCCTTTCCATCTTCTCTTTGTTTGCATCGAGTGCATCTTTTGAAATGCCATACCTTTTGGCAACATTCTCTACTTATTTTCTCACTTTTCTCTTCATCTCCAGTTGTCTAAGCTCCACATGAATCTTTACACTCAACTCTTCAAAGGTTCCAAACCTTTCTGCCTTAGGGTCCTTGGGCTGACTCAAAAGATGTTGAATGTACAACTCTAAGATTTTCTCATCAGCCTCATATCCCATTGGCATGATCCATACTATTCTTGGTTCCACTGCCTCCATTAGGCATTGATCAGTATCAACCATGAAGCATACTGTATCTTTGTATTTTTCTACTAGAGATTGGGGGATTCTCTCTCTTGCTTGCATCATACTCTGAAAGTTCTTCAAGTAGCCCCATAGTGCTATATTCTATGCCTTGGCATCACCTACTCCATGTAAATAATCTCTGATTTGTATGGCAACAGGTCTATCATTTTGCCATATCCAGCCACTAGATCCAGGTAGCTCATTCATGTAATAGAAGAATAGACAAAGTATTAAGTCACCATATTTGAAGGAGTTCTTCTTGTCCTTCTTTATCTTCTGTAGATTCTCCAAAAGTTGATTCAGAAGAAGCTCACAGAGATCGTAGTTAGCATTCTTCCTTAACATTTCATAAGCAATGTAAATTGTTGTTCCAGAAATAGAATTCTCTCTACTGGAGTGATAAATCTTGTAGACAATTATCATGCCAACAAACTTGATGTCCAGATCTGTGATATCCTCAATTATCATTGCTCTATTGTCAAATTTGGATCCTCTTACCTCACTCACTGTCTGATTCTTGATAGATTTGAGAGCAGGTAGCTCACCGGATGAGTGCAATCTGGTAATTGCCTTAATGGCATCCTTGGTTATCTTGAATGGGCTCATCAACCACATAAAGTTATCATGCATTCTACTCAGAATATACCGGACCCATTCATCTTCTGGAAAATAGGGGAAATGAATGCACTGTCCGAGATGCTTGTCCCAGATCGCTTTGAACTGAGGTTTGAGTTCAAAGGAATCATCTATTAATTGTTTGTGATAGATATCCATTAGTTTGGATTCCCCAAATTCATCAATGTGTAAGGCCCGCCCTTGTCTGACTGGTGTGTATCCTATTATTCACCTATCTCTAGATTAAAATGATAAAATGATTGATTATTATATAATATGGTTGCCAGATGGATATAGGTAGTGATTGGTTATACATCCTCATTAATATGTTTAATTTGATTTGGATATTATATGTATATGTGGAATTAACTTTGAGATTGAGTGTACGGGTATTTCTAACAAAATCATAGATATTGGAGATCATTTTGCACCTTATATTGTAATCCCTTGTGAAGCCGATCTAGTTCCACAGGGAACCAAGATCAACTCTATATTTGGCGCAATGTTGTAATGTTGTAATATTGTCTTGCATGAGGTTGAATGGGTTAGGTCTACCCTTTTGTAAAATTGAATTATGATTTATGTTGTAAGAATTGTATTTGAATTTTATTTTTTTTAATTTAAATTTTTGAGACCCTTTTCTTGTGTCTTAACTTGACCCTAGGTTATACCCCATGGGTCTAGGATCACTTTTGACTTGGGTAACCCTTGGTTAACCTCTGTATGGTCACCTTAACTTCACAGTGAAGTTAAGTGACAAATTTGGAGGCATCGGAAGAATAGGATGAGGGGGACCAACACTCAAGCCCATCCTTTCTCCATTTTCAAGGCTTGAAATGACTCCATGGTCCACCAATAATGGAGGGGCTTATCTTCTTGTTCCCTTACTTTTGGTGAGAGTCCCCATAAAGTAGTGTGGTCCTTCATGAGTGGGGTTATTTTTTAATCCCACTTGGGATAGTGGAGATTTTTTTAATTCCACTTGGGATAGTGGGGATATTTTATTAATTCCACTTGGGATAGTGGGGATATTTTTTTAATTCCACTTGGGATAGTGGGGTTATTTAAATATTACAATTTTAAAAAAATAAATTTTTAATTCATCCACTATGAATTTAAAATTCACATATAATGAGAGCCCTTGATCTCAACTTTTGATTCTCACCCTCCATCATCTTTTCAAAAATCTATAAATAAGACCCTTCTCAAAGCAATTAGAGAAGACTGGATTTTGTAGGGGAACTTGATTCTTGTAGGGGAACTTCATTCTTGCAGGGGGACTTCATTCTTGCATTCTTATCATGCCTAATTTCCTCTAGGAAATCTTCTTCTGGCATCCTTATAATGCCCAATTCCTTCTCTATTCTCCTCTTCATAGCCTCATAATGCTGAAATTATTCTAGCCATCCTATATCCTCCATTCATTATCCCTTGCTTATGATCATAGAGAGATTGTTTTTTTTGAGAGGGGAGATTTGGAGAGGAGGCTGGAGAGGAACTCTACATCAACTTCATCCATTAAAGGGCTTTTTAAGGTTGTATTTCAAGGCCTTTCCTTTGCATTTTCTATTTCTTGCATGATGGATTTGTGAAATGAAATTTAATTTGTTGTGTTGTAAATTATGTAATTGTGGGGAAATTTATTTGGGTGATGACAAAGCTTCTTCCACTTGGGAGAAATGCTCATCAAGTGTGGGGTAGGGGAGGAGTGATCCTCCTCGAGTACATGCCTTGTTTCTTTTGAGATGTTGAAAGCCTTGAGGACATTTGTGTGACTTTGAGAAATTGTGTTATTTGGCTTGAGAGTCAAAATATGAACTCCTTGGAATCTTTGTTGGCAAGTTGGCTTGAGGCCATGAGAAGGAAACTGTGTTGAAATTTGATTGAAGGGTGACACTCTAGAGTTGAGTGTGTCCACTCTCCTACCCCTCTTTAAACTCACAGTGGATGAGTTTTGTGTTGTGTAAATATCTATGGGTGTATTTGTGTTTTGGTGTGTTATTTTTATTTTGTTGTGAAGTGGTATTGAATCCCCTAGGTGTGTGGATGATCTCCCTAGCTCGGGGCTAACCCTCTTGCGGGTGTATGGTAGGGAGGAGAGCAGCTTGTGTGGTGTTTCTTCCCTTGTGTGATATGCGGGTTTTCTAGGAGCTTATGGTGAAGCTTGGAGAAGATTATTGGATCTTAGAAAATATTTTATTTTCCTTTACTTTTAAGAGAGCTTGGTCTTTTAATAGCTTCATCCTTGTTGATTTTACAAGAGGAGAACATTCTCTCTCTTTCGTTGTATAATTTGGTATTTTAGAGTTGTGAGGAAATTACTTCCTTATTGTATTGATAGTTGTAGTTTTATTGTTCATTTAGTTTTGCCATTTGGAAAGGAAATAAACTTGGTTTAAAGTTGTGTAATTGAGTTAAATATAAACTAATCTCATATTAAAAGTTTGCCTTAATATGAATAGTGAATAGTAACAGAATAGTGAATATTGAATAGTGAATAGTAAAAGGGAATAGTGAATAGTGAATAGTGAATAGGAAAAGTGGGATTTATTTATGCATATTGTATAATACGAATTGAATAGATACTTAAACTTAGAGTTGCAATTCGAAAATACAATGTTTATATTTGTAAAAAAAAAAAAATTTAACTCTTTGCTCTGTTTTTAATGATTTATTGGATAGTAATCTGTTTTAACAAATTATATATATATATATTTATTTATTATATATATTCTATACTTTCTTTACATTTAAGGAACTTATTAATAAAATTGTGAGTTAAAGTGAACTGAGATAATGGCGGTATATATATATATATATAAATTAAATTTTAGAGAAACAGAAGAGAGGGCAAATGATCGTGCTTTGTTGAAAAATGATCTATCATCTAAAACAACTTATATATATATATATATAAATTAAATTTTAGAGAAACAGAAGAGAGGGCAAATGATCGTGCTTTGTTGAAAAATGATCTATCACCTAAAACAACTGCTGTACAAATGTAATTCATGAGTGTAATACCCCGCTAACAACTGATTTGTTTACTCCTTAAGCATACGCCACCGAACACGCTTACACGTGCGAGGGGGTTTTCAGAGTAGTAAGAGAAATTTTTTGATTGTTCATATCATGACCATATGACGCATGTGGACATGACGCGTGAATATGTGTTGTGACCACATGGTAAATGTGGGCATGACATTTGGTATCAAAGCACATGTTTCAACATTGGGAGCTCTGGGGTTTGCATGTTGTTTAGGCTGACATGGAGTGGGTTGAGCATGATTTGACGCTTGTTCTACTACATGTAGCTACGAGAGAGTGAGGTTGTGGTTTGTTGACTAACCTTCACCTTGAAGGAATACCCATCCTCTTGTGTTATCATCGTGATGGCCTTGTCACATGATTATCAAAGTCTTCCTCTTGTGTTTTGTGATGTTTGAGATCCTCTTAGTCGATTGTTCTCTCAAGACGGTCTAGGTGGTGAGGGATTGCATTGGACCCTTCCTCGCCCTTGTGTATTTTTGTGGAGAGTAGTGACATCTTAATACCCATTTGATTTATTCTTGCCTTGTGAACTTGACGTGTGTTTATCATAGGGTTGAATGACATAATTTCTTGAATTCCTAACCCTTTATATCATTGGAAATTGGAATTGTCTCCTTTGGATTGATAACTAGAAAAGATTGCATGAAGTGTATCTTGCTTTAAATTTTATGAGTGTAATTTGTTATGTGTGTGATTTCATTAGATTACCTTGTAAAAATACTAAGAAAGAAAGAGGTGAAAATTA
Source organism: Cunninghamia lanceolata (assembly GCA_027924645.1). NCBI lineage: Eukaryota > Viridiplantae > Streptophyta > Pinopsida > Cupressales > Cupressaceae > Cunninghamia > Cunninghamia lanceolata. The sequence continues at coordinate 1,336,893 of BSBN01000078.1, forward strand.
TTAGTTTTATGCATGGCAAATTGTTAAGAATTAACATATGTCCTCAAATTGTTCAATGAGGCATTTGTGTGCTTGGCAACCTTTTTGTAAATTACTTCTACAAAATAAAATTTTGCATTTTATAACTTTGTTTTCATGTGAATTTGATAGCATGTTATGCATACCTTGTGTAGAAAAGATGTTTGGGCTTCATAGAGTAGAATAGTAAAATTAGAGATGTGATTTTCCTATTAGATTCTTCTTGTGATATGCCTCTACTTTATGAACCTTGTGTTAGATAAACGTGTGGTGGTTTCATAGTGCATATGTAGTGTTATATGGGTTATCGTTAACTCCATGATATGTGATGTGTTGTGAGTCACCATCTTGTGAGTTGAAATAATATTGTTTGGGTTCGATTATGATCTATCAAGCATAGCTAGTAAATTGGTGTACTTACTTGAGGGTGTTGCCTTATCTATAAATGTGAAGTCATGGTTGGATTCCAATTTGAGTTTATGTTTGAGTAAATTTTTTAGAGAACCTTTATGGTAATTATTATGTGACTTTGGGTATGAATGTTGTCCTTATTCACTAAGTAATGAACGACAAAGAAAAATTGTGTATGTGCTACCTTGTGAGTGTGAATACTTGTTATGAGCATGTTTGCTATGTGTTGTGATTATCCCATACATGCCTAGTGTACTCATGAGCTTGCGATACTGCGTATCCATCCATGGGTTGGGTGTATAACTATAAGTATGATGGACTCATGCCTGTGTGGCTATTTGTATGTACACTCTGTAAGGTCTAATCTTGGAGTTGGAGATCTTACATGTGTGGAGTTAAGTAGTGGAGAGGAAGAACTTAGGAAGCTATGGTGACATGTTGTGGCATTGGTTTGGGATTACCCAACCAACCATACCTTCCTATGCCAGAGTACCCCCTACTTCTCCTTAGTGAATGGACCTTTGAGAGGCCCATAGTGCTTTCCTATCATGCTCTGTTTCCTTGACGGTACTAATGACATCCGACATGGGATTTTGGTTATGTATTGGTATGGGCATGTGATTTTCTCAAGGGCATGCTACTTGTGCATGTTTATTCTTACCTTGGTATCTTATTTGAGTGGATGTGTAGTATCCTAGAGACATTTACATTCTAATGATGATGTGTACCTTTGAGAAAGGCACGATGTACTATATTGATGACATGTTACCTTTGAGAAGGGCACGATTCCATGTAAGAGTACGTGAAGGAGCATTGATAATACTTACCTACATGATGTTATGGCATTGGTTGTGTTTGCATAACACATGTAGTGACCGTGTTTCCCTCCTTCCTTATTGGTGACTTAATGTTAGTCACATAGTGATGTAATGTGCATGTAATCCTTGTGGTTATGGTTGATTTATTGTTGGAATGGCGCGCATTTATTTATTTTACTATTAGATTTTGAAACTCCTTTCTTTTGGTATATCTGTTATTTGTGGTGGCTAAGCTAGATTATTTTTGTTTGCAAGTGTTGGTCATATGTTGTGATGTTCTTCTCGCCATGTCGATGGAGTGACCTCTGGTGGAGTGTATATAAGGAAGCAGACGTTGGAAACTTTTGAAGATGGGGTTAGGTGTGGACTAGTATGGGCTGGCCATTATCCACTTACCTTCCTAGTGATCTTGTTCTTATGTTGGCTATCTCTTAGAGGCTAAACCCCTTATACAAACAAGAGGTAGGCCATTGTGGGAATTTATAGCGAGGCCCCCAGGCGCGTGGCCCTGAGACCATCATTCTACCTGGTTCTTAGATCTTTGGTTACTTGGTTCTATGAGGAGACTATGACATTCCCCTAAACCTTTATCTGAGCCTTGTGAAGTTAATTCCTATAATGTGGATGAATGAAAATGTTTATTTGTGTAAGATCTGTATTTGATGTAATTGCATATGAATTGGTATTTTCTCTATAAACTTGTAATGTGATGTGTGAAGATTCTTTATACATGTGTATAGAAGATTGATGATCCTGAGATTAGATGTACTGAATTTCAACCCATAGAGTGCATTTTGTGAAAGGAAATTAAGCCTTTATAACATTTAGTTACCATGCTTTATTTTCCTGAGAAGAGTTCTTTATTGCATATGTTATTTTCTGTACTTACCTTGTCTGGTGCAACAAAGTTCAGGAAAATGCTTCCAACTTCCTCTTGATGACTTCCGGGAGTAAGTCATTTCCTAGGGGGGTAGTATGTAAGGCCCACCCTTGTTCGACTGGTGTGTATCCTATTATTCACCTAGCTCTAGATTAAAATGATAAAATGATTGATTATTATATAATATGGTTGCCAGATGGATATAGGTAGTGATTGGTTATACATCCTCATTAATATATTTAATTTGCTTCAGCTATGATATGTATATGTCGAATTAACTTTGAGATTAAGTGTGTAGGTATTTCTAACAAAACGACAGATACTGGAGATCATTCCACACCTTATGTTGTAATCCCTTATGAAGCCGATCTAGTTCCATGAGGAACCAAGATCAACTCTATGTTTGGTACAATGTTGTAATGTTGTAATATTGTCTTGCATGAGGTTGAATGGGTTAGGTCTACCCTTTTGTAAACTTGAATTATGATTTGTGTTGTAAGGATTGTATTTGAATTTTATATTTTTTAATTTAAAATTTTGAGACCCTTTTCTTGTGTCTTAACTTGACCCTGGGTGTCCTAACTCAGTTTAAATTGAACCTGGGTTATACCCCATGGGTCTAGGGTCACTTTTGACTTGGGTAACCCTTGGTTAACCTCTATATGGTCACCTTAACTTCACAGTGAAGTTAGGTGACGAATTTGGAGGCATGGGAAGAACAGGATGAGTGGGTCCAACACACAAGCCCATCCTTTCTCCATTTTCAAGGCTTGAAATGACTCCATGGTCCACCAATAATGGAGGGGCTTATCTTCTTGTTCCCTCACTTTTGGTGAGAGTCCCCATGAAGTGGTGTGGTCCTTCATGAGTGGGGTTATTTTTTAATCCCACTTGGGATAGTGGAGATTTTTTTAATTCCACTTGGGATAGTGGGGATATTTTATTAATTCCACTTGAGATAGTGGGGATATTTTATTAATTCCACTTGGGATAGTTGGGATATTTTTTTAATTCCACTTGGTATAGTGGGGTTATTTAAATATTATCATCTTTAAAAAATAAATTTTTAATTCATCCACTATGAATTTAAAATTCACAAATAATGAGAGCCCTTGATCTCAACTTTTGATCCTCACCCTCCATCATCTTTTCAAAAATCTATAAATAAGACCCTTCTGAAAGCAATTAGAGAAGACTAGATTTTGCAGAGGAACTTGATTCTTACAGGGGAACTTCATTCTTGTAGGGGGACTTCATTCTTGCATTCTTATCATGCCTAATTTCCTCTAGGAAATCTTCTTCTGGCATCCTCATAATGCCCAATTCCTTCTCTACTCTCCTCTTCATAGACTCATAATGTCGAAATCATTCTAGCCATCCTATATCCTCCATTCATTATCCCTTGCTTGTGATCATAGAGAGATTGTTTTTTTTGAGAAGGGAGATTTGGAGAGGAGGCTGGAGAGGAAATCTACATCAACTTCATCCATTAAAGGGCTTTTTAAGGTTGTATTTCAAGGCCTTTCCTTTGCATTTTCTATTTCTTGCATGATGGATTTGTGAAATGAAATTTAATTTGTTGTGTTGTAAATTATGTAATTGTGGGGAAATTTATTTGCATGTTGACATAGCTTCTTCCACTTGGGAGAAATGCTCATCAAGTGTGGGGTAGGGGAGGAGTGATCCTCCTTGAGTACATGCCTTGTTTCTTTTGAGATGTTGAAAGCCTTGAGGACATTTGTGTGACTTTAGGAAAGTGTGTTATTTGTCTTAAGAGTCAAAATATGAATTCCTTGGAATCTTTGTTGGCAAGTTGGCTTGAGGCCATGAGAAGGAAACTGTGTTGAAATTTAATTGAAGGGTGACACTCTAGAGTTGAGTGTGTCCACTCTCCTACCCCTCTTTAAACTCACAGTGGATGAGTTTTGTGTTGTGTAAATATCTATGGGTATATTTGTGTTTTGGTGTGTTGTTTTTATTTTGTTGTGAAGTGGTATTGAATCCCCTAGGTGTGTGGATGATCTCCCTAGCTCAGGGCTGACCCTCTTGCGAGTCTATGGTAGGGAGGAGAGCAGCTTGTGTGGTGTTTCTTCCCTTGTGTGATATGCAGGTTTTCTGGGAGCTTATGGTGAAGCTTGGAGAAGATTATTAGATCTTAGGAAATATTTTATTTTCTTTTACTCTTAAGAGAGCTTGGTCTTTTAATAGCTTAATCCTTGTTGATTTTACAAGAGGAGAACTTCTCTCTCTTTCATTGTATAATTTGGTATTTTAGAGTTGTGAAGAAATTACTTCCTTATTGTATTAATATTTGTAGTTTTATTGTTCATTTAGTTTTGCCATTTGGAAAGGAAATAAAATTGGATTAAAGTTGTGTAATTGAGTTAAATAGAAACTAAACTTATATTAAAAGTTTGCCTTAATATGAATAGTGAATAGTAACAGAATAGTGAATAGTGAATAGTGAATAGTAAAGTGGGATTTATTTATACATATTGTATAATACGAATTGAATAGATGCTTAAACTTAGAGTTGCAATTCAGAAATACAATGTTGATATTTGTTTCAAAAAAAAAATTAACTCTTTGCTCTGTTTTTAATGATTTATTGGATAGTAATCTGTTTTAACAAATTATATATATATTTATTTATTATATATATATTCTATACTTTCTTTATAGTTGAGGAACTTATTAATAAAATTGTGAGTTAAAGTGAACTGAGATAATGGCGGTATATATATATATATATAAATTAAATTTTAGAAAAATGAAAGAAAGGGCAAATAATCGGGGGCTTTGTTGAAAAATGATCTATCACCTAAAACAACTGTTGTACAAATGTAATTTGTGAGTGTAATACCCCGCTAACAACTACTTTGTTTACTCCTTAAGCATAGACCACCGAGCACGCTTACACGTGCGAGGGGGTTTTCAAAGTAGTAAGAGAAAATTTTTGATAGTTTGTATCATGACCACATGATGCATGTGGACATGACACGTGTGAATACGTGTTGTGACTGCATGGGAAATGTGGGCATGACACAATGTTTGCATGAATATATGCCCTAACATCTTCTACATGCAAAACCCCATGTGGAATGTTTGAAAAGGCACCTAGGGGATTGACTTTGAGGGATTGTTATGGATGTTTCTTGAATTTAGGACGTGGTCTATCAGTGATCTTTACAACATTTAGAGTAGCCATCTTTCAAAAGATTTAGAGAGAGATTTCAAGAACAGAGAATACCTCTTACGCTTTTAGGGTTCACGAATTGAGATGAAAAGATCACCGGTTGACTTCAATTCTATGATTGATCCTTGAGAGAGATGAAGCAAACTTATTTACAGAGCTCTTCTTATCTCTTTCACTAATGTAAATGTGCAAATGATAGGCAAACAAACCCTTTTATCTCTGAGCAAACCCTAATTTTATTTTGTAATAAATGCACAGCTTAAGTTATTTCGGTTGCCTTATCATGAGAGAGATTTTTTCAGATCAGTAAGATGTACTTAGAGCTGATTTTAGTGATTAAATTTAGTGTATCTTCTTTCCTCAAATCATCCCTTTATTCATAGATCAAGATGTTTCAGTTTGGAATCACACTGGATCAAACCCTGAAAATCTTGCTTCTTACCAGATGACTGTTAAACTGGATCAATCTTAGATGATTAACCTCTTTAAATCCCTTGCGGATCTTTCATGTCTTTCCCAAGGGTTATTTAGATGTTTCTATGAGAACCCTTTTAATCCGTAACCATCCATGTGCTAATTCAGGCACCAATTGACTGGCTGGGGGAAATTGTTATCTTTTGTGAGTCCCCCTGAGCCAGAGCTCATCTATTTAGTTATCGAAAGGAACATCAGCACCAAATTCTAGTGCGGATCCATCCTCAACATTTTATCTACTCCTCTTCACCCAAATCTTGTTCATCTCCCTTTGAATTTCATCCACATTTACTTTTCCTTTTCCTTTGTCTTGGTTTTGATTATGATGTACCAGACCCTTTTTGTCCTGATTCTTACTTCTGCAGAATTTGGCAATATGACTGGATCTATTGCAATTGTAGAAAACAACATTTCTTTGCATACTTGACTGATATCCTTTTGATCTGCATTGATTAGCCGTATGTCCCATTCTATTGCATGTAAAGCATCTACCATTGAATGAATTGTTCATTTGCATATTTCTACACTCATGAGATTTGTGACCATACCTTTTTCAATTAAAACACTGTCCGAAGAAGGATGAATTAGTCTGATTCATTTTTCTTCTGCACTGATTTGCTTTATGACCAAAGTTATTGCAATTATGGTAGTATCCATTGAAGGATGGATATCTTTGAGCATTTGGTTGTCTTACCAGAGGTCTTCTAGGTCTGTTCCTTGGATTTCCTGATCTAGAGTTCCTCTGACCTGATCTGGAGCTTTCACCTTTCTCATACCCCAAGCCTTGCTTGTCATCTACTCTCTTTTGGCTTTTAAGAAGAACTCCAAGCTGACAGAGCTTATCTTGAATTTCTCTTTGTATTCATTTGTTGTTTGGAGATCCCTTTTTAAAGTGACAATCTGATTCTCAAGTTGTTCTTCATCATCTCTAGCTTCTTCAAGATTAGATTCTAAATGCCTAATTATTCTATCCATTTTGTGGCAATCTTCTAACTTTTCTTTAAGAGATTGTTTTAAATTTTCTTCAGTCTTTCTTTTCTCTTCAATTTCTTGAGTGAATTTCATAACACCTGATTCCATTTCATGTGTTATCATAATGACCTCTTGATGCAGGAGCATCCAGTGGTGTAAGGGCAATCTTGCATCACCCAAAAAAAAAGTGTTTTAAAATTGTTGATGTTCTACCCATTTCTTCTCAAAATCTGTGGTTCTGGTCCCATAATCGCCTGAATAATAATGTACAACTTTCAGTTTTACCAAACTGCTAAAAATAGTAAACTGCTATTTTTAGAAAGTTTGCATTTGGGCATGGAATGAAGTCAAAATTTACAGGAAGTTACATAACGGAAATATGAGACCTTTGGCGAAGGAATCATACGAAGATCATTTGCGAGCTGAAAGATATTAAAGTTTCTGTTTCCTGAAAAATGCCTAAAAATTATTAAAACTCAAGTTTGAGGCACTAAACGGCCCTGTACAGGCTCGAAAATGGCCAGAATCGGCAGAGCTGGTTCTTGCCACGTAGAGCACTCCACAAGCTTTTCGACGCATAAAACGATTCGTCAATCGGAGTCCCAGATCAAAAGTTATGGTTCCCGGAAGTTCACCTATTTTTGGAGGGAGATGCAAAATTCGAAATTAGGTTGTTGGCTGCCAAAAAGGCTATTAATAACCATTTTTGGGAACCCTGGGTAGGAGGAGAATTAAGGGGGCAAGTGTAGAGTCAAGAATAGGTGGGAAAATAGAAACCCTAGCTGATTTGGGGGTTACAGAAGGTAGAAGATTCCAGAGCCTAGTGATGGTAGCGGTAGTGTGTTGCAGCCTGTAGAGGACTGATTCCTCTGATTGTAATTAAGCTTCTGTAATGTAATGAGTTGCCCAGATCAATAAAAGAAAGTTCTATTCTCTGTGTTCAATTTCTATTATTGTGTGTTTTATGATTTATCCCCTTCATCAAGTGGTATCAGAGCGAGGGTTCCTGAATGTGTAGACAGATCGCCGACCGTGAGGTAGTTTGCACCTGGACCTGAGGTTGTGGGTTTGCTACAGAGACCAAGATGCCTCCATGTTGGGAGGAATGCTTTGATAGAAGAGGGTTTTAGAGCCCTACAAAGGCAAATTGATGCATTGCAAGAGTAGTTACGAAGAGGGTTTAAGCCGAGGACAAGAGAAGAAAGTGAAGATGAAGTTGAAGAAGAGCTATCTGAGGAAGAACAAGAAGCTGCCGAAGATGTTGCAGAAGTAAGGTTGTTGAGGGTCATTTCAAAGATCAGAAAGAGGCCCAGGATCGAAGTTTCTACATATTATAGAGATTTGAATCTAGAACAACTTCTTGATTGGATCAATGACATGGAGGAGTATTTTGAGTATGAAGATGTGGAGGACCCAGATCGGGTTAAGTTTGCAAAAATAAAGTTGAAGGGCCACGCCAATATTTGGTGGAAGGAGGTCCAATTAGAGAGGAACAGAAGAGGAAAAGCAAAGATCACCACATGGGATCGGATGGTGGAGAAACTGAAGAAGTAGTTCATTCCTGTGGACTATGAGATGGAGTTGCTGAAGAAGCTGCAAGGACTGAAGCAAGGTAACAAATCTGTTAAGGAGTATACAGAAGAGTTTTATAAAATTACTATCAGGACAGGTCATGCAGAGCCCAACAAGGAGAATGTAGCCCATTACATTAATGGGTTGAGGCCGAGTATTCAAGAGGAGTTGAGCCTAGTCAAAATGACCACCATAGAAGATGCGTACCAGTTTTCCCTGAAGGTGGAGGAAAAGCTAAACAAAAGATTTGATAGCAAGAAAAGGGGAAGAGGTCAAGGTGGAAGGAATGGTGGAAGACCCTATGGAGGCCGTAATGGAGATCAAAAGAAAAGTGAAGAAGCAGGCACCAGTCGAAATCAAAGAGGGGATAATACCTATCGTCCTCGTGACTAGAACAATGGTGATCAAAGAGGAAGAGGAAGAGGCAGACTTGGGCAAGGACCTAGAAGAGGAGCTTTTAGAGGAGCCTGTTTCCAATGTGGAGAAGAAGGGCATCGAGCATATGAGTGTCAGCAACATCAAGGAAGGACAAATAGAAGACCTGAAGGTAATGCACGAGTTGCACATGTAGATGAAGATGTACATTCTGAGCATTCTGAAGATGCTAAAAGGGGAGAAACCTTAGTTGTCAGAAGAACCTTGCTGAATGAGGAGAAAGAACCCAATCAGAGGAAGAGTTTATTCCATACAAGGTGCAAATGTGAGGGTAAGTGTTGTGATATTATTATTGATAGTGGAAGCACTGATAATTTGGTTTCAGAAGAGATGGTTGACAAGTTGAAGTTGACAAGAAGAAAGCATCCACATCCATATCAGATTGCATGGTTGCAGAAGGACCATAGAGCTTTGGTCAATGAGTAGTGTTTAGTGAAGTTCAAGATTGGTGACTACAATGATGAGGTGCTGTGTGATATCATACCGATGGATGCATGTCATATGCTGTTGGGGAGGCCGTGGCAGTATGATAGAAGCATTGTCCATGATGGCCGTGCAAACACATATTCCCTAGTTTGTCATAAGTTGAAGCCCTTTAAGGAGGTGGAAGAAAAGGTATGTAGTACTGCTAGAATTTGTTTGGTAGATGGTAGGAAATTTTTGGAGGGTATGAAGCATGAGCATCATTGCTTTGCATTGATTCCTAAGATTAGTCAAGAGAAATGTGAAGATGTACTAGCAGAAGTTTCAGATATGTTGGAAGAGTTCTAGGACATTATCTCTGATAATGTACCAAAAGGTTTACCACCAGTAAGGAAGATAAGTGATCAAATGGATTTGATACCAGGAGCTAGTTTGCCAAACAAGGCAGCCCATAGAATGACCCCTGCAGAGAATGAAGAGCTGAACAGACAAGTTCAGGAGTTGTTGAGGAAGGGACTGATAAGGGAGAGCCTAAGTCCATGTACGGTACCTACAGTACTAGCACCAAAGAAGGATGGAGAATGGAGGATGTGTACAAACTCTCGAGCCATCAATAAGATAACGATCAAGTATAGATTTCCATTGCCAAGAATGGATGACATCATGGACTGTTTGAGTGGAGCCAAGTACTTCACAAAAATTGACCTGAAGAGTGGGTATCACCAAATCCATATTAGAGAAGGGGATGAATGGAAGACAGCCTTCAAGACAAAGGAAGGTTTGTATGAGTGGTTAGTCATGCCATTTGGGCTAACCAATGCACTGAGCACATTCATGCGGCTCAGGAACAAGGTATTAAAAGAATTTTTGGGAAGTTTTGTTATTGTTTATTTGGATGATATTTTAATTTTCAGTAAGACTTGAGATGAGCATTTGATGCATCTCAGAAGAGTTCTAGAGAAGATGACGGAGGAGAAGTTGTTGATTAATATGAAGAAATACAGTTTTGCAAAGAAGGAGTTGGTATACCTAGGATTTGTTGTCTCAGAGGAAGGTCTTAAGATGGACCTAGAAAAAGTAAAGGCTATCATTGAGTGGCCTACACCAAGGAGTGCAACGGAGGTAAGATCTTTTCATGGTTTGGCACATTTTTACAGAAAGTTTATCAAGAATTTCAGTAGCATTTGTGCACCCCTAACTGAAACAATGAGAGGGGATAGAAAAGAGTTTAGATGGACTAAAGGGGCAGACAAGAGCTTTGATACATTAAAGCAGAAAGTCATAGAACAACTTGTTTTGGCACTTCAAGATTTCAATAAGGTATTTCAGGTAGATTGTGATGCCAGTGGTAGTGGTATAGGAGTTGTTTTGAGCCAAGAAGGTAAGCCCGTTGCCTATTTTAGTGAGAAACTTAATGATGCCAAGAAAAAGTATTCTGTTTATGATCAAGAATTTTATGCAATAGTTTAGGCTTTGAAGAAATGGAGACATTATTTGTTACCAAAAGAGTTTGTTTTATATATTGATCATCAGGCTTTGCAGTATCTTAATAGTCAAGGAAAGTTAAACCAAAGGCACTTAAAATGGGTTGAGTTTTTGCAGAGTTATACCTTTGTTTTGAAGCACAGGAGTGGGAAGTCCAATAGAGTTGTAGATGCCTTGAGCAAAAGGCAAAATTTGTTGACAGAAATGAAGATAGAGGTTGTTGAGTTCGATGAGCTCAAAAGTTTGTATCCTAAAGATCCAGATTTTGTAGAGGCTTGGAAAGCTTGTCTGGAGCCTGTTACATTAGACAGGACAAGATGGTTGGATTTCATAATCTAAGATGGCATGTTGTTTAGAGGAAGCCAGTTGTGCATTCCAAGGAGTTCCATGAGAGAGAACCTGATTAAAGAGAAGCATAGTGGAGGATTGGCTGGACACTTTGGTCGAGATAAGACCATTTCAATTGTTGGTGAAAATTATTATTGGCCACAGTTGCAGCAAGATGTGAGGAAGTTTGTACAAAGTTGCAGAGTATGTAAGATGACGAAAGGAACAAGTCAGAATACAGGGTTGTATCACCCATTACCTATACCAGAGAAGCCCTGGGATGATATTAGTATGGATTTTGTTCTTGGTTTACCAAGGACATAGAGAGGACATGATTCTATTTTTGTGGTGGTGGATAGATTCTAAAAAATGGCACATTTTATTCCTTGTAAGAAGACTAATGATGCTGTTCATATTGTAGAGTTATTTTTTAGGGAAGTGGTGAGACTACATGGTCTACCAAAAAGCATAGTTTCAAACTGAGATACCAAGTTTGTTGGGTATTTCTGGAGGACATTGTGGAAGAAGTTGAAGACAGACTTGAAGTTCAGTTCTACACACCATCTACAGACTGATGGACAAACTGAAGTGGTGAATAGGAGTTTGGGTAACCTACTACGATGCTTGGTAGGAGATAAGCCCAAGGGATGGGATTTGATTTTACCATAGGCAGAATTTACTTACAACAATTCTATCTAAAGGAGTACTGGTAAATCACCATTCCAGATTGTATATAGCAATAGTCCAAGAAATGCTTCAGATTTAAGGAATCTGGATACGGGCGAAAAGACAAGTGCCGAGGCTGAAGACTTTGGAGAACATATAAAGCATTTGCATGAAGAGGTGAGAAAGCACATTAATAAGATGACTACTCAGTACAAGGCTAAGGCAGATCAGAAGAGGAGGTATAAGTAGTTCCAGGTGGGAGATAAAGTCATGGTTCACTTGAGAAAAGAAAGGTTCCCTATTGGAACATACCATAAATTAAAAATGAAGAAATTTGGACCATGCAAAATCTTGAAGAAACATGATTCTGAAAATGCATATGAGGTAGAGCTGCCGAGTGGGATCAACATTTCCCCTGTTTTCAACATCGCTGATTTAACAGAATATCATGAAGGTGGAATAGAGGATGGACCAACAGAAGTGCAGTGGAGTATTCCGGCATCTACTTCAATAGAGGAGATAGAAGAGATCTTGGATAGCCATGTGGGAAGGAGTACTTGAAACAGGCAATATGAAGAATATCTAGTGAAATGGAAAGGAAGGCCTATTCAAGATTCTTCTTGGTTGTCTAAGGCAGAGGTTGACTGTTTGGGTTTTCCTCACACAAACACCTGAGACGTGACAAGGTCACTTCTCAAATTACCCTGGGTGTCTGATGCAGGAGCATCTAGTGGTGTAAGGGCAATCTTGCATCACCCCCCAAAAAAAAAGTGTTTCAAAATTGTTGATGTTCTACCCATTTCTTCTCAAAATCTGTGGTTCTGGTCCCATAATCGCCTGAATAATAATGTAGAACTTTCAGCTTTCCCAAACTGCTAAAAATAGTAAACTGCTATTTTTAGAAAGTTTGCATTCGGGCACGGAATGAAGTCAAAATTTACAGGAAGTTACATAACGGAAATATAAGACCTTTGGCGTAGGAATCATACGAAGATCATTTGTGAGCTGAAAGATATTAAAGTTTTCGTTTCCTGAAAAATGCCTAAAAATTATTCAAACTCAAGTTTGAGGCACTAAACGACCCTAAAAATGGCCAGAATTGGTAGAGCAGTTCTTAGCACGTAGAGCACTTTGCGAGCTTTCTGACGCATAAAACAGTTCATCAATCGGAGTCTCGGATCAAAAGTTATGGCTCCCGGAAGTTGACCTATTTTTAGAGGGAGATGCAAAATTCGAAATTAGGTTGTTGGCCGCCAAAAAGGCTATTAATAACTATTTTTGGGAACCCTGGGTAGGAGGAGAGTTAAGGGGGCAAGTGTAGAGTCAAGAATAGGTGGGAAAATAGAAACCCTAGTTGATTTGGGGGTTACAGAAGGCGGAAGATTCTAGAGCCTGGTGATGGTAGCGGTAGTGTGTTGCAGCCTGTAGAGGACTGATTCCTCTGATTGTAATTAAGCTTTTGTAATGTAATGAGTTGCCCAGATCAATAAAAGAAAGTTCAATTCTCTGTGTTCAATTTCTATTATTGTGTGTTTTATGATTTACCCCCTTCATCACCTCTTTTGATAGCTTCTCACATAATTTGTTCTTTTCATTCAGATCTTCATCAGTAACATTGCATTCACTTTGGCTTGCTAGCTATTGAAGTAATTCCTTTCTCTTTTTCATAGAGGTACTCAGTTTCTCTTTTAGTTCATTTATGAAATCATCAGCTTGTTTTAGTCTTTCCTTTAATTCATTGACTTCAGAGTGAGATTGCTCAAGATCATCTAGAGCAAACTGAAGTTGTTCACTCATACCATACATATTGAGATTCCCAAATCTTTCTCAAACTGTTAGGATCTGTTAGGAGGAACTTGACTCTGATACCAATTTTTGATAACTGAGAGGGGGTGAATCAATTATCTGAATTATTTTAAGTTTCTGTTCTTCCTCAACAATTAGTACAACATCAAATTAAGTAAGCATACATAACCATGAAAACAGAAATAAACTCAATACACATAACACAATGATTTTGACATGGAAAATCCTATTAATGGAAAAACCATGGGGTGATTAACCCAAGATTTTATTTTCTGTTTAAAAGAATAAGGTAGTACAAAATGGTACTTGTCAATTAGGGCTCACTATCCAGGCACACTGCTCACAAGAAGCTCACTGCCTACAAGAGACTCACTGTCTACAAGTCATAAGAGAGTAACAAGATACTTGAACTGATGAGAAGCATCCACACATGCTGAAGTTCAGTTCTAGCTAAGCTCAGTACACTGATCTACTGCACTTCATTCTTCCTCTTCTTAGGTGCTACTGTCCTGTCACATACTGGACCTGTATTACTACTTCCACTCTATTCTCTTCTTTTCTTTGCACTTCACAATACCACACACACACCTTCTCATCGAGATCCATCTGATATATATATCCGTACAAAGGATTTCAACAACTTTCTAGTTAGCATCTGGAATACTTCATTATTTTCTCAAACTCTGGTCTGTTGGCTGAATCCTTGCTTACCAAGTGATGCGTATCAAGGAGATGCTTGTAGAAGTCATTAATCATGTCGGCCAATCATATATGATACCTCAGGAAGCTTGATCACCATCAATGTCTTATCCAAATTAAGGTCTAATGCTCTACTGGTCAGTTCATCCTCAGTCTACTCTGCCAAATAGGAACCCAATATTTAGGTGCTCATATCTCTTCACTCTTTCTTCACCGGAGGCACAATCCCTCGAATCTATCACTCAAGATACTCCTCTTGGCTTCCCCAAGTCCACACTTTATTGAGATACTTCTTCTGAGAGATCTAGACCTGAATGTCAGACCTTGCTGCTGTTGGATCTAGGGCATACAACTGAGAGGGGGGGTGAATCAGTTGTATAAAACTTCTTGTCTTTCAAACACTTAACTCACTGTTGTTAGTTAGCAGCATATCAAATAATCATCCATGGAAGCATAATACATAAACACAAGAGCAGATAAGCATCAACACTTTGAACACCAAGATTTTGACGTGGAAAACCCGGTTAAGGGAAAAACCACGGGGTGATTAACCCAAGAATTATTCTCTGTTAGAAGAATAAAAGAAAAATGAATGGCACATGCCAATAAGGGCTCACTGCCCGAGCACACTGCTCACAAAGAGGCCCACTGCCTACAAGGAGACACACTGTCTACAAAGTGATGAAAATCACAGTCTTGAACTGGAGAATGACATCTCTACCATGTCCGGATCAGTTCCAATTAAGCCCAACAATCTCTGCTCTGCTTTTCGCACGTTTCTTCGCTATACCATGCTCATCCTCACACCCCTTACTGAAATGAATTCACAAATCATTATTTATACAAGACATCGACTTAGGAACAAGCATCTAAGTTGGCAAACAACCATAGGAGTATCCGCAAGATGAATAACACATCCGGTCGGCCATTACAAGAACATTCGCAGGATGAACATCTCATCCGGTCGGCTACACAAAGCAAGAACTTCATCCGGAAGAATAACTTCAATTCCGGGCTCTACCATCAATGCGGACCAACAACAAAACCTAAACATGATCCAAGAACCTTCACAAGCCTGTCTGAATGTCCGGATACATCCGCACTTCCTCTGCTTACTGGGATCTCTTGTCTTCCTCATCCGGAACTTCAAGAACACAGTCTGTCGCCACTGTCATAATGCAAGAGGTACTTCTGGACCTCCAAATCATACACAAATCAGGATGATACATCACAAGGACATCCCAAACACTCCTTCCAATCCGCAGATTAGGATAATACAATTCCGGACCTCACCGGACCTTTTTGTGATCCTCTGTCACCTCCGGATACTTGCCGGACCCGGTTCTATACCGGCAGCCACAACTCCTTCAGATCTTCATGCGGACCTCTGAAATCTTAACTGTAGCATCTCAAGACTCATATCTACTAACCCTTTAATCCGCATCCTCCGGTTCTCATCCTATACAATACATTTACCTTCTTCTCATCACTGTTCTTCACTGTTCCTGACTGAGACTAATTTTCTCAATATCCTCAGCACACAGCTCATCAAATCCTTCTTGTCAATGCAATATGAGTATGTTGACATCAATGACAACACTGGATAACCTCATACTTGCAATAATCTCCCCCTTTGTCATTGATGGCAACATATGATGTGAAAAACCATTAAGACAAGAACTTCATCTTTTCATATGTCTTCTCTTCCTTTACTGCTCCCCCTTTGATCATCAACCACTTGTTTTTCACATGTCTTCTCTCCCCCTTTGACATCAATGGAAAAGGGCTCATACTTGCAATTCTCATGCATCAGAATCATACTAGCTGCTCCCCCTTAGTTGCAGCTCCTCATTAGTCCGGATCACAAGATATGACTGTGATAGCCACCGGACTGATGCACATCAGTGCCATCTTAGTTCATCACCGGAGGGGCCATGACCCCTAACTTCTCCCGGAGATATTCAAAGGAGTCCTTGGGAAGAGGTTTGGTAAAGATATCTGCAATCTGATCCTTGGAGGGAACATACTCCAATCTGACTTCTTCCTTGTTTACTTGTTCTCTCAAAAAGTGAAATTTGATAGATATGTGCTTAGTCTTAGAATGCAATACTGGATTCTTGGAAATATTAATTGCACTTGAATTATCACAGAAAATTGTGATAGGCTCCTCATATTCAACTTTAATGTCTCTTAGCATCTGCTTCATCCACAAGATTTGAGTGCAACTACCTGCTGCTGCAATGTATTCTGCTTCAGTTGTAGACAGAGATATTGCATCTTGTTTCTTGCTTAGCCAAGAAACCAATCTCTTCCCCAAAAAGAATGCTCCACCACTAGTGCTCTTCCGGTCATCCACATCTCCTGCCCAATCTGCATCTGTGTAAGCATGAAGAGAGAAATCCGGATCTCTAGGATACCATAGACCATACTCAACTGTTCCTTTCAAGTATCTAAAAATTCTTTTGATTGCCATAACATGAGATTCTCTAGGATCAGCCTGGAATCTTGCCACAAGACCAACAGCCTGCATTATATCTGGTCTAGTTTGAGTGAGATACAACAATCCACCAATCATTGATCTATACTTTGTCTGATCTGCCTTTGGAGAATCATCATCTTTGCTTAACTTACATCCGGTTGCCATAGGAGTGTTCATAGGCTTTGAGTCTTCCATACCAAATTTCTTTAACAATTCTTTCACATATTTGGTCTGAGAGATGAAGATCCCCTCTTTTGTTTGAGTAATTTGCAGACCCAAGAAGAAATTCATTTCACCAAGCATAGACATTTCAAACTCACTTTTCATCTGATTTGCAAAAGTTTTGCACATACTATCTCTTCCTCCAAAAATGATATCATCCACAAACACTTCAACAATTAGAATGTTTTCATGATCAATTTTGAAATATAAGTTACTGTCAGCAGTACCTTTGTTAAATCCAATCTGCACAAGATGCTTATCCAACCTTTCATACCATGCTCTTGGGGCTTGCTTCAATCCGTACAAAGCTTTCTTCAACTTGCAGACCATATCATTATTATCAGACAATTGAAATCCATCCGGTTGTTCAATGTAGACTTCTTCTTCCAGATCACCATTTAGGAAGGCAGACTTGACATCCATCTGATATACCTTGAAGTCTTTGAAGGCAGCAAATGCAAGAAGTAATCTGACTGCTTCAATTCTTGCTACCGGAGCAAAAGTCTCTTCAAAGTCAATTCCTTCTATTTGAGAGTAGCCTTTGCCGACCAATCTAGCTTTGTTTCTGATTACTTCACCAGCTTCATTTAGTTTGTTCCGGAAGACCCACTTGGTTCCAATTACATTCCTGTCTCTAGGTCTGGGAACAAGATCCCAAGTATGATTTTTCTCAATTTGCATTAGTTCATCTTCCATTGCTTTGGTCCAGTTTTCATCATTGCAGGCTTCATTTATTGTTTTAGGTTCAATCTTTGAAATCAGACAACATTCATTCTGATCTTGAGCAATATTCCTTCTAGTTTGTACACCTTTGCTTCTGTCACCTATGATCTGATCTTCAGAGTGATTCAGTCTTACATACCTTGGAATTTTGGGAGTATCCAGCACTGTTGTTTCTTGATCAGCCTCATTCAAATCTAACTCTTCTTCCTGATTTACCGGATCAGGCTGACTCTGTCTCACCGGAGAGGATTGAGGTCCTTGAACACTGTCTTGGTCATCTTCATCAAACTCATAAAATCTTGAGGGCTTCTCAATTCCTTCATCAACCTTCACATTGGTGCTTTCTATCATCTTCCTCAATCTCTTATTGTAACACCGGTATGCTTTGCTTTGAGTGGAGTAGCCCAAGAAAATTCCTTCATCACTTCTAGCATCAAACTTTCCTAGATCTTCATCTCTTTTAATATAACACTTGCTACCAAATACTCTGAAATATTTCACAGTAGGAGTGATGCCAAACCAGAGTTCATAGGGGGTCTTACCGGTGTTGTTTCTGATTTGAACTCGATTGAGAGTGTAGACTGCAGTGCTGATAGCTTCTTTCCAAAACATTTGAGGAACATTTGCTTCCAACATCATTGTCCTAGCAGCTTCCTGGATGGTCCGGTTCTTTCTCTCAACTACTCCATTCTGCTGTGGAGTCTTAGGAGCAGACAACTGTCTCCTTATACCCTGTTTCTCACAAAAGTCAATGAATTCACCAGATGTAAATTCACCACCTCTATCAGACCTTAGACACTTTAATTTCAATCCGGTTTGATTCTCCACCATAGCTTTGAAGATTTTGAACTTCTCAAAAGCTTCTGATTTTTCTTTTAGAAAGGTGACCCACATCATCCGGGAATGATCATCAATTAATAACATGAAATATCTATCACCTTGCAGACTCTTGATTCTTGTCGGACCACATAGATCAGTATGTACTAATTCCAATAATCCGGTAGAAGACTGATCTTTGCTTTTAAAAGAGACTCTGCTTTGTTTGCCTAACTGACATTCTTTACACACACTATTTGTAGGTTTTATCAATTTTGGAAGATCTCTCACAGCCTGAGTATTGCTTATTTTGATAATGTTATCAAAATTTACATGACACATTCTTCTATGCCATAACCAACTCTGATCAATTTGAACAAATAAACAACTTTTATTTGAACCAACCAGATGAAAGATGTTACCTCTTGTCTGAGTACCGGATGCAATTTCAGTTCTGGAGCTTGTAAAGATTCTGCATTTTCCATTCTTGAACCGGAGATCATAGCCTTTGTCCACTAACTGACCAACACTGAGAAGATTGTGCTTCAATCCTTCAACATACAGTACATTTCCTGTTTTGCTCTTACCATCAAAGGAAATAGTTCCCCTACCTCTGATTCTGCCAGCAAAATTGTCACCAAACTTTACCATTCCTCCTTCATATCTTTCCAAGTCTAAGAACTTATTCTTGTCACCAGTCATATGGTGAGAACATCCACTGTCAATAACCCAATCATCCTTTTCTTCCACTTGAGCAGCCAAGGCTTTTTCAACAACTTTGTGATTGACAGATTCGAAGAGCAAGGAATCTTCTTCCTTGATGGCTATAAACACCCACTCATTTCCGGATTTGCCTCCTGGTTCTGATTCATCATCTGTTACTCCTTCATTGTCATCTTCTTCATGAACATAATAGCAATTCTTTTGAAACCTTTGTCTGTGAGTATTAGATCTTGCAGATCTCTCCGGACATCTTGAGGCAAAATGACCAATCTTATTGCAGTTGAAACACTTAAAGGGTAGTTTTCCTTCATACTTACCGGATCCTCTTGGCAGTCTTTTTGCAATGAGGGCTTCAAGTTGAGCTGTTTCTGCTTCTTCTTCTTCCATGTCTCTTCTTGCTTGATCATACCATGACATTTTCCTTGATGAGTTTTCACCCGGATCAAATCTCTGTTTGCCTTTCACATAGGCACTGGCTTTGAAAGCAGATTCAATCTTGGGAGGATCATCTCCAAACTCGGTCATTTCAAATGCAGCTAGTTTGCCAGCCAGTTGTTCTCTTGTGACAGTTGTGTGGGCTCTGAATTCATCAATGGCAGCAACTTTGATTTTGTAGGCAGCAGGAAGGGATCTTAGGATTTTGCAGATAATCTCATTTTCATCTAAAGTTCCACCAGCATTTCTGATTCCACATACCAGCTCATTTACTCTTGGCATAAAGGTAGTGATGTTTTCATCATCTCTCATTTTCAATCTTTCAAATTTCCCTTTCAGACTTTGCAATCTTGCACTTTTGACAAACTCATCTCCTTCATACAGAAGTTCCAGTTTAGTTAGGATCTCATATGCAGTGGGTAGGTCAATGACATTCGAGAGATCTGAGTCATTCAATGCGCTTAGAAGAGCTTCCTTGGTCCGCAGATTGTTTTCAGCTTCTGTGATTTCATTCAGAGTAGTCGGACCACCTTGTGGAGGTACATATGGTTTTGAAATCATACCCAGATATGCTTTTCCCATGCATTCCAAGTGACACTTCATGCGACCTTTCGAGAGAGTGAAGTTGGTTCCATCGAACTTCGGACTATCCTTCTTGTATGACGACATCCCGGATCTCCTCAAGCGGTTAAGCTCTTGTCAGAGGAACTTTGCTCTGATACCAATTGTTGGATCTAGGGCATACAACTGAGAGGGGGGGTGAATCAGTTGTATAAAACTTCTTGTCTTTCAAACACTTAACTCACTGTTGTTAGTTAGCAGCATATCAAATAATCATCCATGGAAGCATAATACATAAACACAAGAGCAGATAAGCATCAACACATTGAACACCAAGATTTTGACGTGGAAAACCCGGTTAAGGGAAAAACCACGGGGTGATTAACCCAAGAATTATTCTCTGTTAGAAGAATAAAAGAAAAATGAATGGCACATGCCAATAAGGGCTCACTGCCCGAGCACACTGCTCACAAAGAGGCCCACTGCCTACAAGGAGACACACTGTCTACAAAGTGATGAAAATCACAGTCTTGAACTGGAGAATGACATCTCTACCATGTCCGGATCAGTTCCAATTAAGCCCAACAATCTCTGCTCTGCTTTTCGCACGTTTCTTCGCTATACCATGCTCATCCTCACACCCCTTACTGAAATGAATTCACAAATCATTATTTATACAAGACATCGACTTAGGAACAAGCATCTAAGTCGGCAAACAACCATAGGAGTATCCGCAAGATGAATAACACATCCGGTCGGCCATTACAAGAACATTCGCAGGATGAACATCTCATCCGGTCGGCTACACAAAGCAAGAACTTCATCCGGAAGAATAACTTCAATTCCGGGCTCTACCATCAATGCGGACCAACAACAAAACCTAAACATGATCCAAGAACCTTCACAAGCCTGTCTGAATGTCCGGATACATCCGCACTTCCTCTGCTTACTGGGATCTCTTGTCTTCCTCATCCGGAACTTCAAGAACACAGTCTGTCGCCACTGTCATAATGCAAGAGGTACTTCCGGACCTCCAAATCATACACAAATCAGGATGATACATCACAAGGACATCCCAAACACTCCTTCCAATCCGCAGATTAGGATAATACAATTCCGGACCTCACCGGACCTTTTTGTGATCCTCTGTCACCTCCGGATACTTGCCGGACCCGGTTCTATACCGGCAGCCACAACTCCTTCAGATCTTCATGCGGACCTCTGAAATCTTAACTGTAGCATCTCAAGACTCATATCTACTAACCCTTTAATCCGCATCCTCCGGTTCTCATCCTATACAGTACATTTACCTTCTTCTCATCACTGTTCTTCACTGTTCCTGACTGAGACTAATTTTCTCAATATCCTCAGCACACAGCTCATCAAATCCTTCTTGTCAATGCAATATGAGTATGTTGACATCAATGACAACACTGGATAACCTCATACTTGCAACAGCTGCATGCTCTGTTCTTAGACACCGGACTAAAATACTCTTCAATCTGACTTTCGGTATGGACACATCATGTCCTGTGGATGTGTGGGATGGACTTTGTTGCCATCAATGACAACACTCATGAAGCCACAACATGTCTCTTGCCAACAGTAGTCACATATTTTCTTTTCCCATAAGTACTATTACACTCAATAGTGTGTTATCCTCAAAATCAGCCACATTCAATTTTGTAGGATGACCCCTACGAAACTTGTCCCTTTCATAGCCTACAACTCTAGGTACACAAATCAAGGTCAATCACTTTGCCCTCATGTGTAGTCATCTAGCCCCTAAGAATCCATTCGAATACCTTCTTGAATCAGTTTCGCGAAATCTATGCAAGTTTTCAAACTTGGGTTTTTTCAATTTTAAGGAGTTAGAAACTTTTTTTATTTGTATGTAGGGGCGACATTTTTTTCTGCCATTGCATGTTAGAGGGTAAAAAGTGCCACCTGTGCACTTTAAGGTGACTTTAAGTCTAACTCATGTGTAATTAATACATGATGAGTTCAACGTTTAAAAACCTTTTTATTGTTTTAATCATCTTAATTTTCATTTGTATTTATGTTTAGTCATTTCTATATTCCCTTTGAGCTCTCATTTAATTTTGGATTTCTTGGTGAATGGGTGGGATCAATTTCTCCATGGATCAGAGGTCGATTGTGTTCTCCCTCCTTCGTCATGTTCCAGGTAGGGTTTTTATTACTGCCTCTTTCTTTGTTTCCTCTTTTATGAACATGTTAGGGTTCTTAAATGTTTTCATTTTAAGTGTTATTTTTTTATTTTAAAGAACCCTAAGCTCTTCTTCATTACATTTATTTTTCTTGTTTCAAACCTAGGGTTTCTACCTATGTGTAAGCATTGATAAACGCCACCTCATCATTCTTTCCTTGAATCTTTATTTGTTTTTTGTGTTTTTATTGTCTCTTTGTTTAGTGTTGTCGGTGATTCTTTCCATGATTTCCTAATAATTTTGTTTAAAGTTAAATGGTTAAAATTTTCTTTGAAAACATAGACTTTGTCATTCCTGTGGAAGCAATTAAAAATGCCGATGATACACATTTGTGTTACCTACCTGAATGAGTGGTGGATTTCACTGTCTGCGACAACATCTATACCCTAAGTGTAGGGGCAGAGAAAAATGCCACTCATACACACATTTTTGTTTTTAATCTCAATATGCATGGGTGGTACAATTTACCACCGATGCATATGTATCATAGTTAGACAAGAATGCACAGGTGGTAAATTTCAGTGCCCATGCTATTACCTTAAATTGTTGTGTTTGAGGTGTAAGGGTGGAAAATTTTTCTACCCATACACATTCAATTTTGTAGATTACATTGTTAATGGTGATCTACCTTTAAGCAGCAAACTTACCCTTCACATGCAAGGGCGGTGATTTTTACCACCCGATCATAGATAAAAGTTTCTACCAAATGCAAGAGAAGTCTTTTCTACCACCTAAACATACATTTGCAAAATGTTCTCTGACATGTAGGAGTAGAAAAAATCATCGTCGTGACATAAAATGCAATATACCCTACATGCAAGGGTGGGAATTTTTGCCGCCTGTGCCCTCACTCCCTTAAAATTTTCTAACTCTGCAAAATTTTCCAAGTTTCTATCCTTAGCCTACTTTCATCTATTTCTTTTCCTCACTCACTCTTTAGTCCCTTCAGGCTCATCCTTGTGATCATGATCATCGACATGCAATTTCCCAAATTGCCATTTTTTCTCCTAACTGCAAGATCATGACTTGTTACGGTTTCTTATAGGAGCTACCAAGGTCATCACATCATCTGAAGGATTGTATCTTTCAAATGACTGACCTATCACCAAAGAAGGACAAAGTAATGAAGTACAAGTATCAGGGTGTATTTCATGTCACTTCAGTCACATTAAACATGGATGAAATACATGATATAGAGATTGATCATGTTGATATGGCCGAATTTGTGGAAAGGTCAATGTTAGATAAACCTAGCCATTATATGCAAAGGATTATCAAGAGAAATATCCATTTGGTTACTTATTTTCCCGTTGTTGCACATAATATTGAATTTGTTCTCCAAGTTGGTCATTTTTATAATAAGGATAATAGGACAGTGATGGATGCTCATGGCAACGTGATCATGAGACTAGATGTTGAGTTCATAGATAAGGTTTTCATGTGTCCTAGTGTAGAATATGGTGTAGAGATACATTTCTCAATTGCCCAGGGAGAATATGATAAAGATGTTGAAAAATCCAAAAGGGTTATCAATACTAAATGGTTGAAAACTGCCAAGCCACATTTATCCAGATGGCCTAAGAGTTTTGCTAGGAGTGACTTTGTAGAGGAGGTTAGTGACTTGATAACTCTTCTCAGTAGAGTTTGAGGTCTACCTTCATCTCGTACATTCCATTAATGGATGTATCCTTACATCAAGATCACACTTCAGGGAAAACATAATATTTTCTGGCATGAATAGATTAGCAATGCTCTTCATGAGCAACTAATTAAGGTGTCAACTAGCTCCAAGTTCTATATGACCTCATACATTGTATATGCAATAGTTTTGAAGAGAAGCTTTCCAGGTTTGGCATTTGATGGAGATAGGAGGGTTGTACAAATTTATTAGTATTATCCCCAACTGATCTTGAAAGGCTCAATTCATCATTTTAGAAGGGTTAATGATTCCTTCTTTGTTGTTTTTATGTACCTCTTTGACTCCCAATTGGAGTAGAGGAGAGTTTTTGATGATGCCTGGGAAGTGGCGAATGGTTTTGGTTACTTGTTTCTTTAGTTTTCAACCTTCACATATCTAAATGTTAGCTATTATCAGGGGTATCCCTTTATGTTGCCAAAGTTCCCTTCTGATAAAATTGTCCTGATGGAGTTCTGTCAACAAATGATTGTTGTTCATAAAAAAAAATGGAAATAAAGAAGCCTGGATTCAGGTTTCCTGTTGAAATTGGTAGGTATTCTATAGCAACTACTTCAAAAGCTAAGGTAATAGAAACTAAGATCCAGATGGTTACCATGAAACAATTCAAGAGAAGACCCAAATTTGATTATCAAGGAGTGAAAGATAAGATTAGGAGGAAAACTCAATTTCATGAGCCGATGGTGGAGGATATTTTGGCTGACTTGAGAACAAAAGAGGAGTTCAGGAAGCTAGATTACATCAAGTTGAATTTAAGTCAAATTGTATAGTTGGGCTTGGCTGATATTCTAGAGGTGATGGTGGATAATGAGGATGTTGTTAGTCCTAAATATGTCAATGAACAAATTGTAAAATCTACCTTGCTTGTTGTGCAATGGTCAAAGTAGGAGTTAACTTCTTTAAGAACTCTACCTTGCTTGTTGCTTGAATCTATTCTGGCTAATACCAATCTGTGGCTTCAAAGCAAGGGTATACCATTAAAGGACTTCATATCTGGTTCTAAAGAGGATACCTTGGAGAAAACATGGAAGAAAGTTGAGTTAAGAACCAAGAATAGAATTGATACTCCCAATACATCTAAGGCTCCCAAGACTAGGATTAAATTTGTGTCCAAAGGAGATAAGGCCAAGGTGACAGAAGATAAATTTGTTACTAAAGAAATGGAGGTTGAAGAACAAAATGTTGAAGAACCTGTCATAGAGGAAATGGATATTGAGGACAAGTCTTCCAAAGAAAAGGAAGATGAATATGAGAAGGAAGAGGGGGATGATCAAGAAAATCTACAGGATGTAGCTATGTCTCCATAAAGAAATGTGTCACAAGAAACTAAAGTCCCTTCCCCTCAACCTACTATATCTATTTGAATTTCTTTGGCCATTCCTCCCATAACCCTAGTTTCACCCATTATTATTTAGTCATCTGAGTCATCACCATCATCCTCAAGAATAATTTTTGATATCCCTAAAGTTTCCTTTGATAATGTTCATTCCTCATGATCAATTCCTAGTTTATCTTCTCCCTCATATGATATTGTTGATTCCTCTATGTTTGATCAATTTATGTTAGGTTATGAGAAAGTTGTTAATGTGAATGTACCAGGTGCCATATTCACAAATACTCCTCCCATCATCACTACCACAAGTGTGAGTATAGTTTCCTCTACACTGACAATGGAGTTAGATCCAAATGTTAGTACATCAATTCTTCCTTCGTGTCTTTCAGTCTATACTCCTAAGAGGAAAAAGAAGGCCATCTCCCTAAATGAATTTGACTTTGGAAAGCTAATGCCAATGAAGGTAAAGATGCAAATGAAGCCCAAGATTCTTTCTTGGCTACTAGAAGACAAAGACCACAAGTATGTGGAGATTGCTCAGCCACCACTAGATGCAACTATTCATAATTTCAGCATGAGTGACTATTCTATTTCTAGGATTGAACTTGGCAAGATCACACATGAAAGTGCCAAAGCTGATGTTCAGTCTATGCTCAATTCCTTGATTTAGAAATTTAATCATGAGGGTGAGATGAGAAAACTAAAGATAAAAACTCTTATTCCACTTGGTATTATTTCAAATCACGACTCTTATAAATTTTGAAACCTTTTTATAAACTTTAACTTTCAAGACACAAAGAGAGAAAGATATCATTGATTTGTTACACATATGCACATAACTAAGAATGAAAGGAGTGAACAAAAACTCATGAGTAAAATATTAATATACACACATACAGATGAAAAAAATATAAGTCATAACACAAATTTGCACGAGTGGAAAACCCTCCTAGGGTAGAACAACCACTCCAAAACTACCTCACTGGCTTATTCAAAACCTCACTAGTTACATGAAGGTCTCACTAACCAAAGAAGCTTCAGTAGCTCTACAAGATGCCTCACTGGCATACATTGTGCCTCACTAACTGATACAAGGCATCACTGGCATAAACAATCACCATCATAAAAATTATAAAATTGAGTGTGTAATAAATGATTGTACCTCAATCTGATTTGTACCAATATACAGTTTGTCTTTCATCATACACCCCTATACCTCCTATTTGATTTTCAAGTCAAGACCATAGAAAATAACTCCTTTTACACACCTCTCCAAACAAGCTCTTTTTACAAATCTCTGTAAAAAAATTTACAACACTCTTATCTCTGCAAATTGTCTCTATCAATCTATGCAAACAAGCATTCATCAATCACTGCAAACAATCCTTCACCAATCATATCCAACTTATTTACCATATTCTGCAATCAATGCTTGATAATTCCCTACAAAAACATTAGAAGCCTCTGCAAGTGTCTTTATTCACTCTGATACACCTGTAATTCCTCTATGAAAAACATCTCACACAAAATATGTCTTTTACACTGCATATATATTGGTTGACACACATTCAATGTACCTGAAATATTATTACGAATGAAAAGACTCTTGAAGTTCATCTTCTCTACAAAATAATTTCCATCAATTTCCATTTGTGAAGAAATTGTAAAACTAAAAACATATCCCTCCTCTTTGAATGACTATTCATCTTCCTCTATTTGCAAAATAACATCAAATTGTTTTGACATGAAAATATCATTTCATCTTGGAATTCCCTTCAATCTACAAAATTAAATCATCTGCAAAAAAACATTTTCATCTTCTCTATAAAAAAAATTTGAATGATATAAAATTATTAATTAAACAATTTTCCCCTCAAAAAGACTTTGTTCATATGCATGAAGACTTTCCATATTCCTTGGTGCATCTCAACACTTTCAAAAACCTCTTCAAATTCTGCTTTGCAAATATCTTCAATCTGTAGAAGACTTTATTAATCTTATGAATCCATAACAAAATAATATAAAAAGATATTTACTTCTCAATTGAACTCCTCGGTCACCTGCATTGAAGAATTTATTTTCAAAGAAACTTTCTCCTTTAAAAAAAATTATCTCATGAAAATCTCCTCCTTTAGCTTTTAATGTATCAAAAGACTCACACATAAAGTCATAAAATTAGAAATAAAACTTCCAAAACTTTCTTATTTAATCAAATGAAGACATCACCACTAAAATCTCCAAATCCTTGAAAAATAGAAAAAATCTTCTTGAAGATATCACTTAAAATTCCAAAAGACAAGACTTTTCAAAACTAGCTAAAAATTTATAAAACTATATCTCAAACTGTCATAAAGCAGTGACATGACAGTGGCCATCAAACTTAAACAAAATGTCAAAGGGCTCATAATTAAATAGCCTCCATTGATTTTAACTTGCACAACCATAAAAGTTTTGAATATGACCGTTGATAAGCAATTGATGCCCATCGCACTCAAACACATAAGGATAAAGACTGATTCTTTAGGTTTTGTCTAGTAGAGGGGCTGGTGTCCATATGATGCTGATACCCATAAGTGATGACTTATGTCATCCTTAACCTATGTTTCTTGGTCACTTTCAAAATATAAGAAAGATGTTGATGGCTAAGACTTAGTTAATAGTATAACAAATAATTGTTAGGTGTTGTTTATCTTTGATCACTATTAGCACATGAACCCTCAATTACATTTGAAAAATAGCTAGACATGCTTGTGAAAGACATATCACCCTCTGCTATAAAGACTTATGCAAACATATAAATGTTATATGATTACAAATTGCCATTTCTCTTGATATATAATCCAAATGTAATATGCCTTGGTAAGCAATTACCAACGGTAACACTATTTTGAAACATTATCATGAAGACACCCAAGTTCATGAAAACAAAATGAGAACTTTAAACATGAAGACATCACTGATCTATTAAAAAAAGATTTGTGAACTTCAGACTTCCACATTTCACACTTCTTTGTAAGTATGTTTTCATGAAGACCATATGTAAACACATGTTCTACTTTGCAACTAGAGAAAGAGTTTTTGTGTCACCAATCCATTCTTGTCTTCACCTGACCATGACCTCCTAAGATCCCGAAAGCATGATGATCATGATTAAACTATAACCAATCTTGTTAGCTCCTGATTTCACTTAATTCTACAAATACCTTAACCAACTTGATGATGTACTTCTCAACTCAAATCAAAAGTACTTGGATGCAACACTCTATTCCACCAACAACTCAAAAAGCATCAAAGCATAGATGAGATGAACAACATCACTGCAACCTATAAACTAATGAGCATTATACAAACCATATAAAGATGTCTTCTACTCCTGAATGGTCTCTATATTGAAACCAAGTGGACAACCTGTAAACAATATAACTACATCAACCATCTTGAAACATCAAACCTAAGAACACAACAACTTTTGGCATCAATGAAAATCAATTTCCATCAAACTCCCCCTTCATCATTGATGGAAAAACTACATGATGCATTTTTTCTTTCTCCCCCTTTTTGACATCTGATGACAAAGACAAATATCTCCCCCTGTGAAAGATAACTCATATAAAGCATTAGTAATAGATTACCATCTTATGGTGATAACAACCAACTAGATACCTTACCTTGTTATCTTTATACCAACCAAGAATAGAGATACCACTTATTCAAAAATTTGATACCACAAATTTCTTTCAAAAGATTGTAGACACTGATCACATTTGCAATCTACTATTGTAAACTTATCTTGAAAGCTCTATCCTTATACATCTACATATTGCACAACTTCTCAACTTGTGAGTAATAAGAAACCATGAAACATAGGACCTGAAAGTAACATCATGTGAGGCACACCAACTAAAGCATCAAACCATTTTTATAAACTATCCATAGACTGTACCAAACTCTGAGCACAATACCATTTCATGTCACAATACAAATATAAATGTGAAGATGAAAACTAGCACCATTGAGATCCTCTGATTAATTCTTTTGACAACCTGAAATCTAAGATACCTCTTCTATCAAATACAAACTCCTGATGACATCACTTGTGATGGTAAAACAAGATTTTCATGATAAACAACACTTTTTGACCCGAATGACAAATCTCCAAGATCTCTCAAAGAATGAAGTATGATTATGAAGGCATAAAATTAAATCTTTTGATATGACTCATATGAACTTAAACTCTATGCAAAGATGTTATAAACACATCAACACTCATGATGAACAACATTGTATGCAAAAATCATGAAGACTTCTCATTACACAATTCCCAACACAAGATGACATGATGACCACTTTTGATAAGACCTTTTCAAATCTTCCAGGATAGAGACAATAAGATCACTCAATCCCATAGAAAGAAAATAGAGAAGATACAATACCAACTAGTACTTGAACATTATCATTATCATCTGCCATTACTGATCCAAGACCTTTACTTTTGATTTGATGAAATACAAGGCTCACCATCAATGTCATAAGCATCTCTAGCTTGAAGCACATACCTAATACCACTCATAACTAGAAGCACACAATTTGCACTACCTTCCTGACACATATAAATTAGGAAGACCATCAAAGAACATGTCAAATTATTACACCAAGAACACTTCCACATAAGCATGGCTATTTAGTCCACCATCTTCTTTTGACACCATCTCCAATCCACCTAAAAGCTCCAATTCTCATGCAAGACACATAGATCAAAAAATATGATCAAAATACATGAAGATTAATATCAAGAACATTTGAACTACAACATCATGACAACTCAACCTTTGTAAGTACCAACAAGATATGAACATGATATAAAAGATCATTTATAAACCAAGTCACTCAACATCATCAAACTCTCTGTGCATTGAATCCCTAAACATCTTATCAACATCTTGTATGCAACATGAACCACTGATCACCTACATCACTGACATACTTTAAAGAGAAACATAGTTATCAACTGCATTATGAACTTCATTTCAAACATTATTGGACAAGAATCCAATAGCATGATAAACGAAACAAAATCACCATCTCCTCCTGAAACTTCTTGGGCATAATTGATAAAACATGAATAACTCCCCCTAACTTCATGCCATCTGTTATGCAATTGATGAAGTGACTTGTGCAAGATGCACAAGTTTAGTATTTTTCTTCTCTTGAATTTGTTTTTGCTTCCAAGCTTTCATAGGTTCTCTCTTTCTCCAAACCTTTTCACCTTCTTTTCTTTTCCACTTTTTCAAATCAGGTGATGCTTTCCTACAACTATGTGCTTTATGACCAAGAGAGTTGCAATTATAACAAATTATGTTGTAATTATAATCAAATGACCAATAATACCTTTTTGACATCCCTTGAGCACTGATGTTATGATTCCATGCAAGATCATATCTTCTATGCATTTGACAATTTCTTTGTATACATGACCAAGAGAGTTGCACTTGTAACACACTGAATTAGTATTCCTTCCACAATCAACTCTTTTGTGTCCAAAATGATTACATGTATAACAATAACCATTAAATGAATAATTATACCTATACATGTATGCTTGTGGTACTAGAATATTTCTTTTGAACTTTCTTCTTTGATTGTACATTTTTACAAATTCATCTTTGGTCATCTCCTTAGCTTCACTTTTATTTTTACCTTCAGGAGAAGCAACATGATGACTTAAATCAATTTTCCTTTTGGGAGTCTCTCTTGCTTTGGAACACTCTCCTTCTTCATATCCTAAACCAGTTGTGTTTTGGTGATGCTTTTGTTTACCTAGCATCTCATGTAACTTGAATGTACTTTCTTCAAATTCCTGATACTTCTTGGACAAAACTTTGAGACCTTCATAACCTTTTCTTAGATTGACAATTTCACTCTCTAATTTCAGATTTTCAATCCTTTTAACCTCAAGATCAGATTTTGATATATCAGATATCTTCTTAGCTTCCTCAATTTTAGTCTTTAGTCTAATAATCAATTTTTCTGAATCATCAATTTGTGTCCTTAAACTCACAATCTGACTTTTTTCCTCTTCAAGTTCAGAGAGTGCTTTGTCTTTGAAGTATTTTTCTTTTTTTAGTTGCAATTGTAATTTCTAGTTCTCCTTTTTATATTTCTTGAGTTCAATTAGAGCACATATGAGCTCTCCTTCTATGTCAACTTCAAACTCTTGTTCATTATCACTTATAATCTTCTTCTTCCGAAATAGATTGGACCTCAACTCCTTTATGTGAATGTCTTCTATCACTGTAACTTTTCTCACACACTAAGATGACCTCTTCTTCAAGTGCATCATCTTGATAAATTCTTTTCAATTCCTTCCACATATTCTGAGCTGTATCACAATACATCACTTTGCAAGAAACTTCATGAGATAAACTAGATAAAATAGCCTTCTTTGCAATGTCATTGTATTCATAAGCCTCTTTATTACTTGTATCATTAGGTCATAGAGAGGAAATAAAATAACCACTCTCAACAGACATCCATACACCATATCCTAATGAAAATAGATAGGCTTGCATCCTAAAACATCAAACAAAGAAGTCTGAACCATCAAAGAAAGGAACCTCTTGTGAAACATTTTATATATCAACTGATTGTATACCAACATCTGATATTGACATAGACTGTACCTTTTGATAAGAATGAGACTTGATATTTCTCATATTCTTATTTAGTTTGCACTTACCCATGGTACTCCACTCATAGAACCTACCCAAGATGATTAAGCTTCTAAAGGGAACCTATGCTCTGATACCACTTGTTGGAGTCCAGGACAACATTGAGAGGTGAGCTGAATCAGTGTTGTATAAATTTTGAAACCTTTTTACAAACTTTAACTTTCAAGACATAAAGAGAGAAAGATATCATTGATTTGTTACACATATGGACATAACTAAGAATGAAAGGAGTGAACAAAAAATCATGAGCAAAATATTAATATACACACATACAGATGAAAACAATATAAGTCATAACACAAATTTGCACGAGTGGAAAACCTTCCTGGGGTAGAAAAACCACTCCAAAACTACCTCACTAGCTTATTCAAAAACTCACTGGTTACATAAAGGTCTCACTGACCAAAGAAGCTTCCCTAGCTCTACAAGATGCTTCACTGGCATACATTGTGCCTCACTGGCTGATACAAGGCCTCATTGGCCTAAACAATCACCATCATCAAAAATATAAAACTTAGTGTGAAAGAAATGATTGCACCTCAATTTGATTTGCACCAATATACAATCTATGTTTCATCATACACCCTTATACATCCTGTTTGATTTTCAAGTCAAGACCATAGAAAATAACTATTTTTCCATGTGTCAGTAAACAAGATCCTTTTACAAATATCTGTAAACAAATTTACAACACTCTTATCTCTATAAATTGTCTCTATCAATCTATGCAAACAATCTTTCATCAATCACTACAAACAATCCTTCACCAATCATATGCAACTTATTTACCATATTCTACAATCAATGCTTGATAATTTCCTGTAAAAACATTAGAAGCCTCTACAAGTGTCTTTATTCACTCTGATACACATGTAATTCCTTTATCAAGAACATCTCACACAAAATATGTCTTTTACACTGCATATATATTGGTTCACCCCCATTTAATGCACCTAAAATATTATTATGAATAGAAAGACTCTTGAAGTTCCTCTTCTCTACAAAATAATTTCCATCAATTTCCATTCATGAAGAAATTGTAAAACTAAACACATATCCCTCCTCTTTGAATTACTATTCATTTTCCTCTATCTACAAAATAACATCAAATTGTCTTGACGTGAGAATATAATTTCATCTTGGAATTCCCTTCAATCTGTAAAATTAAATCATCTGCAAAAAAAATTTCATCTTCTCTATAAAAAAATGCAATGATATAAAATCATTAATTAAACAATCTGCCCCTCAAAAAGACTTTGTTTGTATGCATGAAGACTTTCCATATTCCTTAGCGCATCTCAACACTTTCAAAAACCTCTTCAAATTCTCCTCTGCAAATATCTTCAATCTGCAGAAGACTTTATTAATCTTACGAATCCATAATAAAATAATATAAAAAATATTTACTTCTCAATTGAACTCCTCGGTCACCTACATTAAAGAATTTATTTTCAAAGAAACTTTCTCCTTAGAAAAAAATTATCTCATGAAAATCTCCTCCTTTATCTTTTAATTTATCAAAAGACTTGTTGGTTCTTTCTCTCCAGATCGGCAGAGGGTTTGCTAGTTCTAATGCACGGGCAGATCCTACCAACAAATATAGGAGGTTGCGTGACCTATCTCCCCTTCACTTCTAGTTTTGCCGCACCAATGGGGGTATCCCTATAGTGAAAGATTTGTCTTTGAATCACCCAATAGAAAGATTTAGCTTTACAATAAAGGCAGAATACTCTCATTTATGGACCAAGATTTATGTGATAGATCACAAGGTTAGTAACTTTCCTGGACATATCTAATTGGTTTAGGATTGAGAATATGCAGGGGTCCTAATCCTACTCCTACAACTAACAGGTTGGAATTTTGAAAGGATTTGTATCATGTTTTGGATGCAAGAAAGGGGGTTTTGGATCATAACTACTACACAAGAAGCAGACTGGTGTCTATCTTAGGGCAAGGAGTCAACTAGATGTATACAAGAGAATGATTTGCACTGGCATTTGAGCTTCAAGGGGTTAGGACTGGCATTTTCTTTACAAATACCACCCAAGACTAAGTATTTAGATGCCTCTACTTACAAATATCCCAGCTGACATACAATCTTCTTCATACTTAACCTAGAACAGTTTAATCCACTCCTTGAATGGAAGTTAGAGATCAAGTATGCAATACAGAAATCTGTATCCTAGAATCTTAGTAACCCTTAGCAACCAAATTCAAAAGAAGGAATGCATACAACAAATAGAGACAAACACCTAAACACATGCAATAAAGCATTTTTCATATAATCTTGACATGAACCTGAACATGTGTGCAAGGTGCACTCAAATGCAACTCATAATCTCCAAAAGAGATAGAGTAGCCAAGAAATGCTCTAATCTTCACTACTTTCTCCAAAAAATTGTCCCTTGTCTTCAACAACCACAAATGAATAACACAGTTTCCCTTTTATAGCAAGAATGTGCACTAAGCATTTAGTACATGGTCAACTCAAAATTTTGCTACCAGATCTAGCGCACCATCAGAATGGTGGCCAAAACATTGAATGCAGCATGAAGAAAAAGAAGGAGGAGCAGGTGGGATCGGGGAATGTGCAGGCGCCTAGAGATTTTCTTCACAAATTTGGTAGTTGACCGGTCAATCAGACCCATACCTCTACAAATCGCCATTAATGGCCAACCTACCCATTCTTGGGATGCAGTAGTGAGGCACTCTGAAGTTTTTCCCACCTGGAATGCAACTGCGGATGCAAGAAATACTTCACTGAAAGTTTGAATCATGTCTGTCGATTCCTTCCTCATCGCCAAGATCTGCAGCCTCAAATCGCTTGAAAAGTCACCAACCAATCAAATTATGCCACGCAGGCATCTTTTCCCTATCGCTGATTTTTCCCTCCATTTTTCCTTTTTCACCTTGCATATTGCATTGTATATTGCACATAAAATGTAATATACAAGCCGCGGACCTCAAACCACTATGAAGCACATTAAATTTTCTATTGGGTCCAACTTACATCTTCTCCTTTGCACCTTTCATTCTATGTCGCACATACAATGTGCAATATACAATTCGCAGACCCCAAAACTGTATAAAACAATTTGAAATTCTAATTAGGTCCAGGCATTGTATGTTTTACCTTTGTATATCAGCCATGTATATCACATATACAATGTGATATACATACAATGTGGATTCCAACACACTATGAGGCAGATTTGAATAACTTTGAAATCTAGCACTTGTATCTACACCTTTGTATGTTTCATTGTATATTGCACATACAACATGCAATATACAAACTATGAACACTAGCCACTTATCCGTCGCAACACATTTTCCTTTCATGTCTGGGCTTTGCATCTCAGGATTGCATATTCCCTTGTATATTTGATTGCATGTGCAAACATACAATCACCTTCGTATATCTGACATACATTTACCTTTGTATATGCATCGGCCTATCGGAGAAACCTTGGACTTGGCTGCCGATGCGACTTGTCTTGGCAATGACCCATTGTATGTCCTCCTTTGCATGTTTCCTCCTTGTATATCGCCCTTGTATTTTTCCTTATGCATCCGCAATATACAACTCGATATACATTCATCTTTGCATATCAGCTTTGCATATTTCCTTTTTATGTTGTCGTCGATGTATCTTTTGCTTTGTATATTTGCCTTGCATGTGTGTGATGTACATGTCCTTTGCACATTTCCTTTGTATATCAAATATACAAGGCAAACATACAATGTAACCCGATGCACATACCTGCAGACCCGACCACCATTTTTCAACCCAATTTGAATCTTTTGATGTCTACCACTTGTATATACCCATTGTATATCAAATATACAACATAACATACAAACCTTTTGATACAACTGTAGAATCTGAGATGGAATATTCTAGGAATGTATCCGAACACCACAAACAAACCCAATATGCATGCAGCAATGCATACAACTATTTTTTCCACTTTTGAAGTTGATTTAACTTCTTATTCGGGTCCACCAATGTGAATTTGTATCTATACATTCAAATGTACATACAAATAGTGATGTATATACAAAGATATATGTACGCAACTCAAGAGGCCGAGGGACTTAGAATTTTTTGGGTTTTTTAAGAAAGTGCCTGCGAATGAAAACTTGAAACTCAAATGTTGAAGCAGGCACCAACGTTGGCTCTGTCTAGGGATGCATGCCCCTTGCAGGCATGGCAAGAACCATAGATCTTTGGGATGTATACTAGTCCCTTATCCATTGGGCACAGAGTCAAACACTGCATCAACCTGCATCACAAAATACATTTTCAAATTTTACTTGGTGGCCTAGGGCCACCAAAAAGGAAAAACTAGAATTTTCCTTTGTCAAATATCTAATTTTCTTTTGATTTCTTCAAATGAATCCTAAAAGTATTTTGCTATCTACAGCACCCTACTTTGCAATTGGTTGTGCTGCTGCCCACTTCCCTTTCTTTAACAAATCTACAACAGGTTTCATAAACATCTATCATTCTCAGTAGTAGACTATCATGATCATATGAGTCATTGATGTTGCTTGGAAAAATAACAGAATTACATGAAACAAATGAATCCACATCAGAACTTTGCCCTTCTTCAAAAAATAAGAGCTCCTCTATATTAAACATGCAATATTCAGGCACAAGAAATATCTCATGATCATATTATTTTTATAAACATTCAGATATTCATCATCATTGCCTTCAGTAATTTTATCATTAAGGTCCACCTGGAATGCCTCAAGAGAAGGCACAAAGAACTCAGAGTGCAACCCTTCACTAAAAGCTTCACTGTCACCCCTACAACCAACACTATCCCCATCTGTATCAACACACACATCTACAACTTGTCCATTCACATCTGAATAGAAACCCTGACTTTCCTCTTCACCAATGCACTGATAATCAAAAGTAAATTTTTCAACCTCTGCATTGTAGAGATGGTCATAACCTTCAAGGAAGCACTCATATTCAGTATCCATATATATTTCATCATCTAAAAGGCTCACATATGTATCTGAATGCTGACAATCACTAACATATTTACAGCCATTCCTTGAAACTGCATCTTCTATATTTAGAGTGAAGCTTTGCATATCCACTTCATACACATAATCATGAATATCTAGGATATGGCCCTTGCTGCAAGACACAACCTCATGTATATATTTCATTTCATCATTTGGAATGCATTTTGCATCTGCAGGCTTCTCTTCTAGAGGCTGAGAACAATATTTGTCTTCACCATTATAAGATGTGCTTACATTTTCTACAACATCTTCTTCATGTTTATGCATCACATCATGACTACACCCATCATTCTGAAATATATTTCCCACTACAAAATCATCTCTTAATGAACACACTGGGAAGGCTCATATATATTCACTTTGAAAACTATTTTGAAAACTTGCAGCCATGAAACCTATTGGCATTCCATATTTCTGATTATTTTCAATAACCATAGCAAATCTGTAAGCTTGGTGAAGTGTAATTGGTTCCCTATCTCTCAATAGATAACTCATTTCTTCATCAAATGCAGCTAAATAAATTGCCAAGCACAATGAATCATTAGGTCTCATATATTCAGGAATCTACTTGAACAACTTAATAAATCTAATGTT
The DNA here is from genome assembly GCA_027924645.1 of Cunninghamia lanceolata. Classification (NCBI taxonomy): domain Eukaryota; kingdom Viridiplantae; phylum Streptophyta; class Pinopsida; order Cupressales; family Cupressaceae; genus Cunninghamia; species Cunninghamia lanceolata. The sequence continues at coordinate 1,374,659 of BSBN01000078.1, forward strand.
AAAGGCTGGAACCAGTTCCTCATCTTCCTTTTGGATGTTCATGAAATGTATGATAAATGAGGCCAAATCAAATCTTTCAGCAAACTGCTCTAGGAATGCAACTTCTAAATCTACCCATGAAGAAACTAAACACACAGGCAAGTCTGAAAACTAGACCCTAGCATCATCCTCTAATGACTGAACAAAAAGTCTCATTACTATATCTCCAACCTGTACTTCATAATCTTCTAACACATTACAAAAATTTTGTAGATGTTTCTTTGCAGACTCAGAATTTGATCCACTATATTTTGGCAAACATTTTCTAATCTTATTGGGAATAACATTTGGGTAACCATATATTCCTTTGAAATCCAGAGCTTTATATCTTTCAATAAAAAATAGCCTTTTCTGAGAGAACAACCAGGACTATTGCTCTATTTCAATCATTATTTTTGAATCAAAAGTTGGAATACCTAGAAATATGTTGCAGCTTTGATAGGTTCAATCAACAGAGTTGCCACGACTCACAGAGAGGACAAAATATCAACAAGGCACTTTTGTTTTCTGGATTCATCACGCCAGTAGAGTACCACATGGTCTTTCTTTGGTAGTGCTGTAATAACTTTTACTTCGACTCCCCAGTAGAGTCACCACTTCTCACAGAGAGGACAAAATATCAACAAGGCACTTTTGTTTTCTGGATTCATCACGCCAGCAGACGACCATATGGTTTTTCTTTGGTATTGCTGTAACAACTTTTACTTCGACTCCCCAGCGGAGTCACCACTTTGTTGGTTCTTTCACTCAGATCAATAGAGGGTTTGCCAGTTCTAATGCACGGGCAGATCCTACCAACAAATATAGGAGGTTGTGTGAGATACCTCCCCTTCACTTCTGGTTCTGCCGCACCAATGGCGGTATACCTATATATAAAGATTTGACTTTGACTCACCCAATAGAAAGATTTAGCTTTACAATAAAGATAGAATACTCTCATTTATGGACCAAGATTTATGTGATAGATCACAAGGTAAGCAACTTTCTTGGACATATCTGACTGGTTTAGGATTGAGAGTATACAGGGGTCCTAATCCTACTCCTACAACTAACAAGTTGGAATTTTGAAAGGATTTGTATCATGTTTTGGATGCAAGACAGGGGTTTTTGGATCATAACTACTACACAAGAAGCAGACTGGTTCCTATCTCAAGGCAAGGAGTCAACTAGGCGTATACAAGAGAATGATTTGCACTGGCATTTAAACTTTAAGGGGTTAGGACTGGTATTTACCTTACAAACACCACCCAAGACTGAGTATTTAGCTGCCTCTACTTACAAATATCCCAGCTGACATACAATCTTCTTCATACTTAACCTAGAACAGTTTAATCCACTCCCTAAATGGAAGTTAGAGATCAAGTATGCAATATAGAAATCTGTATCCTAGAATCTTAGTAACCCTTACCAACCAAATTCAAAAGAAGGAATGCATACAACAAATAGAGACAAACAGCTAAACACATGCAATAAAGCATTTTTCATATAATCTTGACATGAACCTAAACATGTGTGCAAGGTGCACTCAAATGCAACTCATAATCTCCAAAAGAGACAAAGTAGCCAAGAAATGCTCTGATCTTCGTTACTTTCTCCAAAAAATTGCCCCCAGTCTTCAACAACCACAAATGAGTAACACAGTTTGCCTTTTATAGCAAGAATGTGCACTCAGCATTCAGTACATGGTCAACTCAAAATTTTGCTACCGGATCTAACGCACGATCAGAATGGCGCCCAAAACATTGAATGTAGCATGAAGAAAAAGAAGTAGGTGGGATCGGGGAATGTTCAGCCACCTGGAGATTTTCCTCACAAATTTAGTAGTTGACCTCAATCAGACCCATACCTCTGCAAATCACCATTAATGGCCAACCTACCCATTCTCAAGATGCAGCAGTGAGGCGCTCTGAAGTTTTTCCCACTTGGAATGCAACTGCGGACGCAATAAATCCTTCGCTAAAAATTTGAATCATGTCTGTCGATTCCTTCCTCATCATCAAGATCTATGGCTTCAAATCTCTTGAAAAGTCGCCAATCAATGAAATTATCCAACGCAAGCAGCTTTTCCCTATCGCTGATTTTTCCCTCCTCCATTTTGCCTTTTTCACCTTGCATATCACATTGTATATTGCACATGCAATGCAATATACAAGCCGCAGACCTCAAACCATTATGAAGCACATTAAATTTTATATTGGGTCTAGCTTACATCTCCTTTGCACCTTTCATTCTATGTCGCACATACAATGTGCAATATATAATTCGCAGACTCTAAAACTGTATAAAACAATTTGAAATTCTAATCGGGTCCAGGCATTGTATGTTTTACCTTTGTATATTAGCCATGTATATCACATATACAATGCAGATTCCAACTCACTATGAAGCAGATTTGAATAACTTTGAAATCTGGTACTTGTATCTACACCTTTGTATGTTTCCTTTTATATTGCACATACAACATGCAATATACGTACTGCTGACGCCAACCACTTATCCGTCACAACACATTTTGCTTTTACATCTTGGCTTTGCATCTCAGGATTGCATATTCCCTTGTATATTCAATTACATGTGCAAACATACAATCGCCTTTGTATATCTGACATACATTTACCTTTGTATATGCATCGGCCTATCGGAGAAACCTTGGACTTGGCCGCTGATGAGACTTGTCTTGTCGATGACCTATTGTATGTCCTCCTTTGCATGTTTCCTCCTCATATATCGCCCTTGTATGTTTCCTTATGCATCCGTGATATACAACTTGATATACATTCATCTTTGCATATTGGCTTTGTATATTTCCGTTGTATGTTGTCGTTGATGTATCTTTTGCTTTGTATATTTGCCTTGCATGTGTGTGATGTACATTTCCTTTGCACATTTCCTTTGTATATCAAATATACAAGGTGAACATACAATGTAATCCGATGCACATACTTGCGGACCTGACCACCATTTTTCAACTTGATTTGAATCTTTTAATGTCCACCACTTGTATATACCCTTTGTATATCAAATATACAACACAACATTAAAACCTTTTGATACAACTGCAAAATCTGCGATAGAATATTCCAAGAATGTATATGAATGCCACAAACAAACCTGATATGTATGCAGCGATGCATACAACTATTTTTTCCACTTTTAAAGCTGATTTAACTTCTTTTCCAAGTTCACCAATGTACATTTGCATCTGCACATTCAAATGTACATACAAACAGTGATGCATATACAAAGATATATGCACACAACTCAAGAGGCCGAGGGACTTAGAATTTTTTAGGTTTTTTATGAAAGTGCCTGCGAATGGAAACATGAAACCCAAATGTTGAAGTAGCCACCAACATTGGCTTTGTCTGGGGATGCATGCCCCTTGCAGGCATGGCAAGAACCATAGATCTCTGGGATGCAGACCAGTCTCTTATCCATTGGGTACAGAGTCAAACACTGCACCAACTTGCATCACAAAATAGGTTTTCAAATTTTATTTGGTGGCCCAAGGCCACCAAAAAGGAAAAATTAGAATTTTCCTTTGTCAAATATTTGATTTTCTTTTGATTTCTTCAAATGAATCCTAAAAACATTTTGCTATCTACAACACCCTCCTTTGTAATTGGTTGTGCTGCTGCCCACTTCCCTTTGTTTAACAAATCTACAACAAGTTTCATAAACATCTACCATTCTCAGCAATAGACTATCATGATCATATGAGTCACTAATGTTGCTTGGAAAAATAACAGAATTACATGAAACAAATGAATCCACATCAGAACTTTTCCCTTCTTCAAAAAATAAGAGCTCCCCTATATTAAACATGCAATATTCAGGCACAAGCAATATCTCATGATCATATTCATTTTTATAAACATTCAGATATTCATCATCATTGCCTTTAGTAATTTTATCATTAAGATCCACCTGGAATGCCTCAAGAGAAGGTACAAAGAACTCAGAGTGCAACCCTTCACTGAAAGCTTCACAGTCACCCCTGCAACCAACACTATCCCCATCTGTATCAACACACACATCTGCAACTTGTCCATTCACATCTGAATAGTGACCCTAACTTTCCTCTTCACCAATGCACTGATAATCAAAAGCAAAATTTTCAACCTCTGCATTGTAGAGATGGTCATAACCTTCAAGGAAGCACTCATATTCAGCATCCATATATATTTCATCATCTGAAAGGCTCACATATGTATCTGAATGCTGACAATCACTAACATATTTACTGCCATTCCTTGAAACTGCATCTTCTATATTTAGAGTAAAGCTTTTCATAGCCACTTCATACAAATAATCATGAATAGCTGGGATATGCCTATTGCTGCAAGACACAACCTCATGTATATCTTTCATTTCATCATTTGGAATGCATTTTACATCTGCAAGCTTCTCTTCTAGAGGCTGAGAACAATATTTGTCTTCACCATTATAAGATGTGCTTACATTTTCTACAACATCTTCTTCATGTTTATGCATCACATCATGACTGCACCCATCATTCTGAAATATATTTCCCACTACAAAATCATCTCTTAATGAACACACTGGGAAGGCTCATATATATTCACTTTGAGAACTATTTTGAAAACTTGCAGCCATGAAACCTACTGGAATTCCATATTTCTGATTATTTTCAATATCCATGAAAATCTGTAAGCCTGGTGAAGTGTAACGGGTTCCCTATCTCTCAATAGATAACTCATTTCTTCATCAAATGCAGCCAAATAAATTACCAAGCACGATGAATCATTGGGTCTCATATATTCAGGAATCTACTTGAACAACTTAATAAATCTAAGGTTAAAGGCTAGAACCAGTTCCTCAGCTTCCTTTTGGATGTTCATGAAATGTCTGATAAATGAGGCCAAATCAAATCTTTCACCAAACTACTCTAGGAATGCAACTTCTAAATCTACTCATGAAGAAACCGAACACACAGGTAGGTCTAAAAACTAGACCCTAGCATCATCCTCTAATGACTGAACAAAAAGTCTCATTACTACATCTTCAACCTCTACCCCATAATCTTCTAACACATTACAAAAATTTTGCAGATGTTTGTTTGCAGACTCAGAATTTGATCCACTATATTTGGGCAAACATTTTCTAAACTTATTGGGAATAACATTTGGGTAACCATATATTCCTTTGAAATTCAGAGCTTTATATCTTTCAATAAAAAATGGCTTTTCTGGGAGCACAACTAGGATTGTTGCTCTATTTGAATCATTATTTTTGAATCAAAAGATGGAATACTTGGAAATATGTTGCAACTTTGATAGGTTCAATCAATAGAGTTGCCACCTCTCACAGAGAGGACAAAATACTAACAAGGCACTTTTGTTTTCTGGATTCATCACACCAGCAAATCACCACATGGTCTTTCTTTGGTATTGCTGAAACAACTTTTACTTCGACTCCCCAGTAGAGTGGCCACTTCTCATAGAGAGGACAAAATATCAACAAGGCACTTTTGTTTTCTAGATTCATCACACCAGCAGAGCACCACATGGTCTTTCTTTGGTATTACTGCAACAACTTTTACTTTGACTCCCCAGCGGTGTCACCACTTTGTTGGTTCATTCTCTCTGAATCGGTAGAGGATTTGCTAGTTCGAATGCATGGGTAGATCCTGCCAACAAATACAGGAGGTTGCCTAAGATACCTCCCCTTCACTTCTGGTTCTGCCGCACCAAGGGGGGTATCCCTATAGCTAAAGATTTGTCTTTGACTCACCAAATAGAAAGATTTAGCTTTACAATAAAGGCATAATACTCTCATTTATGGACCAAGATTTATGTGATAGATCACAAGGTTAGCAACTTTCTTGGACATATTTGACTGGTTTAGGATTGAGAGTATGCAGGGGTCCTAATCCTACTCCTACAACTAACAAGTTGGAATTTTGAAAGGATTTGTATCATGTTTTGGATGCAAGATAGGGGATTTTGGATCATAACTACTACACAAGAAGCAGGCTAGTGCCTATCTCAAGGCAAGGAGTCAGCTAAACGTATACAAGAGAATGATTTGCACCGGCATTTGAGCTTCAAGGGGTTAGGATAGGTATTTGCCTTACAAACACCAGTCAAGACCGAGTATTTAGTTGCCTCTACTTACAAATATCCTAGCTAACATACAATCTTCTTCATACTTAACCTAGAATAGTTCAATCCACTCCTTGAATGGAAGTTAGAGATCAAGTATGCAATACAGAAATCTATATCCTAGAATCTTAGTAACCCTTAGCAACCAAATTCAGAAGAAGAAATGCATACAACAAATAGAGACAAATAGCTAAACACATGCAATAAAACATTTTTCATATAATGTTGACATGAACCTAAACATTTGTGTAAGGTGCACTCAAATGCAACTCATAATCTCCAAAAGAGACAGAGTAGCCAAGAAATGCTCTGATCTTCGTTACTTTCTCCAAAAAATTGCTCCTAATTTTCAACAACCACAAATGAGTAACACAATTTTCCTTTTATAGCAAGAATGTGCACTCAGCATTCAGTACATGGTCAACTCAAAATTTTGCTGCCAGATCCAGCATAGCATCTGAATGGCACCCAAAACATTGAATGCAGCATGAAGAAAAAGAAGGAAGAGCAGGTGGGATTGGGGAATGTGCAGCCACCTGGAGATTTTCTTCACAAATTTGGTAGTTGACCAGTCAATTAGACCCATACCTCTACAAATCACCATTAATGGAAAACCTACCCATTCTCGGGATGCATCAGTGAGGCACTCTGAAGTCTTTCCTACCTAGAATGCAACTTGAATCATGTCTATCGATTCTTTCCTCATTGCCAAGATCTGTGGCCTCAAATCACTTGAAAAGTCGCCAACCAATCAAATTATGCCACGCAAGCATCGCTGATTTTTCCGTCCTCCATTTTTCCTTTTTCACCTTGCATATCACATTGTATATTGCACATACAATGCAATATACAAGCTGCGGACTTCAAACCGTTATGAAGCACATTAAATTTTCTATTGGGTCCAACTTACATCTTCTCCTTTGCACCTTTCATTCTATGTCGCACATACAATGTGCAATATACAATCTACAGACCCCAAAACTATATAAAACAATTTGAAATTCTAATCAGATCTAGGCATTGTATGTTTTACCTTTGTATATCGGCCATGTATATCGCATATACAATGTGATATACATACAATGCGGATTCCAACACACTATGAAGTAGATTTGAATAACTTTGAAATCTGGCACTTGTATCTACACCTTTGTATGTTTCCTTGTATATTGCACATACAACATGCAATATACATACCGTGAACGATAGCCACTTATCCATCGCAACACATTTTCCTTTCACGTCTGGGCTTTGCATCTCAGGATTGCATATTCCCTTGTATATCCGATTGCATGTGCAAACATACAATTGCCTTTGTATATCTAACATACATTTACCTTTGTGTATGCATCAGCCTATCGGAGAAACCTTGGACTTAGCTGCCAATGAGACTTGTCTTGGCGATGACCCGTTGTATGTCCTCCTTTGCATATTTCCTCCTTATATATTGCCCTTGTATGTTTCCTTATGCATCCGCGATATACAACTCAATATACATTCATCTTTGCATTTCGGCTTTGCATATTTCCTTTGTATGTTGTCGTCGATGTATCTTTTTCTTTGTATATCTGCTTGCATGTGCGTGATGTACATTTCCTTTGCACATTTCCTTTGTATATCAAATATACAAGGCGAACATACAATGTAACCCGATGCACATACCTGCACACCCAACCACCATTTTTCAACCCAATTTGAATCTTTTGATGTCCACCACTTATATATACCCATTTATATCAAATATACAACACAACATACAAAACTTTTGATACAACTACAGAATCTGCGATGGAATATTCTGGGAATGTATCCAAACGCCACAAACAAACCCGATATGCATACAACGATGCATACAACTATTTTTTTCCACTTTTGAAGCTGATTTAACTTCTTTCTCGAGTCTGCCAATGTACATTTGCATCTGTACATTCAAATGTACATACAAATAGCGATGCATATACAAAGATATATGCATGCAACTCAAGAGGCCGAGGGACTTAGAATTTTTTGGTTCTTTTATGAAAGTGCCTGCGAATGAAAATTTGAAACCCAAATGTTGAAGCAGGCACCAACAAGACTCACACATAAAGTCATATTAGAAGTAAAACTTCCAAAAATTTCTTATTTAATCAAATGAAGACATCACCACTAAAATCTCCAAAACCTCGAAAATAAAAAAAATCCTCTTGAAGATTCTTCAGGTTATGTCTAGCAGAGGGGCCGGTGTCCATACGATACCGGTACCCATAAGTGATGACTTAAGTCATCATTAACCTACACTTCCAATTCACTTTCAAAATATAAAAAAGATGTTGATGGGTAAGACGTAATTAATAGTATAACAAATAATTGTTAGGTGTTGTTTATCTTTGATCACTATTAACACATGAACCCTCAATTACATTTGAAAAATAGCTAGACAAGCTTGTGAAAGACATAGATCATCCTATGCTATAAAGACTTCTGCAAACATATAAATGTTATATGATTACAAACTACCATTTCTCTTGATATATAACCCAAATGTCACATGCCTTGGTAACCAATTGCCAACGGTAACACTGTTTTGAACCATTGTCATGAAGACACCCTAAATTCATGAAAACAAAATGACAACTTTAAACATGAAGACATCATTGATCTATTAAAAGAATATTTATGAAGTTCAGACTTCCACATTTCACACTTCTTTGTAAGTATGGTTTCATCAAGACCATATGTAAACACATGTACCACTTTACAACTAGAGAAAGAATTTTTGTGTCACCAATCGATTCTTGTCTTCACCTAACCATGACCTCCTAAGATCCTGAAAACATGTTGATCATGATTAAAGCATAACCAATCTTGTTAGCTACTGATTTCACTCAATTCTACAAATACCTTAGCCAACTTGATGATGTACTTCTCAACTCAAATCAAAAGTACTTGCATGCAACACTCTGTTCCACCAACAACTCAAGAAGAATCAAAGCATAAATGAGATGAACAACATCACTACAACCTATAAACTAATGAGCATTATACAAACCATATAAAGATGTCTTTGTTGGAATTAGGCCAGACAACTGAGAGGGGGGGAGTGAATCAGTTATCCAACAAAATTAATCTTTCCTTCATTTTAATATTCTTCCTCAACTTACAAACTGATTAATGATGTCAACATTAAAGCATGAAACAATAACTCATGAGCAGAAACACAATTAACACAATTGACACCAAGATTTTAATGTGGAAACCCAGTTAAGGGAAAACCATGGTGGGGTTTAATCCACAAGATTTGTACCCTGTTAAAAGTACTTAGAAGAAAAGAGAAGGCACATTCCTTCAGGCACATTGCCTAGAGATCATTACTCAAAAGAGGCACACTACCTACAAAATTTATGTTTAACACAGAAAGAATTAACTGATAAATAACATCTTCTTCATGCCTGGTTTAGTTTCATTGAATGCTCACAAAAATTTTTCTCTGCTCCAAATACTTCTTCTCTAACTCTTCATCCTAAATATCTCTTGTTGTTTTGCTTCTCCTCTACTCTGCTCTGACTTTGATCCTTTCTTCATATTTTATTATTTTTGTACAAGGATGATTTTCCACACCTCAACTATACACCTTTATATGCTTCATCAACCTTGGAATAAACATCAAGGTCGGATTGACTTAACATGGATCACTATACTATTAGCCAAACATATCTGAGACTTGAATCTACCTCCAACAACATTCCATGCTCTAGAGAATTGCTCTTAGATCATCCGCAACATGCTTGAATTATCCAGTTGGCCAAGACTGGGAAGAACAACAACACCAAGAGGGAAATCTTCAATAATTGGCTCAAACTTCAATGCGGACCTCCAACGCAGTAGCCACATGATCTAGAGATCTCTATACACACATTGAATTCAACAAAAACATCTGCACTCCTCCAAATCATCAGAATCACTTGTATCTTCATCTGGAACCTCAAGAACAATGTCTGCCATGACTATCACATCATAAAGATTTCTTTTGGACTTCCAAACTAGGAACCACTTGAATGGATGATACACACTAACTTCCCAAACATGCCTCTAGATCCACAGATCATCTATTTACATTTTTGGAACAATCTAGACCTCTTTCCTGTCACTTTGTCTCTTCCAAACACTACAAAACCGGTTCTACTCAGATGACCATAGCTTCTTCAAATCTTCATACGAACCTTTCAAATCTTAACTGGAGCTTCTTAAGACAATCCTCTACTCTGCCATATGGTCTGTATACATTGATACTCATTAATTTTCTCAATATTCTCAACATTCCAGTCTTCTAAATAGGCAACAAAACTGGTTATAGTTGACACTAATGGCAACAAGGATATGTTGAAATCAATGACAACACCGCTTAGGCACATATTTGCAACAATCTCCCCCTTTGTCATTGATGGCAACATATGATTTGGAAAATTGATTCAACTGTCAAGACAAGACCTTCTCCCCCTTTCTCTTTTCACTTCCGCAATCATTTTCTTCACTACTCCCCCTTTCATCAGCAATTAGTTTTTCACGACTTCTCTCCCACTTTGATATCAATGGCAAAGGGTACATATTTGCAATCTTTTTCTCCCCCTTTTTGTTTTAGATTGATCTCAAAAGTGCATACTAACTACTCCCCCTAAGTAGTATTTCCTTAACATCAATCTGGATCACAAGATGTGACTGTGAATTCTACTGGACTAATGCACCCTAGTGCATCTTAGTTCTGATCAAGAGGGGTAATAACCCCTAACTTCTCTTTGAGATACTACAACATATTCTTGGGAAGAGGCTTAGTGAATATATCTACAATCTAATTCTTTTAAGACACAAACTCCAACTTGACTTCATTCTCATTTACCTTCTCTCTCAAGAAATGAAAATTGATGGATATGTACTTTATCTTTGAATGCAACGCCGAATTCTTTGAGATGTTTATTGCACTTGAATTATCACAAAAAATTGTAACATGCTCTTCAAACACAATTTTGATATCCTTTAGCATTTGCTTCATTGACAAGACTTGAGCGCAATTTCCTTTTTTTGCTATATACTCTGCCTCTGTAGTAGATAGAGATATTTCCTCTTCCTTTTTGCTCATCCAAGAAACCAATCTCCTTCCCAAGAAAAATGCACCACCACTAGTACTTTTCCTATCATCCACGTCTCCTACCCAATCAACATATGTATATGCATGAAGAGTGAAGTTGTTGTCTTTTGCATACCACAAGCCATAATCAAGTGTTCCTTTGAGATATCTAAAGATTCTTTTGACTGCTACAACATGGGATTCTTTAAGATCATCTTGAAATCTAGCAACAAGCTCAAATACATTCATGATATCATGTATGGTCTGAGTCAGATAGAGCAGTCCTCCAATCATTGATCTATACATTTTCTGATTTTCTATAGGGGAGTCATCATCTTTACTTAATTTACATCTGGTTACCATAGGCATAGCTACTGGCTTTAAATCTTCCATTCCAAACTTCTTCAATAATTATCTCACATACTTAGACTGAGATATGAAGATACTTTTATCTGACTGAGTCATTTGTAGACCTAAGAAGAAATTCATCTCACCAAACATGGGCATCTCAAATTCACTTTACATCTGATCAGCAAATGTTTTGTACATGCTCTCATTTCCACCAAAAATGATATCATCAACAAATAACTCAACAATCAAAATATTCTCATGATCAATCTTGAAGTAAAGATTACTGTCAGCAGTCTTTTTTCTATAACCTATCTTTAGCAGATAATTATCTAATCTTGCATACCAAGCTTTTGGGGTTTGTTTGAGTCCATACAATGTTTTCCTCAACTTGCAGACCATATCTCTCTGATCAGACAATTGAAATCCTTTTGGTTGCTCAATGTAGACTTCTTCTTCTAACTCTCCATTTAGGAATGATGATTTGACATCCATCTGATAGACCCTGAAATCTTTATAAGTAACAAATGCAAGAAATAATCTGACTATCTCTATTCTTGCCATGAGAGCAAATGTTTCTTCAAAATCAATTCCTTCCACTTGAGAATATCCTTTGCATACCAATCTTGCTTTGTTTCTTACAACTTCACCATATTTATTTAGTTTGTTTCGGAAGACCCATTTAGTTCCAATCACATTTTTGTCCTCAGGTCTAGAAAGAAGATCCCAAGTGTGATTCTTTTCAATTTGCATTAATTCTCCTTCCATTGATTTTACCTAGTTTTCATCATTGTAGGCTTCACTTACTGATTTTGGTTCAATCTTTGAAATCAAACAAATCTCTTCTTGATCTTCAACAATTCTTCTCCTAGTTTGAACACCTTTATTTCTATCTCCTATGATCTAATTTTTAGGATGATTCATCTTTACATACTTGAAAGTTTTGGGATTTTCTTGAGATTCTATTTCTTGAACTTGTTCTTCAACTTCTGGATTATCCTCTTGAGTCACATGATTTTTTGGATCAATCTGGATCTGAATCTGAGTTTGCACTTGCCTTTCTTGACTTGGATTTTCATCTTGATCATCTGAATCATATCTACAAGACTTGGTATGTCCTTTCCTCTCATCAACTCTAACATTTGCACTTTCAACAATCTTTTTCAATCTTGTGTTAAAGCACCGATATGCCTTGCTTTGAGTAAAGTAACCCAGAAATATTCCTTCATCACTTCTTTCTTCAAACTTGCCTAGATCCTCATCTCTTTTGATATAGCATTTGCTACCAAAAACTCTAAAATATCTCATAGTAAGAGGATGACCAAGCCATAGTTCATAAGGTGTCTTACTAGAATTGCCTTTGATCTGCACCCAGTTAAGAGTGTAGACAACAGTACTCACACCTTCTCTCCAATAGACTTGAGGAACATTTTCTTCCAACATCATGGTCCTGGCAGCTTCTTGAATGGTCTAGTTTTTTTTTTCCACAACTCCATTTTGTTGAGGAGTCCTAGGAGTAGATAACTATCTTTTTATTTCATGCTTTTCATAGAATGTATCAAACTCACCAAATGTAAATTCTCCACCTCTGTCAGATCTTAGACACTTTATCTTCATACCAATCTAATTTTCCATCATAACCTTGAACACCTTGAATTTGTCAAGAGCTTATGATTTTTCTTTCAAGAAGGTTACCCACATCATCCAGGAGTAATCATCAATCAGCAACATAAATATATGTCTCCTCACACACTCCTAATTCTAGCAGGACCACATAGATCAATATGCACAAGTTCCAAGCATCCACTTGAAAATTGTTCTTTACCTTTGAATGAAGTTTTGTTCTGTATACCGAATTGACATTCTCTACACATGTTATTAGGTTTCACAAGTTTTGGAAGATCTCTCACAGCCTGAGTAGAACTTATCTTGACAGTATTATCAAAATTCATATGACACATCCTCCTATGCCATAACCAACTTTGATCTATCTAAGAAATCAAACAACTTTTGCCAGAACTACTTAAATGAAAGATGTTACCTCTAGTTTGAGTACTAGATACAATTTCAATTCTAGAGCTTTCCAAGATTCTGCAATTTCCATCCTTGAATTGGAGATCATAACCCTTGTCAACCAACTATCCAACACTAAGAAGATTATGCTTCAGTCCTTCCACATACAAAACATCATTGGTGTTATTCTTACCATCAAAAGAGATGGATCCTCTACCATGGATTCTACCAGCTGAGTTGTCTCAAAATTTCACAATTCCACCTTCATATTTTTCAAAACTTATAGACTTTCTTTTATCACTAGTCATATGATGAGAACATCCACTATCAATCACCCATTCATCCTTTTCAACAACCTAAGCAGCCAAGGTACTTTCCACATTTAGATAGCTAGCAGATTCAGTAGACACTGGATCTTCTTCTTTGATAGAAATGAACACCCAATCATCTTTAGTGGAACTTCCATGGTTGGATTAATCATCTATGACTCCTTCTCTAGCTTCTTGGATAGTAACATTTCTTTTGACCTTTATATCTGTTAGGGTTTGGCTTTGAAAATTTCTCTGGACATCTTGAGGCAAAATGACCAATCTTATTACAAGTAAAACATTTGAATGGCAAATTTCCTTCATACTTACCCAATCCTCTTGGCATTCTTTTGGCAACAAGAGCTTCAAGTTCTGTAGACTCAATTTCATCATCTTCAAGATCCTTTCTTTCCTTAGCAAATCTATTTGATCTTCCTGAAGAGCTCACACTTGGATCATATTTTTGTTTTCCATATACACTGGCCTTAAATGTAGATTTAGACTTAGGAAGAGAATCACCAAACCCACTTATTTCAAATATTGAGAGCTTACCAACTAACTAATCCCTTGTAATAGTGGTCACTGTCCTGATCTCTTCAATGACAATAGCTTTATGCTTGTATGTTGTAGGTAAGGATCTGAGCACTTTGGCAACAATCTCTGATTCTTCCAATACTCCACTAGTATTTCTGATATCGGTCACAAGTTTATTCACTTTCTGCATGTAGGAAGTAATGTTTTCATCTTCACTCATTACCAATCTTTCATATTTACCCATCAGGCTATGCAGCTTGGCAGATTTGACATACTTGTCACCCTCATATAGATTTTCCAACTTTTTCAAAATTTCATGTGTAGTTTTCAAATCTAGGTTATTTCCCAATTCTGTATCAGTTAGGAAACTCAATAATGCTTCTTTGGCTCAAATATTGCATTTAGCTTCCCTAAGTTCACCTAGAGTAGTAGGGACATTCTTTGAAATCTTATACTCATTCTTTTTTATCGACCAAAAGGCATCACCCATAGATTCCAAATGACACTGCATGCATACCTTCCAAATGGAGTAATTTGTTCCATCAAATCTCAAAATTTCCTTCTTATAAGTCAACATCTTGGATCTTCTCAAGTGGTCAAGCTTCTTTTAGAGGATCTGGCTCTGATACCAATTATTGGAATTAGGCCAGACAACTAAGGGGGGGTGAATCAATTGTCCCAAAAAATTAATCTTTATTTCATCTTCTTCCTCAACTTACAAATAGATTAATAAACATTAAAGCATAAAACAATAACTCATGGGTAGAAACATAATTAACACAATTGACACCAAGATTTTAACGTGGAAACCTGGTTAAGGGAAAACCATGGTGGGGGTTAACCCACAAGATTTGTACCCTATTAAAAGTACTCAGAAGGAAAGAGAAGGCACATGCCTTCAGGTGTACTGCCCAGAGCTCACTGCTCAAAAGAGGCTCACTACCTACAGAATTTATGTTTAACACGAAAAGAATTAATTGATAAATAGCATCTTCTTCATGCTTGGTTAAGTTTCATTGAATGCTCAAAAAACTTCTACTCTGCCCTAAATACTTCTCTAACTCTTCATCCTAAACAACTCTTGTTCTTCTACTTCTCCTCTGCTCTTCTCTGCCTTTGATCCTTTCTTCATATTTTATTATTTTTACACAAGAATGATTTTCCACACCTCAACTACACACCTTTATATGCTTAATAAACCTTGGAATAAACATCATGGTCAGCTTGAATTAATGCAGATCACTATACTATCAACCAAACATATCTGAGACTTGAATCTACCTCTAACAACATGTCACGCTCCAGAGAATTCCTCTTAGATCATCTACAACATGCTTGAATCATCTGGTTGGTGAAGACTGGGAATAATAGCAACACCAAGATGGAAATCTTCAATAACAGGCTCAAACTTCAATGCAAACCTCCAACATAGCAGCCACACAATCTAGAGATCTTCATAAGCACATTGAATTCAAGAAAAACATCGGCACTCCTCCAAATCATTAGAATCACTTGCATCTTCATCTGGAACCTCAAGAACACTATCTCCCATGACTCTCACATTAGAAATATTGCTTTCAGACCTCCAAACCATGAACCACTTGAATGGATGATACACACTAACTTCCCAAACATCCCTCGAGATCTGCAGATCAGCATTTTACATTTCTGGAACAATCTGAACCTCTCTCTTGTCACTCTGTCTCTTCTGAACACTGTAAAACTATTTCTACTTATATGGCCATAGCTTCTTCAAATCTTCATGCGAACCCTTCTAATCTTAACTGGAGCTTCTTCAGACAATCCCTGCTCAGCCATATGGTCTGCATACATTGATACTCATTAATTTTCTCAATATCCTCAACATTCTAGTCTTCTAAATAGGAAACAAAATAGGTTACAGTTGACACCAATTGCAACAAGGATATGTTGACATCAATGACAACATTGCTTAGGCACATATTTACAAGAGTCTTCTACCCCTGAATGGTCTCTTTATTGAAACCAAGTGGACAACCTGTGAACAATATAACTACATCAGCCATCTGTTGATGATGATGTTAGTCACAACCAAACATTAAATAAAAGTTACACAACAACCTTTATTTATCTTGAAAGATACGATGAATTCAAAGAATCCATGATCCCAAGTCTCCATTGATTAGTTCATAATCTACTGACATTACTCAATGGTTGATATGTGTTGCTATTTAATCATTCGGCCTTATGTTCTCTAGTAATTTCTGCAAAGTTCATTAGTATTCCTCCAAATATCTTGTCCTTTATGTTTGCCCTGCATAAATCTCCAACAATTTGACCCCTACACCATGAATTTACTCAAATAATGTGCCTACAGGTTCATATTTGCATGATTTCTATCATTATTTGCAAGTCTTTGCATGATATTTTCAATACTACATACATTTAGCTCAAAATATGCTAAGGATTTTTAGTTATCTACGAGATGTCAGCATATTTTTCTATTCTTCTTTTTATTTATCATGATTTGCAATTATGGAAGTGATTTCAATGAACTTAAAATGAGAAAAGGGTTAAAGAATGAGATTCCTAAACTTACTTGACTGAGATCATTGATCCACATACATGTTTCGATACAGCAATGAAGAGAAGAAAACTAGAAATCATACTTCACCAGGACATTCCACAAATCCTCATGATCTAGTACAAATCTTCAAAGGAAAAGTTGACAACAACATGCAATAAAATGAAAGCACTTCTATTGAACACAACATTCGCTATTACATATCTAGAAATTAACTTGAAGATTACGTAAAGTTTACAATTAGGATATAATATGAAGCTTCATCTCCATTCAATAAGCTTTAGAACAAGTACATTTACAGTGATCTGAAGAAAGAACCTTGACATTTCAACAATTCAGTCCTCATTAGTCTCAGTAATCTGATCTCCTATTAGGTCTATAGTAATTGGCCTTATTTTGCTAGATATTCTCTCTCTCCATATATCCCCCTGTTATGACAAATTTTGGCCACTCTTATAAGACAAGCCAAAAAATGGTTACAATGATCCAAGGATTAGAATCCTCTCAGAACAATCAATGATTCAAACAAACAGCATGTGCCTGCCAGTTGGCAATCACACAGCTGGTATAGAATATTCTAGCATCCTCTACTCAGTCCACCTTCCAGCTAGCCAACAACACATTTGACAATATCCTCCTCAGCTCTGGTTCATGTTGCCTCTACATCCGTAACTCTGCAATGTTCAGCTTAGCCCCAAACAGCTCCAACACCCTACAACAAACAGACAAGAATTAAGCATGATCATTTAATAAACTAGCAGGAAAATTAACATTACATTAAATCAGGCTGAATGTGCAAACACAGATATCGGGTTATGAATCTGTGAACAATCACATATCTGAATGCATATTTAGTGTTAAAAATGGTCGAGTCAACCATCGTTGACCAAAAACATGCCATCGGGCCCTTAAATAGCTTCAAAATTCTTTCGTTTTGCCCTACCACCTTTTTCCTTGTATATCAGGTTATGTATTATGAACATGCAAGCACACTAAACATACAACAAATTCTCTATATTTAACTTCCTTTCGAATTTGACACTTGTATATTAGGCTACATATCAGGTTGTACATTAGCATATACATTGTATTTATACAAACCGGATATACAAGTGGTGGGGGCCACCTTACCTTCTACCTGCATATCCGTGAATGTATATCGGCTTGTATATCTGCAAAGATACATGCAAAGTCCCTTGTATAATCCTTTTGGATTTCAACCATTTTATAAACTTCAGCTTATCTGCTTTGGACTTCACTACATGTATAAAATGCAATATATCTTTTAATGTACTTTAAGTGTTGATACATCCATTGAATCAGATTTTAATCTTTTTGAGTTCTATGACTTGTATGTATTTCGAAATTGTATGTTTCTGAAGCATACATACAAAGCATCAAATATACAACCATTTAACCTCATTTAATAACTCTTTGATTCCACAGTATGCATAAGGCATTATATCTTCCAATATACATTCATTTTTGATGCAATCATTATATCAAATTTTAAACTTTCTGAGATCCGCCTTGTATGCTTTTGAATGTATGTCACCGAAACACATACAGAAAGGGGCGGAATGTACAATGATAAGGCCAACTTTAATGACTTTTCAAATCCATGTTGTATGTTCCGACTGTATGTATCACAATGTATGTATCGAAACATACATTGAGCAAAACATACAAGGATTTAACTTCATTTAACAAACCTTTCGGTTTCGACTCTTGTATATCTGCATTGTATGTAAGACACATACAAACATAAAGATGCACCCGACGGACTTAATTGAGCCTTCATTATAACTTTGAACCTAGATTAGGTCCACCTATGTGCATTAGTTGTCAGGATATGATGATGATGTCATCATTTTGGATAGGCCTTGTTGAAATGTGAAAGGATGACATCATGGTCATATTGAAGGAAATCGGGGTATTAAGAAATATGACCCTAATATTGAGGAATATCACCCTCCAAATAAGATGATGTTACAGTCATGTTGAGCTCATGTATATTGGGGGGTCAGAATGACGTCACCGTCATGTTTAGGAAAGATTAGTCATATTAACTAATGTGACCCCTATTGAGTACGCGAGTATTTTGATGGGCTGATGATCCTCGGATAGAAATTTGACATGCACATACAAATATGTAGATAGTGGATTTTCTAATTAGTGTGATATTTGTGAATATCAGTCATATTAAGAAATATGACCCCGATGCTTTAGAATGTCAGGTTTGACCAAATTTTGACCGGACATAACTTTCTTATTTGGCTGAATTTCAGGGTGATGCAAAAGGCAAACCTTCCTAGAATTTTATACCCTTTCACATGGGAAGCTTTTTGAGGAAAGATTCAGACTTTGAGATTTGGGTTCAGATTTCAAGATCACAAACACACTTGACATTAGGCATATGCATACTGACTGATGCTGCTTTTACCATACCGCCCAGAGCACAAATGCAAGGGAACAAGCCAGCAAAGTTGGGTCCCTTTTTTTCTAAGGCAAAATGGGGCATGTTGTGTAACCACACAACACCATCTTGAAACATCAAACCTTAAAACACAACACCTTTTGGCATCAATGACAATCAATTTTCTTCATTATTGATCCTATGTTTGAGTTAATGCAGGAAAAGAATTTCAATCTTTTGCCTCTGAAATCTTGACTTCAGCATACAAGGAGTTTTCCTCAAACCAATGCAAGTTCACCTATACCAAGTGATGCCTCAAATGTGCATAGGACTCCACCAGTTGTACAAGCTTCAAGGTTTGTGATTCCACATTTTAATCAGCACACAATGGCTCTTCAACCACCTGCAAGGCCATGGGGGAATACTTTCAGACCATTGAAACTTACCCCACCACTGCATGATCTACCTCGTAGTTCTAGAAATAATTTTCCAAAGTTCTTGCAGCTTTTTACATTGCATGCAGTGTTTTGGGTGTGGAACATGGTGTATCTATGAGACTTTTTGTTGAGATGCTTCAAGGTATCATGATAGATTGGTTCTTTCATCTTCTTGCTCAAACCATCACTAGATGGAATGTTCTACGAACCAAGTTTGAGGCTAGGTTCAAACCTACTGAAGATGCACATGCTCTTTTGGCCCAACTTACTCAAATGAAGAAGGAACCTCAAGAACCCATGTGTGAGTTCATTGTGAAGTTCAATAAGCTGACCAACAAAATTTTGGCCACTACTCAAACCAGAGCTAAAAATCTAAAGTGTTTCTTCATAAACACTCAACTACCAGAAGTGAGTTTTCTTCTAAGATGGACTAATCTGGCTGACTTGGCAGCATGTCAAGCCCTAGCTACTGAGATTGATGATGGCCTTATC
Source organism: Cunninghamia lanceolata (assembly GCA_027924645.1). Lineage (NCBI taxonomy): Eukaryota > Viridiplantae > Streptophyta > Pinopsida > Cupressales > Cupressaceae > Cunninghamia > Cunninghamia lanceolata. The sequence goes on from BSBN01000078.1 coordinate 1,395,038, forward strand.
CTTGCTGGTAAAATAAGAAAGGATACAAGCAAAAGTAGAGGGCAATCCTCTACTGACTTTTCTTCCACTGGCACCACTGATCCTATGGTGCAAAAATTGGCTAATGATTTGTTAGCCTTGAAAAAGCAAATGTCTCAAAGTATGTCCACTCCTTCATATAGGGACATATCAAGGAGAACATTTCCAAATTCTTCATACCAAGGCAATGCTGCTCGAAACCAAGGACAAAACAAGCTTCATCCTACACAAGGAAGACTTGCTTTGGAAGCTTTGTCGGTCAATGCAGCAGTTGGCTATTATGAAGCTGAACAAGATAATTCTTTTCAACCTAATTTAGCCTAGGATGAAAGTATTAATCTCTTCATAGAAGGAGAAGAAGAGTTAACTGGTGACTCGAATATTGGCTTCCTGAATTTCCAGGATGAAGTCGAACAAAGAGAAGATGCATATGGTGAGTCATATGTTGTTTTCATGTGATCTCAAAATTAGTTGAATCAACAAGTAGTAATAGAGGAAAGTCAAAAGAAGACCCTCATCCTGCAATCTCCATTGCTAAGAGAGGAACACCTCTTCCTTTTCAACCTAGAGACCCAATTGGTGAAAAACAAGTAAGTACTTCAAATATTTCATCTTCTTCTTTTGTTCCTTACACTAGTACCCCTATTCCAAAACCTCAACATGAAAATAATCCTTTTTCCATGTCTCCATCATATCAAGTGTTTGATATAATAGACCATGCCAAGAAGAACAAACTTTAGATGTCTGAGGTTGAGTATTTGCAAGCTAACCCTGATCAGTTTGATCGGTTAGCTAAGTTTGTAAAAACTAAAACCACCCCTGGAGGGCAAGATTTTTCAAAAAATAGTGCTATTATTTCCCCATAGAATGATCCAGTTGCAACCCCTTCCACTATCATAGGAAATATTGAACCTTTCTATGTTTCCTTGTTAGTGAATGGTCACAAATTAAGTAATTGTGTTATAGATTCTGAAGCTTCTGATAATGTCATGCCTGCTAAGGTAGCAGATGCTCTAGGTTTAACCTTGACCAAGACTTTTGGTAGGTGTTTTTCCATGGAAACTAAATAAGTACTCTTAATAGGGAAGAGTAAGGATGCACAATTTGCATTCACTAGCTTTTCAAAGAAGAGGATAAAAATGACCATTTTGGTGGATGATGTTCCTGCTTCATATGGGATTTTGTTGGGACGCAATTTCTATAAAGATGTTGGTGGAGAGATTAGCATGGACTAGTCTAAAGCAAGAATACCCATCAAGGGTGTTATGCAGAAGTTGCTTCTAGAATGGGAAGTAAAATATACCATCACCAAATATGAAGATCCCAAAGCACAAATTCTCTTTAAGTCTTCCGATATGGGGAATTATTTTTTGACTACTGAGGATTTTGTTGATACATCTGATGATAGTTCAAATGAAAATATGACAATGGAGGATTTTTATTTTTCAAATGCACAATCTCCTAATCATAATAATGTCAAATTAGAAAGTTCAAATGATTTTTGGACCATAGAGTTTGATGGTAGCTATACTTTAATAGGATCAAGGTCTAGAATAGTCCTTGTATCTCCTAAAGGCTCAGACATTTTTCCTTTTTACTACAAGCTATAATTTGATAATACCAACAATACTGTTGAATATGAATCTTTGTTACTAGGGATATAAGTTGCTCATGCTAAAGGAATCAACAATCTCCATGCACAGGGAGATACAGAGCTCATCATTTTCCAGATAAGGAATCTATACCAAACTAAAAACAAAACGTTGAGGCATTAACACAATCATGTCTGGAATTGCATTGAGGATTTTGATGCTTTTGACATCTCAACAGTCCCAAGAGAGTTTAATGATTGCGCAGATTCATTAGCTATCTCAGCTACCCTTATAGTTCCTCACAGGGATTTTAAGGGTAATAAATACACAATTGAGTTGGTCTTTCAGCCAAGCGTCCCATATAATTCTGACCACTTGTAGGTTTTTAATGGGGATGATCAGATCATTGCTTTTCTAGAAAAGGTAGATAACTTCAATGAGATTTAATTTGAAGGTAGTGATTCTCCTCCTTGGGAATCCATTTCTAAAATTGATTCAGAGGCTGGTGAAGAATTTTTGCATCTAAAGGGAAAAAAATCCTAAAGTTTTAGTTTCTCTCAAGAAACTATTAAATAAACATGACCGGTACAATTGATAACTGAGAGGGGGAGTGAATCAGTTATCCTAAATATTTCTACTTTTTGAACTTCCTTAATAATTAATGCAACATTAATTTAATTAAGAAAACATAACCATGAAATGGAAATACACATGACACAATATTTTTGACGTGGAAACCCTGTTAAGGGAAAAAACCATGGGGTGATTAACCCAAGATTGTATTCTCTGTTAGAAGAATGGAAATACAAAATGGCACTTGCCAATTAGGGCTCACAACCTAAGCACACTGCTCACAAGAGGCACACTGCCTATAGGAGACACACTATCTACAAGAAAGGAAGATAACACAATGTTTGAACTGATGTGAAGCATCCACACATGCTAAGGTTCAGTTCCGGTTAAGCTCAGTAAACTGATCTGCTGCACTTCATTCTTACTCTCTCTTGATGTAGCTGTACTATCACATTCTAGACCTCTTCTACTATCTTCACTCTGCTCTTCTACTTTCCTTCACACTACACAATGCACCTCACATATATTCACATCTAAATCAATCCTATATATATATCCAAACAAGTGATTTCATCACGTTTCTAGTCGGCATCCGGAACAGTTAATAATTTCCTCAAACTTTGATCTGTCGGCTGAATCCTTGCACACCAAGTAATGCAGATCAAGCATATACTTGTAGAAGTCATCAGTCACATTGGCCAAACATAACTTATGCCTTAAGAACCTTTTTCATCATCAGTACCACATCCGGAATAATGTCTAATCTTCTGCCAGTCAGTTCTTCCTCTGTTCACACTGTCACTTGGGAACCCGACATTCAAGCATTCATATTTCTTTATCCTTTCCACACCGGAGGCTCAAACCCTAGAATCTATCAGTCAAGATACTCCTCTTGACTTCCCCAAATCCACACTTCACTGAGATGCTTCTACTAAGAGATCCGGACCTGTCTGTCAGACCTTACTGACTGCTCTGTTCTTGCTTACCAGACCTCAGCACTTCTTTAATCTGACTTCTAGTGAGGACCTATCATGTCTTGCGGATGTGTGGGATAACCTTTGTTTCCATTAATGACAACATTCATGAATCCATATAGTGTCTCTTGCCAACAATCTCCCCCTTTGGCCTTGATGGCAACACTTAGTGAAAAATAACTAAGTGTCACACTATACTCCCCCTTGGCTAATGCTCTGTCTCTATTTACCGAAGCTCCCCCTTAGTTGGATTCCTCATTTTTTCAATGCTCGTGTCATCAATGGAAAAGGGTAGGGTCCACACACCAAAATTTTCAAAATCTTGTCCACATAAGTATATACATATGGAGTACTTACATGTACTGAAGTATGTCTGCAAAAGTTGTTTTCAATTGAATGAATTCTGTAGCCCAACTTTCCTTCATTCTGTCCAAAATTGATATATGACCTCTCAATAGAAATGCAAATGCATCTTCCCTATTTAGATCTGTTGGATCATTGGTCCAGGATGTGATTTGAGCTTCTTTTATGGCCTCATGCATGGCCTCTAACTTAGGGACAATTATCCCTCTGATCTCACTCAACCTACTGATTCTATTTTTCTTCTCTTTTTCAAGCTTCTTAATTTCATTCAAAACTCCAACCATTTGACATTCTTGATTTATTATGGATGTAGTAAGTGGATCAAAATTTTGAGAAAGTTTTATCAGTTTATCCTCCTGTTCTTTTATTTTCTTCTCAATCTCCACTGTTGTTTTAGACTAGGATATACAAAATTTGTATACATCACCTCCATCCTTAAGGGCATTTTCCAAACTTTTTATCCCAATACCCATAACTCTTTTGTCATTTGATATTAACCCTTGTAGCTCTGAGAATCTCTTATCTAGAAATTCTTTCCTGACCTTCTCCTCAGCTGATTTCTCTAGAGAATTAAAATGTTTGCTAACACTATTGACTAGAGTTTTGAGATTACCAGAGGAAGAGGCTATGGGATCCTTTTGAAAAGATGGCATGATCTTTTCCAACACTTTGGATGCTATCTCTATAAGCTCATAGTCTTCCATGTGAGATTTTAGTAGTTTCTCTTTGGCCTTTGCATTTGCAAATGAAGCTATCTTCATTGTTTGTACTGAAGATAGAGAGTCAAAATCAAATGGCCCTTTTAGTAATTCCAGTTCATCCATCTCATTAGTTTCTTTTGTCAAGAAGTCCTTGACAGATTCTATAGTGTCTCTTACTAGAGATAGATTCTTCTTCTCTTCTGTAGTGTCACTTATGTTCTTTTCAGCTTGACTTCCTTCTTTACTTTTCACCTCTTTTTCTTTCTCCTTTATTATTTCTTCTTCTTTAGATCTGGGGTCAACAGGGGAATCCAGAGGAGAAATGTTAGTTTGTTCATGGCCCACCTCTTCCAAAGCAGAGGATTCCAAGTCCTTAGCTATTTCTGCATCGATATTCATTACCTCTTCTGTCATTTTCTTAGTAGACTCTTCTGCGACACTTGTGGTCGAGGGGTCAATACCCAAGTCCTCTATAATTGGAATGTTGAATCTTTTGAATGCATTTCAGAGGATCTCTTCTATCTCTTTTGCAACTTTGTCAGTCTCTCTAAGCATAAGTTGATTCATCCTTACTTTGCTCCTAAACTCATCCTTACAATCTTTGAATATCATATTCATTTTCTTGGGATCGATTGAAGGATATAGCTGAATTGTTATTTGTTCCCAGATTTCTAGGTCTTTGGCTTGGGCATTGTTCTTTCTTATTTCTAGTTCCTTCTCCAAGCTTTTGGGGATCAGAGATATAATTTCAATAAATGCTTTGTTGTAGATATTTAGGTACCTGACTGTGGCATCTTGTAATATCTTCTGATCTACTTCACCATAATCATCATAGAACTCAATCATTGGCTGAAGATTTCCATCCACTGTGACTGATTTGATTATGTCATCAATGTGAAGAGTGGGTTTTTCAACATATTCTACTATCTTTTCTTCTTCCTTTTGTCCGGTAGAGGGTTCACCAGATGTTTTCTTCTTTTTCTTCACTTTCCTGATTTCTTCATCAGATTCAATCTCCTCTTCATCCCTTTGATTGGCATAAGCCCTTATGGCTTTTGTCTTTATTCTTTTCTCTCCTTTGCCAGATAATTTTGCTTCCGGTTTTGATGGCCTTGAGCTTTTGGTAGTGGTAGGTGTAGATCTCTTTGATGATCTGGTCTAGGTGGAAGATTTTACCGGAACACTTTCCTCACTTTTCTTTTCTGCCTTTTTCTTCTCTTCCTCAGCCCTTTCCATCTTTTCCCTACTGGTATCAAGTGCCTCCTTTGATATGCCAAAGCCTTTTGCAACATCTTTAACTTCTTTTCTTACCTTCCTCTTGATCTCTAGTTGTCTGAGTTCCACATGAATCTTTACACTTAGCTCCTCAAAGGTTCCAAACCTTTCTGCCTTGGGATCTTTTGGCTGACTTAACATGTGTTCAATATGCAGCTCAACAATTTTCTCATCAACTTCATACCCCATCGGCATGATCCATACTATTCTTGGTTCCACTACCTCCATAAGGCACTGATCAGTTTCTACCATGAAGAAAACAATATCCTTATACTTTTCAACTAGAGCATGGGGGATTCTCTCTCTTGCTTGCATCATACTCTGAAATTTCTTGAAATAGACCCAGAGTGCTATATTTTGTGCCTTAACATCACCAAGTCCATGCAAATAATTCCTGATTTGTATGGCAATTGGTCTGTCATTTTACCATATCCAGCCACTAGATCCAGGTAGCTCATTCATATAATAGAAGAATAGACATAGTATCAAGCCACCGTATTTGAAGGAGTTCTTGTCTTTCTTTATCTTCTGTAGATTTTCTAGAAGTTGATTCAAAAGGAGCTCACAGAGATCATAGTCAGCATTCTTTCTTAACATTTCATAGGCAGTATATATTGCAGTTCCAGGTACTGAGTTTTCCCTGCTAGAGTGATATATTTTGTATCAGATGATCATGGATGCAAACTTGATATCTGGATCAGTGATATCATCAATTATCATTGCCCTCTTATCAAACTTTGATCTGGTAGCCTCAGTCACCGTTTGATTTGTGACAGATTTTAGAATAGGTATCCCACCAGATGAGTACAATTTGGTAACTGCCCTAATGGCATCTTTTATGAGCTTGAATGGTCTATTCAACCATATGAAGTTATCATGTATTCTGCTTAATACGTACCAGACCCATTCGTCTTCTACAAAACAAGGGAAGTGAATGCACTGTACAAAATACTTGTCCCAGATAGCTTTATACTGAGGTTTGAGCTCAAAAGAGTCATCTATCAAGTGTTTGTGATAGATATCAACCAGTTTGGATTCCCCAATTTCTTCAATGTTTGCATGAACATATGCCCTAGCATCCTCTATGTGTAAAACCCCATGCAGAATGCTTGAAAATGCGCCTAGGGGATCAACTTCTAGGGATTTATAGGGATGCTTTCTAAATTTAGGGCATGGCCTATAAGAGATCATTACAACATTTGGTGTGTCCATCTTAAAAGGATTCAGAAATAGATTTCAAAAGTGGAAAATACCTCTTAAGCTTTTAGGGTTCCCGGAATGAGCCGAAAAGATTGCTAATTGACTTGAATTCCGCGAATGATCCTTGTGAGAGATGAAGGAGACTTGTTTGCGAATCTTTTTTTCTCTTCTACTCAAATGTGAATGTGCAAATGATGAGCAAATGAGCCCTTATACTTCTATGTAAACCCTAGTTCTTCATTGCAATAAATGCACAACTTAAGTTGTTCCAGTTGCTCTATTTTCTTTACTCTGAAATATGTATCTTTCTAGATCACAGTGATATACTTAGAGTTGTCCTCAGTGATTTCCTACAGGCTTTCTTACCTTTCTTCAGACAATCCATTTGTCCACAAATTAAGATTCCTCAATACCAGATCTAATCTGAGAAGCTCTTGTTCTTACCAGAAGAGTGATAAACTGGATCAACCTTGAAAGATTTGCCTGATCAAAACTTCTTGCAGATCTTCCACCTCTTTACCAAAGCTATTTTAGATGATTCTCTGAAGACCCTTTAATCCGCAACACCTCTTGTGCCGAATTTAGGCACCGAAAGTCTAGCTGGGGGAAAAAGAGTTTTTCCTTGTGACTCCCCTTGAGCCAAAGCTCACCCTTTAATTTTCGGAAGGCATATCAGCACCAGATTCTGGTGTGGATCCATCCTCTACATTCTCTGTACTTCTCTTTACCCAAATCTTGTTCATTTCGCTTTTGACTTCATCCGCATTCACCTTTGTTTTTCCTTTGTCTTGATTCTGATTATGATATACCAGACCTCTTTTGTCCTAATTCTTGTTTCTACAAAATCCTGCAATATGACCAGATCTATTACAAATTTGGCAAACAACATTTCTATGCATATTTGATTGATATCCTCTTGATCTGCATTGATTAGCCATATGACCTATTCTATTGCATGCAAAGCATCTACCATTGAATGATTTGTTCATTTGCATATTTCTGCATTCATGAGATTTGTGACCATACCTTTTGCAGTTGAAACACTATCCAGAGAAGGATGAGTTAGTCTAATTCATTCTCTTTCTGCACTGATTAGCTTTATGACCAAAGTTATTGCAGTTGTGGTAGTATCCATTGAAGGATGGATATCTTTGAGCATTAGGCTGCCTTACCAGAGGTCTTCTAGTCCTGTTCCTTGGATTTTCTGATCCAAAGTTCTTTTGATCGGATCCGGAGCTTTCACCTTTTTTATATTCCAAACCACACTTGTCATCTACCCTCTTTTGGCTTTCAAGAAGAACTTCAAGTTGAGCAGAACTTATCTTGAATTTCTCTTTATATTCATTTGATGTTTGAAGATCCCTTTTGAGAGAGACAATTTGATCCTCAAGTTTTTCTTCATTATCTTTAGCATCTTCAAGATCAGATTCAAGATGTCTGATAATTCTATCCATCTTGTGGCAATCTTCTGATTTCTCCTTGAGAGATTGTCTTAGATTATCTTCAATTTTTCTTTTCTCTTCAATCTCTTAGGTAAACTTCATAACTCCTGATTCCATTTCATGTCTTACCATAATGATTTCTTTTGATAACTTTTCACATAACTTAGTTTTCTCCTTCAGATCTTCATTTGTATCATTGGCTACACTTTGACTTGCCAATTGCTGAAGTAGCTCCTTTCTCTTTTTCATAGAGAGACTTAAGTTGTCTTTTAGTTCTCTCATGAAATCATCAGCCTATTTGAGTCTTTCCTTTAACTCATTGACTTCAGAGTTTGACTGCTCAAGATCATCAAGGGCAGTCTTGAGTTGCTCCCTTAAACCATATACATCCATTTGAGTTCCCAGATCTTCCTCAAGCTATTAGACTCTATTAGGAGGAACTTGGCTCTAATACCAATTGTTGATAACTGAGAGGGGGGGTGAATCAGTTATCATAAATATTTCTGCTTTCTGAACTTTCTTTATAATCAATGCAACATTAATTTAATTAAGCAAACATAACCATGAAATGGAAATACACATGACACAATATTTTTGACGCGGAAACCCTGTTAAGGGAAAAGACCACGGGGTGATTAACCCAAGATTGTATTCTGTGTTAGAAGAATGGAAATGCAAAATGGCACTTGCCAATTAGGGCTCACTGCCCGAGCACACTGCTCACAAGAGGCACACTGCCTATAGGAGGCACACTGTCTACAAGAAAGGAAGATAACACAATGTTTGAACTGATGTGAAGCATCCACACATGCTGAGGCTTAGTTCCAGTTAAGCTCAGTAAACTGATCTGCTGCACTTCATTCTTACTCTCCCTTGATACAGCTGTACTATCACATTCTAGACCTCTTCTACTATCTTTACTCTGCTCTTGTGCTTTTCTTTGCACTACACAATGTACCTCACATATATTCTCATCTAAATCAATCCTATATATATATATCCACACAAGTGATTTCATCACCTTTCTAGTTAGCATCCAGAACAGTTAATAATTTCCTCAAACTCTGATCTATCGATTGAATCCTTGCACACCAAGTAATGCGGAACAAGCATATACTTGTAGAAGTCATCAATCACGTCGGCCAAACATAACTTATGCCTTAAGAACCTTTTCCATCATCAGTAACACATCCGGAATAATGTCTGATGTTCTGCCAGTCAGTTCTTCCTCTGTTCACACTGTCACTTGCGAACCTGACATTCAAGCATTCATATTTCTTTATCCTTTCCACACCAGAGGCTCAAACCCTGGAATCTATTAGTCAAGATACTCCTCTTGACTTCCCCAAATCTGTACTTCACTGAGATGCTTCTACTAAGAGATCCAGACCTATCTGTCAGACCTTACTGACTGCTCTGTTCTTGCTTACTGGACCTCAGCACTTCTTTAATCTGACTTCTGGTGAGGACCTATCATGTCTTGCGGATGTGTGGGATAACCTTTGTTGCCATTAATGACAACATTCATGAATCCATATAGTGTCTCTTGCCAACAGGTACATCATGTAACAACAACAGATTAGAATGGGTTCTTCATCAGAGGTTGAACAGGTGAACCTAGGTACAAACGCTGATCCTAAGATGGTCAACATCAGGAAATGTTTCTGATGAAAAATTCACATTTGTGACACTTTTACATCACTATATTGATGTGCTTGCATATTCTTATGATGACATGAAGTCTTTCCACCCTAAAAAAGTCTAACATGAGATTCCACTCAAGTTGGGATCCATGCCTCACAAGAAGAAGCAAAGACAGTATAAACCCAAAATTTTAGGTATGTTCTTAGTAGAAATTCAAAAGATGTTGAATGTGAGAATTATTTTCCTGATTCATCATTTCACATGGATTGCTAACATAGTACCGGTAATGAAAATAAAAGTGAAATTCACATCTGTGTAGATTTCGAGAACTTGAATCGGTCATCTCTAAAGGATAATTACCCTCTCGCTGTAATGGACCAAGTACTACAAATGGTGACTAGTTTGGAGATGCTATCTATGTTGGATGGTTTCTTGGGATATAACCAAGTGGAGGTAAGTGAAGTGGATCAGCATAAATTTGGTTCCACAACTCCTTGGGGCACTTTTGCTGACCACAGGATGCCTTTCAGTTTAATCAATGTTGGTGTGCCCTTCCAAAGAGAAATGGACTTAGCCTTCAGGGATGAAATAGGTAAGTTTATTGTTATCTATCTTGATGAACTAACTATTTTTTCTAAAAAGTATCAAGATCATCGTATCATTTGCGGCAACTTCTAGAAAGGTCGTTAGCATGGAATCTCACTCAATCCCAAAAAGTCCATTTTTGGGGTAACTGAAGGTAAAGTCCTTGGACATGTGGTATCTAAGGAAGGTACAAAGATTGATTTGGAAAGGGTCAAATCCATTCAAGGTCTTACTCTACCTTCAAGTAAGACAATTGTTCACTCTTTCTTTGGAAAAGTGAATTTTCTATGGAGATTTGTTCCTGAGTTTGCAGAAAAGACTCGTCGTATTGTTTATATGATGAAAGGTAAGTCCACTTTCCATTGGAGTGTGTAAGGTAAAGATGCATTTAAGGACATTAAAAGAGCCATTGTCCATGCTCTGGTTTTGGTGTGTCCTAATTATACCAAGGCTTTCATTATGTATAGTTATGCTTCCGAGCATACACTATTGACAATCTTGGTTCAGTAGAATGAGGAGGGTATTGAATCTCCCATTACATTCATGAGTTGTCCTCTTAAATCTCTTGAACTTAAATATTCTACTATGAAGAAACATGCATATGCCATAGTGAACGCTATTAACCATTTTTGTTTCTACATTCTAAATTCACATACTGTTGCATTGGTTCTAGACTCAATAGTCAAATCTATTCTAACTCAACAGGAGTTTGGAAGAAAAAGAGGTAACTGGATTGCCAAGATCCAAGAATATGACCTTGACATTAAGCCTACAAAGCTTGTGTAGGGAAAAGGACTATGTCAGCTTATTGTTGATAATGTAACCAAGGAAACCGGTGATGAGGAAGCATAAATTGAAGAAGTTCCCACTGTTTTTCTTGTGAGCACCACAGATGAACGGTATTCAAATCTTGCTTACTTTCTCACATATGGTGAATGTCCTAAACATTTGTCTTATAAAGAGAAAAGGACCATTAAGTTCAAAGATGTAAATTTTGTCTTATGGGACAATGGTTTGTACAAGAGGAGCATTGATGGGATCTTTCTCCATTGTATTGATAAGGCACAACAAAGCAAACTTTTGGAATCTTTCCATAGTTTGGCATGTGGTGGGCATTTTTCAACACTTGCCACAACTCATAAAATTATAAGAGCTAGATATTATTGGCCAACCTTGTTCCAAGATGCATATGATTGGGTGCGTAAGTGTGAGCTTTGTTAGCAATTTGTGCAGAAACCCAAGTTGGCTGCCCTACCATTAAAATTAGTCATCATTGAGGAACCATTTCATTAATGGGGTATTGACTTCATTGGTGCGGTGAATCCACCATCAAGTGTAGGGCAGAGTTTTATACTTACAGCCACTAACTACTTGACTAAGTGGGTGGAGACTATTCTAGTTAAGCACGCTACTTTTGAAGTGGTTTGCATCTTCCTCAAGGAAAACATAATATCTAGGTTTGGGGTTCCAAACAAAATTGTAGGAGACAGTGCTACATGTTTTTCTTCTCACGAAATTTCTAGTTTTTGTTTTGAATATGAGATCACCTTATCTCACTCATTTGACGATTATCTACAAGGAAATGGTCAAGCTGAGTCAAGTAATAAGAATTTGGTCACTATCATTAGAAAGATGGTAGATGAAAATCAGAGAACCTAGCACAAGGCATTTTTTTATGCTTTGTGGGAAAACCATATTACCCCAAAGAGCAATTGGTATTTCTCCTTTTAAGCTATTGTATGGATTGAATGGGTGAGTGTAGGATCATGATGGGCCAAACACTACCCCTAATTGGCAATGTAAATGTGAAAAACAAACTTAAGTAACTTCATGTCAAAAATTGAATGAATTATCTACACAATATAGAAATAAGGTAGTAATAAAAGTTGTAATAAATTGAATCTATTTTACGGGCTACTACTTTTTAAATAAAAAAATTAAAAATAGTTTGGTGAAAATTGGGTATTTCAATGAAGCACTACTAAATTTTTTAGAAAAACATAAAAAGTAAGTGCCATTCCGACCAACCTAAGTATGAGAAAAAGATAATATTTCTCCTCCATGATTTGGGTTTAAGTAAATGATACATGAGCGGATATGACACATATTTTTTTGAATTTTTTAATTAAATAAATAATTATTTATGAATTTTTTACTGCGACTTTTTAAAAATATTAAAAATTAATTTTCCAGCCAACCTAACTTGGTCAAAACTATATGAAACTCAAAAATTTTAAATTTTAATGTATACCCAATAAAACCTAGAATGTGGTGCATCTTTTGGATTTAAAAAAGGATTAATATGTTGAAAGTTATGGATGTTTTTCAATATGTATATCTATCAAGAAATTAGACATAGTGTATGTAGAAAATTAATAATAATTACCTATTAAAATTATTATGAGGCATATATTATATTTTTAGAATCTTAATATCTTCATCTATAAACCCTTTTCATTTGATTAAATTTAGTTTAAAAAAAAAGTCTGTCAGCTTCAAGGATGAAATTGTGGAAAATTTTAGGATAACACTAAATGGGTGGTTTTGCAAGTTTCTTTGGCAAATTTTGGGACTCCCACTTGCCTAAATATGAGGTAATCCTAAGGCATTTTTGGAGGTAATTCATATTTGAGCTAGAAATATTAACATCCTTTCCATCCAAATCTAATATTAGTCTAAATGTTAACACTTTTTCATCAAGCAAGTTTTTTCTCCATTGCCACTATTTGGCCCATCATGATCTCGCACTCACCCGAATGTTGAAATACCAATTAGTTTAGAGTTGAGAACTTTGAAGTTGGCAAAGGCAATTGAAGATGGAACTTTTGAGAGTTCTATTGACAAACACATAATATTCCTTTCTGATATTGAGGAACAACGATTCAAAGTGGTGGATCACATCTCGAAACACCAAAGTCAAGTAAAGAATCTATTTGACAAGAAGGCTAAATCCAGAGATTTTCATGTTGGGGATCAAGTCTTGTTATGGCACAAGAGGAGAGAGCCAAAAAGGAATGCACGAGAAGTTTGATTCCCTATGGAGAAGCCCTTTCATCATTCATCAATGTTATGGTGAAAATAGTTTCATTCTGGAATATCAAGATGGCACACCTTTCTTGCTACCACACAATGGACAACATCTGAAGCTCTTCACCCAATAAAGTGATAGATAAGTTCGTGTATTTTTGTACAGTTTTTGTGCTTTTTTCATTTTAGTCTTTTTTGTCACTTTTGTTTTGCCTGACTCTATAGCCCAATGGAATGGATGAAGGCACTTAGAGACTAGAGTTCTTCTCCCTTCAATTATTTCTAAGAATGACCAAAGGAAACTCCCTAGTTAGAGCTAGCTGTTATCCTCAAAATCAACTATGTTCAATTTTGTAGGATGACCCCTACGAAACTTGTCCATAGAGTATCCTACAACTCTAAGTACGCAAATCGAGGCAAATCACTTTGCCCTCGTGTGTAGTCCTCTAGTTCCTAAGAATCCATTTGAATACCTTCTCAAATTAGTTTCTCAAAATCTGTGCAAGTTTTTAAACTTGGGTTTTTGCAATTTTAAGCAGTTAGAAACTATTTTCTTCTATATACAGGGGCAGCATTTTTTTCCGCCATTACATGTAAGATGGTTTTTGTCATGTGTAGGGGTGGTGAAAATCACCTCCATACACATTGTCTTTATGTCCTACACAAGCGGTAAAAGGTGTCGCCTGTGCACTTTTAAGGTGACTTTAAGTCTAACTCATGTGCAATTAATGCATGATGAGTTCAATGTTTAAAAACCCTTTTATAGTTTTAATCATCTTAATTTTCATTTGTATTTGTGTTTAGTCATTTCTATATTCCCTTTGAGGTCTCATTTGATTTTGGATTTCTTGGCAAATGAGTGAGATAAGTTTCTCAGCAAATTGGAGATCGGTTGTGTTCTCCCTCCTTCGTCGTCTTCCACGTAGGGTTTTTATTACTGCATCTTTCTTTGTTTCCTCTTTTATGAATGTGTTAGGGTTCTGAAAAATTTTCATTTTAAGTTTTCTTTTTTGATTTTAAAGAACCCTAAGCTCTTCTTCATTACAGTGATTTTTCTAGTTTTAAACCCTAGGGCTTCTACCTATGTGTAAGCATCAATAAACATCACATCATCATTCTTTCCTTGAATCTTTATTTGTTGTTTATGTTTTTATTGTCTCTTTGTTTAGTGTTGTTAGAAATTTTTGCCATGATTTCCTGATACCTTTGTTTAAAGTTAAATGCTCAAAATTTACTTTGAAAATGTAGACTTTGTCATTCCCATGGAAGCAGTGAAAAATGCTGATGATACACATTTGTTTTACCTGCCTGAATGAGTGGTGGATTTCACTGTCTATGACAACATCTATACCCTAAGTGTAGGAGTGGAGAAAAATGTTGCCCATACACACATTTGTTTTTAATCTGAATATGCATGGGTGGTAAAATTTACCACTGATGCATATGTATCATACTTAGATAAGAATGCACGGGTGGTAAATTTCACTACCCATGTTATTACCTTTTGTTATGCATGAGGTGTAAGGAAAACAAAATTTACCGCCCATACACATTCAATTTTGTAAATTACATTGTTAATGTTGATCTACCCTTAAGCAGCAGACTTACCCTTCACATGTAAGGGCGGTGATTTTTGCTACCTGACCATAGATAAAAGTTTCTACCAAATGAAGGAGTGGTCTTTTGTATCACCTAAACATACATTTGTAAAATGCTCTCCCACATGCAGGAGCTGCAAAAATTGCCGCCCTGACATAAAATGCATTATACCCTACATGCAAGGGCAGTGATTTTTACCACCTGTGTACTCACTCCCTTGAAATTTTCTAACTCTGGAAAATTTTCCAAGTTGCTACATTTAGCCCGATTTTGTCCATTTCTTTGCCTCATTCACTCTTTAGCCCCTTCAGGCTTATCCTTGTGATCATGATCATCGACATGCAGTTTCCCAAATTGCCATTTTTTTCCCTAACTGCAAGACCATGACTTGTTATTGCAGTTTCTTCTACGAGCTGTTGAGGTCATCATGTCATCTAAATAATTCTATTTTCAAATGACTGACCCATCACCAAAAAAGGACAAAGCAATGAAGTACAAGTATCAGGGTGTTTTTCCTATCACTTTGATGGAGGAGCATCCAATGGTGTAAGGACAATCTTGCATCACCCAAAAAGAAGTTAATCCAAAATCATTCCAATTGTTTTCATTTCTTTCCATAATTAGTGTTTCTGGTTCCATAATCTCATGAATAATGATGTAGGACTTTCAGTTTTTCCAAACTGCTAAAAATAGAAAACTGCCAGTTTTTGAAAGTTTAACTACCATTTTAGGAAAGTTTGCATTTGGGTACGAATTGAAGTGAAAAGTTACAGAAAGATTCATAACTAAAATATAAGACCTTTTCCAAAGGAATCAAGCAAAGATCATTTGTGACCTGAAAGATATTAAAGTTTTTGTTTTCTAAAAAGCCCTGAAAATTTTTTAAATGAGAAATGAGGCACTAAAACATCCCATAATGTACCAAAAAGTTGACAAAAATCCATTTTATAGATTTCTGGTGTGATAGTTCACATTGTGAGCTTTCTGGTGCTTGAAATGGTTCGTCAATCAGACACTTGGATCAAAAGTTATGCTTCCCAGAAGTTGACCTACTTTTGGAGGGAGTTAGAAATTTTGAAATTTAGTTGGAGGCTGCCAAAAAAGTTCTATTTATGGCTATTTTGGGAACCTTGGGCAGCAGTAGAGTTAATGGGGAAATCTTAGAGTCAAGAATAGGTTGGAAAATAGAAACCCTAGCTGATTTGGGGTTACAGAAGGTAGAAGATTCCAGAGCCTAGTGGTGTAGTTGTAGTGTATTGCAGCCTGTGGAGGATTGATTCCTTTGATTGTAATTAAGCTTCTGTAATGTAATAAGTTATCTAAATCAATACAAAAATATTCTATTTTCTTTGTGCCATTTCTATTTTTGTGTGTTTTATGATTTATCCCCTTCATCAAGTGGTATTAGAGCCAAGTTTCTTGAGTGTGTAGACAGATTGCCGACAGTGAGGCAGTTTGCACCAGGACCTGAGGTTGTGGGTTTTCTGCGAAGATCAAGATGCCTCCACAAAGAAATCATATTGGGAGGAATGCTTTGATGGAAGAGGGTTTTAGAGCCCTACAACAAATCGATGCATTGGAAGAGGAGCTACAAAAAGGGTTTGAGCCGAGAACAAGAGAAGAACGTGAAGATGAAGATGAAGAAGAGCTATCTGAGAAAGAACAAGAAGCTACAAGAGATCCTACAGAAGTTAGATTGTTGAGGGCCATTTCGAAGATTAGAAAGAGACCCAGGATCAAAGTTTCTATATATTCTAGAGATTTGAATCTAGAACAACTTATTGATTGGATCAATGACATGTAGGAGTATTTCGAGTATGAAGATGTGGAGGATCTAGATCGGGTCAAGATTGCCAAAAGAAATTTGAAGGGCCATGCCAGTATTTAGTGGAAGGAGGTCCAATTAGAGAGGAATAGAAGAGGAAATAGAAAGATCATCAGATGGGATTAGATGGTGGAGAAACTGAATAAGTAGTTCATTCCTGTGGACTATGAGATGGAGTTGGTGAAGAAGCTGCAAGGACTGAAGCAAGGTAATAAGTCTTTTAAGGAGTATACAGAAGAGTTTTGAAAGATTACTAATAGGAAAGGCCATGCAGAGGCAAACAAGGAGAAGGTAGTTAGTTACATTAATAGGTTGAGGCCAAGTATTCAAGAGGAGCTGAGCCTGGTCAGAATGACCACCATAGAAGATGCGTACCAGTTTTCCCTGAAGGTGGAAGAGAAGCTAAATAAAAGATTCGATAGAAACAAAGTAGATGAGGTCAAGGCAGAAGGACTGGTGGAAGAACCTATGGAGGCCATGATGAAGATCAAAAAAAAAGTGAAGAAACTAGCACCAGTCAAAATTAGATATGGGATAATGCCTACTACCCTCATGACCAGAACAATGGTGAGCAAAGAGGAAGAGGAAAGGGCCGACCTGGGAAAGGACTCAGAAGAGGAGGTGTCAAAGGGACCTGTTTCTAATGTGGAGAAGAAGGACATCAAGTATATGAGTGTTCTCAACATCAAGGAAGGACAAATAGAAGGCCTAAAGGTAATGCATGAGTTGCACATGTAGATGAAGATGCACAATTTGAGCATTCTAAATATGTTGAAAGGGGAGAAACCCTAGTTGTTAAAATAACTTTGTTGAATAAGGAGAGAGAACCCAATCAGAGGAAGAGTTTATTCTGCACAAGGTGCAAATGTGAAGGTAAGTGTTATGATATTATTATTGACAGTGGAAGCACTGATAATATTGTTTCAAAGGAGATGGTTGAGAAGTTAAAGTTGACAAGAAGGAAGCATCCACATCCATATTGGATTGCCTAGTTGAAGAAGGACCACAAAGCTTTGGTTAATGAGCGATGTTTAGTAAAGTTCAAGATTGGGTACTACCATGATGAGGTGTTGTGTGATATCATACGGATGGATGCATGCCATATGCTGTCGAGGAGGTCATGGCAGTATGATCAGAGCACTGCCCATGATGGTCGTGCAAACACATATTCCCTAACAAAGGATGGAGTTTGTCATAAGTTAAAGCCCTTGAAGGAGGTGGAAGAAAAGGTATGTAGTACTGCCAAATTTTTTTTAGTAGATGGTAGGAAATTTTTGGAGGGTATGAAGCATGAGCGTCATTTCTTTGCATTGATTCCTAAGATTAGTCAAGAGAAATGTGAAGATGTACCAGCAAAAGTTTTAGATATGTTGGAAGAATTTCAGGACATTATCTTTGATAATGTACCAGAAGGTTTACCACTAGTAAGGAAGATAAGTCATCAAATAGATTTGATACTAGGAGCCAGTTTACCAAACAAGGCAACCCATAGAATGACCCCTATAGAGAATGAAGAGATGAACATACAAGTTCACAAGTTGTTAAGGAAGGGACTGATAAGGGAGAACCTAAGTCCATGTGCGGTACCTACAGTACTAGCACTAAAGAAAGATGGAGAGTGGAGAATGTGTACAGATTCTCAGGCCATCAATAAGATCATAATCAAGTACAGATTTCCATTGCTAAGAATGGATGACATAATGGATTGTTTGAGTGAAGCCAAGTACTTCACGAATATTGAAGGAGATGAATGGAAGATAGCCTTTAAGACTAAGGAAGGTCTGTATGAGTGGTTAGTCATGCCATTTGGGCTAACCAATGCATCGAGCACATTCATGCAGCTCATGAATGAGGTATTGAAAGAATTTTTGGGAAGTTTTGTTATTATCTATTTAGATGTTTTAATTTTTAGTAAGAATTGGGATGAGCATCTGATGCATATCAGAAGAGTTTTAGAGAAGCTAAGGGAGGAGAAATTGTTGATTAATCTGAAGAAATGTAGTTTTGCAAAGGAGTTGGTATACCTGGGATTTCTTGTCTTAGAGCAAGGTCTTAAGATGGACCCAGAGAAGGTGAGAGCTATCCTTGAATGGCCTATGCCAAGAAGTGCCATAGAGGTATGATCTTTTCATGGTTTGGCAAGTTTGTGCACAAAGTTTATTAGAAATTTTAGTATCATTTGTGCACCCCTAACAAAGATAATGAGAGGGGACAGAAAAGAGTTTAAATGGACTAAAGGAGTAGACAAAAGCTTTGATACATTGAAGCAGAAAGTCATAGAGCAACCTATTTTGGCATTTTTAGATTTCAATAAGGTATTTTAAGTAGATTGTGATGCTAGTGGTAGTGTTAAATGAGTTATTTTGAGTCAAGAAGGTAAGCCCATTACCTATTTTAGTGAGAAGATTAATGACGCAAAGAAAAAGTATTATGTTTATGATCAAGAATTTTATGCTATAGTTCAGGCTTTGAATAAATGGAGACATTATCTATTGCCAAAAGAGTTTGTTTTATATATTGATCATCAGGCTTTGCAATATCTTAATAGTCAAGGAAAGTTGAACCAAAGGAGTTTTAAATGGGTTGAGTTTTTGTAGAGTTATTCTTTTGTTTGAAGCACAAGAGTGGGAAGTCCAATAGAGTTGCAGATGCCTTGAGCAGAAGGCAAAATTTGTTGACAGAAATGAAGATAGAGGTTGTTGGGTTCTATGACCTCAAGAGTTTGTATCTAGATGATCCAAATTTTGTGGAGGCCTGGAAAGCTTTCTTGGAACCTATTACTTTGGATAGGACAAAATGGTTGGATTTCATAATCCAAGATGGCATGTTGTTTAGAGGAAACCATTTGTGCATTCCAAGGAGTTCCATGAGAGAGAACCTGATTAAGGAGAAGCATAGTGGGGGATTGGCTGGACACATTGATTGAGATAAGACCATTTCTATTGTTGGTGAGAATTATTATTGGCCACAATTGTAGCAAGATGTGGGGAAATTTGTGTAGAGTTGCAGAGTGATTCAGATGGCAAAAGGAACAAGTCAGAATGCAGGGCTATATCAACCATTACCTATACCGGAGAAGCCATGGGATGATATTAGTATGGATTTTGTTCTTGGTTTACCAAGGACATAGAGAGGGCATGACTCCATTTTTGTGGTGGTGGACAGATTCTCGAAGATGGCACATTTTATTCCTTGTAAGAAGACTAATGATGTTCTTCATATTACAGAGTTATTTTTCAGGGAAGTGGTGAGACGACATGGTCTACCTAAGAGCATAGTTTTAGATTGAGATACCAAGTTAGTTGGTTATTTCCGGAGAACATTGTGGAAGAAGTTGAAAATAGATTTGAAGTTTAGTTTTGCACACCATCCATAGACAGATGGACAGATAGAAGTGGTGAATAGGAGTTTGGGTAACCTACTACAATGCTTAGTAGGAGATAAGCCTAAGGGATGTGATTTGATTTTATCACAGGCGCAATTCTCTTACAACAATTCTGTCAATAGGAGTACTGGTAAATCACATTCTAGATTGTATATGGCAATAGTTTGAGAAATGCTTCAGAGTTAAGGAAGATGGACAAAGGAGAAAAGACAAGTGCCAAGGCTGAAGACTTTGCAGAACACCTAAACAATTTTCATGAAGAGGTGAGAAAGCATATTAATAAGATGAATATTCAGTACAAGGCTAAGGTAGATCAGAAGAGGAGATATAAGGAATTCTAGGTAGGAGATGAAGTCATGGTTCACTTGAGAAAAGAGAGGTTCCTAGTTGGAACATATAATAAGTTAAAAATGAAGAACTTTGGACCATGCAGGATTCTGAAGAAACATGATTCAGGAAATGCATGTGAGGTAAAGCTGCTAAGTGGTACCAATATTTCCCCTCTATTCAACATTGCTAATTTAATAGAATATCATGAAGGTGGCATAGAGGATGGACCGAAACAAGAACAATGGAGTATTCCGGCATCTACTTCAACAGAGGAGATAGAAGAGATCTTGGATAGCCATGTGGGAAGAAGTACTCAGAATAGACAAAATGAAGAATATCTGGTGAAATGGAAAGGAAGGCCTATTGAGGATTCTTCTTGGTTTTCTAAGGCAGAGGTTGACTATTTGGGTTTTCCTCAAACAAACACCTAAGATGTGATAGGGTCACTTCTCAAATTACCCTGGGTGTCTGATGTAGGACCATCTAGTGGTGTAAGGGCACTCTTGCATTACTGAAAAAGAAGTTATTTCAAAATCATTGAAATTGTTTTCTTTTATTTTCATAATTATTGTTTCTAGTTCCATAATCTCCTGAATAATGATGTAGGACTTTCAGTTTTTCCAAACTGCTAAAAATAGCAAACTGCTAGTTTTGGAAAGTTTAACTCCCATTTTAGGAAAGTTTACATTTGGGCACGGATTGAAGCAAAAAGTTACAAAAATATTCATAACTGAAATATAATATCTTTGGCAAAGGAATCAGGCAAAGATTATTTGTGAGCTGAAAGATATTAAAGTTTTTGTTTTCCAAAAATCCCCTAAATTTTTTTGAAATGAGACATGAGGCACTAATACATCCCATAACATCCCAAAAAGTTGACGAAAATCTATTTACAAATATCTGACATGATAGTTCACATCGTGAGCTTTTTGACACTTAAAATGGTTCATCAATCGGACACCCGAATCAAAAGTTATGCTTCCCGGAAGTTGACATACTTTTGGAGGGAGTTACAAATTTCAAAATTTATTTGGAGGCCGCCAAGAAAGTGCTATTATGACTATTTTGGGAACCCTAGGTAGTAGTAGGGTTAAGGGTGAAAGTTTAGAGTCAAGAATAGGTGGGAAAACATAAAACCTAGCTAATTTGGGGTTACATAAGGTAGAAGATTCCAGAGGCTGGTGATGTGTAGCTATAGTGTGTTGCAGCCCATGGAGGATTGATTCCTCTGATTGTAATTGAGCTTCTATAATGTAATAAGTTGTCCAAATCAATAAAGAAATATTCTATTTTCTATGTGCCATTTCTATTGTTGTGTGTTTTATGATTTACCCCCTTCATCACACTTCAGTCACATCAAACGTCGATGAAATACAAGACACATAGATTGGTCATGTTGATATGGCCAAATTTGTGGAAAGGACAAAGTTAGATAAACCTAGCCATTATATGCAAAGGATTATCAAGAGCAATATCTATTTGGTTGCTTCTTTTCCCGTTGCTGTACATAATACTAAATTTGTTCTCCAATTTGCTCATTTTTATAATAAGGATAATAGGACAATGGTGGATGCTCATGGCAATGTGATTATGAGACTAGATGCTGAGTTCATAGATAAGGTTTTCATGTGTCCTAGTATAGAAGATGTTACTGAGCTAGATTTCTCAATTACCCAGGGGGGATATGAAACAGATGTTGAAAAAGCCAAAAGGGTTATCAATACTAAATGGTTGAAAACTGCAAGGTCAAATTTATCTAGATGGCCTAAGAGTTTTTCCAGGAGTAGCTTTGTAGAGGAGGTTAGTGACTTGATAACACTTCTCAACAAAGTTAGAGTTCTACCTTCATCTTCTACCTTCCATGAATGGGTGTATCCTTACATCAGGATCATACTTCAGGGCAAACATAATATTTTCCAAGGTGAACAGATTAGCAATGCTCTTCATGAGAAACTAATTATGGTGTCAACTACCTCCAAGTTCTGTATGACCTTGAATACCTTGTAT
The DNA here is from genome assembly GCA_027924645.1 of Cunninghamia lanceolata. Taxonomy (NCBI): domain Eukaryota; kingdom Viridiplantae; phylum Streptophyta; class Pinopsida; order Cupressales; family Cupressaceae; genus Cunninghamia; species Cunninghamia lanceolata. The sequence goes on from BSBN01000078.1 coordinate 1,417,578, forward strand.
ATGTAGTAGTTTCGATGAGAAGCTTTCCAGTTTTGACATCTGATGGACATAGGAGGGTTGTAGCAGTTTATTAGTATTATCCCCAGTTGACCTTGAAAGGCTCACTTCATCATTTTAGAAGGGTTGATGATGCCTTCTTTGCTATTTTCATGTGCCTCTTTGACCCCCAATTATAGCAGAGGAGAGTTTCTGATGATGCATGGGTAGTGGTGAATGGTTTTGGTTGCTTGTTTCTTTAGTTTTCAACCTTCACATATCTAAGAGTTGGCTATTATCAGGGGTATCCCTATATGTTTCCAAAGTTCCCTTTTGATAATTTTTTTTGATGGAGTTGCGTCAACAAATGATTGGCATTCATAACAAACAAATGGAACTAAAGAAGCCTGGATTCAAGTTTCTTGTTGAAATTGGTAGGTATTTTGTAGCAACTTGTTCAAAAGCTAAGGCAATAGAAACTGAGATATAGATGGCTACCATCAAACAATTCAAGAGAAGACCCAAATTTGATTATCAGGTAGTGAATGATAAGATCATGAGGAAAACTCAATTTCATGAGAAGATGGTGGAGGATATTTGGGCTAACTTAAGAACAAAAGAGGATATCAGGAAGCTAGATTATAGTAGGTTGACTTTAAGTCAAATTGAATATTTGGGATTGTCTTATATTCCAGAGGGGATGGTGGATAATGATGATCTTATTAGTCCTAAATATGTTAGTGATCAAATTGCAAATTATCCCTTACCTATTGTGCAATGGTCAAAGGAGTTAACTTCTTTGAGAAAGAGGTTTGAATTAGTTCTGGCTAACACCAATATGTGGCTTCAAAGAAATGGTATACCCTTGAAGGACTTAATAATTGATACTGAAGAGGATGCCTTAGAGAAAATAGGCAAGAAAGATGAGTTAAGGACCAAGAACAGAAGTGATACTCCCAGTACATCCAAGGCTCCCAAGCCTAGGATTAAATTTGTGTCCAAATGAGATAAGGACAAGGTGATAGAAGAGAAATCTGCTGCTAAAAAATTGGAGGTTGAAGAACAAGATGTTGAAGAACCTTTCATAAATGAAATGGATATAGAGGACAAGTCTTCAGGAGAAAAGTAAGATTACTAGAAGGAAGAGGGAGATGATCAAGAATATATGCAGGATGCAACCATGTCTCTACAAAGAGATGTGTCACAAGAAACTAAAATCCATTCCCCTTAACCTACTGTATCTGTTTCAATTTCTTTGCCCATTCCTCCTATAACCCTAGTTTCACCCATTGTTATTTAGTCATCAGTGTCATCATCATCATCCTCAAGAACAATTTTTGATAGCCCTAAAGTTGCCTTTGATAATGTTCTTCATTCCTCATGATCAATTCCTAGTTTATTTTCTCCCTGATATGATATTGGTGATTCTTCTATGTTTGATCAATTTATGTTAGGTTCTAAGAAAGCTATTAATGTGAATGTACCAGGTGCCATATTCACAAATATTCCTCCCATCATCACTACTACAAGTGTGAATTGAATTTCCTCCACACTGGCAATGGAGTTAGATCCAAATGTCAGTACATCAGTGCTTCCTCCATGGATTTTAGTCTATACTCCTAAGAGGAAAAAGTAAGCCATCTCCCCAAATGACTTTAACTTTGGAAAGCTAATTCTAGTGATGGTAAAGACGTAAAAGAATCCCAAGATTCTTTCTCAGCTACTAGAAGACAGAGGCCACAAGTATGTGGAGATTGCTAAGCCATCACCAGATGCAGCTATTGATAATTTCAGCATCTATTACTATTCTATTTCTAGGATTGAACTTAGCAAGATCACACATGAAAGTGCCAAAGTTGATGTTCAGTCTACTCTCAATTCCTTGATTCTAAAATTTGATCATGAGAGTGAGATGAAAAAACTAAAGATAAAAACTATGATATCACTTGGTATTATTTCAAATCATAACTCTTATGTGGAAACTAAAGAATCATTGATCTATCGAAATGATGTTCTTAAAGAGTTGATCAAAGACTTGGAGAGTGCTAGAGAACTCAGTGAAGAAAGTGATGTTGATCTTCTGCACAAATTGGATGAGCTCCCATGCAAGATGACATCTAAATATCATCATTTTCTTCATGCTGATCAAATGATTTAAGAGTTTAAGAATATGTTTCAAATGGAGTTTGAAGACAAATATTTCTTAGTTGTCTCTCTAGAAAATATTCTAGATAATCAATTAACATTGGATAACCTAAAATCCAAGTTAATCAGTTATTAAAAGGCAACCACAATAGTGAAATATGTAGTGATCATAGGTCGAGTAATCTTTAAAAACACTGTGGGTCCTGATAGCTTAGGGATGCAAGTAACATTCACTATGTATGATGCTTATCTAAAGAAGGATGGAGATGCAAGTTGATGCAAGTTTCATGCCTTAGTTTTTTTTTTGTATTTTCATATATACTTTGTTTGTAGTTTTGGACACTTTTACATGTAGTTTTTCCATATGTAATTACATGTAAAAACATAGGAAGTCCCAAATCAATAAGGACTCCTATATCGAATAAGTCAAAGTAGTTAGATTTTCCTAGATTATTTCATGGCCTCTCACTATAAATAAAGAGGGCCTCTACTGTAACTTTTATCTTTTGTCTATTGAAGCAAAACTCTACCGGATTTGAGAACCAATTTTGAGACTTTGATCTTTTGTTGTAAATCAATTTTCAAGAGAAATCAATATAAGAAAAGCAAGTTGATGCCCATTCTTTGTGTTGGATATAATTTGTGAAGTGATAGAATTGTGCTTATGTATTTTGTATTTCCTTATAATTGATAAGTGATTGAAAGGTGAATGTGTATCAAGTGATAGATATTCCAAATCTAGTTTTTGAAGACTTTGAGCTAGAAATTTCATTTGTAGAAGTTTGGTTATATTTTTGAAGTTTAGAATACACTTGAAGACTTTGAGCTGTAAGTGGGTTCTTGTGATTATTTTGTGATATCTTGGAAAACATTGAAGACTTTGTGCTGCATCATATTCTATAATTCTTACTTTTATTCAAGCATAAGAAGAAATGGAAAACTATCTTCTCGTGGATTTCTTCATGGTTCAAATACACTGGTATTGCTTTAGTTATTCTTTTGTATAACTAAATTATACATTGGTTATCATTGTTCTAAGATAGTGAATTGTTTTAAGTTTTATATTGATCATTGTAAACATCATTTCTAAAAAAAGAGAAATGGATGATATGAAATCACCTTGAAGGTAGTTTTTGGTGTAAATAAGTTTGTGATAGTTAATAGTTTGTATTTGACAATAAAAGGGAGCCTCCCCTTGCTTAGAGGAGAGATATTGTCTCATCATACTATGAATGATATAACCATTTTTTCTTTAGTTAGCTAAAGAAAAATGATTCGCCCAACATAGTGCATACATCAAGCTTCTACAATGTGCCAAATCTAACATCTCTAGCAATCACCATAGCACCTCTTGCCATCTTGCATCCTAAATTAGAAAAGACTACCTACACAACTATATCTATTAGTTTTCTCACATATAATAAATTTTTTGATAATCCAGGGATATGTAAAACACAATTAATCCATTTTATTCTACCATCAAAAAAATTGATTTTAACTTTACCATGACCAATAATATTTAAATGAGAATCATCCCCCAAGTACACCTTACCTCCATCAAATTCTTCATATTCAAAAAAATAATCTCTATTAGGGGTCATATGGAAAGATGCACCCAAGTCAATAAACCATGCATCATTACCTACATGAGTAGCCAAAGCTACAATGAACACATCACAATCTTCCTTCTTAGACTCAGAATCATAATCAAATTTCTTCTTTTTCTTCCTATTTTCTTCTATACACTCCTTACAGAAGTTTCCAGGATTACAACAATTTCAGCAAATAACTTTGGACTTTCCAGGAGATTTGGATCTCCCCTTGGAATTGGATTTGTCACACTTCTCACTTTTCTTTCCTTTTTCTTTGGGTCTTTCACAAACACTTAGGGCTTCTTTTTCACTAATGGATACCATTCTCCTAATTTCTTTAGAAAGAAAAGAACCCACAACATCTTCAACTTTCAAGATGTATCACTAAAGATAATCACCAAGACCAACAGAAGTACTCCCAATCACCATAACAAGAGAATCTAGCGAATCACGCAATGAACAAAGCATATCTAACATCTCTCCTCCTCTTCCATTCTTAAGGAATACAATTTCTTCCTCAAGAAAATCTTGTTCACTAATGATTTGGCTTGATATATCACACCAAGTTTCTTACATAGTTTCTTTGCAGAGGGATATTCATGGACATTGATTAAAATAGAGTCTTTCAAGTAAAATTTGATTATTTTGCTTTATGGTTCATAACATCATATTCAACCACCAAAGTAGCATCTAGGAACCTTGAAATATTATCATCAATAGAATTCCATAGATCTCGATCAATTAACAGATCCTCCATCTTTACCTTCCACATCTCAAAATTGTTACTAGAGTATTTTTCTATCTCTGTTCTCCCTAATGTGCTCACCATCTAAAAATCCATGCAACAAGATCACAAAGTATCTCCTGTACAGGCTCCCACTCAAACTAGATTAGTTCAAAATACTCAAAAAGCCACAACTAAAACCAAAGGTAATCAAGCTCTGATACCACTTATAAGGAAGCTAATGTTGTGAAACAACTTCCTACACTAATATTGAGGGAATGGATATGTAGTACTCTTCAGATCCTTACAATAGTTACAAAAATAAATGTTGTAATGTGAAATTGTACACTGCTTGAAGCTTGTTCAAGAACTCCAAAGACACAATGGGACTTATCTCAAGGTGTGAGACCTTGTTGATGAGATCGGACCTCTAGAGAAGGTTGGTTCCTCTTTCTGAGCTTAAGTATTAAGGAATTCAACTAAACCTATTCTAATGATCACCAAGGAAAAGGGAGAGAGAGAGAGAGAGAGAGAGAGAGAGAGTACATAAAAGGAAATGGTGATGTACCAAGATTTAAGATGTTTGAATGCAACTAACCTAACATAACAATGATGTCAAAAGCTGAAGGGAAATCACACATACTCATGGGGATTGAAACAAAGGTTAAGGTAGAGAGATGAAAGCATGAAAGGGATAGTTTTATCCACAATACACAGTTTGCATATATCAAATAAACACAATGAAAGAACAATGAGAGGGACAACTTTAGTTTATATTGATCATAGAGGCAAAATAGCCATTACAAAAGAAGAAGAAAATTATTACAAGCATGATTTATAGAAACAAAATGATAGACTCTCCTTTATTCTTGAACTGGTGAAGAGACATGAGAGGCTTAGCAAAAGAGCACAGTCCATCAAGTCCTTCTAGTTCTAGAGAAAACCACAGAGTCTAAACCTGCAACAAACTTCTACCTCTGGAAGTGACCTAGCAAAGACAGCCAATAGAAATACATGTTTTTCAAATGAATGTTTAAATTTTACAAACCACTCTAGTAGCCTTGGATGTTGAAAATTAGTCAACAAGTTATGCCCATGCTGCATTAAAATTTGGCCTACTGCAATGTTAGAAAATCTGCATTTTAGAAGCATTCCCAGATTCTGACAAATCTACAAACTAACAAAAGAAGATCACCTATCCAAATTCAATTTCTGACATTTGCAACATCTAATATATCCACTTTGTCCTCCAAATGTACCCATGCATTGAAGAATTTTATTGCTTGAACAACTTGCCTGGCACAGCTCTCCAGAATCTAGAAATCATCCTTTAAAGCTTTTACAACACTTCAAAATATTTAAGTTTCTTATATATTCTAAAGTATCATCCATTTTCATTAATTTTCCCTTTTTTTGTCCTTTTATTTTGCCTATCGACAAAATCCCTATTTTTAGAACTATTTCTCCTTTTGCCTTATTGGCAAAATCCCTATTTTCAGAACTTGACCCACTGTTTACTTCAGTCGGTGATTTCTTAATATCCTAAACTTCTAGATCTCTATTGTAGAAATCGCATCCTTTCTAACTTGGTTGGCTTACCTTTTACTTGTTCTACTTTATTGACAAAGCTTGATTTTGGCAAACCATCCTTCGACCCTTTTCTTTCATTTTACCTTGTCGACAAACTTATCTTTTTGTGAACTTTTTCCATTTAGTTCATTTTCACCTTATCATCGAATTCTATATTTCATGAACCAAGCCTTGTCTTTATCTTTTATCTCTTTAGTACTAATTTTTCCTTATCAGAAAATTTCTCGTATGCCAACCCTTTCTATCTTCCTACTCACTTTATTGGCAAACTATCACTTTTTCGAACCAAGCCTTTAGCACCTTTTTGTCTTCATTTTGCCTTGTTGGCAAAAGTGTCTTTTGCCAAACCTCTTTCACTTGCCATCCCTTTTATCAACTTTTCACCCTATCGGTGAACCTTGAGAAAACTGAACTAGCTGATGAGTTCTTTCCTTTTAGCCACTTTGCCAATTTACCTTTCCCTTTAGCCACTTTTCACCTTAACAGTGAATTCTCTAATTCTCAAATTGAGCCTGCCTTTAAATTTTTTGACCTTCGCCTTATCGGTAAATTTATGCTTCCACAAACTTAGCTTGCTTTTTGCCTTATCAGCAAAATTTTCATTTCCCGAACTATATCTTTGGCCCATGTTCTCCTCTCTATCGAAAAAATTTTATTTTCCCGAACTTGACCGCTTCCACCTTCTTCTCTATCAGTGAATCGCCTTATCAACAAACTTGAGGAATCTTGAACTTTTGAAAAGTTGACACTTTTTGAAATTTGATGATAAAGGCATTCTTTTTCTTGGTTGTATCATTGTTTCCTTGGTTGTGTGCTCCTTTGTTAGCAAAGTCACCAATTAGTGAACCTGCCAATGGGTGAACTTATCATTCAATGAATCAAAAGTTTGTCAACAAAGACAAATATTCTTCTTTCCTTCACCTCTTTTGAAGAGAACACTCGTAACTGCCTTAGCCAATCCAACCCATGTTGACAAATTGGCAGATTGGTGAACCAATGAACCAGTGAACTAATGAATCAAAGGTTTGTTAAACTGCATTGTTACTAACTAAGGCAAAAGACAAGCAAAAACTTAGGATTTTTTAGGGATTTTTCTAGGTTTTTTACAAGGATTTTCCTCCTTCTATTTGGGATTTTTTGATCATATTTCTTTGATAGAAAGAGGGGATATCTCTAGAATACTTTGGGCTGGGAAAAATATGACAACATTTTGGTGACTATGCAGGGGTGTTTTCCTACTAAACATAGGGATCCAACTGCATTTTACAACCCATTGGGCAGAGGGTCAAAAGAAAGTAGCCTCATGACCAAATAAAATTGAAAACACCTCCAGAAAACAAGAACAAACAAACAAGGTAGACAATCTCCTAATGAGAAAGTTCCATGTGCAAAAACACTTATTCAAAGTGAAACCTAAAATAGAAATAAAACTAACCTAAACCTAAACTAACCAACTAGAAATGACATTAAACAAATCCATTAACTTGTTTTTCAAAATAACTAACATTTCTCAACAATTTATAGTTCTTCACATGCTTGTGGTCAATTAACAGGAGGTGGGGAAGGGATGGGCATACAATAAAATGGAAAAACACTTCCTTAAGAATGGGAACAAACATGCTTACCCACTTGAACTGATTGAAAATGTAGCTTCTTGGAAGTGCGTAAGTGGGCTAATCCCACTTATTTTAATGCCCAAATTCATGCTCAGGAGTGAGCATGACAAGTGGTGACTTTTCATAGTCTATCTCTAGCTGGGCTAGATGCCTTATAGGGCATCCCCTTGAAATGACATGCAAATCAATAGAGTTGATCTCATGTCTCCATCGTGTTTCTTCATTATTCTTCTATTGATTTGAATGCTTTGGATCTTGTATATCAATTGGAGGAATGACTACCTCCTCAATCTACTCAAACTACTTAGGATTTACCCCATCTAGAGGAACTGATTTACGATCCAAGTTAGAGCAAAAAACATCAAGCTTGTCTAAAAAATGAGCCTCCTCCAATTCCTCTACTCTTTAGTATAGGGCTAGTCATATGTTCTTCTTCATGAGCTAGAATTTCACTACCATGCTGGGCCTCAACCTACAACAACCTACCATCATTTTCACTACCATCTTGTTGCTCCAGAACTGCTATTAATATTGGCATCTGCATGCCTTCTTCATCTTCAATGTAGCTAGGTAGTTCACTAAATAAGGCGGCATCATCCACTTTTGGAGCAAACTCCACAACAATCTCCTCTATAGCATCCCCATCCTCTGGCTACAACTTCACTGCACTGTGTTGGAGCTTCCTCTGCGATTGGACCTTTTCACCATGCTTCCTCTACACTTTGATTTCATTCAACTTGTTCATGGAATAGGAAAATTCTTCAAAAGAGATGAAATCCAAGGGACTCAACCTTACCTCTGAATCAACACTAACCTCATGCTTTATGTATTTCTACTCCAACTGATTTGGTTTAACTTCTTGTAGTAAGTCTTAATTTTTAGTTTTAATGGTGCATCATGGCCCATAATTTACAAGTGGCTCCTCCTTTTTTGAAGGTATTTCCTTGGCTCATCCCTCCAATTATCCTCGTAGACAATAGGTCCACCTTTGAAAAGTGAAATAGTGTCAGGGCAAGAGGAATAACATGGAATAGGGACTAGAAGGGCTTCTTGAGAGGGTTGTTCTTAAGGAATAATATGCTAGATTTGTGGAGGAATAGGCTCTCATGGAGGCTGGGGGCCTCTGAAACTAGGAATTTTAAAACTAGAAAATGGTTTTAGAGGCTGAGAGGGTTTCTCCTACCTGAAGCTTGGGATCTTCAATTTGGGGCTTATTTCTGCTACAGGGTAAACTTGTGTAAAAGGGAGAGGTTGTCTGAAATTAGGAATCGAGGGGGTTGATTGAGCTTCTAATCTCTTCTAGGCAAGCCATTGCCTTAACTGCTCTTCTTTAGCTGCAATCTCCAAAGCTAGGCTTTCTTGATAAGATCTTTCCTCTGCCTCCATTTACTGCTATTGAAGATAGGCCTATTAAACAAGCTCATCTTGCTGCTAGTTATACCTTCATTCTCTGTCAATGTCATCGAACATCCTATCAACGTGCAACAAGAGTCCTCTACCACTCATGCTATCAAAATCACATTCCAATTGAGGTGAGTTGGGAGGGTAACTATATTAGCTTAGATCAAAAAGGGCCTCTTGAGGCTGATAGTAAGCATGAGCAGGGGTGAGAGGGAGGTAAGAAACATGAGGATGTTGATATCCTATAGTTGTAGGGTTGTATGGCATAAAACTAGACGTGTTTAGGGCCTAGTATTGCTGGTATGGGGCCCAATAGCTCACATTTGGATTAGCAGGAGAAAATCCATAATTCCCATAAAAATTTGATATTTTATAGCATAAAAAAGCAGAGAATGATCATTGAAAAGATGTCTCAATTTGAGAAAAATGGGTATGATATTAGCAGAAAGATGTGATCAGAAGACCTGAATGCTATAAAAGACCAAAAGAATCACTAAACTTCAATCTTTGATGAATCTTTAAGCAATTGAGCTGCTTTCACCCATGGATTTGTTCATCAGAGTGACCATGGTGTTGAAGAATATTGCATTGAATGGTAAGATGCACTGAAGAATACACCAAATCCTTCAATGGATGATAATGTTCATCAAATTGGTCCCATTGAGCATGCCAAAAACTATTGTCATGTGAAATTGCACCCTTCTTGGAGCTTGTTCAAGTACTCCAATGACACAATGGGATTGATCTCAAGGTGTGGAACCTTCCTGATGAAATCAGACCTCTAGAGAAGGCTAGTTCCTCTTTCTAAGATTAAGGCTCAAAGAATTCAACTAAACCTATTCTAATGATCACCAAGGAAAAGGGAGAGAGAATACAGAAAAGGAAATGGTGATGCACCAAGATTTAGGATGTTTGAATGTAACTGACATAACACAATAATGATCTCAAAAGCTGAAGGGAAATCACATAGACTCATGGGCATTCAAAAAAAGGTTAAGGAAAAGAGATGAAAGCATGAAAGGGACCATTTTATCCATAATACATAGTTTGCATCTATCAAATAAACATAGTGCAAGAGTAATGAGAGGGGCAACTTCAGTTTATATTGATCATAGAGGCTAAATAGCCATTGCAAAATAAGAAGAAAATTATTACGAGCATGAAATAGACACAAAATGATAGAATCTCCTTCATTGTTGAACTGGTGTAGAGACATGAGAGGCTTAGTAGAAAAGCACAATTTGTCAAATCCTCCCAGTTCTGGAGAAAACCACAAAGTCTGAACCTGCAAGAAACTTTCTACCTCCAGAAGTGACCCAGTCCAACCAACCAATAGAAATACATCTTTTCCAAATGCATATATAACTTTTTTTTTATTGCTCACACTAGCAGCATAACATTACTCTCAAAATGTGTATATAATAGTTTCTTGATCATGGTGTGGTCTAGGCAAAAGTTTATTTAAAGGATGCTCTAATCTATACGATCTAGGAGAAATGGATGAATGGCAAAGATTAAATTAGGCATCAATGGATAAAATCAAATGAGATATGGATCAAGACATGGATCAAGGATGGATGGACAAGCTTAAGTGAGAAAACTTAAGGGAAGGATAAGACCCATCCTCATAAGTTTGGCCTAAGATTTTTTAGATTTTTGTGCCAAGATGAGGATAAGTGGGAAAATATAATTAGTTAAATAAAATTATTTAATTAATTATTGGAGAAGGTTAGAACTAATAAATTAATTAAATAATAAAATCATTTAATTAATTATAAGACAATCTAGGGGAAATAATTAATTTAATAACTAAAATAATTTAACTAATTATTGGACAAAGGAGAAATTTAATTGAATAAATTATAAAAAAATTATTTAATTAATTTTGTCTAAGGAAAATGAATAAAATTATATTAAAAAAATACAATTTATTTATTTAATTAATTATCTAAAGGGGAGTACAGAGTGACGAGAGATAACTATGATGGACAACAAGGTAAAACCTAGGTGTCTACATTACCCATTTAGGTATACTTTCCATGATGCTCTTTTGGTGCTTCAAATCTAACAGTTTACATAGATTGTTTGGAAGATTCTGAAGTAGAGAACAACTTCTTCCTTGATTTTCTTGTCCTCCACTATTAGTTCACTAGTTTTCAATTTTATCCATATAATTCTAGGTTTTTGTGGAGCTATGAAATTTTTTTGTGTTTTTTTCCCCATCTTTGAGCCATATTTTCCCTAATTTTTGTCTCCAAAAATTCTCTTTCGTTGCCAAAATTTCTAAATATTGATCCATTAAATCTTTTCTCTTTTATATCTTTCCTGATTCATCCCATTTTGGATTCCCTCTTCGCTTAGATTTTCCATCCTTTCTTCTAATGTCTCTTTTTCTTCAAGGATGTTCTTAAAACGATCTTCCATTTTTTGAGGCATTCTTTCACATATTGTAGTTTCTTAAATAATATAACTATTTTTTTATCCTTTTTGATATTGTACCTCAACCCACCATTTTTCCATACTGGTTGTAAATTTTTTATCTCTCATGAAACATGTTTTCAAATTTGAATAGGCATCTTTTTAGATTTTGTTCTTCTCTTAGAAAGAGTTGAATTAAAAAATGATCATATCCTAAAATAGGAGGAATGTTACATTCACGTGACAGGGGGAGGGTGGTCCAATCATCACTACACATGAATCTATCTAGTCTTTTAGCTATATTATTGAAGCCCATTCTTTGATTATTATATATGTATAACCCATTGTTTGGTTTTATATCTTGAATATTTTTGTTTGTTGCAAATTATATGATGCCTAGTTGTGCTTGATTCTTCATTCTCAACCCCATTTTTTATCCTCATCATTTAATATAGTATCAAGAAATCTCAACCAATTATCATAAATTTTGGGGGTTTAGATTTAATAAAGAATACTATATCTTATCAATTTTCTTTCTTTTGTGTGCATACAATTAGTCCATATACATTAATCATGAAAAATTAAACTTAGTAAATATACAATTAATTTTACTTACTTGCCAATGCTGATCTTGGTTGATGACTTCCATGTTGGTTGTTGATGGTCTCCATATGGCAGCCATGCCTCTAGAAAGGACAATTGATTCAAAAAAGTGTCGTTTCCATTTGTTTTAGTTTGTAAGCCATTATTTTAGCTTGCTTCTTACTTATTTTTTCTTTTAGGAGGAATATATCAATATCTGATAAATACATTTGACGTTTAACCAAACATCTTTTGTTAGGGGTGTTTAGGCCCCTATCATTCCATGATGTGATCTTCATTGATCATTGGAAAGGAGTATTCCATTCCTAGATCTTAGCATTATATTTATCTTCATTTTCCCTTTTACCTCCCCTTCTCTGACAAATAATTCTTTATTAGATTTCCTTCCTTTCTTTTTTTCTTCCCCACAATTAGGCTTCTTAATTTCAAATATTGATTGGATTTGTCTACCTATGAAGATGAGACCAAAAATGGATGCAAATTACACCTAAAATGCACCCAATCTCAAGTCCAAGGGACCTCAAGATTGGACTAAATAACTACTATGCTTTTATACTAAAACATGCACCCTATCTAAGCAAACTAGTGATGATATGTCCTAAATGGATGATAAACTAAACTAAACTATGTTGAATTGCACTAAGAGCTATAGATGTAAGGACTCAAATTGACAGCATAACATTGTACAAAATGACTTGTTCCAAATGGGAGGTGGAGACATCAATTTATAGATTTTGGAGACAGGATTGGAGGGCTAGGATCAATTTTAAAGATAAATGGTTGAGATTGCTTGAGGATCCTCAAGCAAGGAGAATTGGACAAGTGGCATGATTGGATTGGATTAGAACGTTGCCCTAAGATTCAAGGGATGATCAATGGATGAGAATACAAGTTTGAATGGATGGATGGCTAGGATTGAGTAGGTGTATGACATGTAAGGACTCATTTATGAACAGGTAAGGCTTGGATTTTGTGATAAATTTTAAATTCCATGGAGAGGACAAGTGGAATTTAAAATTAGAGGAATAGTTTTCAAATAGTGCCACATGGAATTTTAAATTGAGATGAAAAGTGACACATGGAGTGGGGTGAAAGAAAGAAGACAAATGTTCCCATTTTGGAAGATTTGCCCATGCTTCTAAAGTACCAATTGTCATGTACATGTCTGTACATTGGATGACAAGTGGATTTCTAGAAACATGGGGGTTTGTAATGATGAATTAATTACAATTAATTCATGTGCACATAGATTAGAAGAAGATAATTATGATTACAAAAAGTAATCAAAAGTGTACAAAATAGGGAATTAAATAAATATGATAATTTATTTAATTTTGGGATGAACTATAGTCAAAAATATTTAATTTTCAAACTATAGTAGAATAATTGAGTTTTATGACATGATAAAGGTGAATAATAAACTAATTAAATATTTAATAATTATTTAATTAATAATCAGATTGGACGAAGTGATGTAGGTGAGTTAGGGTTGAATGTGTGGGTAGATGAAATTGATTGTGACCATTTTAAGGTGTCTACATTTTTCCCCTCTTTGAGATGATGTTCGAGATGATAAGATTTGTGTCAAGTAACATAATTTCAAAGAATCTATGGAAATGGATAGAGGAAAAAGGATAATAATGGGATGATGATGCCCCTCGAGAGGATAGGCGAGTTGGAAAAACATGGGTATGCTCTCAAAAGGGAACGTATCAGTCAAAGGTGAAAGAGAAAGGAATGAATATGGAATGACAAAGCTATGAGTTGGATGTTATTATGATATGATGTAGAATGACAAAAATAATGATTACGATGTTGATTAGAATGAAGGTTTCATGAATAAATGTGTTGGTGGGATTGTGTGGAATGTTTAGAATGAGGGATGACTAGGAGGATCTACTCCCTTTCTCTTCTTTGTGTAACCTTGTCTTTACCATACAAGACTTGTGAATTGTGAGATGCTATGGGGATGTTAATGTGAGGTGATGACGCCTAGACAATGATAGGGGCAAATGATAATAGTCTTGGAAAAGTCTAGCTCTAAGAGGGTACTCTCATCTATTAATGACCTTGTCAAAGCACAAATTGGATTTGTCAAGACCTTTAGGTGTAGGAGAAAGGATTGGTTAAAGTGAACACATGAATTTTAGAATTCACATGAAAGAATGGACTTAAACTAGCCTTGGAGTATTAAGCCCAAGTTGTGATTGATGTGAAAAAGATGTCAAGGTCTCTTGGTCCACATATTTGTACTTGTGATACAATCAAGCTTTGGCAATTTCTCCCTATGTTTCAACCATAGGAAGACTAATGTTTAGGGTCCTCTATAGATGTCAAGGAATGAATGCTAATGAAATGTAGTGATGAAATTTGATTGTAAAGGAATGGAATTGGATATGTAGTGGGTGATATTGACACAGTCGCAATCGGATTCGATAAGGAGAGTAGATACTCAAAGTTTTCCTTAAGATTCTGGTGTATTGTGATTGGGGATGATTAAGATAAAAGTGATTAGATTGGAATGAAGATGATGATGCGTAGTGATGAAGTTAAGTGGTTTGGATGAAATGGGAAGAAGTTGATTGGATTATTAATGAAGATGATGATGCATAGAAATGTGATTAGATGATTTGGATATGGTTGAATGATGTGGATTGGATGAAATGGCAAGAATGATTTGATTAGGAAGTGTGACTTGGAATGTGAATTGGATATAAGTGTAATGACTTGGAATTAATATGTGGGAGAGAATGTGAAGGGTGACAACTAGACAAGCACACACATCGATCGAGAGGAGCACTAAGCAGAGCGGGTGTGGGTGGGGGAATGGTGCGGGTTTTGGTAGTGGAGGGTGGAAAAGGTGGATTAGCGTGCAAAATAAGTGAATGGGTGGGTGTTTATTTTTTGAAAATTATTGGAAAATTTTATTATGTTTTTTGAAAAAAAATTGTATTTTTTGAATTTTTTTTGTATTTTTTTGTATTTTTTGAATTTATTTATTTATTTTGGTGGTTTTTGTTCTATTGTTTTTTATTATTTGTATTTGATTTTATTTATTTATTTATTTATTGTTTTTGGTTATTAATTTATTTGTTTGTTTTGATTTTTAAATATTTATTTTATTGTTGTTTAAGATTTTAAATTATTTAATGTGATTTTTTATTTAGTTTGATTATTTTTTATTGTGTATATTTGGTGGGCTTGGTGTTTTATGATTTTATTATATTAGTGTTTTTTAAGTGTTTTTTGAATGTGTTTTTTAGGGATTTTTTATTCTTTGCAATTTTATTAGTTATTTTTACTTATTAAATTTTTTAGTTTTTATGGTGTCTCGGGGAGTGCCTAATGGGCGCTAGGGTAGTAATTGTGGAGATTGGGCACTAAGGGGGCGGGAGGCACCTAACATGCGCAAGGCTAGGGAGGGTCACGAGGTGTTAGGGAAGGGAGGGTTACGAGGTGTTGGTTGAAGGGAGCGGGGATGAGGTGCGGTGGAGCAATTAGGTGCCGAGGAGGCACAACGACGGAGGTGGTAAGCACCAGGGGTTTGGTGAAGGAGAGAGCAGGGAGGTGGGGAGGGAAGCAGGTTAAGGGGAGTGGAGGAAGGTTAGCATTTAAGGCAGGGGATAAGGGGTGAAGTGGAGCACGGGGTCACGGGTAGTGGGTAGGAAGGGCACGAGAGGGGGTGGGAGATGTGTGGCGGAGAGGGGGCTGGGGGGTAGTGGGTAGGAGGGCGTTGTGGGTAGGGAGTTAGGAGGGAGTGAGGGGGAGTAGTGGGGAGTAGGGCAGCACCCATTGGGCACTAGGGGAGGCTCATATCACCCATTGGGCATTGTTCGGGTTGTTTTTTTTTTTTTGGTTTCTTTGATTTTTTTTTTTTGACTTTTTTGTTGATTTTTTGATTTGTTTTTAATTTAATTTAATTTTTTTATTTTTGATTTTTATGATTTTTTGATTTTTTAATTTTTTGAATTTCTTTTTTAAATTTTTTTGGTGATGTTTTATTGGTGGGTGGGGGGACGTTTATTTGAGGGGGGGGGGGGGGGGGGTTGTTTTCAGGATGACATGGTGTTAGAATGAGGTGGAATGATTAGGTGTGATGAACTATGATGAATACGAGGTGATTAGGATGAAGTGGAATGATTAGGGATGAGGTTAGGCGAGTATGATGATGAATAATGATGAAGCTAGGAGGAATAGGATATGATTAGGATTATGAGATTACAATATGACAAGGATGATGTGGAATGACGATTGGGAGATTATTAGGACATGATGTGGAATGACAAGGATGATGAGGATGATGATGTGTAATGTTATGGAATGATGATTAGGATATGATTATGAAGAGGTGTAAGGACAAAGATATGGTGAAGGGGACATGATTAGGATGAGGTGGAATAATTAGGAGTGGGATGATTAGGATGATCAAAGAAAGGAGAGGGTGGGGAGGAAGGCGGGGAAAGGGGGGTTTGTGCTCGCCTCAGGCCATGAGGTCATAGGAGGGGGAGAGGGTGTTAGTTTGTTATGTATATGTTTATGATGTTTGAGATGTGAGAGGTTTTGACATGTGATTCGATGTAGGATGATAGGTGATCATGATGTCTCAATAGAACCCTGAAATGGTCACAAAATGATAGGAAGAAAGCAAGTGGTAGAAAATAGGAGGAATGGGAATGTAAGTGCTAATGAATCTTGAGGCAACAGGAGAGGGATCGGGTGATGAGGGTAGATGCAAGTGCAAGGAATAATTTCATATTAAGATATTCTACCAATGATAATAAAATTGAGTGCTACTATTGATATACCATGGAATGTTATGCACTAGGGTATGTGGAACTGAGGTGGCAAGGTATCCATGCATGGGACTTGACTCTAAAATCAATACGATGAACCCATTCATGCCCATAATAGTACAACCTTGTCTAGACGAGGGAAGGAGACTCATAGCATACATCCTTAATACACCAAACTTATGAAGAACCTTAGATGTAGAAGGGGAACAATATGCTAGAACTGACTCTATGATGCACAAGATATGAATACTAAGACAGAGTAATGAGAACCTCCCACAAGCACAAGATATGAAAGCAATGCCTATGCCCCATTCTAGACAGTTCTCCGCATGCCATGACATGATGAGATCAAGGCAACTTTGACATAGTCCAAGAATGTTGCATAAGATAAAAATCAAAGACCAAAAGATTAACTGACCCAAAACACACAGCCATTGTATCTCTTTTAGGAAGGATACATCCTAGGACATGAATCGATGATGGACTAAACTAAGGATAGGTGGAGTGATACGTGCTACTAGTTATGGAAATTCCAATATGTTGGTGAAAGATTTTTTGTGAGAGTGCTATGCTTTGATGAGATGCCCAGCAATTATATCGATCGTAAGTCAAGTGTAATTAACAAGATCAGAAAAGTGGAACCATCCAAATGGGTTGGATGGGTGTATCATATGTACCTATGTGCTGGATACTTTCTTCGTATTCTAGACCACCTACATACCCTATATCCACGGGATCAAGGCACATTACAATGCGGGTGGTGATGATATGTAGTTCTGGGAGACTTGATGATGTAACGATATGGGTTGGTTCATGTGGAATGATTAGGTATGGTTTAGTGGATATGGATGTCAATTGGTTGATGGGTAGCATGGAGTAAAAACTACAATAGGTAAGGGATGGTGTTAGTGTAATAAAGGGTGTGACATGGCGCAAACATTAAAGGGACCAAGGTCATGGATGGATAAGAGGGTAGAGTGAGTGATGTAATGGTGATGTGGAAAGATGGAAATTAAGTAATTGGGAGATGAGGGGTATGTTGGGAATGATGGACAATGGAAGCTCAGATGATGGGTTTATTCTGAAGCTTAGAGGAGGGGATAGTGGAATGGATAGTGCAGATGAAGAAGGGAAGGTGGTTCGAACAATGAATCTAGATTGAACCTACACATGACGCCTACAAGCAGGTTTTCATCATGGTACTTATCCAAGGCACCACAAGGAGTGGTTTTCACCATAGGACGGATTATTTCTCTTTACTATTTTTTTTGTAATTTTTTAGATTTTTAGATTTTTTGTATTTTTGACATGGGGTATTCAACAAATTAACTGTGGAACCATTTCCAGTGAATGATATTCATGGGCTCCTCTAGTTCTTCTCCTTTAAGGGTGGAGAGGCGGTATGCTCCAGAGCCATACTTTGTAGTGACAATGTAGGGGCCTAGCCATTTAGGCTCAAATTTTCCTTTCTTTTCTCTCTTAGATAGATTCCTTTGATATTCTTTCAGGACTAGATCTCCTACTGCAAACTCCCTAGTATGGATCTTCTTGTTATAGGATCTAGGAAGCTAATTTTGGTATGCTTGGAGGTGATTGAGGGCATTGAGGCATCGTTCATCCAACAATTCAAGTTCTTGGAGGCATGCAACACAGTATTCTTCACCAGTGATGACATTACGCAAGGAGATGCACAAGGAGGGCAGTTCAATCTTGATTGGCAGGATGGCTTCTGCTCCAAAGACAAGGGAATATGGTGTAGCACCTGTGGGTGTGCGGATACTAGTGCGATAGGCCCAGAGGATGGGATGGATATTGAGGTGCCAATCACGGCTAGTTTCATTGACAACTTTCTTCACCTAGTAGGGTTTTATTAGTTGCCTCAGCCTGTCCGTTACCTTGTGGGTAATATGGAGTGGGCTAATGATGTTGAATGTGGAATTGTTTAGAAAGGTCCCAAACATCATCTTTTTTAAAAGGTGTATTGTTGTTAGTGATAATGGCAGATGGGATGCCATAATGACAGATGATATGGTGAAGGATAAACTTGGTGATTTGGTTGCTAGTAGTGAAAGTGAGAGGGATGGCTTCTACCCACTTAGTGAAGTATTATGTGGCGGTGATAATGAATTTGTGTCCATCAGAGGAGGATGGGTGGATTTTGCCAACGAGATCTAGGCACCACTGAGAGAAAGGCCATGGTGTAGTAATAGGTTGCAACACCTGAGAAGGAGCGTGAATGAGATCTCCATGTTGCTGATAGGGCTTGCACTTTTTCATGTATTCACATGCATCATGTTCCATAATAGGCCAGTAATATCCAATACGTAGGAGCTTCTTGGCTAGGACAATTCCACTCATGTGCACTCCGTAAATACCTACATGGACTTCATGTAAGGCAAGGGAAGCTTCTTCCATGTTTAAGCATCGAAGGAGAGTGCCATCATAGCTTCAATGATAGAGGGTGTTGAAAAGGATAGTGTAGCGAGAAGCTTGGTGAATGAGTGATCTTTGTTGTTTGTAGGTGGAGTCAGGAGGGAAAGTGTGATTTTGGAGGTAAGTGAAAATTTCATGATACCAAGGATTTTTCAGACCAAAAATCTCACACACGAATTCTGACTCAGCGACACGATATGTTGGCATTAAGAGATGTTCTACAAGAAACTCACATTGATGGTTGTCTTGAGACATATCTAGAAGGGAACCAATAGTAGCCATGGCGTCAGCTGCTTTGTTGTGAAGGTGTGGTACCTGTTCAAACTGTATGTAGGTGAACAACAACTTGTATTCATCAACCATTTATTTATAAGGTACTAGCTTATCATCCTTTGTGAGAAACTTATCATTCACTTGGTTAATGATAATTGAGAGCTTCCATAGATCTGTACCTGGAAGATATTCCATTGTACTATTGTTTTGAGACCAATGATCAAAGCTTCATACTCGGCTACATTGTTTGTATAGGGGAAAGCAAGTTTGTAAGCTTTGGGGATGTAATCACCTTGCGGGGTCACCAAGAGTATCCCTGCTCCTGAACTGTGATTAGTGAATGATGCAGAGCGCATAGAGGAAGTGTCAAAAAGTTAATAAAAGACTATATATACTTCTGTCAACTTGTGATGACCGATTTCCTTCGGTGTCCCTGCCGATTGCCTCTTGCATCCAACACAATGTATATGCACAATGTATATTTTCAATATACATTCGGGAGATGCATTCTCCACATACATTCAGAACATGCATTAAGAAACTGACCATTGACCTTCCTTGTATCTCACCTAATGTAATTTTGTGACATACACACAAACATACAACTATGATATACTCACATAAAGTATATCTGGTGAAACAACACAAGTCTTATGCTGATGCACTAGGTTACTCTGACTACCCTTCAGGAAGACTACTGCTTCTGACTTAGCTCTTCTTGTTTTTTTAGCTAGATAACCATCATCTGGGCCTTCTCTGACAGTTATTGTTTTGTCAAAGACAAACTCTGCAATGCAGACACTCTGCCTTCGCCAAATCCTAGCACATGGAGATGCTAGGCTCGATTAGTACATCCCACACTCGATCCGACACTGAACATAAACAAAAACAAAAAAAGAACACTAACTGTACAAACAGACCCATTCCACCAATTTTGAAGAAATCTCATCGGTGGAATGGCTCAGTAACCCATCCAAATGACAAAATGGAACTAACTACAGTGACACGGTGAAAGAACACAAAGAAAATAGGATCTTTTATTTATCTTGGGAACTTCTACACTGAAAACAATTCTTCTATCTTCTTACTGTTATTCTACCACAAATGACACCCAATTGCTATCATTTTTTTTCTTCTTCTATTCACTGAACTATTTATACATGTTCTTGTTCTTGAGAGTTTGCATCGGTGGGAATGCCAACCATTTTACAACTGTCAACCTATTTAGTTACAATGTGTTTGCTCTTCCACTACCAGACCCTATGACTTGTCCTATTCCACTCAGACTCACACGTGGCACTAGGCCTTACAGTTGATCACGCGGACCTTATACAACTCCAAAACATCAAAAGAACATGAAATTAATTAAGGTATCTAGGTGCCCCTACACCATACTCCCGGGGTGCAAAAGAACTCAAGTCCCTTGAGGAACCAAGTTAGAAATAGTAACCCCATGTTTGATGATGTCCTCCTCGCTCATCCAGGTAGCATCTTCATTAGGAAAACCACGCCATTTGACCAGATACTTCTTGTAGGTTTTATGCCTAGTCTTCTTCTAAACTTTGGTGTCCAAAATACATTCTAGCTGCACTGGCTAACTTGGTGGAAGATCAGAAATCCATTCTACATCCCCTACGTCTGTCACATCTAAACAAACAACATTGTTTCCTCTAAATGGAAATAGGTCAGACACATTGAAAATGGGTGATATTGCGAAACCTGGAGGAAGTTTAATTTTGTATGCATTAGGCCCAAACTTGTGTACAATCTTACATGGACCTATCTTCTTCATAAGAAGCTTCATGGGTTGTCCATTCGGAAGCCTTTCCTTCTTCAGATATACCATCACCAAATCTCCAACTTTGTATTGGACATCCTTTTTCTTTTGATCAGCTCTCTCTTTGTATTTCCCTGTGTTCTTCTGTATAGTTCCTCTAACAGCATCGTGGATATCTTTCATACTTACTGCAATATCTTCTCCTTGTGCACTCTTTTTCTCCATGTTCTGAAGATCCCTGAGCTCCAAAATTCCCCTAGGATGAATCCCATATACAACTTCAAAAGGACTCTTTCCTGTGCTCCTATTAACAGAATCATTATATGCAAATTCTGCCTGTCGGATGATCATATCCCATGCTTCTCCATGCTATTGAGTCAAACACCTCAAAAGATTACCTAGTGATCTATTCACCACCTCAGTTTGTCCATCCGTCTGAGGGTGATATGCTGACGTGAATGACAATTGGGTGCCCAATTTCTTCCACAATGTGTGCCAAAAATGTCCCACAAACTTGGGATCTCTGTCAGTAACAATATTCAATGGCAAACCATGAATTCTTACTATCTCCTTGAAGAAAAGACCAACAATATGTGAAGCATCATTAGTACATTTACATGGCACAAAATGAGCCATTTTACTAAACCTGTCAACAACCACAAACACACTATCAAATCCTCTTTGAGTCTGGGGAAGACCTAAAACAAAATCCATACTGATGCACTCCCATGGCCTTTGCGGAATTGGAAGTGGTTGATAGAGACCTGCATTTGATGAAGTCCCTTTTGCCTTCTGGAAAATGTTACAACCTTCCACAAATTTCCTTACATCTGTTTGCATCTTAGGCCAGAAGTAAAGCCTTCTCACTTGTTCCAATGTCTTGTCTAGTCCAAAATGACCTCCAAGACCACCGCAATGTTTCTCTTTTATGATGTTCTCCCTCATGGAACACCTAGGTACACACAGTTGGCTGCCTTTGAATAGTAGCCCTTGCTGCAACAAATATTCAGAAAAATCAAAATGATAGGAATCTGAAAACTGTGAACAAACTGCATATATCTCCTTGAAGTCCTCATCATCCTAATACATATTCTTGAGAGAATTTGCTCCCACACTTTGTAACTGGATTTCCTATATAGTGCACACTCTTCTGCTCAGAGCATTTGCCACCTTGTTAGCTTGTCCCTTCTTATGTTTGATGGAAAAAGTATACACCTGGAGTTGTTCGACCCACTTCATATGCCTATGATTTAGTTTCTCCTACGAATTCAGAAAACTCAAAGCATGGTTGTCAGTATAAACAATGAATTCCTTGGGCAAGAGATAATCTCTCCATTTTTTCAATGCTTGCACCATTGCATACAATTCTAGATCATATGTGGAATACTTCCTTTTAGCATCATTCATCTTCTCACTAAAGAAAGCAACAGGTTTGCCTTCCTAACTCAGAACAGCACCAATGGCAAGGTTACTGGCATCACATTCTACAGTGAACAACTTATTAAAATTAGGCAAAACCAAAATGGGTTTCTCTACTATTTTCTGTTTAAGAATCTCAAAAGATTCATCTGCTGCTCTATTCCAAACAAACTTAATTTTCTATCCTCCTTTTATGGTATCCAGAATGGGTGTACAAACATGGTTGAATCCTCTTATGAATTTCCTATAAAAAGTTGCCAACCCATGTAAACTTCTCACATCACTTACTATCCTAGGTGCTGGCCAAGACAGAATAGCCTTCACCTTTTTCGGATCCATTTTCAAATTACCCTAGGATATCACAAATCCCAGATATGTGAGTTCTTCCTTCATAAGACACTCTTCTCCATATTGATCATTAGCTTCTCCTCATGTAGTTTCTTCAACACCTCTTCCAAATGCTGCAAATGTTCTTCCTTTGTCTTGCTGAAAATCAGAATATCGTCAAGATAGAAAACAACAAATTTGCAAATAAAATCTTTCAATACCTCATTCATTAGATGCATGAAAGTGCTTGGAGCATTGGATAGTCCAAATGGAATCACCACCCACTCATAAAGACCCTCAATAGTCTTAAAGGTGGTCTTCCATTCATCCACTTGTCTAATCTTGATCTGATGGTATCCACTTTTGAGATCAATTTTAGAAAAGTACCGAGCTCCACCCAAACAATCCATGAGGTCCTCTATTCTGGGCATAGGAAACCTATATCTGATGGTGATCTTATTTATGGCTCTTGAATCAGTACATAACCTCCATTTTCCATCCTTCTTGGGAGCTAAAACTATAGGTACAACACACGGACTAAGACTTTTCTTCACCAAGCCCTTATCCAACAGTTCTTGAACTTGTTTAGCAATCTCCTCATTCTGATTAGGTGTCATTTTATAAGCTAGTTTATTTGGCAATGTGGATCTTGGGATGAAGTCAATCTAATGACATATGTCTCTTACAGGGGGTAGTGTATTGGGCATATCCTCCACCATGATACTCTTATACTTGTCTAACAATTCCTGCACTTCCTTAGGGACTTTTTCCTTGCTATTTTTAGACAAATCAGAATTGTCTTTAGGTTTCAGAATCAGAGCACACCCCTGGGTTCCCTCTTCTTTTAGAGTATGGAGAAACTCTTTCCCACTCACTAACATGATACTTGATCCTACATTCTTGTCTACACCCTCTTCTGGTAAAGGATCCATCTTATACTGTCTACCATTCTTGGTGATAACAAAAGAATTGGATTTACCATCATGTCGGGCTTGTACATCATACTTCCAAGGTCTACCTAATAGTAAATGGCATGCATGCATGGGAATTATATCACACAAAAGTTTATCCCCATATTCCCCTATCTAAAATTCTACCCAAGCTTGTTCATCAACCAAGACTTGTTGCCCTTTGTTTAGCCATGACACTTTGTATGGACTAACATGTGGCAATCTTTTCAAATTCAATTTCTCTACCATTTCTATTAAAACTAAATTTTTAGTTGAGCCAGAATCAACAATTATCTTACACCTTTTGCCAGAAACTTTACACAGAGTTATAAATAGTGTCTTCCTCTGTAGTGGTTCTTTGTTCTGTGGTACCTTCAACATCATCCTTCTCATCATGAGATTCTCTCCATCTTGTGCTAGAGCTGTGCTTCCCATAGATGAGTTCACACTCTAACAATCTTCTTCTTGAATCAGCTAGCTCCTTCTATCTTGTCCATAAGAGCTTGAGACTTTCTCCAGACACTTGCCTGCTGTGTGCCCAATTTGGTTACAATTATAACATCTTCCCGTGAAGACATTAGGACCTCTACCTGGTCCACCAAATCTACCTCTTCCATTGGGTCTCCTTCCTCTGAAACCCCCTCTGGAACGAGATTCTCCACTGTGTTCTTGTTGACTAAACTCCCCTTGATTCTTCTGGAACTGATTTCTACCACCGAAACTATTTCTGCCTCTGAAGTTCCTTCCACCTCTGCCTCTGTTCTATTGTTCTCCTTTTCTTTTCTTCTTCTCTTCTACTCTCAGTGCCACTTGGAAGCATTTGTCCATGGTTTCTGGTGTCAAGATGGTAATCTCATCTTGTATGATATATTTTAGGCCATTAATATACTTGGTAATTCTTCCCTTTTCATCCTCAACAAGCCCACACCTTAGAGACAATTTGTGAAATTCCTCTGTGTAGGTGGATACATCCATGTCCTTTTGTCTAAGGTTCTGCATTTTCCTATATGTCTGCACTTCATAATCCGCTGGTAACAACTGAGCCTTGAACCTCTCCACCATCTGACTCCAGGATGAGATCATGCTCTTGCCACTCTTCACCCTTTCTCCCTGGGTATAGTTCCACCACGTGAGTGCAGCACCCTTCAATTTCGTCTTTGCAAACTTGACTCTTCTATTCTCTGGTACCTCCTTGTACTCGAAGTAATTGTTCAAAGCCTTGACCCATTTGATGACTTCTTCTGTGTCCATCTTTCCGGTGAACATCAAAATCTCCATTCTTGATTCAGATGATTCCTAACCAAGTGAGTTTACTTGATGTTATGCCGAAGACACATTTCTTGGGATTGAGGCAGAGCTTGTACTCTCTGAGCCGTGCAAAGATTTATCACAAGATCTCAAGATGTTCTTCCCTTGTTCTAGATTTCCCTAGGAGATCATTTACATTGTCTTCCATTATCTTATGTATCATGTCATGAATGATTGTAGTCATTGCAAATTGATAGGTTGCCCCAGCGTTCTTTAGACCAAAGGGCATGACTTGCCAGTAGTATGTGCCCCAAGGATAGGTAAAAGTTGACTTATGTTGATCCTTGGGAGCAATTCTGATTTGATTATATCTAGAGAAGCCTTCCATAAGGGAGATCATCTCATGTCCTATTGTGAGATCTACAATCATATCAATGTTGGGAAGTGAAAAATCATCTTTCAGACATGCTTTATTAAGGTCTCGAAAGTCTGTACAACAAAGGATGCCCCCATGTTTCTTAGAAACTGGCACAATATTGGAGACCCACTTGGGATAATCGATAGGGTGAATAAAGCCAACATCTAGTAATTTCTGCAGCTCTTCTTTGATGAGCAAGGCAACTTGAAATGGTATAAAATATTTTTTCTTGAAGTATTCTAGATTGACAGGTGCTGGGATAGTTTCATCATGATATAACCAATCACTTAGAGCTATTTCTTTGGCATCTTCTTCTCTAGAGACATGTGCTAGTACAAAGGGAATTTTATCATAGATCGTACGCTACTATTCTTTTTCCTTCTTCAGAAGATGACAACCATAGGAGCGGGGGGACAATCGTAACTATCCCACATGGAAGGCATTCTCAAGCTCATACTCACCACACCCTTTGTCTATGATCTTGACCTTTTGAGGTGTATGGGTGGAAGATGAAGTGGAAGCTTGTGATTGTTTGATGGTGACTTGTGGTGTGAATGATGATGTGGATGGAGTGGATGAGGAATCTTTGACATGATCCCCATAGGTGCTTAGACAATGGAATTGTCAATCATAGACAACCTCTAAGGCCTTGCAATATTCAAAAGGCTATTGATCAGCGGGAATGGTGACTTCCACACCGTTATGGGGGAACTTGAGGCATTGATGGTAGCTAGATAGAATGGATTGTATGGAATGCAACCATGGTTGGCCTAGGAGGATATTATATGGAAGGTCAAGATCAATCACGTGACATAGAGTGGGCATGGTGAGTGGGCCTACCTTCATAGGGAGGCGTATAGTGCCTTCTGATTCTCTCTTCGTGTTGTCGTATTCCTTGATGGAGATAACCAAAGATTACAAATCAGCCATTAAATACCCTAGGAGTTTTATGAATTTTAATGTACATATGTTCAAGCTAGATCCATTATCAAAGAGGACCCTCTTGACGTTATGGTGGGCTTTATTATGTGCGGGGTCGATGGGTGGCATGTCGGCATGACTAAAGGTGAGATGATAGGATGATGATAATTGAGCAACAAGGTTTTCAAATTGGGCATGAGGTATGTCAGTAGGAACATGGGACTCTTGGAGAGCCTTGTCAAGTATTTCCCGATGGATGGCGGATGTCCTAAGGAGTTCCAAGATGGAGATTAGATTCCAAGATGGTCAAGGAAGTTATATTGGGATGTGGTGGTAGCAGAGGATGGGGATGGTCCCTTCACAGTTATACGCCCATGACGAGTGGTAACAACACATTCGGGGGTGGTATTTTTGACTTTGATAGTTGCAACATGAGTAGAATCAAAATTAATTCTACCCACTATATTATCGTAGGGAGGCATAACATTGTTGTAGTTGATGTTGTTGGTTTGGTTGTTAGGATTAGCATTGGAGGAGGATGGTTGGGAGGTAGTTTGATTATTGTTGTGGTGAGGAAGAGGGTCTTGGTAGATTCCCAGGCCATCATTGGGTGATGTGTTGTCGTGGTCTTGCATTTGGATTCCACCGCGTTCAATGAGGTCTTGGATATAATTTTTCAATTTCATGCATTTGTTTGTGGTGTACCCCTTGATACAGTGATAATCACAATACTCATTTTCTTTGTACCACATGGGTTTAGGTTGGTTTTTCTGAAATGGTTTTGTTGTAGGGAACTCAACCATACTGGCACGGAGTAACTTTTGAAATACAACCTGGAGTGGTTCACCCAAGGGAGTATATTTGTGTTTTGGATTGTTGTTAGGGGGATTCCTCTTTAGAGGAGTAGGTGGGACTACTACATTATTTGAAACATTTTGGACTACATTTGTCTCTTTTGGTTTTAGAGTGGCGATTTGGATGTACTTGGAATTGGTAGCACCATCTCCTAAAGTGTTCTTGTTTTTAGCCTAAAATTTAGGTTTGTCATTGGAGGTTTTGTCATCGTTGTTCTTGTTGTAGATTTTGACTAGACCCTTCGCAATAAGGGCCTTTTCAATAGTGACCCCCTTTTCTATGATCTCATCAAAGGTTTATGCAAAATGTACTTGCAAATGGAAAGCCATTTCTTGATTGAGGTTTTGGATGAAAATATGGATGTGTTGTTTTTCAAGGGTTGTCCATGGTAGCCTACTAGCAAGGGCTCTTCATCTTTGTAGATAAGAAGCGAAACTCTCACCACTTCATTGCTTGGTGTTGCAAAGGTCAAGCATGGTGATCACATGTTCTACATTGTATGAGAAGTGGGTAACAAATTTCTCTGAAAGATGGGTGAAATTGGATATGGAGCCATAAGGTAAGTGCATGAACCATTCTAGGGCTTGTCCTCCTAGGCTTCATGGAAAAAGACAAAGGAGGAATTTGTCATTATAGGCAACTTCTTGGCATGCCATAAAGAACTCCTTGATGTGGTCACGATGGTCCCCTTTTCCTTTGTATTTATCAAATTTTGGCATTTTAAAGTGTTGAGGAAAAGGTGTGACGGCAATGTTTTTGTCGAATAGGTAAGGACATAAGTCTCCAAACTTATAGTGTTTCTTTTGGGTCCCTAGTTGGATGTTTTTAAGGGTGTTTTTCATCTCTTTCCATTTGTTGTTGAAAGGGTTAGCAAGAGGTGGTTGTAGTATTTGGTGGAGTGGAGGTTATTGCATTGACAATTATTGGTATTGAGGGTGGATGTATTGTTGTTGTGCATGAGGTGGAAGACCTGTGGTTTGTGCATAGATGTGAGAGTCATGTGTTTGTTGTTGTGGGATGACTTGTTGAGTTCGAGGTTGGACATATTATTGATGTTGAACACGTGAGGGTAGACCTATGGCTTGTGTGTAAACATGGGACCCATATGCTTGTTGTTGCAGGATGACTTGTTGAGTTTGGAGTTGTGGCTATTGTTGGATGTTGTAAGGAGATTGTACTAATGACTCATGGTGGGGTTGATGCGTGGAAGATTGATATGTGTGCATGGGATTAGCATAGTTTGTCAATGGGTTTTGGGCCCTTGGTTGAGTGGATTCAGAATGGGTGTTTGGGTTGTGGGTGGTGCTACTATTTGTGTGATGATTGACCTTGGTGGAATGTTTAGTGGAGGGAGAGGTTGTGGTACAATTGTGGTGGCTTCTTGTTGATTGTTTGGTGGAGGTGGTATAGTGGTGATGATGGCATTAGAAGGTACCCCAGAAATGGGCACATCAGATGGTAGCATGTCATAAGGTAACACGAAGAGAGGGTTGGATGCTTGTGGTTGTGAAACATTTCTAGCCCTCATGTTTTGTCCCAAGGTGTGAATGGTGGCGGTGTTGGAAGCAAAACTAGCCCATGGGTTGTCATAAATGGGTTCATTGGGATTAGGGACACGTTCCCATGGTTGATCATGGTTGGGTGTTGGCAGTTTGTCATGGAAGATGGTTTTGAGCTTGTCATGGTCATATGAATATGGAAGGCATGCACCATGTTCAATGAGATGTTGAAGAAATTCATCCTTATGGTTGTCAATGAATTGGTCAAACTTGTCATGTAACCTCTTTTTGTTAAGGAACTCGACAAAGGTGGGGGAATAAGTTTGATGAGGATGAGTGGATGCTTCACCTATTTCAGGTTGGTTGACATATTCCTCCATGTTTCTCGTGGTAGACCCACTAGGAGAGAGGGGTTGATAACGGGCATCTATTTTCTTAGCTTGTGATCATGTGATGAGAGGCATAAAAGGTGAATTTGGGTCAGATTTAGACAATGAGGTACCGATGATGAGATGATGAAGATAAGTCCAAAATCTAGATCTAGATGATTAAAGGTCGATGATTATCCTATATACTTAGGGTAGACAAAGAGCGTAAGCAAGAGGACAATAGGATTATTTTACTTGGGGTAGACAAGACGCACCAAGCAAAATGAGATTTCATGGCATCCACTAACTTAGGAGTCATCTAGATTCCTAAGCTAATTTATCCAAGGGGAGTCGATGATTGATCTAGAGTTTTTTTCTTGGGATTTGGATGTGGTTTGGATTTATTAGTTGATTAGGGTGGATTTGGATGATGATATGGTTGGTCTTGATTGATTCAAGGGTACTGATGAATTATGGATTGATTGAGGATGATAGGATTGTTTTAGGATGACAGGATTGAATAAGTCTAGCGATGTAAATGAAGTTCCGGCTAATGATGTCTAAGGTCCAATGGTGAGGATAATGATCAATGATTAGGATGAATCACAAGCTAAGAGTAATGAATGGATAGGGACATGGATTGAGGTGGCATGTAATGCTGAAGGATGGTGTGGAATGGGGGTTGTCGACAACTATAACGACAAAAGTTTGACTATGTGATGAATTTTTGGACTGGGCGCTCATTGAGATGACTAGGTGCTGATACAGAGGTTTAGGTGCTGATGTAGTGGGTTGAGTACTGATGTGGAGGTTTAGGCACTGGTGCAGAGGACTAGGCACTGATGTGGAGGTTTAGGCACTGATGTAGAGGATTGGGTGCTGATGTAGAGGATTAGGCACTAATGCAGAGGATTAAGCGCTGATGTGGAGGGTTAGGCGCTGATGTGGGACAGTGATGGTTTTGTGTGATTTTTAATGTGGTGAGTTGGATTTTTGACAAATTTTGGGCTTGGGATGTGATGCTTTTGGAGTTTGGGGGTT
Organism: Cunninghamia lanceolata; assembly: GCA_027924645.1. Taxonomy (NCBI): domain Eukaryota; kingdom Viridiplantae; phylum Streptophyta; class Pinopsida; order Cupressales; family Cupressaceae; genus Cunninghamia; species Cunninghamia lanceolata. The sequence continues at coordinate 1,447,965 of BSBN01000078.1, forward strand.
TGAATTTTTCAATAGTTCACTCTTTTAAATGGCTCAAATGTTGTTTAGGTGATGTCAATGAGAATCTTCTTTGGCAAGTGATACAAGCATTTCAAACAAGTGCATACAATGTCCAAAGGTTTTGTTGTGAAATTAAACAATCATGCACAACCTAAGATGAGGATAGGACAATATTCGTTAAATCCCCTAGCCGTGCCTATTCAAAGTGGATAGCTTCAGGATCCTGGTAGAACTGGCTCCCCTCCATGGCACTCACTTCTCACGCATACTAAGTTTTGAGTTTCCCAAGGCTCATTCCCCCATCAAACCTTAGGATTGTCCTTGCTATCTCTACTAAGAACCATGAGAATTGGGGTGGCTTCAAAGGTCCCACCTTCTGCGCCAACAAATAGAGGGATTTGGGCTACTAAAATAATGGCTCGTAGTAAGTGCATTCATTCAGGTGGCCATATGTGTGGTAGCGCTACTCTCCCTTATGGAGTCTCCCAGCCTTCAAGGGTTGCACCTTGAAGGGTTTTGGGGGAGATTGGTTGTCAGTATGACACACCAACACCTGTTGCTTGTTACTTTCATCACAAACACATTATTTTATATAGCTACTCGAAAGAGCTTGGCTTTAGTTTGTTGCCGCTTTGGTTGTTCCCACCTTTCGAAGCGAGGTGGTAGGCCCTCTAAAGGTTCAACAAAAGCAACACAAGCACAAAAATACTTTTGATCCCCAAGTTCATATGAAGATACGAGGGGAGAGCATACGTATGTTTAGGCTTGGGTCACACTAAACAAGGTTCATTTTTAGCTCTTGGATTATGTTGGGGGTGATTTATGCAAGTGTTGTGAGAACTTTTTGATTCCCAAGACCACCAAATGGTGTGAGGGAAGGGCATACACTTTCACAGCACTAACAAAATCACATGACACTTCACACAAAATTATTCATTTTCTTGTTTAGATGAATGAGAATGCAACTTTGTGGTTCTTTTTAGCCTTATGCATGAAAGATACAAGTTGTTGTTCTTTTTAACCTTATGTGTGAAGGATGCAAGTTGTTGTTCTTTTTAACCTTATGCATGAAGGATGCAAGTTGTTGTTACTTTTAACCTTATGCATGAAGGATGCAAGTTGTTCTTTTTACACCTTACGAGTGAAAGATGTAATTTGTTATTCATTTTAACCTTATGAAGGTGTGATGATGCAAATTGTGTTCTTTTTAAGCCTTGTGAACGTGCCTATGATTAATCAAGCAATTTCACACAACAGCACCAAATGCTTTTAAGCTAATAAATAACCCTGCAAATAAGAAGTTAGTAGTTGTAGACAAGTCTTCGATGGTTGAATGAGGCTACAAAACCAAATGTTCGACAAAAAACACTATTTTTGGTTAGGCGCTAATCTGAGAGATTGGGTGCTAATACACTAGATAGGCATTGATACAGAGGGCTAGGCACTGATCCAAGATAGGCAGCACCTCCACCTTGTAAATTTGATTTTTCCTACAAAATAAAGAGCTAAGGTGGCTAAAAAATTAGTAAAATGTCATTTAAAACATCAAGGAAACATAAAATGCTGACTTTGACTTAAAATTCATAAGAAATGAGTGATTTTACCTTGTCTCTGGATGGGCACTGATCTAGCAAGATGGGTGCTGAAGTGCCAAATAGGGACTGATGGGCTAGATAGGCGCTGATAGGCTAGATAGGTACTGATTTGTAGAAATTAGGCACCGATCCGACCTGTCACAACAAAAACAACACAAAACATGCAAATTTGTTAGCTAAAAGGTGGTGGGGGTCCCACCGGATATGCCAAAATGTCTACCTATGAAGATGAGACCTAAAATAGATGCAAATTACACCTAAAATGCACCTAATCTCAAGTCCAAGGGACCTCAAGATTGGACTAAATCACTACTATGCTTTTATACTAAAACATGCACCCTATCTAAGCAAACTAGTGATGATATGTCCTAAATGGATGATAAACTAAACTAAACTATGTTGAATTGCACTAAGACCTATAGATGTAAGCATTCAAATTGACAGCATAACATTGCACAAAATGACTTGTTCAAAATGGGAGGTGGAGACCTCAATTTATAGATTTTTGGAGATAGGATTGGAGGGCTAGGATCAATGGTTGAGATTGCTTGATAATCCTCAAGCAAGGAGAATTGGACAAGTGGCATGATTAGATTGGATGAGAAGGTTCCCCCAAGATTCAAGGGATGATCAATAGATGAGAATGCAAGTTTGAATGGATGGATGGCTAGGATTGAGTAGGTGTATGACATGTAAGCACTCATTTATGAAAAGGTAAGGCTTGGATTTTGTGATAATTTTCAAAATCCATAGAGAGGACAAGTAGATTTTAAAATTAGAGGAATAGTGTTCAAATAGTGCTACATGGAATTTTAAATTGAGATGAATAGTGACACATGGAGTGGGGTGAAAGGAAGAGGACAAATGTACCCATTTTGGAATATTTTTCCATGCTTCTAAAGTACTAATTGTCATGTACATGTGTGTACATTGGATGACAAGTGGACTTCTAGAAAAATGGGGGTTTGTAATGATGAATTATTTAAAATTAATTCATGTGCCCATGGATTAGAAGAAGATAATTATGATTACAAAAAGTAATCAAAAGTGCACAAAATAGGGAATTAAATAAATATGATAATTTATTTAATTTTGGGATGAACTATAGTAAAAAATATTAAATTTTCAAACTATAGTAGAAGAATTGATTTTTATGACATGATAAAGGTGTAGAATAAATTAATTAAATAATTAAAAATTATTTAATTAATAATCAGATTGGACGAAGTGATGTGGGTTAATTAGGGTTGAATGCGTGGGTGGATGAAATTGATTGTGACCATTTTCAAGTGTCTACAAGATCATTCCTCTGTCATCTAAAGAGTTAATATAATTTTCCATTCTTTCTTCTTCCTCATTTATTTCTTTTATAATCTCCTTTTGAAAATCTAAAACTTGTGTAATGTTCTGAATCTTCTTATTATTTGGTATTTGATATATCCTATATTTTTCTCCAAAAGGATCATAGTTTCTTATCTCACTGGTAATCCCAAAAAGTTCTAAAACTAATTTGAAAGTATCCTTTTTTAGGAAATACCTTGACTCTCCCTCCATTGGAAAACATCATTTTTTGTTATTTTCCCATATTTCTACCTATGTCTAATTTTCTTCTTGATTTTGCTCCTTTTTCCCAATATTGGATTCTTGAATGTGGGAAATGTTTTCTACTTTTTTTTTCTCTTTCTTTTCTTTGATCATTCATGTTCCATTCGTTTCTTCATATTAAGGATTTTTCTATTGGCCCCTCCATTTCACTTTTTTGGTTCCAAAATTCTTCCCTTGATTTAATTTTGATAGACGAAGGAAGGTTTCCTGTCAAATTTATGTATACACATATATGTGCATATAGGCCTAATTCTTTCTCTTTTGTATTCTCATCCATCAATATGAAGAACCCTATATGATTTCCTATTTCCTTAAGTATCAAGGGATTCCAATATTTGAAGGAATATTAAACAATCTAATCCACATTGGATTTTTTGATATTTTATGTCTTAGTTGAAGTTTAGTTCCTAGGCTTTTATGTAAAAACCCACATTGTCTATTTATTTCATGAACTTCCTTTCATTATTTCATCTTATTTTCCCTGTCATTCACATTTTAATTGATAAAACCCTCTTGGTAGATTGTGGATAATCATGTTTTGCCCCTAGTTTTCTTTACACTTTTTTTGTATTTGATCTCATGCAAACCAAGGATTTTCCCAACTCATGAAAAAGGCCATATATTTTGAATGGGATTTTATATTATCTAATTCCTATTTGTTTTGAATAAATATGACATTCTAAAAAAATTCCTTTATTTTTTGTTTCCCCAAAGGGATCCTATTCATTCTTGTAGCAACATATGATAATTATTTTCTTGATTTTGTCCATGTCTTTCTTTTTTGATAATCTTGGGTTTAGTTTTCTATCCAGTCTATTAGGGCCTTATATTTTATTTCCTTTGGTCTCCACAATTTAATTTATTAAGGGGAAGAATTTTGAACTAACCCTAGTGTAGGGTTTTGGGTTTTGGTTTTCTACAAATTGCCTCCTTTTAAGCTATTGGTGGTTGAACTATTTAAATCTATTTCTATTATTTTGTTCTTCCCTCTTCCTTTGTTCTTTTCTCCATTCTTGTGTTAACTTACTATAGTCTATTGCTGATTTCTACCCAAAAATTTGTCCTCTTTATTTTGTTTCTTCTATCCTTTATCCTTTTTCCCATGCCTCATGTTTTTTCTTTTTAAAATTCCATATGTAACTTTTCTTGTGCCTCATTTTTTTGCTTTTTAAAATTCCATTGCCACTTATTTTGTATAGTAGAGCTATTTTTACTTTGAACAATTTTTAGTTTACTATAAATTATGATTTTATAAAGATATTACTATTTATTTTGATTTGTAGATGAATCCATGGTGGATGCTCCCTATATTATAAAGTAATAAAGAAAGAATAGTATACATTTTTACAAAACCTCTATTAACATAGAGTCAACTTAGGTGACAACAAAATCCTGGAAAGGATATCACTGTTACTATATATTGACCTATTCAAGGCTAAAATAAAAACATAGATATTAATATGGGAACCTTGATCCTTCAGCCCACTCCTACTCAATGTCAATGAAACATCGCATCCATTATACACCATGAGAGGAACCTCCTGCAACAATATAATGAAAAATGTAGAAAATAATAGAAATAGTAGAAACACAAAAGGAATTTATTGATCACAGGCCACTTCGAGGGGGAAACCTCCTTTGAGCAAGCTCAATACAATAAATTCATAGATGCCTTCGTTGGCTTCAACACATACTTATATACTAAGTCTAATCTAAACAACTATTGCTTCCAATGAATGTGGGATAATACAATATACTCACGGGATGACTTATGAAGCATATGCATCCAAATGTAATATACTAACAAAGTAAAGAGAAGGGTTAAACACGGGTTCCTAACATCCCCTCCCTCTTAGAAAGTTTTGTCCTCAAAGAGTAAGATGTGGAAATTGTTGCTAAATCTGAAGGAGTGGTTCCCATGTAGCAATCTCTGGGTACATTCCATGCCATTGAATTAATACCTCTATGATGGATTGGGAGTGAAGATGACGAGTACATCTGTCGAGGATTACCTCCAACTCTAAAAGGATGGATCTTTCATTATCCAGTTGTGGTAAAATAGTTTGTGCTCTGTCGTTGGTTGCAAGAAATTTCTTTAGACAAGACACATGAAATACTGGATGAACAGGGGAAGAAGAAGCTAGCTTATGATCCCCAATCTGATCTTAGGTGTAGAGAACCATGTCCACTACCTTCATATGGTGTCATGTTAGATGCAGTGTGGTAGGAGGTATTGTACCACCATTCAGTGAGAGGGAGCCACTTTGCCCACTGATGTTGTTGTTCTGAGGTGAAGCAATGAAGATAAGTTGCCAAACATTTGTTGATAATTTTAGTCTGACCATCTATTTATGGGTGATATCCAGAACTCATCTTTGGTTTGGTGCCAGTGTGGCGAAATAGTTTGGTCCAAAAATGACTGATCAAAGTTCAATCACAATCTGAGACAATGGAAGAAGGGATGCTATGAAGACAAAAGATCTGGTCCATGAAAATTTGTATGACTGAGGAGGCAGTATAGGGATGGCTGAGGGCACAAAAATAACTATATTTTGAGAGATGATCTCCCACAACCAAGATCACTATCTTCCCTCCAGATTTAGGGAGCCTCTCAATGAAATCCATAGAAATATCAGTCCAAATACATGTAGGGATGGGCAAGGGTTCAAACAATCTAAGGAGTGTCATTTCACCCTTGTTGCATTGGCAGGTATCACATGCAGCCACCATCTGTTTAATTGCCCTATTCATTCCCTTCCAAAAGAAGTTACGATGTGCTTGCTCATAAGTTTTGAGGAACCCAGAGTGCCCTACCGATGGAGAAACATAGAGTTCATAGAAGACAGCCTACTAGACAGATTCCAACTAATTTGGAACAGGCATAGAAATAGATGAAAGAGAAGCTTGGTCATCACATGTGCAAGAAATAGAATTTGCCACAATATTGTCCTTACCCTTCTTGTAAGTGATCTCAGTCATAACCCATGAGTTTGCTGATCCATTTTTGTTGTGTTGGTGAGGAGACCCATTGTTCTAGGAAATATTTCAGACTCTAGTGAGCAGTCTTGATGCAAAAAAGATTCCCTAGTAGGTATGGCCTCCACTTCTGTACTACATGCAAAATAGCCATCATTCATTGAAGATATGAAGGAGTAGTGGAGACCACGAATGGTTGCATCTGAATGGAATGAATCTGAGCAATGACACCATGTGAATTCTTCTTAATAATCTTTTCCATGTGATGTGAACTTATGATGCTGAGAGACTTCGGTTGTAAGCTCTTCAATGTGTGTTTGTTCCCATTGTCTGAAAACTGTATCCAAAGTTTAGCAAAATCCCATAAGATGGGTCTAAGTGTGCGTAACCATTGGGTGCCCAAGACCACATCACATCTGCCTAAGGTCAAGGCAAACATGTTAGAGTGCAAGTTATAATATCTAATAGATATATGCACATTGCGACACTTCCCTTTGCAAGGTAATGTGCCCCCATTAGCAATCATGACTTCAAAGCTGGAACAAGGATGAACAAAATAATAAGCTTGTTTGGCTATTTGAGGGTCAATGAAGTTATGAGTGCTACCAGAATCAATGAGTATTGTAAGAGGGGGGCTTCTTGAAGTAACCCTTGACCCACATGGTTTGTAGGGTGGTGACTCCTGCTACAGCATGGAGAGAGATCTCTGGGTGGTCTTCCTGGGAAGTAGGATCAACAAGTGACCATTGAGTTTCAACCTGATTAGCTACTGTATCCTGAGCATCTGTATAAACTTTAGTTTCAGGTAGAGAATCCACATCCAAGAGATAGAGCTTTTACTCAACACATCTATGTCCCCCAGTGAATTTCTCATCACAATTATAATAAAGCCCTTTTTTCTCTATGTGCCCGCATCTCTGCTTCAGTCAAATGCTTGAGAGGAGTTGTTCTAGGAGATGGAATTATTTGAGGGCTTTGGGAATCCATTTTTTTGAATGGAACAAAATTAGATATGGAGCACTGTTGAACTGTGATCTTGTCCTCTGCCAACTTAGCCAACCCTAAGGCTTCCATCATTGTACTTGGATGGAACATTTTAACCTTAGAGTGAATTGCATCCTTTAGAGCACTGACAAAAAAAGTCCTAAAGGATTCATTAGACAATCCCTCTGTGTGATTGGCTAGTTTTTTAGATTCTGTTTGATATTCTTGTACACTACCTGTTTGGCGCAATTTTGTGAGTGCTCTAGTTAAGTCATCAAAAGCACGAGGGTCAAATCGTTGCAAAATGAGTTTGCAAAAATCTATCCCATTTTGGCTCATCATGAGCCTAGATGTACCAACAGAACCATTGAAGGGCTTCATGTTCCAAATGAAAGGATACAAGTGGTACTTTGTTGACATCAAAAGTATTATGTAGACTGAAATATTGTTCTGCCTGATATATCCATCCAGTCAGATCATCACCATTGAAGTGAGGAAAATCAAGCTTCGGCCCATGAAAATTTTTGGAAGAAGAAAACCCTGCATCTGCAAAAGACTTTGGCTGCCATCTATTGTTCATGGCTGAGTACTAAAGATTGAACCCAAGATTTTTTTCATCCAGATCTTGGAGTTTAGTCTTGAGGATTGCAAGTTCCTCCTCCATCTTTTTTTCTCCTGCACCGGTGACAACCATAACCAAGATTTTTTTTTGGGGAATGGGTAGAAAAACAAAAATAGAAACTTTTTTAGTAAAGGAAAATTTGGATTTGGGAAAAACTCTCATGGGTAATTGGGGTTTGACTAGGTTTTGGACATGTTCTGAGGGAAAGGGGAGAAGAAAATGAGGATTTCAGAAGCAGGTGAAAGAATGGGAAAAGTTATCCAAGAGGGACAAAGGAGTAGAAATATGAAATGAACACTATGGAAAAATTTGAAGGCTATTGGGTGAGAATTGAAGAAGTTATGGCAAACCCTAAAAATAGACAAATGTGGGATTTCTGGCTTCGATAAGTGGAATTTGGGATAGGGTCCTCAAGGAAGGAAATATGAAGAATGGAATTTTAGGGGTTCCAGTGAATTTTGAGAGGAAATGGAGCTAAAGCAAGGAAGATATGGTGAAAAAACCATCCACCAACTGCTCTAGATGGATTCAATCTGTGATTTGCTAGTTGTCAATAGATATAGGCCTCAGGTATGTTTAGCTTCCTAAAGGTTAAGGGGATTCACTTGGCTACTAATGTTGTCTAACATCTTGCATATTGGGGCAATACCCCTCACTCCACGGCTCAGGTAAAATTGATGACCGCTTTGCCACAAATGATAGCTCTTGGTTTACCTCATGGATGGGAACTAGTCAATCAGGTAGGGGTCATTGTACTTTTTGTTGGCAGGTCCTCTCAATGGGCTAGCTACTTCGGGGTTCCTGTGCTACTCCTCACAATGAGTTTTAGGCCTATACCCAAGCACTTCCCACAGTTAAGCAGATAGGAATTATTCCCTGATCCAAACCTGCAATTGAAATGAATAATACAGATGCAGAAAAAAAGAACTACTGCAATAATCATAGTGCCTGGAGGCCACTGCGAATTTTTTTTTTGGTAGAAATTCAACCCAGCGAACCCAAGAAAGAGCTCTGCTACCATATGAGAGGAACCTCCTGCAACAATATAATGAAAAATGCACAAAATAATAGAAATAGCAGAAACATAGAAGGAATTTATTGATTGCAGGCCACTTCGAGGGGGCAACCTCCTTTGAGAAAGCTCAATACAATAAATTCATGGATGCCTTCATTGACCTCAACACATACTTATATACAAAGTCTAATCTAACCAACTATTACTTCCCATGAATGTGGGATAATACAATATATTCATGGGATGACTTACAAAGCATATGCATCCAAATGTAATATACTAACAAAGTAAAGAGAAGGGTTAAACATGGGTTCCTAACACACCATCTATCTCCTTCATTCCAAGGTCTACTTTACGAAATCAATTGCTTTCTCCACCTTTTGATGCCTCCTTACAAAAGACCTTGGCTTGTTGGAAGTAAGGAATGAAAACTATTTTACCAAATCTTCATTGTGGTTTAGCCTATGGAAATCACGTAGAAGTGGGACACCATTGCCATACCTGGTCATTGCTAACACCTCATCTAAACCTCCCAAGAAGCTCTTTTTTATCAAGGCCTTCATAATTACTATCACATCCTTCTTCAATTCCCCAAATTCAAACAACGTTTCAACAAAAACTGATGAAGCATTAGTATTTACTCTATATCGGTGATGCACCAACAAAATCTCCTCCCCAGAATCCATTGCACTTCCATAAGTAGAATACAATTTCTAGTTATTAAAATGCTTTGAAGGCTCTTTTCAGTCACCTCCTTGAGAAAGGCCATTTGCCTCTGCATACAAGTAAGCCTGATTGAGGTGTCCACGGCTTCTGAATAGCTTCAAAGCTCAAACAGCAGATAAATAACATCAAAGCATTATTTACCTCCAATACAACCATCTTAACTCTGAATGTGCTAGAATATGATACTCTTGGTGTTTGTAGCATTATTATCTCCTACTTTGAATGTCCTATCATCATAGTGGAGTGGGATGAACTGGAGAAGTAGTTAAATTCCATTATTAGCAGTCTTGCAAGAGTGAAACCCATGTGTCACTAGCCAAGTGGGGTTTCCAAAACTAGTTACTCCAACTAATTAATTGCCAAGTTGGCCAACACATCAGCCTCCTTATTTGCCTCCCTGAATACATGGTTAACTATGTATTCTTCCAATTTGGCCAAAAGTTCCATGACCATTTCAAGTATGGTGTTATATTTCCAATTTGATGTGATCCTCATCCTTATCACAGTAATCACAAATATGTTGAGTCACCTTCTATTGCTAGATTTCTTAGACTCATCTTAATGCTTACTTGAAGTCCCATTTTTAGCGCTTGAAACTCAAACCATATTGTTGGTTCGATGGCCAAGCCTCTTGGAAGCTCTACAAAGGACCTTCCCCTCCCAATTTATCACTAAAGTCCTTGCCCTCGATGGTCCCAAATTCCCTTTTGAGGTGCCGTTGAAGTGTAATTTGTACCAACGATGGCCAACCCTCTTGGAAGCTCTACAAAGGACCTTCCCCTCCCAATTTATCACTAAACTCCCTACCCCCAATTGTCCTAAATTCCCTTTCGAGGTGCCGTTGAAATTTAATTTGTACCAACTTGTCTCCAAGGGAAGTTATTTTTCTTCCAAATGCAATATCCGAGACTTGTCTCTAGGGGAAGCTATTTTGTACCAACTTGTCTTTGGGGGTACCCCTAGGTGACATGCAAATTCCCCACACCACATGCCACGGGTAAATCATCATGGTGGCCCCTCAATTGTTGACACAGTAGAGAGCAACCCCATGAGGTTTGAACCTGGGTTGTTGGCACTATAGGCAAGAAGCCCCACCATTTCACAACAAGGTCTCCCCTTATAAACATGGTACTATTAACATCATTTAATACTTTTAAATTTTTTAGTAATTAAATTTTATATTAGTTAAACAATATTAATAGTTTAAATGTTCCAATACAATCCATAAGATTTAATTTTAAAGTAAAATAAAAACCATTTACCTTGAGTTAATCTATTTTACATTACAACAATTTTATTTACCATATATAGTTTAATTATTAAAAAAAATTATGTTTGTTATGTTGTACTTATTACTAACTATTAATAATTTGATGTGTAAATGGCTATCAAATTTATGGTAAAAGGTAAGAGTTTTTATAAAGTTCAAGCATTACACTCCATAGCCTCTTGCATTAACTACAAAAATTAAATTGGACATTATTAAAAATAAAAATATAGCATATAACTAATATCTTAAATACATCTATCTAAAAGATGCTGAGAGATATAGTGTCTTTTCTTGGCATCTTTTAGATAGATGTATTTAAGATATCTATGCTAGTTATAATTTTTTAATTGAATTAATTTCCATAGTAAACATCTAAAACAAAGGTCATTAAATTAAATATCAATTTTCTTTATGGTTTTCAAAGATTTGTTTATGCAAAAAAAATATTAAATAAATTAAAATTTATAGGTTCCATTGTAGCATGTAAATAGAATAAGAGTAGATAGATGTATTTAAGATATCTATGCTAGTTATAATTTTTTAATAGAATTAATTTCCAGAATATTAATTTTCTTTGTGGCTTTTAAAGATTGAAGAACTATATAACTGTAGTCCTCATTAAACTAATATAAAGTAAATTGCATTGCCATTATTTTTCTTTTCTAGCCTTCATTAAACTAAAGTAAATAAATTACCTGCCTTAATTTTCTTATTTTTCTTTGTGGGTTGTAGTGGCAATTCTTAGCTCTAACAATTAGTTTTAAATGGAATAATTTTCAATAATTTAATCTAAATGATTCAAAAAAACTTAATTATAATTTTTTAAAGGAATTAATTCCTATAGTAAAAATATAAAACAAAGGTCAATAAATTAAATATCAATTTTCTTTATGGTTTTCAAAGATTTGTTTATGCAAGAAAAATATTAAATAAATTATAATTTATAGGTTCCATCGTAGCATGTAAATAGAATAAGAGCCAATAATAAGCAATGCCTAATCTAACCTTCTAGAAATATAAGTAGGAGCATTGCATCACTTCATAAATTCATTTTGCAAGAAAAAAACCCAAAAAAAGATGGTTGCATAGTGCCCTTACCAATTAAACTTCCATCTTTATTGATTAAACTTCTTTCCTTATCATTGAACTTTTCTTAATTCAATTTGCTCTCTTTTTATTTTTATGTTCATTGATTTAATAAAACTATGTCGGCTATATATTTATAACTATTTAAAAAATATGTCTAGTTATTTAAAAAACACTATGTGGAGACTCTATTTCGTTTTAATGTACATGGTCTCATCCCCTTAATGCCACTATAACTCCTCTTAATGTAATTATTTTTATATGTCATCTTTTTAATAGTTATTGTTAACACACTCAGGCGATTACATTCCACCCCTTGATATAAAAAACAAATATATATTTATTTTACTAGCCTTGTTTATGAAAACTTCAGGTTTACATGGCTTTAACAGAGAAAGAATTTGAAGATCAATTTGGCTTTAAACAACTTTACTTTGGGAGAAGAAACGGTGGATTTTGGAGATTAAAATCTGTACCAAATTAGTTAGCCCTGGTAATTAAACTGGATCTATATTGATTTTTTCCTTAGATTTGTATTTTTAAATTTTCTTTTAAGGATTTAAGTTTTAGTAAAAATAATTCAAGGAAGCCCTACATTCATAATCTATTTTTTTTTCTGCCTTACATTTTTTTGTTCTCAGTTATTTAAATTATAGTCAAAATAATATATGGAAGCCCTTGCATTAATATCTGCCTTAGATTTGTGTTTCTTTTTTATTTTTGTTTTCAAGAATTTAATTTTAATACAGATTTAAAGGAAGCCCTACATTAATAATCTATGTTTTTTGTGTGTTAGATTTGCCTCTCTTTTTATTTTCCTTATCATGAATTTAATTTTAAGAAAATACTTTAAGTGGCTGAATACCTGTGATTTAATTCTCGCATGGAGAAATCTGTGTTTAACCTAGTTGAGTTGCAGCAAACCCTTGTTTAAGAAAATTTAACTAGAAAAACTTTTTGATTAAACATCAATTAAATAAAAATAAAAAATTGTGTCCATGTATAAATAATTCCAAAATAAAATAAAATAACCCTTAAGAAAATAACATAACTCTAATCTATATCTCTCTGCTTTTTTTAGATAAATGTATTTAAGATATCTATACCATTTAATAAAATATAGAACCCAAATTTTTAAAATTAATTAAAATTTTAAAAAACTTTGAATTTTATTTTTTTTATTGGTTATTGAACCCTTGCCAACCTACACTTGTCACAAGCTATGCTTCCTACAACCTAAACTTTCATTTGGAGCAGTATTCAAAACGGTAATAATTTAATAATGACAGCTTGGGATTGTAACAAGATTCTTCACCGTAGGCCCTGCTTATATGTTAATGAGTCTTAAAGCCGACAGCTTGTTTTCTGTTTTCTAGGTTTGTTCAGGTTTTTTAGAGAGATCTGGTATAAATATATTAAAAGACAGAGACTTTTACTATGTCTGTTCAGAGTAAAAGTAGCGTTTGGAGAATTTAGAAGCCATACATTCTAAGATCGAGAAAGAAGTAGCGATTTCGTGTGTAGCAACATTCTCAACAGGAAGGGATCCCTCACAACATATCTGGTATTTTCCTCAAGAATCCCTCGCAACATAAAGCCAAGATTTTTTAACATTTTCTTTTTCATTACTTTCTATGGTTTCTCTCCTTCTGAGTATTTTAAATGTTGTTGAAGTCATAAAAGCAGCTGTGTTCCAACCTGTATAATCTCTGGTTCTCTATGAATCCATTAAAAACTTTAGCAGATGCACTGTACAAATCTAGATGTAAACATGGTAAAATCTAAATGTAAAAGAAGCTTGGGATAAAACTAAGGAACGGCAAAATCATATTTGATACATAACCAAAGAGTGTAGAGGTAATAGTTGCAATGCCTTGGTTTACACAATCCTTGAAGGAAACAGTCAATCGTAAGGAGACTTAAATAGTAAAACATGGTAAGGTTTCACAGGATCTCAGAGCAAATAATGACTAAATAGATTTTATAATTAAGAGGCTTAGTTCGTTATAGTAGAATATGACCTGGACAGTAGCTAGCATGCCCAATTTTTTAATTTAGAAGTTAAAACTTCTATTTGATTATTTTTCTAAAATAAATTATCTTGTTTTTTTAGTTTTTCTCCATCCAGTTTTCTGTCGAAAGAGTTTTATAACCAGTTTGTATTGTGTAAATCCAATACTCTTTCAAACCCCATTCAAGGATATCTGAATGTTACTCAAAGAGTCCTTCTGAGATGCTAAAATATGAGTTAAATGGTTAACGAGAAGAGGGAATTGTTGAACTAGCCAAAGAGCTTTAGATTTCTATTTCGAAATTCTTATACCATTATGCATGACTTCATACTGAATCAGAAACAAAATTGTAACTAACTTCAACACATTTATAGTTTAATTCAAGGAGGTTAGAGAATTCCACACAAAGAGCATTGTGTTGGTCTCATGCATCATCTCAAAAAAGAGCAAGGTCACCCTTCCCCACAATCTAAAAGAGACCAATTTTAATCAGATTACTATCCAAATTTATTGTTTTCTATTTATGAGAACCCTTGCATAGGGTTGACATCCTAGAAATGAAAGCACAATTCTCCAAATTCAGCTGCTTGAGCTTAAGAATTATCCCCCATAAAGCCTATTCCTCCACACACCATATCCAATATAATTTGGCAGCAAAAGTGATATTGTTAAGGAGAGAAGATGTCATACCTAATCCAACTCTCTCTTTAGGCTAACAAAATTTATCCCAAATGACATTTCATTTTCTCTAAATTTCCTTCTAAAAGAAACTTTCTCATTTTATGGTCCAAATCATGAAGGATGCCTTTTGGAGTCACAAGAGCTGTAAATCTATAAACTTGGAGAGCCTAAATCATGGTTTCAAGGTTTATACAACAAGCCAAAGAGAGTTATCTATGTGTCCAATGACTAATATGACAAGTTAAACAAAATCCAGAATAACATTCTAAGCAAGCTTGAAATGAAGTGTATTATCAATTTGTTCTTCAAGATGAGGGTTCATATGGGAGAAAACCTAATACTTTTATTCATTTAAGAGTTACCTAGACACTTGATATAAATGTCAAGAACTCACTTAAGAGCAATAGCTTCCTCAAGAGTGGTATTGCCCATCAAAAAAGTGTCATCCACAAATCGGAGATGGTTAAGTGGATTCATACTTTTCACAATGTAAGTGGATCAAGATTTATTGTTATTTATTTTGAGTTAATCTTGAAGGTGTAGATTTAATTGAGACATGTAATTTTAATGTTTTCCTATAGATTCAATCTTTTCATGCAAATTTGAACTTTCTATATTAAATATTTAGAAATGTGTTTACCTTTAATATCTAAACATGATGGTTCTATCAACACTAGTAGATTTTGCATGGAAGGCAACTTGTTCTCCTATTATACCTTAGTCAAACCTTTGGATTGATTTAATGATTTTGCACAAATTGGAAGATATGCCAAGAACAATATAGGTGTCGATAATAATGCTAAGTACTTTTTTAATGCAGATGCTAAGTGTAGATGTCTCCTCTTGATAAGTCCTAGATGATCAAAATGAATTAGGATTTATTCTTTTATATAACACTCTAGTGTGCAAATTTAGTTGGCTTGGGCCCATATTTAAATTTAATTCTAGAAATTTAGATGTCAAAACCAATGTTACAATTCTAAACTAGGTTTTAGTACTACACCTATAGGTTTGATCCAAAACAAGGAAAAGGGAATCTAGAGATTACATTTGGATCCTTTATGGGATGTGGAGTTAGGGTCAATCAAGGCTTAGGTAATTGTAACTTTCTTCTAGAAATATGCCACATGCACATTGTAAATATCAAAATCATGTTAGGCCTACATGATAGTTTAATGATGAAAAGAGGTTCCTAATCATAATCATGTAGACATTAATTACACTCCAAAGTAGTTTCACTCTTACTACATATCCCTTGTGTTTTCCCCTCCTTAACCATCTTCTTGAACCTCCAAATTGAGTTTCCAAACCTCACATTTTTCTAACAAGCCATTTTAGATCCTTATTCTAGGTTTCCCCATAGTTCTTTCGGGTCTCTCCATAGTGCCAAAATCAAAATCAGGAAAGATGCTCTAAATGCATTCTAAAAGACCCGAGAGCTAAACCTTAAGCAGGGAAATGATGTAGGGGCATCTTCTTAATTTTTTAATTTTGTGATTTTTGGGTTGTTGAGGGGTCGGATGACAAGATGTAGATGGTAGGAAGTCCCTATCACCAAAGCAACATGAACATTCATAGTCATTTGGTAGTTTTCTAGGTTTTTATTACATATGCTAAAGGCAGTTAAGTTACAGGAAGACGATAGAAAGAATAAATAGCTATGGTTAGGTAGAGTCAAGTTGTCATGAGCAGATTGGTGTGACGGTTATAAGAGGAAGAGGTGAAAAATGACAGCAACAGTTAATGGGGAGACCGACAGATATACTTGTTGAATCAATAGTGAGGGAAGTTAGAAGTTGAAGAGGTTTGAATTGATGGTTGGAAGGGATAAGATGCAATGAATTGTAAAGAAAGGGGTGTGAAGAGATGCAAGAAAAGAAAAGAAAATAGTTCTAATAACCAACCATTGGCAAGAATAGAACAGATAGGAAAGGCATATCGAATACATATAAGGAGAGTGAGCAGGTATGAGACGGAGAGAGAGAGAGAGAATGGCCAAAGAAAGGAAGGCCGAGTTGTAGAAGAAAAAGGTTGATAAGAGAAAGACCGAGAGGCGGCTGGGCAAAGGGAAGGAGGCCAATGAAGTAAGAGGAAGGCCAATAGAAAGAAGTAGAGGCTGAACATAAAGAAGTAGAGGATGTTAAGAGAAAGGCCGAAGGCCAATGGATTGAGCCCAAAATAGAAGGAGAGTGATAGTCAGTTGGAGCTGAAAAAGAAGAGGTCGATGATTACTGGAAAAGAGAAGACTAGATGGGGAGAGGATAGGCTTGAGTACCAGATGTGACCAGAAAGGGAAACGTCAATAGGAGGAAGAAAAGAGACCGAGGGAGTAATGAGAGTGAGGGGGACGAATGCCCATAGAGAAGGGAACATCGATCCATGAAGGATCTAGTTCACTTGTAATCTGTAATGGTTTCCCCAACATGAATAAAGTTCATTGTTTTGGATATGTGTATTTATTTGTTATCATTTTTGGTTTGTCTCAATCATAAAGGCTCTGTTATATATATGTATGACTCATCTAATAATGTAACTTTCCTGTCACGGGTAGTTCTTATTCCAGCAAGCTAAATTCATTAGTTAGTTCTAACATTTATGTATTTTATTTCTAGATTGACTTCCTATCCATAGAAAGGTTCCTGTCACTATTATAATAATAGGTCTTTAGAGGTCTAAGTTAAGATATCAACATTAAGGAATACAAAGTGTGTCTGGTGTGTGAAGTTATTAAATGGGGTATTAGAGCATGTGAATAGATCTCGCGCTATCGGATTGGTATCAGAGCACAGCATTGGTTCTAAGTGCTAAGTAGATCACTAGAGTGAGGTGGCTTAGCTAGGACATGTGGAAGAAGAGGACAGAAAACATGAAGAAGTTAAATGTAGCTTTTGAAAGAGAGCTTGTAGAACTAAGAAAAGATTTGGCACAATACCTGATAACAACGCAGCAAAAGGTTGGAAGAAGAAAGGCATGAATATTTTTGGGTATGGCTAATGGAAAGGAAATTAAAGTGGCCTGTGAAGGTGACTATGGAAAGAAGAAAAAGGCAAAGGATGGATACCTTGAGAAGAGGAAACAGTACCCACAAAGGTTGGGATAGAAAGAGGTTACCAGATGAGCAACATACCTCAAAAGTGATGGAGGAAGTTCTCATTGAAGAGAACATGAGTGAAGATAAGAAAGAAAAAGAGGAAGAGATGAAAGTGTAGCATGTAGCATTGGTGGAAAAGAGAAATGAAAAGAGGAGAGTGTCCATGAAGGTGACACTTATGGAGACATTGTGGTCTCTTATTTTATTGTCTAATGTTGTCTTTAATTGTGTGTATACAGGTATGAAGAGCACGACAAGAAAGGTCTAGAATGAGACCTTGAAATGGATAAGAGAAGGGTCTAGTAGAGCACCGTTGGGTGGGGACGAAGTTGAGAGAAGAGAAAGTCAAATTGCAACAGTTGGTATGCATGAACGAATTACAATAGTACAACAAGAAAGGGTACAGTGCAATGAATTTAAATGTGAAGAAGAGAATAGTATGATATTGATTTCAAATGATAATGTAGATGTTGATGATGATTATGAATTTCAAGGTACCCTAGAAGATGTTGTAGAGGTAATCGAGGAAGCCTACCAAGAAGATGCATTGTCAAGCAATGAAGACAAGCATGATAGCAAATCGGGACAACAAAACAAAGAAGAGGTACATGTGAGTACAAATGTTGATTTTGGTCATAGATTTGTGTAAGATACCCAACTACACTTAACTAAAGACTTCACTTTACTTAGCTAAATTTACTTGCACTTAACTCTTCAATTACTCAATTTACTTAACATCATTCATAAAGGACAATAATGACAACTTGCATGAATCAACTTGAAGTTGGGCACTTACATTATTACTTGATTTGAATCAATACAATTGTCTTATTACAATAGATGATGCCCTCAATGGCATGAATATACAATCTTATTTGAAGGATTACAAGAAAAGGCCTTGAAGCCTAGATATATACAATGCTTTCAACTTCTTCACAACTAGCTCTATCTCACTAGTTGATGTAGATCACTTCAATTGAACCTAATGATGTCAACATGATGTCAGCACCTCATGATGCAACAAGGGAGCATCACCTTGTCAGTTGAGGGAGCATCACCCCAACTCTTGAAACTCACAGGCCTCAAGATCACAAGCATAAAGCTTTGCAGAGAGAAAATTCACCAAAAGATAAGATAACAAAATAAAGGTGCTCCCCTCCTTTTATAGTGCTCCTCCTCAAAGGCAATGAAGGCATGCTTTTCAATGTAAAGAAGGAACCAAGGTACATTTCCCAAGAGCATATTCTAATGGCATATTCTATTTGATGACTCCCTCTAACTTGGCAACCTTATCCAATGAACCAGAATAGATCCCAACGCCACCATTTGGACCAAGAGGAGATCAGAGACTCTGGGTGCCAAAATGATGTCATAGTTACATGTTTCTCAATGCTAGGCACCAACTTAACATGGT
Organism: Cunninghamia lanceolata; assembly: GCA_027924645.1. Classification (NCBI taxonomy): domain Eukaryota; kingdom Viridiplantae; phylum Streptophyta; class Pinopsida; order Cupressales; family Cupressaceae; genus Cunninghamia; species Cunninghamia lanceolata. The sequence continues at coordinate 1,467,042 of BSBN01000078.1, forward strand.
TCCTACATGAAATTGCGCCTCGCTAAGGTTAGGTGCCAGTTGGGGTTTGTAGAGACCCTAAAGTACGTCTAGGATTCTAGGCTCCATACTTGTTGTCCTTCATTATCTCAATAGTGGAAAACACTCTAGAATGCCTCCTCCTTCAAAGATAGAGTCTCAAATGCAAATTCATAGCATCTTTTGCAAGGCACCAAAACTAGGTTCCAGAGCCATGGGATTGCGCCCAACATCGTTGGGGTGAGTTCCAACTTCATTCAAGTCTACAAGGTGCTTCCAAATCATCTCCAGATGCAAGTATTCTTCCTAACAATGAAAGTGACTCTTCAATATTTCCTTAGGCACAAATAGGATTCTTGAAGAAGGCATATTTGTGAGGTTAAAGAGGAGGAAAAGTGCACCTCACTCTCACATCACTTTTGTAGACATAGATGATGATCACAATTGAAAGGATGACCTCTTGAATCAATCTTGACCCTCTGAAGATGCAATTACCATTTCAATCCACTAGGCACTATTCCAAGGTTATTTAATCATGATCTAGTGCCTCAAGTATCAAGGTGCACAATTTGGTTTGTTTGATCAAGGATTAGCGCCTTACATTACTTAGACAACCTTTCATCTTGAGGTGACAACTTATCTTCGTAATATCAACTCCTTCAATGAGGCACCAATCTAGTGTCTTAGAGTATTATTATAGCACCTTAGATAGGCTAGGTGCTCATTCTGGTTTGCAAGAACAGTGATAGGTGCCTAAGCACTCATAAAGTGTTTGTTGGGTGTCAAGCTAGCGCCTTGACTCTAAAGGTCCCTCCACCTTGTTTTATGATTTCAACATCCTTGGCGCACATTGGGGTCAGTTTGTATGGAGAAGTGAACCCAGTGTTCACTTGGTCATGTTCTCTGAAGACTTGTAATGTATGAGTCACTTTGAAGATCAAGACACCCTTTCCTTCCAAGGCACCTTGGTTGATATGATTGATATGCTTCATAGCTTGATGATTCTTGGTTAGGCCCAAATTTTGCACCGGACAGTCAGAAAGTGCACCTTGGCTCTGAGAGTCAAGTTCTTGTTAGTTTTGGCCTCAATACTTAACCATTTTGCCTAGACTTTCCATAGATTGTTGGAATAGTTTTTGACTTTATACCTACAAAACTACAACACTGAGTTAGTCAAAAACCAAATTCATTCCCTCATCATTGGTATTAGCCCACGGGAATGATAGATAGGCTAATCAATGCTTCACTGATGATGAAGCCAGAAATGGGGACATAATAGTCTCCCCTTCTTGGGATTGCTTGTCCTCAAGCAATTGAAGGTTAGGATTCTCTAGAATCTCTTCTCCTTTCCAAGTAGCATCCTCCATTGGAAACCCTTTCCACTTCACCAAATATTCCCTTATGCTCTAGTTGTGCAGTTTCTTCTCCCTCATATCCACCACACTTTTGGGTTCAAATGAAACATTCCTTCTTCATCCAATGGTGGAAGCTCATCAGATGACACCACATGTTGTCCTAGTGCCTTTTTGAGAGACGATACATGAAACACATTATGGATGTGGCTTCCAGCTGGTAGATCAAGTTTGTATGCAACTTCCCCTACTTTTCTCAACACCTTATAGGGTCCCTAGAACCTAGGTTTCAATTTCTCTACACTTGAATTCTTCAAAGTACTCTGTCTATATGGATGAAGGTGTAGAAACACCATATCACCTACTTCAAAGCTCCATTCAACCCAGTGTTTGTTAGCATACAACTTTTGCTAGTTTTGAGCTCTTTGCAAATTGTCCTTATGGACTCTCAAAATGTCTTGAGTATCCTTCATTAATTCTCTTGCTTGAGGAGCTCTACTATCATCCAGTGCCAGATAAGCAAATGAAACTGTATCATACCCATACAAAGCTCGAAAGAGAGACATGCCGATTGACATGTGGAAAGTAGTGTTGTAGCAGTATTCACCCAGATGTAGCCACTTAATCCAAGCACACTGATAATCAGATACATAGTTTCTCAAGTATCCCTCAAGCCATTTATTTACAATTTTAGTTTGTCCATCAGTTTGAGGATGATAACTAGTGCTTGGTGTCGGGTTAGTTCCAGCTAGTTGAAATAGCTCTCTCTCGAATAAACTGATGAACTAGCTATCTCAATCACTAACTATGGTCTTAGGAAGGCCATGTAATCTGAAGACTTCATGAAAGAATAACTCAGTGACTTGCAATGCTGATGACTCAACTTGAATTGCAAAGAAGTGAGCATACTTGGTCAACCTGTCAACAACTACATAGATATAGTCTTTTCCATTCACCTTTCGCAGACCTGTGATGAAATCCATAGAGATACTTGTTGTGACCTAATCACGCATTGCCCCATTGCAAAATGGGACCCCCTTTTTTTTGAGCTCCGATGCTTTGCTTTGAGTCTTGGATGACATCTTAGGTTCGTTTCCTCTCCCAATCCAACAATGAGTCTATCCTAGAAGGTTTTTTCTTTAGAACTAGAGGTCTCACCTAGAACATGAACTTGCAATAATGAAGAGTCTTGATCAAATTCCATCCAAATGGGAAACTAGAAAGTCATCCGTCAAGGTTGAAATGAACACTGAGATCAATCCTGATCCATGTTTGAGATCTTGAAAATGACTAAGTCTGATATCCTAATATCTTGAAAATCCTAAAAATTGACTAAGCCTGAAATCTGGGGGATCCTCCAAATTCTAGATTCTACATGTTAAATCCGGTGGATCCAAGACCTATCTCAAACATCTTGAAACGTATATTATACTTAAATATATTTTTCAATATACCTTACCCTGAGAAAGTTGCAAAAAATGGCTAAGTATTCAAGAGGATTCAAATTCACGATCCAATGTGCCCTTATGAAAGCATTCAACTGGAGCACAAAATCATGAACCAATGCGACCCATCCAATGTGACCCATCCAACACAACCCATACAACGTGCCATTTCTATGTGAGATTAAATTCAAATTTTATGAAGGATTTTCAAGCAAAGATTAAAACTGTGATCTGCTGCGCTTGAAGAAAGAGGTGTTGATTGAAGTTTTAAGCAATTTTAAAGAGGATTCAACATGCTGATCTAATGCGCCTCAACCAATGCACCTAAAGATGAAGTGACTTGTTTCAAGTTTTAAGTGATCATGACAACTGAGAATCAAAACCTTCAACCAAAGCACCAATTTCATGGGAGTTTTAAGTAAAGTTTTAAGACAAATTTCAAGTGGAGCTGAAAACCTTGATCTAATGTGCCTTCCTCAAGGGGTGAACAATGTAGTTTTTGAGAGTTTTATGAGGATTCAAGAGACGGATCTTCTGTGCCAGTTCTAAGGAGAGAACAGAATTGCTATCTGCTGTGCCAAAACCAAGATGATTGATATAGTCTAAAAAAGATTGTCATTCAACTAGAATCCAAAATTACCATCTAGTGCACAACATCTAATGTGACCAAGGTGGACAGGGCTGTTTTTATGATAGATCAAAATTTTGATCTACTGTGCCAAAGAGAAGGTGTTGATTGGAGTCTAAAATGCAACTTTCAGTGAGAGATCAAAACCTAGGAGTGATGCGCTCCATCCAAAGTGCTTGAAGGAAGAATTTAATACAAAATTTAGAACATTTTTAAGAGGATTTCAAATGCTGACCTGATGCACCACCATTTGGAGTAAGGAAACTCAAAACTTAAAGACAAATTTCAACCAAAGGTTGAAATCCTCATCCAATGCGCCACCTTGTGTGATGTTAAGTTCAAGTTTTTTCAAGACTTTCAACCGAAGCTCAAAAACCTCATCCAATGCGCTATCTATAAAGGAAACAAAAGTTAAAATTTTTTAAGAACATTCAATGAGAGAGGAAACTTGTGATCTAGTGTGCCACCCAAAAATGATAAGAAAAAGGTCAAATTTTAAGAGATCTACTTCATGAACCAATGCACCATCATTGATGGATGATAAATTTAAATTTAACAAAGACATTCAAGTAAAAGTTGAAATTGGCATCCAATGCGCCACTCATGAGCATGGTTTAATTCAAGTATCTTGACACACTTCAACGAAACATCAAAATTCTTAACCAATGCACCAAGACATGAAGAAATGGCATCTCAGTTTTCATGAAGACATTGAAGAAAGGATAAAAATTTGGATCTAATGAGCTGCCTTGGAGTTAAGTGTTTGAGATTTGAAAAATGGCTGACTTTTAACCAGAGCATGAAATGTTGATTTGTTGTGCCAATTTAAGACAATGATCTAGATTTCTCATCTAATGCACCACCACTTGGAGTGTGATAACTTAAGTTTTGGATGCCAATTTTAAGCAAAGATCAAAACATGGATGTCATGTGTCAATTATGAATGAATTTGGGCTGAAGTATTATGAAATTTTTCAAGGAACAACCAAAACATCCATCCAATGCACTGCTGTGGGTAAAGTCAGTTTAAGTATTCAATCGGAGGATGAAATAGTAATCCAATGTGACACTCATATATGATTCTTAATTTCAATTTTTTGATTGCATTTAGGAGATCAACTAATTTGGCATCCAATGTGCCTAGGCTTGGAAGAGTTGGAAATTGATTTATAATGATTATTTGGTGTTGTAAGATCAAAGAATTAATGTATTTCTTTCTCTATGTTGCAAGAGCATGGATGGAGATGAATGATCATCCAAGGACCAAGTGTCTAGAACCACCTTTATGCAAAAAGTAAAGTGAAAGATAGCAGATAGCCACTCCAAAGGACTACTTCAAGATCATCATGTTGGAACACTTCATCATTTGCATCATCGAGAGAAGGCATTCATCCATCAAGCTTTAAGACTCTTCAATATTCAAGTCCAAGAGAGATCTCCTACTCCATGTTATCAATGGAGCATCATCATCTACTCTATATCATGAAGGAAGCATCATCATCATCTTCGAATACTTTTCATGAAGAAGCATCAAAGTTGACCAACACGTATACCTTGCCAAGAAGAAGTATCATAAAGTTAGGCAGATGAGCAACATGCATCATACACATCTAGTTTACAAGAAGCTGAACAAGGCAAGATTAATCAAGATACATCCCAAACACACAAGTTCAAGTTCATTCAAAGCAATCACATCGAAGACATCAAAGATGATGCAATTTGGGAATATGCTGAGGTGGCACCTACATGGCAGATATTTATCATTCACCAATCACAATTTGCCACATCATTTAGCAAGAAAGAAAACATGGAAGATACTCAAAAGATTCCATTGTATCCTTATCTTCTTAGGAAACATGCCTTCATTGCCTCTCTTATGTACTAAAAATAGCAAATTGTTGTAACTACCTGTTGAGGTGGCATGATCCTAACCCTTGGCTATCTGGATTGATCTAGTCCATTCATTGTAATTTTGGACCTCTATATAAAGGCCTTTTTGCCTCATTTGTAAATTTAGTAGTTTGATAATAGTTAGTAGTCAGTAGGCAGCTAGTAGTAGAGTAGAATAGAAGAGACTCTCAAAATTCTCTGAGAGTACTTGAAGTTGTTGTAAATATTTCTCAACATTAATGCAAAGACATTAGAGCTTGTTTGGTGTTAAGTGTTGTCTTGTGAAATGACATGGTTTCTTGTATCTTGATGGAAGTGGAGAGATGTTTCAAAATAGATTAGAAGTAGATTAGCAGCTCATTGATGTGATGTATGTATGTATTAGATATTTGATCAACTCAAAGCTCATGCTTTTGATATTTGTCAATTGGTGAAGTGTTGTGTAAAGCTAGTCTGAGCATCATTTTCTTAATTTCAATTGTGGATGCTTATTTGAGCTGTGTTGTTTAATGGGTGCTTATATAAGCTTTCATGATTTGAAAACCTTTTGCTATCCTTAGGAGATTGCACCAACTTCATGTAGTTGTAGGCATCCTTGGTGAAGTAGAGTTAGGTTGAGAAAGGAGTTTGTCTATTCATGCATCATCATTGCTTCATTGACCTTAGATTAATTCCTCTAACCCTTATCTTTTTTTCTTTTCTTTATCATTGAAGCATTGTACATATGTCATCCACATTGTAAGGAGGAATAAGCTTAATGAAGTAAGAAGTCTGCATAAGTCCTGTTGTGACCAAATCACACATCACCCCATCAGACTGGGGACCCCCCTTTTTTTGAGCTCGGATGTTTTGTGCAGAAAGTCGTTATGTGTCATTTTGGGCTAAGGTATTCTAGGGCAGTGTATATGTTGGGAAGGAGATGATCATTTGGATGGTTTTGAATGCTTTGTCCACGTCAATAGGAAGGCATGCGCTTTTGAGAGGAGTCTATAGGAAGGAACTTGGTGAGGTGAGAATGCGCCTTGTTTTGATAACTCCCCAGAGTGACTTGGAGCGCCTTCGCAGAGACATAGATAGGTGATTAAGGTAAGGTGATTTGAGTGCCTTTGAGGACTGTGAGTGCCTTGGCCTCTTTCTGCGCCTTGAAGGTGAGTGTGTTAAGAACAACCCAAATGAGCGCCCAAGCTACTTTTTGCGCCTTTAAGGAGATTGTAGTGCTTTGAAGAGTAAGTGCTTTAAAGAGTTCAAGAGTCCATTCTAGCGCCTAGGAGACTCAAAGTGATATGATTGGAGTTGTTTCTTGTGCCCAGTGGAGACAAATATGTTTTAGCGCCTTGGATGACAACTTTTGGCGCCTAGTTATAAACATGAATTTTGTCGCCTATGAAAGGGAACTAGCAAAGGGCGCCCAAATGAGGTAAGAGCCAAATGAGCACCTTGAGCGAGAGTGCGCCTAGGTTGTTAGATGAGTGCCTTAGACTGAAGTTAAGCATTTCGGCACTTTAGGAGGAGGACTCCTTCATATTTTGTGCCTAGGAAATCATTAGGGCGCCTTGAGAGTGAAAGTCTCTGAGGATATGCACCTAGTCTTGGAGTGCGCCTTGGTGAATATCTCCCAGGGTTAATCATTATAGATTTTACGCCTTGAAATGAAAGGCAAAGGAAGGATGAACGCCTTCACAGAAAGCAATTAGATGAATAGTGAGTTGAGAGTGTGAAGGAGCGCCTTTATGGAGAACTTGTAATGAATGACATATGTCTGAAGTGATAAGTGCCTTGGAGTCTAGATAAGCACCTAGGTGGGATAACTGCGCCTTGTGGTGTTTTAGCGTTTGGATTGATGATTGCCCTTGTTGGAGTTTTGGATCTTGGTGCTCTAAGTGGAAAGTATGAAGTTTGATGAATGGCGCCTTCAACCTTACTTGGAAGAGGATCTAATGAGTGCCTCAATGGTGAAATGATATGCGCCTTGGAAGGAGAGAACAAGATAAGTGAATTGGCGCCTTAGGCCTTAAAGTGCGCCCTAGCCTAGAAATGCGCCTAGATCTTGTCAAAGAGTTGAAACATAAGCGCCTTGGGTAAATGTGAGCGCCCATACCTTGAGTTGAAACAAAGAGGATTAGCGCCTAGAGGAAGGTGTATGAAGTGGGCGCCCTCCGTGGAGGACTTATTCGCCTTGTGTACCTGAAAGTCAGTATTAATGGATTGATGGATTATTGATTACTAAACATGTGCCTAGTAGAGACAAAGAGCATTTTGGCACCTTTGGTGGAGATTTGAGCTTAGGAAGTGCATGAAGTTTATGGAGTAGATGAAATTTGCACCTTAAAGAGATATGATGCTTGTCACCTTTGGAACCAGCGCCCAGAAGTGATCCTTCATATCAGAGAAAGCGCCCTAAGTGATTTGAAGTTTTAGCACCTTCAGGAGGAGGATGGTAGCTTGAGTGCCCTCTGTGCAAACTTACCCACTCTGGCATCTTAGGAAGGTACTCATGGAGTGCGCCTTGGGAGATTTGAGCGCCCTAAGTGACGTTAGGCGCCTAAAGAAGCCAAGACCATGAAGATAAGCGCCTAAATCATTATCAGAGTGCGCCTAGATTGAAAAATAGAGGTTTAAAAGACTTTGAGTAATGCATATGCGCCTGTCAATGTGTGCGCCTAAGTTTGAAGACCTAGTTAAGTACCTTGGAGTCCTTCAATGAGTTTGAACGCTTTAATGGAAGATGTGCGCCCTCAGAGACTAGAGGAAGATGAAAGCCTCAACAAGTGAATGAGCGCCCATTAAGGATGAGACCTTCCCTTTTAGTGCCTTAGATTTTATTTTAAATGTTGAAATTGTTAAGACAGGCTGACCTCCCTTTGGCCGACTTCATTAAATGCTAGAGAAAATGCCTACTTAAGGAGAGCGCTTCTTCTTATTTTTCTTATTCATTTTACAAATTATAATAAGGAGCAGCGATTTTCTCTAGAGGGGCAGCGAATTTCATTCTTAGGAGCAGCATTTATGTTTTAAAAGTACTGATTTTATCAAAAAGAGCAGCAGATTTTGCAAGAAGAAGCAGATTTTAAGGCAGACTTCTGCCATTTCACAATATTATTCTAGATTTCTACCATTTATATTGATTTTTTTACATTAAATTCCAGAAATTTGTGTTTGCTAAGGCAGAAAAATTGAAAATGAGGTACGTTTTGTCACTTCTACTTCATCAAATTTCCTTGTATTTGTTTTTAGAAAATCAGATGATGCTTTAATGAAATGACATAGGAAATCTCCTTGTACTTAAAAAAAATTAAATTAGAACATGGTAACATGAATTTATTGTTTCAATCTACTTATTCGAGTCTATTCTTGCAGATAGATGGGAATGACGGCCAAAGAAAGACAAGTACTTATCAAGATGGATTCTAAGTCTAGCATACCGGAGTCCAAGCTAGAAACACAATGGAAGGACGTCGGCGACACCAATATGGGACACGTCAACTTGGATGAAGTAAGAGACTTCTTGCTCGCGATCACCAAAAACGAAGACATCAAAGCCATCGCGAAGAGCGGGATTGTACAAGCGGCTTGCTTTCCACCTGCCTTGCCAAGCACCGAGCTCATGTTGGAGTGTGTTCAGCACTACGACAAAGAGAAAAGACAAATCATAGCCAAGGATGGAACTGTTCTTGCTTACCTGCAGAGGGAGGCTATCCAAGAGATCTTCAACATTCCGAAGGCGAAAGGAGTTTTCATATTCCCTACAACAGCTCAGAAAGCATTCAAAGGCAACTCAAAGGTCTACATGCAAGAGGTCGGGAAGAAGTGGATGAATGATTCATCTATGAATATATACAATTCAAAAGATCCCAAGTATCACAAAGCTGACTTCAAGCAGGAGATAAGTTACTTGATCATGTTCCTGGATCAGGTAACAGGTAGGCCACAATCATCTACTTTCGAAGGATGGATGTATACTTATTTTGATCATATGTTTACAAAGAACAAGATGATTGACTGGGCTGGCCTTATAAGCCATTGCCTAGATGAACAGTTGGAAAACTTTGATGAGACGAAGTCTTTCTTCATGACTTCATACCTTGTGTATATCTTGGCAAGAAATGTAGTCTATAAAGGGCTGACATCTAAAGGACAAGTAGGTACAAAGCCGGGACAGATCCTCTCTTATCAGTGTTATCCTCAGCTCCACCTAAAAAATATCAATCACTACAAAAGATTCAATGATGCCTTCGCTATGTTTATAGTGAGGAGGTTAAGAGGTGAGTTGCATCAGAGACTAACAGGTGCTGCCAGGAACTTCATCAAACAGTATGGAAGGTACTACATCCAGTATGATAAGTTCACCTACATCAGGATTCAAGGATTCACATCATTCCCATATAGACTGCCTAGATATCCTTCAAACAGGATGGTATTGCTAGAGGTTTCCAGACAGCTGATTGAGTTTCATAAGATGCAGAAAGCAAGGAAGAAAGTAGGAGTTCAGTTTCCCCTTCAGCTAGGGAGATATTATTCTTGTCCATCATTATAGGCAGCTGAGCATTCAGAAGTTGAGCTTCAGGCTTATCATCTGCATCCTCATGATTCAAGGAGAGAAAACTTTGATCCACATGGAGCTATCAAACAATCTTACTCTTCTTATAGGCATAAAGAGCAACTAGAAGATCACTGGGCTGATGCTATAGATGATGACGACATCCGGATGCAGAAGTGTTCAAGATTAAAATGGGACATGATAAGGGCAACAAAGGTACTAAGAAATCCTGATCAATTAGAAGGTGATAGAGCTCTTCTTGGAGATGAGTATGATAAAATTCGCAATTTGCCTTATGAAGTCAACTGGTCAGACAGAGAAAAGGTCGATGATGAAGGATTGATAAGACCTGTTATTGCTATCACTGAAGAGCAAATAAACATACAAGTACAAGCCCTGCTGGATGAAGGTAAGAAACTCACTTATATTAAGATGGGAGAAGTGGATCAGCAAGAACAACATAAGGCACTTAGTAAGGATTCACGGAGTAGAGGAAGTGAGAAAGATTCAGGACAGGGAAAGAAAAGGAAACAGCTTGAGATTGTTCAAGGGGAATCCAGTAGAAAGAAGAAAAGGATAAGCATTGAGACTGCTTCTTCTAGACAGCTAGGTGATATCCCATCGGATCAAGACTTGGTGATTCCTGCTGAGAATGTAGTTCCAGAAGCTCCAATGGAAGAAGTACCTTCTAGCCCACATGACACTGAAATCATTGATGAAGCTAACACTGAGGAGAAGGATGATGCTGAAGAGGAGTCATTGCCTGCACAAGGAAGACAATTACAGCGGCAGCAAGATCTTTCATCACTTCCAGAATGGCTACAAGAAAGAATTAAAGAGAATTATGAATTTGAAAGTTGTCCTTCTCTTCCAGTAGATGAGTTACTCTTGGTTATGTCGAAGGAGAAACCGAAGAAGAAGGCCAATATCCTTTCCAAGATCACTAAGGATGAAACAGGAGTAAGAAAAGTACATGTAGCTATTCCTAGGCTTGAGAAGAACATAGAAGATGTAACACCTGATGATTATGACATCAATACAATCAATCTGGGTCCTTTGACTTGAATGCAAGTTGAAGAAGAACTTCAGGATTCGATTGATAATGCTTGAGCCATCATAAGGCAAGAAACAGAAGGCAGAATCAAGGCTGAGCAAAGATGTCATGCCTTGGAGCAGTACATTCAGCATTTAGCACGTCCTATTCATCCGCAAGAAAGGGTTGCTGCACCTCCATCTCTCCTTCCTCCTGAAACAGTTGGACACCTGGAAGAGTTGAAGTCTTCATCTCACAGATTGAAGGATTGGATGAAAAGATCTAAGGAGACTACATTCAGGTATCTGGGAGATATTATGCAAGTAAATTATAAGATTATTAGCCTAAAGGATAGGGTACTTACATTAATGACAACCTGTGTTGAATTCAAAGACTTCAAGGATCAACATCTACCACACCTAAAGAGCTTGATGGAAACCTCAGTGGATGATTTGTTACATGTTGAAGTTATTGAAGAAGGTAGAACATACAACTTTTCCTCATGGTATTTCAGTCTTCGCATCAAAGGACAATTGCTGGATAAGATTGAACTAGATATGTCAAGAATTAGAAGTGTGCTTCAGAGGATTCAGGATGGAATACATGCTTCTTTGATGGAGATTTGCAATCCTTTTGGGGAGATGACCTTTAAGAATCTGAAAGAGCAAGTTCAAGTTTTTTATTTTCAGGAAAATGATATTACAGATGAAAGGCTTGATAGTATATTCTCACTTGCTGTCCACCTTGGCGACAACAAAGCAAGAATAACTGATTGGGAAAGGACACTTGGCCTTTATTCAGTTGATGTGCTTGAAGCTGAAGGAACCATTCAAAATTCACCAAGTGTACCTATAGAAGAAGTCAAGCGAATAGTGTCCAAGTTCATTGAATGCCAAACTTCTAGTGATGGATATTCACATGGGGATTCTTCATGAAATAATGATATATCATTCTCATCTTCTTGCGAGGCATGCCTTTGTTCCTTTCTTTATGGCCTCCGTCATTTAATAAAGATAGCATCTTTTATTTAATATAGACAGTCTCCTGTATTTAATAAAGTTGACCTCTTTCATTTAATAAAGAGAAGTTTGTTATAACTACTTGTGATGTGGCTTGATCTGGTCCACTAACTTCGCCGATCGATCTTGACCCTTCTTTCTTTTGAGGTCTATAAAAGAGCTCTTGTTGCTCTCATTTGTACGATTGGAAATTCTGAAATTGTTGCGAGAGCTCTCTGAGATAATAAAAGATTCATTGCCTTGGTGATTCTATTTGTGTTTCCGAGTGTTGCATGGTTTCAATTTTCAAGCGAATATTAGATTAGACTAAGTTTCTCTTTAAGTTTTGTTAGTTGATGAAAGGTTTCTTTATTGCCTTTTGGTGAAATCTATAAGTTCATACCATTTGCAGTTTGCGGCTCGTAGATTGCAGTGCATGGTTAGCCTAAACAATTGAACATTAATTTGATCTTTATGCTTGTTGAGTCATTCATGAGTATAACTGATTTAAACATCTTGTATACCCCAGAAGATTGCACCTATCTTGAGTAGTTGTTTGTTTTGGCGAAGCAAGATTTGGTTGGATTTCACCTAAGTAGTAAATCTCCTTGCATCTAGGATTAGTTTAGTGTTTCGAACCTTACCTCTTTTGTCTTTTGTTTATCTATTCAGTTAGAATTAGGATCAAGAACATCCATTGTTAAATCATACGCCATTAATTGCAGTACTTAGATCCTCTAGTGTCCACTTCCGTAGTCCCTGAAACAATAAGTCAACTTGAACAATTGCGTAAGTCCCTTTGCAGGTTAACAGCAAAATCATACTTAGTCGCTGAGCTTTCTCTTTTCAAAATCATCTGAAGGAACCTTGGAGTCATCTTGTTTGATCACCTAGTTCAGCATTCGAGAGACTTTGCTCAAGAGGGAGTCAGATACTTAGTATCTCACTCTAATTGTTGAGTTGTCAAAAAATAAACATCAACATTTTTGGCGCTAGAAGGAGGGCGTTAACAAGTTGTTTCAGATAAGGAAGAACATCCTGGAGCGAATTGGTTCTTTCTCACCAGAAAGGCACCAAAGGACTCTAAGGTCTGCACCAGGAGCATCCAAGGAGTTTTCCGAGTTGGGGTTCGCTTCGAAGTCGAAGAAAGGAAAGAAGGCAACTTCATCGGTCCAAGGATCTCCAAGTGGGGGTGATATTTCAAATTTATTTCAAACTCCACCTCTACAAAATCAGAATCAGGGAGTTGCTCAACCAAGCAACGTCCAAGTAACTACCATAGGTACCCTGCTTCAACCAGGAGCTGCTCAAGTAGGTCCAGGACAACCCAACATTCCAATGGCAGCACCAGCACAAGCTTGGCCCCTGGGAAATGTCTCACCCCTTGGGACTTTTACTGATTATCATGATATGCCCAAAAACCCTGAACATTTCTGCTCAAAATTTCATGTCAACGATCCAAGCAGGATGGCTGAAGAGCATATTAAGATCTTTGAAGGTACTCTAGTAAATCGAAGGATCGAAGATTAGGATGTACCATGCCGACTATTTCCATACTCTCTCGAAGGAGATGCTACTTTTTGGTATGTCAACCTACCAGCTGGGTCCATTACTACCTGGGAACAGATGAAAACTGCTTTCCTGGAGAAGTTCAAGATTCCCATCACTCTTGCAGAACTCTATAAGCAATTCATCAAAGTCCGAAGACAGGAGCATGAGCCTATTGCCTCTTTCAATCACAGGTTTCACAAAGCATATTTTAGACTACAACCTCCATATAACATCACTCCAGCAATGGCGATGGAGATTTATTACACTGCATTGGATCGCCTCACTTCTATGTTTGTGAAAAGAGCAACGACCCCGCCTACCACTCTGACAGGAGCATATGCTGAAGCCGTTCAGGTGAACACAGATTTGGGTATGAACACGCATGGGCCACTTAATCACATAGGGCATGTGGCGATGCTGAACTAGATCCAGGGGATCAATCATGCACTGGCTCAAAATACACCTGTAATGAATCCAGTTCCTATTCCCACTCCTGCTAATCAATTAGTCCTACATCCAGGGGTGCCGATTTCACAAGTTGCACCTGAAAAGCCAGTGTATCTGCAAGGAGCATCATCTTCTGCAAAGGCTCAAGAGGAGAAGGATGAAATGAAAGAGTTGATTGATCAGGTGAAGAAACTGTCTACTGAAGTTACACATTTGAGAAATCAGAATAACTATCTGCAGAGGAATTTCCAAGGCAATCAGGGAGGATACCAAGGAAACCAGGGCGGTAATCAAGGGTATAATCCGGGATACAATCAAGGATTTAGAGGAAACAACCAAGGTTTTCAACGGCAGAATAGAACCTGGAACACTGCGCCGAACAATGGAACTGTACCTTCACCGCTTGATAATCTACCAGTTTCTGACCCAAAACCAACAGAGAAAGTCTTCTTAGCAGAAGCTACGTTGTCCACTTGGTGTAGGTTGCATAATACCAATCAGCATTCAGAACTTCAGTGTCCCAAATTTAAGATAGCTGCTGACATCTTCTAGCAAGAAATGCATGGCTCGCAGGTACCAGAAAACCCTCCGGTCACTGGGTATGAAATTGTGCCCACGCAGAGGTATGATCAAGCACTGATGATTGAAGATTTTACTTTTCCACCCATGATGGAATATGACATGACTGAATATAATGGGAGATTCCCCCCAGCCTCCGCAAATGGGCCTGTCGATGATACATATTACCCTCCTCCATTTGAGGGCAATTCCCAAACTCAAGAACCAGATGAAGTTCAGGCCTTTCAGCAATCTACTGGCAATGCACCACAAAGAGTTTATCAGCGGGGTTATTGGGCACAAGATCCTCTGACCACGTCAACTCCTCCGAATAACTTGCACACTCCGCGAAATCCTAATGCAAGTAACAATCCTAGCTATCCAAGGGATTCGCCTGAATACAGACAGCGGAATTCAGCTCAGAACATTGTCCCAGCACCAGAGGCTCAGCAGCAGAATATTTCCTCAAGGATTGATCCAGCCAGAAAGGAAGTTCCTAAGAATGATTTAAAGAGATTGGGTCAATGTGTTGTTGAAGAACTCAGGAAGATCAAGATCAACTTGCCACTGACAGAATTGATTCGAGTACCTGAGATTAAGGAAACCTTTTTGAGGATTGTCGATGATACCATCACAAAAGGTGGAAATCAAAACGTACAAATCACCACAAGTCCATCAGGTCCCTCCACTTCAGTTGTGCCGAGAGCATATGCAAGTCAAAACACGACTCCATCCCAAATGAGACCACCTCATCTGCAAGGGTAGACAAATGCTATTTTCATTGCACAGGATTCATCCAATATGACAGCTAGCAAGTTAGTTACAATAAAGGAAGAGCCGATAGAAGATAATAACACGTCGAAGGTTCAAAGTTCACAAGTCAATCCAGATCTAGCAGATGACCGATATAACGCTCCTAAGAAGAAATCAGTAGTCTTTTACCAAGGAAAGGATGAACAGCCTCCATTTTTTATATCAGTTAGAATGTTTGGAAAACTGTTACACAACTGTCTAATGGATTAGGGAGCCTCAAGCAATGTGATGCCATTGGGTATCTATAAGAAACTTGGTCTCATCCCGAAGTAGACAAATAAGAAGGTTACTCAATTGGATAAGACCGAGGTCCCAGTTATTGGAGAATTGCACAATATTCATATGCAGTTGGCAGCTGACCCCAGGATTCAGCATTACATTGACATTTCAGTGGTAGATATACCTGAAGGGTACGGGATGCTGCTTAGCAGAGATTGGCTGAAGAAACTCAATGGGTATGTCTCCACCGACTTTTCGCACATGTGGCTATCATGGAAAGGATTGCCGAATCAAATCAGGATAGATAGCACTCCGCGTTTGAAATTAATGATCACTGAATATGGTGAAGACAATGAGATCCTCTTTGTACAGACAGACTTGGGCGTTTACAAGCCTAAGGTAGAGGAGATTTTAATGCTGCATTGTTCAATAGAAGTCCTCATAGAAAGCAATCATAGCACATCATCAGATGAAGAAGGGGAAGGCCTGTTCGAGAACTTCTAAAACTTTGTGATGAAACATGTGAAGCAAGGCGTAGAATTGGGAAGCCATGCATCCGTCCATGATCTATTGTTGCCGAATTGGTGTAGGATACACAATGCGTTTCATTCTGAGTTCTCCTGTGCTATGTGCGTAGTAGCCTTGGAACAAGTCAGGAAAAGGATTCTAGAGGCTATGGGGTTGGAAATCCCAAGTATGATGAAATTAAAAGAACCTGTTCGGAATACTGCCTCTACAGATGAAGCGAGCACCTCAGCAGCAGCGGAACATATCCTAGTTGAACCTGCCAAAGCAAATCAAGATATTAATCCAGGAGATAATCAAGTATGGACTTTAAGATTTGATGGATCAAAATCTAAACAAGGATCCGGAGCAGGCTTTGAACTGATTAGTCCCATGGGGGAAGCTTACTTGTCAGCTTTAAGATTACAGTTTCCGTGCACAAATAATGTTACTGAATATGAAGCTTTAATACACGGATTACTCCTGGCCATAAAGAAGAAAGTTAAGATTCTGCATGTGTTTGGCGATTCAGAAATAGCTGTCAGACAGGTCAGGAAGCAATATGTGTGCCATGACAAGAGGTTGAAGAAATACAGAAACTGGGTATGGGATTTGATTGAGGACTTTGATGCATTTAACATCAAGTCAATTTACAAATCAGTAAATCAAGTAGCTAATGCACTGGCACAAGCCGCAAGTTCTCTTGAGCCATTAGCTATGGAGGGGTTAAAGAAGTTCACCATAGAACTGACATCAGTTCCATCAGTACTAGATAATATCACAAACTTTCAAGTGTTTGATGATGACAAACACATACTGGACTTCTTAACTAATTCAGGTATCTTCACTACCCAGGTCATCGATGAGAGTGAAGTTGAAGCTGAGTTTGATCCAGATGGGATCATGAATCTGAAGGACAATACCATCCCAAAGGGTATGATTGAGTTAGAGAGACTCTTTGATTCA
The DNA here is from genome assembly GCA_027924645.1 of Cunninghamia lanceolata. Classification (NCBI taxonomy): domain Eukaryota; kingdom Viridiplantae; phylum Streptophyta; class Pinopsida; order Cupressales; family Cupressaceae; genus Cunninghamia; species Cunninghamia lanceolata. The sequence continues at coordinate 1,483,980 of BSBN01000078.1, forward strand.
GATAAGTTGGGCACTCCTCTCCACTACAATGAAGACGGGAATCAATGTGAAGCAGTTAATCTGGGGACAGACAAGGAGGTAAAAAATGTTTTTATAGGGAAAGTTTGTACACCAGAAGAAAGAGAAAATATCCTCAATAGCATGAGAGAGTTTCATGATGTTATCGCTTGGGGATATGAGGATTTGAAGACATATGACACATCCATCATCACGCACACTATCCCTCTCAAACCGGGAAGCAGACCATTCCGACAGAGGCAGAGGCCGGTCAATCCTTTATTGGAGCCACTTATTTATCAAGAAGTCAAGAAGCTGCTGTAGGCAAGAATAATATTTCCAATAAGGCACTCGATGTGGGTCGCCAATCTGGTTCCTGTTAGAAAAAAGAATGGAGAGATAAGGCTGTGTGTTGATTTCAGGAATCTGAACAAGGCATCAGAAAAAGATAATTATCCTTTTCCTTCACTGGACGAAGTGCTCCAAATTGTAAATGGTTCGCAGATGATGTCTTTTCTGGATGGATATTTAGGATATAACCAAGTCATGGTTGCAGAAGAAGACAGGTTGAAGACCGCTTTCACTACCAAATGGGGTACATACGCATACAGAAGGATGCCTTTTGGCTTAATCAACGTAGGAGCCACTTTCCAGAGAGCTATGGACATTGCCTTCAGAGATATTATTGGAAAATGCATTATCATATATATGAATGACCTTACGGTATTCTCAAAAGTTAGAGCAGATCATGTGGAACATTTAAGGAAAGTTTTTGAATCTTGCAGAACTTATGGAATCTCCTTAAATCCAAAAAAGTGTATCTTCGGGGTGACAGAAGGAAAGCTCCTGGGCCATGTAATATCGGAACACGGCATCTCTATCGATCCAGATAGGGTAGAGGCCATTAAAAGAGTCAGTATGCCTGCTAGCAAAAAAGAATTGAAGTCTTTCTTCAGCAAGATTAACTTTGTCAGGAAGTTTCTTACTGGATTCGCAGAAATTGTTAAGCCATTAAATGATATGTTGAAGAAGGACACGAAAGTTGAATGGACACCTCAAGCAAAGAGAGCATTCGAAGAAATCAAGCAGGCAATCGCTAGGGCTCCTGTTCTCATTAGTCCAAACTATTTGAAGCCATTCTATTTGTATTCTTTCGCATCAGATCACACTTGTGCAGGGATTTTGACTCAGAGGACAGATGATAAAGATGAACACCCTGTCGCGTTTATGAGTGCCCCTTTTAAGGATGCTGAGCTGAGATACCCTGCAGTGGAGAAACAGGCCTATGCTCTGGTAAAGGCTATCAAGAAATTTTGACATTATATCTTGCGGAGCAGAGTGTATGCTATAGTTCTGGATGCTGCAGTTAAGACCCTACTGATGCAGAATGAATTGGGTGAACGAAGAGGCAAGTGGGTCGCCACTATCCAAGAATACGACATCGAAATTCAACCAATGAAGTTGGTAAGAGGACAAGCACTGACCCAGACAATCGCAGTCGAAGGCCCTGGATTAGTTCAACAGGCTTATGTACTTGAAGCAGTATCACCAGATGAGTGGTACGATGATATCGTTTATTACCTGCTTTCTCAGAAATGCCCAGATCATATGACCCCAACACAGAGAAGAGCATTGAGATACAAAAGTAAACGCTTCATGTTGCAAGGATCAGTTTTATTCAGACAGAATCATGAAGGGATTTACTTGAGGTGTGTTGGTAGGAGCGAAGCCAAAAGCATTATGGAACAATTCCATGACAAGTTTGGAACTTGCCATGGTGGTGAGCTAGCAACGGCGAATCAGATACTAAGGGCAGGCTACTATTGGCCAAAATTGTTTCAAGATGCTCATCAGCACATCAGAACTTGCCACATTTGTCAGGTAGCAGCTTCAAGGGAACGAAACCCAGCCATGCCTTTATAGCCGGTTGTCGAATTCAGGCCTTTTGCCAAGTGGGGATTAGATTTTATTGGCATGATAAACCCACCGTCTTCTGCATAGCATAGATATATCCTGACTGCAACAGACTACTGCACTAGATGGACAGAAGCCCATGCTTTGAAGTTCTGCACTTCCGATGTAGTGATCAAATTTCTAGAAGAAAACATAATTACCAGATTTGGCTACCCCAGTGCCCTTGTATGCGATAATGGTCTTGCATTCTCCTCACTCAGATTTTCTAATTGGGCCTTTGAATATGGAATAACTCTGAAATTTTAATCAAACTATTATCCGCAGGGTAACGGTTTGGCTGAATCCATGAACAAGAACCTTTTGAACGCGATCAAGAAGTTGCTGGATAAGAATCCAAGAGACTGGCATACACAGCTGAAGTTTGCACTTTGGGCAGACAGGACCAGAGTCAAGTCTTCTCTGGGCACTTCTCCATATCACCTGGTTTATGGGCAGGATCCCATCTTCCCAATACAATTGAGGATTCCAACCTTGCAATTCATCCAAGAATATTTAGACGAAGATGAATGAGTACAAACAAGATTATCACAGCTCCTGCATCTGGAAGAGAAACAAGATCTTGCCTTAGATAAGTTCATGAAGAATCAAGGAGTGGTCAAGCGTTGGTTTGATCGCCAAGCGAGAGTGAAAGCCTTCAGAATTTCTGACCTGGTTTTATATTGGGACAAGGCACATGAACGGCGAGGAGATCATGACAAGTTTGATTATCTCTGGAAGGATCCATACCAGATTGCAGAGATTCTAGGAGAGAACGCTTTCAAATTGAAGACTTTGACCGGAGAAGATGTTCCACTGCCTATCAATGGGCAGTTCCTGAAACACTATTTCCAGCCTTGAGTTCCCCGAGGGGCTGGTCTGTACATAGTTAGATAGGATTTTCTTTCTGTTGTTTGGTTTTCTTAAGGTAGATTTGCTCATCTTGATGTCATTTGACTCAGGAATTTCTTGCTTTCTAGTTTAGTTTGGTTGTTTTTCCTTTGGTTTTGGAGAAGTTGTTTTGAGGGTTCTCAACTCTTGACTTGGGGGTGTATATCTAAAAGACATTTGGTATACTTTCACTAGAGTATGTTAACTCATTTCCTGAACATTTATTCACGAAATTCTTAGGATTATTGGATCATGGTTTTCAATTGTTGAACGAACGCAAGTTCTGGACTTGACTGGGACACTAATCATATATTGTGTCTTCACACTATTATTTTCTGACTATAATGTTTTAAAATGCCAAATCTAATTTTATGAGTTCTTCTGTGTTCCTTTGAGAAACTTAGGTCATGATTGATGGATTTCCCATGGATTCCATCGCTAGTGTCAGATAGCATGACTGCTTGTTCTTGGGAGAGGAGTCAATTGTTCGGTATTGACTGAAGTATTTCGAGGTTTTTATATCCTACGCATCTTAATGATCTCGAAGTTGGTAGGAAAGTCTTTGAGCACCTAAATCAAGTGAACATCTCAAGGTAATTCATGTTTCCCTTTCGCTCCATAATAAGCATCTCTGCATACTTCCATCCATCATTTCGCTTTCCGTCCATTTCATTTCAAAGCAGTTTCATCCATGTTGCATTCTTCATTCAATAATGGATTCGAGTCTGATGTCTGAATCATCTATATGGTCCTGTTGTTCGTTGCCCACTCCAGAAGGATGAATTGAAGTCCTTATGAATCATTTGGAGTTGTCCATGTCAATCTCCTTTTCAAATGACCTTACCCACTGCATACAGGTCAGAGTCAAGATGTTGGTATCCCCATCTATTCTACATTAATCCATCATTCTCCATTCTCCACCCATTATATGTGTTCATTGCATCTTAGTTACTATGCAGAAGTCTCAAAGCAGGTAACTATTCATACCTTCCGTCATCCATCTTACCTCCGCCTTCCTATCATATTATTATACCCTTTATCCCTTCCACCCATCTCCTAATCATGATTGATGAATGTGAGTGTCATCTGAACTAGAGGCTTGCAATCCTTCCGCCCATTCCCCCATATTTTCGTCAAATAAAATATTTGGATGCTTTTACCCACTAAACGAGGAAATTTCCAAAAATCCTATAGATCTTTGTCTTGAAGCACAATGTCAAAATCCTAAACAAGGCATGCTTAAAAGCTATTTTATTCTGTACTTCCAAAATAAAGATATGCTTAAAGCTTTGGGTACTTGGAAGTCGAAATTTAAAAAGGCTTCCACATCCAATCATCCATTCATTCCATTCCCATTCAATTCCACTTCATCCCACGAACCAAAATCAAAAAAGAAATTCTAAGTTCGTGAAGGTCATGAAGATGTCATTATTAATTTTCAAATCACCATTCCCGTTCCCCATTATATTTACCTCCCTTCCGCTTGCAAGCTTCGAAGTTTAGATTGATATGAACAGACGTTGATCGTGATTCTATTCCATTTCACTCTGCTGTTATCGTCCATTTCCACTACCTTTCCGTTGTTTAGCATATCCCACCTTATCATAATCCACTTCATAATCTGCCATCATTTAATTCCGTTCCCTTCACCCTATCATGTTATTTTTTCCTGCCAACATTTGTAAGTATCGCAACTTGACATGATTTTTTGTATGGATCATCACGTTATCTGCAGAGTCAGACTCTTGAATTCCATCTATTCATTACCTTGGTGAAAACCTGGCAAACAGGCGCCGTGTGTAATGGTGATTCTAAAAAAAAAAAAGAGATAAAAAAAAATGAAAAAATAGTAAAGAGAAAAATTTCGTCCACTGGTGAAAACCTGGCAAACAGGCACCATGGATAAGTATCATGATGAAAACCTGGCAAACAGGCGTCAGGGTAGAGATACAATGTTTCATTGCATTTTCATTCCTTCATGTCGTTTCATTTCCGATCATTTCCATATCACCTTGTTCAGTTATTGCTCAATTCTAATTCATTGCATAGTCCATTCATCTACATGTACATATCCGTCCTCCATCCGTTTTTATGAATTTACCTAGCTTGAGATAGATAAACTTAGATTGTCCTGGTTTCTGAGGGATGGGAATTAACTCAAGTGCTTGCACTTCAAACCTCGAATGCAGATAGTCGCGCTGACAGTTGATTCTGATTCTTTGATTGGATGTTTGTGTTTATTTGATCTAGTGTGTGGGCGTACATGGAAATGTTGACACTTGACGTTTGTTTATCTTTGGAACATTTACAGAACTATCTTAATCAGAAATCTATCTTTAATCACACAATTAGAGGTGTAGTTTCTTGGTCCAATTTATGATTCCTTTCCCTCTTAAGCTCATTTTGCCTAGTTTATGATTGAGAATGGTGATTTACTGTTCTTTGAGTGGGTGTTGGATTTTTGTTTTTGAAATGTTCAGAAACATTCCTCTAGTGGAGTCGCCAGATGTTGTGACCAAATCACACATCACCCCATCAGACTGGGGACCCCCCTTTTTTGAGCTCGGATGTTTTGTACAGAAAGTCGTTATGTGTCATTTTGGGCTAAGGTATTCCAGGGCAGTGTATATGTTGGGAAGGAGATGATCATTTGGATGGTTTTGAATGCTTTGTCCATGTCAATAGGAAGGCATGCGCTTTTGAGAGGAGTCTATAGGAAGGAACTTGGTGAGGTGAGAATGCGCCTTGTTTTGATAACTCCCTGGAGTGACTTGGAGCACCTTCGCAGAGACATAGATAGGTGATTGAGGTAAGGTGATTTGAGTGCCTTTGAGGACTGTGAGTGCCTTGGCCTCTTTCTGCGCCTTGAAGGTGAGTGTGTTAAGAACAACCCAAATGAGCGCCCAAGCTACTTTTTGCGCCTTTAAGGAGATTGTAGTGCTTTGAAGAGTAAGTGCTTTAAAGAGTTCAAGAGTCCCTTCTAGCGCCTAGGAGACTCAGAGTGATATGATTGGAGTTGTTTCTTGCGCCCAGTGGAGACAAATATGTTTTAGCGCCTTAGATGACAACTTCTAGTGCCTAGTTATAAACATGAGTTTTGGCGCCTATGAAAGGGAACTAGCAAAGGGCGCCCAAATGAGGTAAGAGCCAGATGAGCGCCTTGAGCCAGAGTGCGCCTAGGTTGTTAGATGAGTACATTAGACTGAAGTTAAGCATTTTGGCGCTTTAGGAGGAGGACTCCTTCATATTTTGCACCTAGGAAATCATTAGGGCGCCTTGAGAGTGAAAGTCTCTAAGGATATGCGCCTAGTCTTGGAGTGCGCCTTGGTGAATATCTCCCAGGGTTAATCATTATAGATTTTGCGCCTTGAAATGAAAGGCAAAGGAAGGATGAACGCCTTCATAGAAAGCAATTAGATGAATAGTGAGTTGAGAGTGTGAAGGAGTGCCTTTATGGAGAACTTGTAATGAATGACATATGTCTGAAGTGATAAGTGCCTTGGAGTCCAGATAAGCACCTAGGTGGGATAACTGCGCCTTGTGGTGTTTTAGCGTTTTGATTGATGATTGCCCTTGTTGGAGTTTTGGATCTTGGTGCTCTAAGTGGAAAGTATGAAGTCTGATGAATGGCACCTTCAACCTTACTTGGAAGAGGATCTAATGAGTGCCTCAATGGTGAAATGATATGCACCTTGGAAGGAGAGAACAAGATAAGTGAATTGGCGCCTTAGGCCTTAAAGTGCACCCTAGCCTAGAAATGCGCCTAGATCTTGTCAAAGAGTTGAAACATAAGCGCCTTGGGTAAAGGTGAGCGCCCATACTAGGATGGAGCGCCTTGAGTTGAAACAAAGAGGATTAGCGCCTAGAGGAAGGTGTATGAAGTGGGCGCCCTCCGTGCAGGACTTATTCACCTTGTGTACCTGAAAATGAGTATTAATGGATTGATGGATTATTGATTACTAAACATGTGCCTAGTAGAGACAATGAGCATTTTGGCGCCTTTGGTGGAGATTTGAGCTTAGGAAGTGCATGAAGTTTATGGAATAGATGAAATTTGTGCCTTAAAGAGATATGATGCTTGTCACCTTTGGAACCAGCACCCAGAAGTGATCCTTCATATCAGAGAAAGCGCCCTAAGTGATTTGAAGTTTTAGTGCCTTCAGGAGGAGGATGGTAGCTTGAGTGCCCTTTGTGCAAACTCACCCACTCTGGCATCTTAGGAAGGTACTCATGGAGTGCGCCTTGGGAGATTTGAGCACCCTAAGTGATGTTAGGCGCCTAAAGAAGCCAAGACCATGAAGATAAGCGCCTAAATCATTATCAGAGTGCGCCTAGATTGAAAAATAGAGGTTTAAAAGACTTTGAGTAATGCATATGCGCCTGTCAATGTGTGTGCCTAAGTTTGAAGACCTAGTTAAGTACCTTGGAGTCCTTCAATGAGTTTGAACGCTTTAATGGAAGATGTGCACCCTCAGAGTCTAGAGGAAGATGAAAGCCTCAACAAGTGAATGAGCGCCCATTAAGGATGAGACCTTCCCTTTTAGTGCCTAAGATTTTATTTTAAATGTTGAAATTGTTAAGACAGGCCGACCTCCCTTTGGCCGACTTCATTAAATGCTAGAGAAAATGCCTATTTAAGGAGAGCACTTCTTCTTATTTTTCTTATTCATTTTACAAATTATAATAAGGAGCAGCGATTTTCTCTATAGGGGCAGTGAATTTCATCCTTAGGAGCAGCATTTGTGTTTTAAAAGTACTGATTTTATCAAAAAGAGCAGCAGATTTCACAAGAAGAAGCAGATTTTAAGGCAGACTTCTACCATTTCACAATATTATTCTAGATTTCTGCCATTTATATTGATTTTTTTACATTAAATTCCAGAAATTTGTGTTTGCTAAGGCAGAAAAATTGAAAACGAGGTACGTTTTGTCACTTCTACTTCATCAAATTTCCTTGTATTTGTTTTCAGAAAATCAAATGATGCTTTAATGAAATGACTTAGGAAATCTCCTTGTACTTAAAAAAAATTAAATTAGAACATGATAACATGAATTTATTGTTTCAATCTACTTATTCGAGTCTATTCTTGCAGATAGATGGGAATGATGGCCAAAGAAAGACAAGTACTTATCAAGATGGATTCTAAGTCTAGCATACCGGAGTCCAAGCTAGAAACACAGTGGAAGGACGTCGGCGACACCAATATGGGACACGTCAACTTGGATAAAGTAAGAGACTTCTTGCTCGCGATCACCAGAAATGAAGACATCAAAGCCATCGCGAAGAGCGGGATTGTACAAGCGGCTTGCTTTCCACCTGCCTTGCCAAGCACCGAGCTCGTGTTGGAGTGTGTTCAGCACTACGACAAAGAGAAAAGACAAATCATAGCCAAGGATGGAACTGTTCTTGCTTACCTGCAGAGGGAGGCTATCCAAGAGATCTTCAACATTCCGAAGGCGAAAGGAGTTTTCATATGCCCTACAATAGCTCAGAAAACATTCGAAGGCAACTCAAAGGTCTACATGCAAGAGGTCGAGAAGAAGTGGATGAATGATTCATCTATGAAGATATACAATTCAAAAGATCCCAAGTATCACAAAGCTGACTTCAAGCAGGAGATAAGTTACTTGATCATGTTCCTGAATCGGGTAACAGGTAGGCCACAATCATCTACTTTTGAAGGATGGATGTGTTAGCGCCTGAATTGACTGGTAGTTTTTTGAGCATTTTTCATTCAGGCACTCTCCCTAAGTATCCAAAAAATGCTCCAAGTGTTGGACCTCCTCAGTGTTTTTTCAGCTGCATCATCATATTTTCTTGAGGAGGAGGTCATCATCATCATCTTTGTTTCGAGGAGGGTCAGCATCATCATGCTCTCCGTCGACCGGTTTCTCATCGTCATCATCATATTGAAGCATCGGGTGATGTTTGGTTTTTATCCTGATGATGCTGAGGAGCTACAGTGCGCCCTGATCTGCTTGCGAGGGTGATTTTTCAAGGTATCCGGTGATCTTCCAATTATCACCTTGCCCAGACATGATGATGATGTTGCCCCGTTATTCTGAAGGGGTTATTCTTTGAGTTGCTCGACCTAACTTGTTTTTTCCTAAGGGTCGTCGTCATCATCATCATATTTCCAGTTATCACCATGTTGCTTGCGAGGGTCATCATATTATCTGCATCATGATATCTCGCCGGGGTGATATTTTTATCATCGGGTGATCTTGGTTATGATCATCCTGATGATGATGTTGAAGAGTTCTATGTGCGACCCGATATTCACTAGGGTCATCATATTTTGAACGTCAGGATGATCTTAGTCAATATCATCCTGATGATGTTGTATCACTTCTTGTTCTTTGTTTCTCATCCTGATGATGCTGACGTCATCCGTATATCAGGGTGATATCTTTCTTTCTGCCTATCTGCATCATGATATTTCCGAAGGAGGGGGTGATATTTTCATATCACTCGAGTGTGTGTTTGTTCTAGCATCATGATGATGCTGATATCAAGGAGATATCCGCCTGCCGGCTTCGTGCGCTATCTAGTGGGGGTGATCTTTTCGAGCATCATCATATTCATCTATCGCCCCGATCTTACAGAGGAGCTACAGTGCAACCTGATATTTGCACATCAGGATGATATTTCCAAATATCTGGTTGTCTTCCGAACATTATCCTGATGTTGATATGATGATGACGTCATCAAGGTCCGGGGGGGGTCATATTTCTAACATAGATCATCTTGTGGAGATCCCCCGATATTTGCAAACATGATGATGACGTCATCCGGATATGAGGAGGTGCGCAGTAGGTAGATATGATGATGACGTCAGCAGGATATGATGATGACGTCATCAGGATGTTCATCGGCCAGACTTTTGGTATAGGCTCAGCAGGAGGATGTTCCTCCGATGGATCCGGTTGTGCCGATGAAGGCGAATATCATGCAGTTTGTATTGCGAATATGATGATGACGTCAGGGTGCTATTTCAAACAACAGGATATCATGCTGCTGGAGGATGATGATGATGAAGTCTTATACTAGTGTCGTCAGGAGCAAAAGCACCGACATGATATATGCTCATGATCTAGTATATAAAGCGTTAAGGAGGTTGCTGCGGGGTGCATGTGGGATATTGTTATCCTACATATTCGAAATATCATGATGATGAATCTCGGCGGGAAGTGGTTGCGATTGACTGTTAGATGTTCTTCCCGAGGCCGCGGGTTGGTGCGCCATCAATGGCGATTGTTGCAGAGGTATGGGCGATGGCGTGGGCTGATGTAGTACCTGATTGAAGATCTGAATCCCTAGGCGGTGGCGCAAGGCTCGAAAAATCTTCCTGTCTCCTCCCCTACCTGTTGCATTAATGTTTGAGCGCCATTTTTATCATACTGTATATCTGGCGGGAGTTTTGGTCAACCTGGTAGTTAATGCTGAATACATCCTCCTGCTATATAATGCAGATGGTGTTATTCATTCAAGGTTGTTGAAAGTTGTAGATTTTTGGCTCTGTAATCCAAAACCAGCTGATCTGGTTGCTCTGTACGGTTTATCTTGTGAGTTTATGTATCTCCTGTTGTAAGACTTGGCATGAATCCACTGATTTCATGGTTGATCTTATATGAGTAATGCTATCTTAGCATGCGTTTTGTTAATTCTGTCTCCAGTATTGCATGTATTCTTCTTCTGGATCTGGATGTTTGCATAATGTTTAGATTCTAGAGAATAGAATTCCTATGTTGAATGTCTGATCTTTTAACCTCTGCTCAAGGGGCAGATTAAACTGTTTTCAGGTTGAACATTGGGAAGGGTATACTGCAGTAGGGATGCCATAAGTAGAGATAACTTAACACTCTTCATTCGGAGATATCTGTAAGGCAGGTATCATGTGTATCCCCCTGAAATCCAGTTTTAGCTATTCATGCTGATCATTCACAGGTGTATGTCTACCGACTCCAAGCCCTGGATAGGCACCAATCATGCTGTGTTCTTGTGTTATACACCATGTCCAGCTTTGCATCCAAATTCATATCTAAACCATTTCATACTTCCACCTGTTAGTTGTAGGAGTAGGATTAGGAACCCCCTGCATGCTCTCATACCCAACCAGACATCATGTCCAAGAATGTTGCCAGCCTTGTGATCTATCATGCAGATCTTGGTCCATACATGAGAGTATTCTGCCTGTTGTTGTCAAGTTAGATCCTTCTATCTTTGAGCTAGTCAAGGTTACATCTTGAGTTATAGGGATACCCCCCTTGGTGCGGCAGAACCAGAAGTGAAGGGGAGGAGCTCACGCAACCTCCTGTATTCAGTTGGTTGAATCTGCCTGTGCATTAGAACTGGCAATCCCTAATGCTGATTCAGAAGAAAAACCAATAAAATTGGCGACTCCGCTAGGGAGATCAATGTCATATCCATGAAAGTTTGAGTCTACAAGATTAAAAAATCAGACCTGGAAACTGTTTGTTGCAGCAGAGAAAAAGGTTGTATATGTGACTCTGCTGGTGGATGACCCAGAAAGAAAGAAATCAATTTGCAGCTTCAGCTTGTTTGAAGCTCATTCCTCTTCAAGGAGGTGGCGACTCTGCATCAAAGAACCTGATATAAGAACAAAATCAGTCAGAGAAGAATTTGCAGCTTCTGCAACATATCCAGGTATTTCATATTATTTGACAGATTCCCTATTTGGTGAGAAAGCACTGGTTAAAAGGGAACATTGGTGAAAACACAACTTGCATGCTTTCATTAGAACTTACACTGTATTTCAAAGGGCATGCAATGTTGTTCAAAAGACTCATTTAAAGGACTTTAGGAAAGTTTGAAAAAACAGCCTAAACTTTGAGTGCCTAAAGTCATTGTTTGTAGAAAATCTGAGTAGAGAGGAGGGTTGCAATAACATAAAGGATGTATTACTGCCTATGCACCCCTGTGAAGTGTCAAATGCAAGAATGTATAGTAGTCAGTCCCAACAATGTAATAAAAGAAGTTTCAACATAGACAGATATAAGCCCATAGATTTCAATGGCATTTGTGGCTATCCAAATGCCTTTCCACCTAAAATCAGAAATTTTTTGCCTAAATTTAAGGGTATAAAGGATGAATCAGCTGAGAGACACTTGCAGCAGTTTATGAATGTGATAGATGACTTTGAGATTGACCATGAGGATGTGGTTATGAGATTATTTGTTCAATCTCTAGATGAAGATGCAAGGGACTGGTTTTCCTACCTTCCAGCTCACTCTGTCAACTCTTGGCATGGTTTTAAATCTGCATTTCTAGTGCAGTATGGTGAAAGAGTTTCTGAATATGCAGCTATTAGTGACTTCATGTACATCCATATTGAAGAAGATGAGTTGATCCCAGCCTTTAACCTCAGATTTATGAGGGCATTGAATAGAATTCCAGAATGCATGAGACCTAATGATGCACTGTGCTTAGTTACCTATTTGGGAGCCTTTGATAGGAAAATGAGTTACAGATTAAGAGACAAGGAGCCCACCACATTGCATCAGGCACATCAGTTTGCATTAGATATTGAAAACAATTGGAGGTATGGAATACAAAAGGGTTATTTCTCTGAAAATTTTTGTTGTCCTGCAGCCCCCAGTGTTAATGAAGGATTTAATTCAGGAATTGATAATGAATGTCATAGCACTCACACCCCTGTTGTCCCAGTTTTTGCATCATTCCAAGTGAATGATGTTTCTATCATAGAGGAGGATGTCCTTTTTTGCCCAGCAAGTGAAGTTGAAAATAATAATTTTTCAAGTAAAATTTGCATACCAGTCCTAAACAAAGAGCCTTCATGTTTAAATGATCCAGTTGTGCAGAGTTGTGATCATATGGATCAAGAATCAATATCAGTTTCATCAGGAAGCATTGGAGGGCTGGAAAATGATGCAGATTGTTCAACTTCAGAGTACATTGAAACAATAGCAATCTTGTATATGGGGCAATCAGTTGATAAAAATGATATCCATGACCAGTGCATGGATCAGGTTTGTTTTTCTTATGACTCTGAATCTGATAGTAATGAAGAAGAATTGGAATGTCATGAAGAAGAAGCAGAGGCCTTTGCAGTGAGTGTTAATCCCCTTTATGATGAGCCTGCTGATGTATATGATGTTGTGAGTCTTGACTTTCAATGGTGCAGGATTAACCCTTTGTTTGAGGATGATGATACTGATTTGCAAACTGTGAATAATGAATGTTCATCATCACCTGATTCAGACATGTGCAACATTGGGTGTGCGGATCAGGTTTTGTTTTCAAAATCAGTAGATATTAGGGGTCTCATTTTTTCTGAGCATTTTGAATTGTTGGATCAGCTGGATGAGTGCCTGATAATGTGCAGCAGCCAGATAAATGATAAAGATTGCCAAGAGCAGCATGATGTACTGTCTGAGGGACATAACATACATGTGTTGCCAAATGTTGAAGAATATTATGTGTATGATTATGTGTCTAATTCTGAAATCCAAAATGACAGAGCTGAAAATGATGGTGGCAAGCTTTCAAAACTGGTGGAATATTTTTTTAAGCAGGTGACATTATGGGCAGATTATGCCAATCTTTTTAGTTGGGATTGGGATCTTTCAGCTTGGAATCAGGCATTTGACAAGAAAAAATTATGGTTTTTCCTTTTTGGCTGCCCGGGGCCGCCAAAATAATGTTTAAAAAATATTGTGTTTGGTGATGCAGATCATGATAACTTCATGACTCTACGCCCAATGGATAAGGGACTGGTCTGCATCCCAGAGATCTGGAGTTCTCGCTGCAGTCTTGCACCTGCACGTCCCCAGACAGAGCCACTGTTAGCGCCTGAATTGACTGGTAGTTTTTTGAGCATTTTTCATTCAGGCACTCTCCCTAAGTATCCAAAAAATGCTCCAAGTGTTGGACCTCCTCAGTGTTTTTTCAGCTGCATCATCATATTTTCTTGAGGAGGAGGTCATCATCATCATCTTTGTTTCGAGGAGGGTCAGCATCATCATGCTCTCCGTCGACCGGTTTCTCATCGTCATCATCATATTGAAGCATCGGGTGATGTTTGGTTTTTATCCTGATGATGCTGAGGAGCTACAGTGCGCCCTGATCTGCTTGCGAGGGTGATTTTTCAAGGTATTCGGTGATCTTCCAATTATCACCTTGCCCAGACATGATGATGATGTTGCCCCATTATTCTGAAGGGGTTATTCTTTGAGTTGCTCGACCTAACTTGTTTTTTCCTAAGGGTCGTCGTCATCATCATCATATTTCCAGTTATCACCATGTTGCTTGCGAGGGTCATCATATTATCTGCATCATGATATCTCACCGGGGTGATATTTTTATCATCGGGTGATCTTGGTTATGATCATCCTGATGATGATGTTGAAGAGTTCTAAGTGCGACCCGATATTCACTAGGGTCATCATATTTTGAACGTCAGGATGATCTTAGTCAATATCATCCTGATGATGTTGTATCACTTCTTGTTCTTTGTTTCTCATCCTGATGATGCTGACGTCATCTGTATATCAGGGTGATATCTTTCTTTCTGCCTATCTGCATCATGATATTTCTGAAGGAGGGGGTGATATTTTCATATCACTCGAGTGTGTGTTTGTTCCAGCATCATGATGATGCTGATATCAAGGAGATATCCGCCTGCCGGCTTCATGCGCTATCTAGTGGGGGTGATCTTTTCGAGCATCATCATATTCATCTATCGCCCCGATCTTACAGAGGAGCTACAGTGCAACCTGATATTTGCACATCAGGATGATATTTCCAAATATCTAGTTGTCTTCCGAACATTATCCTGATGTTGATATGATGATGACGTCATCAAGGTCCGGGGGGGGTCATATTTCTAACATAGATCATCTTGTGGAGATCCCCCGATATTTGCAAACATGATGATGACGTCATCCGGATATGAGGAGGTGCGCAGTAGGCAGATATGATGATGACGTCAGCAGGATATGATGATGACGTCATCAGGATGTTCATCGGCCAGACTTTTGGTATAGGCTCAGCAGGAGGATGTTCCTCCGATGGATCCGGTTGTGCCGATGAAGGCGAATATCATGCAGTTTGTATTGCGAATATGATGATGACGTCAGGGTGATATTTTGAACAACAGGATATCATGCTGCTGGAGGATGATGATGATGAAGTCTTATACTAGTGTCGTCAGGAGCAAAAGCACCGACATGATATATGCTCATGATCTAGTATATAAAGCGTCAAGGAGGTTGCTGCGGGGTGCATGTGGGATATTGTTATCCTGCATATTCAAAATATCATGATGATGAATCTCGGCGGGAAGTGGTTGCGATTGACTGTTAGATGTTCTTCCCGAGGCCGCGGGTTGGTGCGCCATCAATGGCGATTGTTGCAGAGGTATGGGCGATGGCGTGGGCTGATGTAGTACCTGATTGAAGATCTGAATCCCTAGGCGGCGGCGCAAGGCTCGAAAAATCTTCTTGTCTCCTCCCCTACCTGCTGCATTAATGTTTGAGCACCATTTTTATCATACTGTATATCTGGCGGGAGTTTTGGTCAACCTGGTAGTTAATGCTGAATACATCCTCCTGCTATATAATGCAGATGGTGTTATTCATTCAAGGTTGTTGAAAGTTGTAGATTTTTGGCTCTGTAATCCAAAACCAGCTGATCTGGTTGCTCTGTACGGTTTATCTTGTGAGTTTATGTATCTCCTGTTGTAAGACTTGGCATGAATCCACTGATTTCATGGTTGATCTTATATGAGTAATGCTATCTTAGCATGCGTTTTGTTAATTCTGTCTCCAGTATTGCATGTATTCTTCTTCTGGATCTGGATGTTTGCGTAATGTTTAGATTCTAGAGCATAGAATTCCTATGTTGAATGTCTGATCTTTTAACCTCTGCTCAAGGGGCAGATTAAACTGTTTTCAGGTTGAACATTGGGAAGGGTATACTGCAGTAGGGATGCCATAAGTAGAGATAACTTAACACTCTTCATTGGGAGATATCTGTAAGGCAGGTATCATGTGTATCCCCCTGAAATCCAGTTTTAGCTATTCATGCTGATCATTCACAGGTGTATGTCTACCGACTCCAAGCCCTGGATAGGCACCAATCATGCTGTGTTCTTGTGTTATACACCATGTCCAGCTTTGCATCCAAATTCATATCTAAACCATTTCATACTTCCACCTGTTAGTTGTAGGAGTAGGATTAGGAACCCCCTGCATGCTCTCATACCCAACCAGACATCATGTCCAAGAATGTTGCCAGCCTTGTGATCTATCATGCAGATCTTGGTCCATACATGAGAGTATTCTGCCTGTTGTTGTCAAGTTAGATCCTTCTATCTTTGAGCTAGTCAAGGTTACATCTTGAGTTATAGGGATACCCCCCTTGGTGCGGCAGAACCAGAAGTGAAGGGGAGGAGCTCACGCAACCTCCTGTATTCAGTTGGCTGAATCTGCCTGTGCATTAGAACTGGCAATCCCTAATGCTGATTCAGAAGAAAAACCAACAGGATGTATACTTATTTTGATCATATGTTTACAAAGAACAAGATGATTGACTGGGCTGGCCTTATAAGCCATTGCCTAGATGAACAGTTGGAAAACTTTGATGAGACGAAGTCTTTCTTCATGACTTCATACCTTGTGTATATCTTGGCAAGAAATGTAGTCTATAAAGGGCTGACATCTAAAGGAGAAGTAGGTACAAAGCCGGGATAGATCCTCTCTTATCAGTGTTATCCTCAGCTCCACCTAAAAAACATCAATCACTACAAAAGATTCAATGATGCCTTCGCTATGTTTATAGTGAGGAGGTTAAGAGGTGAGTTGCATCGGAGACTAATAGGTGCTACCAGGAACTTCATCAAACAGTATGGAAGGTACTACATCCAGTATGATAAGTTCACCTACATCAGGTTTCAAGGATTCACATCATTCCCATATAGACTGCCTAGATATCCTTCAAACAGGATGGTATTACTAGAGGTTTCCAGACAGCTGATTGAGTTTCATAAGATGCAGAAAGCAAGGAAGAAAGCAGGAGTTCAGTTTCCCCTTCAGCTAGGAAGATATTATTCTTGTCCATCATCACAGGTAGCTGAGCATTCAGAAGTTGAGCTTCAGGCTTATCATCTGCATCCTCATGATTCGAGGAGAGAAAACTTTGATCCACATGGAGCTATCAAACAGTCTTACTCTTCTTATAGGCATAAAGAGCAACTAGAAGATCACTGGGCTGATGCTATAGATGATGACGACATCCAGATGCAGAAGTGTTCAAGATTAAAATGGGACTTGATAAGGGCAACAAAGGTACTAAGAATTCCTGATCAATTAGAAGGTGATAGAGCTCTTCTTGGAGATGAGTATGATAAAATTCGCAATTTGCCTTATGAAGTCAGCTGGTCAGATAGAGAAAAGGTCGATTATGAAGGATTGATAAGACCTGTTATTGCTATCACTGAAGAGCAAATAAACATACAAGTACAAGCACTGCTGGATGAAGGTAAGAAACTCACTTATATTAAGATGGGAGAAGTGGATCAGTAAGAACAACATAAGGCACTTAGTAAGGATTCACGGAGCAGAGGAAGTGAGAAAGATTCAGGACAGGGAAAGAAAAGGAAATAGCTTGAGATTGTTCAAGGGGAATCCAGTAGAAAGAAGAAAAGGATAAGCATTGAGACTGCTTCTTCTAGACAGCTAGGTGATATCCCATCGGATCAAGACTTGGTGATTCCTGCTGAGAATGTAGTTCCAGAAGCTCCAATGGAAGAAGTACCTTCTAGCCCACATGACACTGAAATCATTGATGAAGCTAACACTGAGGAGAAGGATGATGCTGAAGAGGAGTCATTGCCTGCACAAGGAAGACAATTACAGCGGTAGCAAGATCTTTCATCACTTCCAGAATGGCTACAAGAAAGAATTAAAGAGAATTATGAATTTGAAAGTTGTCCTTCTCTTCCAGTAGATGAGTTACTCTTGGATATGTTGAAGGAGAAACCGAAGAAGAAGGCCAATATCCTTTCCAAGATCACTAAGGATGAAACAGGAGTAAGAAAAGTACATGTAGCTGTTCCTAGGCTTGAGAAGAACATAGAAGATGTAACACCTGATGATTATGACATCAATACAATCAATCTGGGTCCTTTGACTGGAATGCAAGTTGAAGAAGAACTTCAGGATTTGATTGATAATGCTCGAGCCATCATAAGGCAAGAAACAGAAGGTAGAATCAAGGCTGAGCAAAGATGTCGTGCCTTGGAGCAGTACATTCAGCATTTAGCACATCTTATTCATCCACAGGAAAGCGTTGCTGCACCTCCATCTCTCCTTCCTCTTGAAACAGTTGGACACTTGGAAGAGTTGAAGTCTTCATCTCACAGATTGAAGGATTGGATGAAAAGATCTAAGGAGACTACATTCAGGTATCTGGGAGATATTATGCAAGTAAATGATAAGATTATTAGCCTAAAGGACAGGGTACTTGCATTAATGATAGCCTGTGTTGAATTCAAAGACTTCAAGGATCAACATCTACCACACCTAAAGAGCTTGATGGAAACCTCAGTGGATGATTTGTTACATGCTGAAGTTATTGAAGAAGGTAGAACATACAACTTTTCCTCATGGTATTTCAGTCTTCGCATCAAAGGACAATTGCTGGATAAGATTGAACTAGATATGTCAAGAATTAGAAGTGTGCTTCAGAGGATTCAGGATGGAATACATGCTTCTTTGATGGAGATTTGCAATCCTTTTGGGGAGATGACCTTTGAGAATCTGAAAGAGCAAGTTCAAGTTTTCTATTTTCAGGAAAATGATATTACAGATGAAAGGCTTGATAGTATTCTCACTTGCTGTCCACCTTGGCGACAACAAAGCAAGAATAATTGATTGGGAAAGGACACTTGGCCTTTATTCAGTTGATGTGCTTGAAACTGAAGGAACCATTCAAAATTCGCCAAGTGTACCTATAGAAGAAGTCAAGCGAATAGTGTCCAAGTTCATTGAATGCCAAACTTCTAGTTATGGATATTCACATGGGGATTCTTCATGAAATAATGATATATCATTCTCATCTTGTTGCGAGGCGTGCCTTTGTTCCTTTCTTTATGGCCTCCGTCATTTAATAAAGATAGCATCTTTTATTTAATATAGACAGTCTCATGTATTTAATAAAGTTGACCTCTTTCATTTAATAAAGAGAAGTTTGTTATAACTACTTGTGATGTGGCTTGATCTGGTCCGCTGACTTCGCCGATCGATCTTGACCCTTCTTTCTTTTGAGGTCTATAAAAGAGCTCTTGTTGCTCTCATTTGTATGATTGGAAATTCTGAAATTGTTGCGAGAGCTCTCTGAGATAATAAAAGATTCATTGCCTTGGTGATTCTATTTGTGTTTCCGAGTGTTGCATGGTTTCAATTTTCAAGCGAATATTAGATTAGACTAAGTTTCTCTTTAAGTTTTGTTAGTTGATGAAAGGTTTCTTTATTGCCTTTTGGTGAAATCTATAAGTTCATACCATTTGCAGTTTGCGGCCCATAGATTGCAGTGCATGGTTAGCCTGAACAATTGAACATTAATTTGATCTTTATGCTTGTTGAGTCATTCATGAGTATAATTGATTTAAACATCTTGTATACCCCAAAAGATTGCACCTATCTTGCGTAGTTGTTTGTTTTGGCGAAGCAAGATTTGGTTGGATTTCACCTAAGTAGTAAATCTCCTTGCATCTAGGATTAGTTTAGTGTTTCGAACCTTACCTCTTTTGTCTTTTGTTTATCTATTCAGTTAGAATTAGGATCAAGAACATCCATTGTTAAATCATACACCATTAATTGCAGTACTTAGATCCTCTAGTGTCCACTTCCGTAGTCCCTGAAACAATAAGTCAACTTGAACAATTGCGTAAGTCCCTTTGCAGGTTAACAGCAAAATCATACTTAGTCGCTGAGCTTTCTCTTTTCAAAATCATCTGAAGGAACCTTGGAGTCATCTTGTTTGATCACCTAGTTCAGCATTCGAGAGACTTTGCTCAAGAGGGAGTCAGATACTTAGTATCTCACTCTAATTGTTGAGTTGTCAAAAAACAAACATCAACAAGTCCCTTTGTGATAATCAACAAGATCACAACAAATCACTGAGTCTATCCAATGCAAATCACGAATATGGAACCTTGAAGTTACATCATTGGATCACATAGCTTAGCCTTTGAAGAATTTTATTTAGAAGAGAGTTGGATACCTAGTGTTTTACTCTATTGTTGACTTGTCTAAAAACAATCATCAACATTTATGGCACTAGAAGGAGGGCATGGACATGGATATTCTTCATTTCAAGTAGAGCAACAAGATAGTCCAAGTAGTGGATTGATGTTTGAAGTGAGTTTTGACAAAAAAAAATTGAGACTTCAAGATCTCTCTTATGTTGAAAATCCAAAAAAAGTAGAAAATTTCAAAAAAATAAAAAAAAGTAGAAAAATAAAAAAATTCAAAAAAGGTAAAAATTGAAAATATGAAATATATATATATATATATATATATATATATATATATATATATATATATATATATATATATATATATATATATATATATATATATATATATATATATATGGATTTCTCAGGATTTAGGCAATTCAAGATGGATCAGATCCTTAAGTTAATATTTTACATCTTTGGTGGAATTTGAATGCACAACTTCATCCTAAGAGTTTGAGTGACTTTGCATCAAGGGAAGGATGTAGAATTCATGACACTAATGGACACGAGGAGCTATATTGGATGAAATTTTTATCAAGGATGGAATTAGCATTGCAAGGAAAAATTTCTTTTTCACAGGTACATGAGCCAATTATTTCTATAAAGGTACTTCACAAAGTTCTATTTGACGAAAGAGATTTCTTCATAAGCTTCATGAAATGATCAAGAAGAGACTAAGTATTGAGAAGGACTTGCCGGTAGAAGAAATGTTGATTCTAGGTGGTTGGTGCAAAATTCATAACATAGCTCATTCAGAACTCACATGTTCATCTTGTTAGGAAGGTATTCATCAAGTCAAGGAGCAATTGAGGTTGGAAGAAGAATCTGAAATATAGCTAAAATAGACGACTTGTGGAGCAAATATCTTCAAGAAATCAATTCACCATCCAAAAGAGAAGATACTTCCATGTTATTCAAAAATGAAGATAGCACAAATAAGATTGATGATCAGGTGGAGAGTCAATTTGCATACGTTCTTCCAAGCAAGAATGAACCTATTGAAGATGAAAAGGAAATAGAGGATATTCAAATGAAGGCAACTGATGAACAAGATGTTGATTCCTTGATCAAAGAAGAAAATAACTTGAGTTCATTGCAAGAAGATGAATTCCTTAAGGAATACCCATTCATGCTACATAGGGAGATCCTTGAAAGTGAGTTGCATGAAGTATAGAAAGAGTTGTTGGAAGATAGTTAACTAGATGCATTACAAGAAGCACTCCAAGCCATCATCGAAGACTTATCAAATGAACAACAATTCAAAGGGGTGCTCGACATTCCCATGGATTAAATACAACAAGAGTTCATGCCAAAGTCATCCCAAGATGAACAAGTTGATGAAATGGAGATCAAGGTAGACCAACAATTTGAATTGGTGCTAAGCCCGCTACTAATAATTCAAGAAGAGCTAATGCATGTTGCAGATGTAAGTGGGATAATCCATCACCAACTTCAGCCTCCAGACATATTGGTAGTAAAAAAGCATGAATATTTACTTCTGATCGAAGACCACCAGGTTGTATCTCTCCTTGCTCTTGATTTGAAAATTTTTGAATTTGATGATTACAAATTTCCAAATGATGAATATGAAGAATATGAGTTTGACTATGGAAATTTAGGAAAAACAACTTGTGTTTGGATAAATCATTGTCCTTTTGAATTGCCACAATTGATAATCTTGTGTGAAATTTTGTCTGAATATGAGAAATGTATTGTGCAAGATCTTTTTTTTTAATTCAAAGATAAATTTGCAAAACTTCATACATTCACTTGCACAGTGTTACTCTTGTTCATTTTGAGAAATCATGTTAGGGCGTGTATATACTTAGGTGTCCTGGGTTGCACTCATCTGTTGTTTTAGAATAGGTTCTTATTTCATGTTGCGTCTTAGAGTAGATTTGTTCCCTTGAGGTTATTTGACTCAAGTGTTGGTTTGTCTTAGCTTAGTTTTTCTTTCATGTTGCTTTATTTGCTTAGAATAGTTTTCTTTTCTTAGTTGTTGTCGTTTGTTTTCTGTAGGTGTTCGTTGTTCTTAGTTTGTTGTTGGGGCAGGTTTCCTATTTGTAAGAAGGTGATGTTATCTTAAACACACACTCTGGTGTAAATTCAGGATAACATGTTAGTTCATTTATTAGACATCCATTCATGAAAGTCTTAGATTCTGAAGACGTTTTTCTTTCAATTTATCATCTTGTCAAACTTGGTACATGACTTGGGAGTTAATCATATATTGTGTCTTGACACTGCTATCTTTTGGATATAATATTTTAAAATGCTAAATCTAAAACTTTTGAATTCTTATGTCTTCTTTTAAGAAACATGGGTCATGACTGATGGATTTCCTATGGATTCCATTGCTAGTATCAAATAACAGGACTGCTTGTTCATGAGGAATAAGTCAATTGTTTGGTATTACTTGAAGTATTTTGAGATCTTATACCTTATACACTTAAAAATCTCAAAGTACCTAAAGGATTCTCTATGAACTTACAGTAAGTAAAAAATCTAAAGGTCCACCTTTGCCGCCATCGCAAGTCCACAACTGCTAGCTGAGTTATCAACGTAACTCATGCCGTCAAAAAGCATGTGTTGCAGGGGTAGCGCTACTGCATTGTATTCTATCACATTTAAGCTTAATGGATTATCAAAGAATGAAACAAAGAAATGCAAAATCACAAATCACACACTATAACTTAGGTAGATGGACAATCGAGTAATCTCTACTGGGGCTATGGACACCTAACCGGTAGTGGGGCTATGCTCGAGTGGAATTGTGAGACAAACCTATCAGGGCTATAGATGCTCACTGGCAGTGGGGCAATGTCTAGGTAGTTCATGAGGTGTGTACTAATCACTTAGCCTAATGTAAAGGAGCTTAGATGATCTTAGTTGCTAAGGGATGGGAATGAACATAGTCGTACACACTTGGATCCTTGGAATATGGATGGTCATACTGGCAGTTGGTTTTGATTTCATGATCATGTAGCTTTGTTTATTTGATTTGGTGTGTGGGTGTACATGGAAATGTTGAAACCTAACTTTTGTTTATCTTTAGAACACTTGAGAAACTATTTTAATTGAAATCTATCTTTAATCACACATTAGGAAGATGTAGTGTCTTGATCCAATCTATGATTCTTTTCCTTTTTGAGTTTGTCGTCTAGCTAGTTGATGAGTAGAGGAGGAGTGTTTAAAGTTTCTGGGTCTGCCTTGAGTCTTTGTCTTTGAAATGTTTAGGAACATTTATTTAGATTGGCACTAGATGTTGTGACTTGATCACACATTGCCCCATTACAAATGGGGACCCACTTTTTTTTTAGCTCTAATGCTTTGCATTGAGTCTTGGATGATGTCTTAGGTTTGTTTCCTTTGCCAATCCTACAATGAGTCTATCCTAGAAGGTTTTTACTTTAGAACTAGAGGTCTCTATTGTGACCAAATCACATATCGCCCCATTGCAAATGGGGACCCCCTCTTTTTGATGATGTCTTAGGTCTGTTTCCTCTGTCAATCCAACAATAACTCTCTCTCCTAGAAGGTTTTGCTTTATAACTAGAGGTCTAATCTAGAACATGAACTTGCAATAATGAAGAGTCTTTGATCAAATTTCATCCAAATGATGAACACTAAGATCAATCCTAATGTATGTTTGAGATCCCAAAAATGACTAAGTCTGGTAGTTTGAAATCTGGTGGATCCTCCAAATTCTAGATTTTGCATGTTAAATCCGGTGGATTCGAGACCTATCTCAAACATCCTGAAAGGTATATTAAAAAATATTTAAAGTATAAAAAATTTAAATATATTTTTCAATATACCTTGCCCTGAGAGACCCTAAAAAATGGCTAAGTACTGAAGAGAGCACGGAATCTTCAACCAGTGTGACCAGACATTTAAATGGTACAAAATCTTGATGGAATATACCACTTTCAACTGGAGCACCAAATGTGGAACTAATGCGCCCTAACTCTTGTGCCAATTTTGAAGGAAAAGCAAGGTTTTGAATGTCGATTGAAGAGGAATCAAAATGATGAACTAATGTGTCCAATCAAATGTGCCAAAATGAATGAATTTTATTGGAGTTTTAGACAAGATTAAAGGGATTAAAACTCCCATCTCACGCACCTTATCTCATGTGCCATTTACAAATGAGTGAAGATAAACTTTTAAGAATATTCAAGGGGAGGTTCAAACCTCCATCCAATGCGCCTTGCATTATGAAGATAAAGTAGCATGTTTCCAAAAGGATGAATCAAAGAGAAGCTTAAACTCTTAACTAATATGCTCAATGTATCCTGTAAATGGAGATTAAGATCCAAAATCAGGAAGTAATGTGCCACCCATGTAAAAAGGTTGAAAACATTTTAAGAGTCTCAAAGAGGATCCAAATTCCTCAACTATTGCGCCCCTCCAAAGATGGGATGGATTTAACATGAAATCAAGTTTTAAACCAATTGTTAGAAGTACCCAGGTTATTGAACTAATTCGCCACCTTGTGAAGAAAGTTAAACTTTAGTTTTATATCTTTTAGATCAGGATCTAAAATGTTCAACTATTGTGCTAGCCTTATAGGATAATTTGTTTGAGTAAGACAGCTTTTAATTAAGAAGATTTAAAAACTCCATCTAATGCGCCATGTTTATAAGGAAGAAATGAGGATTTCAATAAGTGTTAAGAAGAAACTCAAACCTCCATCCAATGCACCTAGAAGGAGATCTAATATGAGGAGAAGAATTCAGGTTTGTAAGTGATGAAAGGAAGATCGAAAACGCCAACCAATGCATTCAAAGAAAGAAAGAAATTTGTCTTGAAATTAAGAGGAAAAAGGTATTCACAACATGAATCCAATGCACCTGATCCAGAGTGCCACTTTGAGAGGCAAGGAAAAGTAAGTTTTTGAAGAAGTGATGCCAAGGAGGATTAAATTTCTTGTCTAATGCACCTTTGAAGGGCAATATAAGGTAAGTTCTTGAAGATATGTGGAAAGAGGATTCCAAATCCTTATCTAATGCGCTAGTGAGGGAGGAGATCTAATTCAACTTTTATGTAACCTTTTAAGCAAGGATCCAATTTGCTATCTGCTACACCAAGAATAAGGAGGTTTAAGATATCCATATCTATTATGCCAAACCTTTAAAGAGAAAATTTCAAGTTTTTGATCTACTGCACTAAGGAGTTCAAGAGTTTGAAGGAAGATTCAAAGACTCCATTCAGTGCTCTACTTTCTATATTGCTTTCACATTTTGATCTTCTTTAGAGCTTAAGCAAATGATTCTTATGTGTTATGAAATGATGTTATAAAGTCAAAGGTTTGATGTTGTTTCTTTCTTTATGTTGCAGCAATAAGGATGGGGCTGAGGAATCATCTAAGGAACAAGTGATTGGAACCTTCGATAAGCAAGGAATGAGAAAAGGAAAAGACATCATGTAGCTGCTCCAAAGGATCATCTTCATCATCATCAACTATCCAAAAACATCTATAGAGTTTCAAGTTCCTCCAATGCATTCAAGTCTCTTTGAGAAGTCATCTACTCTGTGCATAAGGAAGATGTTATCAATACCTACACTCCAAAGGATGCCCTTCGAGATCATCAAATTGGAGCACTTCATCATCCGTTGCATCATGTTTGAAGACACTTCATCCATTCAACTTCAAGACTCTTCAAATCTTCAAGTCCAAGAGAGATCCTACTTCTAATCATGAATCAAGTATCATCATCTACTCTCTCCTACTACACTCTTCAAGAAGATGCATCCAAAGAAGATCATCATGTATCTTATCTGCAAGAGGAGAAGAAACATCACAAAGTTAGTCAAATGAAGCAACATGTACTCATCTAGTTTACAAGTCAAGAACAAGGCAAGATCTACAAGATACATCCCAAGCATTCAAGTATCAAAACAATCACATCGAAGACATCATACAAGATGATACAATTTGGGAATAAGCTAAGGTGGCACCTATGTGGCATGTACATCATCATCAAGCCAATCACATGTCACCACATCATTCAACAAGCAAGAAGACAAAGAGGACGTCCATGTGGAAGATGCTCTGAAAATTTCCATCTTATCCTATCTTCTTGGAAAACGTGCCTTCATTGCCTCTCTCATGTACTAAAAATAGCAATTTGTTGTAACTACCTATTGAGGTGGCATGATCTAAGCCCTTAGCTATCTTGATCAATTTGAGCCATTCATTATACTCTGGACCTCTATATAAAGGCCCTGTTGCCTCATTTGTAAAGCAGTAGTCAGTAGTCAAGTAGTTCAGTTTGTAGACAAGTAGGAGTAGAATAGAAGAGACTCTCAAAATTTTCTGAGAGGACTTGAAGATTGTTGTAAATATTTTTCAAGATTAATGCAAAGACATTGGAGCTTGTTTGATGTTTAGTGTTGTCTTGTGGAATAACATGGTTTCTTGTATTTCGATGAAATGAATAGATGTTTCAAAATAGATTAAAAATAGATTAGAAGCTCTTTGATGTAATGTATGTATGTATTGAATATTTGATCAACTCCTAGCTCATGCTTTTAATATTCATCGCTGGTGAAGTGTTATGTAAAGCTAGTTTGAGCCATATCATTTGCATAAGTTTGATTGTGGACGCTTGTTTAAGCTACGCCATTCGATGGGTGCTTGTATAAGCCTTCATGATTTGAAAACCATTCGTGTACCTTAGGAGATTGCACCAACTTCATGTAGTTATAGGCATCCTTGGTGAAGTGGAGTTAGGTTAATAGACAGACTCCTTAATTAAATATATTCTAGATTCTACATGTTAAATCTGGTCGATCCGAGACCTATCTCAAACATTTTGAAAGGTATATTATACTTAAATATATTTTTCAATATACCTTACCCTAAGAAAGTTGCAAAAAATGGCTAAGTACTCAAGAGGATTCAAATTCATGATCCAATGTGCCCTTATGAGAGCATTCAACTGGAGTACAAGATCATGAACCAATGCGACCCATCCAATATGACCTATCCAATGCACCATTTCCATGTGAGGTTAAATTCAAATTTTATGAAGGCTTTTCAAGCAAAGATTAAAACTGTGATCTACTACACTTGAAGGAAGAGGTGTTGATTGAAGTTTTAAGTGATTTTAAAGAGGATTCAAGATGCTGATCCAATGCACCTCAACAATTGTGCCCAAAGATGAAGTGACTTGTTTCAAGTTTTAAGTGATCATGACAACTGAGCATCAAAACCTTCAACCAAAGCACTAATTTCATGGGAGTTTTAAGACAAAGTTCAAGTGGAGCTCAAAACCTTGATCTAATGTGCCTTCCTCAAGGAGTGAACAATGT
Organism: Cunninghamia lanceolata; assembly: GCA_027924645.1. Classification (NCBI taxonomy): domain Eukaryota; kingdom Viridiplantae; phylum Streptophyta; class Pinopsida; order Cupressales; family Cupressaceae; genus Cunninghamia; species Cunninghamia lanceolata. Next base: position 1,511,420 of record BSBN01000078.1, read on the forward strand.
AGTTTTTGAGAGTTTTATGAGGATTGAGTTGCTGCGCCAGTTTTAAGGAGAGAACAGAATTGCTATCTGCTGCGCCAAAACCAAGAAGACTGATATAGTCTGCAAAAGATTGTCATTCAACTAGAATCCAAAATTGCCATCCAGTGCGCCACATCTAGTGCGACCACGGTGGATGGGGTTGTTTTGATGATACATCAAAATCTTGATCTGCTATGCCAAAGAGAAGGTATTGATTGGAGTCTAAAATGTAACTTTTAGCCAGAGATCAAAACCTTGGAGTGATGTACTCCCTCCAAAGCACTTGAAGTAAGAATTAGTTACAAATTTTAGAACATTTTTAAGAGGATTTGAAATGTTGATCTAATTCGCCACCATTTAGAGTAAAGAAACCCATAATTTAAAGACAAATTTCAACCAAAGGTTGAAATCCTCATCCAATGCGCCACCTTGTGATGTTAAGTTCAAGTTTTTTCAAGACTTTCAACCGAAGCTCAAAAACCTCATCCAATGCGCTATCTATAAAGGAAACAAAAGTTAATGTTTTTTGAGAACATTCAATCAGAGAGCAAACTTATGATCTAGTGTGCCACCCACAAATGATAAGCAAAAGGTCAAATTTTAAGAGGAGATATACTTCATGAACCAATGTGCGATCATTGAAGAATGATAAATTTAAATTTAACAAAGATATTCAAGCGAAGGTTGAAATTGGCATCTAGTGTGCCACTCATGAGCATGGTTTAATTCAAGTTTCTTGACACACTTCAACAAAACATCAAAATTCTTAACCAATGCACCAAGACATGAAAATATGGCATCTCAGTTTTCATGAAGACATTGAAGAAAGGATCAAAATTTGGATCTAATGAGCTACCTTGGAGTTAAGTGTTTGAGATTTGAAAAATGGCCGACTTTTAACCGAGCATGAAATGTTGATCTGCTGCCAATTTAAGACAAGGATCTAGATTTCTCAGCTAATGCACCACCACTTGGAGTGTGATAACTTATGTTTTGGATGCTAAATTTAAGCAAAGATCAAAACATGGATGTAATCCATCAATTATGAATGGATTTGGGCTGAAGTATTATGAAAATTTTCAAGGAACAACCAAAACATCCATCCAATGCATTGTTGTGGGTAAAGTCAATTTAAGTATTCAACCGGAGGATGATATAGTGATCCAATGTGACACTCATATATGATTCTTAGTTTCAATTTTATGATTGCATTTGGGAGATCAACTAATTTGGCATCCAATGCATCTAGGCTTGGAAGAGTTAGAAATTGATTTATAATGATTATTTGGTGTTGTAAGATCAAAGAATTGATGTATTTCTTTCTTTGTGTTGTAGGAGCATTGATGGACCTGAATGATCATCCAAGGAGCAAGTGTCTGGAACCACCTTTATTGAAACAATAAAGTGAAAGATAGTAGATAGCCACTCCAAAGGACCACTTCAAGATCATCATGTTGGAACACTTCATCATTTGCATCATCAAGAGAAGGCATTCATCCATAAAGCTTCAAGACTCTTCAATCTTTAGGTCCAAGAGAGATCTCCTACTCCATGTTATCAATGGAGCATCATCATCATCTCCTACTACTTTTCATGAAGAAGCATCAAAGTTGATCAACACATACACCTTGCCAAGAAGAAGTATCATAAATTTAAGCAGATGAGCAACATGCATCATACACATCTAGTTTACAAGAAGATGAACAAGGTAAGATTAATCAAGATACATCCCAAACATGCAAGTTCAAGTTCATTCAAAGCAATCACATCGAAGACATCAAGGATGATGCAATTTGGGAATATGCTGAGGTGGCATCTACGTGGCAGATATTTACCATAAACCAATCACAATTCGCCACATCATTTAACAAGAAAGAAGCCAAAGAGGACGTCCATGTGGAAGATACTCAAATGATTCCATTTTATCCTTATCTTCTTGGAAAACATGCCTTCATTGCCTGTCTTATGTACTAAAAATAGAAAATTATTGTAACAACCTGTTGAGGTGGCATGATCCCAACCCTTGGCTATTTGGATTGATCTAGGCCATTCATTGTAATTCTGGACCTCTATATAAACGCCTTGTTGCCTCATTTATAAAGTTAGTAGTTTGATAATAGTTAGTAGTCAGTAGGCAGCTAGTAGTAGAGTAGAATAGAAGAGACTCTTGAAATTCTCTGAGATTACTTGAAGTTCTTGGAAATATTTCTCAACATTAATGTACAGACATTGGAGCTTGTTTGGTGTTAAGTGTTGTCTTGTGAAATAACATGGTTTCTTGTATCTTGATGGAAGTGGAGAGATGTTTCAAAATAGATTAGAAGTAGATTAGCAGCTCATTGATATGATGTATGTATGTATTGGATATTTGATCAACTCCTAGCTCATGCTTTTCACATTTGTCGATTGGTGAAGTGTTGTGTAAAGCTAGTATGAGCATCATTTGCTTAAGTTTGATTGTGGATGCTTGTTTGAGCTGTGCCATTTAATGGGTGCTTATATAAGCTTTCATGATTTGAAAACCTGTCGTTATCCTTAGGAGATTGCACCAACTTAATGTAGTTGTAGGCATCCTTGGTGAAGTGGAGTTAGGTTGATAAAGGAGTTTGTCTATTCATGCATCATCATTGCTTCATTGACCTTAGATTAATTCCTCTAACCCTTATCTTTTTTCCTTTTCTTTATCATTGAAGCATTGTACATATGTCATCCACATTGTAAGGAGGAATAAGCTCAATGAAGTAAGAAGTCTATGTAAGTCCCTCTGTGATAATCTGTAAGATCACAACAAATCACTGAGTCTATCCAATGCAAATCACGAATATGGAACCTTGAAGTTACTTCATTGGATCACATAGCTTAGCCTTTGAAGAACATTATTCAAGAGAGAGTTGGATACCTAGTGTTTTACTCTATTGTTGACTTGTCTAAAAACAATCATCAATAATACTCTCCCTCTTTTGTTCTAGAATTAGTAGAGGTTGGAGTAATCCTACTGGAAAAGTATGTTTTGACTTCTTAAGCTGACAAGTTCAACACTCCCTAACATACTGTAGAACATCTTCTTTCAGACCATTCCAAGAGAATCTTTCCATAATTTGCTTATAGGTCTTGAAATAGCCAGGGTGTCCTACAAGTGGAGTGTTATGGTATGTTTTCAAAATCTACTGCTTGAGCTCTGATTTAGGATTTAGGAAGATTCCATCTTTATAATAGATGATGTCATCAACCACCTTATACCTATCATCTTGAATGATTTCATCCATGATCTCACAATAAAACTTTGATTTCGAGTACTCAACTAATAGCTGAGACTTCCAATAAACTGAAACTTCACTCAGAGCACAAATGGCAGGTTTCCTAGACAAGGCATCTACCGCCACATTCTTCTTACCTTTAATATATTCAATGTCAAAGTCATATGCCTGAATCTTAGTAACCCACTTTTGTTGTCTTTCATTAGGATCCTTCTACCCTAGGAAGTACTTCAAACTATTGTGAATTGCCCTGACCTCAAACTTCACTCCAACTAGATATTGGCAGAACCTAGCCAAAGCATGCATGATTGCCAGTATCTCCTTGTCATAAGTTGAGTATAATCTCTCTATGTCCTTTAGTTTTCTACTTTTGAATGCAATTGGATGATGCTCTTGCATCAAAACAGCTCCAATGCCTTCTCCAGAAGCATCACATTCTAGGACAAAAGACTTAGTAAAATCTGGCAAAGCCAGCACTAGTGTTGTACTCATTAGTTCTTTCAATCTATAAAATGTAGCTTGAGCTTCTATTGACTAGATGAAAGCCCCTTTCTTTGATAGATTCATTAAGGGCGTAGCAAGATGGGAGAATCCTTTAACAAATCTTTTGTAATAGTTGCAAAGACCAAGGAAACCTCTTAGTTCAGATACATTCCTGGGAACTGGCCAATTGTGAATGGCTTCAATCTTTTCTTCTTAAACTTTCACACCATTATCTCCGATCACATGACCCAGGTATAGAATCTCCTTCAATCCAAAATCACACTTAGACATCTTTGCATATAAAGATTGATTCTCTATAATGCTCAAAACTTCATCTAAGTGTTGGAGATGTTCTTCCCATCTCTTGCTATAAATCAAGATATCATCAAAGAAAACCAATAGGTATTTTCTCAATTGCTTCTTGAATACATTTTTCATACAAGATTGGAAAGTAGCTAGAGCATTTGTTAATCCAAAAGGCATTACTAATAATTTATAATGTCTGTAATGGCATCTGAATGCTGTCTTTGGAATGTCTTCTTCTTGAACACGAATTTGATGATAACTAGATCTGAGATCTATCTTAGAAAATAACACAGCTCCATGTAGTTCATCAAGTAACTCATCAATCCTAGTTATTGGATACCTATTCTTGATGGTCCTCTTGTTTAATGAACGATAGTCAATACACATCCGCATTGTTCCATCCTTCTTCTTCACTAGTAGCACAGATGATGCAAATGGACTTGATGATGGCCTAATGTGTTGCATCTCGATCAATTCACTGATCATCTTCTCAATTTCAATTTTGAAATGTCTTGGATGCCGATAGGGCGCAATGTTGACGGGTTTGGTCCCATCCTCAAATTCAATGACATGTTCAAAACCTCTATAGGGAGGTATGCCTAGGGGTATATCCTTAAACACCTTACTATACTTATCCAACATTGCCTAGATATCTGCAAGATAAAGTTCTTCAGTAGAGAGAATCTAGTTGTCCTTAATGCAAACCTATGTTGCCCACTAAATGTCATTATGTCTGATCATGCTTCCATGCATTTATCTAAGACAACTTTGGGGTTCCCATCAGACACTGACTTCAGTTTGATCTTTCTTCTCTCATGCATGAATTCTAATTCCATCTTCTGAAATCCTGAACTATTCTTCCAAGTGAATGTAAACATTATACTCCAAGCGCTACATCTATATGCCCAAGTCCAACTACATAGAAATCATCTTGTAAAGTATAATCACCCATTTGAATTTGCAGCTAGGTAACCTTTCTATTACAACTCATCAAGAATCCATTAGCAACTACTATTTGAAATCCTTAAAAGTCTTTAACTGTTAGACCCTTCCTTGCTACCAAACCTTCATCTATGAAGTTGTGAGTAGCACCATTGTCAATTAGACATGTGACTTTCTAACCCTTCACAACTCCTCATATGCAGAAGGCATGATATTTAGGTACTCCTAAAATAGTTGCTAATGTTATCTTGTCAGTTGTTCCTTCTGAGACAACATTAAGAGTTGGTTGTTCATGTACTTCCTCTTCATCCTGAGTTGACTCTTCTTCACTCAGTGACTCCTCTTCACTTCCATCATCATATACCACTTCAATCAAATGAGATTTACCTTTACCAAGGCACCTGTGTCCTGGTTCTGAAGGTTGCTTGTATGAGAAACCAAGCTTCTTTCTCCTAAGCTCATATCTTTCAACAACTATCATCTCTTGAAACTTCTTTGGTGGAAATGACTGTCTTCTTTGAGTTGAACTAACTCCTTTGTAAAACTTATTCTTAGATGTATAGATAGGAGTAATGTCAAGATCAAGAGGAAAGTCAATTTCTTCTTCCAAGTTTGCTAGCCTTTTAACCTTTACCAAAGGCTTAATCCAACTGTTCAATCCCTCAATGAACAACATAGTGATTCTTTGGTCAGTCATGTCAAGTACCATCACTGCTATCTTTTAAAACTCATTTACATATTGTACAAGCCTTCCTTCTTGCTTGAGTTGGGCTAGTTCACGATAGTACACTTTAGTGTCTTTTCTATCAAACCTTTGAATCAACTTGGTTACAAACTCATCATAAGAATCTATCCTATCGTAATGTTGAGAGACTAGGCCATGATGCCACCATTCATAGACCAACCCTTCTAGATGCATTGTAGCAAAGTGAATTGCCTTCTTTTTTGTTAAAGGCTTAAGAGAAAGGTATGTATCCAGCTTGTTCACCCAAGCTCTAGCACTGAGCTTACCACTTCCATTAAAGGTAGGAATAGGAGCTCGATTCAAGGCTTCTTTATATTCCTTTGTATCATCATCCCTTCTAGGATGAAAGCCTCTAGCTCTACCACACCTGTCCCTATCTTTCCTCTTCTCTTGGAAATATTCATTCAAAGTCATCATTTCCTAAACATGATTTGGTAATCTGGCATAGAGAACTGTAAAGAGTGCAACTTCATCTTCAAAGTTATTTTATTCTCCTTCTTCATACTCTTCATCATCATCATGGACGTGTTCTAGAAGGAAATTAGGTCTTAAAGCCCTATCCACTATTGGAGTTTTAGTACAAACTCTTCTTCCTATTGTACTAGCAGCCTCATCATCATCATATCGATCTTGTTTACCATCATCTCTACGACCTTGACCAGCTACTTCACCTTGATTCAAGCTTTGAAGAGATTGTAGGACTTGTTGCAATATTTGAGTTGTTTGTTGTTGTCCAACAACAACGTTCCTGAATATCTCCCTTGCTTCATGTTCATTATCACCAGGTGGACTTCTACTTCTTTCATCCATGTCAGCCTGTCTAGCTCTAATTGCTCCTGAAAGAGTATCCTATTGTGGCTAAGGATGAGTTCACTAGAACTACCTTCTTTGATCATGTGCAATGTATATTCTTGTTCTATCGCTTTGTTGATCACCTTCTTGCATGAAAACCCCAAACGCTAATAGGATCCAAGCTTTGATACCACTGTAAGATACCCAACTATACTTAACTAAAAACTTTGCTTTACTTAGCTAAATTTACTTCCACTTAACTCTTCAATTACTCAATTTACTTAACATCATTCATAAAGGATAATAATGACAACTTGCATGAATCAAATTGAAGTTGGGCACTTATATTATTACCTAATTCAAATTAACACAATTGTATTATTATAATAGATGATGCACTCAATGGCATGAATATACAATCTTATTTGAAGGATTACAAGAAAAGGCCTTGAAGCCTAGATGTATACAATGCTTTCAACTTCTTCACAACTTGCTCTATCTCACTATTTGATGTAGATCACTTCAATTGAACCTAATGATGTCAACTGGATATCAACACCTCACAATGCAACAAGGGAGCATCATCTTGTCAGTTAAGGGAGCATCACCCACACTCTTGAAACTCACAAGCCTCAAGATCACAAGCATAAAGCTTTGCAGAGAGAAAATTTGCCAAAAGATAAGATAACAAAATGAAGGTGCTCCCCTCCTTTTATAGCGCTCCTCCTCAAAGGCAATGAAGGCATGCTTTTCAATGTAAAGAAGGAACCAAGGCACATTTTCCAAGAGCATATTCCAATGGAATATTCCATTTTATGACTCCCTCTAAGGTGGTAACCTTATCCAACGAGCCAAAATGAATCCCAATGCCACCATTTGGACCAATAGGAGATTAGAGACTCAAGGTGCCAAAATGATATCATAGTTACAAGTTTCTCAAGGCTAGGCACCAACTTATGATGGTTCCTACATGAAATTGCACCTTGATAAGGTTAGGCACTTGTTGGGGTTTGTAGAGACCCTAAAGTGCGACTAGGATTCTAGGCTCCATACTTGTTTTCCTTCATTATCTCAATAGTGGAAAACACTCTAGAATGCCTCCTCCTTCAAAGATAGAGTCTTAAATACAAATTCATAGGATCTTTTGCAAGGCACCAAAACTAGGTTCCAGAGCCATGGGATTGTGCCTAACATCCTTGCGGTGAGTTCTAGCATCATTCAAGTCTACAAGGTGGTTCCAAATCATCTCCAGATGCAAGTATTCTTCCTAACAATGAAAGTGACTCTTCATTCTTTCCTTAGGCGCAAAATAGGCTTCTTGAAGAAGGCGCATTTGTGAGGTTAAAGAGGAGGAAAAGTGTGCCTCACTCTCACATCACTTTTTTGGACTTAGATGATGATCACAATTGAAAGGATGACCTCTTGAATCAATCTTGACCCTCTGAAGATGCAATTACCCTTTCAATCCACTAAGTGTCATTCCAAGGTTGTTTCATCATGATCTAGTGCCTCAAGTATCAAGGTGCACAATTCTATTTGTTTGATCAAGGATTAGTGCCTTGCATTACTTAGACAACCTTTCATCTTGAGGTGAGAGCTTATCTTCACAATATCAACTCCTTCAATGAGGTGCCAATCTAGTGTCTCAGAGTCATATTCTAGCACCTTAGATAGGCTAGGCACTCATTCTTGTTTGCAAGAATAGTGATAGGCAGCTAAGCGCTCATAAAGTGTTTGTTGGGTGTCAAGCTAGCGCCTTGACTCTAAAGGTCCCTCCACCTTGATTTATGCTTTCAACATCCTAGGTGCATGTTGGGGTCAGTTTAGATGGAGAAGTGTAGCCGGTGTTCACTTGGTCATGTTCTCGAAGACTTGCAATGTATGAGTCACTTTAAAGATCAAAACACCCTTTCCTTCCAAGGTGCCCTAGTTGATATGATTGATGTTCTTCATAGCTTGATGATTCTTGGCTAGGTGCACATTTGGCACCGAACAGTTAGAAAGTGCACCTTGGTTCTGAGAGTCAAGTTCTTGTTAGTTTTGGCTTCCAGACTTAACCATTTTATCCAGACTTACCGTAGATTGCTGGAATAGTTTTTGACTTTGTGCCTACAAAACTACAACATTAAGTTAGTTAAAAACTAAATTCATTCCCTCACCATTGGTATTAGCCCATAGGAATGATAGATAGTCTAATCCATGCTTCACTGATGATCAAGCTAGAAATGGGGACATGACAATTTAAAATTAAGAATTTAGTTATGCAAGTTGATAGAGGAAAGAAAGAAAACCATGGTTATATAGTGCCACATTGGCTTGAGGGATAGCATAGAAAGTATAAAGAAGATGTTGGTTATGATCGATTTCATGATAGTAATCCTATCACAAGCATGGAAGGTATAATAGAATTAAAGAGGAGTGATGCAGAGGTAAGGTAGAGATTGAAGAAGTTCACTCAACTTTCTCCAAAAGGTATACCAGGTGTTTCTATTTACAATCCTCATAAGGCTGCTCCAGGAATCAACTTAGCCTAGAATCACCCTCTGGTGTCATCCTTCAGACTATTCACCACTCACTTTGGGGAGTCACAGCTCAACAAAACTTAAAAGCACAACCCACCTTTAAGAGCCCAACATCTACTACCAATACCCCTACCAACATAGGTAACAACATCCATTTACTATACACTTATCTTTGATATGCATGGGACAAGGTCACTGACCAATAAAGTATATTTTACTTCCAAACACAACAGTGGACAGCAAACTAAGTATGACTGTCATAAAAAAAGGTTCTAGGTTGACTCATTCCTTGGAACCTAAACATTGATCCAACCCTCAATAACCTTTCATAGGTCTCAAATGACCATCAGTGCCTAATGCAAACCAAATACCAAATGTGAAAAGAAACCAATTTCTTACATGTAGACTCACACTGTACTATACAAGACAGGGGACAGCAAATCACTAGGTGGCTATTCTATGACAGTGTCAACATGATAGTTTTAGCCTTTGTGAATAACAAGAATAGTAATGACTCCTTATCAACAAGATCTCCACACCAATTTAACATACACCTACCCAAGGTCATGAAATCACTGACCAATACCGTACTTCTACATTTATCCTGACAGAAAACCTTGACTGTCTATGACTGTCACAAGAAGACAGCATTTCAAGAAAGTTAACTCTATAGTCAAAGAGATATTTAAGACCACCTTATATGTTTATAACTCCACATATCCTACACCACTGAATCCATATTCAAATACTCATCAAAATATGTACTTTCATCCACACATGTAGTACTGTATCGTACTATAGGTGCTTGAAGATAGTAAATTGTCTTTTCCTTGATGATAAGGGTCTAAATTGTAAGAAATGAAGAAGTAAATGCATCTATTATGCCTGCACAAGATATACCAATTCCTATACTAGTCCATCTCCACCTACAAACATAGATTCCACCTCCAATCTATCAAAATCAATCGCTGTCTTCTCTGTCATGAAACAGTCCACATCCAATTTCTTAACTAGTCATTGATGAGACTAGTTAATCGCATGCCATACACCCTGCAAAGAAGGAGTTCATCTGCCAACCAAAAGAAAACATTAAATCCACTTTATCTTCCTCCATCCCACCTAGAAATGGGTGTCCATCATTAGAGGGCAGAGGAAGAATTAAGCATTTTATCAACAAACCCTAGGAATGGAGGGTTAGAAACCAATCTACAGATAATGGAATCAAACAAAACAATGAAAATGTTTCAAAAGCTCTAAACCAATGCAAATGAAAGGTAACTTGATCCACTTCAATGATTCTCAGACCATGATCCCTCTACAGTCCGTACCAGTCGTACAAGGTGGCTGTTTTCACAAAAAACATAAAAAAAACAATTTTTTTCTTTATGAAACTCCTCCTTTCCATATATCCTTGGCATGATTTTATAGATTCAAGTTTATAGGAAGTTTCCAAAACTCTTGCACTTCCTATTTGTCCATACAACTGCCTAGGAAGGCAGAAAATCGATGGAAAAGGCAGTTTTCTTGAGAAAAAAACAAGTTTCTAAAAAAATAGTCCTAGAAAATAGGTCTAAGATTACTCCAAATTAGACTAGTCAAACAAATGACTAAGTCTTTTATTTCAACACAATAAAATGGCTTTCAAAGCCTTAGAGGAATGAAAATTAACTAGGAAAATCAACACAAAACTATGGAGCTCCTGCACCATACTCCCCCTGTAGGAAGAACTCAAGTCTCTTGAGTTGCCAATTGTTGAACTGTTATGCCATGCTTCAAGATATCTGCTTCAGTCATCTAGATGGCCTCTAAATCAGGAAGGTCCTTCCATTTCACCAAGTAGTCCTTATAGACACCTCTCTGAGTCTTCTTGATAACCTTGGAATCCAGAATGCACTCCATTTGTAAAGGTTTGCTTGGAGGCAAATCCTTGATCCAATCAGCATCTTCAGCCACCACATCTGATCTAGTTTCATCCAGCAATGGAGGTCTGAAAGGAAAAAGATCACAAACATGGAAAATTGGAGAGATACCCAGGCCATCTGGTAGCTCAATCTCATATGCATTTGGACCAAATTTGTGCACTATCCTACATGGTCCAATCTTCTTCATCAGAAGTTTAGTTGGCTGACCCTTTGGTAACCTTTCTTTCCTCAAATATGCCATGACTAAGTCACCAACTTTGAATTGTACTTCTCTTTTTCTCAAATCTACCTTTTCTTTGTACTTTGTGACTGATTTTTCTAGTTGCAACTTGACTTGATCATGAACTATTTTCATGGAGGCAGCAAACTCTTCACCAAGTGCACTCCTTCTATCCCAACCTTGGAGATCCTTCAGCTTAAGTGGCCCTCTTGGATGAAAGCCATAAACTATCTCAAAAGGACTTTTACCAATGCTCCTATTCTGTGAATCATTGTAGGCATATTCAGCTTGACTGATAACCAAGTCCCATGGCAAACCATGCTGCTTTGTAAGGCACCTTAGAAGGTTTCCAAGAGACCTGTTAACCACCTCAGTCTGACCATCAGTTTGTGGATGGTAGGCTGATGAAAAGGACAACTGTGTGCCCAGCTTCTTCCACAAGGTCCTCCAGAAGTGACCTACAAACTTAGAATCTCTGTCAGTTACAATGGACAATGGTAAACCATGTATCCTTACTACCTCTCTGAAAAACAGACCTGCAACATGAGATGCATCATTTGTGCATTTACATGGCACAAAATGAGCCATCTTGCTGAACTTATCAACAATGACAAACACACTATCCACCCCTCTGGCTGTCCTGGGTAACCCAAGCACAAAATCCATGCTGATACTTTCCCAAGGTCTATTGGGAATGGCAAGGGGCTGGTATAGACCTGCATTTGAAGACACACCTTTGGCTCTTTGACAGATTGCACAACTAGCAACATATTTTCTCACATCTGATTACACCTTTGGCCAAAAATAGAACCTTGTGACTTGTTCTAGTGTCTTATCCAAGCTAAAATGTCCTCCTAAAGAACCATTATGCTTCTCGTTGATGATGTTGTCCCGCATAGAGCACTTAGGGACACACAACAAATTGCCCTTAAACAAGAGGCCTTCTAGCAAAACAAAATCTGCATACTCTCCATGGAATGTGTTAGCCAAGTTCACACAAAAATCATAAGCCTCTTTGAAATCAGAATCTTCTTTATACAGCTCCTTTAAATAGTCAATACCCATGCTTTCTAACTAAATTTCATGAACAAGAAGCAACCTCCTACTCAATGCATCAGCTACCTTATTAAAGACACCTCTTTTGTGCTTAATTGTGAAAGTATACACTTGTAGTTGTTCCATCCATTTAACATGTGTATGGTTCAATTTTTCTTGACTGTTAAGAAAGCTTAAAGCATGATTGTCAGTAGATACAATAAATTCCTTGGGCAGCAAATAATGTCTCCATTTCTCAAGAGCTTGCACCATTGCATAGAGTTCTAAGTCATAGGTAGAATACCTTTGCTTGGCTTCATTCAACTTTTCTGAAAAGAATACCACTGGATGTCCTTCTTGGCTAAGAACGGCACCAATAGCTTGTTGACTTGCATCACACTCAACAACAAATACCTTATCAAAATCAGGGAGTACTAAGGTAGGTAACTCAGCCACCTTTGTTTTCAACAACTCAAAACTATCATCAGCTTCCTTTGTCCACTGGAATCTACATTTGACTCCACCCTTGATGGTGTTGAGGATGGGAGCACTAATGTGACTGAAACCTCTGATAAACTTCCTATAGAAAGTCACCAATCCATGGAAACTTCTCACATCTCCCACTATTTTTGGGGTAGGCCAACTGAGAATAGCCTCAACCTTAGAGGGATCCATCTTCAAACATCCATTAGAAATGACAAATCCCAGGTATACAAGTTCAATTTTCATGAACTCACATTTGTCTAAGTTGATCATCAACTTGTGCTCATGCAACTTCTCCAACACCTGACCAACATGCTTCACATGGTCTTCCCTTGTCCTGCTAAAGATTAGTATGTCATCAAGATAAACAATAACAAATTTACCAATGAATTCAACTAAACCTCATTCATCAGGCGCATAAATGTACTTGGCACATTGCTAAGACCAAATGGCATAACAAGCTATTCATAAAGACCTTCATTGGTCTTGAAAGTAGTCTTCCATTCATCTCCCTGTCTGATCCAGATTTGCTGATATCCAGATTTCAAATCAATCTTTGAGTAATAGCATGATCCTCCCATGTAATCCAAGAGATCTTCAATCCTTGGCATTGGAAATCTGTATCTTATGGTGATTTTGTTTATGGCCCTAGAATCTGTGCATAGTCTCCACTTTCCATCCTTCTTAGGAGCAAGTACACTAGGAACTGCACAGGGACTTAGACTCTTCCTAATCAGCCATTTCTCTAGGAGATCTTGAATTTGCCTTGCCACCTCTTCATTTTGCTGTGGAGTCAGCATGTATGCAGCCTTGTTAGGCAATGTAGCACTAGGTATTAAGTCAATCTGATGACTAATATCCCTCATAGGTGGTAAGGAGTTGGGAACTTCCTCTACCACAAGGTCTTGATACTTATCCAGAAGTTGCTATACTTCCAATGGAATCTCCTTCTATTTTTGATCTTGCTGATCTGATCCACTCTTGGGCTTCATGACCAAGGCATACCCATGGTTGTCATTCTGTAATGTCCCGTTTTCTAGCTTGATCTTTTATAGTTGACCGTTGGCCTATTCTGGAGACCCGTAGGCTACTTGGAAGTTGAAATTGGGGTTTCATGTTTCGGTGGTTTGGTTGGCAGTTTCTTTCCGGGTTTGTTCTCCTTAGTCCCTGTTGGTTACGACTTTTTTTAGTAAGTTCAGGATTAGCACCAGAATAGGATTTTGAGAGTGGGGTTGGATTCGTCTTGTCAAGACCTTTCCAACGAGCTATAGATCATTGATTTCTGACATCATCTTGGCCTCCATTTTAAAGTCCGTAAATTAAACATTATTATTTAATATTAATGTTGTTTTAAAAGAGGGGACTTTAAGGGTGAGGTTGAAAAAGAATTGAAGAGGATTATATTATTTTCCCTCTCATGTTTTATCCCATATGCAAGAGGATTTTAGAGACTCCTAGTTGGAAAAGTATAAAAGGAGGAAGAGTGCTCTCATTTGGGGATCTGAAATCTTGATAATGTTATGCTGCCGTAATGATTTTGGGACTGCTTTGAGGAATGAATACCTCCTAGCCTGGGCTCACTTTGTGCTTGAGAGATAGCACCTAGGGAGAGGTTTGCTGATAGTAGTGATTTTTGTAGTGAGGTTTGCATTGTAGCTTGAGTTTTGTTTGTAGTTCAGTTATTTGCATTTTATGTCATTTTTGGAGTTGCTGATAACAGGGCTGAATCTGTAGTTTCATTCATAAATCTGAAAATAAAAATACATTTGTTCTGGGTATTTCATATTTCCCTTTGTCTATGCTGGGTGCCCCATTGTGCTAATTTGCAAATTTTATTATGAAGAATCTGATTTTTCTAGAAGGGAATCGCCCTTCTTGCCAAGCCACCCTCTTTGGAGTGCATTGGAAAGCATGCTAAATAAATACTTGGGTTTAAGAGTGGTCTCTGGTGTGTAGCTTGGTCGCCATTGTCATAAGAGTGCATTGCATCAGATTTGAGGTCTTTTGGTTGAAAAATGAGTGAGGTGTGAGCATTTTTGTAGGGTTTTATGTTGCTAGTTTGGTTTTTCAAAGTTGTCGATCCGTCATTTCGGTTTGCTAACTTCTATCATTTGAGTTGGGTTGGAAGTCTCTAATTATTGTAAGCTAAACAGTAGTACTGTCAGCACTTCATACTTCTTCTCATATTTGCTTTATAATAGTTTGCATCTCCGTCATATGGTAGCTTCAATTCCACTTCGGGTTGGAAAGCACATTCTTGACGTTGAGTTATTTCAGCATAATAGTTGGTAGGGATCCTCTGACCACATGCTCGTCGACATCCGGTGCATTCTTGGTTAGAGTTCTTTATATCAGCATTGCATCAAGACCCTCTGACCATATGCTCATCATCATCAGGTGCATTCTTGGTTAGAGTTCCTTTATTAGCATTACATAGAGATCCTCTGACCATATGATCACGCCATCCTGGTGTACATTCTTGGTTAGGGTTGAATTCCGCATCGTTTGGTTTAATTGCTAACTTCAACGATTGTGTATTGCTCTGCTTGTTGTAATTAGAAAAGTGAAAAAAATTGGCTTGGTATATTTCACATTCTCCTTCAAGATGTTTAAGTACTCATTTCCATTCACCAACATGACACTATTGTTATTTTCCTTTCCCCTAGGCTACTCCAACAAAGGATCCATTTTGAATGGCCTTCCATTCTTGGTGATGACATAAGTGTTCTTCTCACCATCATGCTGAGCTTTAACATCATACTGCCATGGACGACCAAGAAGTAGGTGACATGCATCCATAGGGATGATTTCACATAGTACTTTGTCCTTGTAGTCACCAATTGCAAATTCAACCCAAGCTTGTTCCTCCACCATGAAACTTTGGTTCTTGTTCAATCAAGAGATCTTGTGAGGACTGATATGAGGCAGCCTCTTCAACTTGCACTTCTCAACCATCTCAGTGGGTACCACATTCTTAGTAGACCCTAAATCCACTATGATTTTGCAAAGTTTCCCATAGGCTAGGCCTTGGGTTCTGAAAAGATTCTCCTAAATCCAATATGATTTTGCAAAGTTTCCCATAGGCTAGGCCTTGGGTTCTGAAAAGATTCTTTCTCTAAGGGGGTTCTTGCTTCAATGGCATCTTCAACATAGACATTTTTATCATCATACTCTCTCCATCTAGAATAGGTGTAGCACTTCCCATTGGTGAATTCACACTTTCACAGTCATCATCTTTCACTAACTGATTTCTCTTCCCACTGTCATGAGAGCTGCTGGCTTTCCCTGGACATTTGTTCATTGTATGGCCAACTTGGTTGCAGCCATAACATCTTCCAGTGAAGACTCCTGGTCTTCTACCACCTCCACCATTTCTGCCTCTGCCATTATGAGTTCTACCATCTCTGAAACCTCCTCTATGCTCTGTTGCTGATTGTGTTTCTTGCTGGCTGTTATTTTCAGTTTTGTTGAACTGTCCACGGCCAAAATTGCCTCTACCTCTTTGATTTCTGCCACCTCTACCTCTAGCACTTTGATCACCCTTCCTTCTCAGCTTTTCCTGAGCTCTGGAGGCCAACAGGAAACATTCATCCACTATCTTTGGTAACACCAAACTTATCTCATCTTGTAGATTGTATTTCAGTCCATTCAGGTACCTAGCCACCATCCCTTTTTCATCTTCATTATGATTGGCCCTCATACTGAGTTTATGAAATTCTTCTGTGTAGGCAGCCACATCCATGTCTTTTTGTCTTAAATTCTGAAATCTCCTTATGATTTGAATCTCATAGTGAGGTGGCATAAACTTGCTTCTGAGCATAGCCACCATTCTGCTCCATTTAGTGATGGGACTCTTCCCAATCTTCTCCCTCTGATTCTGCACATAGTTCCACCATACAAGTGCAGAACCTCTTAGCCTTGTCTTGGCAAATTTGACCTTTTTGCTGTCATTGAACTCATTGTAATCAAAGAAGTTGCACATAGCTTCTATCCAGTCAGTGAGAACATCTCCATCCAACTTGCTATGGAAGGTAGGCACCTCCATCTTGGGATCACCACTGTCTCCATGAGCACCCTTAAGTGCATTCAAGAAGGCTTTCTGATCTACAGACATATCCTGCTCTTGAGGATCCTCTTCTGCCTCTATTTCTTCATTTGTGTCTGAAGAACTGCCTTCTTCTTTGGTCTTGCCCTTAGACTTCTTCTCTTCCTGTAATTTTGCTTCTTGAAGTTGTGCTCCAACCATTTCTTCCACCAACTTCTTGATGGCATCTTCACTCATTGTCTTGGGAGGCATTGTACTAGCCTCTGTTTCAATTTCCTCTTCTAACATACACTTGCTTCCAATCAGAATATTGGCTCTGATACCAATATGATGCAGAGGTAAGGTAGAGATTGAAGAAGTTCACTCAACTTTCTCCAAAAGGTATACCAGATGTTTGTGTTTACAAGCCTCACAAGGCTGCTCCAAGAATCAACTTAGCCTAGGATCACCCTCTGGTGTCATCCTTCAGACTATTCACCACTCACTTTGGGGAGTCACAGCTCAACCCAACTTAGAAGCACAACCCACCTTTAAGAGCCCAACATCTACTACCAATACCCCTACCAACATAGGTAACAACATCCATTTACTATACACTTATCTTTGATATGCATGGGACAAGGTCACTGACCAATAAACTATATTTTACTTCCAAACACAACAGTGGACAGCAAACTAAGTATGACTGTCATAAAACAAGGTTCTAGGTTGACTCATTCCTTGGAACCTAAACATTGATCCAACCCTCAATAACCTTTCATAGGTCTCAAATGACCATCAGTGCCTAATGCAAACCAAATACCAAATGTGAAAAGAAACCAATTTCTTACATGCAGACTCACATTGTACTATACAAGATAGGGGACAACAAATCACTAGGTGGCTGTTCTATGATAGTGTCAACAAGACAGTTTTAGCCTTTGTGAATAAAAAGAACAGTAATGACTCCTTATCAACAAGATCTCCACACCAATTTAACCTACACCTACCCAAGGTCATGAAATCACTGACCGATACCGTACTCTTGCATTTATCCTGACAGAAAACCTTGACTGTCTATGACTGTCACAAGAAGACAGCATTTCAAGAAGGTTAACTCTATAGTCAAAGAGATATTTAAGACCACCTTATATGTTTATAACTCCACATATCCTACACCACTGAATCCATATTCAAATACTCATCAAAATATGTACTTTCATCCACACATGTAGTACTGTACCGTACTGTAGGTGCTTGAAGACAGTAAACTGTCCTTTCCTTGATGATAAGGGTCTAAATTGTAAGAAATGAAGAAGTAAATGCATCTATTATGCCTGCACAAGATATACCAATTCCTATACTAGTCCATCTCCACCTACAAACATAGATTCCACCTCCAATCTATCAAAATCAATTGTTGTCTTCTCTGTCATGAAACAGTCCACATCCAATTTCTTAAGTAGTCATTGATGAGACTAGTTAATTGCATGCCATACACCCTGCAGAGAAGGAGTTCATCTGCCAGACAAAATAAAACATTAAATCCACTTTATCTTCCTCCATCCCACCTAGAAATGGGTGTCCATCATCAGAGGGCAGAGGAAGAATTAAGCATTTTATCAACAAACCCTAGCAATGGAGGGTTAGAAACCAATATGCAGATAATGGAATCAAACAAAACAATGAAAATGTTTCAAAAGCTCTAAACCAATGCAAATGAAAGGTAACTCGATCCACTTCAATGATTCTCAGACCATGATCCCTCTACAGTCCATACTAGTCGTACAAGGTGGCTGTTTTCACCAAAAAAACATAAAAACAATAGTTTTTTTCTTTATGAAACTCCTCCTTTCTATATATCCTTGGCATGATTTTACAGATTCAAGTTTATAGGAAGTTTCCAAAACTCTTGGACTTCCTATTTGTCTATACAACTGCCTAGGAAGGCAGAAAATCGATGGAAGAGGCAGTTTTCTTGAGAAAAAAACAAGTTTCTAAAAAAACTGTCCTAGAAAATAGGTCTAAGATAACTCCAAATTAGACTAGTCAAACAAATGACTAAGTCTTTTATTTCAACACAACAAAACGGCTTTTAAAGCCTTAGAGGAATGAAAATTAACTAGGAAAATCAACACAAAACTATGGAGCTCCTGCACCAAGGAGCCAAGATGAGAGGACAAGTTGGCAAGAAAGGAAGTATGAGGAACGCATTTTAAGGTAGCAAACAGACCATAGGTCATGGAGAAAATGTGCAACAATAAGAAGTCAACAGTTTGGAACTACAACTAAAGCCAACCATGGAGGGTGAAGTCTAAGACAATAGCACGGGAAGTTGCTGTAGTAGGATGTGGTGAGAAGAAAATCTCTCAAGAGAGTAAAAAGTATGAAGAAGAGAATAAGATGAAGGAGATAGAGTTAATTTTACGGTAGAATGATCACATACAACAACCTGAGACTTGTAAAGAAGAGTTCAAGAAAAATGAAGAAATATTGTTACACCATGAAGTTAGAAAGGAAAGTGATTGTGAAGAAGCATGCAAGAGAATTAGAACAACATAAAGGAGATGCTGAAGACACAAAGGTATTAACTAACATCATACCCAGGAAGGAAGCAAATGAAGCAGCCAGAAGGAAGCTAGAGGAGAATGCATGCAAGATGAAAGGTAAAAAAATTGTTTGTGAAGATTTTCAAATTATAGATGAAATAGTTTACAATAGAGTTTGATAGATGAAGATGAGAAGAGTGCAAATATGAATGGTGAAGATGGAAATTACGAGTATGAAATCGAGTTGTGGGGACTTGTAGATGAGAAAGAAATTAAGAGAAAGAAATATAAAAGGAAACAAGGAAGTAAACAAAGGCAAATTGAAAAGCTCAAGTGGGGTAAGAAGGATGAAGGACAAAATAGGGTAGCAATAACCAGGAATGGTGAAAACAATGAAGAGGCTAAGATTACAGCTATTGTAGAAGCTGAAGAAATAAGGACTTGTGAAAATCTTGGAGTTGAAAAGGAATCTAGGAAAGAAGATGGGGGTGAGAATACAATTTGGAATAAGAGGACAATAGATAATCCAATTGAAGATGAATCAATAGAAAGTGCAATAACTGAAATGGAAGAACGTGTTGATGGAAACCTGAAGACAAATGAATCAGCAGGAGACATGGAAATGAGGGTAGAGGCATATGATAAAGTGGATATTGTAGAGCTGCAAGAAGAGGTAAAATTCTTAGTCCTATATGAGGACATTGTTTTGTTTCATTTTGATTTATGGAGTAGTGAGGAGATAGGACAAAATTATGAAAAGAGATACATATTTTTGTAAGAATTTTGTGAGTTGTAATACATATGGTGAAGTCCATGATGAGTTAATATGGAAGGATGAATTTGATCATACTAAAAGATAGTTAGATGATATATTTAAAGTCATTTACATTGATCTATATGTGGCTGAGTGGGAAATGAAACTTTGGAGGAAACTAGTTAAGAATGGAATGATGAAAGTGGCACAACAATGCGAGAGAAAGATGATAACTATACCAAAAAGATTATGGAAGAAGCAAAAGAAAAATATAGAGCTAGATAAGTTTTGATCCTCATGTCTAGGAGCACATGCAATTTTGTTCCCTGGGGAGTCTGATGTAGGGGCATCTTCTTCATTTTTGAACTTTGTGATTTTTGGGTTCGTTGAGGGGTTGGATGACATGATGTAGATGGTAGGAAGTTCATGTCACCAAATCAATAGGAACATTCATAGTCATTTAGTAGTTTTATAGTTTTATGTTACATAAGTTGAAGGCAATTAAGTTATAGGCAGATGACAGAAAGAATAAACAACTATGGTCAGGTAGAGTCAGGCCACCATGAGCAAATTGGTGTGATGGTTACAATAGGAAGAGGTGAAAAATGATAGTAGCAGTTAAAGGGGATACCAATAGGTATACTTGTTGAATCAACAGTGAGGGCAATTAGAAGTTGAAGAGGTTTGAATCTGTAGTTGGAAGGGAGAAGATGCAACAAATTGTAGAGAAATTGGTTCTAGTAACCGACCATTGGCAAAAATAGAATAGATAGGAAAGGCATATCGAATGCATATAAGGAGAGTGAGAAGGTATGAGATGGAGAGAGAGGGAGAATGGCTAAAGAAAGGAATGTTGTGTTATAGAAGAAAAAGGCTGCTAAGAGAAAGACTGAGAGACCACTGGACAAAGGGAAGGAGGCCAATGAAGTAAGCCGAATGCCAATAGAAAGAAGTAGAGGCCAAACATAAAGAAGTAGAGGATGTTAAGAGAAAGGCCAAAGGCCAATGGATTAAGGTGCAAATAGAAGGAGAGCGATAGTTGATTGGAGCTAGAAAAGAAGAGGTCGATGATTACTGGAAAAGAGAAGACTGGATGGTGAGAGGATAGGCTTGAGTACCAGATGCAACTGGAAAGGGAAACATCAATAGGAGGAAGAAAAGAGACCGAGGAAGTAATGAGAGTGAGGAGGCCAATGCCCATAGAGAAGGGAGCATCGATCCATGAAGGATCTAGTTCACTTGTAATCTGTAATGGTTTCCCAGCATGAATAAAGTTCATTGTTTTCTATATGTGTATCTATTTGTTATTGCTTGTGGTTTTTCTCAATCGTGAAGGCTCTATTTTATATCTGTATGACCAATCTGATAATGTAAGTTTCCTGTCATGGGTAGTTCTTATTCCGGTAAGCTAAATTCATCAGTTAGTTCTAACATTTCTGTATTTCATTTCTAGATTGACTTCCTATCCATAGAAAGGTTCCTGTCACTGTTATAACAGTAGGTCTGTAGAGGTCTAAGTTAATAGATCAATATTAAGGAACAGAGAGTGTGTCTGGTGTGTGAGGTTATTAAATGGGGTATTAGAGTATGTGAATAGATCATGTGCTATCAGAAAATCCACCAAGGGGACATTTTCAGACATAACAGTATCAAGAAATCTCCACCAATTATCATAAATTTTTGGGGTTTGGATTTAATAAAAAGTACTATATCTTATCAATTTTCATTGTTTTGTGTGCATACAATTGGTCCATATACATTAATCAAGAAAAATGAAACTTAGTAAATATACAATTACATATACATTAATCAAGAAAAATGAAACTTAGTAAATATACAATTAATTTTACTTACTTGCCAATGTTGATCTGGGTTGATAACTTCCATGTTGGTTAGTGAGGGTTTCCATATAGTAGCCATGCCTCTACAAAGGACAATTGATTCAACAAAGTGTCCTTTCCATTTTTTTTAGTTTGTAAGCCATTATTTTAGCTTGCTTCTTTCTTATTTTTTTCTTGTAAGAGGAATATATCAATATCTATAAATGCATTTGACATTTAATCAAACACCTTTTGTTAGGGGTGTTTACGCTCCTATCATTCCATGATGTCATCTTCATTGATCCTTAGAAAGGGGTATTCCTTTCCCGGATCTTAGCATCATATTTATATTCATTTTCCCTTTTGCCTCCCCTTCTAATTCTTTATTAGATTTCCTTCCTTTCTTTTCTTGTTCCCCACAATTAGACTTGTCAATTTCAAATATTGATTGAATCATTCCTCTATCATCTAAAGAGTTAGATCTAAATTTCCATCCTTTCTTCTTCCTCATTAATTTTTTTTATAATCTCCTTTTGAAAATCTAATTTTTTTTAATGTTCTGTATCTTCTTAGTATTTGGTGTTTGATATATATTCTATATTTTTCTTCAAAAGGATCATAGTTTCTTATCTCACTGGTAATCCCAAAAAGTTCTAACACTAATTTGAAAGTATCTTTTTTAGGAAATACCTTGACTCTCCAATCACTGGTAATCCCAAAAAGTTCTAACACTAATTTGAAAGTATTTTTTTTAGGAAATACCTTGACTCTCCCTCTTTTGGAAAATGTCATGTTTTGTTATTTTCCCATATTTCTACCTATGACTGATTTTCTTCTTGCTTTTGCTCCTGTTTCTGAATATTGGGTTCTTGAATGTGAGAAATGTTTTCTACTTTTTTGTTTTCTCTTTCTTTTCTTTGATCATTCATGTTCCATTTGTTTCTTGCCATTGGGACTTTTTTCTATTGACCCCTCCACTTAAATTTTTTGGTTCCAAAACTCTTCCCTTTATTGAATTTTGACAGATAGAGGAAGCTTTTCTGTCAAATTTATGTATACACAGTTATGTGCATATAGGCCTAATTCTTTCTCTTTTGTATTCGCATCCATGAATATGAAGGACCCTATATGATTTCCTATTTCCTTTAAGTATCAAGGGATTCCAATATTTGAAGGAATATTATACAATTTGGAAGACTATACAATCTAATCCACATTAGATTTTTTGATATTTTATGTCTCAAATGGTTCTTTTATGTAAAAACCCACACTGTACATTAATTTCATGAACTTCCTTTCTTTATTTCATCTTCTTTTCTCTGTCATTCACATTTGATTTGATAAAACCCTCTTAGTAGATTGTGGGTAATCATGTTCTCCCTCTAGTTTTATTTACACCATTTTTGTATTTGATCTCATGCAGACCAAGGGTTTTCCCATCCCATGAAAAAGGCCATCTATTTTGAATATTTTGAATGAGAATTTATATTATCCAATTCCTATTTGTTTTGAATAAATATGACTTTCTAAAAAATTTCTTTTATTTTGTGTTTCCCAAAGGGATCCTATTCACTCCTGTAGCAACATATGATAATTCTTTTCTTGATTTTGTCCATGTCCTCCTTTTTTTTTATCTTCTTTTGATCTTCTTGGATTTGGTTTTCTATCCAGTTTATTAGGGCCTTAAACTCTATTTCCTTTGGCCTCCACAATTTAATTTATGAAGTGGAAGAAATTTGATCTAACCCTAGTGTAGGGTTTTGGGTTTTTCTTTTCTACAAATTGTCTCATTTTAAACCATTGGTGGTTGAACTGTTTAAATCTATTTCTATTATTTTGTTCTTCCCTCTTCCTTTGTTCTTCTCTCCATTCTTGTGTTAATCTACTGTAGTCTTTTGCCAATTTCTATCCAAAAAAATTTCCTTTGACATGCAACAAGTGTAATGAATAGTAGCACGGTGGAAAGAAAAAACCAAAGGTAAAAGGAAAGAAGAGTTGCACTTCTATAGTAAAGGTAAGAGAAAATTGCATTGTTCTCACTATGATAAAGATGGGTATGAAGAAGATAAATGTTAGAATTTACATCCTAATTAGCACCCTCTTGGTTGAAGAAAGGTAAAGATAAAAGTATCCAACATTTATCCTCCTCATGGGTAATAACTATATCTTGAAATTGTTATCTTTAGAATTGAGAATTTCAAATTTTAAATCTAGAGGACTAGATCATGCCCACAATCTAGTCTAGAGGACGAGATTGCATGTATGATCTAGTCTAGGAAGAAAGAAGTTCTAAGAATTGCATTGGTGTTGGTATGAAGTGGAGTTTCAAACATAATACAATGTTAAATTCAAAATTAGGGTTATTCACTGCACCTGAAAAATAAATTATATACTAAGACAATAAGTTAACAAGATCCACAAAAATAACATTAAAACAGAAAAGTGAATGAGTGAAACATACAATTCTTTACAATATTATTATTGAATATTTATTTCTTCATAACCTTTGACTCAACTTATTTATTTATATAAATAAATTATTTTTCACCATAATTGAATCTTTCTATCATCTCCCTACATTTCAACATGACCAGGTAATATAAGTTTAATTTCTTCAACTTTGTTAGAAGGCTTAATCTAACTTAGAATTTGATTCCTTTACTTATTTTCTGTGTACAATATTTAATTCCTCTTAGATGACTTTAGTTATTTCGTTGGACTACAAGCATTCTTTAATGGTCATAAGACTTAGGCAAATCAAAAAATTATAATTACTTTTGACTATATGGTCTTCCTCATTTTCCCACCGTTTTCTTTTGGAGCACAAGCAAAGGGATATTAGATATAAACATAAAGGAAAAGTAACAGAACCAATTGTTTTCATCACCGTTTGTTTTATCTATCATCACTAGAAAGGTCAGACATAGAAAGACAAAACAAGTTGCAAAGAACAGAGTTATGTCTGATAGCAATCTCTCACTACTTCAGCAGTGCTTTGAAATATGATAGTCTCATAGACTGTTTTAGTATGATGAAGGATATTGAAATCTCTCTTATCCATTATATATTCGTGGCCCCAATTTTCTTAAGTGAATAAGGAATAGAATGATTCACATATCCGTTTGCAGTGCTAACTTGCTTTCTTACATTGTGCAGAATTTACGATAATGGAAAATCTTAATGCCAATGTTTCTCATGCTCAAGTTAAAGCTCAGTCTAGTACTGTTTCTGAGATAGCAGATCCTAATCCTGAGGTGAGGCTTAGTGGAAAAAAAAGGAAAAATTACAAGGAGAATTCTTGTGAATTGAATGATATTGGACACGCAGCAAGGATGCTAATCAATCTCAGTAGAGGGAGGGTTGATCAAGACACAGTTGCTGGAAGTGGTGGTAATAATGGCATGGAAAACCCTAACCCTCAGACATCTCATGGAAAGCCTAACATAAACGATAATGGTAGGAGCAGCAGGGGTAAAAAAGGTGGCCGATTCATTGGAGTCACTGATGACCGTGGCCGTTGGAAAGCCAATATATGGTATTCTATTATTTCTGCTGTTATTCTTTTGTTTGATTAAAAAATAATACATTGAACACTATATCTTTCTTCAAGAAAAATGTCTGTAAAAGATTTTGATATCAATCTTTCAGGTCATTTTGTGTGTCTCATATTTAGGGTGATTCCATATCTCTGTGGGTTAATTTTTTATGACTCAAAAGGTTGATTTGAAAAACTTTTGGGTGCTGTTAAAGATGTTGAGCTCAATAATAATGAATTGCTGAAGTGTGTAACATACAATATGTTTCACTGTAAAGCACTCTTTAATAACGTCGGAATGCTATAGGCTTAAGGATGATAGATGTCAAGTAAGTCTTGGTGAGTTAGTAAGGTTTTTCTTTTATTTAATTTAGTTGACACTCTACTTAAATATCATCTATTTCAATGGTCAAACAATCAATAGCAATTTTACACTTCATTCACAACAAAACGTGGTAAATATTTATCCTATTTTTATTGGTCAAAATTCACCTTTGACTGTTCTAAGTGGATGATATTTAAGAATAGCTTTGAGGAGTTTTTTATTAAAAAGGATAAAAAGAAGAAAGTTTTTTGTTGTTTTGAGAATAATAAAAATTTGAAAATAGAAATTACCAATGGAAAGATCTAATCCAGATTGAGTCAGGGCCTAAATTTGACGGTCAACCCTGCCTGTCCAGCAATTTTTTTATGACAATTACTTTTAAAATACTATGACATATCTTAGTATAAGTAAAATTATATATAATCCAAATATATATATCATCACAATTCTATATAAATTTTGGCAATCTATCCAAAATCTCTCCTCTCATATGATACAATCATTTTCAAAATTTGATTGTATTTTATGGCAAAAAAAAT
The DNA here is from genome assembly GCA_027924645.1 of Cunninghamia lanceolata. Lineage (NCBI taxonomy): Eukaryota > Viridiplantae > Streptophyta > Pinopsida > Cupressales > Cupressaceae > Cunninghamia > Cunninghamia lanceolata. Next base: position 1,537,691 of record BSBN01000078.1, read on the forward strand.
CTAAATCTGGTCATACAACCATCAAATTTAGGCCTTAAATCCAGTCATGTGACCCATTGTCAAATCAATACCAAGTAGTATGTTATAAAAAAATTCTAAAAAAAAATTATCCTAAATCCTTTCAAAAAAGTTAATAGATTACAGAGGTCTGAAATTTTTTATAATACTGATGTAATCCAAATAAATCTTTCCCTTTGCAAACTCTAATCCAAAGCTTTCAAACAGTTATTATAAATTGAGAATCATAAATTCTTTTTTTTTTTTTTTTTTTTTTGATATTGTTCACCTTTGTTTTAATTTTAGGTCGATATTTTATTGCTGAGACTGCAGCAAGGTCAGTGCTCTAATATCTGTCCTCCATATTTTACCATATGTATTGGCAGCATGTAGTTTACTGTATACCTAATATAAATAATTACTATGGAGGTCCTCAGACAAAACTATACTAGTCACACGTGACCAACCATGCAGGATGTTAAATTATCCTGAAACAGATTATGACATGAGATGCATAGAAGTAAGTTACCACAAGTTCAAAATAATAAATAAGTATGATAGTTCTCTTACCTTAAAATCCATAAAACATATCTTCATGCCTGTAATGATTTGAAAAGACCTTCATTGTGCATCATTATGTCTTTTAGCAATTGAAAAGTCTTCACCCGCGGGTTTAAATTTATTTACAATGATTTTCTTTAACCGAAAGTTAAAAATGACTTGCTCTCGCGCTAGGGAATCATTGCAAACAAAAAAAACACCCCTTCCAAACCCCAGAGGCGCGTTTCATTCATCTTTTCAAGGTTGGGCTTCTCCTCTGCACTGCCATGGGATTTTGAAGGCTGCCTGCTAAAAGCTTCTCTGCGGGTTTTGAAGAGTCTGAAGCTGCTACAGAAGCTATCCTCTTTCCATGGTAAGTAATACACTTGATTCAACAATATGTCTTCCTTTTCTTAGCGTGCTCTACCTTCAAATTGGCTTTAAAAACCTGAAAGGCACTCACCTTACTGTTTCTACTCGGTGGCAGTGGCATAATGTTTTGTTTTATTTGGAATCACATTCTAACTCCTTTGGTTTTAAAACGACAACTGCTACTCACTGAACCTCATGTCATTACATTGTAAGCCTTACATTTAGGAGCTTCTATCAGGCATACACTTACACTCTCTATTTTTTGCACTATTTGTTGTTTGCTATGAAATGGGTTGAGACTGTGACTTTCTTTCATCATGTGTCCTCTTTTCCATGCTTGGATTGTGACTTTATCTATGCTCCTATTCTTTGGAGAATGTTAAGCTTTGGCAATGATCTTAAATTCCTCTCATTCTTTCTATATGACTGTATATACAAAAATTACATGCACAGAGTTTTACATACTATCATTAAGGCTTTAGATCCATGACATAGTCCTTCTAATCTTAAATAGATCATCCTAAAACCTTAGAGACCTTTTATGAACAAAATCCTCTTCTAAGATTTATGTAGATGCTGAGAAAAGACTTACAGACCTTTGTATTCTCAAAATTGACAGATTCTGGGACACTGCTTCTTAGTCAAACCATAATGTGCCTGTCTTTAGTGCAAGCTTCCTTGTGAGGTTGATCTGAATAGGCTTCATTAAAAGGTGTTGGATAAAGATCTCCACATTGAAGCCTCTGTGAATGCAACCTGCTATTGAGTGGAATATTTTGCCTCCATCACTGCTTGTGGCTCTTATAACCTTTATTAATGGTAATAGTTTCTTTATCATTTGATTTCTTGAATTGATATTTTTTCAGGTTGATGTAGTATGATCTCCATAGTATTAACTGTGGACTGCTCCTTGGTTAAAGAAACCCCTGTCCTCACATTATGACTATTGGTGACTCATGTTTATGCCTTTGTGCAGACCTCGCCACTGCTTTTCTTAAATTTACTGCTCTCTGCTTCTTTAGACATGACACTTGTCCTGGTCCTTTGACTTTGGATGACTGTTGTTCTTATCAGTGTTTTGAAATGATGAACCTGATTTCATTCATGTTCCAGTTTGGACTGCACCTTTGGGATTTGAAGATCATGGTTGACGGAAGACTATTAAACTTACAAACATGTTAAGAGTTACTGCATTTCATAGACAACCTTGACAACTTCTATCACTGTCATATTAAACTGTATTCTCATGGTTGGTGCTCTGTCTAATCTGTAAGCTTTAGAATTTCTCCAATACAATTTTTAATGGATATGAGCATTGTCTTTGATTTATCATCCACTTGACACTGGTATACACTTCATCAACCGTTGAAAATGTAGTATATGCATGATTCTGTTGTATCAAACCTCCTGAAGCTTTCTACCTTTTGCATGACTATGACAGTCATACCAGCTGCTTCCATGATAAAAATGCTAATAAACTACTTTTGAACTTATACTATTTTTCTCCTTTCATATTGACAGTTGTTACTTTGACATTATAATTGATGTCCTATCCTGGTAATTGCTTCAAGTTCAAACCTTTGTTATCTCCCTCCATTTAACTTCCCTGTGCTTTTCTCTTACAACTGATATCTTTAAAGGTCTTAGTAGACCTCCTTTTTACTGACTGTACTGAAGTTTTCATGGAATTATTTCAGATATAACTGTGTTGTACCCTTACCTGTCATGAGTTGAGACTATACTCTATTCACTAAGGCTATCCTACCGTCATTAATGACTACCTTACTCTACAATCATATCTCCTTTAATGGTGATTGTCCTTCTTGTACGATTGTCCACATGTCTAAAACAACTGCTTCACCTTTGCAAGTTTCCTAAAAACCTCTTTATTTAAATATCATCCATTTAGATGGTCAAACATCACCTAGCAAATTTACACTTCATTCACAACAACAATGGTAAATATTTGTCCTATTTTTATATGCATGGGCAAGGGCCTTTTTGACTATTGAAGTAGATGATATTTAAACTTGATTCTCGGATGCATTCATTCACATGATTGTTCTTTCTAGTTTAATGCATGTTTTGTATGCATTATGGTTGCTCATTTCATATATATAACTGCTCATTTTACACATGAATACAGCTATTCCTTTGTCATTATTTACTTGTGACCTGCTTGTGGACTACAACTTGATGAGACACTTGTCTAGCATGGAGGGCCTTGCTATTTGTATTGACTGTCCTCAAAAGGTGAAGATTGGTATCATCCTCGTATACTGTCATGCAAGCCTCTTTACTCTTTTTGCTGCTAGACTATCTCATGACTTTGCATACTCTACTTGACTATCTCCAACATTTTATAAGTTCTTATTTTATACATTTATTTGACAAGTTTAATCATGTCTCTTGCTTATGCATGTCCCTCTTAAGGCTTGGGGGCAGCATGTTGGGCTCAACCCTTGTGGGAGCCCATTTTTTCACCACATGCTGAAATATTATGTACAATGATAAATGTACCTGTACCTTTACATTACACAAACAAGTTAGACAAAAACAATGAATTTCAATGCTCTTGTGATGACTTGATCTCTCATTTGATGATCTAATTTTTTGGCTTTTCTTGCACATATCTAGTAATGGCTCAACTAATTTAAAGCATCATATGCTTACGTTATATGTCTATTTATGAAACATATGATGAGATTTCATGTCACAAGCTCTAACCAAATTTTCAATCATCTACAGGTATATCTGATGATCAGGAATGAGAGGCATTGAAGATAAGAGGACCAACACCAGAATCAGCCATTTAAGGTAATGAAGGATATGACCTCTCTTCATATGTATTTCCCTTATTTTATCTTCATATGTATAGTGTGCTTTTCATGTTGCGTTAGCTCAGTTTAGTCATTCCCATGACTTGTGTGGGATATTTTAAGCATTCTTTTGATCCTAATACATATGAAACAACAACATTGTATACATTTTTCATTACAAAATGAATGAAAGACAGCAGTATCATGCAATTTGTGTAATTTCTTTCTATTGTAAAACATTGTATAGTAAAAACTAAATTCCATTTGAAAGCATTCATATGCAAATGGTTAAGCTTTAGCAGAAATTTGTTAGAGTACCTTTTACCTTTGAAGTAATTAGTTGCTTCAGCTCTACCAAATTGAGTTGCAAGCGAAATTTTGGTAACATGTTTCATGTCTGGTTTTATGTTAATACTCTATGTTAAGAATCTATTATCATGTTTTGATAATATTATATATGGGAGCAATCCCCCTTTGGGTGTAGTGTACTAATAAAAAAGTCAATTGGTGGAAATATAGCCAAGAGTGAGTACTACAAGTTATATATTTTTTATTGACTTTTTTTTGTTATTTTTTTGAAGTGGATGCATCTTAAAAATTACATCAATAAGTGTGTGTATCACATAATTTTCAAAAAACTAATTGAAAATGTATTTTTTTCAATGTGTATAGAATGAAGTGTAGAAGAATCTTTTTTTTTTATAAGTGGAGAAAAAATTATAAAAGAAATCAATCATATGTAATAGAGTAATATGAAGATGCTCTTCAAAGAAAATAAATACCTTAACTCATTCAAAATATTAAAAAAAATGTTTGGCTAGAAAAATAAGAAGTAACTCTTCATTTTGGTGGTGGTTTTGTACAATTTTATTGCAAAACATGTAAACTAATGAGGTTAAAGTTTGAATTTGAGTTATTTTATGTTAAAAACATGAATTTAGGAGCCACAAGAGATGTACAACTGTTATGCTTGGAAATTCAAGCCTAAATGGATGGGATCATTAAAAAAATTGAATTTAAGGCATTAAAAATTCATATAGCTCCCTCTACTCTCCAAGCCCTACACTCAAATACAAAATAAATAGTAACCTTATGATGCTAGTGTGTTTTAAGAACCTTTTTAATTTTAGGTTTTTTTTTTTTTTTAAAAGCACCTGGTAAACTTTTTAACGTGACCAGAGACACTGGTGTGACACGCCCTCTGGCTCCACGTGAATGCTTTTGCCTGGAGCAATGAACCGGTGAGGCCACAACATGGGGGACCTTATCCCCTAGAAGAACACTTCAAACTCGTGAGCTCGTTAGCCCAGTGAAGGCATAAAGCCTTGCGAGCTCATTGGCCCAATGGGGGTTTGAACTCTTGTGGCTGCCACTACAACCAAGTGACTTGACCACCGAAGCATGCCGTCATCGGCTAATTTTAGGTTCTTTTACTTATGTTAGGTTTTTTCTTTTTAAAAAAAAAAAATATTTGTTTTTAAATAAGTCTTTCATAAAATTTATTATATCTTAATTAAGTTTTTTTAGTGTTTAATTTTTATGTGAATTTTTTTAAATTAAATCTTTTTCATTAATTTTTTTTAAAACAATTTTTTTTCATATATCATATGTTTTAAAAAGGTGTTTAAAAAAATTGCCTTTTAATTATGCTTTTTTTTAAAAAAAAAATTGCCTTTCATTTATTTAATTAGGCATTTTTTTTTAAAATTTTGCATTTTGTTTAGATAATTAAACAATTATTCTAACCTAATTAGGTGTTCTTTTTTAAAAAAATTTGCAAAATGTCTACTTTGATTCATGAAATCAAATTGAACTCTTCTAACTATCATTCGTGGAAAATACATGTTAGTTTCATGTTTTGATTTAAAGACCTTTTGGATGTTGCCACTAATCAGAAATTGGATCTTGGTACTACAACAAGCCAGGATGCACAAGACAAATGGACAACAAAGAATGATGAAGCACTCATCCTAATAGGTATTTTAATGTCACCTGAACTATATGTTAACATTGGGGCATACACAAAAGCCTATGCCACATGGGAAATTCTACAGAAAATGTATGATAGTTTAAATGAATCTAGAAAGATTCAACTTCAAGATCAACTAGAAGATCTCAGGCATACAGATTTCAAAACCATAGATAAATTTATTCTCAAATTTGACGCTCTTAATGGTCAATTAATTGATTTAGGAGTTAATATTGAAGATCTTAGATTAATTCATATTGTTCTTAGAAAATCTTTGGCTAGACAATTTCAACAATTTATTACAAATATTCATGCTCAATTAGCTATTCCTACTTTAGCTACTTAATTATCTTATGATATTTTTTGAAATTTGTTAAGGAAAGAAGAAGCTAAGTTGATTCAGTATGGTACTCTTAAGAATATTGAGCATGCTTTTATGTCTAAAAATAAAAAAACTAAATTTTAAACCTCATAATTAACAAAATTATAATCCTAAATTTCACAACAAATATAATTGTTATAACAATAGAAATCACAACAATAATAGTTATGATAATCAAAAGAATAATCCATCTAAGAGGCCTCATTGTAACTATTGTGACAAATATGGTCATTGGCCTAACACTTCTTTCAAAAAGAAAAATGCTAATAACAAGAAGCAACCTATGAGGAAAAATTATCAACAAATTCATAAGCCTCATAATAATAATCTCAATCAATTGAGGCGTGTTTTTACTTGTGCTTTAAATGCTTCTAAACCTCTTGAATGGATTATTGATTCAGGTGCCTCTCAACATGTTACTTCTCATAAAGAGTTCTTTGAGTCAATGCAACTTGATAGCACTAATCTTCCTCTTCAACTTGCAAATAATCATAGTTGTAAAGTAGAAGCAATTGGAGATGTGAATGTTCCTAATGGTAAGTTACATGATGTTTTGCATGTTCCTAAGTTGACAACAAATTTGCTTTCCATAAATAAGCTTTGTCAATATTACGAGATAGAATTTAATAAAAATATGTGCTATGTGATTGATCCGAATCAAAATGATAAATTCATTGCTCATGCTAAGTTATACAATGATAATTTGTTCAAGTTATATGAGTTTGCTACTTATAAATACTCTTTATTATCTACCATTGATTTTAGTGTTTGGCATGAAAGACTTGGTCATATTAATGCTGACAATATTACCATGATGCAAAAATCTAATATGGTAGAAGGGTTGCCTAGTATTGTTCCTTGTAAAATTCTATGCACGGGATGCATGAGTGGTAAGATGCATAGGGAGCTCTTTCCTAAAGTTCAAGGATGGAGGGCAAATCATAAGTTTCACCTCATTCATAGTGACCTTTTGGGACCCATGGAATATGAATCTATCTGAGGATCAAGGTATGCACTTACTTTTGTTGCTGATTATTCATGAAGAACTTGGATCTATTTTCTTAAAAACAAGGATCAAGTTCTTGATACTTTTGTTGATTTTCATTAATTTTTTGAAAGGCAATCTTGTTTTAAACTTAAATTTCTAAGGATTAATAATGGTACTGAATATGTGAATAGTGCTTTAAATGGTTATTTGAAGTCTTTTGGTATTAAACATGAGCTTACCATTCCCTATACACTTCAACAAAATGGTGTAGTGAAAAGGAAGCATAGAACTATTGTTGAAATGGCTAGATGTATGTTACATGATAAAAACATGTCTTACAAATTTTGCTTTGAAGCTATGTTTTGTGCTACTTATATTATTAATCGGACTCCAACCAAAGCCTTAAGGGATATCACCCCTGAAGAGGCTTGGTCATGTAGGAAGCCTAATCTTAAACATTTAAGAATTTTTGGTTCAATTATTTTCTTCATAAACCTAAACAGAAAAGGCAAAAGTTGGATTCTAATCCTCTTCTCAAATTTGTGTTGGGTATGATGAACACTCTAAAGCTTATAGAGTTTATAATCCTCTTACAAATAAATTTAAAGTTTCTAGAGATGTATGCATTGATGAAAATGGTGTTCATGATTGTTCTAAAGTTGTTAACAATGATTCTTCTCAAAATAATGTTCTTGTTATTGAGGATAATCCTCCTCCTTTGAATACTTCTTTGAATCCTCCTTGGAATCCTGCTAATACTTCTATAGTTCAAATGATAGTGAACATGATGCAAATTCTAGTGATGCTACTTCTACATCTAATCATGTGCCCAAATGGTCTAAAAAATTAGTTCAAGAAAGTGATGATATCTTAACTAGAGTGGATAGATATAAGGGTAGAAAAGTAAACAATTGCAATTATGCTTTGATGTCTAAAATTATGGATACTAATGATCCACAAAGTTATGAGCAAGCTAAACATCAACCTCATTGGAAAAAGTCTATGCAAGATGAATATGACATGTTGATTGAAAATCAAACTTGGGAGCTTGTTCCTTTACCTCAAGGTAAGAATCGTGTTTCATGCAAATGGTTGTATAAAACAAAGTTCAATGCTAACAATGAGATTAGTAAATTTAAATCTAGATTAGTAGCTAGCAGTTTCTCTCAAGTGGAAGTCTTAGATTATAGTGAAACTTTTGAACTCATGGCCAAAATTCCAACTATTATATTATTTTTAGCTTTAGCTTCTCGTATGCATTGGCATATTCATCAAATGGATGTTAAAAGTTCATTTTTAAATGATGATTTTCATGAATAATTTTACATCTCAACCTTTAGGTTTTGTTGAAAAGGGTAAAGAACATCTTGTTTACAAATTGGAGAAATGAATTTATGGTTTAAAACAATCTCCTAGAGAATGGTATGATAGAATTAATGCTTTCTTTACATCTCAAGGATTTACTAGAAGTCAAAATGATCCTAATCTTTATATTAAACATAGTGAAAATGATATTAGGATTGTTATTTTATATGTTGATGATTTGATACTTACTAGTAGTTCCAACAATTTAATTTGTGATACTAAATCTTAACTAAATAATCAATTTCAAATGACTAATTTTTGTTTGTTACATTCTTTTTGGGCATCAAATTTGGCAAACACCTAATGGTATTTTCCCTTCTCAACACAAATATGCTCAAGATCTCTTAGATAGATTCAAAATGAATGATGCTAATCATGTTTCTACTCCTTTTGAATTTGGAACAAAGTTAATGGTTCATATGAAAACTCCTTTTGTTGATTCTACTTTATATAGGCAACTAATTGGAAGCTTAAATTATTTAACTCTAACTAGACATGATATTTCCTTTAGTGTTGGTTTAATTTCTATATTTATGTCAAAACCTTAACAAACACACTTTAAATTTACAAAAAGAATTATAAGATATATTAAAGGTTCCATTAATGTTTCTCTCTTTTATGATGCAAATTGTAAATTTTCTTTATATGGTTATATTGATTCAGATCTAGGAGGTGATCCCAATGATCGGAGATCGACTTGTAGTTATTGTTTCTTTGTTGGATCAGGTGACATATCTTGGAATAGTAAGAAGCAACAATCCACTTCTCTTGGATCTATCAAAGCTAAATATAAAGGTTGTACTAATGCATCTAAAGAAGCACTATGGTTAAAAAGAATGCTTGACGAACTTGGTCTACCTCAAAAAGATCCTACTTTTTATATTGTGATAATCAAAGTGTCATTGCCTTAGAAAAGAATCTAGTTTTTCATGCAAGGAACAAGCATATTGCTCTTTAACATAACTTCGTTAGAGAGAAAATTCAAGACAAACAAATTTCTCTTTTGTATTGCAAGGGTGTAGATCAATTTACAGATACTCTCATTAAACCTCTTTGTAAAGAAAAATTTCTTCATCATTGTAAAAATAGAAGCCTACATCCTATTGATAGATTTGATGTAATCTCTCCAATTAAAGCTTAAGGGGGGATGCTAGAATATTAATCTTTACTTGGTAAAGGTAAATATTATTTATTTATCTGTCACCATAAATACTTGTATTTATAATACAATGTATTTTTTTGTCCTCACATATGAGGATGATTCACGTATAAATTCCTCTTGGAGGAATATTTAGGTGATTAGTCATCTCCTTAAGAGATTGACACATTCCACACACCAAAGTGATAGATGGCATGTGAGAGTTACATGCAACTCCTCTTCTCACAACTATTTATGAGGTGTTTTCTCATCTTCTTTCTATCATCTTCATTCTCTCATTCACGTGAATAATTTTCTTGTAATTCTTTGAAGGCTTATTGTCATCTTTCATATTCATTGGGGAATTTTTGTTGTTTCCCCCCCTACAAAATCTCTTGTCTCCATTGTTGATTGGTGTGTACTTCAGGTTGTGTTTCTTTTTTGAATGGTAATATTGTTTCAAACATAAACTCTAAATACTTGATTAGTCTTTCCTTGCTCCTTAATTTTCCTTTCAAAATTTTTTATGAAACATGAATTAAATAAAAATAAAAATTTATGTCCATGCATAAATAATTCTACAGTAAAATAAAATAACTCTTAACAAAATAACATAGCTCCAGACTATATCTCAACTTTTCTTAGATAAATGTATTTAAGATATCTATATTAGTTAAAACCCATATTTTTAAAATTAATTAATATTTTAAAAAACTTAAAATTTTACCTTTTTAATGGTTATTGAACCCTTTCCAACCTATACTTGTCACAATCTATGCTTCTTACAAACAAAACTTTCATTTAGAGTAGGTATTCAAAATGGTAATAATTTAATAATGATAATGTTAGATGGCCTAGGAGTGTAAGAAAATTCTTCATCGCAGGCCATGCTTATATGTTAATGAATCTTAAAGCTGACAATCTTGTTATTTCTAGCAAAAAAAATCAACTTGTTTACTATTTCTTTTGATAAGATCTTGTAAACTATGTTGCATAGAGATATTGGCAGAAAATCTTCAAAGGTTGTTGTTATTACCTCCTCCTTCGAGATAACTACTATGAAAGTATTGCTTAAATCTTTCAAAAAAAATCCTTTCTTTTTTAATTCTTCTACTACTAACCAAATATTTTTTCCAACAATGTTCCAACATTTGGGAAAGAAGCTCACTGGGAAGTGATCTAGGCTAGGAGTTTTATGTAGATGTAGTTGTGTGACAACTTGTTTTATTTGCTCCTCAGTAAAGGGACGCATTAGAAAATGGTTTCGATCCTTATTTATCTATGTATGTAGAAAATGGAAATCAAATAAGGAACAAATGCATCAATGAACCTACTTCATATTCAACATCACATCAAGATCAAGTAACTAACGATAGAAAATGACGATCAAGATCAAGTAACTAACGATAGAAAATGAAACAATATTCCAAAGTAGTCCTTGTTACCCTTGATATTTGATAATGATATTTAATGTATAAATGTTGATTACTCACACTAGCAACATAACATTACTCTCAAAATGTGTAGATACTGGTTTCTTGATCATGGTGTGGTCTAGGGGAAAAATTATTTAAAGGATGCTCTAATGTATATGATCTAGGACAAATAGATGAATAGCCAAGATTAAATTGAGCATCAATAGCTAAAATCAAATGAGATATGGATCAAGACGTGGATCAAGGATGGATGGACAAGATTAAAAAGTTATGGATGGACAAGCTTAAGTAAGACAACTTAAGGGAAGGCTAAGACCTATCCTCATAAGGTCAGCCTAGGATTTTTAGATTTTTGTGCCAAGATGAGAATAAGTGGGAAAATATAATTAGTTAAATAAAATTATTTAATTAATTATAAGACAATCTAGGGGAAATAATTAATTAAATAACCGAAATAATTTAATTAATTATTGGACAAAGGGGAAATTTAATTAAATGAATTATTAAAAAAAATATTTAACTAATTTTGGCTAAGGAAAATGGATAAAATTAATTAAATAAAAAATACAATTTATTTATTAAATTAATTAGCTAAAGGGGAGGATAGATGAGAGACACTATGATGGACAACAAGGTCAAATCTAGGTGTCTACATTACCAATTTAGGTATTTTCCATGATGCTCTTTTGGTGCTTCAAATCTAACCTTGTCTGATTGTTTAAAAGATTATGAAGTAGAGAACAACTTCTTCCTTGATTTTCTTGTCCTCCTTTATTAGTTCACTAGTTTTCAATTTTATTCATATAACTCTATTATGCATTTTCTAAGTTTTTGTGGAGCAATGGAAAAAATTTGTGTTTTTGTCCCTATCTTTCAGCCATATTTTCCCTGATTTATGTCCCCAAAAAATCTCTTCCGTTGCCAAAATTTCTAAATATTGATCCATTAAATCTTTTCTCTTTTATATCTTTCCTGATTCATCCCATTCTGGATTACCTCTTCACTTAGATTTTCCATCCTTTCTTCTAATGTCTCTTTTTCTTCAAGGATGTTCCTAAAATGATCCTCCATTTTTTGAGGCATTCTTTCACATATTGTAGTTTCTTAAATAATATAAATATTATTTTATCCTTATTGATATTTTACCTCACCATACCATTTTTCCATACTGGTTGTAAATTTTTGATCTCTCATCAGCATGTTTTCAAATTTGAATGGGCATCTTTTTGGCTTTTGTTCTTTCCTTAGAAAGAGTTGAATTGAAAAGTGATCATATCCTAAAATAGGAGGAATGATACATTCACCTGACAGTGGGAGGGTGGCCCAATCATCACTACACTTGAATATATCTAGTCTTTTAGCTATATTATTGAAGCCTGTTCTTTGATTACTCTATATGTATAACCCATTGTTTGGTTTTATGTCTTGAAGATTTGTGTTTGTTGTGAATTATATGATGCCTAGTTGTGCTTGATTCTTCATTCTCACCCCCATTTTTTATCCTCATCATATAATATAGTATCAATAAATCTCCACCAATTATCATAAATTTTTGGGATTTGGATTTAATAATGACTACTATATCTTATCCATTTTCTTTCTTTTGTGTGCATACAACTGGTCCATATACATTAATAAAAAAAAATGAAACTTAGTAAATATACAATTAATTTTACTTACTTGCCAGTGTTGATCTAAGTTGATGAATTCCATGTTTGTTGTTGAGGGTCTCCATATGATAGCCATGGCTCTAGAAAGGACAATTGATTCAACAAAGTGTCCTTTCCATTTTTTGGTTTGTAAGCCATTATTTTAGGTTGCTTCTTCCTTATTTTTTTCTTGTAAGAGGAATATCAATATCTAATAAACAAATTTGACGTAAATAACCAAACATCTTTTGTTAGGGGTGTTTAGGCCCCTATCATTCCATGATGTGATCTTCATTGCTCATTGGAAAGGAGTATTCCTTTCCTAGATCTTAGCATCATATTTATCTTCATTTTCCCTTTTTCGTCGCCTTCTCTGACTAGTAATTTTTTTTATTAGATTTCCTTCTTTTCTTTTTTTGTTCACCACAATTATGCTTGTCAATTTCAACTATCAATTGGATCATTCCTCTATCATCTAAAGAGTTCATTTAAATTTCCATCCTTTCTTATTCCTCATTTATTTCTTTTATAATCTCCTTTTGAAAATCTAAAAATCTAAAATTTTAGTAATCCCAAAAAGTTCTAACACTAATTTGAAAGTATCATTTTTTAGGAAATACGTTAACTCTCCCTCCATTGGAAAATGTCATGTTTTGTTATTTTCCCATATTTCTACCTATGTCTGATTTTCTTCTTGATTTTGTTCTTTTTTCCCAATATTGGGTTCTTCAATGTGGGAAATGTTTTCTATTTTTTGTTTTCTCTTTCTCTTCTTTGATCATTCATGTTCCATTTATTTCTTCCTATTAGGGATTTTTTCTATTTGCCCCTCCATTTCAATTTTTTTGTTCCAAAACTCTTCCTTTGATTGAATTTTGATACTGTCAAATTTACGTATACACAGATATGTGCATATAGGCCTAATTCTTTCTCTTTTGTATTCTGATCCATCAATATGAAGGACCCTATATGATTTTCTATTTCCTTAAGTATCAAGGGATTCCAATATTTGAAGGAAGATTATGCAATCTAATCCACATTGGATTTTTTTATGTTTTATGTCTCAGATTGTTAAGGTTTAGTACCTAGTCTTTTATGTAAAAACCCACACTATCCATTAATTTTGTAAACTTCCTTTCATTATTTCATCTTCTTTTCCCTATCATTCACATTTTATTTGATAAATGCCTCTTGGTAGATTGTGGATAATTATTTTTTGCCCCTAGTTTTCTTTACACCATTTTTGTATTTGATCTCATGCAGATCAAGGATTTTCCCAACTCATGAAAAAGGCCATATATTATGAATGAGAATTTATATTATCCAATTCCTATTTGTTTTGAATAAATATGACATTCAAAAATTTTTCCTTTATTTGTTGTTTCCCCAAAGGGATCCTATTCACACCTGTAGCAACGTATGATAATTCTTTTCTTGGTTTTGTCCATGTCCTTTTTTGATCATCTTGGATTTGGTTTTCTATCTAGTCTATTAGGGCCTTATATTTTATTTCCTTTGGTCTTCACAATTTAATTTATAAAGGGGAAGAAATTTGATCTAACCCTAGTGTAGGGTTTTGGGTTATTCTTTTCTACAAATTGTCTCCTTTTAAGCCATTGGTGGTTGAACTATTTAAATCTATTTCTATTATTTTGTTCTTCATCTTCCTTTGTTCTTTAGATGCAGGAGCATCCAGAGGTGTAAGGGCAATCTTGTATCACCTAAAAAGAAGTTAATTCAAAACCATTGTAGCTGTTCTCATTTCTTCCCATAATTAGTGTTTTTGGTTCCATAATATCCAGAATAATAATGTAGGACTTTTAGTTTTTCCAAAACTGCTAAAAATAGTGACCTGCCTATTTAGGAAAGTGTACCTGCTATTTTTAGAAAGTTTGCATTGGGACACCTAATGAAGCAAAAACTTCCAGAAAGTTAAATAATGGAAATATAAGACCTTTGGTGAAGGAATCAGGTAAAGATCATTTGTGAGCTGAAAAATATTAAACTTTTTGTTTTCCAAAAAGCCCCTGAAAATTTATGGAACGAGATATGAGGCACTAAAACTTCTCATAACATCTCAAAAAGTTGATTAAAGTCCATTTAAAATTTTTTGGCATGATAGTTTACATCGCGAGCTTTTCGGCACTTAAAATGGTTCATCAATCAAACCAGATCAAAAGTTATGCTTCTCGGAAGTTGACCTACTTTTGGAGGGAGTTGCAAAATTTGAAATTTAGCTGGAGGCTGACAAAAAGTGTTATTTATGACTATTTTGGGAACCCTGGGCGGTAGTAGAGTCAAGGGGGCCAGTGTGGAGTCAAGAATAGGTGGGAAAATAGAAACCCTAGCTGATTTGGGGTTACAGAAGGCTGAAGATTCTAGAGTCTTGAGGTTGGGAAAGCTGTAATGTGTTGCAACCAGTAGAGGATTTATCCTCTTATTGTAATTGAGCTTCTATAATGTAATGAGTTGCCCAATTTAATAAAACAAAGTTCTATTTGCTGTGTTCAATATTTGTTATTGTGTATTTTGTGATTTACCCCCTTCATCAAGTGGTATTAGAGTGAGGGTTCCTATGTGTAGACAGATCACCGACCGTGAGGCAATTTGTACTAGGACCTGAGGTTGTGGGTTTGCTACAGAGACTAAGATGCCTCCACGAAGAAATCGTGTTGGGAGGAATTCTTTGACAAAAGAGGGTTTTAGAGCCCTACAAAGGCAAATCAATGCATTGCAAGAGGAGCTACGAAGAGGGTTTGAGCCGAGGACGAGAGAAGAAAGTGAAGGTGAGGATGAAGAAGAGCTATCTGAGGAAAAACAAGAAGCTGCCAGAGATCTTGCAAAAGTTAGGTTGTTGAGGGCCATTTCAAAGATCAGAAAGAGGCCCAGGATCGATGTTTCTACATATTCTGGAGATGTGAATCTAGAACAGCTTATTGATTGGATCAATGACATGGAGGAGTATTTTGAGTATGAAGATGTGGAGGACCCAAATCGGGTTAAGTTTGCAAAAAAAAAGTTGAAGGGCCATGCCAATATTTGGTGGAAGGAGGTCCAATTAGAGAGAAACAGAAGAGGAAGAGGAAAGATCTCCAGATGGGATCGGATGGTGGAGAAACTAAAGAAGCAGTTCATTCTTGTGGACTATGAGATGGAGTTGCTGAAGAAGCTACAAGGACTGAAGCAAGGTAACAAGTCTGTTAAGGAGTATATAGAAGAGTTTTATAAAATTACTATCAGGACAGGCCATGCAGAGGCCAACAAGGAGAAGGTAGCTCGTTACATTAATCGGTTGAGGCCGAGTATTCAAGAGGAGTTGAGCCTGGTCAGAATGACCACCATAGAAGATGCGTACTAGTTTTCCCTAAAGGTGGAAGAGAAGCTGAATAAAAGATTTGACAGCAAGCAAAGGGGAAAAGGTCAAGGTGGAAGGACTAGTGGAAGACCCTATGGGGGACAAAATGAAGATGCAAAGAAAAGTGAAGAAGCTGGCACCCATCAAAATCAGAGAGGTGACAATACCTACCGCCCTCGTGACAAAAACAATGGTGAGCAAAGAGGAAGAGGAAGAGGCAGACCTGGGCAAGGACCTGGAAGAGGAGGTTTTAGAGGAACCTATTTCCAATGTGGAGAAGAAGGGCATCGAGCATATAAATATCTGCAACATCAAGGAAGGATGAATAGAAGACCTGAAGGTAATGCATGAGTTGCACATGTAGATGAAGATGCACTGTCTGAGCATTCTGAAGATGCTGAAAGGGGAGAAACCCTAGGTGTCAGAAGAACTTTGTTGAATGTGGAGAGAGAACCCAATCAGAGGAAGAGTTTATTCCGCACAAGGTGCAAATGTGAAGGTAAGTGTTGTGATATTATTATTGATAGTGGAAGCACTGATAATCTTGTTTTAGAGGAGATGGTTGACAAGTTGAAGTTGACAAGAAGAAAACATCCACATCCATATCAGATTGCATGGTTGCAAAAGGACCATAGTGCTTTGGTCAATAAGCAGTGTTTAGTGAAGTTCAAGATTGGTGACTACCATGATGAGGTGTTGTGTGATATCATACTAATGGATGCATGTCATATGCTGTTAGGGAGGCTATGGCAATATGATAGGAGTGCTGTCCATGATGCCCGTGCAAACACATATTCCCTAACAAAGGATGGAGTTTGTCATAAGTTGAATCCCTTGAAGGAGGTGGAAGAAAAGGTATCTAGTACTACTAGAATTTTCTTGGTAGATGGTAGGAAATTTTTGGAGGGTATGAAGTATGAGCGTCATTGCTTTGCATTGATTCCTAAGATTAGTCAAGAGAAATGTGAAGATGTACCAGCAGAAGTTTCAGATATGTTGGAAGAGTTCCAGGACATTATCTCTGATAATGTACCAGAAGATTTACCGCCAATAAGGAAGATAAGTCATCAAATGGATTTGATACCGGGAGCTAGTTTGCCAAACAAGGCAGCCGACAGAATGACCCCTGTAGAGAATGAAGAGCTGAATAGACAAGTTCAGGAGTTGTTGAGGAAGGGACTAATAAGGGAGAGCCTATGTCCATCTGCGGTACCTGCAGTACTAGCACCCAAAAAGGATGGAGAATGGAGGATGTGTACAGACTCTCGAGCCATCAATAAGATAATGATCAAATATAGATTTCCATTGCCAAGAATGGATGACATCATGGATTGTTTGAGTGGAGCCAAGTACTTCACGAAAATTAACCTGAAGAGTGCATATCACCAGATCCGTATCAGAGAAGGAGATGAATGGAAGACAGCTTTCAAGACAAAAGAAGGTTTGTATGAGTGGTTAGTCATGCCATTTGGGCTAACCAATGCACTGAGCACATTCATGCGGCTCATGAATGATGTATTAAAAGAAATTTTGGGAAGTTTTGTTATTGTTTATTTGGATGATATTTTAATTTTTAGTAAGACTTGGGATGAGCATCTGATGCATATTAGAAGAGTTCTAGAGAAGTTGAGGGAGGAGAAATTGCTAATTAATCTGAAGAAATGTAGTTTCGCAAAGAAGGAGTTGGTATACTTGGGATTTGTTGTCTCAGATGAAGGTCTTAAGATGGACCCAGAAAAAGTAAAGGCTATCATTGAGTGGCCTACACCAAGGAGTGCAATGGAGGTAAGATCTTTTCATGGTTTGGCAAGTTTTTATAGAAAGTTTATCAGGAATTTCAGTAGCATTTGTGCACCCCTAACTAAAACAATGAGAGGGGATAGAAAAGAGTTTAGATGGACTAAAGGGGAAGACAAGAGCTTTGATACATTAAAGCAGAAAGTCGTAGAACAACCTATTTTGGCACTTCCAAATTTTAATAAGGTATTTCAGGTAACCTACTACAATGCTTAGTAGGAAACAAGCCCAAGGGATGGGATTCAATTTTACCACAGGCGGAATTTGCCTACAACAATTCTGTCAATAGGAGTACTGGTAAATCACCATTCTAGATTGTATATGGTAATAGCCCGAGAAATGCTTCTAAGTTAAGGAAGCTGGACAATGAAAAAAAGACAAGTGCTAAAGCTGAAGACTTTGCAGAACATTTAAAGAAATTGCATGAAGAAGTGAGAAAGCACATTAATAAGATGCATTTTCAATACAAGGCTAAGGTAGATCAGAAGAGGGGGTATACGGAGTTCCAGGTGGGAGATGAAGTCATGGTTCACTTGAGAAAAGAAAGGTTCCCAGTTGGAACATACAATAAATTGAAAATGAAGAGATTTGGACCATGCAGAATCATGAAGAAGCATGATTCTGGAAATGCCTATGAGGTAGAGCTGCCGAGTGGGATCAATATTTCTCCTATTTTCAACATTACTGATTCATCAGAATATCATGATGGTGGAACAGAGGATGGACCAATAGAAGTGCAGTAGAGTATTCCGGCATCTACTTCAACAGAGGAGATAGAAGAGATTTTGGATAGCCGTGTGGGAAGGAGCACTCGGAATAATCAATACAAAGAATATCTAGTGAAATGGAAAGGAAGGCCTATTGAAGATTCTTCTTGGTTGTCTAAGATAGAGGTTGACTGTTTGGGTTTTCCTCACACAAACACCTAAGACGTGACAGGGTCACTTCTCAAATTAACCTGGGTGTCTGATGCAGGAGCATCCAGAGGTGTAAGGGCAATCTTGCATCACCCAAAAAGAAGTTAATTCAAAACCATTGTAGTTGTTCTCATTTCTTCCCATAATTAGTTTTTTTGGTTCCATAATATCCAGAATAATAATGCAGGACTTTCAGTTTTTCCAAAACTACTAAAAATAGCGACCTGCTTATTTAGGAAAGTGTACCTGCTATTTTTAGAAAGTTTGCATTTGGACACGTAATGAAGTAAAAACTTCCAAAAAGTTACATAATGGAAATATAAGACCTTTGGCGAAGGAATCAGGTAAAGATCATTTGTGAGCTAAAAAATATTAAAGTTTTTGTTTTCTGAAAAGCCCCTAAAAATTTATGGAATGAGATATGAGGCATTAAAACTTCTCATAACATCTCAAAAAGTTGATGAAAATCCATTTACAAATTTCCAGTGTGACAGTTTACATCGCGAGCTTTCTGGCGCTTAAAACGATTCGTCAATCAGACACCCAGATCAAAAGTTATGTTTCTCGGAAGTTGACCTACTTTTGGAGGGAGTTGCAAAATTTGAAATTTAGCTGGAGGCCACCAAAAAGTGCTATTTATGACTATTTTGGGAACCCTGGGCAGTAGTAGAGTCAAGGGGGCTAGTGTGGAGTCAAGAATAGGTGGGAAAATAGAAACCCTAGCTGATTTGGGGTTACATAAGGCTGAAGATTCTGGAGTCTTGAGGTTGGGAAAGCTGTAATGTGTTGCAGCCAGTAGAGGATTTATCCTCTGATTGTAATAGAGCTTCTGTAATGTAATGAGTTGCCCAGTTTAATAAAAGAAAGTTCTATTTGCTATGTTCAATATCTGTTATTGTGTGTTTTGTGATTTACCCCCTTCATCATCTTTTCTCCATTCTTGTGTTAATCTACTGTAGTCTTTTGCCGATTTCTACCCAAAAAATTGTCCTCTCTATTTTGTTTCTTCTATCCTTTTCCCCTTGCCTCATGTTTTTTATTTTTAAAATTCCATCTATCACTTTTCTTGTCCCTCATTTTTTTGTATTTTTAAGTTCCATTGCCACTTATGTTGTAAAGTAGAGATATTTTTACTTTGAATAATTTTTAGTTTACTATAAATTAAGATTTTATAAACATGTTACTATTTATTTTGATTTGTAAATGTATCCATGGGGGATGTTCTTGTACTATAAAGTAATAAAAAAAGAACAGTATACATTTTTACAAAAACTCTGTTAACATAGAGTCAAACCTAGGTGACAACAAAAAGCTAGAAATGATATAACTATTACTATATATTTAGCTATGCAAGGATAAAATAAAAGCATAGCTAATAATATGGGAACCTTGCTCCTTCGGCCCCCTCCTACTCAATGTGATGAAGGAGCATCCCAGGTGAACGAGCTATCCCACATCAACCAAAAGGATTCTTAGATTTTTGTTTCCATTTTGTTTCAGTTTTTATGTTGATTTTACTTCTGGAGGAGATTCATGTCGATTTCATGATTGATGTAATCAAGTTAAGAGCATGTACTAGTATGAATGTCCAAAGAATTTATTAAGATTTCCACTTTGCATAAACTAAGTTCAAACATCTATGAAGGGGATTTACCTGGAATTGGTAGCTTTGATAGGAATTCTGTAAAAAGGGAACATGTTTTGTTTAAAATGATCAAATTCCATCTAATGGAGAGGGTGCAATAGAAATGAGGAGCTATCTACAATTCCTTAACACATAACCGCAGCCAAAAATTGTTATTTTTATTATTCCTTGGTAAAGTTTCAATTCCAATCCACGTAAGGATAGAGAAGATCTCAGAAGAGCATAGCATTTGGAAGAAAGCCATATTTTGGGAAGTAGATGATGATTTAGTGTCCAGTCTCGTGATGATCTAGAAAGAGAGAGTACAGAAGTTCAAAGGATGTTTAGCCATTTTGGAATAGATTTTTTTGGAAGTTGATTCTATTTCTAGCTTTTAACTTTCTCAACGCCTATGCCATATAAAAACCAAACAATGGAATTTTGAAGGGGTCAATCTGTAGAAGAATAATTGAAGAATAAGAGTCTGTAGACAAGTAGAAAAATGTAGCAGAGGAGAGTGGCTTGGGGAGAATAAAAGGATCACTATCCAAAAGGGAAGTCTAGAAAAAGTGAATTGATGCAAGTCAAGGAGAGAGAGCAGCTGATAGAGGTTGCTTCCAGAGAGGAAAAGTGGAGTTCTCTACCATAGTAGCAAATAAAAAATATAGTTGTTTATAGAATAGAGAGAGAAAGAGATTGATATGTATGTGAAAGAGGCCATTGGATCCTAGAATTAAAATTCTTGTTGCAGATTAGTTTCAAGTTGATACGAATAAGAGAATTGAAACCTTGTTTCTAGCAATCCCTATTTTTAGTATATTGTGTTTTGAATTAAATTTAAAAATGGTGTGAGTTTAGTCTGTGAGAGGTGAGTATTTTGCCTGCGTCAAATGGTATTAGAGCGAGGTGATCCTGAGAGTGTAGAGTATGCACCAGGACCGAGGTGGGCTATTATCCATTGAAGACTAAAATTGGGTAGAAGGTGTTGAGTTCCACCACTAAGAGAGTGTGGGTGAGGAAGCATCTTTTAGAAGTCTTCTTGGGTAGAGAGTAGTAGGAAAAGTGTTTGACAAAATGTCAAAAAGGAAAAGTATAAGGTTGGTCTTGAGAAGACCTTTGGGAATTTCATTCCTTTAGAGATTGATGATGGAAGAGTTGGATAATACACTACAGGATTTGTGACAAGAGACACAACATGTTCTGACAGAAATTATAGCAGAGATGAAGATGAAAAAGAAAATGGGTGAGGAGTCCCATATTTATTCTAATGATGTTTTGTATGCAGGTGGATTTGTGTGTATAGAAAAAGAGGACAAAGATGAAGAAAAAGATGGAGAAAAGAAAGTGATTGGAATAGAAGAAGTTGCAGCAGTTGAAGATGAAGAGGTTGTAGCAAAGGATGAAGAAAAAGATGATTTGATGTTGCAGATTTTGTTGGTGGAAGAAGAGGTAAGAGAAATGAAGGTGAAAGAAAATGATGAAGTGATTGCAGCAGTAGAGGATGTAGTTACAGCTAACAACAATGTGGAAGACATCACAATGAAGTTCGACGTTGTGGCTATGAATGTGAATGAGGTAAATTAGTTATGTGATGTTATTTTATTTTTAGCTGTGGTAGTAGAAAATGAGATGAATAGAGGACAAGATAAGGTTGTGTTGTTGTGTGTAGAGATGGTTAAGGATGTTGCAGGATATTATAGGATATTGGTGGAGGTGGACAATTAAAGGTGGGTTTGAACCCATGAAGGAGGAGAGGAGTGAGGAAAGAATTTGGTGGAGGAGGTCAGGCTTTAGTGGACATAAGTCCATGAGGGGAAAGAGGAGGAAGAAGCGGTGTTGTTGGAGGAAGGTGGTGCATGTTCCGGCATGATGCTGGAAAAGGCAAAACAAAGATTGATTTTAAACTCTTGGACAATGAAGGAGTTTGTTGCAAGTTGATGGCAAGCTAGAAGAGTAGTACAAAGTTACGCAAGTCCAATTTGTGAGCATATGCTCACAAACGTTCTACCCGGTGTGTTTGATGCAAGAGCATCTCGGGTAAACGAGCTATCCTCCATCAACCAAAAAGATTCTTAGATTTTTGTTTCTATTTTATTTCGGTTTTAAGTTTATTTTACTTCTAGAGGAGACTCAGGTTGATTTCATGATTGATGTAATCGAGTTAAGAGAATGTACTAATATGAATTTCCAAAAAATTTATTAAGACTTCCACTTTGTGGAAACTAAGTTCAAACATGTGAAGGGGATTTTCCTGGAATTGGTAGCTTTGATAGATTTTCTACACAAAGAGAACAAGTTCTATTTAAAATAATGAGATTTTATCTGATGGAGAGGGTACGATAGAAATGAGGAGACATCTAAAATTTTCTATCACATAATCACAGCCAAAAAATGGTATTTTTATTATTTCTTGGCAAAGTTTCAACTCCAATCCACGTAAGGATAGAGAATACATCTGAAGAGCACATCGTTTGGAAGAAAGCCACATTTTGGGAAGAAGATGGTGATTCGGTGTCCAGTCTCATGATGATCTGGAAAGAGAGCGCAAAAGTTCAGAGGATTGTTGGCCATTTTGGAATCGATTTTGCTGGAAGTTGATTCTATTTATGGCTTTTCACTTTCTCAATGCCTATGCCATATAAAAACCAAATAATGGCATTTTGAAGGGGTCAGTCTGCAGAAGAATAAAGGAAGAATAAGAGTCTGTAGACAAGAAGAAAAACGTAACAGAGAAGAGTGGCTTGGGGAGAATAAAAGGATCACTACCCAAAAGGGAAGTCTGGAAAAAATGAATTGATGCAAGTCTAGGGGAGAGGGTGGCTCATAGAGGTGGCTTCCAGAGAGGAAAAGAGGATTTCTCTGCCATAGTATCAAAT
The DNA here is from genome assembly GCA_027924645.1 of Cunninghamia lanceolata. Taxonomy (NCBI): domain Eukaryota; kingdom Viridiplantae; phylum Streptophyta; class Pinopsida; order Cupressales; family Cupressaceae; genus Cunninghamia; species Cunninghamia lanceolata. The sequence goes on from BSBN01000078.1 coordinate 1,560,915, forward strand.
AAAAAATATAGTTGTTTATATAATAGAGAGAGAAAGAGATTGATATGTATGTTAAAGAGGCCATTGGAGCCCAAAATTGAAATTCTTATTGTAGATTAGTTTTAAGTTGATTCAAATAAGAGAACTAAAATCTTGTTGCTAGCAATCCCTATTTTAGGAATATTGTGTTTTGAATTGAATTTAAAAATGGTTTGTGTTTGGTCTGCAAGAGGTGAGTATTTTGTCTACATCATAATGTCAATGAAACATTGCATCCATTCTACACCATCTACCTCCTTCATTCCAAAGATCTACTTTAGGAAATTAATTGCTTTCTCCACCTTCTGATGCCTCCTTACAAAAGACCCTAGCTTGTTGGAAGTAAGGAATTAAAACCATTTCACCAAATCTTCGTTGTGGTTTAGCCTATGGAAATCACTTAGAAGTGGGACACCATTGACATACCTAGACATTGCTAACACCTCGTCTAAACCTCCCAAGAAGCTCTTTTTTATCAAAGCCTTCACAATTACTACCACATCCTCCTTCAATTCCCCAAATTCAAACAATGTTGCAATAAACATTGATGAAACATCAATATTTAGTCTATATTAGTGATCCACCAACAAAAACTCCTTCCCAAAATCCATTGCACTACCATTAGTAGAATAATATTTCTAGTTTTTAAAATGCTTTGAAGGCTCTTTTCAATCACCTCCCTAAGAAAGCCCATTTGCCTCTGGAGACAAGTAAGCCTGATTGGGGTGTCCATGGCTTCTGAATAGCTACGGATCTCAAACAGTGGATAATTAACATCAAAGCATTATTTACCTCAAATACAACCATCTTAACTCTAAATGTGCTAGAATAGGAATCTCTCGGTGTTTGTATCATTATTATCTCCCACTTTGAATATCCTATCATCATAGTGGAGTGGTACGAACTGGAGAAGGCATTAAATTCCATTATTACCAATCCTGCAAGAGTGAAACTAATGTATCACTGGCCATGTGGAATTTCCAAAACTAGTTCCTTCAACTAATTAATTTTCAGGTTCGCCAACACATCAACCTCCTTATTTGTCCCCCTGAATACATGGTTAACTATGTATTCTTCCAACTTAGCCAAACGCTCCATGACCATTTCAAGTATGGTGTTATATGTCCAATTTGATGTGATCCCCATCCTTACCACATTAATCACAAATATGTTGAATCACCTTCTATTGCTACCTTGCTTTGACCCATCTTAATGCTTACTTGAAGTCCCAGGATTAGTGCTTGAAACTCAACCATATTGTTGCTTCGATAGCCAAGCCTCTTGGAAGCTCTGCAAAGGACCTTCCCCTCCCAAACTATCACTAAACTCCCTATCCCAGATGGTCCCAAATTCCCTTTTGAGGTGCCGTTGAAGTTCAATTTGTACCAACATGTCTCTGAGGGAAGCTATTTTTATTCCAAATGCAATATCTAAGACTTGTCTCTAGGGGAAGCTATTTTTTACCAACTTGTCTCCGAGGGAAGCCAACTTGTCTTCCTCGGGGGAAGCCAACTTGTCTTCTTCATTCTCTGGGGGAAGCCAACTTGTCTCTTCTTCCAAATGCAATATCTGAGACTTGTCTCCAGGGGAAGCTATTTTGTACCAACTTGTCTTCGAGGGAAGCCAACTTGTCTTCTCTGGGGGAAGCCAACTTGTCTCTTCTTCCAAATGCAATATCCGAGGCTTGTCTCCATGGGAAGCTATTTTGTACCAACTTGTCTCCAGGGGTACTCTCCTGGGTGACATGTAAATTCTCCACTCCACATGCCATGGGTAAATCATCCTAGGGCCCCCTCAATTGTTGAACCTGGGTTGTTGGCACTACAAGCAAGAAGCCTTACCATTTCACCACAAGGTCTCCCCTTATAAACATGGTACTATTAACATCATATAATATTATAAATTTTTTTAGTAATTAAATTTTATATTAGTAAACAATATTAATAGTTTAAATGTTTCAATACAATCCATAAGATTTAACCTTAAAGTAAAATAAAAAACCATTTATATTAGTAGTTGCCTTACTATTGCATTTGCTAATGCTTATCTAGTTATTAATCTATAAACAATAAACCAATCAAGACACGTGATTATTTTTCTTGTCAGGCAAATTTGATATAAATTTAAACAAATTAAACAAATTATGAACACCAATCTTACCTCCCATGAGTGGCCATAATTTTGAGAGAGAAAAATCATCAATTTTTTAGAATTTAATTTTTTACTTCATTACCTAAACTTCAAAATTACTTTTTGTCAAAGGTACAAAATGTTATTATTTATAGTTATAATATTAATAATACTATTAATAATATTATTAATATCTATTATTAACACTTCTTCATATATAATCTTAATTGATATGATAATATTAGAATAATATTGTATAATAATATAATAATAAGCATAAACATAAATATAATATAATATAACAATATAATAAAAAATAAAAATATAATCTAATACTATATACAAATATTATAATATTATAATAATGTAATAATATAAATATATTATTATCATATTTATAATATAAACATTGTTTATTATCAATAAATAATTAATTATACTATTTCATTAATATTTAAACTAAAAATATTTATAAATTATACTATAAATATTACAATTTTGTTATAATATTTATATTGGCTTTAAAAAATATTATTTGTTTAACATTATTGGAATCCAATTTGTCTATACAACAAATATTTATTCTAAGAAGAAAATTAAGTCAAATATTATATCAATTAATATTATACTATATTATAATACTATAATATCAAGTGTTATAATAAATATTAATAATATAATTAATATTATTATTAATATTATAACTATAGATAATAAATATTTTGTTCGTTTGGCAAAAAGTAAATTTGAAGTTTACCTAATGAATTAAAAAATTAAAACTAGAACACAACTATAACTAGAATAAATATCTTAAATACATCTATAGTTCATGCATTAAACTAAAGTAATTTACCCTACAATTAGTTTTCTTTGTGGGATGCAAGACAATTCTTAGCTCTAAGAATTAGTTTTTAATGGAATATTTTTCAATAATTTTTTAATAGAATTAACATAGTAAAAATCATCATTAAACTAAATATTAATTTTCTTTGTGACTTTTAAAGATTGGAGAATTATAACCCTAACCCTCATTAAACTAAAATAAAGTAATTTACCCTGATAAATAATTTACCCTCCCTTGATTTTCTTATTTTTCTTTGTGAGATGTGGCAATTCTTAAGTGTAACAATTAGTTTTTGTTGGTGTATAACTCCATGAGTTAACACTATCTCAATCATAGTTAGGCGACTTATAGCACATGCCAATTGACATTTTTCAACTTGGTGAGTCATTTGTAATAGGTGTCAATAGACTTGACACATCGCCTCTATTTCCTAGGGTAGTTAAGCTATTCTCTTGCTTTAAATATCGCCATCTATCCTTGTTTCATGGAGAGTTGGATATGTAACCTCTACTATTTATACCTATTATTTGTTAATACAAATTGTTCGTTCTCACTTGTAATCTCATGTTTGATAGTCTTTCCATAATCTTGGTCCTCACATGGTATTAAAGCACTGTGGTCAGCATCAAATCTTGTTTTCTCATTGTGCAAATCGAGTTTGCATCTCTACGTTTTTGCTTAGTTTTAGTTGTTTTTCTATTTAACATTTATGTGTGCATCTTATTGCTTCAAACGCCCACATAGGGCAGTGTAGTTCCTCACTTGCAAGCACCGCACAGGCCTTATAGGCCAAAATTGTTTGAAGACTCACAAACAACGTTCAGAGATAGGCCACATAGGCCATATTTTAAAAGCATCGACAATGGCTCAAAAGGCTGAACCAGAGAAAATCCTCAGTGGCCACAAAAGGTTGATCATTTATTGCATTCACAGAAGCCATCCAAAGCTGATGGTGGATAGCATTTTCCAAGTGACAAAGACTGACTAGGGATGCCACAAGCAGTGTCATCCTTAGCAAAGTCTGCAACAATCAAAGGAGTCTAGCGGCCATATAGGTCAGCAACACCACAGTCCAAAAAGGACTCCTTCTCAATGAATACGTGGGTGTCAAATCACCACATGTGGTCATCACCACCGCACCACCCTACATTACTGCGGTCATCACTTTATGCGCTCAATGCCCACCCCGTCAACCAACCAACGGTATAGTCAAATGCACTTTGAGGGCCCCACCGATGATGCCAATCAAGGAGGAGGGAAAGTTATTTGAAAAAGCTTTTTTTATTGTGACAGTTGTCAAGTTTAATGCCATATACTATGGCATTATTCATTTGTATTTTGTATTCAAATGTTGATATAAGAAAAGGAAAAAAGCCAAGAAGGGGGGAGCAAAATTTTAAGAGCTAAGCCCTTGGTCACATGGGTAAACAATCTATTTTTTCATCCTCTATCCAACAAAGCTGACATCACACTAACATTATAGAGTGCCCGATCACGCTTTTGTAGGGAGACGATAAGTACTCATTCCATTAATTGTACAATTTGGAGGGAAACCAAACTAAAGGGAAAAATCTACTAAAAGATGTAAACAGATTTCAAGTGCACTCAATTATAAAGTGTCACTTTAAGGGGGGTATTAATCTAGAGTGCTCAAAAACACTCATAATGCACTAAAGTACCACTTTAAAAGTCAAAACTAAGCATCAAGAAGTTTAAATTGCACCATTTCATCACCTAAAAGAAGATCAAAAGGTAATGGCATTACCAAAAGCAGAGGTCAATAGATGGGTTCTAAGTCTAGTAGTAGGTGATCACATTTGACCATTCATTGAATTATTTGTAAGGATCAAACACTGCAATACTTCCAAAATATTAATGGAACAAGTCTACCATAATGTCGTTGGCAATGATACTATTAAATTGGGAAATGGATATGTCCATAATGTCTACTTCATTCTTGACTTATTCAAAAATTACCTTTTGGTATATGCACTCACACAATCTGACAAGATAGTTGAGTTCACTGCTAAATCAACCTTCATTCGAGAAGCAAAAGATTGAAGACTTGTTGTAGTAGGCAAGTTTTGCAACTTTGACTATGCCTTCATCTTTTCACATTTCACATCTAGTGAAGAAGACAATCATGATGCAATTGTTGGAGTCAACGACAGCACTGAGAGGGGGGGCTGAATCAGTGTTGTGTAAATATTGAACTTTTTGCAAACTTTATCTTACAAGACAAATAGAAAGGAAGACATTAATGATTTGTTGAGCTCATATGCACAAGACTGATAGTGAAAGATGTGAACCAAAAACTTATAAGCGAAATACAAATATGCACACATAGAGACAAATTATGATAGACATTTCTGGAGTGGAAAACCCTCAAGGGGAATAAAAACCATTTTGAAACTATCTCATTGGCTTATTCAAAACCTCACCAGCTACATGAAGTTGTCACTAACCAAGCAAGCCTCACTGGCTACAAAGAAGCCTCATTGGCTACAAAGAAGCCTTGCTGGCTACAATATGTGTTTCACTGACCTACAAGCCTCACTGGCATTTTTACAAACACTTTGGGTCCACATACAAATCTTATCAGGGGATTACCCTGTTTCAATCAAGTGCAAAGTCTTATACCTCCTATTTATCTTTCACAATAAATTCACTACAAAATTATATTCTTCAATATGTGCAAAAGAAACAAATCATAAAGACAAATTCTTTCTGTGATAATTCCTACACCATCTCTATGGTCACATCTCCAATCAACTGATCATCTGATTATATTTGCAAACTCTTCTTCTCTCTGCTCATCTTCTTCTCTCTGTCAAAACATGATCTCACATACACAATGACACCCACACATCAATCTGGAACTTGCATAATAAATCATATAAATCTTCTTCAAAATCCTTCATATTCCAATTCCATCTTATCACACAACATCTGCAATAAAATTATAAACAAAAGGACTATTGGAATTTCACTTCTCTACATATTCATCTTCTTCAATATTTCTTGTGTGAGAAGAAAAAAATCTTTCTCATAATTTGATCTTCTTCAATTGACTTTTCATCTGCTCCAAAAAATATCTCTTCAATTGACTTTTTCATAATTTGATCTTTCTTATCTTTTTACAAAAATCCTTAAACAAACTGCCCCAATAAAATTCCTCTACTCATTTGCATGAAGTCCTTTCACTTGCAAAGAAAAATGATCTATTGCTTCTCTTCAATAAAATCATTTGACATTTCTTTTTCAAGATCTCATAAAAAAATGTCTTCAAAAGCCATTTTGCTCTCCAAACAAATTTCATAATATATCTTCAATAAAAACAAATTCATGATCTTCTCAAAAATATAATCACTCTGCATATTTTTATATTCTCTATAAAAGAAATGAAGTATGATCCTCATGTGGCCATCTGCAAAAAAGGTCTTCCAAGAAAATCATCCCATAAAAGGCATTCCTCTAAAAATCAAGTCTCCAAACACAAATAAATCTTCAAATAAATCTTTTTCCCAAAAAGAAAACTCCTTGAAATACTCAACAAACCTACCATAATGAACTCCTCAAAAATCTTAAAAAATTCACTATACTTGATGTCATCTCTTGAGGCCATCAAATTTGGAGGAAAAAAACAAAGTTTCTAATTTTTAAAAAATTAACATCTTTTTTGGGCTCTCCAAAGTCATTCACATATAAAAATCACTTTTTTAAAAAAATGTCATAAAGACATGGTTCAATAGAATAAAGTTCCTAATATTTAAAAACCACATTAAGATTTATGTGGTGCTCCCCATACCACATATACCTTTTCAAAAAAAATTTGATAGCCTTTCTAAAAACTATAAACACTATCAGTGCTTTTTCATGAATCGAGCTCCCCTTCAAATATTAGATGCTCTTCATAAACAACTTTTATGGTCTTCTAAAATTTGAACCAAAAATCCGCTCCACATAAAGATGAAACCGAAGCTAGAGGTGAAGATAGATAGTAGGGCCAGTGGTAATATGTTTAAGAAACCCTCTAGTAGGTAATCATTAATGAAATGACCTGAGAACGCAAGTCAACTATAGAATAATGCAAAAAGAGCATAAATAGGATGATGGGGAAAAGAAGGTTTAACATGATAAGCTTTAATAATCATAATTTAGGAATTTTGACACCTTAGTCTCCTTTTAACACAAACCTTAAAAGGATAGATGAAAAGTTATGTGTCTTAGACTCAAAAAGATATGACTTTACATAGTCCAATGAACCAATTCTGCCATATGCATTGAGATCACAACATCTCTTGTTATTGATTATTACTGACACATTCTTGGATACATGAACATTACCATATGAGATTTTCATTCACATCACAAGTATGATGCATGATGCAATCTATCAACATAATATTGATACCAAACACCTTGTACCTAATCATCAAAACCATCTTTTGAAGCCACAACCTGATGAAGACAACCTATGACAATCATGACATAGAACATCAAATATTGTTAAACTAAGATCCAACAGAGATCCTCTTGTCCAACCTTTGACATTTTTACATAACTTATATCAGAGCACATAGTACTTGATGACATCACCTGTCCACAATATGTAAGCATCAACAAATCAACACAAACTCATCTTTGATTACCTTTGAACACTTGGTTGCTCCTATCGAGATGACATCCTGAAAGAATCTTTGCAACCTCACCTGAATTATCACAACTTCAAGATGACCATATCAACCCTCAAGTGAACAACACTAGAATACAAATGACATATTCTGATAAACAACTAAAGAACAGGAACACCATTGATAATCAACACACCACATGAAAGATATACACTAATCAAGCCAACTCAACTGACAACATTCGTATTAAAGGCATAATCAACACACTTATCCTGTCCAAATGAACAACTCTCGATTGATGTTCCTGATAGAGTGAACAACTATGAAAGACATGATCCTGAACAACCTATGTCAAAAGTGTAAGTCCTGATGATACCTTGTGAGGATGCATACTAATTCAACACCCTCAATACCTTTTTGACATCAATGACAAACAACTGCCATCAATCTCCTCCTTTGTCATTGATGGGAAAACTCCATAAAGATTTCTTTCTTTCTCACCCTTTTTGACATTTGATGACAAAGACTGAAAAATAACTTCCCCTGAGAACAACTCCACTCAAAGAGGTTATAACTTGATCATACCAAATACAAACACATTGTATAATGAGAACTTTGAAGACATAGTTCCCAACACAAGATGACATGATGATCACTTTTGATAAGACCTCTCCAAATCTTCCATGATACTGACAACTCAATCCTGCACAAAAAAAATATAGTACACACAACACCAACTAGTACTTGAATATTACCATTATCATCTATCATAACTAATTAAAGACCTTTACTTGCCTCCTGAAACATATTAATGATCAAGGAAACATGTCAGATTATCACATCAAGAACACTTCCATATGAGCATGACTTGGCATCCAGTCCACCATCTTCTTTTGGTACTTTCACCAATCCACCTGAAAACTCCAAAACTCATGCAAGACACATAGCTCAAAAACACATGAACAAAATACATGAAGATTAACATCAATAACATTTGAATTGTAATATCTTGACAACTCAATCTTTGTGAGTACCAACAAGATATAAACATGATAAGATACTCAACCTCATCAATCTCTTTGTGCATTGAACCCTTTAACAACTTATCAACACCTTGTATGCATCATGAACCACTAAACATGTCACTGATCATCAACACCTATATTATTGGCATACACTGAAACTCAAAATCATCAGAAACTTCATTTCAAACATTATTAGGCAAGCATGATAAACAAAACAAGATCATCATATTGATAAACATCAACTGATCTCCTGCTATAACTTCTTGGGGATAAATGATAGGACAAGAACAACTCCCCCTCACATCATGCTATGTATTATTCAACTGTTGATGTAACTTGTGCAATATGCACAAGTTTAGGATTTGCCTTCTCATGACTTTGTTTCTGCTTCCACACTTTTATGGGTTCTTTGTTTCTCCAAACCTTTATACCTTCTTTTCTTTTCAAAATTTTCAAATCATGTGATGCTTTCCTGCAACTGTGTGCTTTATGACCAAGAGAGTTGCAAATATAACAAATTATGTTACAATCGTAATCAAATGAATGATAGTACTTTTTTGACATCTCTTGAGCATTTATGATATGCTTCCATGCAAGATCATACCTTCCATTCATTTTGTAGTTTCTTTGTATTATTGCACTTGTAACAACCAATATCAGTATTCCTTTTGCAAGTAATTGCTTTATGTCCAAAATGATTACAAGTATAAAAAAAACCATTAAATGAATAGTTATACCTGTACATGTATGCTTGTCTTATATGAACATTTCTTTTGAAATTTCTTCTCCTTTGATTATGCATTTTAACAAAATCATCTTTGGTATTTATTTCAACTTATGACTTATTTTTGTCTTCAGGAGAAATAACATGAAGATCAATTTTCTTTCTAGGAGTTTCTTTGGCCTTTGAACACTCTCCTTCTTCAAATCCTAAACTAGAAGTGTCCTTATGATGCTTCTATTTACCCAACATGTCATGCAACTTATTTGAGCTATCTTCAAACACTTGATATTTCTTGGACAGAATCTTGACACCTTCATAATTTTTTGTCAGATTAATAATTTCACCCTCTAATTTCATATTCTCAATCCTTCTAACTTCAAGGTCAGATTTTGAAACATCTGTTATCCTCTTAGCTTCCTCAATTTTAGTCTTTAATCTAACAATTAATTTGTCTGAATCATCAATATATGTCCTTAAACTCATAATCTGACATCTGGCCTCTTCAAGATCTGAAGATACACTTTCAAGGTCTGAAAGTGCTTTGTCTTTAGATTCTCTTTCTTGTTGCAGCTGTAATTTTAATTTCTGATTCTCTTTCTTATATTTCTTGATTTCAGTTAGAGCATATATGAGCTTTCCTTCCATATCAATCTCACAATCTTGTTCATCATATTCCTGATCATCACTTATGATATTAGCTTCTTCAAAAAGAGATTGAACCTCAACTCCTTCATTTGAAAGTCTCCTTTCATTGCCACTTTCTTCACACACTAGAGTGTCCTCTTCTTTATCATCATCTTGATAAATTCTTTTCAATTTCCTCCACATATCTTGAGATGCAACACAATTACTAACTTTACAAGAAACATCATTAGATAGAGTAGACAATATGGCCTTCTTTGCAATATGATTACATTTAAGGGCTTCTTTGTCATTTGCAGTAACACAATACCCATTCTCAACTGACATCAAAACACCATATCCTAAAGAGGATAAATAAATCTGCATTCTAGAATACCAAACAGAAAAGTCTGAACCATCAAAGAGAGGGACTCCTGAAAACTCTTTCTCTATTTTAATACTTGATTAAACTTGTGAAGCTTCTTTATCAACTGATTGAACATCAACATCTAAATTTGATATGGATGATGTCTTTCGTGTCTTTTGACTAGAATGAAGCTTGATAGTTCTCATGTTATTATTTCTTCTCATATTCTTATTTCTTCTGCACTTACCCATTGAACTCCACACATAGGACCTACAAAAGCTAATTAAGCTTCAAAAGGGAACCTAGGCTCTGATACCAAATGTTGGAGTCAAGGACAACACTAAGAGGGTGGGGGGGTGTGAATCAGTGTTGTGTAAATTCTAAAATTTTTGCAAACTTTATCCTACAAGACAAATAGAAAGGAAGACATTAATGAATTGTTGATCTCATATGCACAAGACTGATAGTGAAAGATGTGAACCAAAAACTTATAAGCAAAATACAAATATGCACACATAGAGACAAATTATGACATAGAAATTTTTGGAGTGGAAAACCCTCAAGGGGATTAAAAACCACTTTGAAACTACCTCATTAGCTTATTCAAAACCTCACTAGTTACATGAAGGTCTCACTGACCAGGCAAGCCTCACTGGCTACAAAGAAGCCTCACTTGCTACAATATGTGTCTCACTGACAAATGTAAGGTCTCACTAACCTACAAGCCTCACTAGCATTTTTACAAACACTTTGGGTCCACATACAAATCTTATCAGGGGATTACCCTGTTTCAATCAAGTGCAAAACCTTATACCTCCCCTTTATCTTTCACAACAAATTCACTACAAAATTATATTCTTCAATCTGTGCAGAAGAAACAAATCATAAAAAGAAATTATTTCTGCAATAATTCCTACACCAATCTCTGTGGTCACATCTCCAATCAACTGATCATCTGATTATATTTGCAAACTCATCATCTCTCTGCTCATCTTCTTCTCTCTGTCAAAACATGATCTCAAATACACAATGACACCCACACATCAATCTGGAACCTGCAAAATAAATCATATAAATCTTCTTCAAAATCCTTCATATTCCAATTCCATCTTATCACACAACATCTGCAATAAAATTATAAACAAAAGGGCTATCTGAATTTCTCTTCTCTACATATTCATCTTTTTCAATATTTCTTCTATGAGAAAAATACAATCTTTCTCATAATTTAATCTTCTTCAATTGACTTTTCATCTGCTCCAAAAAATATCTCTTCAATTGACTTTTTCATAATTTTATCTTTCTTATCTTTTTACAAAAATCCTTAAACAAACCGCCCCAATAAAATTCCTTTGCTCATATGCATGAAGTCCTTTCACCTACAAAGAAAAATTATCTATTGCTTCTCTTCAATCAAATCATATAACATTTCTTTTTTCAAGATCTCATAAATAAAATGTCTTCAAAAACCTTGTTGTTCTCTAAACAAATATCATAATATATCTTCAATAAAAACAAATTCATCATCTTCTAAAAAATATAATCATTCTGCATCTTTTTATATTCTCTGTAAAAAAAAATGAAGTATGATCCTCATGTGGCCATCTGCAAAAAATATCTTCCAAGAAAATCATCCCATAAAAGGCATTCCTCTAAAAATCAAGTCTCCAAAAACAAATAAATCTTTTTCCCAAAAAGAAAACTCCTTGAAATACTCAACAAACCTACCATAATGAACTCCTCAAAAATCTTGTAAAATTCACTTTACTTGATGTCATCTATTGAGGCCATCAAATTTGGAGGAAAAAACAAAGTTTCTAATTTTTAAAAAACTTAACATCTTTTTCAGGCTCTCCAAAGTCATTCACATATAAAAATCACTTTTTTAAAAAAAAATGTCATAAAGACATGGCTCAATGGAATAAAGTTTCTAATATTTAAAAACCACATTAAGATTTATGTGGTGCTCCCCATACCACATATACCTTTTCAAAAAACATTTGATGGCCTTTTTAAAAACTATAAACACTATCGATGTTTTTTCATGAATCAAGCTCCCCTTCAAATATTCGATGCTCTTCATAAACAACTTTTATGGTCTTCTAAAATTTGAACCAAAAATCTGGTCCACACATAAAGACAAAACCGAAGCTAGAGGTGAAGATAGATAGTAGGGCCGGTGGTAATATGTCTACCCCCTATTGAGTAATCATTAATGAAATGACCTGTAAACGCAGGTCAACTACAAAATAAAGCAAAAATAGAATAAATACGATGATGGGGAAATGAAGGCTTAACATTATAAGCTTTAATAACCATAATTTAGGAATTTTGACCCATTAGTCTCCTTTTAACACAAACCTTAAAAGGATAGATGAAAAGTTACGTGTCTTAGACTCAAAAAGATATGACACTATATAGTCCAATGAACCAATTCTGCCATATGCATTGAGATCACAACATCTCTTGTTATTGATTATTACTGACACATTCTTGGAGACTTGAACATTACCATCTGAAATTTTCATTTACGTCACAAGTATGATGCATGATGCAATCTATCGACATAATATTGATACCAAACACCTTGTACCTGATCATCGTAACCATCTTTTGACGGCACCACCTAGTGAAGATACAACCTATGACAATCATGACATATAACATCAAATATTGTTCAACTGAGATCCAACAGAGATCCTCTTGTCCAACCTTTGACATTTTCACATAACTTATATCAGAGCACATAGTACTTGATGACATCACCTATCCACAATATGTGAGCATCAACAAATCAATACAAACTCATCTTTGATTACCTTTGAACACTTGGTTGCTCCTATCAAGATGACATCCTGAAAGAATCTTTACAACCTCACCTGAATTATCACAACTTCAAGACAACCATATCAACCCTCAAGTGAACAATACTAGAATACAAATGACATGTTCTAATAAACAACTGAATAACAACGACACCATTGATAATAAACACACCACATGAAAGGTATACACTAATCAAGCCAACTCAATTAACAACATCCTTATTAAAGGCATAATAAACCCACTTATCCTATCCAAATGAACAATTTCTGATTGATGTTCCTAATAGAGTGAACAACTTTTAAAAAAATGATTCTGAACAACCTAGGTCAAAAGTGCAAGTCCTGATGATACCTTGTGAGGATGCACACTAATTCAACACCCTCAATACCTTTTTGACATCAATGACAAACAACTACTATCAGCAACTTCAGAGCCTAGTGTAAACTCTCATCTTAGCTTAGTTGGTTCTATATAGTAGAAAAATTGAACTCTACCTACATTCTTAGTTTGTAAAAACACTCATATAGTGTCAAGATATTGAAAGTGTAAAAGTGAAATGTAAGCACACTGATCTGTAAAGTGTAGTGGGGAGCTTGCAACATTACAACTTGAATCGCATTGATTCTTACCCCATTTGTATGTGCGCATATGTACATCCTTGTCTTTAGTTATTTTGTACATTTCTTAGAACTACATCCTGGTCTTTATCCTTTAAAACACTACTTAAATCAATTAGTTTGCTAAAATCTCTTGAAATCAAGAGAATGGCAAGTTTTACAACTTCGACATGCTTCAGGAGTTCTACATATCTACATCAGAATTGACATCAGCATCATCATCTTCTAGGGTGGCTATCTATTCCTCTCTTTGTTTTCTCTTTTTTTGGAGGAAAGTGTTTTCCCATACAGTTTTCTTTCTTTCTCCATTTTCTAAGAGATACATTTGTAAATGAGTACCAAAATAGTGCATTGCCCGGAATCATCATTCATAAATTCACCTAAGCCATGCATAAGGTAGGGTTTTGGTGTATAACTCCATGAGTTAACACTAACTCAATCATAGTTAGGTGACTTACAACACATGCCAATTTACATTTTCAACTTGGTGAGTCATTTGTAATAGGTGCCAATAGACTTGACACATCGCCTCTATTTTCGAAGGTAGTTAAGCTATTCTGTTGCTTTCAATATAGCCACCTATGTGGAGAGTTGGGTATGCCACCTCTACTATTTATACCTATTATTTGTTAATACAAATTGTTGTTCTCACTTTTAATCTTGTGTCTGATACTCTTTCCATGATCTTGGTTCTCACAGTTTTTAATGAAAAAACATAATTATAATTTTTTTATAGGAATTAATTCCCATATTAAAAATCTAAAACAAAGGTCATTAAACTAAATATTAATTTTTTTTTGGCTTTTAAAGATTGAAAAACCCTAACCCGAGCTCTCATTAAACTAAAGTAAATAATTTACCCCGCCATTAATTTTCTTTGTGGTTTTCAAAAATTTGTTTATGTAAGAAAAATATTAAATAAATTATAATTTATAGGTTCCATATTTAAGTGTTATCGATTAAACTTTTTCTCCCCATTCAATTTGCTCTATTTTTATTTGATTTGATTTTTCTCAAATTTATGTTTGAGTACTACTTATATCTATACACATTATTTTATTTTTATGTACACAATCATTCCCCTTACTACTCGATCTAATTATTTCTATATGTTAGCTCTTTAAAAGTTTTTGTTAACACACTCACATCAAGAAGTACAATCCTAATTAGTTTTCTTTGTGGGTTGCAAGACAATTCTTAGCTCTAAGAATTAGTTCTTAATGGAATATTTTTCAATAATTTAATCCAAATGATATGAAAAACTTAATTATAATTCTTTAATAGAATTAACATAGTATAAATCTAAAATAAAGGTCATTAAACTAAATATTAATTTTCTAATTTTTTTTTGTAGATTGTAAAGATTGAAGAACCCTAACCCTAGCTCTCATTAAACTAAAATTAAGTAATTTACCTTGATAAATAATTTAACCTACCATTGATTTTCTTATTTTTCTTTGTGAGATGTGGCAATCTCTAATAATTAGTTTTTAATGGAAATAAATTAATTATAATTTTTTTATAGGAATTAATTGCATAGTAAAAATCTAAAACAAAGGTCATTAAACTAACTATTAATTTTCTTTGTGGAAAAACCCTAACCCTAGCTCTCATTAAACTAAACTAAAGTAAATTATAGGTTCCATAATTTAAGCTGCACTTTAATGGCAACCTTGTTTTATTTTAATGAGTAGCATAGCATTGGATCACTTCATAAATTCATTTTGCAAGAAAAATACAAAACAATGGCTGCATAGTGCCCTTATCAATTAAACTTCTCTCCTTATCGATTAAACTTCTTCTCCCAATTCAATTTGCTTTGTTTTTATTTGATTTTATTTTTCGTGCTACTTATATTTATACACATTATTTTATTTTTATGTAGACAATCATCCCTAGATAACTCGTCTCCATGTAATTATTTTTATATGTCGGCTATTTAAGAGTTTTTGTTGACACACTCACCCATTACACTCCACCCCATCCCTAGATAGCTCCTATCCATGTAATTATTTTTATATGTCGGCTATTTAAGAGTTTTTGTTGACACACTCACCCATTACACTCCACCCCTTGTTGCCATTATAGTTATGCCTATCGGTGCAATTACAACTAAAACACATACTATAATTAGAACACTACAAGGCAGGTACTCCCCACTACGTGACACATGTTTTATATTACAACTATTTTATTTACTATATATAGTTTAATTATAGAATTTTATTTTATGTTTTATGTTGTGCTTATTTCTATGACATATAAATGGCTATCAGATGTAAGAGTTTTTGTAAACACTTCATAGCCTCTGGCATTACCTACAAAAATTAAATTGGAAATTATTAAAAATAAAAATATAACATATAAATATAAAAAAAAAATATATATTTATTTTACTAGCCTTCTTTTGGAAAACTTGAGGTTTACATGACTTTAACCCATAAAGAATTTGAAGATCAATTTAAGTTTAAACAACTTTACTTTGCAAGACGAAATTGTGGATTTTCAAATTAGTTAGCCCTGGTATGATTATCTATATTGATTTTTTCCTTAGATTTGTATTTTTAAATTTTCTTTAAGGATTTAAGTTTTACTAAAAATAATACAAGGAAGCCCTTGCATTAATATCTGCCTTAGATTTGTGTTTCTTTTTTATTTTCCTTTTCACTAATTTAATTTTAGTATAGATTTAAAGACGAATTTAATTTTAGTAAAATGTGATTTAACTCTCACATGGAGAAATCTTTGTTTAACCTAGTTGAGTTGCAGAAAACCCTTGTTTAAGAAAATTTAACTAGAATAACTTTTTGATTAAACATCAATTAAATAAAAATAAAAATTTGTGTACATGTATAAATAATTTCAAAGTAAAATAAAATAATGCTTATGAAAATAACATAACTCCACAATATATCTCTCTACTTTTTTTAGATAAATGTATTTAAGATATCTATACTATTTAATAAAATATATAATCCATATTTTTAAAATTAATTAAAATTTTAAAAAACTTTAAATTTTATCATTTTTTAAGGGTTATTGAACCCTTCCCAACCTACACTTGTCACAAGCTATGCTTCCTACAACCTAAACTTCCATTTGGAGCAGGTATTCAAAACGGTAATAATTTAATAATGACAGCTTGGGAGTGTAAGAAGATTCTTCATCGTAGGCCCTGCTTATATGTTAATGAATCTTAAAGCCGACAGCTTGTTTCCTGTTTTCTAGGTTTGCCCAGGCTTTTTAGAGAGATCTGGTATAAATATATTAGAAGATAGAGACTTTTAGTTTGTCTGTTCAGAGTAAAAGTATCGTTTGGAGAATTTAGAAGCCATACATTCTAAGATCGAGAAAAAAGTAGCGATTTCGTTTGTAGCAACATTCTCAACAGGAAGGGATCCCTCACAACATATCTGGTATTTTCCTCAAGAATCCCTCACAACATAAAGCCAAGATTTTCTTGCATTTTCTTTTCCATTCCTTTCTATGGTTTCTCTCCTTCTGCGTATTATAAATGTTGTTGAAGTCATAAAAGCAGCTGTGTTTCAACCTGTATAATCTCTGGTTCTCTATGAATCCATTTAAAACTTTAGCAGATGCACTGTACAAATCTAGATGTAAACATGGTAAAACCTAAATGTAAAAGTAGCTTGCGATAAAATTAAGGAACAGCAAAATCATTCTTTTTTTTTTTTTAAAGAGAAAAAGGTGTAGTGGCACCCATAAATTAAAGATATTAAAAGTATTACAGATAAGAAGACCTTAGCCAAGTCCCGGGGGCAAATGAAACAACAAAAGAAGCCCTTAACAGATCTGGTAAAACCAAAGTTTAAACAAAATAAATGTAGCTTTTACCAGTAACCGCCACCGCCGAACAAGAGAAAGAGGAGGAAATATCAGCCCCGCAGCACGACCATTAACAGAGATAAAACAGACACCACCGCCGAGAGAGCACCAGAGAAGAGAAAAACTGGTTGCAACCAAAAGACTGTCAGACAAAAACAGCAAAACTGTCAAAACACCCCTCCCCACCAAGAACAGAAACGCCATTAACTCCCAACACCAGAGCATTAAAAAGCATACACGACCCGACACCACCCCCTCATGCCACTGCCGGAGCTGCTGGATGGTTCTGCTCATCCAGTTCAACAACCGCAGCTGGGTTAAAACCTTCTTCGGGGTCCTCCAAAGCATAGCAGGGCATTCGTGGTGCTAAATCAGGGGCGTGGATCCTTAGAAACCGGATGGCCCTAAAAACATCCTTAATTCTGCAGCTTTTTTCTGAGAAATAAGAAAACAATGAGACTGCAACACATCTCAATTTCATCACTGCACAATAATTTTATACTGTTTTGCAGAGCCCAGTAGATAGCTTGCTGAGAAGTGGACATGCCCAGGGAGGCGAGGTTGAAGAGACCCCCAATTAGGGCATCTCCCTAGTCCATATTGTAAGTAGCCACCACCGTTTCCCACTTCCTGTCAACAGTGTAAATATTTTTGTAGAACAGCCTTGCCGCTAAAGCATGCACAAACTCACCATCCATTACTAGGTCCATATTATTGGATAGGAGCTGGGAGACTACATCTGAATAGTTTATGACTCGGCCTTCAAATCTTCTTATCCAAGCATGCCCAACAATGTTCTTGACTGCAAACTATATAAGAGTGCAGTTCCAATCGAGCAGTGTCATCAAATCTGCCGATTTAACCATGCCCCTAATCTCTGGTTCCCAATCAAAAGCTTGGAAAAACAACCTTTGATTGAGACATGTGTCATCCATTGGAGCCTATCACTAAGGAGAGAGGGAAACAAGAAAAGAGTATCTACAAAGAAATAGGCCCGACAGAATGAAACAAAGACACAGGAACAAGGTAGCTAAAAATAGAAGTCATCTTCCTTTATCACAACAAATAACCCATAAGTAGTTAAAAATAAGCAAGCTAGCAGAGTACAACGGTGACATCAAGGAGTCAGAAGGCACCATCGAAAGGATTGGGAGGTCACCTTAGGAAGAAGCCCACCAAATGGAACTTACCACGCGTCCTCTACAGGCTATTCCTGTTCTACGAGCTGGAGCCATCATGGTATAACAGAGCCATCAATTAATAAAAGCAATTAAAACTTGTCACCTCACTTTAAGATATATAAACAATGGAGGATTTGCAATCCCCAACTTTCCACCCAAATGGTTGAAAAAAAACACATATAAGTCTCGGATCACTGAACTTCAAAAGATCTAATTACTCCTCTTCCACGGACTTGTCAGGAGATAAAGATATATGCAACAATTAAAAAGGACAGATCATGATAGAGGAGCATTGCTAGGAATTTCAAAACAGGCAAAAAAAAAAAAAAACTGTCACATCTTCCATCTCTGTTGACTATAGATTTGACAAGGTGAATGTTTGGTACCCCAACTTGTGACCTCCATCTTGCTGCCATAGCCGATGTTTGAAAACATGTAGGCCTTACTTGTTTAGAACAAGGATCTAAACACCCTCCCTTAAACTTGAAATCCGTCCATTCTAATTGTGGTCAAACTAGAAATCATCTGAGACATGAGTGCCAATCTGTATACCATTGAAGACAAAGTGAGAGTAGAGAAGAGTTTAAATGAGCCAGAGGGACGGTAGTGGGCTACGCCGGAATCAAATCAAATGAATGCCTAACACTTCTTCCATCTCATGCGCAATTAGATTTGATAGATTTGATTGGTCTTTATCTCTAGGTAGATATAAAACAGATGCATTCTCTTGTCCAACGGCTAGGTTAGCTAACAAGTATGCCACCTTATTGCCTTCCCTTAGCATGTGAGAAATGAGAAAATTATCCAATTTGTTCAGGAGGGTGATGGCCTGTTGAAGAATATAATTAAGTTTATAGTTGTCCAATCCTCTTCCTTTAATGGCATTGATGACTATTAGAGAGTCACCCTCAATCCATACACTTTTAATGCCTTTTTCAGCTACTAGAAGTAATCCATGAACTAGAGCGCATGCCTTCGCCTCATTATTGGTTCCTCTAGGAAGTTTGGTTGATTTGGTTGCAATGAGAGAACCATCTTCTTTTCTAATTACATGTCCTATGCCTGAAGGACCCAGATTGCCTCGACATTCTCCATCAAAGTTTAGCTTGAAGAAAGGGGGGAGGGTGGAATCCATCTAACATAATCTCTTTTTGAAATAGTCTTAACAACCCCTGAAAGGCTGCCTAGTCCTAACTTAGTCATTGACGGCCATATTGAAATAGTTGCTGCGTACCATTTGGACCACACTAAATTCCTAGTGTTAGTGCGTCTGAGAAAAGAAATTAATTGATCAGAGATTACCACTTCTAATCTATCGTAGACCTGACTCACAGAGTTTGCTTCCTTTCTAAAAATGTAGATGTTCCTTTCCCACCATAAATTCCAAATAACCATCGATGGGCCAATATCCCACAGACAGGCTAAGTGAGAGTTAACAACTGGACGAGGCCAATTCCCAAACATTTGGAGCAAAGATTTGGATAAAGGACTAGACCAATTTAGCTTTCTAAAGAAACAGAGCCAACATTCTCTACTAAAGGGACATAATAGAAGAAGATGATCTATTGACTCTTCCACACCTCCACATAACACACATGGAAAATTTGGACCTAGCCCTAGCCTTTTGATCCGATCACCTATCAATATTTTATTGTGAAGTGCACACCACACAAAAGCTCCTTCTTTAGGAAGCATAGCATTTCCCCAACATAGATTTGAAGGCCATTCTATAGAAGCTTTGTGCATGTAAACTCTGTACCCCTCTCTGACTGTATAAAAGCCTGATTTAGAACCCATCCAGGCTACTTCATCATCAACATTGGAGACAATTACTTGCTTCTTCCTTAGAATTTGGTTAAGTAACACTCTTTGACCTCTTGGAAAATTACATTCCTGGCTGCTCTTCCACGCTACTGAAACTGAAGACCCCTCTCTTGTCACAAGCCAGTAGTCTTTGACTTTGGTACCCTAGCATGATTGAAGGAAGATTCTGGCATTTGTAAGATCCCTCCTAGCGGCCAAAGCTGGCCCACCTCCCTAAGAATCAAACCAGAAGTCACCCTTTTCTCCATTGTGAATTGTAAAATTTGGTTGAAGTATGTCTCTACTTCTGATGAGGAAATTCCAAATTGTTGATCCTTTGGAAGGGTTTTTAACTGTGAAGATTCTCTCATTATCAAAAGAGTCCAGATATTTTTCTTTCATGAGTCTAACCCATATAGCATTAGGTTTCGCATACATATTCCATGCTAGTTTGGCACCCAAGGCTTGATTTTGTATGTCTATATTAAGGATTCTAGCCCCTCCTTCATCTTTAGGCTTGCACACCTTGTCCCATGCCAAGAGATGGATTTTCTTCTCTTGAGGAGTGCCTTGCCATAAAAACTTCCTGCACACCTCATCAATCTTTGCAATTATGCCTTTTGGAATGTGGAAGGCCAACATCATATAAACAGGCACCATAGATAGGACTACTTTTATCATTATAATTTGGCCTGCCAGTGACAAACTACGTCCTTTCCAACTAGACAATTTTGTATTCAAATTTCTCAGAACTTTATTCCATAAATCGTTTCTATATCTGCCATTGAAGAGAGGGAGACCTAGATATCTTCTAGGCAAAGACTGAATATGAAGATTGAGAATGCCACAAATTTCATTATGAAGCTGAAGAGGCACATTTTGAAAAAAGACCATCAACGTGTTAAAATTGATCAATTGTCCCAAAATTCGGCAATACAACTTGATTGTTTTCATCGTGATTTTGGCTTCTTGAATCAAGGCTTGACCAAAGAGTATTGTGTCATATGCAAAAAGAGCATGGGTGAAGGGTTCTTGGTATTAGTATTTTTTTTCATACTCATCTTTGTCGGCATGACTATTTTTTTATTAATGCTCATCTATGTCAGTAGTTTTCTATTTTTAGAAAACTTGCTCTTTTGTACATTGTATATATTGAGCATTTTTGCTCAATTGTAATCATCTCAATTCATAATCAATTCATTTGTATTTGTTCAAATTCTTTATGGTATCAGAGCAATTTGATTTTGGGCGCAAAAAATTTTGAATTCAAGTTTTTGGTTCGTGGTTTTCACTTCTGGAGACTCCTGCGACAGGCCGTGATTTCATGGTGGATGCATGGCTCCTAGTCGCATGTTCTGCATTAGTGTTTTTGTTGAAGGCATCCTTGTGCTCTATCCCATCACTATTTGTGAGGATTCCGGCGCATTTCCATTTGCGTTTCCTTCTTCTCTGGGCCTCGTTGCCATTAAAAATCCGCCTAGGGCTTCATTTTTTTGCTGGAGGATATCGCATGTTTTTCTGAGAATCACGACTCTGTTGATTCCCCACGATTTGAAATCTGACTAGGGCTTTCATTGTTACAAATCATGCTCGTGATTTTCAGAAGGGTTCTGTCTGTTATTTGTTGGTGACCGCAACTTCCCTCTTCACTGTGGAGTCTTTGTTTTTTTTTTGCGGGCCCTTCACAGACTGCAGCATCCGTGTTTCCACTCTTGCACAGAGACAAGGCCGTGGAATCTCTAAATCATTTCAAAATTTTTTAGAGTATCTCCATTTTTTTCAAAAATTTCTGAGTGCCTAGGGCACGGAAATTTTTTGTCTAGGGTTTTGCACCGTCATAATTTGATGAATTTTTTTTTTTGAAAACATATTCCTTCTGGGTTTTTTGAGACCTTTCATGGGTACCTGTCAGATTTTTTTTCATACCTCAAAGTTTATGCCTCATTTTCCATGCAACTGTATCTATCTTAGATCTTGTACCTGTCCCTGTTCTGCTCCTCAATTAAATGCCGTTCAGATTTTTGTCATTTTCTGGCATTGGGAAACGTGCAAATGGCATCTTTGACCAACTTGATGTTGGAGGGTAGTCAGTGATTTAATGGTAGAAACTATAATATCTGGAAGCAGCGTATGCTGACTATTTTTGAGTATCGCTGCTTTGATGAATTGGTTTTGGACAAAAAAACTTGTCCTCCCACCGCCAGTGCTGATCAGGACAAGTTTGATGATCGTAGCAAAGAGGCTGTCATGCTTCTTAAGCTTTCTGTTACAGATGACCAGTTGCCACAGATTCCTTCAGGCAAGATAGCTGCTGAGATTTGGAAGCACCTGAAGGAGCTTCATGAGACCTCTAATAAAAGTCGGGCTTTCTTTTTGAAGAATCAGTTGTTCTCCATCATGATGGACGAACGTATGTCTTTACAGGAGCTTCTCATGAAGATTAAGGACATTCGAGATCAGCTTGAGGCTATTGGTCGAAAAATGGAGGAAGAGGATATGGTAGTCATCACCCTCAAAAGTCTACCTAAATCCTATGAGCACTTTGCCAAGACTCTCAACATTACATCTACGAATGTTGATTTGAAGTTTCCTGAATTATGCAACAAACTCCTGCAGCAGGATCACTGGAAACAGTAGTTTGGTAACAGTGCTCCTTCGTCCTCTTCTGAATAGGCATTTGCAGCTAAATTCTTTTAGAAGGATAACAGCAAATTTTAGTCATCTCAGTCATCACAGCTAAAAGGTTCAAATCAACCTCTAGGCAACCCTAAGAAGAAGAATGTGTAGTGTAATTACTGTCACAAATTCGGCCATATGAAGAAAGATTTTTGTCAAAGGATAGCTTCTAAACAGAAGAAGCAGGGAGGGTCACATCAAAAGGTGCATGTTGCTGAACTTTTTGAGTAGGAGTCTGCCTTTTATGTTTTTATGGCTAAAAGGTCATCAGATCCTGTCAAGACTTCTGCTTGGTACATCGATTCTGGTGCTTCACGTCACTTTACTCACAGGCGTGATTGGTTTACTGACTTTTCTCCCTTTAGTGATTCCGTTATATTTGGCAGAGGTGAGGAGTACACAGTTGTTGGCAGAGGCACTGTTCAGATACAGTCTAGTGGAAGGAACCTTATCTTCCTAAATATGTACTACATTCTTGGTATGGAACTCAATCTGCTTTCAGTGAGTCAGATCATGAGGAATGCTCCTCAGTTGGATGCAGTGTTCAATGCTCACAAGTGCTCTATTATTGATCGAGAGACCCATCTTACTGTTGCTGTTGGTCTAGAGGATCATGGCCTTTATCGGCTCATTGACATTGGTGATTCTCTTGAAGTAGCTATGGCAGCCCATGTTTCTTCTCTCAGCACTTTGTGGCATCAGCGATATGGACACCTCAACATCCATTATCTCTCTCAGCTATCCCGGCAGGGACTTGTTTCTGGCCTACCTGATATTCAGACACAGCATCTTGGAGTATGTGGCGCCTGTCAAGCTGACAAACAACATCAGACTCCCTTCAAGGATGGAGAATCTTGGCGTGCGTCTAAGGTACTTCAATTACTTCATGCTGATATTTGTGGTCCTATGAATACATCTTCAGTTACTAGTTGCAAATATTTCTTGCTTATTGTTGATGATTTTAGTAGAAAGATGTGGGTGTACTTTCTCAAACAAAAATTAGATGTATTTAGTATCTTTCAGAAGTTTAAGTCCTTGGTTGAAAAAGAGTCTGGCTGTAGCATCATCACTCTTAGGATAGATAATGGTGGGGAATTTTGTTCTGCTGCATTCTCTGACTTTTGTGATACCCATGGCATCAAACGCCAGTTGACTAAACCCTACAGTCCGCAACAAAATAGTGTTGTTGAGTGTCGCAATCATACGTTTGTTGAGATGGCTCATTCTATGTTACAACACAGGAGTGTTCCTAATAAGTATTGGGCAGAAGCAATTTTTACTGCCGTCTATCTCCTTAATTGCTCTCCTACTCAGGTTGTTAAGGGGAAGACTCTAGAAGAGGTTTGGTCTGGTCGCAAGCCTAGGATCAGCCACCTGAAGGTTTTTGGCTCTCTTGCATATGTTTGGGTTCCAGATGCTCAATGCTCGAAGTTGGAATCCAAGAGTCAGAAGCTCATGATGACAAGGTATAGTGACAACTATAAGGCCTACAGACTGATAGATATTGACACTGATCATCTTATCTTCAGCCGTGATGTTGTCTTTGATGAAGATAGAGGACCTTTTCAGTCGTCTTCTTCTTAGCAGTGTTCTGAGGATCAGCCTCACAGTATTCTTCTTCCACTAGGTCCACCTGATGGGAGGGATGATGCAGAATCTGTTTCTAATGATGCACTACCTGAGTTTCCTCCAGAAAATAATCCTCTTCCTGCTGCTCCTATTGCTGATCCTGAACCTCTTCCAGCTCCTCCAGATGTTAGCACGTCTACTCTCCGGCCTAAATGGTATGCTAAAACCATTAGTGATCTTTAGGATGGTGAGCTCATTGAGAGTAGAACTTCCAGAAATAAGAGCAAACAATAGCATACAGTCAATTTTGCTCTCATGGCTAACATTAATAGTGTTTTTGAGCCTCAGACATACTCAGAGGCTAAAGGTATACCTGAGTGGGAATAGGCTATGGACGCTAAGTTCTAGAGTCTTCAGAAGAATCACACTTGGGCACTTTCTGATCTTCATCCAGGGAAGAAACCCATTAGCTACAAATGGGTGTACAACGTGAAATACAAAGCTGACGGAACCCTCAACAAGTATAAGGCTCGTCTTGTTGCTCGTGGGTTCTTGCAGAAGGAAGGCATTGACTATGAGGAGACCTTTGCTCCTACAACCAAAATGAGTAACATCTGGCTTGTTCTTGCCTTAGCAGCCCAGTTTGGTTGGAAAGTCCATCAGATGGATGTTAAGAGTGCTTTTCTGAATGATGACTTGCAGGAAGAAGTCTACATGACGCAACCTCTAGGCTTTAAGGTTGCTGGTCAAGAACACAAGGCCTGTAGACTCATCAAAGCTCTCTATGGTCTAAAACAAGCCCCTCGGGCTTGGTAAATGAAAATAGATAAGTACCTGACAGATCATGGTTTTTAGCGAAGTCCATCTGATTCAAATCTGTATATCAAACTTTCTGGTGATGATATCTTGTTTGTGGTTGTTTATGTGGATGACTTAATCATTACTGGCAGTTCCGTACATTTGATTGCTGAGATCAAATAGGATTTGTGCCAGACTTTTGATATGACAGATTTGGGCTTGTTGCATTATTGCCTAGGAGTTGAGGTTTGGTAGACTGAGCACGGTATCTTTCTTTCTTAGTCCAAGTATGCTCGCAGCCTCCTGGACAGGTTCAAAATGCAGGATTGCAAACCTGCCTCTACTCCTATGGAACCCGGGCTTAAATTGTCAGCTCAGTCCACCTCACCAGTGGTAGATGAATCTTTGTTCAGGCAACTAGTAGGCAGCCTCATTTATCTTATTGCTACTAGACCTGACATTAGTTTTGTAGTGAGCTACATATCACGCTTCATGACAACCCCCAAGGATGATCATTGGATAGCAGCAAAGCGTGTGTTGGATTATATGAGTGGCACTCCTGATTATGGACTTCTGTACACTCGAAGTTCTGATCCTATACTCAAAGGTTACACAAATTCTGATTGGGCAGGTTCTGTTGATGACCGTAAGTCTACAGTTGGGTATGTGTTTAGTTTGGGATCTGGTGCTATCACATAGACCAGTAAGAAGCAGCAGGCAATGGCTCTCTCCTTGACAGAAGCAGAGTATCGGGGAGTAGTTAAAATAGGTTGTGAGGCAGTTTGGCTTTGACGGATGCTTGCGGATATGCATGTTCCTCAGGCAAGTCCGACTCCCTTGTTTTGTGATAATCAGGGAGTGCTCAAACTGGCCAAGAATTTGGTCTTCCATGAATGAACCAAGCATGTGGAAACTCATTGTCATTACATACAAAAGCTGGTTGAAGACAGATCCATTCAATTGCTGTATGTTCCTACCTCAGAGCAGCCAGTTGATATCTTCACCAAGCCCCTCTGTTCTAATAAATTTGTAAACTTCAGTGGGTCTATAGGTGTTGTTGATAGATTGAGCATTAAGGGAGGGTATTAGTATTTTTTTCATACTCATCTTTGTCGGCATGACTATTTTTTTATTAATATTCATCTATGTTGGCAGTTTTCTATTTTTAGAAAACTTGCTCTTTTGTACATTGTATATATTCAGCGTTTTTGCTCATTTGTAATCATCTCAATTCATAATCAATTCATTTGTATTTGTTCAAATTCTTTACTTGGATCCCTTTAATATTAATGCCTTTCCATTCTGACCTTCTCTTAGCTTCCTTTATTGCCCATGTGAGAGCTTCTGTCATATGAAAGAAAAGGTAGGGGGATAAAGGGTCCCCTTGTCTCAGCCCTCATGTGGGTTCGAAAGTTTCAGACTCCTTTCCATTAATAAGAAACGAGACCTAGAATCCTGAGACACACGAAAAAATTCATTTTACCACTTCTCTGGAAAACCCTAATTGTTGTAGAATAACAAGAAGGAAGCTCCATTCAACTCTATCATAAGCCTTGGACATATCTAATTTAACCACCATGGCAGCCTTTTTGTCTTTGTCAACAAAATGAAGGGTTTCATCCCAAGCAAAATCATATTTGATACAAAACCAAAGAGTGTAGAAGTAATAGTTGCAATGCCTTGCTTTACACAATCCTTGAAGGAAACAGTCAATCATAAGGAGACTTAAGTAGTAAAACATGGTAAGATTTCACAGGATCTCAGAACAAATAATGACTAAATAGATTTTATAATTAAGAGGCTTAGTTCGTTACAGTAGAATTTGACCTGGATAGTAGCTAGCATGCCCAATTTTTTAGTTTAGAAGTTAAATACTTCTATTTGATTATATTTTATTAAAAGTAGATTATCTTGTTTTGTAGTTTTTCTCCATCCAGTTTTCTATTGAAAGAGTTTTATAACCAATTTGTATTGTGTAAATCCCATACTCTTTCAAACCCCATTCAAGGATATCTGAACATTATTCAAAGAGTCCTCCTAAGATGCTAAAATATGAGTTAAATGGTTAACCAAAACAAGGAGTTGTTGACCTAGCCAAAGAGCTTTAGATTTCTATTTTGAAATTCTCATAGTATTATGCATGACTTCATACTCAATCAGAAAAATAATTCCAACTAACTTCAACACATTTATAGTTTAATTCAAGGAGGTTAGAGAATTCCACACAAAGAGGATTATGTTGGTCCCATGCATCATCTCAAAAAAGAGCAATGTCACCCTTCTCCACAATCTAAAAAAGACCAATTTTAATCAGATGACTATCCAAATTTATTATTTTCTATTTATGAGAACCCTTGCAAAGGGCTGACATCCTAGAAATGTAAACACAATTCTCTAAATTTAGCTGCTTGAGCTTAAGAATTATCCCCCATAAAACCTATTCCTCCACACACCATATCCAGGATAATTTGTAGATATTGTTAAGGAGAGAAGATGTCATACCTAATCCACCTCTCTTTAGGCTAACAAAATTTACCCGAAAATTAATCAAATGCCATTTCATTTTCTCTAAATTTCTTTCTCAAAGAAACTTTCTCATTGTATGGTCTAAATCATGAAGGATGCCTTTTGGAGTCACAAGAGCTATAAATCTATAAACTTGGAGAGCCTAATCATGGGTTTAAGGTTTATACAACTAACCAAAGAGAGTTATCTATGTGTCCAATGACTAATATGACAAGTTAAACAAAATCTAGCATAGCATTCTAGTCTTTTTCCCAAGGCAACTAGGAGAAATAAGGGCACCCAAATATTTGAAAGGCTGAGAAGCCAACTTGAAATGAAGTATATTAACAATTTGTTTTTGAAGATGAGGGTTCATATGGAAGAAAAACTAATACTTTTGTTCATTCAAGAGTTACCTAGACACACTGATATAAATGTCAAGAGCTCACTTAAGAGCAATAGCTTCCTCAAGAGTGACATTGCCCATCAAAAAAGTGTCATCCACAAATAGGAGTTGGTTAAGTGGATTCATACTTTGCACAATGTAAGTGGATCAAGGTTTATTGTCATTTGTTTTGAGTTAATCTTGTAGGTGTAGATTTGATTCGAGACTTGCAATTTTAATGTTTTCCTATAGATTCAATCTTTTCATGCAAATTTGAACTTTCTATATTAAATATTTAGAAATGTGTTTACTTCTAATATCTAAACATGGTGGTTCTATAAACATTAGTAGATTTTTTTGGTGCTAGGCATGGGAGGCAACTTGTTCTCTTATTTTGCCTTAGTCAAACATTTGGATTGATTTAATGATTTTGCACAAGATGGAAGATATGCCAGGAAAAATATAGGTGTAGATAATAATGCTAAGTACTTTTTTAATGCAGATGCTAAGTGTAGATGTCTCCTCTTGATAAGTCCTAGATGATTAAAATGAATTAGAATTTATCCTTTTATATAATGCTCTAGTGTGCAAATTTGAATATTGCACTTTTTTTTTTGATAGATAAGTGCGGTATAAGGGAACTACTCCCACTAAAATAAATCCAAAAATTAGAACAAGCATGCCCTTTGACAGGGGTACGAAAGAAACGAAAAGGGATAGTCCCAGATTTCATCTAGGATCCGTAGATCCTAAAGAACCAACTCGAATCAACAGTGAGAAACAACTTTGTGAGGATTTTCCTTTTTCTTTTTCTTTTATACCACTTTCTGATCATCCTAGTTTCCATTTTTGATGTGCTTCTCAAGATGGGGGGGCTGAGATTTTCCAATAATTGTAGAGGGGCTCCTACCCCTGTCCGTAGGAAGCTGCTGATCATTCTTAGGTGTAGAAGATGGCTGATCATCCAATTTCCTCCTGTCCTGAGGAGAAGCCCTTTGATTGTGAAGCTCCAGAGGATTCTCAAGTGCACCTGTAACATCTTTCCACCATGTGGCTTGGCGATTTAGTTTTATTTTGGAGCTGGGGCAGTCTGTGGCTATGTGACCAGTTTTGTAACATCTTCTACAGCGGAAGGGCAAGCCTTCATACTCCAAAGGTTGACTCCAAAGGTTGGGTCCAGCTATAGCCATGAATGTTAAAAATGATTTCTGCCGGTAGTTCTTTTGAAATATCCAAGTCCACCAAAATGTGGGCAAAGGTTGTATGTATGAAGTCAGATGAATCATTATCTGTCGCTATGAAGTTGCTAATAAAATCACCAATTGCTTGGAAACAAGAATCAATCCAGAAATGAAGTGGCAATTTGGGGAGTCAAACCCAAATTAGCATGATATCGAAGGATTCTGTTAGAGGATCAAAAGTAGGGTGGCATGGTTTTAACAATAACAGATGATTCCCCCAAGCCCAGTGGTAACGAAAAATTGTATTGCGATCTTCAATATTGTCAAAAACTACCACAAAAAAGCCATCTACGCAAGGATAGATTTCCAAATTTTCTCTTAAAATGGGCTTCCAGGTTTTTGAGATCTAAAGATGGAGTTTAGGGAGGCTTGGCCAAAAGCAGTTGAATCTTCCAATCAGTCCATTCTCTGTAAAGTACTCTTCATTTTCAACTATTTCATTTTTGACTTCCTTAGGTAACAGTATTTCGATAGGCTTCTCTGAGCATCGGATAGGTTTGCCTGAATCTGATCGATTCCTGATGATTGCGGAGGAAATCCTCCCAAATGATGCCGAGTCTACAGGTAGGTTATGCCAAACTTTCTTAGTCCTACCACCAGGAGAGCCACCTGTCTCGCCACCGGGCCTAGGGCTACCAAAGATTAGGTGAGAGGCTAAGGTGTGAGAGGGGGAGAAAACTGGTTGTCGATCCTCAAAAGCTCCTTTACCAGCCTCTGCTCTGGAAGATGTCTTGAGATTTGTTCAAAGAAGAGCGTCTCTAAAACCTTCTCCCGAGAGAGCCGTGGCCGAATTCGTTGTCCCCGTGCCAAGGTGATCGTTGTTGAGGATAGGCCTTGCATCAGACTTAAAAGCTTACCACAGAGAATTGGAGGGGGGATCTTCAATCTGCGCTGGAGGAGAATGCCGTGATCCAGAAGCCATATTTCTCTGTAAATTTTCAAAACCCTAGCATCTGAAGAGATCAGCTGAATATTGCACATTTTAGTCAGCCAGTAATAGTTGGATTTAGTTGGCTTGGGCCCATATTTAAATTTAATTCTAGAAATTTAGATGTCAACACCAAAGTTACAATTCTAAACTAGGTTTTAGTACTACACCTATTGGTTTGATCCAAAATAAGGAATAGGGAATCTAGAGATTACATTTGGATCCTTTCTAGGATGTGTGGAGTTAGGTTCAATCAAGGCTTAGGTAATTGTAACTTTCCTATAGAAATATGCCACATGCCCATTGTAAGTACCAAAATCATGTCAAGCCTACATGATAGTCTAATGATGAAAAGAGGTTCCTAATCACAATCATGTAGACATAAATTACACTCCTCTAAGTAGTTTCACTCTTAGTACATATCCCTTGTGTTTTCCGCTCAACCATCTTCTTGAATCTCAAAATTGAGTTTCCAAACCTCACATTTTTCTAACAAGCCATTTTAGATCCTCCTATTCTAGGTTTCCCCATTGTTCTTTTGGGTCACTCCATAGTGCATTTGGGTCACCCTGTAGCATCTCTCGATTGTCCCAGTTACCCTAACTAGAAAAAGGGGTGATCCTCTCATTTTGGATGAACAAATTAACTCATAATTTTAGCTTTTCTTCTTGATTTTAAACCCATTTTTCCTCACATTTTTTTTTATCTCAACTCATCCTTTTTCTCGCTTTATTTCCTTTGCAAACTCATGATCAAATCTTGTCTCTTATAAATTGGTTCCATTTTCTCTTTGAGTTCACTCTTGTTTTCTTTTATCTTTCTTCTTATCCTTTGTCTAGTCATGTGGAATCGTTTCCCCTTTTTTTTAGATAACTACTTTTAATCTTATCTCCTCTTCTGTTCCCTCTCATTTCTACCTATAAATACCCCTTCATTATTCATTGTTTATTGTCACTTTCATTCACAAAATCTTCTTTACAAGCTTCTTCAAAAGCTTCTTCTATATATCTTCATAGTTTAGATATCTCATAAAAATCTAGAAATCCTCTTCTCATTGAGAAATCTCACAATATTCTTCATAAGCTTGTTCCAGCTTCTTCACAGGCTTTTGAATCTAGATTAGTTTATTTATTTTAGTTTTTACAAAGCTTCAAATATTTTTCTTTACTATACTATTTTCATGTATTCTTTCCTTAGCCAAGCTTATGCATAGTATCCCCTCTAGCTTTTTATGCTTGAAAAAAGATCAAGTGTGCCCCATTTTCCCTTCAAATTTGTTATTGCTTCTAAGCTATTTTTTCTCTTCGTTACATCCCCCTCTTTATCACTATCTGGGAGAGGAGGACCCCATTGCTATAGTGGAGGAGATAGTTGTTATAGGACCTTTGAAGAGAAATACTAGCATTGGTTCCCATTATTATAGGTTCTTTATTTCTTTATTAGTAATAAGCTCATATTTTTCTCTTAAGGAAGTAAAATATTGTCTTGTCTTTCTCTTGATAGCATAAAGTTATAGTAGAGTTATTTAATTTTTAGAATAAATTTTCTATTTTTCTTAACTTGTAGTTACAAATTTATATTAGAAGCTTCAAAACTTGAAAAACACACCAAAACATAGTTTTTTTTATAGGAAAAATACTGTTAGACGGGATAGTTCCCTATATTAAAATTCAGCTGAAAATTACAAGTCTTCTACACATAGATAAAGAAAACAAGGAGGTGAATGTCTTCAATCACCACCAGAAATCTCTTGATCTGGGTAGAAAAGAACTAATTTACATATAATCAAACATAATAAGCTTGAGTAACCATTACATTTCGATCCAACCCCTCCCGCAGGTGGGAGGTGGCGCAATCTTCAGAAAGAAGCCAAAGCCCTTCAGAGTAACACTCATCCTTCTATCCATCCAAGGAAAAGCAGAGTATGAAGGCTTGAGAAGTGACGGTCTAAGTGGAACTGAGTATGAGAGATAAGGATCTAGTCACTGAGCGGCCGTCATCATG
Source organism: Cunninghamia lanceolata (assembly GCA_027924645.1). Taxonomy (NCBI): domain Eukaryota; kingdom Viridiplantae; phylum Streptophyta; class Pinopsida; order Cupressales; family Cupressaceae; genus Cunninghamia; species Cunninghamia lanceolata. The sequence continues at coordinate 1,593,657 of BSBN01000078.1, forward strand.
TCCCGCTCAATGACTGCTTCGAGGCTCTACCAATCTGTAGAGGATGAAGAAAAAACATCTGCCAGCGATTGGTCTATGGCACAGTTTGGGAGGAGGTCTGCCAATGAGTTGGCCTCACAATAGACATGAGAGAAGGAGAAATCATCCAAATTTCTTAGCAGTCTACTTATTTTCTCATATCCAATCTTTGGATTTCTAGCTTGGCACATTCTGAGCTGCCACTGCGTTAATAACAACCAAAGAATCACCCTCTATACCGACACACTTGAGATTCTTGTCCACACAAAGTTTGAGACCAACTTGTAGGATAGCAAATTCGGCATCGTTGTTTGTGCTATTAGGGAGTTTTACAGTTCTTGCCCAAACTAGATCGCCATACATGTTTTGAATTAGGAAGCCAACTTCTAATGGCTTGGGGTTGCCTTGTGAAGCGCCATCAAAGTTGAGTTTGAGCCTCCTGGAAGGTGGAAGATTCCAGTGAGTGTCACCTTGTTGAGTGTCACCTTGTTTAGACTTTGGCTTCACCATGATGCCATTTGGCTCGATGAGGTGTGGCCACTCCAAGGACATTTTATCATCCCATAGTGAAAAATATTTGCATTGCCTCTAGGTTACCCTCGTGTTCAAGTGTTCACAAACTCCAAATTCAATTTTTTTTATTATTGAAGAAATAGAAGCCTACTTCCCGTTGAAAATCTGGTTGTTGTGCTTTTTCAAGAGCTACCATACAATTTGAGCTAGGATCTCAAACCATAGACCACCCCACATACCTACTTTGAAGATTCGAAGCCATGCCATGAAGACACTCAGGAGGTCATTCTGAAGAGGACTGAACCACTTATTGCATAAGTACAACCAACAACACATCAAAATCAAAATCATGAAAGATGATCTAAATACATTCTAAAGGACCCAGGAGCTAAACCTTAAGAGGAAAAATGATGTAAGGGCATCTTCTTAATTTTTGAATTTTGTGATTTTTGGGTTGTTGAGGGGTCAGATGACAAGATGAAGATGGTAGGAAGTTCTTGTCGCCAAAGCAACATGAACATTCATAGTCATTTGCTAGTCTTCTAGGTTTTTATTACATATGCTGAAGGCAGTTAAGTTACAGGCAGACGGCAAGGAGAATAAATAGCTATGGTCAGGTAGAGTCAGGTTCGTCATGAGCACATTGGTGTGATGGTTATAGCAGGAAGAGGTGAAAAATGACAGTAGCAGTTAAAGGGGAGACCGACAGGTATACTTGTTGAATCAATAGTGAGGGCAGTTAGAAGTTGAAGAGGTTTGAATTGATGGTTGGAAGGGAGAAAATGCAACGAATTATAAAGAAAGGGCTATGAAGAGACATGCAAGAAAAGAAAAGAAAACGGTTCTAGTAATTGACCATTGGCAGGAATAGAATAGATAGGAAAGGTGTATCGAATGCATATAAAGAGAGTGAGTACGTATGAGATGGAGAGAGAGGGAGAACAACCAAAGAAAGGAAGGCCAAGTTACAGAAGAAAAAGGCCGATAAGAGAAAGATCGAGATGCCGCTAGGCAAAGGGAATGAAGCTGATGAAGTAAGAGGAAGGCCAATAGAAAGAAGTAGAGGCTGAACATAAAGAAGTAGAGGATGTTAAGAGAAAGGCCGAAGGCCAATGGATTGAGGTCCAAATAGAAGGAGAGCGATAGTCAATTAGAGCTAGAAAAGAAGAGGTTGATGATTATTGGAAAAGAGAAGATTGGATGGTGGAGGATAAGCTTGAGTACCAGATGCGACTAGAAAGGGAAATGTCAATAGGAGGAAGAAAAGAGATCAAGGGAGTAATGAGAGTGAGGGGGTCGAATGCCAATAGAGAAGGGAGCATCAATCCATGAAGGATCTAGTTCATTTGTAATCTGTAATGGTTTCCCTAGCATGAATAAAGTTCATTATTTTTTATATGTGTATTTATTTGTTATCACTTGTGGTTTGTTTCAATCATAAAGGCTCTATTTTATATATGTATGACTCATCTAATAATGTAAGTTTCCTCTCACGGGTAGTTCTTATTCTAGCAAGCTAAATTCATTAGTTAGATCTAACATTTCTGCATTTCATTTCTAGATTGACTTCCTATCCATAGAAAGGTTCATGTCACTGTTATGATAGTAGGTTTGTAGAGGTCTAAGTTAAGAGATCAACATTAACGAACATAAAGTGTGTCTGGTGTGTGAAGTTATTAAATGGGGTATTAGAGCATGTGAATAGATCTCGTGCTATTAGATTGGTATCAGAGCGCAAGGTTGGTTTTGAGTGCTGAGTAAATCACCAGAGTGGGGTAGCTTAGCTAGGACATGTGGAAGAGGAGGAAAGAAAACATGAAGAAGCTAAATGTATCCTTTTAAAGAGAGACGGAAGAACTGAGAAAATATTTGGCACAATACCTGATAGCAAGGGAGCAAAGGTTGGAAGAAGAAAGCCATGAATATTTTTGGGTATGGCCAATGGAAAAGAAAGTAAAGTGGCCTATGAAGGTGATTATGGAAAGAAGAAAAAGGCAGAGGATGGATACCTTGAGAAGAGGAAAGAGTATCCACAAAGGTTGGGACGGCAAGAGGTTGCCGAATGAGCAACATATCTCAAAAGTGATGCAGAAAGTTCTCATTGAAGAGAACATGAGGGAAGATGAGAAAGAAAAAGAGGAAGAGAAGAAAGTGTAGCAAGCAGCACTGGTGGAAAAGACAAATAAAAAGAGGAGATTGTCCATGAAGGTGACACTTATGGAGACATTGTGGTCTCTTGTTTTATTGTCTAATGTTGTCTTTAAGTTTGTGTATACAGGTATGAAGAGCATGACAAGAAAGGCCTAGAATGAGACCTTGAAATGGATAAGAGAAGGGTCTAGTAGAGCACCCTTGGGTGGGGATGAAGATGAGAGAAGAGCAAGCCAAATTGCAACAGTTGGTATGTATGAATGAATTGCAATAGTATAGTAGGAAAGGGTATAGTGCAATGAATTTAAATTGGAAGAAGAGAATAGTATGACATTGATTTCAAATGGTAATGTAGATGTTGATGATGATTATGAATTTCAAGATGCCCTAGAAGATGTTGTAGAGGAAATGGAGGAAGCCTACCAAGAAGATGAGTTGTCAAGCAATGAAGACAAGGATGATAGTGAATCAGGACAATAGAACAAAGAAGAGGTACATGTGAATACAAGTGTTGATTTTGATCATAGATTTGAAATTGAGAATGTAGTTATGCAAGTTGATAGAGGAAAGAAAGAAAACCATGGTTATATAGTGCCATGTTGGCTTGAGGGATAGCATAGAAAGTATAAATAAGATGCTGGTTATGATCGATTTCATGATAGTAAGCGTATCACAAGCATGGATGGTATGATAGAATTAAAGAGGAGCCAAGGTGAGAGGACAAGTTAGTAAGAAAGGAAGTATGAAGAAGGTGTTTTAAGGAAGAAAACAGACCTTAGGTCATGGAGAAAATGTGCAACAATAAGAAGTCCGCAATTTGGAACTACAGGAAGCCAAGTATGGAGGGTGAAGTCTGAGACAGCAGCACAGGAAGTTGGTGTAGCAGGATGCGGTGAGAAGAAAATATCTCAAGAGAGTAAAAAGTATGAAGAAGAGAATAAGATGAAGGAGATAGACTTAATTTTATGGCAGAATGATCACATACAATAAGCTGAGACTTGTAAAGAAGAGTTCAAGGAAAATGAAGAAATATTGTTACACCATGAAGCTAGAAAGGAAAGTGATTGTGTGAAGAAGCATGCAAGAGAATCAAAACAACAAAAAACAGATGATGAAGACATAAAGGTATTAACTAACATCATACCTAGGAAGGAAGAGAATGAAGTAGCTAAAAGGAAGCTAGAAGAGGATGCGTGTAAGATGAAAGGTAAACAAATTATTTGTGAAGATTTTCAAATTATAGATGAAATAGTTGACAATAAGAGTTTGATAGATGAAGATGAGAAGAGAGTAGATATGAATGGTGAAGATGGCAATTATGAGTATGAAATGGAGTTGTGGAGACTTGTAGATGAGAAATAAATGAGGAGAAATAAATATAAAAGGAAACAAAGAAGTAAACAGAGGCAAATTGAAAAGCTCAAGTGGGGTAAGAAGGCTAAAGGACAAAACAGGGCAGCAATAACCAGGAATGGTGAAAACAATGAAGAGGCTAAGATTGCAGCTATTGTAGAAGTTCAAGAAATAAGGACTTGTGAAAATCTTGGAGTTGAAAAGGAATCTAGAAAAGAAGATGGAGGTGAGAATACAAATTGGAATAAGAGGACAACAGATAATTTGGTTGAAGATGAATCCATAAAAAGTGAAATAACTGAAATGGAAGAACGTGTTGATGGAAACCTGAAGACAAATGAATTAGCGGGAGATGTGGAAATGAGGGTAGAGGTATATGATAAAGGGGATATTGCAGAGCTACAAGAAGAGGTAAAATTCTTAGTCCTATCTGAGGACATTATTTTGTTTCATTTTGATTTATGGAGTAGTGAGGAGATAGGACAAAATTATGAAGAGAGATATATAGATTTTTGTAAGAATTTTGTGGGTTGTAATACATATGGTGAAGTCCATAATGATTTAATATGGAAGGATGAATTTGATCAGACTGAAAGATAGTTGGATGATATATTTAAAGTCACTTACATTGATCTATATGTGGCTAAGTGGGAAATGAAACTTTGGAGGAAACTGGTTAAGAATGGAATGATGAAAGTGGCACAACAATGCGGGAGAAAGATGATAACTGTACCAAAAAGATTGTAGAAGAAGCGAAAGAAAAATACAGAGCTAGATAAGTCTTGATCCTCATGTGCAAGACCACAAGAAATTTTGTTCCCTGGGGAGTCTGATGTAGGGGCATCTTCTTAATTTTTGAATTTTGTAATTTTTGGGTTCATTGAGGGGTCGGATGACAGGATGTAGATGGTAGGAAGTTCATGTCACCAAAGTAATAGGAACATTCATAGTCATTTGGTAGTTTTCTAAGTTTACGTTAGATATGTTGAAGGCAGTTAAGTTACAAGCAGACGACAGAAAGAATAAATAGCTATGGTCAGGTAGAGTCAGGTTGCCATGAGCAGATTGGTGTGACGGTTACAACAGGAAGAGGTGGAAAATGAGAGTAGCAGTTAAAGGAGATACTGACATGTATACTTGTTGAATCAATAGTGACAGTAGTTAGAAGTTGAAGAGGTTTGAATTGATGGTTAGAAGGAAGAAGATGCAACAAATTGTAGAGAAAGGGGTGTGAAGAGACACGCAAGAAAAGAAAAGAAAATGGTTCCAGTAACCAACCATTGGCATAAATAGAATAGATAGGAGAGGCATATTGAATGTATATAAGGAGAGTGAGAAGGTATGAGATGGAGAGAGAGGGAGAATGGCCAAAGAAAGGAAGGCTGAGTTATAGAAGAAAAAGGCTGATAAGAGAAAGACCGAGAGGCCACTGGGCAAAGGGAAGGAGGCCGATGAGGTAAGAGGAAGGCCAATAGAAAGAAGTAGAGGCCAAACATAAAGAAGTAGAGGATGTTAAGAGAAAGGCTGGAGGCCAATGGATTGAGGCCCAAATAGAAGGAGAGCGACAGTCGGTTGGAGCTAGAAAAGAAGAGATCGATGATTACTGGAAAAGAGAAGACTGGATGGTGCAAGGATAGGCTTGAGTACCAGATGCGACTGGAAAGGGAAACATCAATAGGAGGAAGAAAAGAGACTGAGGGAGTAACAAGAGTGAGGGGGCCAAATAGCCATAGAGAAGGGAGCATCAATCCATGAAGGATCTAGTTCACTTGTAATCTGTAATGGTTTCACCAGCATGAATAAAGTTCATTTTTTTTTATATGTGTATTTATTTGTTATCACTTGTGGTTTGTCTCAATCATGAAGGCTGTATTTTATATCTGTATGACTGATCTGATAATGTAAGTTTGTTGTCATGGGTAGTTCTTATTCTAGCAAGTTAAATTCATTAGTTAGTTCTAACATTTCTGCATTTCATTTCTAGATTGACTTCTTGTCCATAGAAAGCTTCCTATCACTATTATCACAGTAGTTCTATAGAGGTCTAAGTTAATAGATCAACATTAAGGAACAGAGAGTGTGTCTGGTGTGTGAGGTTATTAAATGGGGTATGAAAGCATGTGAATAGATCTTGTGCTATAATAAAATCCCCCAAGGGGACATTTTCTAACATAACAGTATCAAGAAATCTCCACCAATTATCATAATTTTTTTGGGTTTGGATTTAATAAAGAGGACTATATCTTATCAATTTTCTTTCTTTTGTGTGCATACAATTGGTCCATATACATTAATCAAGAAAAATGAAAATTAGTAAATATACAATTAATTTTACTTACTTGCATGTTGGTTGTTAAGGGTCTCCATATGGTAGCCATGCCTCTAGAAAGGACAATTGATTCAACAAAGTGCCTTTCCATTTTTTTTAGTTTGTAAGCCATTATTTTAGCTTGCTTCTTACTTATTTTTTTCTTGTAGGAGGAATTAATCAAACATCTTTTGTTAGGGGTGTTTAGGCTCCTATCATTCCATGATGTGATCTTCATTGATAGTTGGAAAGGAGTATTCCTTTTCCCGGATCTTAGCATCATATTTATCTTCATTTTCCCTTTTGCCTCCCCTTCTCTGACTACTAATTCTTTATTAGATTTCCTTCCTTTCTTTTCTTGTTCCCCACAATTAGACTTGTCAATTTCAAATATTGATTGAATCATTCCTCTATCATCTAAAGAGTTGATCTAAATTTCCACCCTTTCTTCTTCCTCATTTATTTCTTTTATAATCTCCTTTTGAAAATCTAATTGTTTTTGTAATGTTCTGTATCTTCTTAGTATTTGGTGTTTGATATATATCCTATATTTTTCTCCAAAAGGATCATAGTTTCTTATCTCACTGGTAATCCCAAAAAGTTCTAACACTAATTTGAAAGTATCCTTTTTTAGGAAATACCTTGACTCTCCCTCCTTTGGAAAATGTCATGTTCTGTTATTTTCCCATATTTCTACGTATTGATGATTTCTTTTTGACAAGTCAGCAGTAGAGTAAAACACTAGAGTATCCCACTCTCTCTTGAATAAATCTCTTCAAAGGCTAAACTATGTGATCCAGTGAAGTAACTCCAAGGTTCCTTTTTATGACTTATGGTGGATGAACTCAGTGATTACATGTGATCTTGCTGATAATCACAAAGGGACTTACATTAGACTTCTTCTTCATTCATTCAACTTATTTCTCCTTTCAGTGTGGATGAAGTATTCACAATGTATCAATGATAAAAAAAGGGAAAAAAGATAGGGTTTAGGGAGCTAATCTAAGGTCAATGAAGTAAATGATGAGGCATGAATAGACAAACTCCTAAATTAACCTAACTGCACTTCACCAAGGATGCCTACAACTACATGAAGTTGGTGCAATCTCTTAAGGTACGCGAATGGTTTTCAAATCATGAAAGCTTATACAAGCACCCATTGAATGGTACAGCTCAAACAAACATCCACAATCTAACTTAAGAAAATAATGAGGCTTAAACTAACTTTACACAACACTTCACCAGTGATGAATGTTAAAAGCATGAGCTAGGAGTTGATAAAATATTCAATACAAACATACACTACATCAAAGAACTTCTAATCTAATTTGAAACACCTCTCCACTTCATCAAGATACAAGAAACCTTGTTATTCCACAAGACAACACTTGAAGACCAAATGAACTCCAATGTTTTTGCATTAATCTTGAGAAATATTTACAACAACTTCAAGTCCTCTCAGAGAATTTTGAGAGTCTGTCCTATTCTACTCCTAAAAAACTAATGACTACTGACTAATCTGATCCTTTACAAATGAGGCAACAAGGCCTTTATATAGAGGTCCAGAATTACAATGAAAGGCTAAGATCAATTCATATAGCCAAGGGCTCAGATCATGCCACCTCAGTAGGTAGTTACAACATCTTGCTATTTTTAGTACATAGGAGAGGCAATGAAGGCACACTTTCCAAGAAGATAAGGATAAGATGGAATCTTTGGAGCATCTTCCACATGGATGTCCTCTCTGTCTTCTTGCTTATCAAATGATGTGGTGACTTGTGATTAGCTTGATGATGAGTGTCTGCCACGTAGGTGCCACCTTAGCATATTCCCAAATTGCATCATCTTTTGATGTCTTCAATGTGATTTCTTTGATCTTGTATGTTTGGGATGTATCTTGTTGATTCTGCCTTGTTCATCTTCTTGTAAACTGGATGTATGATAGATGTTGCTCATTTGGTTTAACTTTTGTAATGATTCCTCTTTTCTTGCAAGTAGGTTGTAGATTGATCTTTGGATACATCTTCTTGAAGAGAGTAGAGAGTAGATGATGATGAGAATTTCCTTTGGAGCAGCTACATGCTGATCTTGAAGCTATGATTGATGAAGAAGCTAGTTGATACTTGAAGTGATCCAACACAATGTCATTGATGAAGATTGCTAACATGTTAGATTTGAAGTGACCTCTTAGAGAAGCTACATGATGCCTTCTCCTTTTCTCATTCCTTGCTTATCAAAGGATCCAATCACTTGTTCCTTAGATAATTCCTCAGCTCCATCCTTATTGCTGCAACACAAACAAAGAAACAACATTAATCCTTTAAACACTTGATTTCATAATACATAACATAAGAGTCATTTCATACAATTCCAAGCTAGGAGCATTAGTTGAGGAAATTGGTTCTCCATATGAAAGAAATCATAAAATTCAAACTAATCATCACATTAAGAATGCCGCATTAGTTGAGCAATTTAGCCTTCACTTAAATTTCTTCAAAACCACATATCAATAGTGGCACATTGGTTAAGGATTTTATTCTCTGGTTGAAGTGTCACTTAAAACTTTACTTTCACCTCAACTAAAGTGGCATGTTGGTTGAAGGTTTCGTTTGTTGATCTGAAAGGTATCATAAGAATTGAGTCTAGCTTCCTTCATAAGGCAGCGCATTACATGATAATTTTGGATCTCCTTCAAGTGTCCTTTAAAATTAGTGCTTTGGTCCAAAGTTTTGATTCCTCTTGAAATACCTCACTTCATCCTTGAGTGTGCCGGTTGAGGTTTTTGGACTCCGGTTGAATGCCTCACAAGGGTGCATTGGTTAAGGAATTTGGATCCTCATCTAAGAGATGTCACAAGACTTAACATAATCTCCCACATAGGTGACACTCTAATTGAGGCACTTTAGATGGATGTCTTGTGTTCTCTTTTCAACATATATTCAAACTCACTTCAACTTATCCTCCAAAGTGGCTCATTAGATTAGGCGCATGGGATGGCCATTTTGGATCCTCTTCTCATCATACTTGTAAATTTGAATTCCTCATCCTCATTGGCGTGGTGGTTAGGAGTTTTGGATCTTCTTTTATTTCGCAAGACTTAACTTAACCTCTAACATAGGTGGCACTCTAATTAAGGCGCTTTGATTCAAAGTCTTGATTTTCCTTGAAATACCTCACTTCATCTTGCCTTCCTAAATGGCGCATTGGTTAAAGGATTTTAGACTATGGTTAAAAGGGACTTTGGTAATCAAACAAACCTTTCATCTTGAGGGCGCATTAGTTGACCATTTTGATGCTTGGATAAAGTACCTCCTAAAATCATCCTTATCTCTTCTTCACAAGGGCAGATTGGTTTAGGCTTATTGGTTGACCATTTTGTGCTCTGGTTGATGATCTCATAAGGGTGCATTAGTTAGGGTGCAAGAGATCCTCTTCTTAATCTTTCCTTAAAAAAAATCCACATCTCTTACCCTCCAAAGTGGCACATTGGTCTAGGCACGTTGGTTTCATGTTTTGGTTCCTCTGAAAATTCACTTCAAAGTTCAAACCATCATCTTCACCTTCCTTCTTGAGGGTGCATGAGTTGGAGCGCACTGGATGGGTCACATTGGTTCATGATTTCATGCTCAGGTTGAATGTGGCATAGTGAACCAAAAAATTGCGCTCTCCTCATGTCTTGTCGCACCGGTCAAGGATTTTGCGCTCTTCTTCAGTACTTAGCCATTTTTAGTGTCTCTCAAGGCAACGTATATTGAAAAATATATTTAAGTATATCCAACTTATACTTCAGGATGTTTGAGATAGGTCTTGAATCCATCGGATTTAACATGGAAAATCTAGAATTTGGAGGATCCACCAAATTTCAGACTTAGTAAAATTTTTAGGATTTTCAGGATATTAGGCTACCAGACTTAGTCATTTTCAGGATCTCAAACATACATCAGGATTGATCTCAGTGTTCATTATTTGAATGGAATTTGATGAGAGAGAATTATTGTTGGATTGGCAGAGGAAATGAACCTAAGACATCATCAAAACTTAATGCAAAGCATTAGAGCTAAAAAAAGGGGGTCCCCGTTTGCAATGGGGCGATGTGTGATTAGGTCACAACACTACCTAGAACTGAGTTTCTTCTTGATTTTGCTCCTCTTTCCCAATATTGGGTTCTTCAATGTGGGAAATGTTTTCTACTTTTTGTTCTCTTTATTTTCTTTGATTATTCATGTTCCATTTGTTTCTTGATATTGGGCCTTTTTTCTATTGACCCCTCCATTTAAATTTTCTGGTTCCAAAACTCTTCCCTTGATTGAATTTTGACACAGAGGAAGCTTTTCTGTCAAATTTATGTATACACAGATATGTGCATATAGGCCTAATTATTTCTCTTTTGTATTTGCATCCATCAATATGAAGGACCCTATATGATTTCCTATTTCCTTAAGTATCAAGCTATTCCAATATTTGAAGGAAGATTATACAATCTAATCCACATTGGATTTTTTGATATTTTATATCTCAAATGGTTGAAGTTTAGTTCCTAGTCTTTTATGAAAAAACCCACACTGTACATTAATTTCATGAACTTCTTTCATTATTTCATCTTCTTTTCCCTGCCATTCACATTTGATTTGATAAAACCCTCTTAATAGATTGTGGGTAATCATGTTCTGCCCCTAGTTTTCTTTACACCATTTTTGTATTTGATCTCATGCAGACCAAGGGTTTTCCCAACTCATGAAAAAGGCCATATATTTTGAATGGGAATTTATATTATCCAATTCCTATTTGTCTTGAATAAATATGACATTCTAAAAATTTTCCTTTATTTTGTGTTTCCCCAAAGGGATCCTATTCACTCCTGTAGCAACATATGATAATTCTTTTCTTGATTTTGTCCATGTCCTCCTTTTTTTTTATCATCTTGGATTTGGTTTTCTATCTAGTCTATTAGGGCCTTATATTCTATTTCCTTTGGTCTCCACAATCTAATATATGAAGTGGAAGAAATTTGATCTAACCCAGGGTTTTGGGTTTTGCTTTTCTACAAATTGTCTCCTTTTAAGCCATTGGTGGTTGAACTGTTTAAATCTATTTCTATTATTTTGTTGTTCCCTCTTCCTTTGTTCTTCTCTCCATTCTTATGTTAATCTACTGTAGTCTTTTGCCCATTTCTACTTAAAAAAATTTCCCTTGACTTGCAACAAGGGTAATGAATAGTAGCATGGTGGAGAGAAAAATCCAAAGGTAAAAGGAAAGAAGAGTTGCACTTCTATGGTAAAAGTAAGAGAAAATTGTATTGTTCTCATTATGATAAAGATGGGTATGAAGAAGATAAATGTCAGAATTTACATCCCAATTAGCACCCTCTTGGTTGAAGAAAGGTAAAGATAAAAGTGTCCAAGATTTATTCTCTTCATGGGTAATAACTATATCTTGAAATTGTTATCTTTAGAATGGAGAATTTCAAATTTTAAATCTAGAGGACTAGATCATGCCCACAATCTAGTCTAGAGGACGAGATTGCATGTATGATCTAGTTGAGGAAGAAAGAAGTCCTAAGAATTGCATTGGTGTTGGTATGAAGTGGAGTTTTAAACATAATACAATATTAAATTCAAATTAAGGTTATTCACTGCACCTAAAAAATAAATTATATACTAAGACAATAAGTTAACAAGATCCACAAAAATAACATTAAAACATAAAAGGGAATGAGTGAAACATACAGTTCTTTACAATATTATTATTGAATATTTATTTCTTCATAACCTTTGACTCAACTTATTTATTTATATAAACAAATTATTTTTCACCATAATTAAATCTTTCTATCATCTCCCTGCATTTCAACATGACCAGGTAATATAAGTTTAATTTCTTCAACTTTGTTAGAGGCTTAATCTAACTTAGAATTTGATTCCTTTACTCATTTTCTGTGTACAATATTTAATTCCTCTTAGATGACTTTAGTTATTTCGTTGGACTACAAACATTCTTTAATGGTCATAAGACTTAGGCAAATCAATAAATTATAATTACTTTTGACTATATGGTCTTCCTCATTTTCCCACCATTTTCTTTTGGAGCACAAGCAAAGGGATATTAGATATAAACATAAAGGAAAACTAACAGAACCAATTGTTTTCATCACTGTTTGTTTTATCTATCATCACTAGAAAGGTCAGACTTAGAAAGACAAACAAGTTGCAAAGAACAGAGTTATGTCTGATAGCAATCTCTCACTACTTCAGCAGTGCTTTGAAATATGATAGTTTCATAGACTGTTTTAGTATGATGAAGGATATTGAAATCTCTCTTATCCATTATATATTCGTGGCCCCAATTTTCTTAAGTGAATAAGGAATAGAATGATTGACATATCCGTTTGCAGTGCTAACTTGCTTTCTTACATTGTGCAGAATTTACGATAATGGAAAATCTTAATGCCAATGTTTCTCATGCTCAAGTTAAAGCTCAGTCTAGTACTGTTTCTGAGATAGCAGATCCTAATCCTGAGGTGAGGCTTAGTGGAAAAAAAAGGAAAAATTACAAGGAGAATTCTTGTGAATTGAATGATATTGGACACGCAGCAAGGATGCTAATCAATCTCAGTAGAGGGAGGGTTGATCAAGACACAGTTGCTGGAAGTGGTGGTAATAGTGGCATGGAAAACCCTAACACTCAGACATCTCATGGAAGGCCTAACATAAATGATAATGGTAGGAGCAGCAGGGGTAAAAAAAGTGGCCGATTCATTGGAGTCACTGATGACCGTGGCCGTTGGAAAGCCAATATATGGTATTCTATTATTTCTGCTGTTATTCTTTTGTTTGATTAAAAAATAATATATTGAACACTATATCTTTCTTCAAGAAAAATGTCTGTAAAAGATTTTGATATCAATCTTTTAGGTCATTTTGTGTGTTCTCATATTTAGGGTAATTTCATATCTCTGTGGGTTAATTTTTTATGACTCAAAAGGTTTATTTGAAAAACTTTTGGGTGCTGTTAAGATGTTGAGCTCAATAATAATGAATTTCTGAAGTGTCTAACATACAATATGTTTCACTGTAAAGTGTCTTTAATAACGTTGGAATGCTATTTCTTTGCAGGCTTAAGGATGATAGACGTCAAGCAAATCTTGGTGAGTTAATAATGTTTTCTTTCTATTTAATTTAGTTGACACTCTACTTAAATATCATCAATTTCAATGGTCAAACAATCAATAGCAATTTTACACTTCATTCACAACAAAATGTGGTAAATATTTATCCTATTTTTATTGGTCAAAATTGACCTTTGACCGTTGAAGTGGATAATATTTAAGAATAGCTTTGAGGAGTTTTTTATTAAAAAGGGTAAAAAGCAGAAAGTTTTTTGTTGTTTGGAGAATAATAAAAATTTGAAAATAGAAATTACCAATGGAAAGATCTAATCCAGATTGAGTCAGGGCCTAAATTTGATGGTCAACCCTGCCTGTCCAGTAATTTTTTTATGACAATTACTTTTTTAATACTATGACATATCTTAGTATAAGTAAAATTATATATAATCCAAATATATATATCATCACAATTCTATATAAATTTTGATTGTATTTTATGGCAAAAATACCTAAATCTAGTCATACAACCATCAAATTTAGGCCTTAAATCCAATCATGTGGCCCATTGTCAAATCAATACCAAGTAGTATGTTATAAAAAAATTCTAAAAAAAAATTTATCCTAAATCCTTTCAAAAAAATTAATAGATTACAGAGGTCTGAAATTTTTTATAATACAGATGTAATCCAAATAAATCTTTCCCTTTGCAAACTCTAATCCAAAGCTTTCAAACAGTTATTATAAATTGCGAATCATAAATTCTATTAATTTTATTTTATTTTTGATATTGTTCACTTTTGTTTTAATTTTAGGTCGACATTTTATTGCTGAGACTGCAGCAAGGTCAGTTCTCTAATATCTCTCCTCCATATTTTACCATATGTATTGGCAGTATATAGTTTACTGTATACCTAATATAAATAATTACTATGCAGGTCCTCGGACAAAGCTATGCTAGTCACACGTGACCAGCCACGCAGGAGGTTAAATTATCCTGAAACAGATTATGACATGAGATGCATAGAAGAAGTAAGTTACCACAAGTTCAAAATAATAAATAAGTATGATAGTTCTTTACATAGTCGACCTTATTCATTTTCACTGCTTTTGCAGTGGAGAAAGGGTGATGTGAACAAGTTTGTAGAGGAGCTCCAACAACAATCGATCAACTATTCAGATGGTTGCATTAAAGGATTAAGTGATGAAGCTGGACATGAACTTCTGAAACTGATAGATGAAAAGAAAACATTGGAGATGGAGGGGACATTGACATTGTAAGAATAGATCTCATGTTGTATATAGGTGTTTGAATACATGGAATTTACTTAATATTTGTGGGCTTGCAACCACCTGCTCCCAAAAAAGTTTTCTGATATATTTTATCTAATTAAAAAAAGTTGTCATAAACAAATTAAAATAGTTTAAAACAGTTGTTTGAATGTGTTTTTGTTAATTTGATTATATGAACATTTACACTCTATTTATTAGCTGTTCTTAAATATCATCTACTTCAACAGTCAAAGGTCAATTTTAATCAATAAAATTAGGACAAATATTTACCATTTTTTGTTGTGAATGAGGTGTAAGATTTGTATTGGCTGTTTGACCATTGAAGTGGATGATATTTAAATAGAGTGCTATTTAAACATCATCCACTTCAATGATTAAACAGTCAATTAGTAAATATTTGTTCTATTTTTATTGCTCAAAATTCACTTTTGACTACTAATTTCTTGATGAATGAAAATTATTACATGTGACAGGCCTTCTACAACTGAATCATATTTGATTGGTTTCAGCTTTTGTTTAGAATATCAAGATCTCAATGCTTTTTTCAATTAGATTTTGATTGGGATTTCCCATTTTTCATTCAACGTTGTAACTACTTTTCTGTGCTCTGGTATGGTTTCATGTGAATAGCCAGTATATTGTCGTGCTGGCTATACAATTTTTTTAAAGTCTTTTCTATTCAAAGACACTACTGGTTATACACGCACATGTTAATATTACTGGTTACACTCTTTCAGCCCCTTAATTCAGCAATGTACAGCTGCAACCGAACCAGTGACTGCATTATCATGCAGAAACAGCTTAATCACTTTGAATTCGACTAGTGAGATTATTCTATTCGAAATTAGTAGAGTGAAGAATGGAGGTCCAGGCAATGTTTTCAATTAGTTAACCGTGGGCAGTGAGTTTGATTCATTTCACGGTATTGGGTTGGCTATGCATAAACTATATAGGCAACGCACATATTAATATTTTGACTTTCTACTAATTTTACTTGATTAAAGTTGATGTCAACTAGTTAAACTTTTCCCTTTTATATAGGCAGCCTTCTTGTTAATATGCTAATTAAATTTTTGTAATCTGTGGTGTATATATGCAATGAATATTTGGTGTAATTTATAGTTTTATGTTATTGTTCAACTAATTCATAGATTTTATAAGATGGATATTAATTGTTTTTTGAATAGGTTCTTAATTATTCTTATTTTAATTTTTTGCAACTTGTTGATATCTTAGAGTCAAGGATTGAGGGGTATCCATTCTGTCAAAGTTGCCTGGGGTAGAATCCCAACCTCATCTTTGCACCTTTGGGGGTTTGAACCTTGGTGGATGGAGTAATCAAGGAACATACTATCACCGTCACCAATTATGATCAACCAATTGAACTACAACACTTTGGTGAGATCAGTTGGTCTTACCAAACATTAAAATTGAACTTTTAATTTTCTTTTCTAAGTTATATACATTTTACTTATTTTTATTTAGAAGATAAAAGTATGTTTTTCACTTATAAATTTGGGTAATGCATCTAGGAGCTACAAAAAAGAGTATTTCTACTTAGATACTTGTAGCTAGAAGCTCACTAAATTCAATCAAATTTTTTTAACCATCCTAATTTATTATGCATACTACAACATCATACTGACTTTCAATGCTAGCAAAGAAATCAACACAACATATATCTAACTTCTTCCTATTATATTGTCACAACCTAGTAAATCCATATGGAATATACACATTGTCGCCACCAAAAAAACCATTGAACACATATGACTCAAACATAACATGGCCAAAATACAAAACTAATGGGGAAGGGAAGATTACCACAACCCTTCCTTATATGCAGTCATAGGACACAAAAACTAACCATCATTAGTTTATGAGATTTAATCTATTAATATATACTTTACTTTTTCCATGGTATAAGAGGGGGTCAAGGCAAATTAAGCAACTCCCTAAGTTGATTTAACAAGATCAAAATAGAGAAACAAAGAATGTTGGATGGTGAGTATTTGTGCTTGATGCAAATTGAGACTAATGACACACATGATCAAGTATATGAATGTAAGACACTGCTAGTCAATGACAATTAAAGTGCCCTAGGATGATATTCTTAACTACACAACCTTAGACATGTAATTTGAAACTTTTGAGACAGAACCTCATCAAATATGTGAATGTAAGACACTACTAGTCAATGACGATTAAAGTGTCATAGGATGATATTCTTAACTACACAACCTTAGACATGTAATTTGAAATTTTTGACATGGAACCTCATGGGTAATGACTATATCTTGGGATTGTTGGCTTTGGAATTGAGAATTTCAACTTTTAAATCTAGTGGACTAGATCATGCCCACAATCTAGTCTAGAGGATGATTGCATGTATGCTCTAGTCTAGGAAGGAAAAAGTCTTGGGAATTGCATTGGTGTTGGTATGGAGTGGAGGATTAAACATAATACAATGTTAAATTTAAATTTATGGTTATTTAGTATGCCAAACAAAATTATATACCAAGATAATACATTAACAATATATACGAAAAATAACATTGAAACATAGAAGTGAAAGAATGAAATATACACTTTTCTTTTTTACAATATTATTTTTTTATCGATAAAATGCAAAGTAGGGGTATGCTCCAATTTATATTAAAATAAACTAGAGTCTTAATAGAGTTTGTAGAACCAGTAGAAAAACCACCACCTGAACTAGACAGGGCCAAAACAAAATCCCTGTACTCTCCTATCTGCCACTATTACATTTGAACATCAACAAAAAATAACAAACAACACACTTTGCATATATATATATATATTCACCTATATATACTAATATCTATCTAGACAAAGCCAACCCTTAAGCATTATGGTCCACTGTGTAGTAAGTCTCTAGAATCTCCTGCATCCAGTCCTCTTTGATGCCAAGACCCACAGGCTTTGTCATAAATGCTATGCCCTACATCTCTCGTCTCCTATGACCTGTAATCTTCTCCACCCCTACTTCATCCACCAATGGATGCCAATTGACTGAATACCCAATAATGTTAATCTTATGAAATTCCCCTAGTAGTAGAATTCTGATTCCATGCCGAGCAACTCCCAATACTGCTAAGAACATTGAGGCTAGGTCATAATTTACCCGATATCTATTTACATTCTCCATATAAACCTCCCCCAACACCCATTCAATTGTGAACTGATCAATACCTCTCTTTGGTTTGAACACCTGTTTCATTTGTTTATCAGATTTTTTTTTTTAATAGGAAAAGGTGTAGAAACACCTATAGATTAAAAAGTTTAAAGATATTACAGATGGAGTGGCCATAGCCAAGATAGGGTGCCACGAAGGACACCATAGGGAGATTACGTGTCCTCTACAGGCACTTCCCATCATAAGAGGTGGAGCCGTCATTCTACAAGAGAAACCTTGATTAATGAGTGTAGTTAAAGCTTGTCACCTCCACTTAATATGGCATATTAATAGGAAGGATTCATGATCCCAACCTGCCCACCAACTTGGAAGAAATAGCTTATATTAGACTCAGATCATTGAACTTCATGAAAACTAACGAAACCTCTTCCACGAACTTGTCAGAGGTTGGTGAGAAAGAATTATGACACAATTAATGAAAGTGTGCTGATCATGCTAGGAAGACGTTGCCATTCTGAGCCCAGTTCAAATCAAGAAAATCCCTGTCACATCTCCCACCCTCCTTTGACCTTAAAAATTAGACGTTCGGCTTACAAACAAACTGTAAACCTTCTGAGACCTAGGCTCCAATCTGTAGGCCAACTATAAGAAATTGCAATTATCAAAACCTTAAATGTGCCAGAGGGACATTACTGAGCCAAGCTAGAAACAAACCGATCAATTGCTTGTCACTTCTTCCATCTCATGCGACATAAGACTTGACAAGATATTTAATTTATCTTGGTCTCCAAGTAGAAATAGATCTGATGGACTGTCATGCCCAACGGCTATATTAGCTAACAGATTTGCCACCTTGTTGCCTTCCCTTAGCGTGTGAGATATGAGATAGTTATCCAACCTGTTCAGGAGGGTGATGGCCTGCTGTAGAATATAGTTCAGTTTCCAATTGTCTAAACCTCTTCCTTTAATAGCATTAATCACAATTAGAGAATGCCCCTCGATCCACACATTTTAAATGCCTTTCTCAACTACCAGTTGCAAGCCATGAACTAATGCCCATGCTTCCACCTCATTATTGGTTCCTATAGGTAATTTGGATGTTTTGGCTGCAATCAAAGAACCATCCTCTTTTCTGATAACACATCTTGTGCCAGAGGGACCCGGATTGCCTCGACATGCTTCGTCAAAATTTAACTTGAAAAAAAGAGGAGAGGGTAGGATCCATTTGACTTGTTCTCTTTTTGAATTTTTCTTAGGAGCCCCTGAAAAACTGCCTCATCCCAATTTCCTAGCTGAAGCCTAGAGTGATATAGTTGTCACATCCCATTTGGACCATACTGAATTACTTGAGTTTGTGCATTTGAGAAAAACCACCAATTGGTTGGAGATTGCCGCTTCTAATTTGTCACAGATGCGCCTCACAAAGATTGCTTCCTTTTTTAAAATGTAGAGATTTCTTTCCCACCATAAGTGCCAAATGATCATCGAAGGGCCTATATACCACAAATAGGCCAAGTAAGAATTTGCAAATGGATGAGGCCAATTCCTAAACTTTAGGATCAAAGATTTGGATAGAGGGCTAGTCCCATTTAGCTTCCTGATGAACCAGAGCCAACATTCTCTACTAAAGGGACATAAAAGAAGAAGATGATCCATGGACTCTTCCACACATCCACAAAACACACATGGAAAATATGGTTCGAGTCCTAGCCTTTTCATTCGATCTCATGTCAGAATTTTATTGTGGAGTGTACACCAAGCAAATGCTCCTGCTTTAGGAAGTAGCGCATTTCCCCAACACAGATTTGTAGGCCAATTAGTGATAACTTTGTTCATATAGACTTTGTACCCCTCTCTAGCTGAATAGATGCCCGATTTTGAATCCGTCCAAGCCACTTCATCGTCTGCATTGGAGACAATTACCAATCTCTTCCTTAGTATTTGTCTAAGCAACACTTTCTATTTCCTTGGAAAGTTACACTCCCGGGTGCTCTTCCAAGCTGCTGAAACTAAAGGCCCAACCCTTCACACAATCCAATAATCTTTAACTTTGGACCCCCAACTCGATTCAAGGAAGATTCTGGCTTCTGTGAGGTCCCTCCTAGCAGTGAGTGCCGGCCCACCTACCCAAGAATCAAACCAGAAATCTACCTTTTCTCCTTTATGAATAATCCAAGTTAGGTTTGGTTGGAGTATCTCTCTACTTTTGATGAGGAAATTCCAGATTGATGAGTCTTTGGAAGGGTTTTTAATTGTGAAAATTCTCTCATTATACAAAGTGTCCAGATATTTTGCCTTCCTAAGTCTTCCCCATATTAAGCTAGGTTTTGCATACATGCTCCATGCCAATTTGGCCCACAAGGCTTGATTTTGTATATCAATATTGAGAATTCCAACCCCTCCTTCTTCTTTAGGCTTTTACACCTTGTCCCATGTCACCAGATGGATTTTCTTTTCTTGAAGAGAACCTTGCCATAGAAATTTCCTGCACACCCCATCTATTTTGGAAATGATACCCTTTGGAATATGCAAAACTGACATCATGTAAACTAGAACCGCAGATAAAACTACTTTTATCATCACAATTCTGCCTGCCAGTGACAAGCTACACCCTTTCCAACTAGATAATTTTGTGTTCAGGTTTCTCAAAACTTTATTCCATAAATCATTTCTCTATTTTCCATTAAAGAAAGGTAGGCTTAGATACCTTCCTAGTAAGGCCTGTATTTCTAGATTAAGGATGCCACAAATCTCATCCTGGAGCTAGGGAGGAACATTTTGGAGTAAAACCATAGACTTGTTAAATTTAACCAGTTGTCCCGAGATTCGGCAATACAACTTAACTATGTTCATCATGGATCTGGCTTCTTGAATCGAGGTATGGCCAAAAAGTATTGTGTCATCTGCAAAAGAGCCTGAGTGAAGGGTTCTTGAATCCCTCTAAGCTTAATGCCTTTCCACTCTGCCCTTCTATTAGCTTCCTTAATTGCCCATGTGAGCGCTTCTGTCATGAGGATGAAGAGGTAAGGGGAAAAAGGGTCACCTTGCCTCAGCCCTCGTGAAGGTTCAAAAGTCTCCAACTCCTTGCCATTGATAAGATCTAAAACCTAAAACCCTAAGATGCAAGACAAAATCTATTTTACCACTTCTTTGGAGAACCCTAGTTGCATTAAAATAGCCAGAAGGAAACTCCATTCCACTCTATCATAAGCCTTGGACATATCCAATTTAACAACCATGGCTGTCTTTTTGTCTTTATCCATAGAATGTAATATTTCATGTGTTAGAATAGTTCCCTCTAGAGTCTCTTTACCTGGAACAAAGCCCCACTGCTCATCTAAAATCAATTCAGGCAAAAAACTAGATAACCACTACCTTTTGCAGCTAACCAACCTGATCGGTGTATTCATCGCTGGAAACAAGGGGAATCTCCAAATTAACACAAGCTCCACCCAACAACTCTGCCTTTCCACCCAAACATATCCTCTTCCCTTGATATAAAAATCTGTATGCTTTGCTAGCTTTGTCATGCCACAAGGACAAGACTAGATGTCAGATCACTAAATGGGTAGAATCATTAGACAATGCTTCCCAAAGAAGAGCATGCTGTTAATAAATATCCGCATTGGCTAGCTTATCTGTCTCATTGTTTCCCTCCCTATACACATGATTGATAGTCACTCTTTCGAAGCCCTCCAACAATAGTAATGTTTCTTGCAATAAAATATTTAGTTTCCAAATATAAATGCCCCCTTCCTAATTGTATTGATTACAATTAAGGAGTCACCTTCAATTTCTACCCTTGACACTTTAAATTGATGGCACAAATTGAGACCTAGAATAAAAGCCTAAAGCTTACCCTCATTATTAGAGCCCTTAACTAACTTCATTGATGCTTTGCATAGGATATCCCCCTTCCAATTGCCCACTAAACAACCGGCTCCAGACTACTCACCGAGGTTAACCTTTTATGCTCCATTGAAGTTTAGCTTAGCCCAACCTTTCTCAAGCGGGTTCCACCAAGTCTCCCTTCTTATCATCAAAGTATCAACATCCACAACCTCATTAACATGGGTTTTTTACAATATTATTACTATTATTATTATTGAATATTTATTTCTTTAATAACCTTTCATTCAACTTATTTATTTATATAAATAAATTAATTTTCACCATAATAAAATCTTTCTATCCCTTCTCTCAATTTCAATGATCAAGTCATATAAATTTAATTTCTTCAACTTTGTTACAACTAATCTAACTTAGAATTTGATTGCTCACTAAATAGTTTTACTCATTTTCTATCTACAATAATTAATTCCTCCTAGATAACTTTAGTCATTTTGTTGAACTACAAGCATTTTTAAATGGTCTTAAGACTTAGGCAAATCAAAAAGTTATAATTGCTTTTGAATATATGGCTTCCTCATTTTTCCCAGCATTTTCTTCTGGAACATAGAGGAAAACAAGCAAAGGGAAATTAGATATAAACATAATGGAAAACTCATAGCACCAATTGTTTTCATGACTATTTATTTTATCTATCATCACTAGAAAGGTCAAACATAGGAAAACAAACAAGTAGCAAAGAATAGAGTTATGTCTGATAGCAATCTCTCACTACTTCAATAGTGCTTTGTAATATGATAGTCTCATAAATTTATCTATCAACACTAGAAAGGTCAAACTTAGGAAAACAAACAAGTAGCAAAGAATAGAGTTATGTCTAATAGCAATCTCTCACTACTTCAGAAGTGATTTGTAATATGATAGTCTCATAGATTGTTTTAGTATGATAAAGGATGTTGAAGGATAGTGATGTGCTACCTTTTTTTCAAAGGATAAGCAATAGAATGAATGACATATCCGTTTGCAGGGGTAACTTGCTTTCCTACATTGTGCAAACTTTACAATAATAGCAAATCTTAATGCCGACATTTCTCATGCTCAAGTTAAAGCTCAGTCTAGTACTGCTTCTAAGATAGCAGATCCTAACGCTGAGGTGAGGCTTAGTGGTAGAAAAAGGAAGAATCATAAGGAGAATTCTTGTGAATTGAATTATATTGAACACATAGCAGGGATGCTAATCAATCTTAGTAGAGGGAGGGTTGATCAAGACATAGTTGTAGGAAGTGGTGGTAACAATGTCATGTTTCAAACTACCTTTTAGCTTTGATGTGGAGGTTCTGCCTTTGGTGGGTTTAGACCATTTTTCCCTCAGATTAAGAATAGGATTTGATTCCTTGCCTAGAAAGAAGAAGTTTAGGTTTCAAGCAATGTGGTTCAGAGATGCTTCCTTCATTGAAAAAGTTCAAAATTGGTGGAAGCAAGCCCCATTTGTGAAAGGCTCACGTATGTTCTAGTTAGTAAATAAACTAAAATTTCTTAGAAACAAGGTGGTGGAATGGAACAAGTTTTAGTTTCGTAATGTTTTTGCAAAAAAATTTCAAATCCAGAAGGAGTTGAGATCACTAGCAGAACTTATAATTAAAAATGGTATGGATGCCTCTTCTTATCAGCGGGAGAAGGAACTCAAATTTGAGTTGGAAGAGGTCTAAAAAAAGAGAAGAAGTCTTCTGGAGGCAAAGATAGAAGGAATTATGGCTTAAAGAGGGGGATAAAAATACTTTATTCTTTCACCTATCAGCGAAGGTGCCTAATGCTTCCAATTCTATCAAATCAATCTAGTTAGACAATGACCATGTCTGCACATATCTAACAGAAATTCTCTCTACGGAAAGAGTTTTTTTTAGGAATCTACTATCTAGGTCCATTTCTGAGGTTCCAAGGGATTGGAATATCTGTAGTTTTATCCCCAAGATGGTAACTGAGAAACATAATATGGAATTGTTGAAAGAATTCTCCATAGAGGAAGTAAAGGTAGCTGTCTTCTCTTTGGCAAGTGAGAAAGCTTCGGGGCCGGATGGGTGGACACGGAATTTTTTTCACAAATATTAGGACATGGTCAACAGAGATGTTTATTTGGCAGTGGAAGAATCTAGAAAAAATAGAAACGTGCTAAGGGAGATCAAGTCCACATGTCTAATGCTCATTCTAAAATCAAATTCCTCTCAAAATTTTGGAGATTTTAGGCCAATCTCGCTCTGTAACTTTATCTATAAAATCATCTCAAAATCTTTGGCACAGTAGTTATCAAGCTTCCTAACTGAATTAATTTCAGAGGAACAAGGTGGTTTTGTCCTAGGTAAAGAGACCCTAGAGGGCGCCATATTATCTCATGAAATACTTCATTCTCTTCACAAAGACAAAGAGGTAGCCATGATTGTGAAACTAGATATGTCCAAGGCATATGATAGAGTGGAGTAGAATTTCCTATTTGCTATACTACTTCAATTAGGGTTCTCTAAAGAAGTTATAAAATGGATCTCCTCATGTGTTTTAGGATTTAAAGTTTTAGTTCTTATCAATGGTAAGGAGTCAGAAACATTTGAACCCTCATGAGGGCTAAGACAAGGTGATCATTTATCCCCTTACCTCTTTATCATCATGACAAAGGCCCTCACATGGGCAATAAAGGAACCCAAGAGGAAGTCAGAATGGAAAGGCATTAAGATTAAAAGGGTCCAAGAATATTTTACTCATGCACTTTTTGCAGATGACACCATACTATTTGGACATGCTTCAATGTAGGAAGCTAGAACCATGATGAATACAATTAATATGTATTGCCGAATTTCAGGACAACTGGTTAATTTCAACAAGTCTATGGTTTATTTTCAAAATGTTCCTCTTTAGCTTCAGGATGAGATTCGCAGTATCTTCAATTTAGATATACAGACCCTACCAAGAAGATACCTATACCTTCCTCTTTTCAATGGTAGATACAGGAATGATCTATGGAATAAAGTTCTGAGAAATCTGAATTCAAAATTATCAAACTAAGAAGGGCATAGATTATATCTTGTAGGTAGAATAGTGATGATTAAAGTAGTTCTAGCTGTGGTTCCAGTCTATATGATGTCCATTTTCCACATCCCCAAAGGTATCATTTCCAAAATAGATGGGGTGTGCAAGAAGTTTTTGTGGCAAGGTTCCTATCAAGAGAAGAAAATACACTTGTTGGCATGCGATAAGGTGTGCAAACCTAAAGATGAAGGAGGGGCTGGAATTCTTAATATAGACATTCAAAATTAGGCCTAAGGGGCTAAGTTGGTATGGAACATGTACACAAAGCCTAAATCAAAATGGGTAAGACTGATGAAGGTAAAATACCTAGACTCCTTTGATAATGAGAGAATTTTTATAGTAAAAAATCCTCCCAAGGGTTCAACAATTTGGAATTTTATTGTTAGAAGTAGAAATATCCTTCATCCCAAATTGACCTGGATAATTCACAATGGTGAAAAGGTGGACTTCTGGTATGATTCATGGGGGGGTGAGCTAACACTTGCATCTAGGAAGGATCTTATAGAAGCTAGAATTTTTCTTCAATCAAGTTGGGGCTCTAAAGTTAAAGACTACTGGCAAGTGACAATGAATGGGACTTCAGCTTCAATGGTTTCGAAGAGCACCAAAGAATGTAATTTTCCAAGGGAACATAAAGTGATACTAAGTCAAATTCTGACGAAGAGAATGGTAATTCTTTCCAACTTGGATGATGAGGTGATCTCAACAGGATCAAAATCAGGTTTCTATATGGTTAGAGAGGGTTATAGAGCTTGTATGAATAAAGTTGATTCAAATTGGTCTTTAAATCTGTGTTGGGTTAATGCTCTACTCCCTAAAGCAGGAGCTTTTTCTTGGTGCGCACTCCATAATAAGATCCTGACAGGCGATAGAATTAAAAGACTGGGCCTCAGTTCAACTTTTCCATGTGTTTTATGTGGAAGTGTGGAAGAGTCTACAGACCATCTTCTTCTTCTCTGTCCATTTAGTAGAGAGTGTTGGTTTTGGTTTTCAAGGAAGTTAAATTGGCTTAGTCCTTTATCCAAATCTTTGTTGCTTATGTTCAAGAATTGGCCTCATCAGTTTGATAATTCCTATCTTGCATGTTTGTGGGACATAGGCCACTCCATGATTATTTGGCATTTATGGTGGGAAAGGAATCTCCGTATCTTTAGAAAGGAAGTGAGCTCTGTGCATCTTCTCTGTGGTAAATTAAAAGTGGTGATTTATGATTTGGTGGTGTCCAATCTTAGGCATTCAAAATCCAGCCAATTAGTGTGGACAAAATGGGATGCAGCAATAATGCCACACTGGCCTTCAATTAGTAAATTGGGTTTTGGCGGCTTCTCAGGGGTCCCTAAGTCTCTCCAAAAGAGACCAAATTAAATGGAGTCCACCTTCTTCCCCTTTTTACAAGTTAAACTTTGATGGAGCATGTCGAGGCAATGCGAGACCCTATAGCATAGGTTGTGTTATTAGAAAAGAGGATGGCCCTTTGATAGCAGCCAAATTGTCCAAACTTCCTATAGGAACTAATAATGAGACTGAAGCATGGACTTTAGTGCAAGGTTTGCAACTGGTAATTGAGAAAGGCATTAAAAATATTTAGATTGAGGGTGATTCTTTGATAATGATTAATGCTCTTAAAGCAAAAGGCTTAGATAACTGGAAACTTAACTATACTCTTCAATAGGCCGTCACCCTCCTTAATAGGCTTGATAACTATCTCATCTCTCACACTTTAAGTGAAGGCAACAAGGTGGCGGGTCTTCTAGCTAATCTAGCCATTGGGCAAGAATAAGTAGTCATTCTTTTCCTACCTGGAGATCTAGATCAGTGAACCACTTTGGCCAAACTTCTGTTAGATGAGTTGGTAGAAGTGGCAGAACCCCTCTCGGTTTGAAATTTTATAGTACAGAAATGTCCTTTTGGTATGCCCTGATCAGTCTCATTTATTGTGTTATTATTCTTTCCCACCAGCTCCTGACAAGCCAGTTGAAGTGGATTTGCTGGCATTCAAGAATTTTAATGATCTGAGACAAGTACATGTTGCTTCATTTGGTTTGGTGGGTAGCTTGGGATTGTGAATCCTTTCTCTTAATGCTCTACCTTAAGTGGAGGTGACAAGTATTTATTGCCCATCTTTAATGGGTATTTTTTTGAATGATGACAACTTCATTTCATTTGTTGAGAAGTGTCTAAAATGGACACATTGCAATTCCCAATTGCATTCCATCCTTTCATGGTGTCCTGACAAATCTATAATTTGTTTATTCCGATCTCATGATGTCAACTTAGCCTCTTGTAAGATTTTCTTGGGCTTCACATTTTACAAAGACTTATTATATGTTGATGGAGAGTGCTTGTCCATTTGATCTTTTAGCTGCCTCTTTCCTTTTTTTTGGATCATTCTTCTACCCTATTATCTACTCCTATGCTCCCCTTTCTATGTCTCTCACATCTATCTCACCTGCAGGCTATCATGGTAGATACTCATCTAAACCAAAGGCTATTCTTTCTAGCCCTCGATTAGGAATCGGAGATTGGGGGTAGGATTAAATATGTAGATCTGATGACACTTCTTGACTGGGATTGTACTCTCATGCAGTTTGCAGTTAGGAATGTTGTTGGAAATGCTTGGATAAGAGGATATGAGGGTCACATACTAAACTACTTAGATGTGGTGTCTCATCTTCTTTCTAACATTATGGATCTTGTCATGGATGGAGAGTATGTGCATGCTTAAGCCTTAGGTCTATTTTATAAAAACATTTATACTATTGACATGTGGGAAACAATGGTGGCTTCTTATAGTATGGAGTAGGGGGAGGCTCTAATCGGTGGCTTGTTCAACCTCTCTTCTTTGCAAGCTTATATTTCACAGCAAGCAATCTATCGAGCCTTGCAATCCAGCCTTAAATCCCTAAGCAGCTATGAAATTGATAATGAATTATGTTCCTATAGTTTTCTAATCTCTAAGAGAAAAGCTCAAAGGATCAACCTGGATGTCTTCATGGCTATTAGGTTTTTAAGGGTTCATGCCCTCGACATGGCACCATGCATGCCTCAATATGCTCTAGAGGATCCTAATGAAGGAGCTTAGCCAATTGTGGCTGTGGATTTAGACCTACGAAATCTTCCTACAACTCCTACAAAAGTGTGATGTGGAGGTGGTGGGGTGTGTTTCCACTATTTTTTGGTCATCAACAGAGGTCTAGACTGGTATGGTGTTTCTTCCAACGGTGCTTAGTAGAGGTGGGATGGTGTTTCTTTTTTGGTTGGCTCCCAGTGGTGAAGTTCTGGTTGATACTCCAGTTTGAAGGGTTCTTTTCCTACCTGGTGTTCGATGACATGGGTGTCGGGTTTATTTTTTGTTTTTTGTGTTTTCTGTTAATTCTACTAAATCTGGTTGATTAGACCTTTTGGAGGTTTACTTGAGACTTTCTCATTAAATGGTTTATGTTTGTATAATCTTTTTGATACATGTGGCCTGATGCCTCTTAGACTTCTCTATATGTTTAACTCTTTTATTAATAGATTTTCTATGGGTGCCCCATCACCTTTTCCTAGTTAAAAAAAAAAAAAACAATGGCATGGAAACCCTAATCCTAAGACATCTCATTGAAAACCTAACATAAATGATAATGGTAGGAGTGATAGGGTTAGAAAAAGTGGTCAATTCATTGGAGTCACTGATGACCATGGCCGTTGGTAAGCCAATATATGGTATTCTATTATTTCTCCTATTATTCTTTTGTTTGATACTTAACTTTTAATTAAAAAATAATAGATTGAACTCT
Organism: Cunninghamia lanceolata; assembly: GCA_027924645.1. Classification (NCBI taxonomy): domain Eukaryota; kingdom Viridiplantae; phylum Streptophyta; class Pinopsida; order Cupressales; family Cupressaceae; genus Cunninghamia; species Cunninghamia lanceolata. The sequence goes on from BSBN01000078.1 coordinate 1,622,258, forward strand.
GTATCTTTCTTGAAGAAAAATGTCTACAAAAGATTTTTATATCAATTACTTTTGGGTGCAGTTAAGATTTTTGAGTTCAATAACAATGGATTATTAAAGTGTCTAACCTACAATATGTTTCACTGCATAGAACTCTTTAATAAGGTTGGAATGCCATTTCTCTCTAGGCTTAAGATGATAAATGTCAAGTAAGTTTTGGTGAGTTAATAAGGTTTTTTTTGGTTAATTTACTTGACACTCTACTTAAATATCATCCACTTTAATGGTCAAACAATCAATAGCAATTTTACACCTCATTCACAGCAAAAGGTGGTAAATATTTGTCCTATTTTTATTGGCCAAAAGTGAACTTTGATTGTCTAAGTGGATGATATTTAAGAATAGCTCTTACTTGAATGTTTTGAGAATAATATATGTTATTTATAATTTTAAAGATTTAAAGATAGAAATTATCAATGGAAAGATCTAATCTAGGCTAAGTCAGTGCCTAAATTTCACAGTCAACCCTACCTGTGAAGCAATTTTTTTATGACAATTATTCATTCAAAGTTACCTTTAAAATACTATGACATATCTTCGCATAAGTAAAATTATATATAATCCAAATATATATATCCTCACAATTCTATATAAATTTTGATAGTCTATCCAAAATCTCTACTTTCATATGATACAATCATTTTAAAATTTTGATTGTATTTTAAAGTAAAAATACTTAAATAGGGCCACACAACCATCAAATTTAGATCCTAAACCCAACCATGTTAGTTGAGACCCATTTTCAAGACAATACCAAATGGTTTATGAAAAAAATTTATCCTAACTCCTTTCAAAAAATTAATAGATTACATAGGTCTGATTTTTTTTATATTACTGACGCAATTCAAATAAATCTTTTTCTTTACAAACTCTAATCGAAAGCTTTCAAACAGTCATTATAAATTGGGAATCTTAAATTCTATTATTATTATTTATTTATTTTTGATATTGTTCACTTTTGTTTTAAATTTAGGTCAATATTTTATTGATGAGGCTGCAACAAGGTCAGTGTTCTAACATCTCTCCTCCATATTTTACCATTAGTATTGGTGGCATGTGTTTTATTGTATACCTAATATAAATAATTACCATGCAGGTCCTCAGACAAAGCTATGCTAGTCACACATGACCAACCATGTAGGAGGTTAAATTATCTCGAAATAGAGTATGCCATGAGATGGAGAGAAGTAGTACGTTACAACAATTTTAAAATTAGTAGTTGCACAGAATTTGTGCATAATGAAGTAGCCAATATGGTGTATCAATCTCTCATATATAGTTTAAACTCTAAAACTGAATTGCATCTTTCCATGAAGTACATTGAAAACAAAAATCAGCAAAAAACATGATGTTTTAAAAAATTGTGGACAGTTTAAACCAGATAACTGAAATGTTTATGCTTTTCATAGTCCAAGACATAGAAGTTTCAAAACAAAAAAAGGAAAATTCAGAAACAAAACACATTTATGTCAAATATCTACACAATAGGAAATTTGGAAGTTTCTAGAAAGTGGATTGTTTCTACCATCAACTACTGATGAAAGAGAAGTAATTAGCTTTAGATCTAACAATTCTTTTAGAGTTTTCTTGTCCATGAAATATTTTGAGATTTAACATTGTAGAGTTAGTTCAACTTTGAATAAATCAAGTTTAACATTAGGAAAGCTTAAGAAAAAAATAATTGCAGTTATAGATGAGAAGTAGTGGCTGGGTCTGTTGGAAGTATGTGCTTACCGGTGTTGTCATTGGTGTCAACTGTGCTCTTGTTTTGATGCTTTCCTATGTTGAGTTAGTTGCTTTCTATTGGCCTCTATAAGTGTTGAAGATAATGAGAAAGTGTTCATGTTATTGAGTATCCAAGTGCTTTTGAGAAAATTTGTTCTCCTAGTGGAAACAGTGTGTTGTAGAGTATTTTGGCTTGCAGAAGAACAATGCAATATTTTGCTCCGCATATTCTCTATATTCAATATCTTTTTCTGTGGTTTAGTAGTTAGGTTAAGGGATGTCTGTAGTTGCTATGTTTCAAGTTTGAGCCTTTAATATGCATATTTGAGTTCTGTTCGAGTAAAAACTATTTTTCTGAGCATTCAGTGGTGATAGGGAGAATGTATTTTGCTCTGCATCTCTCTGCATTTAAGTTTTATTGTTTGCAGTTCTAGAGTTAAGTCTGTGATGATGTTATGTACCTTTAATTCAAATGGTTCATGATTTTCTATTCGGCAAGCGATCTTTTCTTTATGACAGTGGCTGACAGCAATGATAAAGTGTTCCAGTTTGAAGAATCTTCTGGATAAAGTAATTGAAGGTTGTGTAGAAGTTTCTAATGATTGTAACGTGCTTATGGATGTCTCTAGATCATGTTCCTACCTTTTGATTGGTCCACAAAGTATAATTTGGAACATGGTTGTAGCGTGTTCCTTAATGTCTTAGTGTTAATTCTAGTCTTGGCTGACCTAGTTGTTCTCACTACTTACGGTTATACTTTGGAGAATGTGGAAGCATGTTGTTGCATGGGAGATTGCATTTGAGTCCCAACTAAGGTGTGATATGGTCTGCATTCATTCTCTTCTCTCTCAAATCTATTTAGGTCCAAACCTATTCTAATGTATGTTTGTAATGCCGACCTTGGAGATTGTTCTAATGGTTGATTGTAATGCTAACCTTAATGTACATTTCAAGGTTGATGAATTGTATAAATACATGTAACAGATTTGTGATTAAGGTATGGCAATGTGAAGATGTGAAGATAAGTGTGAAGTAAAGAAGTAGAATATAGCAGAAGAGATTTATTGTGCTTTAATGGAACTAAAATCTGGCATGGCATAGATGCTATTATCTTAGTTTACCAATTCTGGTAGTGAGCTGCCCACTTGTAGTGAGCCACCCTATTGGCAGTGAGCCACTTCTTTTATAGTGAGCACTCTGGGCAGTGAGCCCTAAGGGAGTGAGCCTTATTGTAAATTTTGATATATCATTTATATTGTGAGCTAACACTCACCGTGGTTTTTCTCTTATTGGGTTTTCTAAGTAAAAATCTGGTGTCTCATGTGTGAATGTGTTTAAGTTTTAGACAATGTGCTTTCATGATTAAATCATAATTAAAGTATTTATTGTGTTGATGTTTGAAAGAAGTTAAGTTTTTTCTACAACTGATTCACCCCCTCTCTCAGTTGTCTTGTGCATTCCAACAATTGGTATCAAAGTGAGGGTTCACGTGATCAAAAACACACCTTCTTCCTCATTTTCAATGAAAGAAGGTAGTTCATGAAACCAAATTGAAGAATGATATTCTTGATCAGCCTCTTTTATTTTTTCACCCTACTATTTTGATTGATCTTCTAAGATAAATACTGGAACATTTTCATCAACTTCAACAAAACAAGGAAGATCATTAGCTAAAACATTGAAAGACTCCTCTTGAAAGGTCTTCTCTTGTTCAATCTTTTGCTGCTCTAATTGGTAATACTCTATAGCTAAATGCAATGGATTTATATTTCTAATCTTCTCCATGATGAGTGAGCTATCCTAATCAATGGGTTGCTCTGTAACTACACTAGGTAGTACCTAACTACTTTCGTCAACTTGCAAAGGATGAAGGCTTATGAAACTTGGAATTTCAAGCTTAAGAGGCTGATTTAAAGAGTTAAGAACTTGATGTTTCTCGAAACTTGGAAACTCAACTATAGGAGGTTAAGAGGCTCACTTTTCTTAAAACTTGGAATTTCATACCACTAACCTCATCTTGAAAGGGATGATCTGGAATGAAAGGAACTGTTTTGACTTCATACATTTGTGTTTGAGCAAACAAAAGCTTCATCGACTCCTCTTTTGCAAGCATCTCCCTCTCAAACTATATCCTTTGTGCGTCCAACTCCTGCTTGTGAAGGTAGGCTTGATAAGCCAACTCTTGGTGCAAGTTAGATTATTGATCTCCTTCATACCCTTGAATTCCTCCAATCTCACTCAACTACCCTTCCAAGTATAGTCTTATATCCCTGATGCTCATGTCTTCAAAATTTGGAGTTTGATCGAGAGAATAGCCATACTGCTTAGAAACAAGATGGGCCTTTTGGGGCTGATTTTGAACATATGTAGGCTAATATGTAATTTGAGCAGAGGTGGGTGGGTAGTAATCATATTGTCCATGTTGGTTCCTTTGTAAATCAAAGGAATTAGGGGTGAAACTAGTATAATGATTAGTTTGATAAGGCTGGAAAGAGGGTATATGAGCAAGATTTTCATAATATGATGGATGATATAATATATTCCCATGAAACATAGACATGCTTATTCATTCAAAAGTTGAAACAAGAAAAATTAGCATTATTAGCACTTGATCATACTAAAACTAGAAAAATGCTTCTCAAAGTCGCCAGATCTGTTGATTTCTTGCCTCTAAAGGCTGAGATTGCTGGTGCACATACCAAAAACCAGCAATGAAATGATAAGCTTTGAACTGTGAGAGTTCAACTATCCCACTGGGTGTGCCAAAAACTATTATCAACTAGGATTGTACCCGTGATGCAAAGCTATGAGGCTCAGCAATCCTATGTAACATGATAATACATTCAGGTTGTGGGAGCCCTATGGTGAAGGTAGACCTCCAGATTGTGGGTTGGTTCTCTTATGATTGATCTAATAGTAAACTAATTTTGTAGGAAAAATGATAGAAAGAATTGTAATGGAACAATAAACTAAATTTGAAATTGTGGTGATGCACCTATATGATGTTAAAACTTGTAGAATGATTCACAACTATCTCCAAGAAAATTATTTTTAGAGTTCAGAAATGATGACTTAATCATAAAAATGTTTCTAAAGCAGGCCAAATAGTTTGTTCTTTCAAGAGGAAAATAAAATTTCACAGTTTTAAGACCAAAATGAAAACAAGCACAACTCAAGACTTGTGATGGATGCACAATAATGAGTGAGACAAACTTAAAGGCTTTAATGGTTAAAACACAATAATTTCATCAAATCACTCATAAAGACACTTGTAATAATCTGAAAAGGGGAAATTTGATGTATTCTAAATGGAAATAGAAGGAAAAAGCATTGCATAAGACAAAATATGAACCTGTAACCTGTTGTACTATATAAATATGAAAATAATGAGTTACAAAACACTTCCATTATTTTCAATGTGTGAGAGAAAAAAGAGAAGGCAAGAACTGAAAAAAAATCCTAAGATTTCTCTCCCATATACAAAATATAACTCAAATGAGTAAGGTTGAGTGAACTGAAGTCAACTCAGCATCAAAAATATCTCCAAAAAACTCTTGCACGAGTAGAAATGAAAAGACCCAAAAAGAGGGGTCAAAACTGATGTAATTTGAGCAAACATTGGCTTAAACTCACTGTCACAATTAGTTTGACTGAAATTGACCCTAAAATTGCCCCATCAATAAAAAATGAGACTCAAAAACTCCTATTAAACTCCACTTCTAACTCTGCATGATTTGAGGACTTCAAAGGCATTTCAATTATCTCCACCTCCTAATTTTGCATGATTTTGGGATGAAGGTAATTAATTTAAACAAATAATAAAGTAATCATGATGATTTACTTTATTAGGTGTCATGGATTTGCCCAATTTTTTTGATTTTTATTACAAATAATAAACTAATTTAAAAACTATTACTTCATTATTTGTTTACATTGTTAATTTCATCTCACACTTATACAAGACTCAAGGGGAAACATTTTCATCATTTCACCCTTGGTCAAAGTAAAGAAAAACATAAACACCTTATGACTCCCTTTAACCTTCACTTCTTCATCATGCACTATGTGCTAACACAATCTCAAAAAATGTCCAAATTTTGACTAAGTCATGTAATAATGTCAAAAGCCCATTTTGCCTTCTCAGAACTTGCACTTTGAAAGAATCATTAAAATCCATAAAACATATCTTCATGCCTGTGATGATTTGAACTGTCCTTGATTGTGCATCATTATGTCTTTTAGCACTTTTAAAGTCTTCACCCATGGGTTTCAATTTATTTATAGTGATTTTCTTTAACTGAAAGTTAAAAATGACTTGCTCTCAAGCTAAGGAATCATTGAAAACAAAAAAAACACCTCTTCCAAACCCCAAAGGCACATTTCATTCATCTTTTCAAGGTTGGGCTTCTCCTCTGTGCTGCCATGGGATTTTGAAGGCTACCTGCTAAAAGATTCTCTGTAGGTTTTGAAGATTCTGAAGCTGCTACAGAATCTATCCTCTTTCCATGGTAAGTAATACACTTGATTCAACAATATGTCTTCCTTTTCTTATCATTCTCTGCCTTAGATTGTCTTTAAAAACCTCAAAGGAACTCACTTTATTGTTTCCACTCGGTGGCAATGGTATAATGTTTTGTTTTATTTGGACTCACATTCTAACTCCTTTGGTTTTAAAACGATAGCTGCTACTCACTGAACCTCATGTCATTACTTTGTAAGCCTTACATTTTGGAACTTCTATTAGGCATACACTTACACTATGTATTTTTTGCACTATTTGTTCTTTGCTATGAAGTGGGTTGAGACTGTGACTTTCTTTCATCACATGTCCTCATTTCCATGCTTGGATTGTGACTTTATCTATGCTCCTGCTCTTTGGAGAAATGTTTTTGATTATATAAGGTGGCTAAACAAGGGGCCAAACCCTTAAAAAAATAGAGAGGCCCAAAGACAAAACAGGGCCTTAAACCAGAACCAGCATATACAACAAGCACAGAATGCCAGCAAAACTAGCAAAACTAGCCACTAAAACTAAAGCCAGAAAACAGAGTAACAGAGTATCAGTAGTAAAATAACAAAAATAGAGGAGATAACAGTTCTCCTTTCTAGACCATAGAGTTAATAATATCATCCACTTTTTTAGCCAAATCGTCACTATCAGTATTGACAGCAACCCCCAGATTCTTCAGCACAGAGAGGTTGAGGAGAATAGAGGTCCTGAGCACAATGGAGAAATATTGTTCCAACTTCGCAATGCAAAAATGCAGACCTGTAAGATCTACCCCCAGACCATCATCAATCTCCATAGCATCCTCAGCTTCTTCCACAAACATGTCACGCGCTTTGTCAGCATTTCCAGCAGAGTCAGCAATTTCCTCCCCTGTATCATGTGTTTCCTGCTTGTCTTCATCATCACCCGAAATGTCCTGAATCTCCACATCCCTGTCGTCCTCCCCCTGGGTGGATTCCTCTCATCTTTGGAGAAATGTTAAGCTTTGGTAATGATCTTAAATTCCTCTCATTCTTTCTATATGATGTATATACAAAACATACATACACAGAGTTTTACATACTATCATTAAGCCTTTAGATCCATGACATAGTCCTTCTAATCTTAAACAGATCATCCTAAAACCTTAGAGACCTTTTATGAACAAAATCCTCTTTTAGGATTTATGTAGATGCTGAGAAAAGACTTACAGACCTTTGTATTATCAAAATTGATAGATTCTGGGACACTGCTTCTTAGTCAAACCAGAATGTGTCTGTCTTTAGTGCAAGCTTCCTTGTGAGGTTGATCTAAATAGGCTTCATTAAAAGGTGTTGGATAAGGATCTCCACATTGAAGCCTTTGTGAATGTAACTTGCTATTGAGTTGATTATTTTGCCTCCATCACTGCTTGTGGCTCTTATAACCTTTATCAATGGTAATAGTTTCTTTATCATTTCATGTCTTGAATTGATATTTTTCTAGGATGATGCAGTGTGATCTCCATAGTATTAACTGTGGACTGCTCCTTGGTTAAAGAAACCCCTATCCTCATATTATGACTATTGGTGACTCATGTTTATGCCTTTTGTGTAAACCTCACCACTGCTTTTCTTAAATTTACTGCTCTTTGCTTCTTTAGACATGACACTTGTCCTAGTCCTTTGACTTTGGATGATTGTTGTTCTTATCAGTGTTTTGAAATGATGAACTTGATTTGATTCATGTTCCGGTTTGGACTACACCTTTGGGATTTGAAGATCATGGTTAACGAAAGACTATTAAACTTACAAACATGTTAAGAGTTACTGCATTTCATAGACAACCTTGAGAACTTCTATCACTCTCATATCAAACTGTATTCTCATGGCTAGTCCTCTATCTAATCTGATAAGTTTCAGAATTTCTCCAATACAACTTTTAATGGATATGAGCATTGTCTTTGATTTATCATCCACTTGACACTTGTATACACTTCATCAACCGTTGAAAATGTAGTATATGCATGATTCTGTTGTATCGGACCTCCTGAAGCTTTCTACCTTTTGCATGACTATGACAGTCATACTAGTTGCTTCCATTATAAAAATGCTAATAAACTACTTTTGAACTTATCCTATTTTTCTCCTTTCATATTGATAGTTGTTCCTTTGACATTATAATTGATGTCCTATCTTGGTGATTGCTTCAAGTCCAAACCTCTGTTATCTCCCTCCATTTAACTTCCTTGTGCTTTTCTCTTACAACTGGTATCTTTAAAGGTCTTAGTAGACCTCCTTTTTGCTGACTGTACTAAAGTTTTCATGGAATTATTTTAGATATAACTATGTTGTACCCCTACCTGTCATGAGTTGAGACTATACTCTATTCATTGAAGCTATCCTACAGTAATTAATGACTACCTTGCTCTACAATCATAGCTCCTTTAATGGTGATTGTCCTTCTTGTAGGATTGTCCACATGTCTGAAACAATTGCTTCACCTTTGCAAGTTTCCTAAAAACCTCTCTATTTAAATACCATCCATTTTGATAGTCAAATATCACCTAGCAAGTTTACACTTCATTCACAACAACAATGGTAAATATTTGTCCTATTTTATATGCATGGGCTAGGGTCTTTTTGATTGTTGAAGTGGATGATATTTAAACTTGATTCTCGGATGCATTCATTCACATGATTGTTCTTTCTAGTTTAATGCATGTGTTTGCATGCATTATGGTTGTTCATTTCATATATTTAACTACTCATTTTACACATGAATACAACTATTCCTTTGTCATTATTTACTTGTGACCTGCTTGTGGACTACAACTTGATGAGATAGTTGTCTAGCATGGAGGGCCTTGCTATTTGTATTGACTATCCTCAAAATGTGAAGATTGGTATCGTCCTCGTAGACTGTCATGCAACCCTCTTTACTCTTTTTGCTGCTAGACTATCTCATGACTTTGCGTACTCTACTTGACTATCTCCAACATTTTATAAGTTCTTATTTTATACATTTATTTGACAAGCTTAATCATGTCTCTTGCTTATACATGTTCCTCTTAAGGCTTGGGGGTAGCATGTTGGGCTCAACCATTGTGGAAGCTCATTTTTTCACCACATGCTGAAATATAATGTACAATGATGAATGTACATGTACCTTTACATTACACAAACAAGTTAGACAAAAACAATGAATTTCAATGATCTTGTGATGACTTGATCTCTCATTTGATGATCTATTTTTTTGGCTTTTCTTGCACACGTCTAGTAATGGCTCGACTAATTTAATGCATCATATGCTTATGTTATATGTCTATTTATGAAACATATGATGAGATTTCATGTCCTGAGCTCTAACCAAATTTTCAATCATCTGCAGGTATATCTGATGATCAGGAACGAGAGGAGTTGAAGATAAGAGGACCAACACCAGAATCAGGCATTTAAGGCAATGAAGGATATGACCTCTCTTCATATGTGTTTCCCTTATTTTATCTTCAAATGTATAGTGTGCTTTTCATGTTGCATTAGCTTAGTTTACTCATTCCCATGACTTGTGTGGGATATTTTAAGCATTCTTTTGATCTTAATGTATGAAACAACAACATTGTATACATTTTTCATTAGAAAATGAATCATAGAAAACAGTATCATGTGATTTGTGTGATTTCTTTCTATTGTAAAACATTACACAATAAAAACTAAATTCTATTTGAAAGAATTCATATGCAAATGGTTAAGCTTTAGCAGAAATTTGTTAGAGTACCTTTTACCTTTGAAGTAATCAGTTGTTTCAGCTCTACCAAATTGAGTTGTAAGTGAAATTTTGGCAACATGTTTAATGCTTGGTTTTATGTTAATACTCTATGTTAATAATCTATTATCATGTTTTGATAATATTATATATGGGAACAATCCCCCTTTGGGTGCAGTGTACTAATAGAAAAGTCAATTGGTGGAAATATAGCCAAGAGTGAGTACTACAAGTTATATATTTTTTATTGACTTTTTTCTGTTATTTTTTGAAGTGGATTCATCCTAAAAATTACATCAATAAGTGTGTGTATCAAATAATTTGCAAAAAATTAATTGAAAATGTATTTTTTTTCAATGTGTATAGAACGAAGTGTAGAAGAATCTTTTTTTTTTATAAGTGGATAAAAAATTATAAAAGAAATCAATCATATGTAATAGAGTAATATGAAGACACTCTTCAAAGAAAATAAATACCTTAACTCATTCAAAATATTAAAAAAATTGTTTGGCTAGAAAGATAAGAAGTAACTCTTCATTTTGGTGGTGGTTTTCTACTATTTTATTGAAAAACATGTAAACTAATGAGGTTAAAGTTTGAATTTGAGTTGTTTTATGTTCAAAACATGAATTTAGGAGCCACAAGAGATGTACAACCCTTATGCTTGGAAATTCAAGCCTAAATGGATGGGATCATTAAAAAAATTGAATTTAAGGCATTAAAAATTCATATAGCTCCCTCTCCTCTCCAAGCCCTACACTCAAATAGAAAATAAATAGTAACCTTCTGATGCTAGTGTGTTTTAAGAACCTTTTTAATTTTAGGTTCTTTTAATTATGTTAAGTTTTTTCTTTTTCCTTTTAATATATATTTATTTTTAAATAAGTCTTTCATAAAATTTATTATATCTTAATTAAGTTTTTTTGGTGTTTAATTTTTTATGTGAATTTTTTAAAATTAAATCTTTCTCATTAACTTTTTTTAAAACAATTTTTTTTCATATATCATATGTTTTAAAAAGGTGTTTAAAAAAAATTGTCTTTTAATTATGCTTTAAAAAAAAAAAAAATTGTCGTTCATTTATTTAATTAGGCATGTTTTTAAAATTTTGCATTTTGTTTAGATAATTAAACAATTATTCTAACCTAATTAGGTGTTCTTTTTTCAAAAATTTTGTAGAGTGTCTACTTTGATTCCTGAAATCAAATTGAACTCTTCTAACTATCATTTGTGGAAAGCACATATTAGTTTCATTTTTTGATTTAAACACCTTTTGGATGTTACCACTAATCCAAAATTGGATCTTGGTACAACAAAAAGCCAGGATGAACAAGACAAATGGACAACAAATAATGATGAAGCACTCATCCTAATAGATATTTTGATGTCACCTGAACTATATGTTCACATTGGGGCATACACGAAAGCCTATGCCACATGGGAAATTTTACAAAAAATGTATGATAGTTCAAATGAATCTAGAAAGATTCAACTTCAAGATCAACTTGAAGATCTTAGGTATACAGATTTCAAAACCATAGATAAATTTATTCTCAAATATGATGCTCTTAATGGTCAATTAACTGATTTAGGAGTTAATATTGAAGATCTTAGATTAATCGATATTGTTCTTAGAAAATGTTTGGCTAGACAATTTCAACAATTTATTACAAATAATCCTTCTAAGAGGCCTCATTCTAACTATTGTGACAAATATGGTCATTGGCCTAACACTTGTTTCAAAAATAAAAATACTAATAACAAGAAGCAACCTATGAGGAAAAAGTATCAACAAAATCATAAGCCTCATAATAATAATGTCAATCAATTGAGGCATGTTTTTACTTGTGCTTTAAATGCTTCTAAACCTCTTGAATGGATTATTGATTCAGGTGCCTCTCAACATGTTACTTCTCATAAAGAGTTATTTGAGTCAATGCAACTTGATAGCACTAATCTTCCTCTTCAACTTGCAAATAATCATAGTTGTAAAGTAGAATCAATTGGAGATGTGAATGTTCCTAATGGTAAGTTACATGATGTTTTGCATGTTCCTAAGTTGACAACAAATTTTCTTTCCATAAATAAGCTTTGTCAATATTACGAGATAGAATTTAATAAAAATATGTGCTATGTGATTTATCCAAATCAAAATGATAAATTCATTGTTCATGCTAAATTATAAAATGATAATTTGCTCAAGTTCTATGAGTTTACTACTTATAAATACTCTTTATTATCTACCATTGATTTTAATGTTTGGCATTAAAGACTTGGTCATATTAATGCTGACAATATTACCATGATGCAAAAATCTAATATGGTAGAAGGATTGCCTCGTATTGTTCCTTCTGAAATTATATGCACAAGATGCATAAGTGGTAAGATGCATAGGGAGCCCTTTCCTAAAGATCAAGCATGGAGGGAAAATCATAAGTTTCACCTCATTCATAGTGACCTTTTGGGACCCATGGAATATGAATCTATCCAAGGATCAAGGTATGCACTTACTTTGGTCGATGATTACTCATGAAGAACTTGGATCTATTTTCTTAAAAACAAGGATCAAGTTCTTGATACTTATGTTTATTTTCATTAATTTTTTGGAAGGCAATCTTGTTTTAAATATAAAATTCTAAGGATTAATAATGGTACTGAATATGTGAATAGTGCTTTAACTAGTTATTTGAAGTCTTTTGGTATTAAATATGAGCTTACCACTCCCTATACACCTCAACAAAATGGTGTAGCAAAAAGGAATCATAGAACTATTGTTGAAATGGCTAGATGTATGTTACATGCTAAAAACATGTCTTACAAATTTTGTGTTGAAGCTATGTTTTGTGCTACTTATATTATTAATCAGACTCCAACCAAAGCCTTATGGGATATCACCCCTAAAGAGGCTTGGTCATGTAGGAAGCCTAATCTTAAACATTTAAGAATTTTTGGTTCAATTATTTTCTTCATAAACCTAAATAGAAAAGGCAAAAGTTAGATTCTAAATCCTCTTCTCAAATTTGTGTTGGGTATGATGAACACTCTAAAGCTTATAGAGTTTATAATCCTCTTACAAATAAATTTAAAGTTGATAGAGATGTATGCATTGATGAAAATGGTGTTCATGATTGTTCTAAAGTTGTTAACAATGATTCTTCTCAAAATAATGTGCTTGTTATTGAGGATAATCCTCCTTCTTTGAATACATGTTTGAATCCTCCTTTGAATCCTTCTAATACTTATGTAGTTCAAGTGATAGTGAACATGATGCACATTCTCATGATGAGTCTTCTTCTCATGATGCTACTTCTATATCTAATCATGTGCCCAAATGGTATAAAAATTTAGTTCAAGAAAGTGATGATATCTTAACTAGAGTGGATAGATATAAGGGTAGAAAAGTAAACAATTGCAATTATGCTTTGATGTCTAAAATTGTGGATACTAATGATCCAAAAAATTTATGAGCAAGCTAAACATCAACCTCATTGGAAAAAGTCAATGCAAGATGAATATGATATGTTGATTGCAAATCAAACTTGGGAGCTTGTTCCTTTACCTCAAGGTAAGAATCTTGTTTCATGCAAATGGTTGTATAAAACAAATTTCAATGCTAGCAATGATATTAGTAAATTTAAAGCTAGATTAGTAGCTAGAGGGTTCTCTCAAGTGGAAGTCTTAGATTATAGTGAAACGTTTGAACCCGTGGCCAAAATTCCAACTATTAAATTTTTTTTAGCTTAAGCTTCTCATATGCATTGGCATATTCATCAAATGGATGTTAAAAGTTCATTTTTAAATGGTGATTTGCATGAATAATTTTACATCTCAACCTTTAGGTTTTGTTGAAAAAGGTAAAGAACATCTTGTTTACAAATTGGAGAAATGAATTTTTGGTTTAAAACAATCTCCTAGAAAATGGTATGCTAAAATTAATGCTTTCTTTACATCTCAAGGATTTACTAGAAGTCAAAATGATCCTAATCTTTATATTAAACATAGTGAAAATGATATTATGATTGTTATTTTATATGTTGATGATTTGATACTTACTGGTAGTTCCAACAATTTGATTTGTGATACTAAATCTTAACTAAATAATCAATTTCAAATGACTAATTTATGTTTGTTACATTTATGCTCAAGATCTCTTAGATAGATTCAAAATGAATGATGCTAATCATGTTTCTACTCCTTGTGAATTAGGAACAAAGTTAATGGTTCATATGAAAACTCCTTTTGTTGATTCTACTTTATATAGGCAACTAGTTGGAAGCTTAAATTATTTAACTCTAACTAGACATGATATTTCCTTTATTGTTGGTTTAATTTCTATATTTATGTCGAAACCTCAACAAACACACTTTAAATTTACAAAAAAAATTATAAGATATATTAAAGGTTCCATTAATGTTTCTCTTTTATGATGCAAATTGTAGATTTTTTTTATATGGTTATACTGATTCAGATCTAGGAGGTGATCCCAATGATAGGAGATCAACTTGTAGTTATTGTTTCTTTGTTGGATTAGGTGACATATCTTGGAATAGTAAGAAGCAACAATCCACTTCTCTTGGATCTATCAAAGCTATATATAAAGGTTGTACTAATGCATCTAAAGAAGCACTATGGTTAAAAGGAATTCTTGACGAAATTGGTCTACCTCAAAAAGATCCTACTCTTTTATATTGTGATAATCAAAGTATCATTGCCTTAGAAAAGAATCTAGTTTTTCATGCAAGGAACAAGCATATTGCTCTTTAACATAACTTCATTAGACAGAAAATTCAAGACAAATAAATTTCTCTTCTGTATTGCAAGGGTGTAGATCAATTTGTAGATATTCTCATTAAACCTCTTTGTAAAGAAAAATTTCTTCATCATTGTAAAAATAGAAGCCTACATCCTATCGATGGATTTGATGTAATCTCTCCAATTAAAGCTAAAGGGGGGATGCTAGAATATTAATCTTTACTTGGTAAAGGTAAATATTATTTATTTATCTTTCACCATAAATACTTGTATTTATAATACAATGTATTTTTTTGTCTTCACATATGAGGAGGATTCACGTATAAATTCCTCTTGGAGGAATATTTATGTGATTAGTCATCTCCTTAAGAGAATGACACATTCCACACACCAAAGTGATAGATGGCATGTGAGAGTTACATGAAACTCCTCTTCTCACCTCTATTTATGAGGTGTTTTCTCATCTTCTTTCTATCATCTTCATTCTCTCATTCACGTGAATAATTTTGTTGTAATTCTTTGAAGGCTTATTGTCATCTTTCATATTCATTGGGGATTTTTCGTTGTTTTCCCCCCTTCAAAATCTCTTGTCTCCATTGTTGATTGGTGTGTACTTCAGGTTGTGTTTCTTCTTTGAATGGTAATATTGTTTCAAACATAAACTCTAAATACTTAATTAGTCTTTCCTTGCTCCTTAATTTTCCTTTCAAAATTTTGTATGAAACATGAATTAAATAAGAATAAAAATTTATGTCCATGTATAAATAATTCTAAAGTAAAATGAAATAACTCTTAACAAAATAACATAGCTCTAGACTATATCTCTCAACTTTTCTTAGATAAATGTATTTAAGATATCTATATTAGTTAAAACCCATATTTTAAAAATTAATTAATATTTTAAAAAACTTAAAATTTTACCTTTTTAATGGTTATTGAACCCTTGCAAACCTATACTTGTCACAAGCTATGCTTCATACAAACAAAACTTTCATTTAGAGTAGGTAATCAAAACGGTAATAATTTAATAATGATAATGTTAGATGGCCTTGGAGTGTAAGAAAATTCTTCATCTAGGCCCTGCTTATATGTTAATGAATCTTAAAGCTGACAATCTTGTTATTTCTAGAAAAAATAAAAATCAACTTGTTTACTATTTCTTTTGATAAGATATTGTAAACTATGTTGCATAGAGATATTGGCAGAAAATCTTCAAAGGTTGTTATTACCTCCTTCTTTGGGATAACTACTATGAAAGTATTGCTTAAATCTTTCAAAAAAAATCCTTTCTTTTTTGATTCTTCTACTACTAACCAAATATTTTTTCCAACAATGTTCCAACATTTGTGAAAGAAGCTCACTGGGAAGTGATCTAGGCTAGGAGCTTTATCTAGATGTAGTTGTGTGACAACTTGTTTTATTTCCTCCTTAGTAAAGTGACTCATTAGAAAATGGTTTTGATCCTTATTTATTTGTGTATGTAGAAAATGGAAATCAAATAAGGAACAAATGCATCAATGAACCAACTCCATATTCAAACATCACATCAAGATCAAGTAACTAACGATAGAAAATGAAACAATATTCCGAAGTAGTCCTTGTTACCCTTGATATTTGATAATGATATTTAACGTATAAATGTTGATTGCTCACACTAGCAGCATAACATTACTCACAAAATGTGTAGATAATGGCTTCTTGATCATGGTGTGTTCTTGGTGAAAAAATATTTAAAGGATGTTCTAACGTATATGATCTAGGACAAATGGATGAATAGCCAAACTTAAATTAAGCATCAATAGCTAAAATCAAATGAGATATGGATCAAGACATGGATCAAGGATGGATGGACAAGATTAAAAAGTGATGGATGGACAAGCTTAAGTAAGACAACTTAAGGGAAGTGGTGCAGGAGCACCAAGGGCTCAATGCAGCCTGTACATAGCATTTTTGATTTGTCAATTTTGGGTTTGCAGCATGTGGTTTTGTTTTAGGAGCTTTTTAGTTTTTCTTAAAATGCATTTGCGGGAGAAGCCTTTACTTTTGATCAGCCTATTGGCCCAAGTGAAATACAAGTCAAAGAATGTATGTTTGAAGGTGTTTGGCATTGGTTCAATCGAGATGCATTTGGTCACTTTGTTGAAGGGTTGAACCTCACCGTTGAACCTCGCTGTTGAACCTCGTCATTGAACCTTGACGTTGAACCTCGCCATTGAACCTTGCGTCAAGGTTCAATGGTTCAACAGGTTCAACAATATGGAATGGTGAAGTTGGAATCGGTAGGACATGTTTAATGATCCAGCGATGGTGTTGTGGAGTTTTAGCAATATCGACCTATCGGCCTAAGTAGTTTATGTGTTACACCGATGTTGCGATATAAAGGAAAGCCAAATGGACAGAAGGTGAACCGACAGTTGGAATCTGAACTGTCTAAGAAATGAATCATCCTGTAACGTACAATTAGATAGCTATGAGATGCAGGATTTTCTTTGTGAAGGAGTGCAGGAGGATTATGTTTTTAATGCATTTTTGATGTAAAAGCACATTTTTGAATACAAATCAAAGCACAGCAATTCAACCTATTTGTATTTCTGTTTTGTTTTACAAGTTTCTATTCTGAATTAGTTGGTAGTTTCCATTCCACAATTTTGTTTCCTTTGGTAAACCATGGCTCTGCATTGAGGTTCTTCAAACCCCATTTGTACAGTATGGAGGCCATCAAGCAGAGCCATGATTTGTGTTTGTTTTTCTTTTTTCAAATGATTGAATGGTCAACCAGTGGAAGTACACACTTGTCCTAGGCGAGTTCTGTGAGAAGTTCGGCTAGTTAGACAAGTAGGAGAATAGGACATTGTAGGGGTGGAAAACAAGAGATTGCAGATAGTGAGTGCCAAGCAGTCAAGACCCTGACCTAGAGAGGAGGGCTGACAATGGACTCTAAAAGGCAAGTCACCTTGATAGCATAAAATTTGGAAGTACTAGAGACAAATAGTGCGTCTCATACCAAGTAGGGTGGTCTATATTGAAATTGCAGACTAGTTGAGTCTTCCATCTCTGCAAGATGTCTGTTAGCACATTGAATTGGTAGAGAGGCTAGTGTTGTCAAACAATCTTGTACACCTACAGGATGCAAAGCAGGCAACCTAGAGTTCTCCCTATCAAATTGGTGTCAGAGTGGTAAGATTTGGATTATTCCTAGATTGGAATAGAAGAGTTGTATGTCATCACCGAGTTCAAGTGAGTCTGTAGGTTCATCCAAGAAGATGGTGACTAATGCAGAGTTAGCAAAGAAAGTTGAGGATCAAGAAGAGGAGAATAGGCTCCTACAGGAAAGATTGGCAACAATGGAAAGTAGACTGGGTATAATGATGGAGAAGACTGAAGAAGTCAGGCAAAAAGTAAACAAGGAAAAAGGTGTGTCTATAGAAGATGAAGAGCCCCCACCTGATCCTAAGTTGGAAGAAGAACCATTCTTGAAATCTTTGAAAGCAATGAGTGGTAAAACATTGGAAGGAGTACCACTTTTTAGTGGAAAAATGGACCCAGATTTGGTCATGGAGTGGATAGAAGGACTTGAAAATCACTTTGAATGTGATGGTGTAAGCAAGGCACAGAAAGTAAAGGTGGCCAAATCTAGACTCAGGGGAGCTGCCTTAACCTGGTGGAAATTTGTGTAGAATGAAAGAGAAAAAGAAGATAAGAAGCCCATAGCTACTTGGAAGGGAATGGTAGCTAAAATCAAAGAAGCATATATGCCAGAAGATTATGAAATACAACTACACAGGAAGAGACAGAATCTGAGACAAAAGGAATTAGATGTCAGTGCATGCACTAAAGAATTCCAAAAGCTATGCTTAAGGTCCAAAGTAATGGAGGATGAAAGCATAAAGGTAGCAAGGTACCTTAACGGTCTAAAGTGGAATATACAAGAAGAAATCAGTTTGTTGTGTCCTACAACAGTGCACAAATGCTATTAGCTGGCACTGAAAGTGGAGGAAAAGAACAAGAGGAAACAAGACTCAAATAGCAGAGGAAGAGGAAGAGGCAGAGATAACAGAGGACACAGAGGAAGTTTTGGTGGAAGGAATGCTGACAATAGATCCCAAGTAGAATCAAAACTCACAGAGCAGAGTGGGGAGTCGAGTGGTAGAGGAAACCACAGAGGAAGAGGATCTAACAGAGGAAGGTCAGGAGGATCAGGTAGAGGATCCTATTTCACCACCATGAAGTGTTACAACTATGGTAATCTAGGTCATCCAGTGTATAGGTGTCCAGAAAAGGCCACATCCTCTTCTCATGGAGGTGATAAGAGAAATCACTATGTCCAAGATAATGCATCTAGCAGCCAGTCACCTGAGGTCAGTCTGAACTCAGAAGATGGAGAGAACCTGATGATAAGGAGAACCTTGATGAAGGAACCAGTAAAGTCTGAACCAAGCCAGAGAAGAGCACTATTGAGAATCAAATGCAAGATTTTGCATAAGGTATGTAAAATTATCATAGAGTCAGGATCTACTGATAATATTATTTCTGATGAGGCAGTTAAGAAACTAAATTTGAAAAGAATAACTCATGCAAACCCATATAGAGTCACATGGTTGAATAAGGGTCAACATGTGGTAGTGAATGAACAAAGTTGGGTAGAGTTTAGTATAGGTGGCTATAAGGATAAGGTATTAAGTGATATACTACCCATGGATGCATGCCATCTCTTATTGAGTAGACCATGGCAGTATGACCGAAAGGCAATACATGATAGTGAGAAGAATGCCTATTCTTTTCAGAAGGATGGTGTCACCTATAAGATTCAGTCATTGGAGGATGAAGATACAGTTCAGACAAAGAGTCTAATATCTTGGTTGTGAGTGGAAAAGAGTTTCTGAGTACTCTTAAGGAGGATGGTATTGGTTATGTCATCATAGTAAAACCAAAAGAGGGATAGCAGGATAAGAAGATAGAGATTCCCAAAGAGGTGCAGCCTATACTGGAGAAGTATAAAGGCATAATCAATGATGGTACACCAGCCACATTGCCTCCATAGATAGCAATAAGCCATCAAATAGACCTGATTCCAGGGGCATCTTTGCCAAACAAGGCACCTTACAAGATGACTCCAGATCAGCACAAAGAGATTTCCAGGCAAGTGCAGGAGTTGCTAGATCAAGGATTGATCAGGAAGAGTATTAGTCCTTGTGCAGTACCTACAGTGTTGGCACCGAAGAAAGGAGGATCATGGAGATTATGCACATATGCTAGAGCCATAAACAAAATAACTATAAGGTATAGATTTCCAATTCCTAGAATTGAAGATCTCATGGACTGTATTGGAAAGCAAAGTACTTCACCAAGATAGACCTGAAGAGTGGTTACCACTAAATAAGAATCAAGGAAGGAGACGAGTGGAAGATAGCCTTCAAGACCACAGAAGGACTGTATAAGTGGCTTGTTATGTCATTCGGTCTATCAAATGCACCTAGCACCTTTATGAGACTAATGAATGAAGTCCTAAAGGATTATATTGGTAAATTCGTAGTTGTTTTTCTAGATGATATTCTAATTTTTAATCAGACCAAGGAAGAACATCTAGAACATGTAAATACTGTTTTGCAAAAATTACATGATGAACAACTAACCATCAATCTGGAGAAGTGTGAATTCATGAAGCAGGAATTGGTATACCTTTGTTTTGTGGTGTCCCAGGGAGAATTGAAGATGGACAAGTCAAAGGTAGAGGCAATCTTGAGCTGGCCTACTCCCAGAGTAGCCATAGAGGTGAGAAGTTTCCATGGCTTAGCTCAGTTTTACAGAATGTTTATCAAAAATTTTAGTGGGATATGTGCACCCATGTTGGATACAATTAAGGGTGGGATGAAAGCAAAATTCAGTTGGACACCAGTTGCAGATAGAAGCTTTGAAAGGTTGAAGAAAGAGGTAGCAACACAACCTGTTTTGTTGTTGCCCAGTTTTGATAAGCTATTTACTATTGATTGTGATGCAAGTAATATAGCTGTAGCAGCAGTGCTAAACCAGGAAAACAGACCTGTAGCCTTTTTCAGTGAAAGGCTAAATGAAGCAAAGAGTAAGTACTCTTCGTATGACTTAGAGTTGTATGCTCTAGTCCAAGCACTTAGGAAGTGGAGACATTATCTCCTACGTAAGGAATTTGTTGTCTACACAAATAACCAAGCCCTAAGTTTTTTGAACTCACAGGATAAGTTAAGCAGCAAGCATATCAAATGGATGGAGTACCTGCAATCTTATACCTTTATAATTAAGCACAAGAAGGGGCAGCTGAACAGAGTTGCAAATGCTTTGAGCAGAAGATTGCTCATAGTGCAAGAAGTGAAATTGAAGAGCATTGGGATTGAAGATTTCAAGAATCTTTACCAAGATGATGAAGATTTTGCTGAGGCATACAAGGTATGTCAAGCTTTTGAGAATCACTTTCACAGTGAGTTTGCAGATTTCACCTTATAGCAGGGACTGTTATTCAAAGGTGGACAATTATGTGTGCCAAGGGGATCTATGAGAGAAAATTTCATACAAGAGAAGCACAATGGCAGTTTGAGTGGCCATTTTGGTCTGAACAAAACACTGGAGCTAGTCCAAAGGTTCTATTATTGGCCGAGGATGCACAGAGACATCAGAAGGTATGTAGAGCAGTGTATCATATGTCAGAAGGCCAAGGGAACCACTTCAAATGCAGGACTGTACCAACCCTTGCCCATACCTTCCAGACCATGGGAGTGTGTAAGCATGGACTTTGTAGTTGGTTTGCCTAAGACTAAGACTTGATATGATAGTATCTATGTAGTTGTGGATAGGTTTAGCAAAATGAGTCATTTCATTCCCTGTAAGGTGACTCATGATCCTAGTCACATAGCACATTTGTTTTTCAAAGAGGTGATTAGAATTCATGGGCTACTAGCAAGTATTGTGTCTGACAAAGATGCTAAATTCATGGGGCATTTCTAGAAAATGTTGTGGTAGAGATTGGGAACAAATTTGTCTTTCAGTTCAGCGTATCACCCACAGACAGATGGTCAGACAGAGGTGGTAAACAAGACATTAGGCAACCTGTTAAGGTGTATAACCAAAGAATATGGACAGAGTTGGGATCAAGTCATTCATCAGGCAGAATTTGCCTATAATGATAGTGTGAATAGGACTACTGGTAAGAGTCCATTCAAAATAGTCTATGGAATGCACCCCAGAGGTGTATGTGAGCTCAGGAATATGGGAAACATGGAGAACAGAAGTGGTCATGCAGACAATTTTGCACAATCCATGAAAGAAGTACATGAATAGGTGAAGAAAACCTTGACATAAAACACACAGAAGATCAAGGACAGAGTAGATGCCCACAGAAGGGATATTCAGTTTGAGGTTGGTGATCTAGTTATGGTGTGCTTGAACAAAGCCAGAATGTAGAAAGGAATGCTAACCAAACTGCAGATGAGGAGGATTGGTCCTTTCAGAATCCTGAACAAGTATGGAAATAATGCCTACAGAATTGAATTGCCAGAAGACTTGGCAATCTCACCAGTGTTTAATGTCCAAGACTTGGTGCCATACTGGGGTCCTTAGTCAGCAGCAATTGGATCCATTTTAGAGAAGGAATAGACAGCAATAGATGTGACTTTGCCACTAAAACCCAAACTGTAGGTGGAGAGAATACTAAATTCAAGAGTACAGAAGCAAACTAGACATGGTGTCTACATGGAGCATTTGGTAAAATGGAAGCAGTTGCCTGAAGCAGAAGCTACTTGGGTTGCAGAGTTAGAATTCAAAAAGAGGGGCATTGATTTTGCCTCATTGTCACCGGAGCTGACCTAGCTTCTTTCCGCATAGGGGGAGTATGGTGTAGGAGCACCAAGGGCTCAATGCAACCTGTACATAGCATTTTTGATTTGTCAATTTTGGGTTTACAGCATGTGGTTTTGTTTTAGGAGCTTTTTAGTTTTTCTTAAAATGCATTGGTGGGAGAAGCCTTTACTTTTGATCGGCCTATTGGCCCAAGTGAAATACAAGTCAAAGAATGTATGTTTGAAGGTGTTCGGCATTGGTTCAACCGAGATGCATTTGGTCACTTTGTTGAAGGGTTGAACCTCACCATTGAACCTCGCCATTGAACCTTGCCGTTGAACCTTGACATTGAACCTCGCCATTGAATGGTTCAATAGGTTCAATAGGTTCAACAATATGGAATGGTGAAGTTGGAATCGGTAGGACATGTTTAATGGTCCAGCGATGGTGTTGTAGAGTTTTAGCAATATCGACCTATCGGCCTAAGTAGTTTGTGTTACACCAATGCTGCAATAGAAAGGAAAGCCAAATGGATAGAAGGTGAACCGACAGTTGGAATCTGAACCGTTTGAGAACTGAATTGTCCTGTAACGGACAATTAGATAGCTATAAGATGCATGATTTTCTTTGTGAAGGAGCACAGGAGGATTATATTTTGAATGCATTTTTGATGTAAAAGCACATTTTTGAATACAAATCAGAGCACAACAGTTCGACATATTTGTATTTTTGTTCTATTTTGCAAGTTTCTATTCTGAATTAGTTGGTAGTTTCCATTTCGCAATTTTGTTTCCTTCGGTAAACCATGGCTCTGCATTGAGGTTCTTCAAGCCCCATTTGTACAGTATGGAGGCCATCAAGCAGAGCCATGATTTGTGTTTGTTTTTCTTTTTTGGAATGATTGAGTGGTCAACCAGTGGAAGTGCACACTTGTCCTAGGCGAGTTCTGTGAGAAGTTCGGCTAGTTAGACAAGTAGGAGAATAGGACATTGCAGGGGTGGAAAACAAGAGATTGCAGATAGTGAGTGCCAAGCAGTCAAGACCCTGACCCAGAGAGGAGGGTTGACAACAGACTTTGAAAGGCAAGTCGCCTTGATAGCATAAAATTTGGAAGTACTGGAGACAGATAGTGCGTCTCATACCAAGTAGGGTGGTCTGTATTGAAATTGCAGACTAGTTGAGTCTTCCATCTCTGCAAGATGTCTGTTAGCACATTGAATTGGTAGAGAGGCTAGTGTTGTCAAACAGTCTTGTACACCTACAAGATGCAGAGCAGGCAGCCTAGAGTTCTCCCTATCAGGAAGGATAAGACCTATCCTCATAAGGTCGGCCTAGGATTTTTCAATTTTTGTGCCAAGATGAGGATAAGAGGGAAAATATAATTAGTTAAATAAAATTATTTAATTAATTATAAGACAATCTGGGGAAGTAATTAATTAACTAAAATAATTTAATTAATTATTGGACAAAGAGGAAATTTAATTAAATGAATTATTAAAAAAAATATTTAATTAATTTTGGCTAAGAAAAATGGATAAAATTAATTAAATAAAAAATACAATTTATTTATTAAATTAATTAGCGAAAGGGGAGGACAGATGAGAGACACTATGATGGACAACAAGGTCAAATCTAGGGGTCTAGATTACCAATTTAGGTATTTTCCATGATGCTCTTTTGGTGCTTCAAATCTAACCCTATCTGATTGTTTAAAAGATTCTGAAGTAGAGAACAACTTCTTCCTTGATTTTCTTGTCCTCCTCTATTAGTTCACTAGTTTTCATTTTTATCTGTATAACTCTATTATGCATTTTCTAGGTTTTTGTGGAGCTATGGAAAAAGTTTGTGTTTTTGTCCCCATCTTTGAGCCATATTTTCCCTAATTTCTGTCCCCAAAAAATCTCTTCCATTGCCAAAATTTCTAAATATTGATCCATTAAATCTTTTCTCTTTTATATCTTTCTTGATTCATCCCATTCTAGATTACCTCTTCGCTTAGATTTTCCATCCTTTCTTCTAATGTCTCTTTTTCTTCAAGGATGTTCCTAAAATGATCTTCCATTTTTTTAGGCATTCTTTCACATATTGTAGTTTCTTAAATAATATAAATATTATTTTATCCTTATTGATATTGTAACTCACCGCACCATTTTTCCATACTGGTTGTAAATTTTTGATCTCTCATCAACATGTTTTCAAATTTGAATGGGCATCTTTTTGGCTTTTGTTCTTCTCTTAAAAAGAGTTGAATTGAAAAGTGATCATATCCTAAAATAGGAGGAATGTTACATTCACTTGATAGGGGGAGGGTGGCCCAATCATCGCTACACATGAATCTATCTAGTCTTTTAGCTATATTATTTAATCCTATTCTTTGATTATTCTATATGTATAACTCATTATTTGGTTTTATGTCTTGAAGATTTGTGTTTGTTGCAAATTATATAATGCCTAGTTGTGCTTGATTCTTCATTCTCACCCCCATTTTTTCTCCTCATCATATAATATAGTGTCAAGAAATCTTCACCAATTATCATTAATTTTTGGGGTTTGGATTTAATAATGAGTACTATATCTTATCCATTTTCTTTCTTTTATGTGCATACAACTAGTCCATATACATTAATCACGAAAAATGAAACTTAGTAAATATACATGTTGATCTAAGTTGACAAATTCCATGTTTGTTGTTGAGAGTCTCCATATGATAGACATGCTTCTAGAAAGGACAATTCATTCAACAAAGTGTCCTTTCCATTTTTTGGTTTGTAAGCCATTATTTTAGCTTGCTTCTTCCTTTTTTTTTTTTCTTGTAGGAGGAATATATCAATATCTGATAAACACATTTGACGTTTAACCAAACATCTTTTGTTAGGGGTGTTTAGGCCCCTATCATTCCATGATGTGATCTAAATTAATCATTGGAAAGGAGTATTCCTTTCCCAGATCTTAGCATCATATTTATCTTCATTTTCCCTTTTGCCTCCCCTTCTCTAACCAGTAATTTTTTTATTAGATTTCCTTCTTTTCTTTTTTTGTTCCCCACAATTAGGCTTGTCGATTTCAAATATCGATTGGATCATTCCTCTATCATCTAAAGAGTTCATCTAAATTTCCATCCTTTCTTATTCCTCATTTATTTCTTTTATAATCTCTTTTTTAAAAACTGAAAATCTAAAATTTTAGTAATCCCAAAAAGTTCTAACACTAATTTGAAAGTATCATTTTTTAGGAAATACCTTAACTCTCCCTCCTTTGGAAAATGTCGTGTTTTGTTATTTTCCCATATTTCTTCCTATGTCTGATTTTCTTCTTGATTTTGTTCCTTTTTCCCAATATTGGGTTCTTCAATGTTGGAAATGTTTTCTACTTTTTTTTTTCTCTTTCTCTTCTTTGATCATTCATGTTCCATTTATTTCTTCCTATTAGGGATTTTTTTCTATTGGCCCCTCCATTTCAATTTTTTGGTTCCAAAACTCTTCCTTTGATTGAATTTTGACAGATAGAGGAAGCTTTTCTATAAAATTTATGTATACATAGATATGTACATATAGGCCTAATTCTTTCTCTTCTATATTCTCATCCATCAATATGAAGAACATTATATGATTTTCTATTTCCTTAAGTATCAAGGGATTCCAATATTTGAAGGAAGATTATACAACCTAATCCACATTGGATTTTTTTGTATTTTATGTCTCAGATGGTTAAGGTTTAGTTCCTAGTCTTTTATGTAAAAACCCACACTGTCCATTAATTTCATAAACTTCCTTTCATTATTTCATCTTCTTTTCCCTGTCATTCACATTTTATTTGATAAATGCCTCTTGGTAGATTGTGGATAATCATCTTTTGCCCCTAGTTTTCTTTACACCAATTTTGTATTTGATCTCATGCAGATCAAGGATTTTCCCAACTCATGAAAAAGGCCATATATTTTGGATAGAGAATTTATAGTATCCAATTCCTATTTATTTTTAATAAATATGACATTCTAAAAAAATTTCTTTATTTTTTGTTTCCCCAAAGGGATCCTATTCACTCCTGTAGCAACATATGATAATTCTTTTCTTGATTTTGTCCATGTCCTTTATTGATCATCTTGGATTTGGTTTTCTATCAGTCTATTAGGGCCTTATATTTTATTTCCTTTGGTCTTCACAATTTAATTTATGAAGGGGAAGAAATTTGATCTAACCCTAGTGTAGGGATTTTGGTTCTGCTTTTCTACAAATTGTCTCCTTTTAAGCAAATGGTGGTTGAACTATTTAAATCTATTTCTATTATTTTGTTCTTCATCTTCCTTTGTTCTTCTGTCCATTCTTGTCTTAATCTATTGTAGTCTTTTGCCAATTTCTACCAAAAAAAAATTGTCCTCTCTATTTTGTTTCTTCTATCCTTTTTCCCTTGCCTCATGTTTTTTATTTTTAAAATTCCATCTATCACTTTTCTTGTGCCTCATTTTTTTGTATTTTTAAATTCAATTGCCACTTATTTTATAGAGTAGAGATATTTTTACTTTGAACAATTTTTAGTTTACTATAAATTAAGATTTTATAAACATGTTACTATTTGTTTTGATTTGTAAATGCATCCATGGGGGATGCTCCTTGTACTATAAAGTAATAAAAAAGAATAGTATACATTTTTACAAAAACTCTATTAACATAGAGTCAAACCTAGGTGACAATAAAAACCTAGAAACGATATAACTATTACTATATATTTAGCTATGCAAGGATAAAATAAAAACATATATAATAATATGGGAACCTTGCTCGTTCAACCCCCTCCTACTCAATGTGATGATGGAGCATCTCGGGTGAACAAGCTATCCCACATCAATCAAAAGGATTCTTAGATTTTTGTTTCAATTTCGTTTCAGTTTTTCTGTTGATTTTACTTCTAGAGGAGATTCATGTTGATTTCATGATTGATGTAATCGAGTTAAGAGCATGTACTAGTATGAATGTCCAAAGAATTTATTAAGACTTGCACTTTGCATAAAACTAAGTTCAAACATCTATGAAGGGGATTTACCTGGAATTGGTAGCTTTGATAGGAATTCTGTAAAAAGAGAACATGTTTTGTTTAAAATGATGAGATTCCATCTAATGGAGAGGGTGAGATAGAAATGAGGAGCTATCTACAATTCCTTAACACATAACCGCGGCCAAAAAATGGTATTTTTATTATTTCTTGGTAAAGTTTCAACTCCAATCCACATAAGGATAGAGAAGACCTCAAAAGAGCATAGCATTTGGAAGAAATCTATATTTTGGGAAGAAGATGCTGATTCAGTGTCCAGTCTCATGATGATCTAGAAAGAGAGAGTAAAGAAGTTCAAATGATGGTTAGCCATTTTGGAATAGATTTTTCTGGAAGTCGATTCTATTTCTAGCTTTTCACTTTCTCAACGCCTATGCCATATAAAAAAAAACAATGGCATTTTGAAGGGGTCAATCTGTAGAAGAATAATTGAAGAATAAGAGTCTACAGACAAGTAGAAAAATGTAGCAGAGAGTGGCTTGGGGAGAATAAAAGGATCACTACCCAAAAGGGAAGTCTAGAAAAAGTGAATTGATGCAAGTCTAGGAGAGAGAGAGGCTGATAGAGGTTGCTGCCAGAGAGGAAAAGAGTTCTCTACCATAGTAGAAAATAAAAAATATAGTTGTTTATAGAATAGAGAGAGAAAGAGATTGATATGTATGTGAAAGAGGCCACTGGAGCCTAGAATTAAAATTCTTGTTGCAGATTAGTTTCAAGTTGATTCAAATAAGAGAATTGAAACCTTATTTGTAGCAATCCCTATTTTTAGTATATTGTGTTTTGAATTAAATTTAAAAATGGTGTGAGTTTAGTCTACGAGACGTGAGTATTTTGTCCGCGTCAAATGGTATCAGAGTGAGGTGATCCTGAGAGTGTAGAGTATGCACTAGGACCGAGGTGGGCTATTCTCCATTGAAGACTAAAGCTGGGTAAAAGGTGTTGAGTTCCACCACTAAGAGAGAATGGATGAGGGAGCATCTTTTAGAAGTTTTCTTGGGTAGAGAGTAGTAAGAAAAGTGTTTGACAAAATGTCGAAAAGGAAAAGTATGAGGTTGGTCTTGAGAAGACATTTGGGAATTTCATTCCTTTAGAGATTGATGATGAAAGAGTTGGATAATACACTACAAGATTTGTGACAAGAGACATGGCATGTTTTGAGAGAAAGTATAGTAGAGATGAAGATGAAAACGAAAATGGGTGAGGAGTCCCATATTTATTCTAATGATGTTTTGTATGCAGGTGGATTTGTGTGTGCAGAAAATAAGGACAAAGATGAAGAAAAAGATGGAGAAAAGAAAGTGATTGTAGTAGAAGAAGTTGCAACAGTTGAAGATGAAGAGGTTGCAGCAAAGGATGAAGAGAAAGATGTTTTGATGTTGCAAATTTTGTTGTTGAATGAAGAGGTAAGAGAAATGAAGGTGAAAGAAAATGATGAAGTAATTGCAGCAATAGAGGATGTAGTTGCAGCTAACAAGAACATGGAAGACATCACAGTGAAGTTTGATGTTGCAACTATGAATGTGAATGAGGTAAATTAGTTATGCGATGTTATTTTATTTTTAGATGTGGTAGTAGAAAATGAGATGAATAGAGGACAAGATAATGTTGTGTTGTTGTGTGTAGAGATGGTTAAGGATATTGTATGATATTGTAGGATATTGGTGGAGGTGGATGATTAAAGGTGGGTTTGAACCCATGGAGGAGGAGAGGAGTGAGGAAAGAATTTGGTGGAGGAGGTTAGGCTTTGGCAGACATAAGTCCACGAGGGGAAAGAGGAGGAAGAAGCGGTCTTGCTAGAGGAAGGTGGTGCATGTTCCGGCATGATGCTAGAAAAGGTGAAGCAAAGATTGATTTTAAACTCTTGTACAATGAAGGAGTTCGTTGCAGGTTGATGGAAAGCTAGAAGACTAGTACAAAGTTACTGAAGTCCACTTTGTGAGCATATGCTCGCAAACGTTCTACTCGGTGTGTCTGATGCAAGAGCATCCCGGGTAAACAAGCTATCCCACATCAACCAAAAAGATTCTTAAATTTTTGTTTCTATTTTGTTTCAGTTTTAAGTTGATTTTACTTCTAGACGAGATTTAGGTTGATTTCATGATTGATGTAATTGAGTTAACAGAATGTACCAGTATGAATGTCTAAAGAATTTATTAAGACTTCCACTTTGTGGAAACTAAGTTCAAACATGTGAAGGGGATTTTCCTGGAATTGGTAGCTTTGATAGGAATTATGCACAAAGAGAACAAGTTCTGTTTAAAATAATGAGATTCTATCTGATGGAGAGGGTGCGATAGAAATGCAGAGCTATCTACAATTTTTTATCACATAATCACAGCCAAAAAATGGTGTTTTTATTATTTCTTGGCAAAGCTTTGACTCCAATCCACGTAAGGATAGAGAATACATCCATAGAGCACATTGTTTAGAAGAAAGCCACATTTTGGGAACAAGATGACGATTTGGTGTCCAATCTCGTGATGATCTGGAAAGAGAGAGCGCAAAAGTTCAAAGGATTGTTGGCCATTTTGGAATCAATTTTGTTGGAAGTCGATTCTATTTATGGCTTTTCACTTTCTCAATGCCTATGCCATATAAAAACCAAATAATGGCATTTTGAAGGGGTCAATCTGCAAAAGAATAAAGGAAGAATAAGAGTCTGTAGACAAGAAGAAAAATGTAGCAGAGAAGAGTGGCTTGGGGAGAATAAAAGGATCACTACCGAAAAGGGAGGTCTGGAAAAAGTGAATTGATGCAAGTCTATGGGAGAGGGCAGCTGATAGAGGTGGGTTCTAGAGAGGAAAAGAGGATTTCTCTACCATAGTATTGAATAAAAAATACAGTTGTTTATATAATAGAGAGAGAAAGAGATTGATATGTATGTTAAAGAGGCCATTGGAGCCCAGAATTGAAATTCTTATTGTAGATTAGTTTCAAGTTGATTCAAATAAGAGAACTAAAATCTTGTTGCTAGCAATCCCTATTTTTAGCATATTGTGTTTTGAATTGAATTTAAAAATGGTTTGAGTTTGGTCTACAAGAGGTGAGTATTTTGTCTGCATCACAATGTCAATGAAACATTGCATCCATTCTACACCATCTACCTCCTTCATTCCAAAGATCTGCTTTAGGAAATCAATTGCTTTCTCCACCTTCTAATGCCTCCTTACAAAAGACCCTGGCTTGTTGGAAGTAAGGAATGAAAACCATTTCACCAAATCATCGTTGTGGTTTAGCCTATGGAAATCACTTAGAAGTGGGACACCATTGCCATACCTATTCATCGCTAACACCTCGTCTAAACCTCCCAAGAAGCTCTTTTTTATCAAAGCCTTCACAATTACTACCACATCCTCCTTCAATTCCTCAAATTCAAACAATGTTGCAACAAACACTGATGAAACATCAATATTTACTCTATATCAGTGATCCACAAACAAAAAATCCTTCCCAGAATCCATTGCACTACCATAAGTAGAATACTATTTCTAGTTTTTAAAATGCTTTGAAGGCTCTTTTCAATCACCTCCCTAAGAAAGGCCATATGCCTCTAGAGTCAAGTAAGCCTGATTACAGTGTTTATGGCTTCTGAATAGCTACAGAGGTCAAACAGTGGATAATTAACATCAAAGCATTATTTACCTCAAATACAACCATCTTAACTCTGAATGTGCTAGAATAGGAATCTCTCTGTATTTGTATCATTATTATCTCCCACTTTGAATGTCCTATCATCATAGTGGAGTGGCATGAACTGGAGAAGGCATTAAATTCCATTATTTTTTTAACCAGAAAAAGGTGCAGAAGTACCCATAGATTAATTATAAAAATAATACAGATAGTCCACGTAATCAAGAAAAAGTAACAAAAGAGGACCCTAACAGTCCTAAAACTAGCCAAAAAAATAGTAAAATTAACCGCCGCCGCTACCAACCACCCACGCCACGACTGTAGAAAGAGACAGAAAAAATGCTTAAGCAGAAGCAACATCACCAACGGAAGGCAGTAAACATTAGGCAAAGAGATTTGGAGAACAATTCTATACAAAGACCACCATAAATGACAAACACATGTCCATTGCTAACGCCTCCCTTCAATACTAACTACCGCCGTCAGGGTATAAACCAACCCACAAAAGAGATTGCAATTAAAGCTTGTCATCTCCCATGAAAGAATTCAACATGAAGAAAGATTTGCTATCCTCATCTGCCCATCCACTCGAGCGAAGGGCACATAATAGTCCTAGTAGTCATTAAATTCCATTATTACCAATCCTGCAAGAGTGAAACTAATGTGTCACTGGCCATGTCGAATTTCCAAAACTAGTTCCTTCAACTAATTAATTCTCAGGTTAGCCAACACATCAACCTCCTTATTTCTCTCCCTTAATACATGGTTAACTATGTATTCTTCCAACTTAGCCAAACACTCCATGACCATTTCAAGTATGGTGTTATATGTCCAATTTGATGTGATCCTCATCCTTACCACATTAATCACAAATATGTTGAATCACCTTCTATTGCTAGCTTGCTTTGACCCATCTTAATGCTTACTTGAAGTCCCAGGATTAGCATTTGAAACTCAACCATGTTATTGGTTCGATAGACAAGCCTCTTGGAAGCTCTGCAAAGGACCTTCCCCTCCCAAATTATCACTAAACTTCCTTTCCCAGATGGTCCCAAATTCCCTTTCAAGGTGTTGTTGAAGTTTAATTTGTACCAACGTGTCTCCGAGGGAAGCTATTTTTCTTCCAAATGCAATATGTGAGACTTGTCTCTAGGGGAAGCTATTTTTCACCAACTTGTCTCTGGGAGAAGCCAACTTGTGTTCCTCATGGGAAGCCAACTTGTCTTCTCTGGGGGAAGCCAACTTGTCTCTTCTTCCAAATGCAATATCTGAGACTTGTCTTCAGGGAAAGCTATTTTGTACCAACTTGTCTCCAGGGGTACTCCCCTGGGTGACATGAAAATTCCCCACTCCACATGCCATGGGTAAATCATCCTAGGGGCCCCTCAATTGTTGAACCTAGGTTGTTGGCACTACAGGCAAGAAGCCCTACCATTTCACCACAAGGTCTCCCCTTATAAACATGGTACTATTAACATCATATAATATTATAATTTTTTTTAGTAATTAAATTTTATATTAGTTAAACAATATTAATAGTTTAAATGTTTCAATACAATCCATAAGATTTAACCTTAAAGTAAAATAAAAACCATTTACTTTGAGTTATTTTATTAGTACCTGCCTTACTATTGCATTTGCTAATGCTTATCTAGTTATTAATCTATTAACAATAAACCAATCAAGACACGTGATTATTTTTCTTGTCGGGAAAATTTGATATAAATTTAAACTTTTCCTATGTCAAGATGATAAAATTTTAACAAACATCAATGAAAAATGATTTATCTCTATTGTGATTGGCTCAAAAAACAAATGACCTCTTCTGCTCAATGCAACAAACACCTATAAATGTGGAGAGAAATTCAGTTTGAGGAGAGGATGTGGCAAGTAAACAAATTATGAACACCAATCTTACCTCCCATGAGTGGTGATAATTCTGAGAGTGAAAAATAATTAGTTTTTTAGAATTTAATTTTTTACTTCATTACCTAAACTTCAAAATTACTTTTTGTCAAAGGTACAAAATGTTATTATTTATAGTTATAATATTAATAATACTATTAATAATATTATTAATATCCATTATTAACACTTTTTCATATATAATCTTAATTGATATGATAATATTATAATAATATAATAATAAGCATAAACATAAATATAATATAATATAATATAACAATATAACCAAAAAAAAAAATATAATACTATATACAAATATCATAATATTAGAATAATGTAATAATATAAATATATTATTATAATATTTATAATATAAACAATGTTTATTATCAATAAATAATTAATTATACTATTTCATTAATATTTAAGCTAAAAATATTTATAAATTATACTATAAATATTACAATTTGTTATAATATTCATATTGGCTTTAAAAAAAATTATTTGTTTAACATTATTGGAATCCAATTTGTCTATACAACAAATATTTATTCTAAGAAGAAAATGAAGTCAAATATTATATCAATTAAGTCAAATATTATATCAATTAATATTATACTATATTATAATACTATAATATCAAGTTTTATAATAAATATTAATAATATAATTAATATTATTATTAATATTATAACTATAAATAAAGATTTTGTTGGTTTGACAAAAAGTAAATTTGAAGTTTACCTAATGAATTAAAAAATTAAAACTAAAACACAACTATAACTAGAATAGATAACTTAAATACATCTATAGTTCCTGCATTAAACTAAAGTGATTTACCCTACAATTAGTTTTCTTTGTGGGATGCAAGACAATTCTTATCTCTAAGAATTAGTTTTTAATGGAATGTTTTTCAATAATTTTTTAATAGAATTAACATAGTAAAAATCATCATTAAACTAAATATTAATTTTCTTTGTGCCTTTTACAGATTGGAGAATTATAACCCTAACCCTCATTAAACTAAAATAAAGTAATTTACCCTCCCTTGATTTTCTTATTTTTCTTTGTGAGATGTGGGAATTCTTAGCTGTAACAATTAGTTTTTGTTGGTGTATAACTCCATGAGTTAACACTAACTCAATCATAGTTAGGTGACTTCTAGCACATGCCAAGTGACTCGTTTCTAATAGGTGTCAATATACTTGACACATCGCCTCTGTTTCGTAGGGTAGTTAAGCTATTCTCTTGCTTTGAATATCGCCACCTCTCGTTGTTTCATGGAGAGTTGGGTATGCAACCTCTACTATTTATACCTATTATTTGTTAAAACAAATTGTTCATTGTCACTTGTAATCTCATGTTTGATAGTCTTTCCATAATCTTGGTCCTCACATGGTATCAGAGCACTGTGGTCAGCATCAAATCTTGTTTGGTCATTGTGCGAATCAAGTTTGCATCTCTACATTTTTTCTTAGTTTCAGTTGTTTTTCTATTTAACATTTATGTGTGCATCTTATTGCTTTAAATTCCCACATAGGGCATTGTGGTTCCTCTCTTGCAAGCACCACATAGGCCGCATAGGCCAAAATTGTTTGAAGGCTCATAGACAACGTCCAGAGATAGGCCACATAGGCCATATTTTAAAAGCATTGACAACGGCTCAAAAGGCTAAACCAGAGAGAATCCTCAATGGCTACATAAGGCTGATCATTTATTGTATTTTCAGAAGCCATCCAAGGCTGATGATGGACAACATTTGCCAGGCGACAAAGACCAACTAGCGATGCCACAGGCAGTGCCATCCTCAGCAAAGTCTGCAACCATCAAAGGAGTCTAGCAGCCATACAGGTCAGTGACACCATAGTCCAAAAAGGATTCCTTCTTAGTGAATATGTGGGTGTCAAATCACCACATGCGGTAGTCACCACCGTACCACCCTGCATTGTCACGGTCAGCACTTTATGCACTCAACACCCACCTCATCGACCACCCAACGGTACAGTCAAATGCCTTTTGAGGGTCCCACCCACGATGCCAATCAAGAAGGAGGGAAATTTATTTGAAAAATCTTTTTTTATTGTGACAGTTGTCAAGTTTAGTGCCATATACTATGGCACTATTCATTTGTATTTTATATTCAAATGCTAATGTAGTGCCCCCTTGTCATTGGCTTGTGATAGTAGTGGTTTTGCATTGCTCTCTATCAAATTGGTGACAGTTGTTAGTCGTTCATTGCATTGATTCAGTCTGAGACAGTTGATTAGTAGGTCATGATTTATGTTATTTTGATGAACTATGTTTGACTGGTATAATTAGATAGGTATTATGAGTTTATGATGGCACTACTGTTATTTTAGTTATGATGTGAATTAATATCATCATGTGTTATTGGAATTGTGGTGGTTGAATTCAGATAAAAGTTGTTATGATATTGTTTCAAGAGCAGAGATGGTGTAGTACTACTCGCTTCGAGTACCCTACTATGTCGCGATTCTCTGACTCTCTATGTGTGTTGGCCTATATGTGTTTGATTTTATACAACCAATTGCTCGGATGCAGACTACAGGTACCGAACCTTGACTCCACCTGATATAGCAGGTTCGAGCGGGTTCTTACACCAATGGGTATTAATGATGGGAGATAATGCAAGGTCTATTCCACTAGGTCAATCCTTGTCTTCTGTTGTTGTCTTGAGTCATGGTCTTGCCTTGTTATGTTGGGTATCTCGTGTTGTGATGTATAGTCGAGTCGTGTTAATAATATTTATTTGTGGTTGGAAAAATACTTTTATGATCTATTATTAACTAATAATTCTTCTATTATGATTATTACATAATATTTGGTTGGTTTAGAACTTGGATTGATTCCTTGGTTGGATTTTAAAATAGACTAGAGTTGATTATCTGTTGTTCTAGAGCATTTGTCATTAATTTGGAATTATGGATTATCAATTTATATTGGCTCAGAATAATTTTGATATGGGAAATAAATGCCTTGAGTTGTCGAATATGAATTCTCTGAGTTGTGGAATGGAGGTAACATGAGGTTCCCCAGTTGTTATCATTCTCAATAAGGATGAGTTCTCAGTCTTAGGTTTAGTTTGGTCGGTGTGGAGCATGGTTGTGAGTCTCTATTTTTCTGTAGAGTATTGTCGTTGGTAATGTTTGGTATGTAATTTTGAGTTGCTTATTGTTGGTTTAATTGTTTCATTTAATAGAGATTCTTAATCTATTTTGTAAATAAATAATATTAATTTTTTGAAATATTAAATATTTGATATAAATTTAATTAATAATTTTAATAGTAATAATAGATAAATTATAAATATTTAATATCATATTAAATGAGTAAATATCCTTTGTTAGATACTATTTTATATTGTATTTATAAGTTTAATTTTATTAATAGTGAGTTGTCGTTTGAGTGGTTATAAATTATAAGATTGGAAGAATCTTTCTGGTGGTGGAAAATTTAACGAAATTTAATGTATTTAATTTTTGAGGAAGTGGATTCCAGTAACAGGAGAGTTATGGGATGGAAATTATGGTTTTAGCTATTTTTATGATAGTAGGAATATTTGAAGGGATCATGGAAAATTTTATAGTGTGGAAGGAAATCTCATATCTTTGGCCTCTGTACATAGTGGATCATCTATTTGGAAGTTGCTGTAATAGGTGCATCTGAACCTATTCTTCATTTCTTAATTTGAATTGTGTGGATATTGTTTCAGGCATAAATTGTTTCTTTATCTCTGTTTGTTAATATCTGAGTAAAAAGAATTTTAGTCAACCCAGTCTTGAAGGAATTGAATCTTGTTGTTCTCTGTGGAAGTAATCCTTGTTCTTCATTGTGATTTGAAATCTGCAATAAGAAATACCCTTGTGGTTGATATGAATTAAAATATCTCTCTCTCTTATGAGTTATCTACATTTTCCATGCTCGCCTGAGTCTAATGTTTCAACCGTAACTCCTAAACCCTTTCAAATTTGAGAAAACTGCCCACATAGCTACTCAATATGGACCATTCTACACAAAACCCATGTCCTAGAATTTTGAGATTGATCTTCATATGTGTGTAGTTTGAGACAGAAGTTGACTGCCTGGAAACTACTGAAAAAAATATGGGTTTGACTATATCTGTGTTAAATCTGCATTTTGATGATTCCATAGAAGCATTGAACCTCAGTTTTAAATCTGCATTTTGATCATTCCATAGAAGCATTGAACCTCAGATTTAAATCTGCATTTTGATCATTCCATAGACGCATTGAACCTCAATTTTAAATCTACATTTTGATCATGCTATGGAGGCATCCAGTCTCAGTTTAAACCTGCATGTTAGCAATATTATCAAATCTTTGTGCCATCCACTCATTAAATTTGCCTCTGCATGATAATCCATTCTTTTATTTCCTCTGTTTGTCAATGGTATTATACCATAATCTCTATACACTTGCTGGGTGTGAATCTTTGTATATAATCTTAATATCATTCTACGAACATAAACTTGTAGATAGAAAAATATTTCTTCTTGCCAGGCAATAATTAGATTTGTATAATGGTAGATGCCTTTGTGAATATTCAGTTATGTTTTTAAATCATCATTTGAGGCATCTCCATTTTAGCTTAAAAGCTTGATTACTTAAGAAAAGTTGCCTTTTCTCTTAACCTACATAGAATTAGGAAAGGTAACATTCTATTATATTTTCCTTACTTTCTTCTAAGGGAGTGGAAACTAGTTTAGAGAGAAAATAGAAATATAGTATGTTATCTTAAATATATATATATATATATATATATATATATATATATATATATATATATATATAGAGAGAGAGAGAGAGAGAGAGAGAGAGAGAGAGAGAATAGAAATATAGTATGTTATCTTAAAATATATATATATATATATATATATTTCCTTATCTTTTAAGAGATTTCTCTCATTATATTGGAATGTTAATTTGTTTAGTAAATTAATAAAATAAGGTTTTAATTTAGTAAGTTGTTAGAGAGAGAGAGTTGTGGAAATTATGAAGAATACTTAGGGAAAATGTTTGTAGAAATTTGGTTAAACTTCTTATTAGATAAAAGAATTTGGAGATATTTTATTCTTTAAATTTAATTTCTTTTATTATTTAATTGAGTAATGTTAGGGTAACTATTTATTATTCATTAGGTATTGTATTTAATTTTATTTATTTATTCTATCTAAAGTACAATATAGAAATGAATTCGATATTGTGTTTATTTTATTTCATAGTTATTTATGTTATCTAAAATAAGTTAAAATCTCTTAAGTGATGCATAGTAGTATTATCCTTGGTACTCAAGTATTGCTAAGTTCTTGAAATTACATTGTTCATTTGGGTATACAACCTAATGGTGTGTATTGCTAGATATGGTTAATTATTAGATAAAAGTTATGCTTGGGATATAAGTATATTTGTTGTAGCTATTTTATGTCAATGGGAGTTTATTTATTTAGTGAATTTGTGGTAGTTGGAAAAGGTAATGGAAATTGTGCATTTAGGGAAGTCGTAGATTCATGAAGTCATAGTTGGTTATATATGAATGGAAGTTTATGCTCTTGGTAACAAAGATATGCATTTCAGTAGGAAATGGTAGACAATATATTATTAGATAGGAAATTAAATTAGAAGTTGGTTTTCTTAGCGAATCTGTTACATATGGATAGTGTGAAATTTATAATCATTTATAGTGTTTTTGATTTGAAATGATATTTGGTAAAAAGGTTAGTTGGGCATCTATGCCTATAGGAAATTGTATAGGTTTATAATGGTTGTTTTATAATGTTTGTATTTGAAGTTGTGATTCGTATAATGGCTTTGGCACGTGATCATTCTTGTGAAATAGCAATGTAATTTTAAGATCTATTTATGAATGATGTTGTAGAGCTTGTAGTTTAAGCCTGTAAGGGTATATATAAAAGTTTAAATAAGTAGATTGTGGTAAATAGTCTATTGCGATAGTAAATTATGCTATTTTCATGAATGTGCTCGTAGAGTTAGTAGATTGGAAGGTGCTTATTGGAGAAATATTTATGTTATAGTTGTTTTGATTTTGTTTGTAATTGTTTTAACGTCGGAGAAAGATTTTGTTTATTGTAAATAAAGTACTTATAGATGTTTATTTAGAAATGATAAGTGGCAGATCTTAAATGGTAAGTTAAATTAATTAGGGTTGTAATGATTTGAAAATTGTAGTAGGGTAGTTAGTAGATGGCATGTAAAGGAAACTATGAGTATTGTTGTGGTTCTACAATTGGTAATTGTTAGGAAATGGACTTAAGGGAATGTATTTACTTTTAGTTGTCTTTGGAAATTGTAGAAGTAATTCGTATTAATGTTCCTGATTCATGAGGTAACAATATTGTGCTTCGGGTATTAATTACCTTGTTAAATATTAATCTTTTGGTCAGGCTTGTAATATTCTATTTCGTGCTTTGTGAACAGAGGATATCATCGTATATGTAGTTTCTTCATTTTAGATACTTTTATTTTGGAAATCAAGGAATTGTGTTTTGTTATATTAAGGGTAATTAGATTGTCTTTGACTTGGGATTGATTTATTAATGGAATTATTTTATGAGATTTCTTTGACCTTTGTTTAAGGATGTTCAGTTTATGGTTCACCATTCTTGTCCTATTAACTCCTAAAGTTTTGAAGTTTTGCTATTTGTGATAACTTGATGTAAGTTGATTTCTTTATTGATTCTGGAGTCCTTTGAAACTCTTACTCAATCTCCTCCTTGGTCATAACTTATGTTTGTATTGGAGTATTATGTTACCTTGGGGTGGAGCTTGGTCTATGTTGGTTTGTTGTGAAGTAGGAATCTTGTGTGATGTCATGGCCGCTTGTTGTCTATGTGGAAGTGTTCACCTTGTCTGATTATGGTTTCTTTATCTTTGGTTGGACCTAACTCTAGAGGTGAGGTGTCTTGATCGTTGGTCCAGATAGTGGCATGTCAATGTAATGGGATATCTGGATTTGCATATCTTGTAATGAATGAGAATGGTCTCTTGAATATAGTTCTTGGTTTCTTGATGGTATTGCTTCAAATTTTGATGGGTTTCTATGGACTTATTGTTGTGGCCTAGTGAATGGTGTAAGTTATGGCTCGGATCTGATTGGTGATTATTACTTGTATGTGTGGTATGTATGTTTGATCAGAGAATGCTAAGGGAGTGGCTTTCATGGTGGGGCCGGTGCCTAGTGAGAGGTCACCTAGGTAACCCCATTGAAGTTGTAAGCATGTAGAAAACTTAATAACTTAATCAAGAGGGTTGGGGTATTAAAACACTTAACAAGATAAGTAAGAGACCTCACCCATGCCTTGAGTGCTCTCATAGGCTAAGGATGGGATGAGAAGGCCTGGTTGGCAAGGCTGACCTCCTTGTCTCCATGAGAGGACCTGTCGGCTCCGCATGTGTCACCCTATGGGGCCGGCACCTAGAGAGAGGCTGCCAGGGTAACCATAGATGGGGGCCGGCTTCTTGGGATAGATAGCCTGGGTAACCCATGTTAGGACCATGCGATGACACTCTCCTTACGCAGTTCTGTTGTTTCTTGGTAGTACCTCTGGAGTGATGTCTTGTATTGTGCAGCTTTGATGATATGGTCGGTTGTGTAAAGTCAGTTATCGTTCTTTTATTTTTGGATGTTGTTTCTTGGCTTAGTGGAATCCTCATCTTTATCTCCTAGCTCAGAGGGGTGGACCTCAGGGTTCCACATGGTTGGGTGGTAAGAGCTATCCATTGGTTTTTTTTTGGAGATGCGGTTCGAGTTCTACGTAGAGGTGTTCCAGTTCCAGTTTGCTTCCTACCTTCGGTGGTGTTGTATACTTTCTTATGCATTCTTTTGTAAACCAACAAGATCGGTCTTGTAATCTTGTAATCTTGTAATCTTGTACTAAGACCTTGATAAATTAACTATCTTGCTAATGTAAAAGTTGATTTGATTTATAGTAGTAGTAAAATGGTTCACTTGTGTGGTTTATACTTTTTATTCTCTAATGAAGTTATGTTTCCCTAGAGGAGTTAGAATTGCACTTTTCTTCATGTCGTGTATTATGACATCTTTGGTTACTCTTATTGCATTTACTTGCTTCAAAAAAAAAATAGTTCTGTAATTTTGTACTTTTAGCCTTGCACTCTAGGGTTGCATGACGGGGCATTACAACTAATGTAAGAAAAGGAAAAAAGCCAAGAAGGGGGGGGCAAAATTTTAAGAGCTAAGCCCTTGGTCACATGGGCAAATAATCTCTTTTTTTGTCCTCTATCCAACAAAGATGATATCACACTATCATTATAGAGTGCTTGATCATGCTTTTGTAGGGAGACGATAAGTACTCATTCCATTAATTACACAATTTGGAGGGAAACCAAACTAAAGGGAAAATTCCAGTCAAAGATGTAAACAGATGTTAAGTATACTCAATTATAAAGAGTCCCTTTAAGGGGGGTATTAATCTAGAGTGCTCAAAACCACTCATAATGCACTAAAGTACAACTTTAAAAGTCAAAACTGAGCATCAAGAAGTTTAAATTGCACCATTTCATCACCTAAAAGAAGATCAAAAGATAATGGCATCACCAAAAGCAAAGGTCAATAGATGGGTTCTATGTTTAGTAGTAGGTGATCACATGTCACCATCCATTGAATTATTTGTAAGGATCAAACACTAAAATACTTCCAAAATATTAATGGACCAAGTCTACCATAATGTCATTGCCAAAGGTACTATTAAATTAGGAAATTGATATGTCCATAATGTCTACTTCATTCCTGACTTATTAAAAAATTACCTTTCAGTATATGCACTCACACAATCTAACAAGATAGTTGAGTTCACTACTAAATTGACCTTCATTTGAGAAGCAAAAGATTGAAGACTTTTTGCAGTAGGCAAGGTTTGTAACATTGACTATGCCTTCATCTTTTCGCATTTTGCATCTAGTGAAGAAGACAATCATGATGCAACTGTTGGAGTCAAGGACAAAACTGAGAGGGGGGGTGATTCAATGTTGTGTAAATTCTGAAGTTTTTACAAACTTTATCTTATAAGACAAATAGAAAGGAAGACATTAATGATTTGTTGAGCTCATGTCCACAAGACTGATAATGAAAGATGTGAACCAAAAACTTATAAGCAAAATACAAATATGCACACATAAAGACAAATTATGACACAAATTTTTTTGGAGTGGAAAACCTCAAGGGGAATAAAAACCACATTGAAACTACCTCACTGGCTTATTCAAAACCTCACTAGTTACATGAAGGTCTCACTGACCAGGCAAGCCTCACTAGCTACAATATGTGTCTCACTGACAAATGTAAGGTCTCACTGATCTATACGCCTCACTGGCATTTTTACAAACACTTTGGGTCCACATACAAATCTTATCAGGGGATTAACCTTTTTCAATCAAGTGCAAAACCTTATACCTCCCTTTTATCTTTCACAACAAATTCACTACAAAATTATATTCTTCAATATGTGCAAAAGAAACAAATCATAAAGACAAATTCTTTCTATGATAATTCCTGCACCATCTCTATGGTCACATCTCCAATCAACTGGTCATCTGATTATATTTGCAAACCCTTCATCTCTCTGCTCATCTTCTTCTCTCTATCAAAACATGATCTCACATACACAATGACACCCACACATCAATCTGGAACCTACAAAAATAAATCATATAAATCTTCTTCAAAATCCTTCATATTCCAATTCCATCTTATCACACAACATCTGAAATAAAATTATAAACAAAAGGACTATTATAATTTCTGTTCTCTGCATATTCATCTGCTTCAATATTTCTTATGTGAGAAAAAAAATTTCTTATAATTTGATTTTCTTCAATTGACTTTTCATCTGCTCCAAAAAATATCTCTTCAATTGACTTTTTCATAATTTGATCTTACTTATCTTTTTACAAAAATCCTTAAACAAACTGCCCCAATAAAATTCCTCTACTCATTTGCATGAAGTCCTTTCACCTACAAAGAAAAATGACCTATTTCTTCTCTTCAATCAAATCATCTAACATTTCTTTTTCAAGATCTCATAAAAAAAATGTCTTCAAAAACCATTTTGTTCTCCAAACAAATTTCATAATATATCTTCAATAAAAACAAATTCATCATCTTCTCAAAAATATAACCACTCTGCATCTTTTTATATTCTCTGTAAAAAAAATGAAGTATGATCCTCATGTGGCCATTTGCAAAAAAAATATTCCAAAAAAATCATCCCATAAAAGGCAGTCCTCTAAAAATCAAGTCTCCAAAAACAAATAAATCTTGAAATAAATCATTTTCCCAAAAAGCAAACTCCTTGAAATACTCAACAAACCTGGCATAATGAACTCCTCAAAAATCTTATAAAATTCACTTTACTTGATGTCATCTCTTGAGGCCATCAAATTTGGAGGAAAAAACAAAGTTTCTAATTTTTTAAAAAATTATCATCTTTTTGGGGCTCTCCAAAGTCATTCACATATAAAAATCACTTTTTTTTAAAAATGTCATAAAGACATGGTTCAATAGAATAATGTTTTGAATATTTAAAAACCACATTAAGATTTATGTGGTGCTCCCCATACCACATATACCTTTTCAAAAAACATTTGATAGCCTTTTTAAAAACTCTAAACACTATCGATGCTTTTTCATGAGTGAAGCTCCCCTTCAAATATTTGATGCTCTTTGTAAACAACTTTTATGGTCTTCTAAAATTCAAACCAAAAATCCACTCCACACATAAAGATGAAACCGAAGCTAAAGGTGAAGATAGATAGTAGGGCTGGTGGTAATATGTTCAAGAAACCTTCTAGCAAGTAATCATTAATGAAATGACCTATGAACTCAGGTCAACTATAGAATAAAGCAAAAAGAGTATAAATAGGATGACAGGGAAATAAAGGCTTAACATGATAAGCTTTAATAACCATAATTTAGGAAATTTGACCCCTTAGTCTCTTTTAACACAAACCTTAAGAGGATAGATGAAACATTATGTGTCTTAGACTCAAAAATATATGACTTTGCATAGTCCAATGAACCAATTCTGCCATATGCATTGAGATCACAACATCTGTTGTTATTGATTATTACTAACACATTCTTGGAGACTTGAACATTACCATCTGAGATTTTCATTCACATCACAAGTATGATGCATGATGCAATCTATCAACATAATATTGATACCAAACACCTTGTACCTGATCATCATAACCATCTTTTGAAGCCACAACCTAATTAAGACACAACCTATGACAATCATGACATAGAACATCAAATATTGTTCAATTGAGATCCAACAGAGATCCTCTTATCTAACCTTTGACATTTTCACATAACTTATATCAGAGCACATAGTACTTGATGACATCACCTGTCCACAATATGTGACAATCAAAAAATCAACACAAACTCATCTTTGATTACCTTTGAACACTTGATTGCTAATATTTAGATGACATCCTAAAAGAATCTTTCCAACCTCACCTGAGTTATCACAACTTCAAGACAACCATATCAACCCTCATGTGAAATACACTAGAATACAA
Organism: Cunninghamia lanceolata; assembly: GCA_027924645.1. Taxonomy (NCBI): domain Eukaryota; kingdom Viridiplantae; phylum Streptophyta; class Pinopsida; order Cupressales; family Cupressaceae; genus Cunninghamia; species Cunninghamia lanceolata. Next base: position 1,667,003 of record BSBN01000078.1, read on the forward strand.
ATGACATGTTCTGATAAACAACTGAAGAACAACACCAGTGATAATCAACACACCACATGAAAGGTATACACTAATCAAGCCAAATCAACTGGCAACATCCTTATTAAAGGCATAATCAACACACTTATCCTCTCTAAATGAACAACTCGCAATTGATGTTCCTGATAGAGTGAACAACTGTGAAAGACATGATCTTAAACCACCTAGGCCAAAAGTGCAAGTCCTAATGATACCTTGTAAGGATGCACACTAATTCAACACCCTCAATACCTTTTTGACATCAATGACAAACAACTACCATCAATCTCCCCCTTTGTCAATGATGGTAAAACTCCATAAAGCATTCTTTCTTTCTCCCCCTTTTTGACATCTGAAGACAAAGACTGAAAAATAACTTCCCCTTAGAACAACTCCACTCAAAGAGGTTATAACTTGATCATACAAAATACAAACACATTGTCTAATGAGAAATTTGAAGACATGGACTTCTCATCACATAGTTCCCAACACAAGATGACATGAAGATCACTTTTGATAAGACCTTTTCAAATCTTCCATGATAATGACAACTCAATCCCGCACAAAAGAAATATAGTACACACAACACCAACTAGTACTTGAATATTACCATTATCATCTACCATAACTAATTCAAGACTTTTACTTGCCTCCTGAAACATACTAATGATCAAAGAAACATGTCAGATTATCACATCAAGAACACTTCCATATGAGCATGACTTGGCATCCAATCCACCATCTTCTTTTGGTACTTTCTCTAATCCACCTGAAAACTCCAAAACTCATGCAAGACACATAGCTTAAAAACACATGAACAAAATACATGAAGATTAAGATCAATAACATTTGAATTGCAATATCTTGACAACTCAATCCTTGTGAGTACCAACAAGATATAAACAGGATAAGACACTCAACCTCACCAATCTCTTTGTGCATGGAATCCTTTAACAACTTATCAACACCTTGTATGCATCATGAACCACTAAACATGTCACTGATCATGAACACCTGTATTACTAGCATACACTGAAACTCAAAATCACCAGAAAGTTCATTTCAAACATTATCAGGAAAGCATGATAAACAAAACAATATCATCATATTGATAAACATCAACTGATCTCCTCCTGTAACTTCTTGGGGATAAATGATGGGACAAGAACAACTCCCCCTCACATCATGCTATCTATTATTCAACTAATGATGTAACTTGTGCAAGATGCATAAGTTTAGGATTTGCCTTCTCATGACTTTGTTTCTGCTTCAACACTTTTATAGGTTCTTTCTTTCTCCAAACCTGTATACCTTCTTTTCTTTTCAACTTTTTCAAATCATGTGATGCTTCCCTGCAACTGTATGCTTTATGACCAAGAGAGTTGCAATTATAAGAAATTATGTTACAATCATAATCAAATGACTGATAGTACTATTTTGACATCCCTTGAGCATTTATGATATGCTTCCATGTAGGATCATACCTTCCATTCATTTTGTAGTTTCTTTGTATGTGACCAACATTATTACACTTGTAACAAACAATATAAGTATTCCTTCTGCAATTAATTGCTTTGTGTCCAAAATGATTACAAGTATAACAAAAACCATTAAATGAATAGTTATATATGTACATGTATACTTGTCTTATAGGAGCTTTTCTTCTAAAATTTTTTCTCCTTTGATTATGCATTTTAACAAAATCATCTTTGGTATTTATTTCAACTTCTGACTTCTTTTTGTCTTTAGGAGCAATAACATGAAGATCAATTTTCTTTCTAGGAATTTCTCTGGCTTTTGAACACTCTCCTTCTTCAAATCCTAAACTAGTAGTGTCCTTATGATGCTTCTATTTACCCAACATCTGTTACAACTTATTTGAGCTCTCTTCAAACACTTGATATTTCTTGGACATAATCTTGAGACCTTCATAATTTTTTCTCAGATTAATAATTTCACCCTCTAATTTCATATTCTCAATCCTTCTAACTTCAAGGTCAGATTTTGAAACATCTACTATCCTCTTAGCCTCCTCAATTTCATTCTTTAATCTAACAATTAATTTGTCTAAATCATCAATATATGTCTTTAAACTCATAATCTGACATCTGGCCTCTTCAAGATCTGAAGATACACTTTCAAGGTGTAAAAGTGCTTTGTTTTAGATTCTCCTTCTTGTTGTAGCTGCAATTTTAATTTTTGATTCTCTTTCTTATATTTCTTGAGTTTAGTTAGAGCATATATGAGCTTTCTTTCCATATCAATCTCACAATCTTGTTCATCATATTCCTAATCATCACTTATGATATTAGCTTCTTCATAAAGAGATTAAACCTCAACTCCTTCATTTGAAAGTCTCCTTTCATTGTCACTTTCTTCACACAGTAGAGTGTCCTCTTCGTTATCATCATCTTGATAAATTCCTTTCAATTTCCTCCACATATCCTGATATGTAACACAATTCATAACTTTACAAGAAACATCATTAGATAGAGTAGACAATATGGCCTTCTTTGTAATATGATTACATTCAAGGGCTTCTTTGTCATTTGTACTAACACAACACCCATTCTCAACTAACATCAAAACACCATATCCTAAAGAGCAAAAATAAATCTGCATTCTAAAATACCAAACAAAAAAGTCTGAACCATCAAAGAGAGGGTCTCCTTAAAACTCTTTCTCTATTTTAATACCGGATTCAACTTGTGAAGCTTCTTTATCAACTGATTGAACATCAACATCTAAATTTGATATGAATGATGTCTTTTGTGTCTTTTGACCAAAATGAAGCTTGACAGTTCTCATGTTCATATTTCTTCTCATATTTTGTATCATCCCGCTACGTAACCCCGAAGGATAAGAGCCAAAAGGGGTCAAGATAATTTTTTTTTACATAAGTAGACAACATACACATATTTGGTTGCCAATATGATAGATCGATAACATTCATTTTAAACACCAAAGCAAATGTTCCTAATCCCATCTGATAAAAACATGAATCCATAAGCATAAAATACATGTGGATCCGATACCCACACCAAAATCTATAAAGCAATAAAGGAACATTACATTTCTTCTCATTAAATACAATGATTACAACTTCTCTCCTAAGAGAGTTCAATTACGTAACTACATATACAATTACAATGATATATTCCAGAATATGATACAGGTATAATAACATAGTCCTGAGTATGATACAAGGACTGAATGGTTACAATAACTAAATGAAGTAATGGAAAGAGAGATCATCTCCAACTAGTGCTCCAAAACATGTTTGCCGGTCCCCAATGGTGGTGGCAACTCCTCCCAACCATGTGGACTCCTAAGAGGCCACCCCACTATGCTCGAAGATAGTCACAAGGCCCAAATGGATGAACAATAACAAGGGGATACAAGATGGCCAGCACTCACATCAGACACAGAGCAGACACGGAGAATAGTGCTTATAGTCAAAGTCATAATATAGGTGTACTCATCTAAGTCATAAGTCGGGTACTACTCACGACCGCTAAGGTGCTAGATACTAGAGTGTAATCATATGGAGTGTCATCATGTGTGCTTGAAGGAATGGCACACATGGGACCAAGTACCTCTCATACAGATGAGGAGACTCAATTGTGCCTGAATCCACGCCCCACAAATGAATGACTCAATGCCCCATAGATGGATAGGCCTTCTCATTACATCCTTAGCCTTTACAAATGCTCAAGGTCATGCACAAGGTTTAATTATCTTATTACTATTTTTATCCCAATGTTTTAATTTAGTTATCACTTGTTACTATAACTCTACTACTAGTTCCCCTGGCAGCCACTTACGGGCCCTGGACCCGTAGAGAACCACTCCAATAGACTACTCTAATGCCTAGACCTTGTTCATCTCATTTGACTGAATGAGGAGTCTAAAAAGACTAAAACATTGAATTATAACTATGAAATAATAAATAAAGAGAAGTGATCTACAAGACAACAGCTTGCGGTAACAGTGTAATTTTATTGAAAATAGTCTTTTGCTAGTTAGATTAGTTTTGTAATAACTTCAGTGACCCTAATTTAATCACTCTTCACAAGGAATGTGTGGATAAAATAAGAATAAGCACGATAAATGGTATTGGAAGCCTCCTCACAGACAAATATTTACATAATGACTGCCATATTTAACATACTAAAATAAAATGTTAAAAAGACTTACAAAATGGAATTCTCAATTTTCCCTCCTACAATAGTTCCCTTAGATCCTTGGGTTGAGTGACAGATTTTATTTCCAAAAAGAGTTTATGTGACAAATTTTAATGCACAAACACAGGTAGATGATTCTAAGGTCTTTTAGTGCCATTTCATTCTTTAACTCAAATATGACGGTTTCCACAAGGCTAGTTTTAATACATATGCAACTATGTATGATGGTTGTATACAAACTGAAAATATTGAATATCTAACCGTGTGTGCTGAGCTGGTACTAAGAGCTTGAAAACTTCTAACATTTATCAATAAAATCTACTATAAGCTACTACAACAGACCCAAAATAAACTACTCAACTCAAAAATTAGATATTTCGTAGTACATAGGAGGTGGTTAAGCTTGAAACACCTTTCTAATCTCAGACCTGAAGATATAAAATTTATTAAATCTGATTTAAGGGTCCAAAATCACTTAAAGAAAGCAATGACTACTTCCAAAACCCTCTAAGCAACCTCATGTCCCTCCTCCCATAAGTATCTATAAAGGCTAGCGGCTAGTACTGTAGTCTCCAATGACTATAATATGAGGAATCAATTCCTCTTATTTCTCCCACAGTTCCATCCAAATCCATACACCCTGATTGACCAAAATGACCAAAACAAAAGCCACTCAATAAACTTAAGAAGAGTTATAATGGAAATCTCTTTCAGAGAAGCCATCGTATAGCAAAAAGGTTTCCTGGGAGTTAGATCTCTTCACTCTATCATTACATCCTAGTTTTTGTTGTATGGTTACCCTCAATATAATCTCAATAAAATTGAACACCATTTGTTTTCACTACAATTTATAAATTAGAAACCACGTGATCTTGTTTTTCTTTCTAAAAATTATAAATCAAAAGACACATGATCCTTCATTGAAACCCATTAATCTAAGTACTAAGGGAATCGATTTGCACAAAGAAAATAAATTCATGGATGGAGGAAATGTAAATTTCTTGCAATGAAATAAATATTTCTGGCATAAATTTTTCCTAAGGCAGTAATGGGGTTTCAGTTTTATTTGTGCTAAAGGAAGAAGTGCAGCAAAGGTATTTTAGTTTTTGTGCTGGGGAAACAATGAACTAAGGAAAATATCTCTATCCTAGCTGCGCTCACCTTCAACACACCTCTAATTGCAATTTGGTATGCTTCTTGAGTGATTTCCTCTTCCCTTCATTGCTTTCCTCCTCTCTCTGTTGTTCTCTATGCCTTCTCTCTTTTTTCCTTTTCTTTTTTCTCCCAAAAATAGCGAGTCACCTTTTTGCGCTGCCCTCCCAGATATTTTCTCCTGCATTAAATTCATACACCCCCTTCCCTTTATCCAACTCTCAAATAAAACATGATAAGAGTTCCAAAAAAAATAAAATATATGACTTCTCTCATTCTTTCTAAAAGCCTACTCCACATAGGCGTTGACTCCCCTTATGGCATCCTCTCTCTACCACTTATAATCCTCACCAGCCACAAAGATATTTTACAGTAATAACTACCCCGCCAACTCTCCAAGTCTCATCGAGAGGGTTGTTACATATTCTTATTTCTTCTACACTTACCCATTGAACTCCACACACAGGACCTACCCAAGCTGATTAAGTTTCCAAAGGGAACCTAGGCTTTGATACCAATTGTTGGAGTCAAGGACAACACTAAGAGTGGTGCAGGGGAATCTAGATACCTTAATTAATTTCATGTTATTTTTGATGTTGTATGTGACCAATTATAAGGCCTAGTGCCACGTGTGAGTCATAGTGGAATAGGAAAAGTCGTAGGATCTGGTAGTGGAAGAGAAAATGCATTGTAACTGAATAGGTTGACAGTTGCAGAACGGTTGTTATTCCCACTGATGCAAACTGTCAAGAACAAGAACATGTATAAATAGTTCAGTGAACAGAAGAAAAGGGGGGAGAAGAAGAGTAGTATAGTAATTGGGTGTGATTTGTGGTAGAGTAATAACAAGAAGATAGAAGAATTATTTTTAGTGCAGAAGTTCCTAAGATAAATAAAAGATCCTATTTCATTTGTGTTCTTTCACTGTGTCACTGTAGTTAGTTCCATTTTGTCATTCAGATGGGTTACTGAGCCATTCCACCGATGAGATTTCTTCAAAATCGATGGAATGGGTCTGTTTGTATAGTTAGTGTTCTTTTTTTTGTTTTTGTTTATGTTCAGTGTCAAGATCAAGTGTGGGATGTGCTGATCGAGCCTAGCATCTCCATGTGCTAGGGTTCAGCGAAGGCAGAGAGTGTCTGCGTTGTAGAGTTTGTCACCGATAGAACAATAACCGTCGGAGAAGGCCCAGACGATGGTTGTCTAGCTGAAAAAGCAAGAAGTGCTAAGTTGGAAGCAGTAGTCTACCTGAAGGGTAGTCAGAGTAACCCAGTGCATCAACGTAAGATTTGTGTTGTTTCACTGGATATACATTCTATGTGTATATCGCAGTTGTATGTTCGTGTGTATGTCACAAAAGTACATCAAGTGAGATACAAGGAAGGTCAACGGTCAATTTCATTGAATACATATTCTGAATGTATGTGGAGAATGCATCTCCCGAATGTATATTGAAAATATACATTGCACATATACATTGTGTTGGATGTAAGAGGCGACCGACAGCGATGGTGAAGGAAACTGGTGATTGCAAGTCGATGGAAGTATATACAGTCATTTGTTAAGTTCTTGACACTTCCTCTGTGTGCTCTACATCATTTTGGTATCAGAGCCTTGGATGTTCTATGTGTGACAGATCTATGAATGTTTATGTCAGATAGAGAGAGCAAAGGAGAGGCCGGTGCCATGCCTCCAAAGGGGATGATAGCAGAAGTGCTTAAAAAGTTCCAAGAGATGGAAGAAATGATCAAGGTTGGAGTCAAGGTTGGAATCAAGGAAACACTCCAGGCTGAGTTGAAGGCACTAAAGATAGAAAAGAAATCAGATGATAAATTTGATGAAGAAGAAGAAGAAGACGGGGAAGAGGAAACAACCTTAGGACATACAGATATATCTGTAGATCAGAAACAATTTCTGGAGGCCATAAAATCACTTGGTAAGGAATCATCTAAATCAAGAATGGAGATTCTGATGTTCAGCAGAAAGATGGATGTATAAGAAGTCATCGAATGGGTCGAGGCTTTGAACAATTACTTCGAGTACAAGGAGGTATCGGAGAATAGAAGAGTCAAGTTTGCAAAGATGAAATTGAAGGGTGCTGCACTCACGTGGTGGAACTACACCTAGGCAGAAAGGGTGAAGAGTGGCAAGAGCATGATCTCATCCTAGAGTTGGATGGTAGAGAGGATCAAGGCTCAGTTCCTACCAATGGATTATGAAGTGTAGATATACAGGAAAATGCAAAACCTCAGACAGAAAGATATGGATGTATCCACCTACACAGAGGAATTTCACAAATTGTCTCTAAGGTGTGGGCTTGCTGAGGATGAAAAGGGAAGAATTGCCAGGTATATTAATGGATTGAAATATAGCATACAAGTTGAGATTACCATCTTGACACCAAAAACCGTGGACAAGTGCTTCCAAGTGGCACTGAGAGTAGAAGAGAAGTAGAAAAGAAAAGGAGAATAGCAAAACAGAGGCAGAGGTGGAAGGAACTTCAGAGGCAGAAATGGTTTCGGTGGCAGAAATCAATTCCAGAAGAATCAAGGGGAGTCCAGTCAACAAGAACACAGTGGAGAATCTGGTTCCAGAGGGGGTTTCAGAGGAAGAAGACCCAATGGAAGAGGTAGATTTGATGGACCAGGTAGAGGTCCTAATGTATTCATGGGAAGATGTTATAATTGTAACCAAATTGGGCACATAGCAGGAAAGTGTCTAGAGAAAGCCTCAAGCTCTTATGGAGGAGATAGAAGGAGCTAGCTAATTCAAGAAGAAGATTGTTAGAGTGTGAACTCATCTATAGGAAGCATAGCTCTAGCACAAGATGGAGAGAATCTCATGATGAGAAGGACGATGCTGAAGGTACCATAGAACAAAGAACCACCGCAGAGGAAGACACTATTCATAACTCTGTATAAAGTTTATGGCAAAAGGTGTAAGGTAATTGTTGATTCTGGCTCAATTGAAAATTTAGTTTCAATAGAAATGGTAGAGAAATTGAATTTGAAAAGATTGCCACATGTTAGTCCATACAAAGTGTCCTGGCTGAACAAAGGGCAACAAGTCTTGGTTGATGAACAACCTTGGGTAGAATTTTAGATAGGGGAATATAGGGAAAAACTGTCGTGTGATATAATTCCCATGAATGCATGCCATTATTGTTAGGTAGACCTTGGCAGTATGATGTACAAGCCCAGCATGATGGTAAATCCAATTCTTTTGTTATCACCAAGAATGGTAGACAGTATAAGATGGATCCTTTACCAGAAGAGGGTGTAGACAAGAATGTAGGATCAAGTATCATGTTAGTGAGTGGGAAAGAGTTTCTCCATACTCTGAAAGAAGAGGGAACCCAGGGGTATGCTCTAATTTTGAAACCTAAAGACAATTTTGATTTGTCTAAAAATAGCAAGGAAAAAGTCCCTAAGGAAGTGTAGGAATTGTTAGACAAGTATAAGAGTATCATGGTGGAAGATATGCCCAATACACTACCCCCTGTGAGAGACATCAGTCATCAAATTGACTTCATCCTAGGATCCACATTGCCAAATAAACCAGCCTATAAAATGACACCTAATCAGAATGAGGAGATTGTTAAACAAGTTCAAGAACTGTTAGATAAGGGCTTGGTGAAGAAAAGTCTTAGTCCGTGTGTTGTACCTATAGTTTTAGCCCCCAAGAAGGATGGCAAATGGAGGTTATGTACTGATTCAAGAGCCATAAATAAGATCACCATTAGATATAGGTTTCTTATGCCTAGAATAGAGGACCTCATCGATTGTTTGGGTGGAGCTCAGTACTTTTCTAAAATTGATCTCAAAAGTGGATACCATCAGATCAGGATTAGACAAGTGGATGAATGGAAGACAAACTTTAAGACTAATGATGGTCTTTATGAGTGGGTGGTGATGCTATTTGGACTATCTAATGCTCCAAGCACTTTCATGCATCTAATGAATGAGGTATTGAAAGATTTTATTGGTGTAATTTGTTGTTGTCTATCTTGATGATATTCTATTTTTTAGCAGGACAAAGGAAGAACATTTGCAGCATTTGGAAGAGGTGTTGAAGAAACTATAGGAGGAGAAATTGATGATCAATATGGAGAAGAGTGTCTTCATGAAGGAAGAACTCACATATCTAGGATTTGTGATATCCCAGGGTAATTTGAAAATGGATCCAGAAAAGGCAAATGCTATTCTGTCTTGGCCAGCACCTAGGATAGTAAGTGATGTGAGAAGTTTTCATGGGTTGGCAACTTTTTATAGGAAATTCATAAGAAGATTCAGTCATGTCTATACACCCATTTTGGATACCACAAAAAGAGGACATAAATGTAAATTTGTTCGGAATAGAGCAGCAGATGAATCTTTTGAGATTCTTAAACAGAAAATAGCAGAGAAACCCATTTTGGTTTTGCCTGATTTTAATAAGTTGTTCACTATAAAATGTGATGCCAGTAACATTGCCATTGGTGCTGTCTTGAGTTAGGAAGGTAGACCTGTTGCTTTCTTTAGTGAGAAGCTGAATGATGCTAAAAGGAAGTATTCCACATATGATCTATAATTCTATGCAATGGTGCAAGCATTGAAAAAATGGAGACATTATCTCTTGCCCAAGGAATTCATTGTTTATACTAACAACAATGCTTTGAGTTTTTTGAATTCGCAGGAGAAATTAAATCACAGGCATATGAAGTGGGTCGAACAACTCCAGGTGCATACTTTTTCCATCAAACATAAGAAGGGACAAGCCAACAAGGTGGCAGATGCTCTAAGCAGAAGAGTGTGCACTATACATGAAATCTAGTTACAAAGTGTGGGAATGGATTCACTCAAGAATATGTACCAGGATGATGAGGACTTCAAGGAAATATATGCAATTTGCTCACAGTTTTTAGATTCCTATCATTCTAATTTTTCTAAATATTTGTTGCAGCAAGGGCTACTATTCAAAGGTAGCCAACTGTGTGTACCTAGGCGTTCCATGAGGGAGAACATCATAAAAGAGAAACATTGCAGTAGTCTTGGAGGTCATTTTGGACTAGGCAAGACATTGGAACAAGTGAGAAGGCTTTACTTCTGGCCTAAGATGCAAACAAATGTCAGGAAATATGTGGAAGGTTGTAACATTTGCCAGAAGGCAAAAGGGACTTCATCAAATGCAGGTCTCTATCAACCACTTCCAATTCCACAAAGGCCATGGGAGTGCATCAGTATGGATTTTGTTTTGGGCCTTCCCCGGACTCAAAGAGGATTTGACAGTGTGTTTGTGGTTGTTGACAAGTTTAGTAAAATGGCTCATTTTGTGCCATGTAAAAGTTCTAACGATGCTTCACATATTTCTGGTCTTTTCTTCCAGGAGATAGTAAGAATTCATGGTTTGCCATTGAATATTGTCACTGACTGAGATCCCAAGTTTGTGGAACATTTTTGGCGCACATTGTGGAAGAAATTGGGCACCCAATTGTCTTTCATGTCAAAATATCACCCTCAGACGGATGGACAAACTAAGGTGGTGAATAGATCACTAGGTAATCTTTTGAGGTGTTTGACTAAACAGCATGGAGAAGCATGGGATATGATCATCCCATAGGTAGAATTTGCATATAATGATTCTGTTAATAGGAGCATAGGAAAGAGTCCTTTTGAAGTTGTGTATGGGATTCATCCCAGGGGAATTTTGGAGGTCAGGGATCTCCAGAATATGGAGAAAAAAAGTGCACAAGGGGAAGATTTTGTAGTAAGTATGAAAGATATCCATGATGCTGTTAGAGAAACTATACAGAAAAACACATGCAAATACAAAGAGAGAGCTGATTAGAAGAAAAGGGATGTCCAATACAAAGTTGGAGATTTGGTGATGGCATATCTGAAGAAGGAAAGGCTTCCGAAGGGACAGCTCACAAAGCTTCTTATGAAGAAGATAGGTCCATGCAAGATTGTACACAAGTTTGGGCCTAATGCATATGAAATTGAACTCCCTCCAGGTTTTGCAATATCACCCATTTTCAATGTGTCTAACCTATTTCCATTTAGAGGAGATAACGTTGCTGGTTCAGATGTGACAGAAGTCGGGGAGGCAGAATGGATTTCTGATCTTCCACCGAGTCAGCCAGTATAACTAGAATGTATTTTGGACACCAAAGTTCAGAAGAAGACCAGGCATAAAACCTACAAGTAGTATCTGGTCAAATGGCATGGTTTGCCTGATGAAGATGCTACCTGGATGAGCGAGGAGGACATCATACATGGGGTTACTATTTTTGAATTGGTTCCTCAAGGGACTTGAGTTCTTTTACACCCTGGGAGTATGGTGCAGGGGCACCTAGATACCTTAGTTAATTTCATGTTCTTTTTGATGTTGTACGTGACCAATTGTAAGGCCTAGTGCCACGTGTGAGTCTGAGTGGAATAGGACAAGTCATAGGGTCTGGTAGTGGAAGAGAAAATGCATTGTAATTGAATAGGTTGACAGTTGCAGAACGGTTGGTATTCCCACCGATGCAAACTATCAAGAACAAGAACATGTAATAGAAGAAAAGGGGGGAGAAGAAGAGTAGTATAGTAATTGGGTGTGATTTGTGGTAGAGTAACAGCAAGAAGATAGAAGAATTGTTTTCAGTGCAGAAGTTCCCAAGATAAATAAAAGATCTTGTTTCATTTGTGTTCTTTCACCATGTCACTGTAGTTAGTTCCATTTTGTCATTCAAATGGTTTGCTGAGCCATTCCACTGATGATATTTCTTTGAAATCAGTGGAATGGGTCTGTTTGTACAGTTAGTGTTCTTTTTTTTTGTTTTTTTTTATGTTCAGTGTCAGGATCGAGTGTGGGATGTGCTAATTGAGCCTAACATCTCCATGTGCTAGGGTTTAGCAAAGGCAGAGAGTGTCTGCATTACAGAGTTTGTCACCGACAGAACAATAACCATTAGAGAAGGCCTAGACGATGGTTGTTTGGCTGGAAAAGCAAGAAGTGCTAAGTCGGAAGCAATAGTCTGCCCGAGGGGTAGTCAGAGTAACCTAGTGCATCAGCATAAGATTTGTGTTGTTTCACTGGATATACATTCTATGTGTATATCGCAGTTCTATGTTCGTGTGTATGTCACAAAAGTACATTGGGTGAGATACAAGGAAGGTCAATGGTCAATTTCACTGAATGCATGTTCTAAATGTATGTGCAGAATGTATCTCCTGAATGTATATTGAAAATATACATTGCACATAGACATTGTGTTAGATGTAAGAGGTGACCGGCAGCGACGGTGAAGGAAACCGGTGATCGCAAGTCAACGGAAGTATATATAGTCATTTGTTAAGTTCTTGATGCTTCCTCTATGTGCTCTGCATCAGAGAGGGTGGGTGAATCAGTGTTGTGTAAATTCTAAACTTTTTGCAAACTTTATCTTACAAGACAAATAGAAAGGAAGACATTAATGATTTGTTGAGCTCATATGCACAAGACTAATAGTGAAAGATGTGAACCAAAAACTTACAAGAAAAATACAAATATGAACACATAGAGACAAATTATGACACAAAAATTTTTGGAGTGGAAAACCCTCAAGGGGAATAAAAATCACTTTGAAACTACCTCACTACCTCATTCAAGACCTTACTAGTTACATGAAGGTCTCACTAGCCAGGCTAACCTCACTAGCTACAAATAAGCCTCACTAGCTACAGTATGTGTCTCACTAACAAATGTAAGGTCTCATTGAACTACAAGCCTCACTAGCATTTTTACAAACACTTTGGGTCCACATACAAATCTTATCAGGTGATTACCCTGTTTCAATCAAGTGCAAAACCTTATACCTCCCCTTTATCTTTCACAACAAATTCACTACAAAATTATATACTTCAATCTGTGCAAAAGAAACAAATTATAAAAACAAATCCTTTCTGTGATAATTCCTGCACCATCTCTGTGGTCACATCTCCAATCAACTAATCATTTGATTATATTTGCAAACTCTTCATCTCTCTACTCATCTTCTTCTCTTTGTCAAAACATGATCTCACATACACAATGACACCCACACATCAATCTGGAACCTGCAAAATAAATCATATAAATCTTCTTCAAAATCCTACATATTCCAATTCCATCTTATCACACAACATCTGCATTAAAATTAAAAAACAAAAGGACTATTGGAATTTCTCTTCTCTACATATTCATCTTCTTCAATATTTCTTGTGTGAGAAAAATAAAATCTTTCTTATAATTTGATTTTCGTCAATTGACTTTTCATCTACTAAAAAAAAAATCTCTTCAATTGACTTTTTCGTAATTTGATCTTTCTTATCTTTTTACAAAAATCCTTAAACAAACTACCCCAATAAAATTCCTCTACTCATATGCATGAAGTCCTTTCACCTGTAAAGAAAAATGACCTATTGCTTATCTTCAATCAAATCATCTCACATTTCTTTTTCAAGATCTCATAAAAAAATGTCTTCAAAAATCATTTTGTTCTCCAAACAAATTTCATAATATATCTTCAATAAAAACAAATTCATCATCTTCTCAAAAATATAATCACTCTGCATCTTTTTATATTCTCTATCATAAAAAATGAAGTATGATCCACTTGTGGCCATCTGCAAAAAAAATCTTCCAAGAAAATCATCCCATAAAAGGCATTTCTCTAAAAATCAAGTCTCCAAAAACAAATAAATCTTCGAATAAATCTTTTTCCCAAAAGAAAACTCCTTGAAATACTGAACAAACCTGCCATAATGAACTCCTCAAAAATCTTATAAAATTCACTTTACTTGACGTCATCTCTTGAGGCCATCAAATTTGGAGGACAAAACAAGGTTTCTAAATTAAAAAAAAAATAACATCTTTTTCGGGCTCTCCAAAGTCATTCACATATAAAAATCACTTTTTTTAAAAGATGTCATAAAGACATGGTTCAATAGAACAAAGTTTCTAATATTTAAAAACCACATTAAGATTTATGTGGTGCTCCCCATACCACATATACCTTTTCAAAAACATTTGATAGCCTTTTTAAAAACTCTAAACACTATCGATGCTTTTTCATGAAATGAGCTCCCCTTCAAATATTCGATGCTCTTCATTAACAACTTTTATGGTCTTCTAAAATTTGAACCAAAAATCCGCTCCACACATAAAGATGAAGCCGAAGCTAGAGGTGAAGATAGATAGTAGGGCCGACCTGGTAATATGTTTAAGAAACCCTCTAATGGGTTATCATTAATGAAATGACCTGTAAACATAGGTCAACTACAGAATAAAGAAAAAAGAGCATAAATAAGATGACGGGGAAATAAAGGCTTAACATGATAAGCTTTAATAACCATAATTTACGAATTTTGACCCCTTAGTCTCTTTTTAACACAAACCTTAAAAGGATAGATGAAAAGTTATGTGTCTTAGTCTCAAAAAGATATGACTTTGGATAGTCCAATGAACCAATTCTACAATATGCATTGAGATCACAACATCTCTTGTTATTGATTATTACTGACACATTCTTGGAGACTTGAACATTACTATCTGAGATTTTCATTCACATCACAAGTATGATGCATGATGCAATCTATCAACATAATATTGATACCAAACACCTTGTACCTAATCATCATAACCATGTTTTGAAGCCACAACCTGATGAAGACACAACCTATGACAATCATGGCATAGAACATCAAATATTGTTCAACTAAGATCCAACAGAGATCCTCTTATCCAACCTTTGACATTTTCACATAACTTATATTAGAGCACATAGTACTTGATGAAATCACCTGTCCGCAATATGTGAGCATCAACAAATCAACACAAACTCATCTTTGATTACCTTTGAACACTTGGTTGCTCCTATCGAGATGGCATCCTAAAAGAATCTTTGCAACCTCACCTGAATTATCACAACTTTAAGACAACCATATCAACCCTCAAGTGAACAACACTAGAATACAAATGACATGTTCTGATAAACAACTAAAGAACAACAACACCATTGGTAATCAACATACCACATGAAAGGTATACACTAATCAAGCCAACTCAACTGACAACATCCTTATTAAAGGCATAATCAACACACTTATCCTATCCAAATGAACAACTCCTGATTGATGTTCCTGATAGAGTGAACAACTATGAAAGACATGATCTTGAACAACCTAGGTCAAAAGTGCAAGTCCTGATGATACCTTGTGAGGATACACACTAATGCAACACCCTTAATACATTTTTGACATCAATGACAAACAACTATGATCAGCAACTTTAGAGCCTAGTGTAAACTCTCATCTTAGCTTAGTTTGTTCTATATAGTAGAAAACTTGAACTCTACCTGCATTCTTAGTTTGTAAAAACACTCATATAGTGTCAAGATATTGAAAGTGTAAAAGTGAAATGTAAGCACATTGATCTATAAAGTGTAGTGGGGAGCTTGCAACATTACAACTTGAATCACATTGATTCTTACCCCATTCTTATGTGCGCATATGTACATCCTTGTCTTTAGTTATTTTGTACATTTCTTAGACCTACATCTTGGTCTTTATCCTTTAAAACACTAGTTACTTCAATTAGTTTGCTAAAATCTCTTGAAATCAAGAGAATGGCAAGCTTTACAACTTCAACATGCTTTAGGAGTTCTACATATCTACATCAGAATCGGCATCGACATCATCATCTTCTAGGGGGGCTATCTAGTCCTCTCTTTGTTTTCTCTTTTTTTTGAGGAATGTTTTTTCCCATAGGGTTTTCTTTCTTTCTCCATTTTTTGAGAGATACATTTGTAAATGACTACCAAAATAGTGTATTGTCAGGAATCATCATTCATAAACTCACCTAAGCTATGCGTAAGGCAGGGTTTTGGTGTATAACTCCATGACTTAACACTAACTCAATCATAGTTAGGCAACTTACAACACATGCCAATTTACATTTTCAACTTGGTGAGTCATTTGTAATAGGTGTCAATAAACTTGACACATAGCCTGTATTTCCTAGGGTAGTTAAGCTATTCTATTTCTTTGAATATGGCCACCTATCCTTCTTTCGTGGAGAGTTGGATATGCAACCTCTACTATTTATACATGTTATTTGTTAATACAAATTGTTGTTCTCACTTTTAATCTTGTGTTTGATACTCTTTCCATGATCTTGGTTCTCACAGTTTTTAATGAAAAAACTTAATTATAATTTTTTTATAGGAATTAATTCCCATATTAAAAATCTAAAACAAAGGTCATTAAACTAAATATTAATTTTTTTTGGCTTTTAAAGATTGAAGAACCCTAACCCTAGCTCTCATTAAACTAAAGTAAATAATTTACCCTACCATTAATTTTCATTGTGGTTTTCAAAAAATTGTTTATGTAAGAAAAATATTAAATAAATTATAATTTATAGGTTCCATATTTTAAGTTACACTTTAACTGCAATTTTGTTTTTATTTTAATGAGTAGCATAGCATTGCATCACTTCATAAGTTTATTTTGCAAGAAAAATACAAAAGAAATGGTTTTATATTGCCCTTACTTATTAAACTTTCTCCTTATCGATTAAACTTTTTCTCCCCATTCAATTTGCTCTATTTTTATTTGATTTGATTTTTCTCAAATTTATGTTTGAGTACTACCTATTTTTATACACATTATTTTATTTTTATGTACACAATCATTCCCCTTACTACTCGATCTAATTATTTCTATATGTCAGCGCTTTAAAAGTTTTTGTTAACACACTCACGCCAAGAAGTACAATCCTAATTATTTTTCTTTGTGGGATGTAAGACAATTCTTAGCTCTAAGAATTAGTTCTTAATGGAATATTTTTCAATAATTTAATCTAAATGATATGAAAAACTTAATTATAATTTTTTAATAGAATTAACATAGTAAAAATCTAAAACAAAGGTCATTAAACTAAATATTAATTTTCTAATTTTCTTTTCTGGATTGTAAAGATTGAAGGACCCTAACCCTAGCTCTCATTAAACTAAAATTAAGTAATTTACATTGCTAAATAATTTAACCTACCATTGATTTTCTTATTTTCTTTGTGAGATGTGGCAATCTCTAATAATTAGTTTTTAATGGAAAAAAAATTAATTATAATTTTTTTATAGGAATTAATTGCATAGTAAAAATCTAAAACAAAGGTCATTAAACTAAATATTAATTTTCTTTGTGGAAAAACCCTAACCCTATCTCTCATTAAACTAAACTAAAGTAAATTATAGGTTCCATAATTTAAGCTACACTTTAATGGCAACCTTCTTTTTATTTTCATAAGTAGCATAGCATTGCATCACTTCATAAATTCATTTTGCAAGAAAAATACAAAACAATGGCTGCATAGTGCCCTTATCAATTAAACTTCTCTCCTTATCGATTAAACTTCTTCTCCCAATTCAGTTTGCTCTATTTTTATTTGATTTTATTTTTGTACTACTTATATTTATACACATTATTTTATTTTTATGTACACAATCATTCCTAGATAACTCCTCTCCATGTAATTATTTTTATGTGTCCACTATTTAAGAGTTTTTGTTGACACACTCACCCATTACACTCTACCCCTTGTTGTCAGTGTAGTTATGTCTATTGGCGTAATTACAACTAAAACACATACTATAATTAGAACACTGCAAGGTAGGTACTCGCCACTACGTGGCACTTGTTTTACATTACAAGTATTTTATTTACTATATATAGTTTAATTATAGAATTTTATTTTATGTTTTTTATGTTGTGCTTATTTCTAACTATTAATATTTTGACATGTAAATGGCTATCAGATTTAAGGTAAAAGGTAAGAGTTTTTGTAAACACTCCATAGCCTTGGCATTACCTACAAAAATGAAATTGGAAATTATTAAAAATAAAAATATATCATATAAATATAAAAAACAAATATATTTATTTTACTAGCCTTCTTTTGGAAAACTTGGGGTTTACATGACTTTAACCGAGAAAGAATTTGAAGATCAATTTAACTTTAAACAACTTTACTTTGGGAGAAGAAATTATGGATTTTGGAGATTAAAATCTGCACCAAATTAGTTAGCCCTAGTATGATGATCTATATTGATTTTTGCTTAGATTTGTATTTTTAAATTTTCTTTAAGGACTTAAGTTTTAGTAAAAAATAATTCAAGGAAGCCCTACATTCATAATCTATGTTTTTTTTCCCCTTAAATTTTTATTTTTAATTTCTCAGTGATTTAAATTATAGTCAAAATAATACAAGGAAGCCCTTGCATTAATATTTGCCTTAGATTTGTGTTTCTTTTTTATTTTCCTTTTCACTAATTTAATTTTGGTATAGATTTAGAGACGAATTTAATTTTAGTAAAATGTGATTTAACTCTCGTATGGAGAAATCTTTGTTTAACCTAGTTCAGTCGCAGAAAACCCTTATTTAAGGAAATTTAACTAGAATAACTTTTTGATTAAACGTCAATTAAATAAAAATAAAAATTTGTGTACATGTATAAATAATTTCAAAGTAAAATAAAATAATGCCTATGAAAATAACATAACTCCACAATATATCTCTCTACTTTTTTTAAATAAATGTATTTAAGATATCTATACTATTTAATAAAATATAGAATCCATATTTTTAAAATTAATTAAAATTTTAAAAAACTTTAAATTTTATCATTTTTTAATGGTTATTGAACCCTTGCCAACCTACACTTGTCACAAGCTATGCTTCCTACAACCTAAAGTTTCATCTGGAGCAGGTATTCAAAACGGTAATAATTTAATAATGACAGCTTGCGAGTGTAAGAAGATTCTTCATTGCAGGCCCTGCTTATATGTTAATGAATCTTAAAGCCGACAGCTTGTTTTCTGTTTTCTAGGTTTGCTCAGGCTTTTTAGAGAGATCTGGTATAAATATATTAGAAGATAGAGACTTTTACTTTGTCTGTTCAGAGTAAAAGTATCGTTTGGAAAATTTAGAAGCCATACATTCTAAGATCGAGAAAAAAGTAGCGATTTCGTGAGTAGCAACATTCTCAACAGGAAGGGATCCCTCACAACATATCTGGTATTTTCCTCAAGAATCCCTCACAACATAAAGCCAAGATTTTTTTGCATTTTCTTTTCCATTCCTTTCTATGGTTTCTCTCCTTCTGCGTATTATAAATGTTGTTGAAGTCATAAAAGCAGCTGTGTTTCAACCTGTATAATCTCTGGTTCTCTATGAATCAATTAAAAACTTTAGCAGATGCACTGTACAAATCTAGATGTAAACATGGTAAAACCTAAATGTAAAAGAAGCTGTCGATAAAACTAAGGAACGGCACTATCATATTTGATACAGAACCAAAGAGTGTAGAGGTAATAGTTGCAATGCCTTGGTTTACACAATCCTTGAAGGAAACAGTCAATCGTAAGGAGACTTAAATAGTAAAACATGGTAAGGTTTCACAGGATCTCAGAGCAAATAATGACTAAATAGATTTTATAATTAAGAGGCTTAGTTCGTTATAGTAGAATATGACCTGGACAGTAGATAGCATGCCCAATTTTTTAATTTAGAAGTTCAATACTTCTATTTGATTATATTTTATTAAAAGTAGATTATCTCGTTTTTGTAGTTTTTCTCCATCCAGTTTTCTGTCGAAAGAGTTTTATAACCAGTTTGTATTGTGTAAATCCAATACTCTTTCAAACCCCATTCAAGGATATCTGAACGTTATTCAAAGAGTCCTCCTGAGATGCTAAAATATGAGTTAAATGGTTAACCAGAAGAGGGAGTTGTTGACCTAGCCAAAGAGCTTTAGATTTCTATTTTGAAATTCTCATACTATTATGCATGACTTCATACTGAATCAGAAACATAATTCAAACTAACTTCAACACATTTATAGTTTAATTCAAGGAGGTTAGAGAATTCCACACAAAGAAGATTGTGTTGGTCCCATGCATCATCTCAAAAAAGAGCAAGGTCACCCTTCCCCATAATCTAAAAAAGACCAATTTTAATCAGATGACTATCCAAATTTATTGTTTTCTATTTATGAGAACCCTTGCAAAAGGTTGACATCTTAGAAATGTAAGCACAATTCTCCAAATTCAGCTGCTTGAGCTTAAGAATTATCCCCCATAAAGCCTATTTCTCCACACACCATATCCAAGATAATTTGCAGATATTGTTAAGGAGAGAAGATGTCATACCTAATCCACCTCTCTCTTTAGGCTAACAAAATTTACCCCAAAATTAATCAAATGACATTTCATTTTCTCTAAAAAATTTTCTCAAAGAAACTTTCTCATTATATGGTCCAAATCATGAAGGATGCCTTTTGCAGTCACAAGAGCTATAAATCTATAAGCTTGGAGAGCCTAATCATGGCTTTAAAGTTTATACAACTAACCAAAGAGAGTTATCTAGGTGTCCAATGACTAATATGACAAGTTAAACAAAATCTAGCATAACATTCTAGTCTTTTTCCCAAGGCAAGTAGGAGAATTAGGGGCACCCAAATATTTGAAAGGCTGAGAAGCCAGCTTGAAATGAAGTATATTAACAATTTGTTTTTGAAGATGAGGGTTCATATGGAAGAAAACCTAATACTTTTGTTCATTCAAGAGTTACCTAGACACACCGATATAAATGTCAAGAGCTCACTTAAGAGCAATAGTTTCCTCAAGAGTGACATTGCCCATCAAAAAAGTGTCATCCACAAATCGGAGTTGGTTAAGTGGATTCATACTTTGCACAATGTAAGTGGATCAAGATTTATTGTCATTTGTTTTGAGTTAATCTTGCAGGTGCAGATTTGATTCAAGACTTGCAATTTTAATGTTTTCTTATAGATTCAATCTTTTCATGCAAATTTGAACTTTCTATATTAAATATCTAGAAATGTGTTTACTTCTAATATCTAAACATGGTGGTTCTATTAACATTAGTATATTTTTTTGTGCTAGGCTTGTGAGGCAACTTGTTCTCCTATTTTGCCTTAGTCAAACCTTTGATTGATTTAATGATTTTGCACAAGATGGAAGATATGCCAGGAAAAATATAGGTGTAGATAATAATGCTAAGTACTTTTTTAATGTAGATGCTATGTGTAGATGTCTCCTCTTGATAAGTCCTAGATGATTAAAATGAATTAGGATTTATCCTTTTATATAATACTCTAGTGTGCAAATTTAAATATTGCACATTTTAGTCAGCTCAGTAATAGTTGGATTTAGTTGGCTTGGGCCCATATTTAAATTTAATTCCAGAAATTTAGATGTCAACACCAAAGTTACAATTCTAAACTAGGTTTTAGTACTACACCTATTGGTTTGATCCAAAACAAGGAATAGGGAATCTGGAGATTACATTTGGATCCTTTCTAGGATGTGTGGAGTTAGGTTCAATCAAGGCTTAGGTAATTGTAACTTTCCTATAGAAATATACCACATGCACATTGTAAGTACAAAATCATGTCAGGCCTACATGATAGTCTAATGATGAAAAGAGGTTCCTAATCACAATCATGTAGACATAAATTACACTCCTCTAAGTAGTTTCATTCTTAGTACATATCCCTTGTGTTTTCCCCTCAACCATCTTCTTGAATCTCAAAATTGAGTTTCCAAACCTCACATTTTTCTAATAAGCCACTTTAGATCCTCCTATTCTAGGTTTGCCCATTGTTCTTTTGGGTCACTCCATAGTGCATTTGGGTCACCCTTAGCATCTCTCGATTGCCGAGTGACCCTAACTAGAAAAAGGGGTGACCCTCTCATTTTGGATGAACAAATTAACTCATAATTTTAGCTTTTCTCCTTGATTTTAAACCCATTTTTCCTCACATTTTTTTATCTCTACTCATCCTTTTTCTCACTTTCTTTCCTTTGTGAACTCATGATCAAATCTTGTCTCTTATAAATTGGTTCCAATTTCTCTTTGAGTTCGCTCTTGTTTTCTTTTATCTTTCTTCTTATCCTTTGTCTAGTCATGTGGAATTGTTTCCCTTTTTTTTAGATAACTACTTTTAATCTTATCTCCTCTTTTGTTCCCTCTCATTTCTACCTGTAAATACCCCTTCATTATTCATTGTTTATTGTCACTTTCACTCACAAAATCTTCTTTACAAGCTTCTTCAAAATCTTCTTCTAGATATGTTCATAGTTTAGATATCTCATAAAAATCTAGAAATCCTCATCTCATTGAGAAATCTCACAATATTCTTCATAAGCTTCTTCTAGCTTCTTCATAGGCTTTTGAATCTAGATTAGTTTATTTATTTTAGTTTTAATTTTAGTTTTTACAAAGCTTCAAATATTTTTCTTTAGTATATTATTTTCATGTATTCTTTCCTTAGCCAAGCTTATGCATAGTATCCCCTCTAGCTTTTTATGCTTGAAAAAATATCACGTG
This sequence comes from Cunninghamia lanceolata, assembly GCA_027924645.1. NCBI lineage: Eukaryota > Viridiplantae > Streptophyta > Pinopsida > Cupressales > Cupressaceae > Cunninghamia > Cunninghamia lanceolata. The sequence goes on from BSBN01000078.1 coordinate 1,689,751, forward strand.
TGCCCCATTTCCCCTTCAAATTTGTTATTCCTTTTAAGTTATTTTCTCTTCTTTACATCCCCCTTTTTATCACTATCTCTAAGAGAAGGACCCCATTGCTGTAGAGGAGGAGATAGTTGTTATAGGACCTTTGAGGACAAATACTAGCATTGGTGCCCATTATTATAGGTTCTTTATTTCTTTATTAGTAATAAGCTCATATTTTTCTCTTAAGGAAGTAAAATATTGTCTTGTCTTTCTCTTGATAGAATAAAGCTAGAGTAGAGTTATTTTTTTTTTTTTTTTAAGAAAAAGGTGGCAAGCCACCCAAACCAATTCATTAATAATAGGTAAAGGTTTATATAGAGAAAAACTATAGCAAAAAATAGACATCTGAGATGGCCCTGGAGCAACCTATTGAAACAAAAAAGGCCAAACACAAAAAAACTAAAGAAGACTATCAAAAAAACCAAACAAAAAGGAAAGGCCAACCCCATCACTGAGCTACATCTAGAGTCGAAGCAGACTCTAGGTCACCCAGGAGCACAACCTACACCAGTGGCTCTAGAACTACCCTTCTAGAGGATGTTTTACAATGCCTTGTAAAAGGACTGAATGATGTCGTAATAAGAAGAAAGCACATCTCATGTCAGAGGATCGTTGGCAGTCTAAGCAAGTTTCAAAGTTAACAAAACTATCACATCACCCCTCAGAACTGACTAGAGGTTTGAAGAAGTGAAAGAGTGCCTCCACCAGTAAGACACACCATCAAAAGACTGTCTCAACCCTGCGCCGATCATATAGGTCTTGTCGACATCAACCTTTAGAACATCATCAGAGTAAACAAGACACTCAGAGAGAGAACTTAGGGCAAGGCCGACAGCGATAGTCAAGCCGATGAACAACACCAACAGTGAGACATGCACCATTGCTGGGACAAAAACAAGTTGGGTCGTTATGCTTGTGAACAAAAAGAGATCATCAGAAACTTCTTCTGCTAAATGCTCCAACTTTCTACACATAGGACAAGACTGTTATCATGATCGAAGATATCATTAAAGATGGCCCATCTATCTATCAGATATGATGGCGATGGAGGAAAAAGGTTGGTAAGATTGGATCCCACAGGCAGACTGCCCGTTGGCAAAAAGACAAGCTAAGATCTTGTGAAGTCTAGGACATGTCAAGAGAATTGAAGATCCCATTAATAGACCCCATCTGCTTATCTGAAACAAAGAAGACATAGAAGCAAGAGGCGTGCTCGGATCCCACAGGTAATCTTCCTATTGGCGAAAGGATTTGCAGAGACCTTTTGAACACTTGGACATGACAGGAGCAGTGAATCCCTCCTAATTCCCTCTAGCCCGTCTTGTATTCCTTAAAAAACACCCACTACAATAAAGGCGTGAAGGTGACACACATCTTGACATAAAGGGGAAAACCAATCGAATATACTACCTAGGCAACTCAGCCTAAGAGGGGGACATAGCATTTAAATCATCTTGTAGGAGCTTGTACACGTGGTTGTTTTGACTAAGCTGGGCTAGAATAAAAACCTCTGTGGTTGTGGTATGATCTATAGCCATGTTGGCAAGTCCATTGGCAACCTTGTTGCCTTCCCTCAGAGTATACGAAACCCTGAAGTCCTCAAAAGTTTTAAGCAAGGGAAAAGCCTATTGCAATATATAGTTTAGATTTCAATTGTCCAAGCCTTTATTTTTAAGAGCATTGATAATAATCATAGAATCACCTTCTATCCATCTATGCTTAACTTGAAACATGACTGCCAATTGCAACCCATGTACCAGAGCCCAAACTTTGGCTTGATTGTTTGTACCTATTGGGATCTTTGTTGCTTTGGCGGCTAACAGAGAGCCATCCTCTCTTTTGAGGACACACCTTGTTCCTGAGACTCCAGGGTTGCCCCTACACACACCATCAAAATTTAACTTAATGAACGGGGCTGTAGGCGGTAACCATTTAACCTTCTCTCTGGAGACCGATGGAACTCTTGTCATAACTAAGCCACCTATGTAGTCTCTATCTAGCAACTTCCACTTTCTTAAGACAATAGAGTCCCATTTGGACCAATTTGAATTTCTAGTTTTTGAGTTGCTTACATTAGATAAAACCATCTCTGAGATAGTTGCCTCAATCTTGTCGCAAACTATCTTCAATGATGAGGCTTCTTTTTTGAAAATTTGGTAGTTTGTCTCCCGCCATATGAGCCACACTACTAGAGAAGGACCCATCTCCCAAATGCAAGCAAAGAACGAATTAGAGAAAGGAAGAGGCCAATTTTTAAACATAAGAACTAGAGAACTAGAGAGGGGGGAGGACCAGTTCAGCATATGGATAAACCATAACTAGCAAATTATCTACTGAACAGGCAGTGTAGAAGCAAGTGGTCCACTGATTCTTCTTCTTTCCCACAAAGGGTGTAAAGGAAATTTGGACCGAAGCCTAACCGTTTGATTTTGTCACCTATAGGAATTCTGTTGTTGATCACCAACCAAGAGAATGCTCCAGCTTTTGGCAACACTGTTTTACTCCAACATAATTTGACAACTAGTCTGCCATGAACTTTTCATTGGCTGATCTATACCAATCTTTCACTGTGTAACAGGCCGATTTAGCTCCTGTCCAAGCTAATACATCGTACTTATCTGAAAAGATAACCATTCTTTTGGCCAGGATCTTTTTTAGTTACACTTTCTGATGATAGGGGAAATCACAATTCCTTGTGCTTTTCCAATTTATAGAGACATTTCCACTTTCTCTCTTAACACACCAGTGGTCTTTCACTTTGTTGACCCAATTGGACTGCAAGAAGAGTCTCGCTTGTAGGAGGTCCTCCCTATTTGAAAGCTTAGGCTCCCCACACCAAGAATCAAGCCAAAAGTCTACTTTCTCCCCATTATGAATAATCCATGATAGTTTTGGAATAAGGAAATCTCTACATTTAGAAATGAAATTCCATATTGTCGACCCTCTTGGCAGGTTTTTAACTGTGAAGATTCATTCCTTCTCATGAGAGTCCAAATACTTTGATTTCATTACCTGTACCTAAATAGAATTTGGTTTAGAATAGAAGCTCTAGGCCAGCTTAGCTCCAAGCGCTTGATTTTGTAACTCTAAGTCTAGAATGGTTGCTCCTCCTTCAGCCTTCAGTTTACAAATTTTATCCCAAGCCAAGAGGTGAACTTTCTTCTCTTGAAACATACCTTGCCACATGAATTGCTTGCAGATCCTCTCAATCTTTGAAAGAACTCCTTTAAGGATTTGAAAAAAGGACATCATGTAAGTAGGGACTGCTGCTAACACTGATTTAATCAAAACAATTCTACCTACTAGAGAAAGTTGCCGACCTTTCCAAGTTGACATTTTTGAATGCATGTGAATTAAGATGTTATTCCAAAGAGAGTTTTTGTGTCTTCCTATGAACAGTGGTAGCCCAAGATATCTACCTAGAAGGGATTCAAGTTTGAAGTTAAAGACTTTGCTGATATCCTCTTGGACGGCCTGAGACGCATTAAAAAGATAAGCCACTAACTTAGATCCATTAACAACCTGCCCAGAAACTAAACAATAATTCTCCACTGTATTCCTAATAGATATTGCCTCAGACAAAGAAGCTTTCCCTAATAAGAGGGTGTCATTTGCAAAGAGGGCATGCGTAAAAGAGTCTTGCATGCCTTTAATTCTTAAACCTTTCCATTGAAATTTACTCTTGGCGTCCTTGATGGCCCAAGTAAGGGCTTCTGACATGATGATGAAGAGGTAGGGAGATATTGGATCCCCTTGCCTCAATCCTCTTGTGGGATTAAAGGTCTCTGTGTCTCTACCATTAACAATAACTAACATCTTGTAATCAGAGAAGCATGAGGAAATCCATTTGTAAAACTCTTTGGAAAAGCCTAATTTATCCATCATTGCTAATAGGAACTACCACTCCACCCTGTCATATGCCTTTGACATGTCTAATTTTACCAACATAACCTCCTGTTTCTCTATGTTGACTGAGTGAAGGATTTCATGAGCTAGGATTGCACCCTCAGGTGTTTCTTTACCTGGTACGAATCCCCCTTGCTCCTCAGAAATTAGACTCGGCAATAATTTAGCTAGTCTCAATGCCACTACTTTAGAAATAATTTTGTAAACAAAATTACAGAGGGAGATGGGCCTAAAATCATCGAAACTTTGTGGGGCTTTTGTTTTAGGGATCAACATCAGATTAATAATTTTCATCTCTTTAAGCACATTTTTGAACTTCCTGGATTCCTCAACCACTAAGAAAATGTCTCTGCTGACTGTATCCCAACATTTTTGGAAAAAAATACCTGTCCACCCATCTGGTCCAGACACTTTCTCATCTGGCATGGAGAAGACTACTATATTTACCTCTTCCATAGAGAATTCCCTCATTAAGTCCGCATTGTGGAAATCAGAGACAAGCTTAGGGACAAAGTCAAGTGGGGGGATTCCATCTCCTTTTGGAGCTATCTTTTTGGAAAGTAGATCACTAAAAAAATCTTTGGCTTCCAATTTGATCTCCTCCAAATCTGTGATGACTCTCCCATCTTTTGAAAGTATTGAATTAATGAAATTGGAAACCCTACGTATTTTAGCAGCCATATGGAAGAAAGGCGTGTTTTTATCCCCTTGTTTAAGCCATAATTCCCTTGACCTTTGTTTCCAATATATTTCTTCCTGACTAAGAATCTCCTCCAGCTGAAGCTTTAGACTCTTCTCTAGCTAAAAAGAAGTGCCATCCATACCTTCACTTATAATTTTCTCCTCTAACTGTCTCAGTTCTTGAAGAATCTTAGCTTTTTGAGAAAAAATGTTTTTTAAGTGTGAGCTATTCCAATGTAGGATCTTTTGCCTTACGAATTTAAGCTTCTGGACTAACTAGGACATGTAAGACCCCTTAAAAAAAGGAGCTTGCTTCCACCATTTATTGACATTTTGGATGAAGGAGGGGTCATTAACCACATTGACTAGAATCTAAATTTTTTTTGGCTAGGCCGAGAGTCCATTCCAATTCAAAGTCTGACGGTAAAATGGTCCAATCCACCCAGGGGTAGAATCTCTGATTAAAAGGTGGTATTAAGACACAGGCACTCTGGAGAGAGAAGGAATCTGTCAAGCCTCTTTGCTATCTTATAGAAATCTTTTCACTTGTTTGTCCAAGTAAATTTTCCATTTTTTGGAGCACAATCTAAAAGGCCATTTTGAATTATGAACTTTCTGAAGTCCTGTTGATCTCTTAAAGGGTGAGAGATTCCTCCTCTTTTTTTGAATCATCGAGGATTGCATTAAAATCTCCTCCTAGAATGAATTTCTCCCTCTTAATAACATTGAGCCAAAAGGAAAGATCCTCCCACATCTATCTCTTTAGACCTAAATTGGTAGGAGCATAGACGTTGATCAGCCATAGATCACACCCTAGCATAACTTGTGGAAATTTTCCAATTATGAAATTACTATTCCTCTCTAGTACTTCAATGGGGTGGATATGTGATTTCCATCCTATCGCCAATCCACCTGATGCTCCAACTGCGTCTACTGTGGAAAGTTGCCATCCAAACCAGTTATTAAAGACCTAATCATTCATTTCTGTAGAGAACTTGGTTTCTTGAAGTAGTATAATGTCACTTTTATCCTCATCAATATGGTGCTTGACGAGGCATCTCTTGTTAGGGGCGTTTAAGCCCCTAACGTTCGAGGTAAGAACTATCATGGCTTTTAAGGAGAGCCGTGAACTCTCCTCTTAATTGGACTATAAATAGTTACTACATTGCAAGATTTCTCCTTTCCTTTGGACTTCCTTGATTTTTTCTGCCTTGCACTTTTCTTGGTGGGAGATGCAAAATACTTTTTCAGGGGGCTCCTCATTTCTGATTGAGAAATACCCAGTGGAGGCTTATCAAAGATGTGATCCTCTTCCAACATCACCTCATCAACTATTTCTTCAATCACATTATTGGCTACCTTATGGACTACTTACTATAGTAGATCTTTAAGAGTCTCATTGTCTTGGATTAAATCATTTGCAAAGCTAGGGGAACTAGCCTCACTAGTTTGCTTTGCTGGTATTTCAATATCCCTCAGTAATCTAGCCATGGCTGAGGTATCCTTTTGGGACATCTGGTGGTCTTACCACTTGAAGTCATCTTCTTGTTCCTCTAGAGGTTCATCCTCCTGGATATACAAGATCTTGCCTGCTTGGTCTAGAAGTTTGTCAGAACCTGACAATCTTGCCATACCTTCATTCGCCAAAACCTACCGATCACCTTCATCATCTAGATCACCGACCCCCTTATCTTTAAAGCTAGCTAACAGGGAAGATAACAGGACCTATAGATTGATAGAAGTATCATTTATTGCCCCAGGGTCCTTTTCTATGGCAACATCCTCTACTTCCCGCATTGCATCAAAATGCAGCGAAGTGTTTTCAAGGGGAAGATCTTGAAGCTCTTGATCCTACTCTTGATTCTCTGAGGCTTGTAAGGGGGGTTGTCTTCCACTATGACAATCTTTGAACTCTTGCGCAGCAATTCAAGACATCTTGTTATGTCCTTTGGGAGCATGTCGTCCTCTAGCCAAAGCTCTTGAAGCCAGAAGCCCTGACTCGTAATTTTAACTCTCTTGGGTAGTAGGGCCTTTGCCTCTGCATAAATCTGGATTCTAACCGTTGACTCCCTGATGCTTAGGTCTGGGATATCAATCTCATGGCAAACTCCCAAGGAGTTTCCTATACACCTCACAATTTCTGGATCTCTGTATTCAAGCGATAGCCAGGGTAGTTGTATCCAAAAAGGAACTAGTTTGATTTCTTCTTTTCCCACATGGAAGTTTGGTTTCCATGCCTGACATAAAATAGCTATTTGACTGAACTTCCACAATTTTCCCTTTAGGATATTGTCTCTTTCTTCTTTGGCAGTGAAAAAGAAACAGAAAAAATTGTTACCTAGCTCACAGAACTTCTCGACCGAGGGCCAAGATTTTTAACACCATTCCTTTAAATCATCAATCTCAAAGTGGGGGGATAAGACCTTACCTATGAGGGCTGTCTCGCATAGCCTGGCAGCTTCATCTAGCACCCTCTTTTCTACCTGGTCCAGCTTGACCTCATTAAACTCTTTTCACCTGGTTACTTCCTTAACTTTTGGAACCCAAGTATCTTTAAACTTTAAATGACAGCCCACACTTCTGACCTCTTCTGAAGGAGGGTGTGATAATCTCTTGTCATAGATCTTTGTTTTATTGGGCTTCCTTCTTGAACGAAAGGGATCCCTCCTTTGAAGGCTTGAGTTACTCCTCTGAACCTTTAACTAAGACCCTTTTGATAATCATTGAAGGTTTCTTGTTGTGACTTTAGAGGTCTTATAGAGGTGTTAAGAAACTTTTTTGTTGGGCCTGTGGATAGCCCCTAGCCACAAGAGCTTGAAGGAAAATTCCTATAGCTGCCTTGGCTCTTTTGGAAGACCTTTTCTTTTTCGTGGCTACCTCCCAAAAACCTTATCTCCTCTAAATATCTGACCTTTCTCCTAGGATTGTAAGAGTGAGTGTTCCTGAAGGCACGACCACCATTTACACCAAAGGGCTGCCGACCATAAGGACCAAAAGCTAGAAGTTCTGATCTATATGCCATAACATCATCCAACTGATAGCTATTCTTTGTTAAAAATTTGTAGAAAATAGTGTTACAATAATGGTGAACCATGTGTTACGGATACTTTATGCACAACATTTTAACCTTAGCATATGAGTTATTTAATTTTTAGAATAAATTTTCTATTTTTCTTAACTTGTAGTTACAAATTTTTATTAGAAGCTTCAAAACTTGAAAAACACACCAAAACATAGTTTTTTTTTATAGGAAAAATACCATTAGAGGGGACAGTTCCCTATATTAAAATTCAACTGAAAATTACAAGTCTTCTACACACAGATAAAGAAAACAAGGAGGTGAATGTCCTCAATCACCACCAGAAATCTCTCAATCTGGGTAGAAAAGAACTAATTTACATATAATCAAACATAATAAGCTTGAGTAACCATTACATTTCAATCCAACCCCTCCCGCAGGTGGGAGGTGGCACAATCTTCAGAAAGAAGCCAAAGCCCTTCAAAGTAACACTCATCCTTCTATCCATCCAAGGAAAAGCAGAGTATGAAGGCTTGAGAAGTGACGGTCTAAGTGGAACTGAGTATGAGAGATAAGGATCTAGTCACTGAGCGGCCGTCATCATGTCCCACTCAATGACTGCTTGGAGGCTCTCCCAATCTATAGAGGACGAAGAAAAAACATCTGCCAGCGATTGGTCTATGGCACAGTTTGGGAGGAGGTCTGCCGTTGAGTTGGCCTCACAATAGTCATGAGAGAAGGAGAAATCATCCAAATTTCTTAGCAGTCTACTTATTTTCTTGATCCAATCTTTGTATTTCTAGCTTGGCACATTCTGAGCTGCCACTATGTTAATAACAACCAAAGAATCACCCCCTATGCCGACAAACTTGAGATTCTTGTCCACACAAAGTTTGAGACCAACTTGTAGGATAGCAAATTTGGCATCGTTGTTTGTGCTATTAGGGAGTTTTATAGTTCTTGCCCAAACTAGATCGCCATACATGTTTTGAATTAGGAAGCCAACTTCCGATGGCCTGCGGTTGCCTTGTGAAGCACCATCAACGTTGAGTTTGAGCCTCCTAGAAGGTGGAAGATTCTAGTGAGTGTCACCTGGTTTAGACTTTGGCTTGACCATGATGCCATTTGGGTTGATGAGGTGTGGCCACTCCAGGGACATTTTATCGTCCCATAGTGAAAAATATTTGCATTGCCTCTGGGTCACCCTCGTGTTCAAGTGTTCACAAACTCCAAATTCTATTTTTTTTTATTATTGAAGAAATAGAAGCCTCCTTCGGGTTGAAAATATGGTTGTTGTGCTTTTTCTAGAGCTACCATACAATTTGAGCCAGGATCTCAGACCATAGACCACCCCACATACCTACTTTGAAGATTCAAAGCCATGCCGTGAAGACACTCAGGAGGTCATTCTGAAGAGGACTAAGCCACTTATTGCAAAAGTACAACCAACAACACATCAAAATCAAAATCATGAAAGATGCTCTAAATGCATTCTAAAGGACCCGAGAGCTAAACCTTAAGAGGGAAAACGATGCAAGGGCATCTTCTTAATTTTTAAATTTTGTGATTTTTGGGTTGTTGAGGGGTCAAATGACAAGATGTAGATGGTAGGAAGTTCTTGTCACCAAAGAAACATGAACATTCATAGTCATTTGGTAGTTTTCTAGGTTTTTATTACATATGTTGAAGGTAGTTAAGTTATAGGTAGATGACAGAAAGAATAAATAGCTATGGTTAGGTAGAGTCAGGTCATCATGAGCGGATTGATGTGATGGTTATAGAGGTGAAAAATGATAGTAACAGTTAAAGGGGAGACCAACAGGTATACTTGTTGAATCAATAGTGAGGGCAGTTAGAAGTTGAAGAGGTTTGAATTGATGGTTGGAAGGGAGAAGATGCAACGAATTGTAAAGAAAGGGGTGTGACGAGACATGCAGGAAAAGAAAAGAAAATGGTTCCAGTAACCAACCATTGGCAGGAATAGAATAGATAGGAAAGGTGTATTGAATGCATATAAGGAGAGTGAGCAAGTATGAGATAGAGAGAGAGGGAGAACGGCCGAAGAAAAGAAGGCTGAGTTACAGAAGAAAAAGGCCAATAAGAGAAAGACTAAGAGGCCACTGGGCAAAGGGAAGGAGGCTGATGGAGTAAGAGGAAGGCCAATAGAAAGAAGTAGAGGCTGAACATAAAGAAGTAGAGGATGTTAAGAGAAAGGCCGAAGGCCAATGGATTGAGGCCCAAATAGAAGGAGAGCGATAGTCAGTTGGCTCTGGAAAAGAAGAGGTCGATGATTACTAGAAAAGATGGTGAGAGGATAGGCTTGAGTACAGGATGCGACCGGCAAGGGAAATGTCAATAGGAGGAAAAAAAGAGACCGAGGGAGTAATGAGAGTGAGGGGGCTGAATGCCAATAGAGAAGGGAGCATCGATCCATGAAGGATCTAGTTCACTTGTAATCTATAATGGTTTCCCCAGCATGAATAAAGTTCATTAAATTTGATATGTGTATTTACTTGTTATTTCTTGTGGTTTGTCTCAATCATAAAGGCTTTGTTTTAAATATGTATGACTCATATGATAATATAAGTTTCCTGTCACAGGTATTTCTTATTCTAGCAAGCTAAATTCATTAGTTAGTTCAAACATTTCTACATTTCATTTCTAGATTGACTTCCTATCCATAGAAAGGTTCATGTCACTGTTATGACAGCAAGTCTGTAGAGGTCTAAGTTAAGAGATCAACATTAAGGAACATAAAGTGTGTTTGGTGTGTGAAGTTATTAAATGGGGTATTAGAGCATGTGAATAGATCTTATGCTATCAGATTGGTATCAGATCATAAAGTTGGTTGTGAGTGCTGAGTAGATCACTAGAGTTAGGTAGCTGAGCTAGGTCATGTGGAAGAGGAGGAAAGAAAACATGAAGAAGCTAAATGTAGCTTTTGAAAGAGAGCTGGCAGAACTGAGAAAAGATTTAGCACAATACCTAATAGCAAGGCAACAAAGGTTGGAAGAAGAAAGCGATGAATAATTTTGGGTATGGCCAATGGAAAAGAAAGTAAAGTGGCCTGTAAAGGTGATTATGGAAAGAAGAAAAAGGCAGAGGATGGATACCTTGAGAAGTGGAAAGAATACCCACAAAGGTTGCGACAGCAAGAGGTTGCTGGATGAGCAACATACCTCAAAAGTGATGGAGGAAGTTCTCATTGAAGAGAACATGAGGGAAGATAGAAAGGAAAAGAGAAAGAGGAAGAGAAGAAAGTGCAGCAAGCAGCATTGGTGGAAAAGAGAAGTGAAAATAGGAGAGTGTCCATGAAGGTGACACTTATGGAGACATTGTGGTCTCTTGTTTTATTGTCTATTGTAGTCTTTAAGTGTGTGTATACAGGTATGAAGAGCATGACAAGAAAGGTCTAGAATGAGACCTTGAAATGGATAAGAGAAGGGTCTAGTAGAGCACCCTTGGGTGGGGATGAAGATGAGAGAAGAGCAAGCCAAATTGCAGCAGTTGGTATGCATGAATGAATTGCAGTAGTATAGAAGGAAAGGGTACAGTGCAATGAATTTAAATGTGAAGAAGAGAATAGTATGATATAGATTTCAAATGATAATGTAGATGTTGATGATGATTATGAATTTCAAGATGCCCTAGAAGATGTTGTAGAGGAAATGGAGGAAGCCTACCAAGAAGATGAGTTGTCAAGCAATAAAGACAAGGAGGATAGAGAATCAGGACAATAAAACAAAGAAGAAGTACATGTGAGTACAAATGTTGATTTTGGTCATAGATTTGAAATTAAGAATGTAGTTATGCAAGTTGATAGAGGAAAGAAAGAAAACCATGGTTATATAGTGCCACGTTGGCTTGAGGGATAGCATAGAAAGAATAAATAAGATGCTGGTTATGATGGATTTCATGATAGTAAGCCTATCACAAGCATGGAAGGTATGATAGAATTAAAGAGGAGCCAAGATGAGAGGACAAGTTGGCAAGAAAGGAAGTATGAAGAAGGCATTTTAAGGTAGCAAACAGACCTTAGGTCATGGAGAAAATGTGCAACAATAAGAAGTCAACAGTTTGGAACTACAAGAAGCCAAGTATGGAGGGTGAAGTCTGAGACAACATCACGGGAAGTTGGTGCAGCAGGATTCGATGAGAAGAAAATCTCTCAAGAGAGTAAAAAGTCTGAATAAGAGAATAAGATGAAGGAGATAGAGTTAAGTTTATGACAAAATGATCACATACAACATGCTGAGACTTGTAAAGAAGAGTTCAAGGAAAATGAAGAAATATTGTTACACCATGAAGCTAGAAATGAAAGTGATTGTGTGAAGAAGCATGCAAGAGAACCAGAACAACAGAAAGGAGATGATGAAGACACAAAGGTATTAACTAACATCATACCTAGGAAGGAAGAGAATGAAGCAGCCAGAAGGAAGTTAGAGGAGGATGCGTGCAAGATGAAAGGTAAACAAATTGTTTGTGAAGATTTTCAAATTATAGATGAAATAGTTGACAATAAGAGTTTGATAGATGAAGATGAGAAGAGTGTAGATATGAATGGTAAAGATGGCAATTACGAGTATGAAATGGAGTTGTGGAGACTTGTAGATGAGAAATAAATGAGGAGAAAGAAATATAAAAGGAAACAAGGAAGTAAACAGAGGCAAATTGAAAAGCTCAAGTGGGGTAAGTGTAGGAGTCCGGACAACACTGAGAGGGGGGGCGAATCAGTGTTGTGTAGATTTTTGCAACTTATTATAACTTTTTAATTTACAAGACTCAGAAAGAGAAAGTCATCAATGAACTATTACACATATATGTGTAAGTTTGATAATGAAAATTATGAGCAGGACCACATAGAGATAAATCTTAACATAGAAGCAAGAACACACATAGAAGCATATCATTAACACAAGAATTACTGGAGTGGAAAACCCTCTCTGGGTAGAAAAACCACTCAAAACTGCCTCACTGGCTACAATATGTATCTAGGAGCACCAACTCCAATACCAAACAGAAGCACCCACTTCCAACACTGATATACCTCACTGGTAAACAAATAGGTCTCACTGACCAAAAAGCCTCACTGGCTAATACAAGGCCTCACTGGCAAATTGAATCTTCACTAGAAGTAATAAACAAGTTCAGAGGGACACTCTGTTTCCATTCAATACAAAACATATGTCTGTCAAATGGCCATTCTGTTTAAAAATTAATCTTACATCCGGATACACTCAACATCACTTCACTACTCTGTATGTTTCATCTCTCTCTATTTAATACACTCCATCAATGCACCTAAAAAACAACTTTATACAAGTTGAATATCTTTTCACCTTTCCTCTTCTGTATGAACATTTTCATCTTCTCTTAATGAAGAACCTGCAAAAAACTTTTCACCTTCTCTTATTTCAAAAATCAATCTCTTGAAAAAAAATATTATTTCTCTTTCCATTTTAGAGCCCTTTCATATTCTTTGACATCTCAAATTATCCCTTGTAAATCTTCTTCAAAAATTTTGAAACTTTCAATCTATTCATTTTCCTTCAATCTTTTCAATGTTGATTCATATTCCTGCAAAAAACACATTCTCTGATTGCAAACAAAAAAATCTTCAATATGACATTTCCTCCCTGATTCATATTTTCTTTCTCATAAAAATAGAATCCTTTATTTTCTTACAAGACAAATCTTCTCCATGAAAACCTTTCATATTCTATGATCAAACTTTGATATTCTTCTGTGTGCAATGACTCTTCAATTTACATAAATAATTTCTTCCAAAAAAACTGTGTCAAATCACTTTTCAAAAATACATCTCTGCAAAAAGATTGTCAATCATTTTTTCAAACAAATCATCTGTAAAAAAAATTTGCTCTCCTTGTCTTCTCTTGCCTTAAAAAAAAAACTCCTCAAATTCTTCTTTGCATATTCCTGCAATCTTTTCAACCAGACTTCAAAAATCAATTTGCCTTTGTATAAAAAAAATCATTGAATGTCTTTCATATTTTTGAAACCTTCAATCTTTTTATCTGCAAATAAAAAACACTTCAAAAAATATTCTTCAGAAATATAATTAATCTGCTCCTTCACAAATTCCATCTGCCCTTAGAAAAATCCTTTAAACTTCTCATAACCAAAAAATAAATCCAGCCCTATTCATCTTCCCTTGCATAATAAATCTTCTTAAAAAAAAACTTCTTTTCTTCTCTTAAAAAAATCTTTTCCTTAACAAAACTCTTCATTTTCTTAAAAACTTTCTCTCAAAAAATAATTTCCAAAATAATAAAAGTCTAAACAATTTCTAAAAAGACTCCTTGAATCCCGAGAGAGAGAAAGGGATAATAATGTTTTAGATTTAGAAAACTTTCTAAAAACATTTTAAAACTCTTTAAAACAAATCTGTTTTAGCCTTTTTGAGAAAAAAACTAAGAAACTCCATTATAAAAGGCTTTATTAGAAATACTAATAAAGTCTCTAATATAAGCAAGGAGATTGGGCTGCCTTTTTAAAGGAGGCTCAAAACATGAATCTCATGTCATATATATGACATTTTAACATTTTTTTTTATCGGCCAATTTTATTATTTTTAAAAAATATGTTTATAAAATATACTTTTTGATAAAAGCAATTTGATGCTTTTCTTAAATAATCTGCTCCCCCTTTTTTAAATATGCATTAAATTTCAAAGACATTTGATGGAAAACTCCTCCTTGAAAATCAATCTCTCCTTATAACATCAAGTCAACCCAACTGACAACATCCTAGGCATAGTAGCAACTGCTTCTGATCAAAAGAATAATATGAACAAACCTTTCATTTGATGAACAAACTTCATGCAACCATACTGACCCCTGATAGAATCTTATCATTTCAACTTTGTCATGCTTGGAGATATACTGATTGAAGACCACATCTGTGAAGATCATGACAAATTGTGAACTGAGATTTCACTGCAACAACACATAAGATGATATACTCCTGTTCCTCTTGTTCAACAACAATGGCAACTTTTCACCAACAACTGAACACACTTTTGACATCAATGACAACTTGTCACCATCAGTAAGAAGGTTGAAGACAAAATAGGGCAGCAATAACTAGGAATGGTGAAAACAATGAAGAGGCTAAGATTGCAACTATTGTAAAAGTTGAAGAAATAAGGACTTGTGAAATTCTTGGAGTTGAAAAGGAATCTAGAAAAAAAGATAGAGGTGAGAATACAATTTGGAATAAGAGGACAATAGATAATTAGGTTGAAGATGAATCCATAAAAAGTGCAATAACTAAAATGGAAGAACTTGTTGATGGAAACTTGAAGACAAATGAATTAGCGGGAGACATGGAAATGAGGCTAGAGGTCTATGATAAAGGGAATATTGCAGAGCTGCAAGAAGAGGTAAAATTCTTAGTCCTATATGAGGACATTGTTTTGTTTCATTTTGATTTACGGAGTAGTGAGGAGATAGGACAAAATTATGAAGAGAGATATATAGATTTTTGTAAGAATTTTGTGAGTTGTAATAAATATGGTGAAGTCAATGATGAGTTAATATGGAAGGATGAATTTGGTCAGACTGAAAGACAGTTGGATGATATATTTGAAGTCATTTACATTGATCTATATGTGGCTAAGTGGGAAATGAAACTTTGGAGGAAATTGGTTAAGAATGGAATGATGAAAGTGGCATAGCAATGCGGGAGAAAGATGATAATTGTACCAAAAAGATTGTAGAAGAAGCGAAAGAAAAATATAGAGCTAGATAAGTTTTGATCCTAATGTGCAGGAGCACATGCAATTTTGTTCCCTAGGGAGTCTGATGTAGGGGCATCTTCTTAATTTTTGAATTTTGTGATTTTTGGGTTCGTTGAGGGGTCAGATGACAGGATGTAGATGGTAGGAAGTTCATGTCGCCAAAGCAATAGGAACATTCATATTCATTTGGTAGTTTTCTAGGTTTATGTTACATATGCTGAAGGCAGATAAGTTACAAGTAGACGGTAGAAAGAATAAACAGCTATGGTCAGGTAGAGTCAGGTCGCCATGAGCAAATTGGTGTGATGGTTACAATAGGAAGAGGTCAAAAATGACAGCAACAGTTAAAGGGGATACCAACAGGTATACTTGTTGAATCAATAGTGAGGGTAGTTAGAAGTTGCAGAGGTTTGAATGGACGGTTGGAAGGGAGAAGATGCAACAAATTGTAGAGAAAGGGGTGTGAAGAGACACGCAAGAAAAGAAAAGAAAATGGTTCCAGTAGCCAACCATTGGCAGAAATAGAACAGATAGGAGAGGCATATCAAATGCATATAAGGAGAGTGAGAAGGTATGAGATGGAGAGAGAGGGAGAACGACCAAAGAAAGGAAGGCTGAGTTTTAGAAGAAAAAGGTTGATAAGACAAAGACCGAGTGGCCACTGGGCAAAGGGAAGGAGGTCAATGAAGTAAGAGGAAGGCCAATAGAAAGAAGTAGCTTGGCCGAACATAAAGAAGTAGAGGATGTTAAGAGAAAGGCCGAAGGCCAATGGATTGAGGCCCAAATAGAAGGAGAGCGACAGTCAGTTGAAGCTGGAAAAGAAGAGGTTGATGATTACTGGAAAAGAGAAGACAAGATGGTGAGAGGATAGACTTGAGTACCAGATGCGACCGAAAAGGGAAACATCAATAGGAGGAAGAAAAGATATTGAGGGACTTATGGGAGTGAGGGGGCCAAATGCCCATAGAGAAGGGAGCATCGATCCATGAAGGATCTAGTTCACTTGTAATCTGTAATGGTTTCCCCAGCATGAATAAAGTTCATTGTTTTTCATATGTGTATTCATTTGTTATCGCTTGTGGTTTGTCTCAATCATGAAGGCTCTATTTTATATCTGTATGACTGCTCTGATAATGTAAGTTTCCTGTCATGGGTAGTTCTTATTCTGGCAAGCTAAATTCATTATTTAGTTCTCACATTTCTACATTTCATTTCTGGATTGACTTCTTGTCCATAGAAAGGTTCTTGTCACTGTTATGATAGTAGGTCTGTAGAGGTCTAAGTTAATAGATCAACATTAAGGAACAGAGAGTGTGTTTGGTGTGTGAGGTTATTAAATGGGGTATTAGAGCATGTGAATAGATCTCATGCTATCAAAAATTTGCCCAAGGGGACATTTTCCTACATAACAGTATCAAAAAATCTCCACCAATTATCATAAATTTTTGGGGTTTGGATTTAATAAAGAGTACTATATCTTATCAATTTTCTTTCTTTTGTGCGCATATAATTGGTCCATATACATTAATCAAGAAAAATGAAACTCAGTAAATATACAATTAATTTTACTTACTTGCCAATGTTGATCTGGGTTGACAACGTCCATGTTGGTTGTTGAGGGTCTCCATATGGTAGCCATGCCTCTAGAAAGGACAATTGATTCAACAAAGTGTCCTTTCCATTTTTTTTAGTTTGTAAGCCATTATTTTAGCTTGCTTCTTACTTATCTTTTTCTTGTAGGAGGAATATATCAATATCTGATAAATGCATTTGACATTTAATCAAACATCTTTTGTTAGGGGTGTTTAGGCTCCTATCATTCCATGATGTGATCTTCATTGATCGCTGGAAAGGAGTATTCCTTTCCCGGATCTTAGCATCATATTTATTTTCATTTTCCTTTTTGCCTCTCAGTCTCTGACCAGTAATTCTTTATTAGATTTCCTTCCTTTCTTTTCTTGTTCCCCACAATTAGACTTGTCAATTTCAAATATTGATTGAATCATTCCTCTATCATCTAAAGAGTTGATCTAAATTTCCATCCTTTCTTCTTCCTCATTTATTTCTTTTATAATCTCCTTTTGAAAATCTAAATTTTTTGTAATGTTCTGTATCTTCTTAGTATTTGGTGTTTGATATATATCCTATATTTTTCTCCAAAAGGATCATAGTTTCTTATCTCATTGGTAATCCCAAAAAGTTCTAACACTAATTTGAAAGTATCTTTTTTTAGGAAATACCTTGACTCTCCCTCCTTTGGAAAATATCATGTTTTGTTATTTTCCCATATTTCTACCTATGACTGATTTTCTTCTTGATTTTGCTCCTTTTTCCCAATATTGGGTTCTTCAATGAGGGAAATGTTTTCTATTTTTTGTTTTATCTTTCTTTTCTTTGATCATTCATGTTCCATTTGTTTTTTTCTATTGGGGCTTTTTTCTATTGGCCCCTCGATTTAATTTTTTTGGTTCCAAAACTCTTTCCTTGATTGAATTTTGATAGACAGAGGAAGCTTTTCTATCAAATTTATGTATACATAGATATGTGCATATAGGCCTAATTCTTTCTCTTTTGTATTTGCATCCATCAATATGAAGGACCCTATATGATTTCCTATTTCCTTAAGTATCAAGGGATTCCGATATTTGAAGGAAGATTATACAATCTAATCCACATTGGATTTTTTGATATTTTATGTCTCAAATGGTTGAAGTTCAGTTCCTAGTCTTTTATGTAAAAACCCACACTGTACATTAATTTCATGAACTTCCTTTCATTATTTCATCTTCTTTTCCCTGTTATTCACATTTGATTTGATAAAAACCCTCTGAGTAGATTGTGGGTAATCATGTTCTGCCCTTAGTTTTCTTTACACCATTTTTGTATTTGATCTCATGTAGACCAAGGATTTTCCCAACACATGAAAAAGGCCATATATTTTGAATGGGAATTTATATTATCCAATTCCTATTTGTTTTGAATAAATATGACATTCTAAAAAATTTCCTTTATTTTGTGTTTCGCCAAAGGGATCCTATTCACTCCTGTAGCAACATATGATAATTCTTTTCTTGATTTTATCCACGTCCTCCTTTTCTGATCATCTTGGATTTGGTTTTCTATCTAGTCGATTAGGGCCTTATATTCTATTTCCTTTGGTCTCCACAATTTAATTTATGAAGTGGAAGAAATTTGATCTAACCCTAGTGTAGGGTTTTGGGTTTTGCTTTTCTACAAATTGTCTCCTTTTAAGTCATTGGTGGTTGAACTATTTAAATCTATTTATATTATTTTTTTCTTCTCTCCATTCTTATGTTAATCTACTGTAGTCTTTTGCCCATTTCTACCCAAAAATTTTTCCTTTGACTTGCAACAAGGGTAATGAATAGTAGCATGGTGGAAAGAAAAATCCAAAGGTAAAAGGAAAGAAGAGTTGCACTTCTATGGTAAAGGTAAGAGAAAATTGCATTGTTCTTATTGTGATAAAGATGGGTATGAAGAAGATAAATGTTAGAATTTACATTCCAACTAGCACCCTCTTGGTTGAAGAAAGGTAAAGATAAAAGTATCCAACATTTATCTTCTTCATGGGTAATAACTATATTTTGAGATTGTTATCTTTAGAATTGAGAATTTCAAATTTTAAATCTAGAGGACTAGCTCATGCCCACAATCTAGTCTAGAGGACGAGATTGCATGTATGATCTAGTCTAGGAAGAAAGAAGTCCTTAGAATTGCATTTGTGTTGGTATGAAGTGGTTTTATACATAATACAATGTTAAATTCAAAATTAGGGTTATTCACTGCAACTAAAAAAAAATTATATACTAAGACAATAAGTTAACAAGATCCAAAAAAAACATTAAAACATAAAAGTGAATGAGTGAAACATACAATTCTTTACAATATTATTATTGAATATTTATTTCTTCATAACCTTTGACTCAACTTAGTTATTTCTATAAATAAATTATTTTTCACCATAATTAAATCTTTCTATCATCTCCCTGCATTTCAACATGACCAGGTAATATAAGTTTAATTTCTTCAACTTTGTTAGAAGGCTTAATCTAACTTAGAATTTGATTCCTTTACTCATTTTCTGTCTACAATATTAATTTAGTTATTTCGTTTGACTACAAGCATTCTTTAATGGTCATAAGACTTAGGCAAATCAAGAAATAATAATTACTTTTGACTATATGGTCTTCCTCATTTTCCCACCATTTTCTTTTGGAGCACAAGCGAAGGGATATTAGATATAAACATAAAGGAAAACTAACAGAACCAATTGTTTTCATCACTGTTTGTTTTATCTATCATCACTAGAAAGGTCAGACTTAGAAAGACAAACAAGTTGCAAAGAACAGAGTATGTCTGATAGCAATCTCTCACTACTTCGGCAGTGCTTTGAAATATGATAGTCTCATAGACTGTTTTAGTATGATGAAGGATATTGAAATCTCTCTTATCCATTATATATTCGTGGCCCCAATTTTCTTAAGTGATTAAGGAATAGATTGATTGACATATTCGTTTGCTGTTCTAACTTGCTTTCTTACATTGTGCAGAATTTACGATAATGGAAAATCTTAGTGCCAATGTTTCTCATGCTCAAAGTAAAGCTCAGTCTAGTACTGTTTCTGAGATAGAAGATCCTAATCCTGAGGTGAGGCTTAGTGGAAAAAAAGGGAAAAATTACAAGGAGAATTCTTGTGAATTGAATGATATTGGACACGCAGCAAGGATGCTAATCAATCTCAGTAGAGGGAAGGTTGATCAAGACACAGTTGCTGGAAGTGGTGGTAATAATGGCATGGAAAACCCTAACCCTCAGACTTCTCATGGAAAGCCTAACATAAATGATAATGGTAGGAGCAGCAGGGGTAAAAAAAAAGTGGCCGATTCATTGGAGTCACTGATGACCGTCGCCATTGGCAAGCCAATATATGGTATTCTATTATTTCTGCTGTTATTCTTTTGTTTGATTAAAAAATAATACATTGAACACTATATCTTTCTTCAAGAAAAATGTCTAAAAGATTTTGATATCAATCTTTCAGGTCATTTTGTGTGTCTCATATTTAGGGTGATTCCATATCTCTGTGGGTTAATTTTTTATGACTCAAAAGGTTGATTTGAAAATTTTTTGGGTGCTCTTAAGATGTTGAGCTCAATAATAATGAATTGTTGAAGACATACAATAGGTTTCACTGTAAAGAACTCTTTAATAACATTGGAATGCCATTTCTCTGCAGGCTTAAGAATGATAGACGTCAAGTAAGTCTTGGTGAGAAAGGGTAAAAAGAAAAAAGATTTTTGTTGTTTTGAGAATAATAAAAATTTTAAAATAGAAATTACCAATGGAAAGATCTAATCCAGATTGAGTCAGGGCCTAAATTTGAAGGTCAACCCTGCCTGTCCAGCAATTTTTTTATGACAATTACTTTTAAAATACTATGACATATCTTAGTATAAGTAAAATTATATATAATCCAAATATATATATCATCACAATTCTATGTAAATTTTGGCAGTCTATCCAAAATCTCTCCTCTCATATGGTACAATCATTTTAAAATTTTGATTGTATTTTATGGCAAAAATACCTAAATCTGGTCATACAGCCATCAAATTTAGATCCTAAATCCAGCCATGTGACCCATTGTCAAATCAATACCAAGTAGTATGTTATAAAAAAATTCTAAAATTTTTTTAATCCTAAATCCTTTCAAAAAAATTAATAGATTATAGAGGTCTGAAATTTTTTATAATACTGATGTAATCCCAATAAATCTTTCTCTTTGCAAACTCTAATCCAAAGCTTTCAAACAGTTAATATAAATTGAGAATCAAAAATTCTATTAAATTTTTTTTTTTTTTTTATATTGTTCACTTTTGTTTTAATTTTAGGTCGATATTTTATTGCTGAGGCTGCAGCAAGGTCAGTGCTCTAATATCTCTCCTCCATCTTTTACCATATGTATTGGCAGCATGTAGTTTACTGTATACCTGATATAAATAATTACTATACAGGTGCTTGGACAAAGCTATGCTAGTCACACGTGACCAACCATGCAGAAGGTTAAATTATCCTGAAACAGATTATGACATGAGATGCATAGAAGAAGTAAGTTACCACAAGTTCAAAATAATAAATAAGTATGATAGTCCTTTACATAGTCGACCTTATGCATTTTCATTGCTTTTGCAGTGGAGAAAGGGTGATGTGAACAAGTTTGTAGAGGAGCTCCAACAACAATCCAGCAACTATTCAGAAGGTTGCATTAAAGGATTAAGTGATGAAGTTGGACATGAACTTTTGAAACTGATAGATGAAAAGAAAACATTGGAGATGGAGGGGACATTGACATTGCAAGAATAGATCTCATGTTGTATATAGGTGTTTGAATACATGGGTTTTACTTAACATTTGTGGGCTTGCAACCACCTGCTTCCAAAAAAGTCTTCTGAAAGTGAGATATATTTTATCTAATTAAAAAAAATTGTCATAAACAAATTAAAATAGTTTAAAACAGTTGTTTGAGTGTGTTTTTGTTAATTTGATTATAAGAACAATTACACTCTATTTATTGGCTGTTTTTAAATATCATCCACTTCAACAGTCAAAGGTCAATTTTAACCAATAAAAATAGGACAAATATTTACCACTTTTTGTTGTGAATGAGGTGTAAAATTTGTATTGGCTGTTTGACCATTGAAGTGGATGATATCTAAATAGAGTGCTATTTAAACATCATCCACTTCAATGATTAAACAGTCAATTAATAAATATTTGTTCTATTTTTATTGGTCAAAACTCACTTTTGATTATTAATTTCTTGATTAATGAAAATTATTACATGTGACAGGCCTTCTACAACTGAATCATATTTAATTGGTTTCAGCTTTTGTTTAGAATGTCAGGATCCCAATGCTTTTTTCAATGAGATTTTGATTGGGATTTCCCATTTTTCATTCAATGCTGTAACTACTTTTCTGTGCTCTTGTATGGTTTCATGTGAATAGCCAGTATATTGTTGTGCTGGCTATACAATTTTTTTGAGTGTTTGCTATTCAAAGACACCACTGGTTATACACGCACATGTTAATATTACTGGTTAAACTCTTTCAGCCCCTTAATTCAGCAATGTACAGCTGCAACCGAACCACTGACTGCATTATCATGCAGAAACAGCTTAATCAGTATGAATTCGACTGGTGAGATTATTCTATTTGAAATTAGGAGAGTGAAGAATGGAGGTCCAGGCAATGTTTTCAATTAGTTAACCGTGGGCAGTGAGTTTGATTCGTTTCACGACATTGGGTTGGGTTGGCTATGCATAAACTATATAGGCAACGCACATATTAATATTTTGACTTTCTACCAATTTTACTTCATTAAAGTTGAAGTCAACTAGTTAAACGTTTCCCTTTTATATAGGCAGCCTTCTTGTTAATATGGTAATTAAATCTTTATAATCTGTGGTGTAATTTATACTTTTATGTTATTGTTCAATTAATTCATAGATTTTATAGGATGGAGATCAATTGTTTTCTTGAAAAGGTTATTTGGTGTAATTTATACTTTTATGTTATTGTTCAATTAATTTTTAGATTTTATAGGATGGAGATCAATTGTTTTTTTGAATAGGTTCTTAATTATGTAAATTCAAATCGAACTTATGATCTCTAACTTGGATAACTTCTGAATGTTGGATATTTGTATTGCAGACTTAATTTATTACTTTCTTTTATTTTGCAGATGCAATTTCCACTTCTCATACATTTCCCATTTCTGTATTTGTCCATAGTATTGCAGGGCAAAGACATTGATATATATATGGGTGATGGTAGGAGTCACATCTGTGATAGACGTGACTCCTTGAGGAGTCACGCCTATCATAGGTGTGACTTCGTCACCTTTCCATTGCTTTAGCAATTGCTAATCACCGTTTGAATTGTAGTCGGTGTTTATACTTTGGTAATATATCATTTGATCATGCTATGTTCATATTTATTTTAAAATACCTTATATATTAAGTATGAATATATAAGTAATATTTAATATTACTTATATATTCATATTTATTATGATCATAATAAATACGTTATCTGATCGAAGCTACAAACAACTCAACACTCCCTCTTAGCTCGGGAAGATAATAATATCACAATAATCTCTGTGAATATCAATTATCTGAAATGAATTACTCAAAGTAATTCAATATCACATAACTCATGATATATAGTATCACCTATCTCGTGATACGTAGCATCACCTACCTCGTGATACTAAAGGATATACTATACTCGAGAACATTACATTCTCATTAGATATCCTAGTTATGGTATGTGCACTAACATTAAGTCACATAATGTCTACCATAACTTAATCATGATAACTCCATGATTCATACAAATATCAAGTCACATGATATTAGTCTAATGAACATTATAAGATCATCACCTTATAATGTTAGGTACAAGTGTAGATTATCCAAAAGTCATCACTTTTAGAAATAAACACAGGATGGGTAGGCCCATAATGTCATAGAGTCACACATATGACACAAGAAGTTTACACATTAAACATCTTTAATATATTAGTACAAATCAATTAGAGTCTTACATTTCAATCATACCAAGATTTTTCCTGAAGTATTCAACTTTCACCTTAAGGAGTAGTTTGGTAAGAATATCTACAGTTTGATCTTCTGTACTGATATACTCCAACTGAATCACTTTCCTTTCCACCATATCACGCACATAGTGATGAGGAATCTCAATATGTTTAGATCTATCATGGAATACTGGATTCACGGATAGCTTAATACAGCTTTGATTGTCGCAGTAGATGATAGTTGGTTTCAGAGGTTTACCAAATAATCCCACAAATAGTTTTCTAAGCCATACTACCTCTTTAGCAGCCATAGAAGCTACAATATATCCGGCTTCTGTAGAACTCTGAGCAACTGAAGACTATTTTCTACTGATCCACGATATCATTACTAACCCTAAACTGAAACAACATCCAGAGGTGCTCTTCTGGTCAGTTACACTTCCAGCCCAATTTGAATATGTGAATCCATGTAGATCTAAGTCAACCTTTTCATATTTTAAGCCATAATTTAGAGTACCTTGAAGGTATCTCATTATATGCTTCACAGCCACAAGATGTATCTCCTTGGGCTCACACATAAACTAACTTAAGGCATTTACAACATAGCAGATATCAAGTCTGGTATTGACCAAATACATGAAGGATCCAATTATCTGTCTATAAAGAGTGGGATCTGCCAACGGAGAATCTGCTGCTGCTTCCTTCAATTTATGAAGATTTGTTTCCATGGGGGAAGACATAGGTCTACATTCCATCATACCAAACCTTTTTAATATATCAATTGTGTACTTCCCTTGGTTTAGAATAATACAGTCTAATTTCTGCCATAATTCCAATCCAAGGAAGTAGTGTAATAGACCTAAGTCCTTCATGTCAAATTCTAAAGCTAGATCTTTTTTACACTGATCAATAAGGTGATCTTCTCCTGTAATCAATTGATCATCAACATATAATATCAATATTAACATATCACCTTTGCTTTGTTTGAAGTAGAGATTTGGATTTGCATCATTCTTTGAGAAGCCTAATCTCAAGAGGTAACTGTCAATTCTTTCATACCAGGCTCTGGAGGCTTGTTTAAGTCCATATAGAGCTTTCTTTAATTTACATACATGGGATCCTGCATTATGAATCTCAAATCCTTCAGGTTGCTCTAAGTAAACCTCTTCTTTAATGGTTCCATTTAAGAAAGCAGTTTTTACATCCATTTGATGGACTTTCCACCCTTTGGCTGCCACAATAGCTAGAACTGCCCTGACTGAAGTATATCAAGCAACTGGAGTGAAGGTTTCATCGTAATCAATTCCTTCCTTTTGTGAAAATCCTCTTGCTACAAAGCTTGCTTTGTATTTCCCTATACTGCCATCTACAACATGTTTGATTTTAAATAACCATTTTGAAGAAACAACAGATTTCCCTTTTGGTCTAGGCACTATATCCCCCACATCATTCTTCAGGATGGATTGATACTCCTCTGTCATGACATCCTTCCGTACTTGGTGCTTTAGAGCTTATATAGCACTAGAAGGTTCTGATTTAATGAATTCACTCATTAAAGCTACATAACTAGAGAATCTCTTAGGTCTTGTGCTTTCCCTAAAAGTTCCTGATGGAGTGGCATAATTTTTATCTTCTTCCATTATTTTGGTGGCCCAGACTGGTCTTTTCTTGGGATTTTCGAGTGATGTGATTTGTTCATGGCTTACATCTTCCTCAGGATACTCCCTCTGAAACTCAGGTGCAAGATTCTCTTCTATGCCTAAGTTGGAAGTTTGAATTTTTGACACAATATAATTTTTGGCTCTTTTGAAAGCTATGTCTTCCTCAAAAATCACATCTCTACTTAGTTCAATCTATCTTTGACCAGGTATATATATTCTATAAGCTTTTGATGTTTCACTATAGCCTACAAAGATGCCTTTTCTCCCAGAAGGTTCTAGCTTAGTTCTTTTCTCTTTGGGCACATGAATGTAAACAGGACAACCAAATATCCTTAAATGACTAATGTTTAGTTTTGTGCCAGTGAAGGCTTCTTCAGGAGTTTTGTCATCAATATGAGAGTGAGGACATCTGTTCTATATATAGATAGCAGTACTAGATGTTTCTACCCAAAGTGAAGTGTCTATATTCTTATCAAGTAACATAGCCCTAGCAGCTTCTACAATGGTTCTATTTTTTCTTTTTGCAACTCCATTTTGTTGAGGATTATAGGGTATGGTGAACTCCCTCTTAATCCCAGTGTTTTTACAAAAGTCTTTAAAAATGTCTGAAGTGTATTCACTCCCATTATCTGTTCTTAATGTTTTGATTTTTCTCCCAGAAGAGTTTTCAGTAATGGATTTGAATTCCTTAAATCTTTTAAGGATTGCTTGTGATTCTTTACATTTAAGAAAATAGATCCATGTCTTTCTGGAGAAGTCATCAACGAAGATTACATAGTATAGAAACCCACATAAGGAGGGTATAGACATGGGTCCACATAAATCTGAGTGGACTAGTTCTAATACATTATTTGTTTTGCTAGAACTATTTTGAAAAGACCCCTTTGTATTTTTCCCTAAGGCACACCCCTTGCATACCCCTGAATTACATTGTTTGAGTTTGGGTAACCCTGTAACTAGTCTTTCCATGGAAGATAGGGTACAAAAATTTAGGTGTCCTAGTCTTCTATGCCATATTTCATTAGAGTCTGCAATTTCATGAATTAGGGCTAGATTTGGTTCTGTACATAACTCGTACAAGTACCCTTGTCTATGACCTATGGTTTTGGCTTTCTTAATAGTAGAATTCTTTGGCCATGCCAATACTTTGCTATCCATAAAGGTCACCCTATATCCATTATCTTCAAGTGCAGATATGGAGACTAGATTTCTTTTGACGCCTGGGACAAACAATACTCCAGTAAGTTGGATGGAGATGCCAGTCTTTAATTTGAGGGTGCATGTGCCAACACCCTTGACTGGATGTATAGAGTTATCTCCAATTGTTACTTCTTCATTAGTCTCTTCTACCATGGTGTCTAGTAGTTCCCTGAACCCTGTGATGTGTCTTGATGAACCGCTATCTATAACCCAGGTGTTGGATTTATTTGTTACTTGGTTTGAAAGTGCAGAGTAGAATAGATATTTCTCGCATTCATGCTCCTTTAAGGACATCTAACTGCATAGTGTCCATATTGGTCATATCTGAAACATTGGATGCGAGAAATGTCTTTCTAGGGCAATAAGTGTTAGTTCCTTGTTTTTGATAGTTGATCCCTTAGTGCAGATATTCTCATAAAGTATGCATTGATAGATTCTCTTTTGTTCATACTTATATGATTTACTGCTTAACTTGGCTCTAATACCATGTAAATTCAAATCGAACTTATGATCTCTAACTTGGATAACTTCTGAATGTTGGATATTTGTATTGCAAACTTAATTTATTGATATTGATCGAACTTATGATCTCTAACTTGGATAACTTCTGAATGTTGGATATTTGTATTGCAAACTTAATTTATTGATATTGGAAGCATGAATCTAAGTTGCCTGGGGTAGGATCCCAACTTCATCTTTGCACCTTTGGGGGTTTGAACCTTGATGGATGGAGTAATCAAGGAACATACTATCACCCTCACCAATTATGATCAACCAACTAAGCTACAACACTTTGGTGAGATCAGTTGGTTTTACCAAACATTAAAATTGAACTTTTAATTTTCTTTTCTAAGTTATATACATTTTACTTATTTTTATTTAAAAGATAAAGTATGTTTTTTCCTTATAAATTTGGGTAAGGTACCTAGAAGCTACAAAAAAGAGTATTTCTACTTAGATACTGGTAGCTAGAAGCTCACTAAATTCAATCTAATTTTTTTAACCATCCTAATTTATTATGCATACTACAACATATTGAATAGATCGAATAAGAGAAACTGACTTTCAACGTTGGCAAAGAAATCAACACAACATATATCTAACTTCTTTCTATTATATTGTCACAACCTGGTAAGTCCATATGGGATATACACATTGTAGCCACCAAAAAAACCATTCAACAGATATGACCCAAACATAACATGGCCAAAATACAAAACTAATGGGGAGGGGAAGATTACCACAACCCTTCCTTATATGCAGTCATAAGACACAAAGACTAACCATCATTAGTTTATGAGATTTAATCTATTAATATATACTTTACTTTTGCCATAGTATAAGAGGGGGTCAAGGCAAATTAAGCAGCTCCCTAAGTTGATTTAACAAGATCAAAATAGAGATATGAAGAATGTTGGATGGTGAGTATTTGTGCTTGATGCAAATTGAGACTAATGGCACACATGATCAAATATATGAATGTAAGACACTGCTAGTCAATGATGATTAAAGTGTCCTAGGATGATATTCTTAACTACACAACCTTCGACATGTAATTTGAAATTTTTGACATGGAACCTCATGGGTAATGACTATATCTTGGGATTGTTGGCTTTGGAATTGAGAATTTCAACTTTTAAATCTAGTGGACTAGATCATGCCCACAATCTAGTCTAGAGGATGATTGCATGTATTCTCTAGTCTAAGAAGGAAAAAGTCTTGGGAATTGCATTGGTGTTGGTATGGAGTGGAGGATTAAACTTAATACAATGTTAAATTTAAAATTAGGGTTATTCAGTATGCCAAACAAAATTATATACCAAGATAATACATTAACAATATCTAAAAAAATAACATTGAAACATAGAAGTGAAAGAATGAAATATACACTTTTCTTTTTTACAATGTTATTTTTTTTATGGATAAAATGCAAACTAGGGGTATGCTCCAATTTATATTAAAATAAACCAGAGTCTTAATAGAGTTTGTAGAACCAGCAGAAAAACCATCAACTAAACTAGACAGGGCCAAAACAAAATCCCTGTTACTCTCCTATCTGTCACTATTACATTTGAACATCAACAAAAAACAACAAACGACACACTTTGCATATATACCTATCCACCTATATATACTAATATCTATCCGGACAGAGCCAACCCTTAAGCATTATGGTCAACTGTGTAGTAAGTCTCTAGAATCTCCTGCATCCAGTCCTCTTCGATGTCAAGACCCACAAGCTTTGTCAAGAATCTCGTGCATCTCTCGTCTCCTGCGACCTGCAATCTTCTCCACCCCTGCTTCATCAACGAATGGCTGCCAATTGACCGCATCCCCAAGAACGTTAATCCTATGAAATTCCCCTGGTAGTGGAATTCTGATTCCGGGCCGAGCAACTCCCAATACCTCTTTCCAACCACCACAAAAATCCAATTCCACAAACACCTTCATCAACTTCTGAATCACCACTTTCTCTTCATTTGAATCCAACAATACTGCTAAGAACATTGAGACTAGGTCAGAATTTACCCGGTATTTGTTCGCATTCTCCATATAAACCTCCCCCAACACCCATTCAATTGCGAACTGAACAATACCACTCTTTGGTTTGAACACCTGTTTCATCCGTTTATCAGAAATTTGCCCCAAGAATGACATCTGCCTTTTGCAGTAACCAACTTGATTGGTGTATCCATCCAGGCAACAAGAGGAATCTCCAAATTACCATAAGCTCCACCCAACAACTTCGCCTTGCCACCCAAACAAAGCCTTTGACCATGATATAACAATCTGCACGCTTTGCCAGCTTCCTCGCATCACAACGACAAGACTGGATGGCAGATCGCTGAATAGGCAGAATTATTAGACAATGCTTCCCAAAGAAGAGCATGCTGTGAATAAATATCCGCATTAGCTAGCTTATCTGCCTCATCGTTTCCCTCCCTATACACATGATTGATAATCACTCCTTCGAAGCCATCCAACAATAGTAATGCTTCTTGCAATAAAACATTTAGTTTCCAATTATAAATCCCCCTTCCTAATTGCATTGATTACAATTAAGGAGTCACCTTCAATTTCTATACTTGACACTTTAAGTTGATGGCACAAATTGAGATCCAGAATAAGACCCTGAAGCTCAGCCTCATTATTAAAGCCCTTAACTAACTTCATTGATGCTTTGCCTAAGATCTCCCCCTTCCAATTGCGCACTAAACAACTGGCTCTGGACTCACCAGGGTTACCCTTCTATGCTCCATTGAAGTTTAGCTTAGCCCGACCTTTCTCAGGCGGGTTCCACCTAGTCTCCCTTCTTATCTTCAAAGTATCAACATCCCCAACTCCATTAACGAGTTTTTTTACAATATTATTATTATTATTGAATATTTATTTGTTCAATAACCTTTCATTCTACTTATGTATTTATATAAATAAATTATTTTTCACCATAATAAAATCTTTCTATCCCTTCTCTCAATTTCAATGATGAAGTAATATAAATTTAATTTCTTCAACTTTGTTACAAGTCCTAATCTAACTTAGAATTTGATTCCTGACTAAATAGTTTTCTTCATTTTCTATCTACAATATTTAATTCCTCCTAGATAACTTTAGTCATTTCGTTGAACTACAAGCATTTTTAAATGGTCATAAGACTTAGGCAAATCAAGAAGTTATAATTGCTTTTGAATATATGGTCTTCCACATTTCCCCAGCATTTTCTTCTAGAACACAAAGGAAAACAAGCAAAGGGAAATTAGATATAAACATAATGGAAAACTCATAGCACCAATTGTTTTCATGATAGTTTATTTTATCTATCATCACTAGAAAGGTCAAACTTAGGAAAACAAACAAGTAGCAAAGGACAGAGTTATGTCTGATAGCAATCTCTCACTTGTTCAACAGTGCTCTGTAATATGATAGTCTCATAATTTTATCTATCATCACTAGAAAGGTCAAACATAGGAAAACAAACAAGTAGCAAAGAACAGAGTTATGTCTGATAGCAATCTCTCATTACTTCAGCAGTGATTTGTAATATGATAGTCTCATAGACTGTTTTAGTATGATGAAGGATGTTGAAGGATAGTGATGTGCTAGCTTTTTTTCAAAGGATAAGGAATAGAATGAATGACATATCCGTTTGCAGGGGTAACTTGCTTTCTTACATTGTGCAGACTTTACAATAATGGGAACTCTTAATGCCGATGTTTCTCATGCTCAAGTTAAAGCTCTGTCTAGTACTACTTCTGAGATAGCATATCCTAATGCTGAGGTGAGGCTTAGTGGTAGAAAAAGGAAAAATCATAAGGAGAATTCTTGTGAATTGAATGATATTGGACACGTAGCAGGGATGCTAATCAATCTTACTAGAGCGAGGGTTGATCAAGACACAGTTGCAGGAAGTGGTGGTAACAATGGCATGGAAACCCTAACCCTAAGACATCTCATTGAAAGCCTAACATAAATGATAATGGTAGGAGCAGTAGGGGTAGAAAAAGTGGCCGATTCATTGGAGTCACTGATGACCGTGGCCATTGGCAAGCCAATATATGGTATTATGTTATTTCTCCTGTTATTCTTTTGTTTGATGCTTAACTTTTAATTAAAAAATAATACATTGAACTTTACCTTTCTTCAAGAAAAATGTCTGCAAAAGATTTTTATATCAAATTTTGAGGTCATTTTGTGTGTCTCAGGGTGATTCCATATCCCTATGGGTTAATTTTTTATGACTCAAAATGTTGATTTGGAAAACTTCTTTTGGGTGTTGTTAAGATGTTTTGAGTTCAATAACAATGGATTGCTGAAGTGTCTAACCTACAATATGTTTCTTATGTCATTTCTCTCTAGGCTTAAGATGATAAATGTCAAGTTTTGGTGAGTTAATAAGGTTTTTTTTTGTTAATTTACTTGACACTCTACTTAAATATCATCCACTTTAATGGTCAAACAATCAATAGCAATTTTACACCTCACTCACAACAAAAAGTGGTAAATATTTGTCCTATTTTTATTGGCCAAAATTGACCTTTGATTGTTGAAGTGGATGATATTTAAGAATAGCTCTTACTTGAATGTTTTGAGAACAATATATGTTACTAATATTTTTAAAGATTTGAAGATAGAAATTATCAATGGAAAGATCTAATCCAGGCTGAGTCAGTACCTAAATTTGACAGTCAACCCTGCTGTCAAGCAATTTTTTTATGACAATTATTCATTGAAAGGTACCTTTAAAATACTATGACATATCTTAGTATAAGTAAAATTATATATAATCCAAATATATATATCCTCACAATTCTATATAAATTTTGACAGTCTATCCAAAATCTCTACTTTCATATGATACAATCATTTTAAAATTTTAATTGTATTTTAAGGTAAAAAAAATTAAATAGAGCCATATAGCCATCAAATTTAGATCCTAAACCCAACCATGTTATCCGAAGACAATACCAAATGGTATATCAGAAATTTTTATCCTAAATCCTTTCATAAAATTAATAGATTACATAGGTCTGAAATTTTTTATATTACTGATGCAATCCAGATAAATCTTTTTCTTTGCAAACACTAATCGAAAACTTTCAAATAGTTATTATAAATTGAGAATCTTAAATTCTATTAATTCTTTTTTTTTTATATTATTCACTTTTGTTTTAAATTCTTTTTCTTTGCAAACACTAATCGAAAACTTTCAAACAATTATTATAAATTGAGAATCTTAAATTCTATTAATTCTTTTTTTTTTATATTGTTCACTTTTGTTTTAAATTCAGGTCGATATTTTATTGCTGAGGCTGTAGCAAGGTCAATGTTCTAACATCTCTCGTCCATATTTTACCATTATTATTGGTGGCATGTAGTTTACTGTATACCTAATATAAATAATTACCATACAACTACGCTAGTCAGACGTGACTAACCACGCAGGAGGATAAATTATCCTGAAACAGAGTATGACATGAGATGGAGAGAAGTAGTAAGTTACAACAATTTTAAAATTAGTAGTTGGACAAAATTTGTGTGTAACAAAGTAGCCCATAGGGTCTATCAATCTCTCATATACAGTTTAAACTCTAAAACTGAATTGCAGCTTTCCATGAAGCACATTGAAAAAGAAAAATCAACCAAACACATGATTGTTTTAAAAATTGTGGCGAGTTTAAACTGGATAATTGAAATGTTTATGCTTTTCATAGTCCAAGACATAGTGAAAGGAAGCTAGGTGTGCGGAAAATGCTTCCTACACTAATCTAATGAGGGGAGGGCCATGCAAATTCAATTTAATATTTACAATTACAACAACATGAAACATATAACAATGATATTGTAGCAATACAGATAGAACCAGAAAGAAGACAAAAGAAGAGAGACAAGATATAATGTGGGGAAAACCCTTATCGGGTGAAAAACCCCACACTTGAAAACCTGCACAATGTATTATCAAAATTGAATATGGTTTACTACTTGCAATGCAAGCTCTCAATAGTCTTCGGCACTCATGTCTGCAGTCAATCTGGTAGCATAATAGTACCTGTCAATCACATTATGCATCTCCTCCTCAAAGCACTTGTTTATATAGAAAATACAAGGCAAAATAGCCTCTATCTTGGAATGGGCATCCAATTTCACCTCATGGCCCAAAACCCATGCCTATGGACACTTGGTCAACATTGTAAGATGTATCTGACACTTGTCCACACACCCCATCCCAAAGAGGTCGCCTATTTCAAAAATGGGCTATGACAGATGCTCTTACTACTCTTACGACCGTCATAGAATTTGTCACAGTTGTCATAACTTACAACTGTAAGAGAATCTATCATACATAAGCTATAAATAGCATATTCTCTTACAACATGTAATAGTCCACCTTGGGGCACCCAAAGATGCCTTTTTGAAAGATGCTTCTCGACACCCAAAGATGCCTTTTTGAAAGATGCTTCTCAACACATGTCTTCACCTATTTTACAAGCTTATATTTCTGACTCTTACATGTCATAACTTCATCATAGGAATTTTTTATGACTCTTATAATCAACATTCCCTTACACAACATCCAAGATGCCCACACATGGAAAAACATTCCTACCACTAAGTGGGACGCCTATCTCCTCATGTGAGGACAAATTATATGTGGTCATATGTCATGTAGGATGACACATCACCATGCCAACTCCCACAATATGACAAGATAGGATTTGTATCCAAATTATATAGTAGGCAATAAATAAATAAATACAATGAAATAATACAAGGAATTACCAAGGTTGAGACACCTTAATTCCCAACATTTTCCCACTTGTCGAACACCTTGTAAGAGCCAATAGAATAACAGGATTTAACTGCTATAGGCCGAGAGGCCCATTGTCTCCGAACACCATATGAACTTCTCTATGCCCAATGGCTTTGTCAATGCATCTATAACATTCTTCAAAGTATCTACCTTCTCCAAATTTATCTTCCCATCCTCTACCATGTCTCCTATGAAGTTAAACTATACATCAATATGCTTTGTTCTGGCATGGAAAGTTGGATTCTGTGCAAGGCAAATCATACTCTGACTATCACAACAAATCGTAATCTGTCCTACATCAATACCAATATCTGAACACAATCTCTTAATCTAAATGGCTTCCTTACAAGCATGAGTTTCTTCCATGTACTCAGCTTCTGTCATGGACAAAGCAACCACAGGTTGTCATTTACTCATCCAATAATAGCACCACCAAATAGTGTAAACACATAAGCATTGGTGGATCTCCTACTGTCAATATCACCTACCCAATTTGAATCCACAAATCCATGAATATCAACAGAATGCGGAGGTCCTATAACATTACCATGATAGCATATGGAATACTTGAAAGTACCCCTCAAATATATGAACACTCGCTTAAATGCATCCCAATGTACTCGTCTAGGATTAGCCATAAATCAACTAAGGACTCCCATTGCTTGTGCAATGTTTGGTCTTGTGCAAACCATAGCATACATCAAACTGCCAACATCACTAGCATAAGGTACTCTACTCATGTCCTCCACCTCACTAGGAGATTTTGGACAATTACTAATAGACAACTTTGTCCCCAAAGAAATAGGAACACACAATGGTCTACAGTCTGCCATGCTAAACCTATCCAACACAGTCTTCATATACTTACTTTGGCTTAACCAAAGTTTTTTATTAGTTCTCTCTTCTGATTTCCATTCCAAGAGTGTACCTGGCTGCCCCTAAATCTTTAATTTGAAACTGTGCTGCCAACTGAGACTTAAAATCAGAAATCATATTCTTACCCTTCCCAATGAGCAACATATCATCAACATATAATGCAACAATGAGAATACGATCACCATCATACTTATAATACACACAGTGATCTGATTTTGATCTCACAAATCTAATTAATAACACAAAGGCATCAAAGTCCAAGTACCACATCCTAGGAGACTGCTTCAATCCATACAAATATTTCTTTAACTTGCAAACCAAATTTTCTTTACCTTTCACCATGTAATGCTTTGGCTATGACATGTAAATCTCTTCCTCCAAATCACCATGAAGGAATACTATCTTCACATCCATCTAATTCACCTCTAAGTCATAAGCTGAAGCAAGAGATAACATGAATCGAATTGATGTTAGCTTTGCAATGGGAGAGAAGATCTCACCATAATCTATACCCTCCACTTGTGAATACCACTTCACAATCAATCTGGCCTTATACTTCTCAACACTACCATTTGCACCAAATTTCTTCTTAAACACCCATTTACATCTAACGGGTTTCTGTCTAGGAGGCAAAGGTACCAAGTCCCAAGTTTGATTCTTTTCCAAAGAAGCCATCTCATCCTCTATGGCCTCCTTATAGGAAACTACATCTTTCGTATCCATAGCCTCTGACACAGTTCTAGGTTCATCATTGCTAGTAAGCAAAGCAAAAGCACAACTAGAATCAAAACTCTCAGGTTGCTTCTTGATTCATGTGGACCTCCTCAAAGGCTGAGGTGGAGGTTCTACTTCATCTTCTAAACTTTTAGAGATGCTAGAGCTCTACTCATTTTTAGGTCCAACATTGTCTTTCTGTTCAGTCTTGTCAAGGGTAGAAGGAAACTGAACAACATCCTCTTTCTTTTCTTTTTCTTCTGGTTGTAAAACAGTGGAAGAAGGTGTTAGTTCTCTAAAGATGACACTTTTGCTATACAACACTTTTTCAGCCATAGGATCCCAAAGCTTGTATGCTTTCACACTGGCACCATAGCCAATGAAGATACACTTAATAGCCTTGTTCTCTATTTTTGACCGCTTCTCCCTAGGCACATGTGCATGTGCATATGCCTCACAACCAAAAACATGAAGATACCTTATTGAAGGCTTTCTACCAAACCACACCTCCATGGGTGTCTTACCAACAAGAGCTGATGTAGGAGATCTGTTTACCAAATAGCAAGTAGTGGCAACAACTTCAGCCCAAAACTTTTGTTCTAGGCCAGCTCCACTAAGCATACTCGTAGCCTTCTCTATCAGTGTCTTGTTCATCCTCTCTACAACTCCATTTTTCTGTGGGGTCTATGGAATTGTCTTATGTCTTTCAATCCCAAGTTCCTTGCAATATTTATTGAATTCTGGGTGAGTGCAGGATCATGATGGGCCAAACACTACCCTTAAGTGGCAATGTAAATGTGAAAAATAGACTTAAGTAGATTCATGTCAAAAATTGAATGAGTTATCTACACAATCTAGAAATAAGGTAGTAATAAAAGTTGTAATAAATTGAATTTAGTTTATGGGCTACTACTTTTTTTTGAAAACTTTAAAAATAGTTTGGTGAAAACTAGATATTTCAATAAAGCACTACTAAATTTTGTAGAAAACTGTAAAAAGTAGGTGCCATTCCGGCCAACCTAAGTATGAGAAAAAGATAATATTTTTCTTCCATGGTTTGGATTTAAGTAAATGACATGAGCGGATGTGACACATATTTTTTAAAATTTTTTAAATAAATAAATAATTATTTATGATTTTTTTACTGTGACTTTTTTAAAATATTAGGAATTAATTTTCCAGCCAACCTAACTTGGTAAAAAATATATGAAACTCAAAAATTTTAAATTTTAATGTATACCCAATAAATTGTAGAATGTGACACATCTTTTGGATTTAAAAAAGGATTAATATGTTGAAAGTTATGGATGTTTTTCAATGTGTATATCTATCAGAAAATTAGACATAGCATATGTAGAAAATTAATAATAATTACCTATTAAAATTATTATGAGGCATATATTATATTTTTAGAATCTTAATAGCTTCCTCTATAAATTATTTTTATTTGATTAAATTTAGTTACAAAAAAGTCTGTCAGCTTCAAGGATGAAATTGTGAAAAATTTTAGAATAACACTCAATGGGTGGTTTTGCAAGTTTCTTTGGCAAGTTTTGGGACTCAACATGCCTAAATATGAGGTAATCCTAAGGCATCATTGGAGGGAATGCATATTTTAGTTAGAAATATTAACACCCTTTCCATCTAAATCTAAATATTAGTCTAGATGTTAGCACTATTTCATCCAACAAGTTTTTTATCCATTGCCACTGTTTGGCCCATCATGATCTCGCACTCACCCTTCTGTAGAACAGAACTCACCACCATTGTCAGTTCTCAAACATTTGATCCTTTTACCAGTCTAATTTTTAGCAAAGGCTTTAAACTCCTTAAACTTACTATAGACTTCAGATTTGCTTATGAAAAAATAAATCCATGTTCTTCTACTGTAGTCATCTATGAAAGATACAAAATATACAGATTTTGATAATGATGGAACATTAACAAGACCAAATACATTAGAATGAACAAGTTCCAACACATCAGAAGACTTATGAGAACTCGAATAAAATTTAACACGGTTTTGTTTTCCATATATGCAATGTTCGCAAAAGTCAAACTCAAGATTACAATCATGTAACCCCTCAGTGAGGTTTTTATTTTTTAGGGTTCTAAGACCCTTCTCACCAATGTGGCTAAATCTCTTATGCCATAACATTGTCTTTTCAGTAGGAAGCTTAACTTCCAAAGCATGAATGCAACCATCAATACTAGATATAACAGATTTCTTCACTACTGGTTCAGATGGTGGGGATGAAGTGACTGTTGCCCTCTTCCTTGAGTCAGAAGAACTATTGCATTGTGAAATGCATGCCTCCAGCTGAAACAGATTACCTCTCCTAGTACCCTTAGCAAGCACCATAGCTCCTCTAGTCATCTTGCATCCTTATTTTGAAAAAACAACCTGCACACCTACATCATTCAACATACAAAAACCAGGTTCCATACTAAGCCTAGGATGTGCATAACCCTAGAGATCCCCTTCACTCATCCATCAGGGAATTGGATAGAGACTCTTACATGACCAACAATCTTTAGATGAGAGTCGTCACCCAGGTACACCCTTCCACCATCAAACTCCTCATACTTAGTAAACTAGTCTCGATGTGAGGTCATGTGGAATGATGCACTAGAATCAATCAGCCACATGTCATTAGATGCATGGGTTGCCAAGGCTATAATGAAAGCCTCACCATCCTCTTGTGACCTGTTGAAATCTGAATCTGGGTTCTTCTTCTTCTTTTTCTTTTCCTCTTTGCATTCCTTTCAGAAATGCCCAGATCTACCACAATTCAAATAGAGAGTCTTGTACTTTCCAAGAGATTTGGATCTCCCACAGGATTTGGATCTGTCCTTATCAACTTTCTTGTCTTTCTTTTTCCCTTTCTCCTTGGGTCTTCCACAAATTGCAAGAGCCTCTTTGGCTACCTTAGAAGACTTTCTCCCCATCTCTTCAGATAATAGCGAAGATACCACTTCATCCATTGTGAAAGTGGATGTGGTGCTCCCAATAGCCATCACAAGATGATCCAACAAGTTCGGCAAAGAACAAAGCAAGGTCATGCAATGATACTCCTCCCCCATCTTCACACCAACTGATGTCAATTGTGTAATTAACATGCTAAAGGCATTCAGGTGATCTACAACAGATCCTCCATCCTCCATCTTTAGAGAATACAACTTCTTTCTCATAAAAATTTTGTTCACCAAGGACTTGGCCTGATACACATCTCCCAACTTCTTCTAAAGCAAGTTTGTAGTTTTCTCCTCGTGGACATTTAACAGGATAGAATCAATAAGACTAATGCAAGACCATCTAGGGTGTAAGAGCAATCTTACATCAACCAAAAAAAAAATGTTGTTTCTTTTCAATATAGGCTAAATTTGGCAGGGTTACTATTTTTTAGTAAGTTTACATTGTGCATAGTTGGATACAAAATCTTAGATAGACCTCTAGAATGGTGAATTGAAACTAATGGTGAAGAAATAACTTCAATATCATTTGTCATTTGTGAGATATTAAAATTTAAAATTGCAAAAATCCTATTGAAATATTTAAAGTCAAATTTGAGGCACTTATAGGCTCCGGATGGGCCTAAAATTTGTTGGGAAACCCAAGCAGTCTACCTTTAGGTATTGCTTTCTGAAAAGGTATTATAATTGAAAATACAATGGTCGAATTGAAAGTTATGGCCCTGTGAAGTTGACCTATTTTTGGAGGGAGATGCAAATTTCAAAATTAAGCTGGTGGCCACCAAAAAGGGCTATAATGACCATTTTTGGGAACCCTTGGAGTAGTACAGTTAAGGGGGAAGATGTAGAGTCAAGAAAAGTTAGGAAAATAGAAACCTTAGCTGATTTGGGGTTACAGAAGGTTGAAGATTCCAGAGTCTTGAGAGAGAGAGAGTTGTAATGTGTTGCAGCCTGTAGGGGATTCATCCTCTGATTGTATTTGAACTTCTGTAATGTAATATTTTTCCCATATTAATAAAATATTATTCTATTTTCTGTGTGCAATTTCTTTTATTGTGTGTTTTATGATTTACCCCCTTCATCAAAGACTAAGTCTTATGAGACCCTTAGACTTCTAATCTTTGAGATCCCAATCATCTTGTGCCATAGCAGCTAGTTTTGTGCCACTCATAGTTTCCTAGAGGTCTTGATCAACAAGCATGTCTTCCATCTTGAGCCTCCACAGCTCAAAATTACTTCCATTGAATTTATTCACCTCTATCCTTCTAGATGTGCTTGCCATCTCCTTGTGGAATAAAATTCAAAATACTCTGCATAGACTCCCACTCAACTTAAGATCAGCTCAAAAAACCCCTACCCAACAACTAGGACCAAAGGTGATCAAGCTCTGATACCAACTGAAAGGAAGCTAGGTGTACGGAAAATGCTTCATACACTAATCTAATGAGGAGAGGGCTATGCAAATTCAATTTAATCTTTACAATTATAGAAACATGAAACATATAAGAGTGATATTGCAGCAATACACATAGAACCAGAAAGAAAATAAAAGAAGAGAGACAAGATATAATGTGGAGAAAACCCTTATCAGGTGAAAAACCCCACACTGGAAAACCTACACAATGTATTATCAAAACTGAATATGGTTTACAATACACTTGCAATGCAAGCTCTCAATAGTCTTTGACACTCGTTTCTAGAGTCAATCTAGCAGCATAACAATACCTGTCAATCGTATTATGCAACTCCTCATCAAAGCACCTATTTATATAGAAAATACAAGGCAAAATAGCCTCTATCTTGGAATGGGCGTCCAACTTGGCCCAATGGCCCAAAACCCACACCTCAACATTGTAGATGTATCTGACACTTGTCCACACACCCCATCACAAAGAAGTCGCCTATTTCTAAAATGGGCTATGACAAATGCTCTTACGACTCTTACAACCGTCATAGAATCTGTCATAGATGTTAAGCTGTAAGAAAATTTGTCATACACATGTTATAAATAACATATTCTCTTACAACATGTTATAGTCCACTTTCAGGTATCCAAAGATGTATTTTTCAAAGATGCTTCTTGAAATATGTCTTCACCTGTCTTACAAGCTTCTATTTCTGACTCTTATATGTCATAACTTTGTCATAGGAATCTGTCATGACCGTTACAGTCAACATTCCCTTACACAACATCTAAGATGCTGACACGTGGCAAAATATTCCTACCACTAAGTGGGATGCCTATCTCCTCATGTAATGATAAAATTACATGTGATCATATGCCATGTAGGATGACACATCACCATGCCAACTCCCACAATATGACAACATAGGGTTTGATTCCAAATTATACAATAGGCAGTAAATAAATAAATACAATGAAACAATACAAGGAATTACCAAGGTTGAGACACCTTAATTCCCAACACATAGTAGTTTTAAAACAAACAAAGAAAAATTCAAAAACAAAAAACATTTATGTCAAATATCTACACAATAGGAAATTTGGAAGTTTCTAGAAAGTAGATTGTTTCTACCATTAGCTACTGATGAAAGAGAAGTAATTAGCTTTAGATCTAACAATTCTTCCAAAGTTTTCTTGTCCATGAAATCTTTTGAGATTTAACATTGTAGAGCTAGTTCAACTTTGAATAGATTCAATTTACTAGTAGGAAAGCTTAAGAAAAAAATAAATGTAGTTATAGATGAGAAGCAATGGCAGTTGGGTCTATTGCAAGTATGTGCTTAACGGTGTTGTCATTGATGTCAACTATGCTCTTGTTTTGATGGTTTCTTATGATGAGTTAGTTGCTTTGTATTGGCCTTTATAAGTGTTTAAGATAATGAGAAAGTGTTCATGTTATTGAGTATCCAAATGCTTTTGAGAAAATTTGCTCTCCTACTGGAAACAGTGTGTTGTAGAGTATTTTGGCTTGCAGAAGAATAGTGCAATATTTTGCTCCGAATATTCTCTATATTGAATATCTTTGTCTGTAGTTTGGTAGTTAGGTTAAGGGATGTCTGTAGTTTCTATGTTTCAAGTTTGAGCCTTCAATATGTAGATTTGAGTGAGTTCTATTCACCAGAGTAAAAACTATTTTTTTGATCATTCAGTGGTTACAGGGAGAATGTATTTTGCTCTGCATCTCTCTACATTTAAGTTTTATTGTTTACAGTTCTAGAGTTAAGTTTGGGATGATGTTATCTACCTTCAGTTCAAATGGTTCATGATTTTGTAGTCCGCAAGTGATCTTTTATTTATGACAGTGGCTGACAACAATGATAAAGTGTTTTGGTTTGAAGAATCTTCTAGATAAAGTAATTGAAGGTTGTATGGAAGTTTCTAATGATTGTAATGTGCTTATAGATGTCTCTAGATCATGTTCCTACCTTTCGATTAGTTCGCAAAGTATAATTTGGATTGTAGTTGTAGCATGTTTTTTTTTAAATTCATTATATTATACAAAAATGGGTCCTTTAAACTAGACCAAAATATAGATATATATATATATATAGAGAGAGAGAGAGAGAGAGAGTCTAAGAGATATTTCTAAGCTATATTTCTCTTGTATGCCACACAGAGCATTGTATTGGACATATATATGTTTTTAATTACATAACTGTATAAATTTCAATTTTTAAAATTCTTTGATCTCTTAGAGTCTTTCTCTTTCTTCTCCTCAAGATCTAGTTTACACTAGATTCACTGGTTTGCATACTTCAGTTCCTCTTTCATGATTTCCATTTTGCCTTTTTTAATTAACTCTTGATACTTTTTCTTTGAGACTTCAACTGTCAGGGATATCTATACAAAAATATTATACATCGTGAGTCTACGATTAGGCTTAGTAAGTGCCCTCCTAATGCCTTGGCATTTTTCACTGTTTCTTACTTTACATAAAAACCAAAGAATTTCAGTAGAATAAATCAGCCAATACAAATTGTTACCTTTTCCAATATTATATATTTTTCCAATAAGAATTTTATTTTTCCTTCCTTTTTGCATTACATCAACTAAAAATATATTCCATATTTCCTTACCAAAAAACATTCAAAAAAGAGATGGAAAATTGTTTCATTTTTCTTGCAAATTTCACAAATATTCATTCTACCCTTTGCTTCAAAGTTAGGTAATTTTTGGAGTAACAACATCCATTTAAATCTAACTTTTTTAGGCTCTATCACATTATTCCAAAGATAAGAAAACACATTATACCAATCTTTTTTATTTAAAGTGATATTCCAATTTCTATTCAATTGATCACAAATATCAATAGGAGGATTCAATAGCAAATAAATATCCATTGATTTAATTTTACTATATTTCTCATTGTTAAGCCAAAGTAACTGGTCATCATATTTATTCTTATCCAAGACAGCTTTTTCAATACTCTCTTTTTGTATCTTTATTCTCTCATATGTTCTTTTTTGTGTTAGGGGGATATCATATTTATTGCATAATTGTTGCCATTAGATAAATATATTCTTATATATTAGATCCTAGAATGCAGCAATAACT
This sequence comes from Cunninghamia lanceolata, assembly GCA_027924645.1. Classification (NCBI taxonomy): domain Eukaryota; kingdom Viridiplantae; phylum Streptophyta; class Pinopsida; order Cupressales; family Cupressaceae; genus Cunninghamia; species Cunninghamia lanceolata. The sequence continues at coordinate 1,733,018 of BSBN01000078.1, forward strand.
CTTTTATTCCAATCTTTTGTTGAACACCCTTGAAGAAGGGCTAGCAGTTTATTATTGTGAAATGTATTCCACCAAATGGGATCTTGAGAGGAATATTCTATTAATTTCAGGTGCTACCAAAAATTTGTTCATAATGGTTTTCTTACTATATTCTCAAGCCTTCCGCAGGCTTTTAAAGACACTGGATCCAGTTGGAGAAACAGGAAAACAATCAAAAATAAGATCACAAAGAGGAATATTTTTCCATGTTTTGGCCATCCTAGGTATACTATTCGAGATATTACTCCTAACAAGGACTTTGCATGGTTAAGAACCTACAAAAATTTTACAAATCCATTTCACAGCTAGAGCTATCCCTTGTTGCTTTAAGTCTTTTAGTCCTAACCCCCCTCTCTATTTGTCAGCAGATTTCCCATTTAATAGAATGAGATTTTTTATTTCCTTTACCATCAGACCATAGAAAATTTCTAATCTTTTTTTGAATAGATTGAACTTGGTAGCTACTAAATAACCAAACTGAGGCATAATAAATGTTGTAAGAAGAAATAATTTTCTGGCAAACTTGTGCTCTTCCAACAATAGAAAGGTATTGCTTGTTCCAAAAATTAAGTTGATTGTCTATTTTATTTTCAATCCAATTCCACATATCTTTTAAGTTTGGTTCTACAGCAAAAGGAATTCCCAGGTACCTAACTATTTTACTAGGACCTCCCCATTGAAATTCATATTCTTTGAACCAATTTGGTTTTTCATTTTTCCAGGCAAGCATGATAGTTTTGGCTTTAAATGTTTTTGCCCCTACTGCCTGGTAAAAAATCTCCATTTTCTTCATTAGATTATCAAAATTAATCTGTCTCAATTCAATGAAAAGTGTTGTGTCATTAGCAAATTGTATATTAATCAACTCATCTTTATTAGGTAGGTAAAGACCTTGCACTTTTGGGCTTAGGGTAGAATCTCTAAGCAGGTAATGTAAGACATCAACTACAATAACAACAAGAGAGGGGGCAAGAGGACACCCTTGTCTATTTGACCTTTGTAACTAGAAATCCTTAGTCATTTGACCATTAATTTCTACTTGTGAAGTCACATCTTTTAACGAAGTTCTGATAATTCTACAAAAATATTATGAAAAACCAAAACTCTCTAGTACAATTAGGATAAAGGGCCATTCAATTCTATCATAAGCTTTTTCAAAGTCCGACAAGAGAATGCCCACATCTTGATTAGTTATTTTGGCCCATTCCATGGCCTCCCAACTAGTGATCAAATTTTCAAGGATGCATCTCCCCTTGATGAAACCTGTTTGAGTATTATTAATTATGTTCGAGAGGATCTCTTCTATTCTTTTAGCAATAGGTTTTGCTAAAATTTTATAGGACACATTCAAAAGAGTAACGAGTCTCCAATTTTTAATAAGGGTTTTATCTCCTTCTTTAGGGATCAATTTGATAATGCCATGATTGATTGAGTTCCCTAGAGATTCTCTATAAATGGCCTCCAAGTATACTTGTACAAAGTCTTCACTAATCCAATTTATATTCCTCTTATAAAATTCTATAGGTAATCCATCACTTGCTAGGGATTTATCATTCATTAGAGATAAGATCACCTTATCTATTTCATCCTTTTTGATAGGTTGGTTGAGCAGTTTAGCCATCTCATTATTTATTTTTTTAGGGATAAGACTCTTACATCTCATCCTATCTTCATTCCTTTGAGGTCCTTGACATTCAGAGGTAAAGAGGGATTTATAATACATGTAAATTTTTTCTAGGATCTCATCCTGATTTTTAACCAAGCCTGTCTCATCCCAGATAGCTTCTATAGGCTCTCTTTTTTCTTTAGTTTTTAGACAATTAAAGAAGAATTTTGTCCCCCTATCTCCCAAAGTCATCCAGTTTACTTTGGCTCTTTTTTTCAAACCTTTATCCTTGTAATTTTGAATTTTCTTGAGTTGGGATTTAGCACCAACCATCTCTTTATTAAAATCTATGTTAAGTGGATTATTTTGTAAAGTAGATTCAGTTTCTAAAATCTTATTCTACAACTAATTTTGTAGCCTCCTTAAATCCTTTGCTTTCTTTTCACCTATAGTTTGAAAAACTTTTTTCCATCCTTGAACATTTAAGTTCCATCTATCTATAGCTCATAAGTCTTTTCTAAAATTCTTGTTAATCTCCCTAAGGGTGAACACAACATTACAATAGTCATCATTTTTTAACAAGATTGTATTCAAAATAAATTTATAAGTAGTGTGCTTTTGTCTATCTTTACAATTCCCAAAGTTAATACTAACCATAATAGGGTGATGGTCAGATAAGGTCCATGGTATAACCTTCACTCTGGAATTAGCTTCCTCCATTTGGTCAAACTGGAAAAAGTCCTTATGGGCATAAAACCTATCGAGTCTACAATAGATTCTCTTACCCCCTTGTTGAAAGTTACACCATGTATACCAAATTGACTAGTTTAATTTTTTTCTACCTTGAAGAGGATCAAACAAACTCAACTTATTTTTCATTCTTGCCCAGAAAAAATTTTCATTTCCTTTCCAGCCCATGTCTATCCCACCTAATTTGTCTTTTGGAAACTCTACCATGTTGAAATCCCCTCCTATTATCCAAGGATAGATCCTAACTCAGATAGCCTATTCCACAACAAAGCCCTTTGTTTATATTCATTAGGGGCATAGATATTGCACATCCCCAATTTAACACTACCTTTTTTCAAACAAACTCAAACAACCCTATTGCAAATGGAGAACCCATGGTTAACAATCCAATGAGCCCAATTGTTGGAAATTAGGATGGTTGCTCATCCCTTGCCCTTATCATGATTTGTGGAAAAGGATATTGTATCCTTCCAAACAAATTTAAGACTAGCCTGCAAGAAAAAACCAATTAATTTTACTTCCTATAAAAGAATAAAATCTATTTGTTTCTCTTGATTAAGTAGTCTTCTTATAATATACTTTCTATCTAGGGATTCTAATCCCCTAATATTCCAAGAGAGACATTTAAAATTCATCTGATTCCATAGCATCAGAATTATCCTCTATGTTTCTAAAGGATTCAAAACATTTAGGTAGGGCATATTACCCACTGCACCAATTCTCAAATAAGGTACAGTTAGATCTTTCAATTTTTTCCTTCTTTCTCTTTTATTTTTAACCAACATCTCTTTTGAACAAGGGATTCTAATGTCTTCCTTATCTAGGGAGCCATTTTCACCTGGAGTCTCATCTAGTGACTATTTTGGATAGTTTTCTAACTGTTCAATCACATGGGTCCAATGTTTTTAGGAGCTGTTATGGCTTTTATTATGTCTGCCTTATCCAAATTATATTCTTCAGTGTTCATCCAGTTTAAATTTTTACTTCTATCAAGATTCATTTGGTGCTCTGTCATTTCTACTTTCTTGTTATCTTCCCTAGTAGAATCATGAGTAGATTCTTGAGAGGTAATATCCTCCCTTGGCTCTTCAGTCTGCTTAGTACAAATTATAGTTTCATTATTACTGAAGGCTCTCAAGTTCAACATAGTCTCTTACTCTAAATACTGGTGATCCAAGCCTTTTAAAAAATTTCCATAAATATTATAAAGGTTGTTTTTAATCTTCTGTTATCTTCAATTTGTTGTCTTATTCTTTCCAAAACAACTTGTTGTGACGTCATCTCAACATCGCCCCATCAAATGATGGGGACCCCTCTCTTTCTGAGTTTTTGGCTCAGGACCCCTCTCTTTTTGGCTTTTGGATTTGGTCTGTCTAGTGTTGGAAATATCCCCGTTTGGGCATCCCCACCTAAGTTAGGAGTTTGCAAGTGATATTGATGCTTTTAAAAATCTACGATTGGCCAATGTTATTAAGTGCTTTAAAAAATGAGAAGGCTCAAGCTATACGTAAGGCGACCAATGGGTCCACCTTTCACGTCTTCACTATGACCACTTTTGCAAATCTAAAATTCCCCGATATGCATAGTTCCCTCTCAAGTGGACTTTTGTAGTACCAATGCAAATCACATTTACCAAATGTGCATCGAGCCTCTAAATGCCCACTCAGGTGGACTTTCTTATCCCTTCGGCAATTCATATTTTTGTAATTATCATCCACCTTGGTCTCTAAGGTCCACTGAGGCAAGTAAACGGTCAGTGTCCAAGTTTGATAATCACTTTAAATTTTTGCTTGGACGACTGTCCAAGTTGTCACGATTCTCCACCTATGCGTGGGTCTCTTTAGACAGGTGTCTGATCATTTTAAATAGTGTGGAGCTTTAATTGGTACATGACATCCTAGAATCCCCATCCCAGGTAGAGATTTGATGTCTATTTGAATTGCTTTCTTCATATACAGGGGTGTATGTATTGTCCGCCAAAGAGAATCTTCCTGGTGGCTTTCCAATTCTTTTTTTTGATGTGAGTTTCCAAATGCACACTAAGGATTTGTTTTCACTATACATAGCATATTGAACTGTTTGCTTGATATCCTTTTGAGTTATGGGAATCATGCAAGGCAGACATCTTCAATACATGAGGAACTTTTCAAAATTACATACTAAGTCATACTGTCCGCTCAGTTCTCTATGAGCGGACTTTGTTATCTGGTTTGCATTGTTTGCATGGGCGGTTGAGATGTCCGCAAAGGTAGACTCCATGATCTATTCGTGGGGTATGAAGGACTTTAAGCATTTCATTGCAATTTGTATGTGCATCATAGTGAAGGGTTCGCCAGGCAATGTTGGCAAGTACGTATAAAAATTGAAATTGTCCACGCATCTGACCCCTATTTTCTCTCAACAGTTATGGTTTCTGGTGGAATCATTCAAAGTAAAATGTAGTGAGAGGTTATGTAATGTCCAAATATAACATTATCTAAGAATAGCACATTACACATATGCCATTCAAGGCATCTATTGAGTGAATGAATAGTTTGGTGAAGGATTCGTAGTCATAATATTGAGCACCAAGGGGCTATTATTAGTGGAGAGCAATAATGCATCTGCTAATTATAAACAGTATCACCTGAGTATATAGCAGTGTCTCCCAAGTATGGAATCATTCATCAAAACTTGAGGTTGCAATGTTTGTAGAGGAAGCAAGATATTCGAAATAGTGATTTAAGGCTACAGGTTTTCCTTTCTCAGTGCCATTTTGACATTGGCTAACCACAGTAAGAAGTTTCACATGTCTATATTAGAGCATGATTGATTTTAGCTAGGGACACAGACAACTATTGTGCCTTCGAAATCAATTTTCTTTATCGGCAAATTCAAGACACAGGCTTGTGATCAAGGAAATTGAATAAATTTGCCCAGGTAGTAGATTGAGTTGTTTAAATACCAAGTGGATGTAATTGTAAAAATAATGATGTAGGTATTTGAGGAGCATTTGTTTATTTTTGTTTTACATTCCTATGGTGATTTAATGAACAGATCGTGCAGAAAATGGTGAATTAAAAGCAAAGTTTGTTGAAAGGTTGGGATTGGATTTGCAAAATCCGTGTTAGTAATTTTCTTTGTAAAAGGACAAGGTGATTTAAAATGGCATATTTCAAATCTTGCATATGTTAAGTAATGAGATTTTATCCTTTTGCAGCCTTTTTGATGCATTATTTTGATATGCTGATTCATGATATTTATGTAGGTAAGCGATGAGTGCGAAAGACAGACAGGCGAAGATGAGGAATGATATGAAGGGGACATGGCTAGAGATGAGAATCCACAAAGGAGAATCGCGAGAGCTTGCATAGTAGAAGTTCAAAGCAAGAGGAGTAATGCTCAAGAGAATTCAAAGGAGAAGACATCATCACTGCATGGAGGAATGCCTACATCAAGATCACCATTTGTACGAGAACAAGAAAAATGAGTTAGAACACCAAGCAATCATCATAATTCCATGAGTTACATCAAGACAACAAGAAGAAATTCAACAAAATTCTCAAGTTTTCAAGTTCGAAGCAGCCAAGTTCTAGAGGTGAAAATTTGAAGATTCGAAGACTACTCCAAAAGATGACAAAATTTGGGAAAATATTCTGAGTAATATTAACACAAAGAAAATCAAACCAGTTTCCTCAATGTCGAGGTGGCATGTGCACAGCATTGATCCAATCATATTCTACCACGTCATCCATCTACATTCAATGTTCTAAAGATAGTAAATGTTTGTAACAGACTGCCTTGTTGTCAAAATTTGGGCCATTGATTCGTGAATCAATCCTGGCCATTCATGTAATTTTAAGGCCTATAAAAGGGCTCACTTCTCTCATTTGTAAAAGGGAGGATTATTAGAGGGAGAGAGTAGGAATCAAGAGTAGGAGTAGATGCTATTAGAGTAGGAGTAGAGTAGAGGATGTTCTTTGAAATCATTGAGAGGAGATATGAAATTGTTGTAAAAAATACATTTCCAAAATCAATACAAGCTCATTGTTCAATGCTTCATGGTGATTTGTGTGGTGATGGGATGTTAGCATGGTTTCAAATTCTTGAATATGATGGAGAAATATTTCCAAGTAGCTTAGAAATAGATTAAAAGTGCATTGATGTAATGAATATATGTAAAGATATTTGATGAATTCTTCTAGTTCATACTTTTCGCGAATTGTCAAAGGAAACCCACTTTACAAAGTTAGATTGAACCTTCATTTGCTTTAGTTCGGTTGTGAATGCTTGTTCAAGCTGCACCAACTGTGGGTGTTTGGATAGAGGTTTACAATATGAAAATCCTTGAGTTTCCTTAGAAGATTGCACCTGCTTCGTGTAGTTGTTGGTTCTCATGGCGAGATGGAGTCAGGTTTCATGGGGAATTTGTCTATTCTAGCATGTTCCATTATATCATTGTCCTTAGAATAGTTTTCTAAACCCTTGTCCTTTTGCATTTTCTTTTCATAGCGGGTTTGTCGAGTTCCACTTCACAAGAAGGAGAATAACATATTTGATTGGAATAAGGAGTCAATTCAGTGTAAGTCCCTTTGTGATTTTTCAAAAAATCACATCAACTACTGAGTCTATCCATTGCAAATCAAGACCTGACATATCATAAACCTTGGAGTTGTCTCATTGGATCGTATTGTTTAGCCTTTGAGAGACTTTGTTCAAGAGAGGATAGAATACCTCAGCATTTTATTCTGAGTTTGCATGTGCATAAAAAACACATCAACACAACTCCTGTGCATTTTTCTTACACATCTCAAGGGCTGGTAAAGAATCAACACCCCTCTGAGATGTATCTCCCTTGTTATTGTGGTCATTATCCCCATGCCTTAAGCTACAGGTCAGTAAATTATCTGAGGTTGGTAGAGAGGGAGCATCGAGGCTAGACCTTCCTTCTACATTAACAAACAAATCCCCCCTACCATTAATTATATTTTCCTCATCTGATGAGAGTTCCAAATTTATATTTCCATTGATTCCCCAAATTTCATTACCTGCATTTGAAAGAGAATTAGGTTCTTTGAAATCTAGCAACCGGTCATCACCTTCAGGGGCATCACTTCCCCAAATTCCACCATTGATAATCTCAGATTCGTCCTATTTAGACTTTTTGGCTTTGTCCCCTCTGGAAAAAAGAGGGCAATTCCTCCTTACATGTCCTTTTTTACATAGGAAGCAAGCATTCAAACCTCCCAAAACTTCTATATTAAAAGAGAAGATGTTATTATCAGTTTCTAATTCCATTTCTTTAGGGATATCAACTCTAGGATAGAGAGCAACCAATACTCGCGCATCCATTTTAGGAAGCGGGATGCTTATGTTTTCTAACTTAAGCATTTTACCAAATTTAGCCACAACCTTGGGGATAAATGCCCACAATAACATGGGCAGATTTTTAATCATGACCCAGCTAGGGTATGCCAAAGCAATAATCTCTTCCTCAAGGACATTAGAGGAGCAGGCAATTGGTCCAAACATAGCATTTCCAATAGTCCATAATTATTTTTTAACTACCCTTGATTGCATGGCACTATTCTTAAAGATAATTAGAAACAACCCTCTTTGAACCATTCAACAGAATGAGTGTACAATTCCCATCTTTTTCACCCAGACATTATTAATCCATTGTTTAAAATAGTTTCTTGCAGGTTTTTTGTTATAATCTAGGGAAGTGAAAAAAATGGTTGTATTATTTAGCCTAAATTCTTCCTTATTCAAGGCTTCAGTCATATTATCATTAGGGATTAACAAGATTTTACTAGGGTCATTTGAAGAGCACTTACCTTTTTGCAGTCCATCACTAATCCTCTATTACCCACATTGAAAAATTTTGCAGTCTCTAGAATGCCTACTGGATTCCAATCTCCACTATTTGTATATGCTACATCTCTATAGGTCAGAGAGGGTTTAGAACCCTTAGCTGTACGTCTCACAGATTCATCGCAATTTGTGCCCACTGGAGTGTCATCCTTTTCATTGTATTCTTCTTCCATAGAACCACATTCCATGGAAGATGAGCATCAACAATAATACAAAATACTAATAAATTGCATAAGACTCATCATGAAGGAAGTAATTTAGGGCACGAGAAAGAAGTATTTATAAATTCTCAAGCAAGAACAAGAAGATACCAAGGCAAGAGAAGGGCAATTACAGAGTACGGAAACCAAACCCTGTGCTAGTAATGGCTAGTGAATGAAGCCCTAGATTTCTTCTCACTCCTAGTGTGTTCCTTAATGTCTTAGTGTTAACTCCAATCTTGGCTGACCTAGTTGTTCTCACTACTTGTAGTTATGCTTTGGATATTGTGGAAGCATGTTGTTGCATGGGAGATTGCATTTGAGTCCCAGCTAAGGTGTGATATGGTTCACATTCATTCTCTTCTCTCTCAAATCTATTTAGGTTCAGACCTATTCTATTGTATGTTTGTAATGCCGACCTTGGAGATTGTTCCAATGGTTGATGATTGTAGTGCCAACCTTGATGTGCATTCTAAGGTTGATGAATTGTATAAATACATGTACCAAATTTGTGAATAAGGTATGACAATGCAAATATACGAAGATAAGTGTGAAGTAAAGAAGTAGAGCAGAGAAGAAGAGATTTATTGTGCTTGAATGGAACTAAAATCTAGCATGGCATAGATGCTATTATCTTAGTTCACCAATTCTGGTAGTACGTCACCCACTAGTAGTGAGCCACCCTATTGGTAGTGAGCCCCTTCTTTTGCAGTGAGCATTCTGGGTAGTGAGCCCTAAGACAGTGAGCCTTGTTGTAAATTTTGATATATCATTTGTATTGTGAGCTAACACACACTGTGGTTTTTCCCTTATTGGGTTTTCCATGTAAAAATATTGTGTCTCATGTCTGAATGTGTTTAAGTTTTAGATTATGTGCTTTCATGGTTAAAACATAATTTAAGTAGTTAATGTGTTGATGTTTGAAAGAAGTTAAGTTTTTGCTACAACTGATTCACCCCCCCTCTCAATTGTCTAGTACATTGCAACAATTGGTATCAAAGAGAGGGTTCCTTGAAAGAAAACATAATAGTTTGAGGTAGATCTAGGATGGTGCACAAGAAGGAGTCTCTGCTATTTGATGGAATAGATTATGCTCTCTGGAAGGTACGAATGAAAAGCTATCTCATTTCTCTTGGTTATAGTGTTTGGAAGATGGAAGATACAAAGTACACTATGCCTTCAAATGGTCCATCAGATGAAGATGAAGACAAATAGTATGAGTTAAATGAAAAAGCTAAGATGCTCTATTAAATGCCTTATCTAATACCGAGCTAGTGAAAGTTATGGATTTGGAAACTACTAATGAGATCTGGGTTAAGTTGAAAAACTTTTATGAAGGATATGATTCTATAAAGAGTGCGAAATTCCAAAACCTAAAGGTGAAGTATGAATCCCTGAAGATGAGTGATGATGAGAACATAACAATCTACATGCAAAAGATTGATGAAATAGTCAATGGAATCAAAGGTCTTGGAGAAACTGTTGATGAAGATGAGGTTGTGCTGAAGATTCTTAGCTCTTTGCCTAAATCCTATAGTCACAAGGTGTCTACAATTGAAGATGTTATGAGTGTGAACAAGATCACAAAGGATTAGTTGCTTGGGAAGATTACTACTTTTGAAATGAGAGAGCTCAGCGATGCTCCACCAAAGACTGAGACTACTTTCAAATCCAACACTTTAGAAAAGTCTTCAAGATCCTAGAAGTATGCAGTATAATTTGATGATGATCTTGATGAGATTGAAGCCAACTTGTGGATAGAATGCAAAGAGGTACTGGTAAATTCAAAGGAAAACTACCATTCAAATGGTTTTTTGTGGAAAGGTTGGTCACTATGCCTCTAGGTATCCAGAGAGAATAGAGAAAGGAAAGAAGAAATTTGAAAGTAGACCTAGAACTACAAAGAAATGCTATTATACTACATATCTTGATGATGATGGTGTGATAGATGATGAGTCTAATGATACTAGTGCAAATGAATGCTTATTTATTTCTATTAAGGAAGAACCTATGTCTACTAATCATACTAGCTATGTGAAGGAAGAAAAACTAGTGGAAGAAAGTGCTATGTCTATCTAGGTTGAGAATGATAAGAATGAATGGATTATTGATAGTGGATGTTCACATCACATGACCGATGATAAAAGTAATTTTGTAAGTTTGGAAGTTTGGAAAAGTACGAAGGAGGTTTGGTTAGATTTGGAGATAATGCAACTAATAAGATTTGTGGAAGAGGATCTATTTCTTTTGATGGAAAGCATAATAAAGATGATTTTCTATATGTGAAGGGTTTAAAGGATAATCTGTTAAGTGTTGGTGAGATGTCTGACATAGGGTATGATATATGTTTCAAGGATAATGGATGCAAGATCATGGAAAGCTTCAAGATAGTGATTGCTACTGGTAAGAAGACTAGTGGTAATGTCTATCATTTGAGAGGAACTAATGATTATTGTTTGTTGGATCAGACAGATGAGAGTTGGTTGTAGCATAGAAGGATGTGTTATATCAATTTTGACAATCTGGTGAAGAAAAGCTCAGTACAAGTTGTGAGAGATTTGCCTAAGCTTGTGAAGCATGCCAACACTATTTGCAAGCAATGTCAATTGGGGAAACAAACAAGGACAAGTTTCAAGAGTAAGGAACAATTCTCTACTAGATTTCTTGAGCTGGTGCATATAGATTTGTGTGGTCTTACAAGAACAAGAAGGTTTCAAGGAGACATGTACTTTATGCTTCTTATTGATGATTATTCTAGAATGACTTGGGTCACTTTTCTAAAAGATAAATTAGAAGCCCTAGACAAGTTCAAAGCTTTCAAGGTGATGGTTGAGAATGAGTTAGAATTGAGGATCAAATGCCTAAGGTTTGATAGAGGAGGTAAGTTTACATCAAATAAATTTAATATTTTCTATGAAGAACATGGGATAAAAAGACAATTGTCTGCTCCTAGAACTCCCCAGCAAAATGGATTTGTTGAAAGAAAGAATAGGACAATTCAAGAGGCTGCTAGATCAATGATGAAAGAGGCAAACCTACCAGAAGTGTATTAGAGAGAAGCCATACATACTATTGTCTACATTCAAAATAGAGTTCAAGTCAAAGGTAATGGTACTAAAACTCCTTATGAATTGTGGTATGGAAGAGTTCCTAGAGTAAAATATTTCAACATTTTTGGAAGCAAATGCTATATCAAAAGAGAAGAAGAGTTAGGCAGGTTTCGTGCTAGGTGTGATGAAGGAATTTTTCTTGGATACTCTACTAAGAGTAATACCTACCAATGCTACAATAAGAGATTGAGAAAGATCATTGAAAGTGCTAATGTGAAAGTTGTTGAAGATAGGGAAAGAATAGAATAGATGATTGTCTATAAATCAGATGAACCTGTTGCTATAGTCAATGAAGAAAAAGTTGAACAAGAAGATAGTCAAGTTGAAGAAGAAAAGGACCTAGAAAGTGATGTCAAGACTCCCAAGTATGTAATCATTCTAAAGATCAGATTATTGGTGACAAAAGCAAAGTGGTATTGACAATGAAAAGAGCTGCAGAAGAACAAGTGAACTACTATTTACTTTCACAGATTGAACTGAAAATTGTTAGTGAAGCTTGCAAAGATGAAAGTTGGGTAAAATATATGGAAAAAGAGCTGATTTAGATAGAAAAGAATCAAACTTGGGAATTGGTCCCTATACCTATTGATAAGAATGTGACCAAAACCAAATGGGTTTTTAGAAACAAAATGAATGAAAATGGAGTAGTAAGAAACAATGCAAGACTGGTATGCAAAGGATATTCTCATGTTGAAGGCATAGATTTTGAGGAGACTTATGCACCTATGGCAAGGATAGAAACAATCAGAATGTTTTTAGCATTTGCAACACACAAAGATTTCAAGGTGTACTAAATGGATGTGAAGTCTACATTCTTGAATGAAGAATTGGAAGAAGAGGTTTACATAGAACAATTGGAAGGATTTCTGTCATCAAACCAAGGTGACATGGTGTGCAGATTGAAGAAAGCCTTGTATGGACTAAAGAAAGATTGTAGAGCTTGGTATAAAAGGTTGGACAAGTATCTATTGCAATTAAGGCTTAGTAAAGGTACTATAGATAGTAACCTTTATGTCAAAATCAATGATGATCAAAATTTGATTGTTGTAGTCTTTGTTGATGATATTATCTTTGGAGGCTATGCAGGTATGTGTAAGGAATTTGCATAGGAAATGAACAAAGAGTTTGAGATGTCTATGTTTGGTGAAATTAATTTCTTTCTAGGACTACAGATTACTCAATCACTAAAAGGAATTTTCATTTCTCAGTTCAAGTTTGTGAGAGATTTGTTGAAGAAGTTTGGAATGGAGGATTCTAAGCCCGTATGTACCCCTATGGCAACTGGTTGTAAGTTGAGAAAGAATGATGAATCACCTAAGACTAACCAAAAAAAGTATAGGTCTATGATTGGAGGACTACTTTATTCAACCTATACTAGACCAGATATAATTCATGTAATTTGTCTTGTGGCAAGATTTCAAGAAGATTCTAGAGAGTCACATGTGATGGCAGTTAAGAAGATTATGAGGTATTTAAAAGGCACTTCATATTATGGATTGTGGTATCCTAAAGATACTGATTTCACTCTTAGTGCTTATACAGATGCAGATTGGGTTGGAGGTGTTGATGATAGCAAAAGTACAAGTGGAGGTGCTTTCCTCGTGGGTAATAGATGAGTATCATGGTTGAGCAAGAAGCAAGATTAAGTTTCTTTGTCTACTGTAGAAGCAGAATATATTGCTATAGCATGTTATTGTACTCAAGTGATGTGGATGAAGCAAACATTGAAGGATATAAGAGTTTTGTATGGAGTGTGTATGAGGAAAATCAATTATGATAAGATCTAAAACTAACAAATCAAAAACCCATAACATAAAGAGATCTAATCTAAATAAAAGCCATTATCAATAAATCAAATGAAATAAGAAATCTTTTACCTAGATTTGTGTTGTTCTCTTTGTTGAATGTGGATTGCCAAATAACGTAGTGAAACCATGTTTGCAACAAGCAAATGTAGGTGCTTAGAGATCAATGTCAAAAGATCGTAAAGTGCTCAATCAATGCAATGTATGCTCAAAGTGCTATAAAGGATGCCTAAGAATAAGTGATCAAAGAGGATTTCTGAAGAAGATGAGGAGGGTTTATATAGGTTTCAACAGAGATCAATCAACAGTCTAGATAATTCAAAAGAATCAACGGAGGAGATAAAATAAATAAACATGATGAATGTGCACACAACATGTGTCAATCCATAAGGATATTTTTATTAAGATATGATGAAAATAAGATTGATTGAATAGATAACTCAACTTGTAATTTTGTCTTTTTTAGAGTTCTAAAAATAAGATTGATTGTGGACATGAGTTAACAAGATATTTTAAGAGGAATTGGAAGATAACTGAAATTAAATAAATAAATTTATTTAATTATTTGTGCATGATTGATGAACGGAAGATTATAAATAAAATATTTGATTTTATTTATTTTTAGAGGTTTGAAACAATTTAAATAAACTTGTATTATTTATTTAAATTTAGAAGAACAAGTGATTTAATTAAATAATGTAGAAATATTTAATTATAAATAAGATAGAATTGGATGAGTTAATTAAATAATTGGATTTATTTAATTAATGGAGACTTGAAATTTGAAAGAGGATAATGATTTAATTAAATAATTAAAATTACTTAATTTTGGAAGAATAGGGTTGATTTTGCTGAAATTAATTAAATGAAGGGGATTTATTTAATTAATGTTGAATTTTAGAGTTTTGGAAGAATTTGATGAAATTAATTAAATAATTAGATTATTCAATTAATGTTGAAATGTAGGTGATGCTATAGATTAGACGAAATGCAAGTGATGTGATGACTTGGTCATTTTTGGGTGTCTACATTTTGCCCCTCTTTGATGCAATGTAGTTTACAGCATTGCATTAAAGAAAACAATTGTTGAAGATATGATACAAGTTTGATGCCCCTGTGTAGCTAGCGTAGGATGCCCCCTCGAGAGGAAAGACATGGAAGCGGCAGAAGGACTGGGTTGATGCTCGACTAGAAGATTGTGTTGGAGATAGGTGAGGTTGGATAGATGATAGATAGAAGAAAGGAGATAGGAGAGAACATGAGAGAAAGACTGTTGATCGATCATTGCTTGAAAAACTATATAAGGCCATGGAAAAATGGATGGTGTAAATGGATGACCTTGTTGCATTGGTTTTCACAATTATTTATAAAGAACAATCCTTATTTTTGATATAGCACATGGATAGTTTGCTACCAAGGTATAAAAGACCAATGTGCCTTGATATCCGAGTGTGTGGACGTTGACTCTACAAGCAAGCGGTTTGAACTTAGATCCCTTAGACATAATATAACCTTGTTGTACATGTGAATGAGCCATAGTCTTGAACATAAAATAAACTTTAATACATGCAAATGCAAGAAGAATATTAATATGTAAGATTCTAGGTCATAACACACACAAGATAAATATGCTGCTAAGAAAGATGCTAAAGATCATTCCTCGAACATAGCGCACAAAAGCAATGACTATGCCCCCAATCTGTACTGCATCGCAACATACCAAGATTATCGATAAATCAAGGTAGCCTTGAATAGGTAATGGATAAAGGAACAAAAGATAAACCATGAAGAAAAATGACTGACTTATAAAGTAAATATACAGTGAACATATTCTCTTGCCAAAGAGGTTGCTCATGATAGATTGGAAAGGAAAGATAATAGTCTTATCATAGGAACTAGGTGTCCGTTAAAGGATGTTATCTATTGAAAAAATAATGTCTGGTTTTAGGAAATGCCACATGTTGTATAAAACGCGTGTGTTTGTCTCAATCATGGATCATTCTATAAAAGACAAGTTTGATGATCTGTTGCTTGGTTTGAGATTGATTTAGCTGATATTGGAAATCATTATGTAGGATAGTAGATGACTTTGGAAGTAAGATGCTTTGCTTCAGGTTTGTTAAGAACTTTTTCTTTGAAAGGATACGATTGTTTGTTGTTTTTCTCCTTGAGTTAGTCAAGTCGAGGTGAACAGATTTTGACAAATGAAAGACTAGAAAGATGGAATGCCAATGGATTGAGATGTGTGAAGAATGATGAATCATATGTGCCTGAGTACTGGATACATCCTTCGTATACCAGACTCCCTACATATAGTGTATCCACGGGATCAAGGCACATTACAATTAAAGTTAAAAATGACAATATGTAGTTCTAGGTAGAGTGATGACTGGGTCAAGGTGTTTGGGCTTGGGTAGGTGAAATGATGAGATCTTATGTAGTTTTGGTTGGAATGATGATGTAGAAAAAGCATTGGGAAGATAACAGCCTTATCATAGAAGCGATGTGTTCGTTAAAGGAGGTTATCTGTGGAAAGGAGAACGATCGAAGTGCTTGCAAATCACGAACAAGGAACCACTCCTAGACCCAGGTTAAGGAAGGAATTACCTGCATTCTGGTAGAGGAATTTGTATGGATGACTAACAAAGAAGACATAGAAATTTTGACCTAGGACAAGACAGTGCTAACTGTTGACACAGATCAAGATGTGGGATGAGGATCATGGACACTGACAAATTTCCAAGCTATACTAGATAAGGAGATGGAAATGGAAACAAGGTCAATGGTTTTATTATGGATGGATGGATGAAGTTTATTATGAAGAAATAGAATGAACAAGACTAGGTAGATGATGGATGCTGACTCTCCTCATAGTGCCTATTTTCCAGGTTTTCACTATGGTACTTATCCAAAGCACCTGTTACTAGGTTTTCACCATGGGACAGAGTTTTTTTTTTTTTGGAATATTTGAAGGATCAGGCATAAAACGTCTTGAGATGAACACTGTTAAGTGGTTCATCTAGAGAAATCCTGTCAGGTGTAGCTAAAGTATAATCTCCTGATCCATATGCTGCTGTGATAATAAAGGGACCTAACCAATTAGGCTCAAATTTGCCCTTCTTTATTCGATCTGCTTGATTTCTCTTATTCTCTTTGAGTACAAGATCACCAACTTGAAACTATCTTTCTTTGATCTTTTTATTGTAATTATGCTAGAGGCAGTTTTGATAGACACAGAGATGATTAAGTATGACAAGGCACCTTTCATCTAGTAGTTCTAGCTCAGCTAATCTGGAAGTACGATACTCTTCTCTGTCGATTAGGTTCTGCATGGATAGTCTGAGGGATGGGATCTCAACCTCTATAAGTAGGATGGCTTCATAGCCATAGACCAAGGCATATGGTGTGGCACCAATTGGTATTCTGATACTAGTGCGGTAGGCCCATAGGGTGGGATTGAGTTGCAAATACCAATCACGACCAGCTTCATTGACTATTTTCTTGAGGATTTTGAGAATGGTTTTATTGGAAGCCTCAGCTTGGCCATTACTCTACAGATAGTAGGGAGTTAAAAATTGATGCTGGATATTGTATTGTGTGCACAAGGCATGGACATCTTGGTTCTTGAATGGTCTCCCATTATTAGTGACAATGGCTTGGGGAATACCATATCGGCAAATGAGGTAGTTAAGGATAAACTTGGCTATTTGCTTCCTAGTGATATAGGTCATGGGAATGGTTTCAACTCACTTCGTGAAGTACTCAGTGGTGGTAATGATAAACTTATGGCCATTGGATGAGGATGGGTGGATTTGTCCTACGAGGTCAAGACCCCATTGAGAAAAAGGCCATGGAGTCATTACAGGTTGTAGTTCATGAGCTGGTGCATGAATTAAGTCTCCATGCTACTGGCATTGTAGACATTTCTTAGCAAACTGTACAGTGTCATGTTCTATTGTAGGCTAGTAATACCCTATTTTGAGTATCTTCGTAGCGAGATTAGGACCAGTAGAATGTACGCAATAGACACCTTCGTGTATATCTCGTAAGGTAGCTTTGACTTCTTTCACGTTAAGACATCATAAGAGGATACCATCAAGACTCTGACGATATAGTGTATAACCTAGAATGGTGTAACAGGAGGATTGACGGATAAAGATTTTGTGTTGGGTGGCTGAGAGGTCAACAGGAAAGGTATTATTTTTAAGGTATTCATAGATATCTTCATACCATGGGGAATTGGGACCAACAATTTCGTAGATGATTTCAGTAACTGGAACATCAACAATTGGTATCAACAACTACTTGATCAAGAATTCACATTTCTGTGTGTTTGCAGGCATGTCGATAAGTGACCCTACAAAAGCCATAGAATCTACAGCCTTATTATGCTCTCTTAGAATTTGCTCAAATGTGATGCTAGAGAAGTGTGGTTTGTAGGCATCCACTAGTTGCTTGTAGGGGACCAACTTTTCATCTTTTGTTTGGTACTCATTTGTGACTTGTCGAATGATTAGTTGTGAGTCTCCATATACTTGTAATTCTATGATGTCCCATCGAACAGCTATATTGAGACCTATGAGGAGTGCTTCATACTCAGCAATGTTGTTGGTGCACGGGAATGCAAGCCAATATGACTTTGGAATATAGTCATTTTGAGGTGTGATAAGTAAGATGCCATCCCTTGATCCATGCTGTGTGTAGGAACCATCAAAGTACAACTTCCACATTATTGAGTTGGAAAGAGTGAAGAGATTCTCATCCGGAAAGTCTGCTACCATAGGGTGTGTATCTGTCATGGGTGTTTCTGCTAGTTGATCTACTAGGGCTTGTCCCTTGATTTCTTTATAGTCCACATACTCAATGTCAAACTCACTAAGGATCATGACCCATTTAGCTAGTCTACCTATGAGAGCTTCTTTTGCTAGTAGATACTTCAATGGATCAATTTTGGTTATAAGATTTGTGTGTTGGTTTAGCATATGATGCTACAACTTTTGGGAGGCGAACACTACTGCTAAACAAGATCTTTCCATTGGTGAATAATTGAGTTAAAATCCCACCAAGGTTCGACTGATATAATAAATTGCATGCTCTTTTCCTGACTCATCATGCTGTGCTAGAAGGGCCCCGAGGGTTGAAGTTGTAGTTGAGATGTATAATATCAAAGGTTTATTGGCTACTGGTGGAACCAATATAGGAGGTGTAGCTAGATACTCTTTGACCTGATCAAATGCTACTTGACACTCATCGTCCCATTGAAATGAGACATCCTTTTGGAGCAAGTATTGAAATGTTTGACATTTATTTGCTAGCTATGAGATGAAATGCCTAATGGACTATAACCTTCCTTAAAGGATCCTTAATGCTTTGAGGTTCTTTGGTGGAGGCATCTCCACTATAGCCTTGACTTTTACAGGGTCTACTTCGATACCTTTGCGAGATACAATGTATCCCAACAGCTTCCCTAATGTTACACCAAAGACTCACTTCTTTGGATTGAGGCACACTTGGTATTTCTCGAGCTTGTCAAAGATCTATCCTAGAACTTGTATGTGATCTACCCTCAAAGATTTAGCTAGTATGTCATCCACATAGTCCTCCATGATATGATGAAAAAGATCGTGGAATATCACTATCATTGCTCTTTGATAAGTTGCCCCTGCATTCTTTAGACCAAATGTCATGACACACCAGCAATAATTACCCCACAAATAAGTAAAGGTTGTTTTATGTTGATCTTCCTCTGCCATCTTTATCTGATTGTAGCTAGAGAATCCATCCATGAGAGAAAGTATTTCATGACCTGCAGTCAAGTCTACTATGAGGTCAATGTTCGGTAATGGAAAGTCATCTTTGGGACATGCCTTGTTAAGATCTCTAAAATCATTACACATGCGGATGCGCCCATTGGGTTTAGACACAAGTACAATGTTTGAGACCTAATCTGAATAGTCAATAGGTCAGATGAACTTTGCATCTAATAACTTTTGTATTTCCACTTTTACCAAGAGAGTTATCTGTGCATGCATCTTCCTCAGCTTTTTCTTGACTGGTTTAACTTTTGGATCCACTATGAGATAGTGAACCATTAGCTTAGGGTCTAACCCTGACATATCAGCATAGGTCCATGTAAAGTTGATGGTTCTCTATAAGAAGAATTTGTTAAGATTTGTGTGCTCTGTTTTTTATAATGATGCTACCAGGAATGTGGTCTTTGGATTTTGTTCTGTGCCAAGGTTTATCTCTGTAGAATCTTCCATTAGGAGAGCTCATGAAGGGGGTAAATCACAAAACACACAATAACAAATATTGAACACAGCAAATAGAACTTTCTTTTATTAAACTGGGCAACTCATTACATTACAGAAGCTCAATTACAATTAGAGGATAAATCCTCTACTGGCTGCAACACATTACAGCTTTCCCAACCTCAAGACTCTAGAATCTTCAGCCTTCTGTAACCCCAAATCAGCTAGGGTTTCTATTTTCCCACCTATTCTTGACTCCACACTGGCCCCCTTGACTCTACTACCACCCAGGGTTCCCAAAATAGTCATAAATAGCACTTTTTGGCAGCCTCCAGCTAAATTTCAAATTTTGCAACTCCCTCCAAAAGTAGGTCAACTTCCGGGAAGCATAACTTTTGATCTAAGTGTCTGATTGACAAACCGTTTTAAGCGCCAAAAAGCTCGTGATGTAAACTATCATGCCAGAAATTTGTAAATGGATTTCTATCAACGTTTTGAGACATTATGAGAAGTTTTAGTGCCTCATATCTCGTTCCATAAATTTTTAGGGGCTTTTCAGAAAATAAAAATTTTAATATTTTTTAGCTCACAAATGATCTTTGCCTGATTCCTTTGCCAAAGGTCTTATATTTCCATTATGTAACTTTCTAGAAGTTTTTGCTTCATTACGTGCCCAAATGCAAACTTTCTAAAAATAGTAGGTACACTTTCCTAAACAGGCAGGTCGCTATTTTTAGCAGTTTTGGAAAAACTTAAAGTCCTACATTATTATTCTAGATATTATGGAACCAAAAACACTAATTATGGGAAGAAATGAGAACAAATACAATGTTTTTGAATTAACTTCTTTTTTGGTGATGCAAGATTGCCCTTACACCTCTGGATGCTCCTGCATCAAGAGCTGATTTCTCTTGATACTTAGATGGTAGAGGAAGGTCAAATCCTCCATCCTCAGGTGCCACAATTGGGTTTTCACCATTGGATACATCCTTTGTTTTTACTATTTTGTGATCGGGAGGTGTCATAGTGTGGTTTTCACCTAGAGATCTTTCTTTATTTTTATTTTTGAGACTAGAGGATTTGGCATTCTCACCAAAATAAGTTGTTGGCTCTAGTTCCATTACAAAACCTACTTTATGATCACCAAGAGGGATACCATGCCAGAGTCCCATGAACTCATCTATAGCTTTGTCATTCTAAAATACATCTATAATGGGGGACCCTTGTTGGTCCCAATCAATAAGTTCGAGGTAGACAAGTGTTACTTTTTGGGTGTTTGTGGTGGATGTTAGGGATATAAATGATAGCATAAATACAGAGGATTTTGCAAATAGGTTAGTCATACGGAGGGAAGAGTCATCAATGGTATCCTCATTGGACATCAAATTTGCGAGAGAAGTTTCAGCTACCTTGTTGAGGATACCCTCGATGTCCAAGGCACATGGTACCTTTCTACCAAATCCTAACCCCCTCTTGTCTAGTTTCTTTGTCACAATGATGGGTTCCATTGTTCCTTGATTCTATTTCCCCAGGCCACCTTTGCCTTTATAACCCATGTTTTTTACTATGCTTAAGCCATTGCCATATTGCTTCACTGGTATTGTGACTGGTTCTTTCTCCTTATAGAGCCAAGAAGAGATGTCTTCTATAGTTTCCTCTTCCAATAATTTTCCCTATTGGAATTGGGTTAGAGATACTGGGGGAGGAATTACTACTTTTTTAGTTGCTTTGGCAATGGGTGGTTGCCCGTAAGATTTAGGAGATAAAGGCATCTGTCCTACACAACAAAATTTTGAGATATCATATGTTCTAAAGCCTATATCACGGATGTGAGCTTTAATTTCAAGAAGAGGATTAGGTTCACTTGCAGATGCTTGTGTTAGATTTTCAAGATCGACATATAATGGGGATTCAAGGGCTTTGTCATTATTGGGCACTTGGTTGCAATTCTTATAACTGACTTGCAAGACATGACAGAATTCAAAAGGATTAGAGTCACCTGGGATAGTGATCTCTATACCATTGAATGGGAATTTTAGAGACTGATGGTATGTGGAGGGAACAACTTTCATTCCATGGATCCATGGGCAGCTTAGGATAATGTTGTAAGGCAGCTCAATGTCAAGGACCTGGCACTTGGTTTCAAGCATGATGGGGCTCAGTTGTATAGGCAAGTGGATAACACCTTCTGAGTGGTGTTTAGCATCATCATATCCCTTGATTATAATACTTTGATCAATGTTGACATGATCCTCAGAGTATCCCAATTGCTTAAGTAACTTTAAAGATTATGATAAGATCAAAAACTAATTGATCAAAAATGCATAACATAAAGAGATCTAATCTAAATAAAAATAATTATCAATAAATCAAATGAAATAAGAAAGCTTTTACCCAGATTTGTGTTGTTCTCTTTGTTGAATGTGGATTGCTCAATAATGCTGCGAAACCATGTTTGCAGCAAGCAAGTGTAGGTGCTCAAAGATCAATGTCAAAAGATCATAAAGTGCTCAATCGATGCGATGTATGCTCAAAGCACTGTAAAGGATGCCTGAGAATAAGTGATCAAAGAGGATTTGTGAAGAAGATGAGGGGGGTTTATATATGTTTCAACAAAGATCGATCAACGGTCCAGATAATTCAAAAGAATTAATGGAGGAAATAAAACAAATAACCATGATGAATGTGCACACATTATGTGTCAATCCATAAGGATATTTTTATTAAGATATGATGAAAACAAGATTGATTGAATAGATAACTCAACTTGTAATCTTGTCTTTTTTAGAGTTCTAAAAATAAGACTGATTGTGCACATGAGTTAAGAAAATATTTTAAGAGGAATTGGAAGATAACTGAAATTAAATAAATAAATTTATTTAATTGTTTGTGCATGATTGAGGAGAAGAAGATTATAAATAAAATATTTGATTTTATTTATTTTTAGAGTTTTGAAACAATTTAAATAAATTTGCATGATTTATTTAAATTTAGAAGAACAAGTGATTTAATTAAATAATGTAGAATTATTTAATTATAGATAAGATAGAATTGGATGAGTTAATTAAATAATTGGATTGATTTAATTAATGGAGACTTGAAATTTGAAAGAGGATAATGATTTAATTAAATAATTAAAATTATTTAATTTTGGAAGAATAAGGTTGATTTTGCTGAAATTAATTAAGTAAAGGGGATTTATTTAATTAATGTTGAATTTTGGAGTTTTGGAAGAATTTGATGAAATTAATTGAATAATTAAATTATTTAATTAATGTTGAAATGCAGGTGATGCTTGGTCATTTTTGGATGTTTACATGGAGAACCAATTTCAATCTTTTGTGACAATACAAGTACTATAAACATTTCAAAGAGTCTAGTGATGCACTGAAGAACAAAACATATATCAATAAGGTATCACTTTCTGAGAGAAAAGGTAACTGAGAATCAAGTGAAGATGGAATATGTATCTACAGTTGTACAAAATTTTGCACACCATTTTAAAAAATTTCAATATCATGTTGAATCCAAGATTAAGATGTAAGTTCTTGATCTCGTATTGACTTAGCAAGTATTTAGGTTATGACACAAGTCTTTATTAAGGAAGGTATTGAAGACCCGACAAAGAGTCCAAAGAACATTATCAGGAAGGTTGAAGAGTGAAGCTCTCAACAAAATATGAAAATGCTCAGCCTATGAGACTCGACATCTAAAAAAGTGTGGTGGCCTGTGTGAGAATGTCGGCAAAATGTATAAGAGAATCATCACCACTTCACAACAAGGAAGGCATTCGGCCAAATGAATAAGAGGTAGTTCTATATTAAACAACAATGTAGTCTTTAATCAGGTGTTACCAATGAACAAGGTTTGGTGAAATAGAGATGTCACCCAGTGTCTCAAGATATCAAAGACATTCAGTTAAATGCACAAAGGCATGACTTCATAAAGTAGGCATTACCATTGAAGAAAATGTGGCCCGTGTGGTAAGCTTGCTTAGCTAATTGATATAATCAAAGGTGTGATCGGAAGAGAGATAAAGCAAATGATGGTGGCATCCTCATAAAGAGCCAAGGGCATCCAAAATATAAGGCACTGCAAATAAAAATACACTCAGCCATTCATATCAAATGACACAAGTATCAGAGGAATGTGGTGTTGACTATTTGAAAGGGATCGGCCATCCACAAAGGCAAGGCACGATACATACAAAGGAGAGAAGGCACTCATCCAATAGAGATAACATGATCCACATGTATTTGGTTGCAAGCAAAATATGGTGTAAATTGGAGAAAATGTCATGAGGTAGAGATGATGGCATTCGCCATAAATCATTATAACACCATGAGAAAGTGCAACCTGCTCAGATTAATGGTGCAGCCTCATAAAAAGGAGCGGCCATCAAACAAATGTGACTCAAGGATATAATCAATGCTTAGTCATCCACAAAAGC
The DNA here is from genome assembly GCA_027924645.1 of Cunninghamia lanceolata. Classification (NCBI taxonomy): domain Eukaryota; kingdom Viridiplantae; phylum Streptophyta; class Pinopsida; order Cupressales; family Cupressaceae; genus Cunninghamia; species Cunninghamia lanceolata. The sequence goes on from BSBN01000078.1 coordinate 1,757,082, forward strand.
AAGGGTCTCAATTTCTACAATGAAGGTGTGGCACTGTCCAAAACAAAGAAACACACTAACTTTCAAAATTGTATGATAATTTCATGAGGCACTCAGCATAGTAATGAGAAGCGGCCAACTATTCAGAAATAGAGGTGCGATATTTCTAGAGGAAACATATTGAAGCTATGGCAAGTTCAAGGATGCTGCTATCTACACAACGTGGAACAACCAACATTCATAAAGTGGAAACAATCATAGAGAGAGGTTGCAAGTATGCAGAAGGCTCGTCTTTAACAAATGAAGCACCACTATAAAAGAAGATGCACAGCTACCATCTAATGCAAAACAAGATCTAACAGTGAGGAAATAGGTGTAAAGGATGCACTAGGAGACACCACATGTCAATTGCAGGGTATAACAGAGAAGTTCTCAAGATGAAGCGGAAGAAGCCATGTGGGGGCAGCATTGATGAGAACCAAAGGCAGGCACCAGAGAAAGCCACGTGGGGGCAACAAAGGAGAGTGTAAAGTGTTTTATTTCATTTTATTAAATTGCATAAAAAATGGTCATGTGAGCTTTTAAAGTGCGCTCAACATTATTTTAATAATGTGAATCTCTTATGTGTGGTGGGCCCCTCCTCATAAAGTTGAGTTTTAATATAAGTTTCATTATTTTTAAAACTCACGGGAGAAGTCAAGTTAAGATAAATAAAAATATTTTATTAAAGCCTCTCATAAGAAATGGTGGGTCCCTTGATGACTTGTTTTGACTTTCACGAAAGGTAAAAAAGTAGAGATGAAACCCTAAATTTTATACAACCATTCATTTCTTATGGCAAGAAGAGAAGACAATGGGAAATAAGTTTTCATTCCATAGGCCAAAGAAGGTGGAGGAAATATTTTGCAGCCATGAATGACCCAATTCCAGTTCAGTTGCAGTTATCAGATACTATTAGTGCCAGATTTTGTGCCAAGTTTTATGGACAGTTGAGATTTCCTAGGCAGTTGAGATATTTTCTTTTGGGCTATAAGGGCAGATCCAAGAGGCACAGTTAGACAGTTCTTCATATAGTTGTATGTATTTTCAGATTAGAGATTTTGGAGCAGCGGACAGATGTTTTCTTTTTGCCTCTATAGTGGCTCTTTATGAGAATGTAATATTTTTTACTTTGTGTAAACCTTGGCTCTATAATCTGTTATCATTCAACTAATGAGAAATACTATTCTGTGCATATCTGAGTAAATTTATGTTTCTCATTTCTTTAAGTTTTTGTTTCTTTTGCCTTTGTTAAATCTACTCACAAACTGAGTTTTCTTTTTGTCTCTATAGTGGCTCTTTACGAGAATGTAATATTTTTTACTTTGTGCAAACCTTGGCTCTGTAATTTGTTATCATTCAAATAATGAGAAATACTATTCTATGCATATCTAAGTAAATTCTATTTCTCATTTCTTTAAGTTTCTATTTCTTTTGCCTCTGTTAAATCTACTCACAAACTGGGTATCAATCATGCACTTTACTCTTTCATTTCAGTTAAATCTAATAAGGTTTAACATTGTGCTTTCTAGGTTGTTTCAAATCTAGCGCATTGCCATAGATTTGGGTTTTAATATTGTATCTATAATATTGTTTCATTTTCTATCCTTTTCCCCAAACCCCCACTGAAAAAAGTAAGAGCTAGCTTCCTTAAAATCTAGAGGTCATTTCAGGGGTCAGTCCTATGTCTCTGAAGTTTCCCATGTTATTGGATTAGACCCACAAATTTATGCATCAACAGTTTTTGGCACGCCTGGTTGGACTAGATTCAAAGACTTGGGTCTTTGTTTTTCAGTGAATTTTTGTACTTATTTTTTTGGTTTTGATGGAAAATCATAGAAATATCTACTCATAGGAGCATGAATCTTCCATCCGGTGACTCTACTAAATGTTCTTTCTGAGATCTTTACTTCTGCTAACCATGGAAGCCCCTTTTATCTATGTGCATTTGAATATTCATAGAGATCTACCTTTTATGACTTGGGATTCAAGTCCTCTTGTTCTTCAGGAATAGAGTCAAGTTCCTGACAGAGCATGGAAGGCAGTGTCTCACTTTCTTGGGGATGGCTGAGTTTTCCTTGTAGATCACATTCAAGATGTAGCCAGTCTATGCTCTATTCATAATGTCACAACTAAGAATCATGCCCTCTTGTTGTTGGCTTCTTCCCTCAGAGGTAAAGCAAAAGAATGGTACATAAATTTGCAGCTTGGTTCGATTACTAGATGGGATCATCTTGGAGGGCTCATCTACAATTAGTTCAAAAATAGGATGGATGTCAGCACTCTCACCCAAAATCTCATCACCATCAAGAGGCATCCAATGCAGCCCATACCTGACTTCAATTCAGGATTTGATAAGGTATGGAAGAAATTCCCTATTGCTATTAGACCATCTCCAGGTTTTGCATTCTTGTATTATCTAAAGGCTTTGGACCCTAAGATTTCTATCTTGATACAAGCCCTAGGAGGTGAAACTTTGCCTCAATCATATGATCTTGCCATTAAGGATGAAAGTAACCTCATATTGTCTGATAAGTTGTCTCCTCTACCCTTAAAATCACTGATGCCTCATACAAATAAGCTATCTCAAGTTCTTTCTTGTAGCCAAACACATATAGATTTTAGTCCACCCACTGTCCTTGCTGATTTGCTGAATCATGAGGAGATGATGGAGGTAAAAGAACTTATAAAGACCCTCTCCCATGAAATCAAGGAACTCAAAGATCAAGCCATGTATAATGCTGATCTAATTTTCATGACTCCAAGTCTGTATGAACAACAACATGAATATAGTCAGTGAAAACACAATTATCTTGAAAATAATGCCTTAGAAACTTCTGTAGATGCAAATCAGTCCATAGAAGTCACAGATCAAGTTCTTTGCCACTTTGACATTAAAGAAAACTTGAGTCTTCAAGATCAAAATACAAGAAGAGAGGATGCCCTTGTCTATTTAGTGTGTCTTTCTGGTTATTAGCATTAGACATATGTGGCAAGGTTTAATACAAGAACTCAATCAAGTTTTGAAGAAGACTCAGATTATGCTTATGAGGTGACACTTCTAGAAGATGAAAGTACTTCCAGACGGGCTTTGAAGTTGAAAAGTACTGGGTAAACAATTAGGAACAGTCTGTGCCTCATCTTGAGGAAGAAGTTACAAGAGAGATTTCTGTAGAGTCTACAAAGAATGAGTGTCTTTATTTCAGTCATGACACTTCACATTTTGAAGAAGATAACACAGAGGTGCATGAGCAGTAATTGGAGCAAGATGAGGATTTATTCTCAATTTTGCAACAGGGTTATCAGATTCTTGATGCAGAGGATTCTACTATTGAACATATGAAGGGCTATTTTACAAAGCCTCTTGTAGCAGATTATGAGGAAGATTTTAAAGAAAATATAGATCAAGGAGATGATTTGTTTCCTATTCTGGAAAATGGTTATACTCTTCTTTTTGATGAAGATTCACAGCTACCAGGTGATGAGGCCCAAAGATACATTTGCAAAAGTAAATAATCACATACAAAGTTGCCACATCATAAACCCCACTATACATTTTTCTTCTTGCAAGAGGGAATTGCGATCAAATTCAAGACCCTTATTGGTAGTTCTATCACCTACAAGCCTAGACAAGACATGATCATGAGTTCTCATTTTGTTGTGGAAGAGTTAGCAAGAGAGGTCAGTGAAGAAGTATTGTGGATAGAAGCCTACAAATGAAATTAGAAGAATAAGCTCTGACAGTTGATTTCCCCTTCCCACCCTCCGCTGAGGCAGGCACAATATGAAAATTATCCTGATTGGTGCTTTGATGATGAAGAAGACACTCTAGAGAAAAGGAAATCAAAAAGGTACAAGTTTCTATTATACTTTTTCATGTATTTCATCTGGTCATTTATCAGTGTAATGTCTATTCAGTGGAGATGCATAATCAAATCTAGCAGTTACTTTGCTATCCCAGTGAATGGGCATGTCCCTATGTGTTTCAGTTGTCAGTGAATTAGATTCAATATTTAGAATAAGCTACATTAGTAGCCTTAGTTTTAGATTTAGTTAGTTTTCTTTCAATAAATGTCAGTTACTACTATGAGGATCTAGTTAGTTTTGTGGTTTAGCCCTGTGTCAGTTTCTGAGGTTTCAGTGGACATTTGTTGCAGTATCTTTTTAATCTGGCAGTGTTTTGGTTTCAGATTCATGCATCTTTAGGGTAGTTGTGCATCAGTATGATTGCCAAGGTTCTTGTTGCTGATGTGTTCTCAAGAGGTTGGTTGTTTTCCACCTATATTTGAATCTATTCCATGGACAAGGCTTGATGTCTTTAAATAGGAGATTTTGGGATTCAACATGTGCATACACATTTTGCCAGCCTGTTGCCAAGAGCTGTTATGTAAAATTTTGCACACCATTTTAAAAAATTTCAATATCATGCTTAATCCAAGATTAAGATGTAAGTTCTTAATCTCTTATTAACTTAGCAAGTATTCAGGTTTTGACACAAGTCTTGATTAAGGAAGGTGTTGAAGACCCGGCAAAGAGTCTAAAGAACATTGTCAGGAAGGTTGGAGAGCAAAGCTCTCAGCAAAATATGATAATGCTTAGCCTATGAGACTCGGCATCTTAAAAAGTGTGGTGGCCTATGTGAGAATGTTAGCAAAATGCATAAGAGAAGCATTGCCACCTCACAGCAAGGAAGGCATTCAGCCAAATGAATAAGAGGTAGTTCTATATTAAACAACAATGTAGTCTTTAAATCAGGTGTTTCTAATGAACAAGGTTTGGTGAAATAAAGATGTCACCCAATGTCTCAAGAGATCGAAGACATTTAGTTAAATGCACAAATGCATGACTTCATAAAGTTGGCGTTACCATTTAAGCAAATGTGGCCCATGTGGTAAGCTCGCTCAACCAATTGATATAATCAAAGGTGTGATTCGAAGAGAGGTAAAACAATTGATGGTGGCATCCTCATAAAGAGCCAAGGGTATCCAAAATATAAGGCACTGCAAAAAAAAATATACTCAGCCATTCATATCAAATGACACAGGTATCAGAGGAATGTGGCATTGACTATTTGAAAGCGATTGACCATCCACAAAGGCAAGGCATGATACATAGAAAGGAGAGAAGGCACTCATCCAACAGAGATAACATGATTGGCACGTATTTGGTTGCAAGAAAAATATGGCATAAATTGGAGACAATGTCATGAGGTAGAGATGATAGCATTTGCCATAAATCATTATACCACCATGAGAAAGTGTGACCTGCTCAGATTAATGGTGTGACCTCATAATATGGAGGGGCCATCAAACATAGATGACTCAAGGATAGAATCAATGTTCAGCCATCCACAAAAGCAAGGGCACTCAACTTCTGCAATGAAGGTGTGGCACTGTCCAAAACAAAGAAACATGCTAACATTCAAAATTGTATGATAATTTCATGAGGCACTCAGTATAGTAATGAAAAGTGGCCAACTATTCAGAAATAGAGGTACGGCGTTTCTAGAGGAAACACATAGAAGCTACGGCTAGTTCAAGGATGCTGCTATCTACACAACATGGAACAACTAGTGTTCATAAAGTGGCAACGATCATAGAAATAGGTTGCAGGTATGCAGAAGGCTTGGCTTTAACAAATGAAGCACCACTATAATAGAAAATGAACATCTACCATCCCATGCAAAACATGATCTAATGGTACAGAAATAGAAGTAAAGGATGCACCAAGAGACACCACATGTCAACTGCGGGGCATAAGAGAGTAGCTCTCAAGATGAAGTGGAAGAAGCCATGTCAGGGCTACATTGATGAGAACCAAAGGAAAGCACTAGAGAAACCCACATGGGGGTAGTGGAGGAGAGTATAAAGTGTTTTATTTCATTTTATTAAATTGCATAAAAAATGGTCACATGAGCTTTCAAATTGGGATGAGCATTATTTTAATAATGTGAATCTCTTATGTGTGGTGGGCCCCTCCTCATAAAGTTGAGTTTTAATATAAGTTTCATTATTTTTAAAACTCACGGGAGAAGTCAAGTTAAGATAAATACAAATATTTTATGAAAGGCTCTCATAAGAAATGGTGGGTCCCTTGAGAATAAAGTAAAACTCTATTAGTGACTTGTTTTGACTTTCACAGGAGGTAAAAAAGTAGAGATGAAACCCTAAAGTATATACAGCCATTCATTTTTTAAGGCAAGAAGAGAAGATGACAGGAAATAAGTTTTCATTCTGTAGGCCAAAGAGGGTGGAGGAATTACTTTGCAACCATGAAAGACCCAGTTCCAGTTTAGTTGCATTTATTAGATGCCATTAGTGCCAGATTTTGTGCCAAGTTTTATGGACAGTTGAGATTTCCTAGGCAGTTGAGATATTTTCTTTTGGGCTCTTTTTTTGGGCTATGAACGTAGATCCGAGAGGCACAATTAGATAGCTCTTCATACAGTTCTACATATTTTCAGATCAGAGATTTTGGAGTAGCGGACATATGTTTTCTTTTTACCTCTACAATGGCTCTTTACAAGAATGTAATATCTTTTACTTTGTGCAAACCTTGCCTCTGTAATTTGTTATCATTAAAATAATTAGAAATATTATTCTATGCATATCTGAGTAATTTTTTTTTTCTCATTTCTTTAAGTTTCTATTTCTTTTGCCTCTGTTAAATCTGCTCACAAACTAGGTATCAATCATGCACTTTGTTCTTTGATTTAAGTTAAATATAATAAGGTTTGACACTATGCTTTTTGGGTTGTTTCAAATTTGGTGCATCACCATAGATTCAAGTTTTAATATTGTATCTGTAATCTTGTTTCATTTTCTATCCTTTTCCCCAAACCCCCACTAAAAAATAGAAGAGCCAGCTTCCTTAAAATCTGGAGGTCATTTCAAGGGTCAATCCCACGTCTCTGAAGTTTCCCATGTTGTTGCTGGATTAGATGCACAAATTTATGCATCAATATCTTCCAAGGATTTGATTGTAGATATTTTTACTAAGTCTTTGCCTAAGGATACTTTTGAATATCTCAAGGAAAAGTTAGGGTTATTACCCCTCCTGCTCTTAACTAAGATGCATAGGAAATGCATCAGTCCAGTGGTGCCAAAGTCTCATTCTTTGAGTTGGATTGATTTTTTGAAAGCTACCTCTCAGAGGGAGTAGGTAGATGTTACTAATACGAGTTCCTATGAAAGAGAATTAGTGTGTAAGTATGTGCAATGGAAGAGAAGTGATGTCCTTTTCCATTGATGTCAAAGGGGGAGAGAAATCATGTGAAAAACTCAGGGGGCTCGAAAAGAGTTTAGATGTCTAAAGACATAGGGGGAGAAGGTAATCAATGAAGTATCATGTCTTGATGGTTCATATATTTTTTCACATTAATGTTTCCATCAATGACAAAGGGGGAGATTGTTGCAAGTATGTGCTTACCGGTGTTGTCATTGATGTCAACATATATGTGTTGTCATTCATGTCAATTGTGCTCTTGTTTTGATGATTTCTTGTGTTGAGTAATTTCTTTGTATTAGCCTCTATAAGTGTTGAAGATAATGAGAAAGTGTTCATGTTATTGAGTATCCAAGTGCTTTTGAGAAAATTTTCTCTCCTAGTGGAAACAGTGTGTTGTATAGTATTTTGACTTACAAAAGAACAGTGCAATATTTTGCTCCACATATTCTCTATATTGAATATATTTGTTTGTGGTTTGGTAGTTAGGTTAAGGGATGTCTCTAGTTGCTATGTTTCAAGTTTGTACCTCTGGTATGCAGATTTGAGTAAGTTCTATTCACCAGAGTAAAAATTATTTTTCTGAGCATTTAGTGGTGACAAGGAGAATGTATTTTGCTGCCCATCTCTCTACATTTTAGTTTATTATTTGCAATTCTAGAGTTAAGTCTAGGATGATATTATGTACCTTTAGTTCAAATGGTTCATGATTTTGTTGTCCGCAAGGGATCTTTTCTTTATGACAGTGGCTAACAACAATGATAAAGTGTTCTGGTTTGAAAAAGCTTCTGGATAAAGTAATACAAGGTTGTGCAAAAGTTGTTGATGATTGTAATGTGCTTGTGGATGTATCTAGATCATGTTCCTATCTTTTGATTATTCCACAAAGTATAATTTGGATCATGTTTGTAGTGTGTTCCTTAATGTCTTAGTGTTAACTCCAGCCTTGGTCGACCTAGTTGTTCTCAATACTTGTGGTTATACTCTGGAGATTGTGGAAGCATGTTGTTGCATGGGGGATTGCATTTGAGTCCTAGCTAAGGTGTGATATGGTCCACATTCATTCTCTTCTCTATCAAATCTATTTAGGTCTAGACCTATTCTAATGTAAGTTTGTAATGCCAACCTTGGAGATTGTTCCAATGGTTGATGATTGTAATGCCAACCTTGATGTACACTCCAAGGTTGATGAATTGTATAAATACATGTAACAAAGTTGCAAATAAAGTATGACAATGCGAAGATGCGAAGATAAGTGTGAAGTAAAGAAGTAGAGCAAAGTAGAAGAGATTTATTGTGCTTTAATGGAATTGAACTCTAGTATGGCATAGATGCTATTATCTCAGTTCACCAATTCTGGTAGTGAGCCACCCCATTTGCAGTGAGCCCCTTCTTTTACAGTGAGCATTCTAGGCAGTGAGCCTTGCTATATATTTTTATATATCATTTATATTGTGAGCTAACACTCACCGTGGTTTTTCCCTTATTGGGTTTTCCATGTAAAAATATGGTGTCTCATGTGTGAATGTGTTTAAGTTTTAGATTATGTACTTTAATGGTTAAATCATAATTGAAGTAGTTAATGTGTTGATGTTTGAAAGAAGTTAAGTTTTTGCTACAACTGATTCACCTCCCCCTCTCATTTGTCTTGTGCATTCCAATAGGTTCCCAACTGTCGTTGCTTTTTAAAAAAAACATGCCTTTACAGTCAATTAAAAAAGAATGTTTTCTATAGAAAGTGTGCTCATATGTGAAAATAATATTAAGTCAAATAGAGAATCAAGTATTCTCCACATAATTTGTAGGCAAAGCAAGTGTTTGAGTTTTCCTTTTAAAATCCAACAAAAGTAAAATTTAAAAAAATGCCAAAACAAAAAAAATTGAACATTTTGATTTGACTATGTAATTGAGATTAATTCTACACTTCTGATAGTTTTCCATCAGACTATTGTTGATTTTTTGGGATCAGAAATTGATCCAAAATAAACAAATTTTATCCATTAGTAGAAAAAGTAAATAAGCACAAAATCAAAAGGGTCAGATGTAGGCTCACAATGAATAGCATAAAAAGGTAATAAAACAAATTTCAAGGCAAAAGGCTTATCCATGGGAAATGCCTCAAGTTTTTTGGTAGTGTAGAACCATTTTTGGGTTGCTTCCAGCCAAAACATTTCTTGCATTTCACTATTTTGGGAGAAAAATTCTTCAGGCTGAAAAAATACATTGTTTAAGAGATTTTTTCTATTTCCCAAAGGTACATCATAGTTTCCAAAATGCAAATGCTCAAACTGGTCTCCTACATCTGTGGTGCCAAATTTCTGCCCAAAGAAAAGTAATGACTCCCACATCAACAACTTTAGAAGGTCAAGGCATATGTTAGACAATTGAAAAGGGAAGGAATACATAATTTGGCTATATATAAACCCACATTTTATTACCAATGTAGGATTTATGCGCAGATTTAGGTATAAACAACTGTATATTATTGCAATTTACTAGGTACTCAAATTTTGGAGAGCATTCATAACAGGGTAAAAACAATTGGATTAAGTTATGAATTCATACCATTCACTTCCATGAGCCTGTGTAGGCAAAATACTTGGGAATACTAACATTTCCAATAGAAAGAGAATTATTTGCATTGCCTATTGTTCCATAGTGCACAACACCAGTTATGTCAAATAAGTCTATCAACATTTGAGTGCTCACACTTGCATTCAACTACACCAAACAAAATAAAAAAGAAACAACAAAACATCCCAAGTTTTCTTTAGCCAAATTAGAATAATATACACAATACCCACAAATATTTGGTGTCAATGTGGAGAAAGTGAATAGAAAGTGAAGAGCAATTAATTACCCTGCACTGATCGCATCTGATATATATAGTTTTATGGCCATTGATGCTTCCAATGTTGAACCTTCGACCTAGGAATTGGAATGATATTAGATTTTATTTTCTATGTGTTTGACAAATATGAAATACAAAATTAAAGTGGGTGTGTAGTGTAGCAGAACAACCAGAGAAGTCGAGGTATGAATTCTTAGCACAGGGTAGGAAAATACCTGCAGCAAGAAGCATCTATTCCTCTATTTGATCAGCCATGATTAGCATCTGCCTATTGTCTATTTTTATGTCATTTAGTATGTTTGGAATATATATATTCTCAAATTCAATTTTCTTTAAATTATGCAATTATACTAATTGAATTTGATGGATGTTATATAGTGTAAACAAAATAGAAAAATAGATATCCCAAACTTAATATTATTGCACCTTCATCCTATTGACGAATTCATTGCACATAAAATTTGTGAACTGCTAGTATATTTGTAAACAGAACTCCACATTGCAATTAGTGCACCTAAATATATCGCAATCTAAAAAAATAATGCAAATATGTATTGAGATACCCTCGCGTAATCCCACATTCAGGTTGACCTTCATAAAATAAAACCACATGTAGGCCAGAGCAAAAGGGTTAGTGGGATTTTATAAGCTACTTCAATAAGTTCTCTATTGGGTAGTGTTCTTATTTTAACTCAAATAAGTCTCCCATGTGATTAGACTGAATGAAAGAATCTGTCGAATCCTTCCCTACATAAAATGACAATGTTTTTGTCAGACTTAGTGTAATTTCAAGTCCCCAGCAGACATCATACTGACTCACAAAGCAAAGATAAAGCAATATTTTGGAGAATAGGGAGATCAACTGGGCTCAGTCTATTAAATGAAAAGCATTACAAACCAGCAAAAATAGTTCAACCACTTTAATGTTTTCTCTCCTTTTTGTCAAAAGGATTCTGTAGATAGCCACTATTGTCACATAAAATTGTACCCATCTTGGAGAGATTCTGAGCATTCTAATGACACAATGGGAATGATCTTAAGGTGTGGTACCTTGCAAGTTGAGATTAGACTTCTAGAGAAGGTTGGTTGCTCATTCTAAGCCTAATGCTTAGAGAAAACTATCTAAACCTAGTGCTAATACTATTGGAATAAGGTGCCATTAACCTTGTAAATTCCAATATTATATTTTATTCCATTTATTATTTGTTATTTGTAATTACCCATAAGGGAATGAGGTAGTTTCATTGACAGCTATAATTTTAGAGTTACCGGCAGCAGTTATGGAGTGACTTTTACTATTGGCAAATGTAAAAACTCATGGTAAATGAGGATAGGCATGCTCCCTTGAGGAATATACTATTTTTGGCATGTATGACAACTATCATAATGTTTGGTGAGTGAATCTTTGAGAGCTACAAGTTGTCATAAGATTATGAGATTCTATGCCGCATATGATGGATATGTTAGTTGTATATTTGCTATAGTTCCTATCTTGGAAAGATACTCTTTTGTGGAATCTATGATGGTTATGATGTGTCATAAGATGTTGTAAGAGGCCAAATTTAGTCTTGGGAGCCCAACCATTGCGTGGCTATTTTTGGACAAGTGTAAGATACTTGTACGATAGTAATTAATGTTTATAGGTTGGAGAATCTCAGGAGAGAGAAGGTGAACGCCTAAGATGAGTTATAAAATGTTTCTATAAGTATTTCCCATGTATTAGTTACTGGAATATAGATTTTAGGTACTCAGGTGCTGCCAGAATGCTGTCAAATTGAAGACTGGTGGAGAGAGTTGAAGTGTTGTTGTATTGTAAATCATTTTTAGATTAATACAAACATTGGGCCTCTTTCCTATGTGGATCTTTTTACCTAAAAGGGTTTTCTCCATGTTAAACATTGTGTTATGTGCTCATGTTTCTGATTTTGCATTTCTGTGAAGCATAGTTTTGTTTCTGTGTTACAATCTCCATTAATAACACATAGTTAAAGATTGCTGAAATTTATCTTGTATCAGATTTCCATTGAAGTAGTGTTTCTTTCATTTCTAACATTTGGTATCAGAGCTTGGTCAACTTTGACTCTTGGGTGGTAGTGTGGAAGTTGTAGTTGCAGTGGGAGATTTGGTTGTGTTTGTTTTACATATCTTGTGTTGTTATTTTGGCTACATCCATCGTTGCATCAACCTCTCAATTGGACATTCAGAAGTTCAACTGAACGGGGTATGAGTTGTGGAAGCTAAAAATTTAAGATTTGTTGGAAGAAAGAAACCAATGGTTGGCTATTCAAAAATAGAAGAAACCTGATGATGTCTCTCAAGATGTGTGGGATAGTTGGATAAGAAGGCACATGGAACCATCTGGTTGTGTCTTTCAGACTCTGTCCTATTGAATGTCACAAGGGAAGAGATTGCATACAAGTTGTGGAAATGGTTGGGTGAGATCTATCAAGCCAAGAGTATGGTAAATAAACTTTATTTAAAATTAAAATTATTTTCCATGAAAATGTGAGAAGATGAATCAGTTGCACAGTATTTAAATTCTTTTAATTTGTTAGTGAGTCATCTTGATTCAGTACATGTTGAAGTTAGTGAGGAAGATAAATGTATCTTACTTGATTGTTCTTTCCCTGACTCTTGGGAGAATGTTATCCTTCCTATCACTACTAACCTTGTGGATCTGAAGTTGGATGGCCATGTTTTGTAGTGCCTAATTATTTTTCATTTGTTTTCCTATGGGTTTATTTACAATGTATAATGTTAAGTGGGAGAATGTTGGAATAAGGTGCCATTAACCTTGTAAATTCCAATATTTTATTTTATTCCATTTATTATTTGTTATTTGTAATTACCTATAAGGGAATGAGGTAGTCTCATTGACAGTTGTAATTTCAGAGCTACCGGCGGCAGTTACAGAGTGACTTTAACTATTGGCAAATGTAAAAAATCATGGTAAATGAGAATAGGCATGCTCCCTTGAGGAATATACTATTTTTGGCATGTATGACAACTATCATAATGTTTGGTGAGTGAATCTATGATAGTTGCAAGTTGTCATAAAATTCTGAGATTCTATGATGCATTTGATGGACATGTTAGTTGTATATTTGTTATATTTAGCCCAAGGTTCCTATCTTGGAAAGATACTCTTTTGTAGAATCTATGATGGTTATGACACATCATAAGATGTTGTAAGAGGCCAGATTTAATCTTGGGAGCCCAACTATTGCATGACTATTTTTGGACAAGTGTAATATGCTTGTAAGATGGTGATTAACATTTACAGGTTGGAGAATCTTAGGAGAGAGAAGGTGAACACCTAAGATCAGTTAGAAAATGTTTATATAAGTATTTTCCATGGATTAGTTTCTGTAATATAGATTTTAGGTACTTAGGTGCTGCCAGAATGCTATCACATTGAAGACTGGTGGAGAGAGTTGAAGTGTTGTTGTATTGTAAACAATTTTTAGATTAATACAAACATTGGGCCTCTTTCCTGTGTGGAGTTTTTTACCCAAAAGGGTTTTCTCCACGTTAAACATTGTGTTATGTGTTTATATTTCTGATTTTGCATTTCTATGAAGCATAGTTTTGTTTCTGTGTTACAATCTCCATTAATAACACACAGTTAAATATTGCTGAAATTTATCTTGTATCAAATTTCCATTGAAGTAGTGTTGTTTTCATTTTTAAAAAATACTATAGGGGAAAAGGGTTAGGAAGAAACTGAATGGAAATAGAGGTGATGCACCAGATTTAATAGGTAGTAGTAATCCTAGAAGAGACATAACATTGATCTCAATCACAAAGGGAGGTTCACATAGACTTATAGGACTAATTGATGGTTTGGGATGAAGATCTAACCTGTAGAGAAGCCATTTTACTCACATAATAGATCACAACTTTAATTAAAATATAGAAACCAGAGCATAAGAGAAGCAAGATATTGTGCATATATTGATCATGAAGGTCAGAACTATTATAATGCAAAACAACTCATAGTAGAAAATGAGACAATATAGTTAATTACAATCATGGGTGGATTAACCAGAAGATAGCAAAGGGCAAGCTACAAGCACAATGAGTCAAATTCTCATAATCTAGAAATTATACTAAGAGGTCTGACTACAAGGAATTTGGTAGCATAACAACCTAGAAATTACTAACTCCTTTACAATTTTTGTTACAATGTCTTTATAACAAATCCTTGTGTAGGGAATGCTAAAGCAGATGCACGGGATCTGAGACCACCAATGCCACTATCAATGCAAAGCCAAGAACCAATGATAAAGAGGATAGAGGCCATCCCTCTGGTAGATCTGTGAACCAAGAAATAGTTGCACATATGCAAGATAGGATAGGGCATTGAAGATGAAATCCCAAAAGTCATCGCAGATCACAGAAATATCTGCCACCAAGCCATAGGAGTCACCTCACATTGAAAATCTATGCCAATTCCCATGAATTTCATTTGTAGAGCCCACCGACTATGATGAATGCCCCTAGCACCACTAGAAAGTTTAAAAATCTTGAATTTGAATTGGGACCATAGGATGAAGGAATGGTTAGAATATCGATGGCCCCACAAGCTCCACAACATAGTTTTCTTTTAACTTTGCATTGGACCAATGCCGATGCCTTAGGATATGTGGCAAGATCTCATAGGCGTATAAAGAATCTACCTGGCAAGCAAGATTCCACCATGACACTGCACCATCATTAGATTATCAACCTTTTTCCCTTTTATACCAGTAATGCCACATGGGCGCCATGTGTCATAATCTCATGGGTGCGCAAAGAATCTCTCTGACATACAAGATCCCCCTATGACACTGCACTATCATTGATTTACAATGGCCCCACCACAGCCCTTCTTTCTTTAATACCTGACGCCATCTTACTGAAGCTTCGATATACTTTACATGTGTCCTCCTCTCACAGGCCCACAGAAGGAATGTGACATCATCTTAGGCAGTCTACATGCTTGCAAAATACAACCATGTGGCACCACTAGCCCAGGGGACTTAAGACTTAGAATTTTATAAGAACATGACCCAACGGGTGACAAAAGGTAACATTAGGACTTAGGGCTGGTCACTTCATGACATAAGGGACTTCAAGTGATAACTTAACTGACCGGGTACTGAGAATAAATGGTCAACTACAAATTAGAAAAAAGGTAAGATCTAACTATAAAACCTTAGGGTTTAAGGGGAAACAAGGGAAACCCTAAGAGGTTTTGGAGGGTTTAAACAATTCGGTCTGCATACTAGAGGAGGAAAACACTAGAATTAGGGATTCTTTAGACTATTTAGCTAGGAGGGAAAAATATTATAACATTTTGGTGACTTTACAAGGGTGTTTGCCTGTCTAAACACAAGGAAACCAAAGGCCTTATCAATCCATTTGGCATGGGGTCAAATGAGACTACAATAAGAACATAGGAACTAGAGCAACTGGGCACACTACCAAGGAAAAACAAAATGACAAGAAAGCATGTATCCTCCTTATTAGAATACAACAGAGTGCAAGGGCACTTATTGAAAGTAGACACGTAACCTATTTACAAGATCTCACAGCCATGCTAAAAGAAAGGTTTGAGATGAAACCCATTGACTGGGATTGGCAAAACCTCTCCACTCAACCTGGAAAGTTGGAATGCATTGGCCTTTTTCCAACTAGTAATGATATAAGGGCCACTCCACATGGCATCAAACTTTGAATGTCTTCCCACTTTGGCCCTATCTATATCCCATTTTAGCACTATGTCTCTTTCAGTAAATGTTCTTCCAGTATATTTCCTGTCGAAGGTTCTCTTGATCTGATCTTAGTGATGCCCAAGGGTCTTCATAGCAACATCTCTTTTTTCCTCAAGTTCCAACAGCTCTGCAAGTCTGACTGTCATGGCATCATTCTCCATTAGTTCTAGCTGCTATGCCAACTTAAGAGAAGGAAATTTCAATGATAATGGAACCCTTTCTCCCCTTCCATAAACAAGCATGAAAGGGGAATTACCTATATCTCTCTTACGAGTGATTCCATTAGCCCATAGAGCACTCTTTAACTTGGAGTGCCAAGTTCTCTGATTATCTTCCACTATCTTTTTGATGATTTTGATTAGATTTTTGTTGGTGGACTCAGCCAAACAATTTCCTTGAGGATAGTAATTAGATAAGGTCTTCATGTAAACTCCATGATTCAATGCCCATTGACGGACTTTTGTGCATATAAAGGCCTTGGTATTATCAGATATGATGGTGGAGGGCACACCAAACCTTGTGTCTATACCCTCAAGGAAGTCCACAATGGATGCTTCTATGGCATCACTCAATGCAACTGCCTTTGTCCACCTAGTGAAATAATTAGTGGCTATGAGAATCCACTTATGGCCTGCACTAGAAGGTAGATTAATCACTCCAATGAAGTCTAAACCCCAATGAGCAAAAGGCTAATCTATTTGGATTGGATGAAGGGGAAGAGCTACCAGTCTCTATTTCCCAGCAAATAATGCACACTCTTTGTATTTTCTGATCCATTGTATGCATCACTGAATAGACTAGGCCAGTGTCATGCCCACATTTTCCATGTGGTCACAACACGCATCACACGTGTCATAGCCACATCTGTCATGTGGTTATGACACGAAATATCAAAAATTTTCTCATGCTTCCCTAGAAACCCCCTCGCATGCGTAAGCATGCTCGGTGGTGTACGCTCAAGGCGAAAACACTACAGCAGAGGTGGGGTACAAGTACAATTGCGTGCAACCAGATGCAAGCAGACCAACAAGGGGGTCTCTACGATGCTGTTAACGTCGCTACAAGGTTTACATTATCAAGGTTCCTAAACCTAAATCTCGGCAGATTCTGCTAGCATATCGCCTTACGGCGTAAGTGTGAATTACTCAACACTATACTACTTACGTAGTTCACTGATAGATTAACAACTTCCCATGACGCCTTGTTCTGACTAAACTGACTCGTAATCTCCCTATTGAGTCATTTTTCAGCAAGGCACGGTTGTCTGTCTCCTCTCTTGCTTCCTGAAATATACTCCTCCTTCGACTTAGCATCCTCAACAAGGCTGTTCATTTGCTCTCTCTTCCTTTTCTCTGGGTCTTAATTTTGATTGTATTTCTATCGCGCTCACCTTAACTATTTCTCTGAAGTTTTTGTTTGTTTATATTTCAGTCTCTCTCTTTTGTTTTCTACGTTTTCTTTATGTTTATCCTGTCCTTTCTTCATATTCTGTCAATCAGAGTTATCACTGTATCTACTTTTAACTTTATTCCTAACTTCCGGTTGGTCCAGATCACATAGGATGGTCTACTCCTTCGCTGGACTCAGTCTCTTGGTTTCCTCTGATCTAGGATACACTTTTACGTTTGAATTAATTAAACTTGTTCCTAAGCAAAAATTAGCGGAAGGATCCATCAACTTAGTTCTCTTATCCCATGTGGGAAATGCCGCGCATTTTCTCCTCTGTGTTTTCCAATGTTAGTTTTTCTTCTTCTTACTCTCTTGCAGGTTTTCTTCTGTGGACGTTTACTACAGTTGAGATTAAAATGGCCTCACATGGAATGTCTGTGATGGCTTCTTAAGTTTATTTCTAGTGATCTTTTAAGCAAGGTGACTTGTAATTTTCCTCTTCATTTTCCCAGTTATTGAATCGCGTTGATAGTTGAAACTTCCGAGAAACTCTTCCCGGAGTATTACAGCATATTCCTTTATGCTCTATTTAAATTATAATTATATTTTCTCTTATTATTGTAAAGAGAAAACGGCCTCTCTGAAAGTCTTAATAATTAAATAATATAAGTATGTAACGATATATTTATATGTATATATATATATATACGATTATATATATATATATATAAACATATATATTCAATTATATTTCTCATGTTTATAATTACTGTTGTTATTATTAATATTATTTATTACAATTACTATTATTGCAATTATTAGATTATCTTAATAATTTATCTATCTATTATACTATTATTAATCTTCTATTTTTTTATATATAATATATCATATATATATATATATATGTATATATATATACATATACATATATATATATATATACATACATATATATATATACAGATATATATATATATATATATAATTATATACCATTGTCATAGTATATAAGAGGCTCTCCTCTTTATAAAGCAAAACCAAACCATGGAAATATAACATAATTTCTTTGGTTGTTTTGTTCAACACTTAAAACCCTAATTGTGAATATTCTTTGTTTATTTTTGTGTAGGGCAGAGGGATAGAGAGGCGGTGGCGTGACCATGGCAGAGGGACGGAGAGGAGGATGGACGTGGCGGCCGTGGCAGAGGGACGGAGAGGAGGATGGACGCAACGGCCGTGGCAGAGGGACAGGGGTGGAGGTGGCCGCAGTGGCGGTGGAGGCACTGTCGTGGGGAGTGGGGAGTACTACGGAAGTGGTGGCCATGAGTTTAATAATGTCGGGGGTGCTGTGTTGTAGGGAGTCCGCAGTCACACGGACTGTGTTTTATTTAACGGTTGGGGGTGTGGGGAGGGGCGGAGCCCCCACCGACATCCCACTACGTGGGGTGTGGGTGGGGGCTCCACCCCTCCCCACACCCAATATGCACTGATGGGGGGTGGTGGGAAGGTTCAAACCCTTCCCACCACCACATCACTTTATTTATATTATGTGCTGTGTAGCATACAGTGACCCAACAGTGATTCAATGTATTTTTATCATGTGCTGTGTAATACACAGCGATATACACAGCGATTAAATTTTATTTCATTTCTTTTTTATTGTTTTTAAAATATAATCTCTGTCATTTTAATATAATTTCCAATTATCAGATATATATATATAAATAAATATATATTCCCAGACATAAGTTTTCTTCAGAGAAATCAAAAATACAGAATAATAAGATAAAATACAGAGAATTAAACTATTATCCCCAGAGTTATTTCTTCCATAGAGAAAATAAATATAGAGAATTAAAATAATAAAGCTAAAATACAGAATATTAAAATAATAAGACTAAAATACCAAGAAGTAAAATAAGATGGCTATTAACTATAATTCCGTTTAACCACCATCCACAATCTTATTTATAAATTTCTTTCAATCTCGTAACTACAGAGAAATAAGAAACGAAAACAAAATTAAATACAATTAAAGCTAATTTATCTGGTATTCACCAAAATTCATATAATAATTGCACATTTCAAATATAGAGAACAAATCATAATTCTTTCAAAGGTGATTTTACAATTACCGTTTCTGAAAAGAATTGAAAATTTTAAATGTAAGAAATTGAGTTATTTTTCTATTTAACAACTCCAGTTCATCTACAAATTACAATATATACAGAGAAATAAATCTGCAAATTACAATTTTATTAAGATATGTATCAATGCAAATTCAAGAATTAGATTTCATACACATAAGGTTAAAATTGATTTTTTTCTTACTTTTCTTCTCTTAATTTCTAACTTACTAATTTCAACTTAACGCATATTAGTTTAAACTAAAAATGGAAAGAATAATTAACATCACATTGGCTCTCAACTGATTCAAATTACCATATCTAATCATTAACAAAATACATAGTTTCCTCCAACCACCTCCAAACACTACTATAGTTAAACTTTTAAAACCTTGTCAAGATCAACATACAATTTTACTACCTAACAATAGTTACTCCAAATATACATCACTGTCAAAACTCATAACTAACAAACACCACTGAAGGGAAGAATTTCTCTCTTTCCCCAAACAATAAATTATACAAATTCAGAGGAAGAGAATCCCTCCGTAATGAATTTAAACAGGATGCGGTTCAATGAACCAACTCAACTTATAGCACGGATGAAGTTCTTTCTCCCTAAATACAGAACTTTTCCAATTCCAACCGTAAGCTTCAAGAGGAAACCTGCGTATCAAAGACAAACAAAGAAGAAAACACCACTCATGTAGCTCTCCTCCCTTCCGTAGACCCGCAAGAGGGTCACCGCCGAGCTAGGGAGACCATACTCACACCTGGGTAACTCAAGCATTCCACTTCACAACAGGGAACAACAACAAACCCAAAGCACACAAACACCCGTGGGTAAATTACACAACACGAAAACTCAACTACAGTGAGCTTCACAAGGGGTAGGAGAGTGGACACACTCGACTCCAGAGTGTTACCCTTACAGATAATTTAACCAACACAATTTCTCTTGGCCTCAAACCAAGTTTGATCACAAATTTTTAAGAAATCTATATTTGACTCTCAAGTCAAAGATATAGTCACAAATTCATGCCCTCAAGGCTTTCAACATCCCGAAAGAAGAAACCAGGTATGCACCCGAGGAGGATCACTCCTCCCCTACCCCAAACTTGATGAGCATTTCTCCCAAGTGGGAGAAGCTCTGTCAACAACCTGACAACATATCCCACAGAAACAAATCTAAAACACAAACATATAACATCTTTCACACATTTTTCATACAACATTCAGATATACGAAAGAAAGGTAAAACCAAATCAACCTTACAAAGTCCTTCTGGAATGAAACTGTTGTAGAGCTCCACTGAGATCTCTGCCAACCTTAGCCACCAACTCCCTCTTCCTTTCCTCTCCTCCAAGCTAACTTTCCTATTTTTGGCAATAATAATAAAACTCTCCCAAAATTCAACTAACTCCCTCCCATCCCAAAATTGGAAACAAATAACACAAATCCTTTTCAGTTTAGAGGAATGGGGAGGTGACACTTGTCACCTCCTCACCCTTCCCAAAACCACTACTCTGTCCCAAAGGATGAGTGGTGGCTTATGTCACTCACCCATCCCTAGAGTACTCCATATCCCTCTCCTCATGTCATTTCTCTTACGCATGGGAGAAATAAAAGGAGTTAAAGGAGGAAAAGACAGGTGACCCATGCCTCTTCTTCCTTCCTTCACATGGATGACCCCACAACACATGGGGGAATCTCACTAAAGGTGAGGGTGACTTCAAGTCAATCCCTCAATAATGGATGGGTTTGTAGTCATCTCTTGCCTTGGGGATTGAAGAGGGATGGGTTGGGTGTTGGTACAACCCATCATGTCCCCCCCATACCTCCAATTTTCGCCACTTAACTTCAAGGGGAAGTTAAAATGACTAGATGGAGGATACTCAAGGGTTACCCATGCCAAATGGGCCCCTAGACCCATGGGGTATAACCCAGGGTCAACTTTAACCCATTCAAGACACCCATGGTCAAGGTAAAGCACAAGAAAAGGCCTCAAAGATTTAAATAAAATAAAGAAATTCAAATTCAACCTTTTTACAACACAAATCATAAAGTAGTGTTACAAGAGGGTAACCTAACCCACTCGACCTTATGAAAGACCACATTACAACATCACATCAAACACAGAAAGATCTTGGTTTCTCGTGGAACCAGATCGGCTTAATAGGGAATAACAATAACAACGTGCGGAATGATCTCTGAAATCTGTGGTTTGATTAGTAAATCCTGCACACTAAATTACAAGGTCAGTTTCACATATATTCATCATAGCCGAAGCAACTTAAAACATGCATTATCATGACATAGTTCTAATTAGCATAAATGAAATCATATTACAATTTTCCATCATCACCTAATTAACTTTTCTGAAATGTAAACTTATCCAAACATCACCCAATTAGTTTTTCCGTAATCACAATAAAGTTTAATAGTTTGGCAAATCTGGGAACTACTATCCCACAAATATAAAAAGTAACAATAACAGTAATGTAAATAGTCATAAGAACAGGAGTAAAAAGGGCGGTCCTCACATCCTCTCCCCCTAAGACTGTACTTCCTCCTGGAAGTCGTCAAAAAGGTGAGGATAAAGGGTCTTCAGTCTCTCTGCATCTTCCCAAGTCGCTGTGACTTCGTCGTATAGGTCCCACTGGACCCTAACCTGGTCCAACTCTCGACCTTGAAGGGCCAGCGTCTGATGAGCCAATATGCGAATTGGCTCCAACGCCAGCTGTCCGTCTGCCTCTACCTGAAGAGCACTCCAATCCAATACGTGAGATAAGTCAGAAATATATTGACGTAAAACTGAGACATGAAATACATCGTGGATACGTGATAGGCTAGGTGGCAAGGCTAGACGATAGGCTACTGGTCCTATCTGCTCCAAGATTTTGAAAGGTCCTACAAATCGAGGTGTGAGCTTAGAGCCCTTCCTGTAACGGATTGGACTCTTGTGCGGTCGCACTCTCAAAAATACTCTATCACCCACAGCGAAGCTTCAGTCTATCCTTTTAGCATCGGCATACTTCTTCTACCTGTCATGTGTTTCCTGAAGTCTCTGTCTAATCTGTTTGACCTATTGTTTCATATTCTGAACTATCTCTGGACCGATGACCATTCTGTCCTCTATCCGATCCCAACTCAGAGGTGTTCTGCATGGTCTACCATATAAAGCCTGGAAAGGAGGCATACCCAATGAGCTGTGATGCCCATTATTGTAGGTGAACTCAACTAGATATAGGTACTCCTCCCATCTAGACTCATGGTCCATAACATACATGCGAAGCATGTCTTCTAACACCTGGTTAACTCTCTCTGTTTGTTCGTCGGTTTCCGGATGATAGGCTGAACTGAAGTTGAGCTGTGTACCCAACGCCTGATGTAAGGCTCTCTAGAACGATGAAGTAAATACAGAGTCTCTGTCAGATATAATGCAGCGAGGTACCCCATGAAGTCTAACAATCTGATCAAGAAACACCTTAGCCACTGATGGTGCATTGTATGTTGTGCATATCGGTGAAAAATGCGCCACTTTGGTTAGCTTGTCAACTGTCACCATAATAGCATCATGGTGACATGATGACATAGGTAGACCAATGATGAAATCCATAGAAATGGTGTCCCATTTCCATTCAGGTATCTCGTGAGGGTACAACAATCCCACTGGATGCTGATGTTCAGCCTTGACCCTCTGACATTCTAGGCAATGAGCAACAAAATCGGCAATGTCACGCCTCATCCTAGCCCAATGATAAAGCTGTTGTAAGTCAGCATGCATCTTCTTCACTCCTGGGTGTGCTGCATAGGGTGCTCTATGAGCCTCTGATAGGATTACTGTACAAAGATTACCCACATGGGGTACATAGATGCGCTGCCGATGTCGAAGCATACCATCAGACTCAAGGGTATATCCTGTAAATTTTCCCTCAAGGGCCTTCTGATTTAGTATTGCCTGCTGCACCTCAAGAAACCACTCGTCTTCCGGCAGATGCTGTAAGATGCGATCTTTCAAGTCCACCCTCAAGGTCAGGGTCAGGATCTCGTGGCGCCTTCGACTCAAAGCATCAGCGACCACATTCTCCTTCCCTTTGATGTAGTGGACATCGAAGTCGTATTCGCATAGGAATTCCATCCAACGCCGTTGGTGGGCATTCAAGTTTGGCTGTGTAAAAATATACTACAAACTATGATGATCTGAATGGAGTTCAAAGCGTCGACCTAGGAGGAAGTGTCTCCAGCGGACCAAAGCATGAATGACTGCTGTGAGCTCTAAGTCGTGAGTAGAGTAATTTAACTCATGTGTCTTTAGTTTCTGCTATTCGTATGCGATCGCTCGACCACCTTGCATAAGCACGGCTCCCAAACCTTCTAATGATGCATCTGTGCAAACTACAAACTCCGCTGTAGGATCTGGGACCGCTAAAATAGGAGCACTGGTAAGACGTTCCTTGAGGACTCCAAAGGCCTTTTCACACTGCTCTATCCAAATGAAACCCTTCCCCTTTCGCTGAAGGGAAGTGATGGGATGTGCTATCCTGGAAAAGCCCTTAACAAACCGACGATAATACCCAGCTAACCCCATAAAGCTTCTGACCTCTATAATGTTGGTGGGTGCCGGCCACTCCTGAATTGCTCTAATTTTAGATGGATCTACGGAGATGCCATCGCCTGATAAAATGTGTCCCAAATACTGCACCTTCGTCTTGAAGAAGGCACACTTCGCCAAGTTGCCATAAAGCTGCTGCTCTCGTAATCACTGCAAAACTTGACGCAAGTGCTCCACATGCTCTTCCTCAGTCCGTGAATAAATCAAAATGTCATCTAGAAATATTATCATGAACTGATCTAGGTAAGTACGGAACACCTCGTTCATGAGACTCATGAACACTGCAGGGGCGTTCGTCAACCTAAAGGGTACCACTGTGAATTCATAATGGCCATATCTGGTTCGAAAAGCAGTCTTATGAATATCTGCCTCTGTGATGCGCAATTGGTGATACCTAGATTTTAGATCAATTTTTGAGAACACTCTGGCTCCCTGCATCTGATCAAAAAGGTCGTCAAACCTAGGCAGAGGATAACGGTTCTTCACCGTCACCTTGTTCAACTATCTGTAGTCCATGCATAATCGAAGAGACCCATCCTTCTTCTTCACGAAGATAACCGGTGCGCCCCATGGCGAAATGCTAGGTCGGATGTGCCCCTTCTCAAGTAATTCCTCTAACTGCAGCTTAAGTTCAGTGAGTTCATGTGTAGTCATCCTATAGGGTGCACGGGATATCAGTTTTGCACCCGGCACTAAGTCGATGTGGAAGTCCACTTCTCTGTGTGGAGGCATACCTGGTAATTCCAGCGGAAATACATCGACAAACTCTCTAAGGGCAGGGTGATCATCTAAAGTAACCTCAGGTTCATCCTCTGCTCTATCACTGACCGTGATGGCAAACATCTGACATCCCTTCCGCATACAGTGCTTAAGCTGCTGAGCGGATATCATACGGATAGCCATGGGCTTTTGAATGCCCACTATCTCAACCGATGAACCATGATTGTCTAAACAGCTAATCATCCTCTGATGACAATCTAGCTTGGCTCTATGTGCCGCGAGCCAATCCATACCCAGAACTACACCGTAAGATCCTAATGGCATAATCCTAAGGTCACATGTTGTAGTGAAGGATCCTAATGTGATATTACAGTCTTTAACCAAGGTATCTATTGACATCCTGGCCCCTGAGGCCAACTCAACTTCCCACCTAATGTCTTGCCTAGAAGCCACCAGCCTGCAACGCTCCACTAACGATGTAGACAAAAAGGAGTCAGTAGCTCCCAAGTCAAAAAGGATAGAGATGGGGAAGTCTCCAATCGTACCTGCTGCCTTGATGACTGAGGCCTGGAAATCAACATGGCGGTTATCAACTGTTGCAAACATGTGGTGGGATCTGCCCACGTCACCTACAGTCTGCTCAGATCCTCCTGATCAGGGCTGTCCCCCTGCTGTAAATCCCTGTGGGCATTCTCTAGCCAAATGCCCTGCCCCACCACACACATAACATGATCCTCTAGCCTGTAACTGCCTTGACTGTGTTCTGCCCGACTGTTGTTGCCCAGTCCGTCCCGTAGACCCCTGTGAGCCTCTGTAAGACTGCTGGGACTTCGCGGGTCCTGCCGATGAACCCTGCTATCTCTGATCTCTGTGTGGACCCTGCTGCTGCCATCCACAGTTCTGTCCTCCCTGACCCCTCTGTTGGAATTTAGATTTTTGCTGATGTTGCTGCTACTGTGGAGGCCTAGCAGGTAATGAAGAAGAGTTATATCCTCCTCTCTGTGTTGTGTTTTGAGGCCTTCAAAAGTTTTGCTGTTGTTGGGGATTACGATCCTGATACTGCGGGCGTGAATTTTGCCCTCGTCCCTAAATTTCCTCTGATATAAGGGCTTTTTCAACAGCCTCGCTCATGGTCTGGGGATTTGCCATATGAACTGGTCCTGCTATCCCGTGATTCAGCCCTCTGATGAATTTGTGTATTAAGATTTTCTCATCATGGAGGTATTCTGCGTAACAAGAAAGCTCAATGAATCGGCTCTCATACTGAGTAACAGTGAGTCCCCTCTGCTGTAAATCATGGAACTCATCGATCCTGCGCTGTCTGTAATGTTTGGACAAATATCGTGCATTAAAGCACTCAATGAAGATCTCCCAAGTGAGTGTATCCATGAAAAGTCAGCGCTTGCACTCCTCTGTGCGCCACCAGGTAGCTGCTGCATCCCTAAGAAGATGGACTGTCACTCGCGCTTTTGTGTTGCTTCCATATGGTTGCAATGCGAAACACCTATCTAAGCTAATCAGCCATGCCTCGGCCACAGCTCCCTCTGTAGCACCTGCGAAAGTGGGTGGGTTGAGCCTAAGTAGATCTCTGATGGGGTCCCCTCTATCTCTTCCACCCCATCCTCATACAATCCATGATGTACCTGTTCTGCCCTCTGGGTCTCATCTCCTCTCAAAGGTCTCGGAGGACTCCTGCTCCATGCATAGGAGGCTGACCCTACCTCTTCTACTGTTGTGTCGGGGATCTCAACAAAGGGCTCCACACGTGGCACCTCTAGTGGATCAACACGGGGCTCCTCAAGTGGCTCAATACGTGACTCGGCACGTGGCTCCCTACATGGCTCCTCTCGCGGATCAACACAAGGCTCAACACGTGGCTCAGGAATCACTGGCGGTAACCTCTCTAACATAGCCTGTAGTGCCTGTAAGATCTGTGGTCCTACATCCAATACTGGTGGTGCCTGTGGTACTAGTGGTGCTTGTGGTACAGATTGTGCAGGTGGTGCTGCTGTAACTACGGGTGCCCGTCCCTCGGTTGAGGAATCGCTATGCACCTCGACAGACGCTGTGTGGCGTGATCGCGCTCGTTGAACACGTCAGGGAGGCATCCTACAAAACAAGGTAGAGACTAATTAATCAAAGTTGCGGAATAATAACGTGCCCAAAATATGCCCAGTGTTTAAACTTGGCTCTGATACCAAATGTCATGCCCACATTTTCTATGTGGTCACAACACGCATCACACGTGTCATAGCCACATCTGTCATGTGGTTATGACATGAAATATCAAAAATTTTCTCATGCTTCCCTAGAAACCCCCTCGCATGCGTAAGCATGCTCGGTGGTGTACACTCAAGGCGAAAACACTATAGCAGAGGCGGGGTACAAGTACAATTACGTGCAACTAGACATAAGCAGACCAACAAGGGGGTCTCTACGATGCTGTTAACGTCGCTACAAGGTTTACATTATCAAGGTTCCTAAACCTAAATCTCGGCAGATTCCGGCAGCATATCGCCTTACGGCGTAAGTGTGAATTACTCAACACTATACTACTTACGTGGTTCACTGATAGATTAACAACTTCCCACGACGCCTTGTTCCGACTAAACCGACTCGTAATCTCCCTATTGAGTCATTTTTCAGCAAGGCATGGTTGTCTGTCTCCTCTCTTGCTTCCTGAAATATACTCCTCCTTCGACTTAGCATCCTCAACAAGGCTGTTCGTTTGCTCTCTCTTCCTTTTCTCTGGGTCTTAATTATGATTGTATTTCTATCGCGCTCACCTTAACTATTTCTCTGAAGTTTTTGTTTGTTTATATTTCAATCTCTCTTTTGTTTTCTACGTTTTCTTTATGTTTATCCTGTCCTTTCTTCATATTCTACGTCAATCAGAGTTATCACTGTATCTACTTTTAACTTTATTCCTAACTTCCGGTTGGTCCAGATCACATAGGCTGGTATACTCCTTCACTGGACTCAGTCTCCTGGTTTCCTCTGATCTAGGATACACTTTTACGTTTGAATTAATTAAACTTGTTCCTAAGCAAAAATTAGCTGAAGGATCCATCAACTTAGTTCTCTTATCCCATGTGGGAAATGCCGCGCATTTTCTCCTCTGTGTTTTCCAATGTTAGTTTTTCTTCTTCTTACTCTCTTGTAGGTTTTCTTCTGTGGATGTTTACTACAGTTGAGATTAAAATGGCCTCACATGGAATGTCTGTGATGGCTTCTTAAGTTTATTTTCAGTGATCTTTTAAGCAAGTTGACGTGTAATTTTCCTCTTCATTTTCCCAGTTATTGAATCGCGTTGATAGTTGAAACTTCCGAGAAACTCTTCCCAGAGTATTATAGTATATTCCTTTGTGCTCTCTTTAAATTATAATTATATTTTCTCTTCTTATTGTAAAGAGAAAACGGCCTCTCTGAAAGTCTTAATAATTAAATAATATAAGTATGTAATGATATATTTATATGTATATATATATACGATTATATATATATAAACATATATATTCAATTATATTTCTCATGTTTATAATTACTGTTGTTATTATTACTATTATTTATTACAATTACTATTATTGCAATTATTAGATTATCTTAATAATTTATCTATCTATTATACTATTATTAATCTTCTATTTTTTTATATATAATATAATGATATATATATATATATATATATATATATATATATATATATATATATATATATATACAATTATATACCATTGTCATAGTATATAAGAGGCTCTCCTCTTTATAAAGCAAAACCAAACCATGGAAATATAACATAATTTCTTTGGTTGTTTTGTTCAACACTTAAAACCCTAATTGTGAATATTCTTTGTTTATTTTTGTGTAGGGCAGAGGGATAGAGAGGCGGCGGCGCGGCCATGGCAGAGGGATGGAGAGGAGGATGAATGCGGCGGCCATGGTAGAGGGACAGAGAGGAGGATGGACGTGGCGGCCGTGGCAGAGGGACAGGGGTGGAGGTGGCCACAGTGGCGGTGGAGGCACTGTCGTGGGGAGTGGGGAGTACCGCAGAAGCGGTGGCCATGAGTTTAATAATGGCAGGGGTGCTGTGTTGTAGGGAGTCTGCGGTCACACGGCCGTGGACTGTGTTTTATTTAACGGTGGGGGGTGTGGGGAGGGGCGGAGCCCCCACCCACATCCCACTACGTGGGGTGTGGGTGGGGGCTCCGCCCCTCCCCACACCCAATATGCACCGACGGGGGGTGGTGGGAAGGTTCAAACCCTTCCCACCACCACATCACTTTATTTATATTATGTGCGGTGTAGCAGACAGTGACCCAACAGCAATTCAATGTATTTTTATCATGTGCTGTGTAATACACAGTGATATACATAGCGATTAAATTTTATTTCATTTCTTTTTTATTGTTTTTAAAATATAATCTCTGTCATTTTAATACAATTTCCAATTATCATGATATATA
Source organism: Cunninghamia lanceolata (assembly GCA_027924645.1). Classification (NCBI taxonomy): domain Eukaryota; kingdom Viridiplantae; phylum Streptophyta; class Pinopsida; order Cupressales; family Cupressaceae; genus Cunninghamia; species Cunninghamia lanceolata. Next base: position 1,786,247 of record BSBN01000078.1, read on the forward strand.
TATATATTCCCAGACATAAGTTTTCTTCAGAGAAATCAAAAATATAGAATAATAAGATAAAATACAGAGAATTAAACTATTATCTCCATAGTTATTTCTTCCATAGAGAAAATAAATATAGAGAATTAAAATAATAAAGCTAAAATACAGAATATTAAAATAATAAGGCTAAAATACCGAGAATTAAAATAAGATGGCTATTAACTATAATTTCGTTTAACCACCATCCACAATCTTATTTATAAATTTCTTTCAATCTTGTAACTATAAAGAAATAAGAAACGAAAACAAAATTAAATACAATTAAAGCTAATTTATCTGGTATTCACCAAAATTCATATAATAATTGCACATTTCAAATACAGAGAACAAATCATAATTCTTTCAAAGGCGATTTTACAATTACCGTTTCTGAAAAGAATTGAAAATTTTAAATGTAATAAATTGAGTTATTTTTCTATTTAACAACTCCAGTTCATCTACAAATTACAATATATATACAGAGAAATAAATCTGCAAATTACAATTTTATTAAGATATGTATCAATGCAAATTCAAGAATTAGATTTCATACACATAAGGTTAAAATTGATTTTTTTCTTACTTTTCTTCTTAATTTCTAACTTACTAATTTCAACTTAACGCATATTAGTTTAAACTGAAAATGGAAAGAATAATTAACATCACATTAGCTCTCAACTGATTCAAATTACCATATCTAATCATTAACAAAATACATAGTTTCCTCCAACCACCTCCAAACACTAATATAGTTAAACTTTTAACACCTTGTCAAGATCAACATACAATTTTACTACCTAACAACAGTTACTCGAAATATACATAACTGTCAAAACTCATAACTAACAAACACCACTGAAGGGAAGAATTTCTCTCTTTCCCCAAACAATAAATTATACAAATTCAGAGGAAGAGAATCCCTCCATAACGAACTTAAACAGGATGCAGTTCAATGAACCAACTCTACTTATAGCACGGATGAAGTTCTTTCTCCCTAAATAAAGAACTTTTCCAATTCTAACCGTAAGCTTCAAGAGGAAACCTGCGTATCAAAGACAAACAAAGAAGAAAACACCACTCATCTAGCTCTCCTCCCTTTCGTAGACCCGCAAGAGGTTCACCCCCGAGCTAGGGAGACCATACTCACACCTGGGTAACTCAAGCATTCCACTTCACAACAGGGAACAACAACAAACCCAAAGCACACAAACACCCGTGGGTAAATTACACAACACGAAAACTCAACTACAGTGAGCTTCACAAGGGGCAGGAGAGTGGACACACTCAACTCCAGAGTGTCACACTTACAGATAATTTAACCAACACAATTTCTCTTGGCCTCAAACCAAGTTTGATCACAAATTTTTAAGAAATCTATATTTGACTCTCAAGTCAAAGATACAGTCACAAATTCATGCCCTCAAGGCTTTCAACATCCCAAAAGAAGAAACCAGGTATGCACCCGAGGAGGATCACTCCTCCCCTACCCCAAACTTGATGAGCATTTCTCCCAAGTGGGAGAAGCTCTGTCAACAACCCGACAACAGATCCCACAGAAACAAATCTAAAACACAAACATATAACATCTTTCACACATTTTTCATACAACATTCAGATATACGAAAGAAAGGTAAAACCAAACCAACCTTACAAAGCCCTTCTGGAATGAAACTATTGTAGAGCTCCACTGAGATCTCTGCCAACCTTAGCCAGCAACTCCCTCTTCCTTTCCTCTCCTCCAAGCTAACTTTCCTATTTTTGGCAATAATAATAAAACTCTCCCAAAATTCAACTAACTCTCTCCCATCCCAAAATTGGAAACAAATAACCCAAATCCTTTTCAATTTAGAGGAATGGGGAGGTGACACTTGTCACCTCCTCACCCTTCCCAAAACCACTATTCTGTCCCAAAGGATGAGTGGTGGCTTATGTCACTCACCCATCCCTAGAGTACTCCTTATCCCTCTCCTCATGTCATTTCTCTTACACATGGGAGAAATAAAAGGAGTTAAAGGAGGAAAAGACAGGTGACCCATGCCTCTTCTTCCTTCCTTCACATGGATGACCCCACAACACATGGGGGAATCTCACTAAAGGTGAGGGTGACTTCAAGTCAATCCCTCAATAATGGATGGGTTTGTAGTCATCTCTTACCTTGGGGATTGAAGAGGGATGGGTTGGGTGTTGGTACAACCCATCATGTCCCCCCCATACCTCCAATTTTCGCCACTTAACTTCAAGGGGAAGTTAAATTGACTAGATGGAGGTTACTCAAGGGTTACCCATGCCAAATGGGCCCCTAGACCCATGGGGTATAACCCAGGGTCAACTTTAACCCATTCAAGACACCCATGGTCAAGGTAAAGCACAAGAAAAGGCTTCAAAGATTTAAATAAAATAAAGAAATTCAAATTCAACCTTTTTACAACACAAATCATAAAATAGTGTTACAAGAGGGTAACCTAACCCACTTGACTTATGAAAGACCACATTACAACATCACATCAAACACAGAAAGATCTTGGTTCCTCGTGGAACCAGATCAGCTTAACAGGGAATAACAATAACAACGTGCGGAATGATCTCCGAAATCTGTGGTTTGATTAGTAAATCCTGCACACTAAATTACAAGGTCAGTTTCACATATATTCATCATAGCCGAAGCAACTTAAAACATGCATTATCATGACATAGTTCTAATTAGCATAAATGAAATCATATTACAATTTTCCATCATCACCTAATTAACTTTTCTGAAATGTAAACTTATCCAAACATCACCCAATTAGTTTTTCCGTAATCACAATAAAATTTAATAGTTTGGCAAATCTGGGAACTACTATCCCACAAATATAAAAAGTAACAATAACAGTAATGTAAATAGTCATAAGAACAGGAGTAAAAAGGGCGGTCCTCACAGCCAGTAATAACTACCCTCATGATTTTCATTGCAGTTGTCCTTAGAGAATAATGGCCACCAACAGGGCCACTATGGAATTATTTTAAGACTCTAGAAGTCTGATCTTGTGTTATACACCTAAGAAGAACTCGATTGATGTCTCTTCTAAACAAGACACCATCAATTATAACATAAGGGATGGATTGAAGCCTGAATTACCTTCTTTTAACTTGATCCAATCCATCTAGATATCTACCTGACTGCAAGAATGTGACCATGTTATGATACTAGTCAGTTGGGGTATGGGATTCAACTGATTGAGCTTGTCCTTGGACACATACGACCTCACTACTATCTTTGATGTCTACTATCATCTGTTCACATATACCTTTGCCATGAACCAATCTTGTAATGTTGATGTTGATGTCATAGTCCATTACCTTAGTGATCCACCCAACCCTTTTTGTCATTAATATCCCTGCTCAGGAGAAATTCTTTCAGACCAGGGTGACTCACCATCAACTAAATTTTGCTACTAGAAAGCACATGTCTAAACTTTTTTATACAATAAATACATATTTTTCTATAAAATCATAATTTAGTTCATACTCTTTTAGAGGCTAGCTGAAGAAAGCAAATGGTTGTTCCAATTTTTCTTCATTTTATTAGGTTAGGACAGCTGATATACCCTCTCTACCTCCAAAGGCATAAAGGATGAAGTCTTTCTCATAACTAGGGTTTATCAACATAGGAGCTTGTGTAATGGCCTGTTTGAAAGCTTCAAAACTATCCCTGCCTTCCTTTGACCATGTGAAGGTAACATTCTTCTTTAACATAGCTGTGAGGGGTTTTTCTATTGAAGCAAAGTTAGGTATGAACCTCACAAAATTGATCTTTCCTAAGAATATTTGCAAACCTTTCTTATGAATAGGGAGAGGAAGGGCAAGAATAGTATTTTTTCTTTCTAGATCAATAGCCAATCCTTCTTTGGAAACCACACGTCCTAACAGCTTTCCCTCTGGAACAACAAATATACATTTCTTTGGATTTAATGATATCCCAAATTCCCTGCATCTTTCAAAAACCTTTCTCAAATGACCCAAATGGTTAGCTGCATGCTTGGAATACATAGTCAAATCATCAAGATACACTAAAATAATATCATTGATTAGGCCTTTGAAGGCCAAATCCATTGCTCTTTTAAATGTTGCTTTGGCATTTGTCAATCCAAAAGGCATCTTTTGATAAGCCAAAGTACCCCACTTGGTGGTAAACGTTGTTTTGTACTGATCTGATTCTTTTACAAGAATTTGATTGTAGCCTGAGTAGCCATTTAGGAGTGAAACCTTTCAACACCTGCTACTATTTATAAAATCTACTCCATGGAAGGGAGTGGATAGTGGTATTTAAGTAAAGCCTTGTTCAAATCTCTAAAGTCCACAAATAATCTAATTTCCCCATTCTTCTTCCTAATTGGAACTAAGTTATCTACACAAGAGGAATGCTTAATGGGATAAATGATCTTAGCCTCTATGAGTTTGGATAGTGTTGTGATGTTCACAACACGCCCCATTTTACTCCTTACCAAAATGAGGACCCCTGCTATGGCTGTTGCTTTTGCTTTTGTGTGTGTTGTTTTGCTTGGTGGTAAAGGGAAAAATGGGGTAAAATTGCAAACTTTATTAAAAATAGAGAAAAAATGCATTTTCAGTACCAGGACATGATATGGTTGGATTCCTTGTGAAAAATGAGCTAGGGTTTCTTTTTGAACCATCTTAAAATTTGCCATATTTTGCAAGTTATGATCATTTTGGTAAAATGTACAAGGGAAGGGTTTCTTGTTTGCACAAACAAGTTTGTTTGTACATGCATGTTGCAATATACAAGGCCCTTTGTATGCGAGTTCACCTGTATACAAAGACCTTTTTATATCACCTTGCATATACAAAGTCCTTTGTATATGCAAAGTCATTTTATACTTAGTCGCATTTGCAATCGGGTTCATATAGTAGGGTTGCTTGCATGTTATACATACAATTCCCTTTGTATATCATTTTCGTAAACAAGGCCGATTGTATGTCTTTTTCCTTGCATGCATTTGTTAATGTTATATTTGTATATACAAGATGGACCTGAAATAGTTTATTGTTGAAATGGGTAAATGTTTGAAGTCCGCCGCATGTATCTCATGTTGTATATTTGGAAGGTCAAAACATACAAGGAAAATGTACAAGTGCTACATACAAGCTATGAACCTGAAAAGTTATGAAATAGTGTTAAGTCGTTCTATAATTTCAGCTTGTATATTCTTATATACAAGCCGATATACATTACACTTATACAATGGCCAGATTCCAAATAAAATATGATCTGATTTAATGCTTGTATCAAACCTGAATGTATATCTAAAAGATACAAGTGTTTTATACATCGGGCGGACGAAACATTATGAAATGGGATTAATTGGTTATATAATTCCACCTTGTATGCATGTTTGGGATACAAAGAGAAAACATACATGGTGATTTATACATTGCGATAAACATACAAAGTGGATCTCGGCAAAGGATTAAATTTGGTTAAATGGATACATCACGTCCAAATGTATATCGAGGGATGCAAGCACAATATACATTGAAGTATACATTGGGTGGAATTGAAAAGTTATACAATAAAGTTAAGTGCTTGTATATTTTGGCATTTGTATGTTGCGATATACAAACCGATATGCATTGCGTACATGCAAGCCACAGAATTGAAAAGATTGAAATCTGATTAAATGGATGTATCACGCCTGGCTTGTATGTCAAGAAATACAAAGGTTTAAACAAAGAAATGAGTAGGAAAACATCTCAATGAAATTTTGAGTTCAATTTTGGGGCCTGAATGCATATTTCTGGTCAACGATGGTTGACCCAGCTAGTTTAATGTTGAATATGCATTTTGACCCGCATTTTTTATAGATTTAGGACCCGATTTCTACGTTCACATAGTCATGACTAGATTTAACAGCTATTTTCCTTCCTGCAGATTTATTAAATGATGATATTTATTGCTGGTCTATTTTTGCAGGTTTGCAGTTGAGGAAGGAGCTGAAACTTGATGACAATGACATCACAAAGGAGGAGATTAGATCTTTGAAGCTAAGGAAGATAAGGATGAAGGGCAAGGAAGTGAAGTGTCTTAAATGATGAAGGCAGAATGCAGATGGAAACATTATTGCGACGGATAGTAGAAGTTGACATTAAGCTGCTAGGGTTTCCAGAAGGGCATATTCTCACCCATATTTAATCTATGCTCAGAGATATTTTGGGAGATTTGTTCTCCAACATTTATTACTATAACTAGAGGTTTGAACCATTGTTTAACTAGGGTTTTGAGCTGTATTAAGGACAACGCAAGTCTATATATTGTGCCTCTATACACTTTAAAACTTTACACAGGAGCTACATAGAGATTTGTAGCAACAAAAATTTGTAAAACATAACATTTAGAATAGAGGGACCTTTTAGTTTAGAAGTAGAAGAAGGAGGTCACCTGTGTCTTCAACAAGGAGAATGTGGAACATCCTACCTCCTTGTTGTATCTGTAAAGCTTGTAAGTTTTTTGTAGTTTGATCAATGAAACTAAGAGTCATTCAGACATTGTAAATCTTATATGACTGTCTATTTGTAATACAATTGAATCTGGAATTCTGCATCTATCTTCTAAGTGTTTTCTGGCTCTTAATTGTGTTGGAAACATTTTCTCTTAGAGCTTGCAATTTTAAGTGTATGTTTGTGAAAATGCTCAGAACTTACATTTAAGATTTTGTCTGCGGATTTGATCAAATTGTTGTATTATTTACAAAGTGCATAACAGAACAATTAGATCCTTTGGAAGAATAAATGATGTTTAGATTAGATCTTTCTAACTTTTCCCAACCCATCTGAAAATACTTAGCTTAAAATGCAGAAATTTAAAGGAAATTTGTCTCATATTTGAAAAGGCATGCATAACAGAGTTGAAAGTCGATAGTTTTCATAATACTTAAAAGAGAAAAGCTTGCAATAATATAAATCATTTAAAGCTTTGGAAATACAGTAACACTTTTATGCAATAAAGGAATGAACAATACACTAATATTCACAATCTCTTTGCATAGTTTGAGTCCAGTAAACCAACAAAAAACCCTAAACTACGTAAGGCCCCTTTAACGTTACAGCTTCACATCGACCAATTGAATTTACCCAACAGGTCAAGACCTGACCATATTAAACTTGGGATTAAGTGAGTCTTAATCGATTCCTTCATATCTTTCAAGTCAATTTTGGTTCATTTTATGTGAATTTTAACTAATTGTTATGACTGTCACAAAACAATCACCAACAGTTTCTCTGGCACTAGAAGGAGGGCTGACTTGAGTTAGGGTTTGTTTCAAGTAAGAAGTGGCTAATAACAGCGATAGAGTGACTAGATCTAAATCTAATTTAGGGGATATATTTGTACAATTACCTGATATTAGGTGAAGTAAGAGCCATTTGATTTGGAATCCCAAAATATCACAAGCAAGAGGATCATCTGGAACACCTCCTGGCTCACCTTTTAGCATTCATAACTTTGTGAGTCTTGACAGATCCTCATTTATATCCTTAAATCTTGGTTCAGGTACTCCTACAGGTCCTAGTCATCCTAAAAATCCCAATCCCCTAGGAAATCTAGGTATTGCCACAAGTCCAGGTCAAGCACAAATACCTGCAATGGTTAATTTTAATACCAATTCTCCCATAGCATTCAATGATTATAATGAGATGCCCAGAAATCCAGAAACGATATGTTCCAAATACTAGTTGTACCAAGATCTGGAAGACCATATTAGAATATTCAAGGAGGCATGCTTTAGGTCCAAATTAGAACATGAAGACGTGGTGTGTAGGTTGTTTCCCTACACCTTTAATGAACAAGCCTCTAACTGGTATGTGAACTTACCCAATGGTTACATTTCTTCCTAGTCACTTATGGAAGAAGCATTTCTGTCTAGATTTAGAGGACCCATTGATCCTTGTGTATTGTATCATAAATTGGCTACTATAAAAAGAGGAGAGGGAGAGCTAATTGATAATTTCAATGACAAATTTCAAAAGGCCTACTCTAGGTTGGTAGCCCCTTACAATGTAGATGATGATACCTTGTTAGCCATGTACTATGTTGCCTTGGATCCTTTAACTACCATGTTTGTCAAAAGAAAACCTGACGTAGATTCAATAACCAAAGCCTATAAAAAGGCAGCCTCAGTAAACCAAGAAATGAGGCCTACAACTTATAGCCCATTTGTTAATGGAGGAAATTTTGGGATGCAGAACTAGGTAACCTTGGAATGGAGTCCCTATGCATTACACTCCATTATTAAATCCAATTCCTTCATACACACCTGTGTATAGTCCTACCCCAATCCAAGCCATAACTCCTTGCACAAGTAACACTTCTAACAATAGTCAAAATAATGGTCAGCCTTTCTTCCAACCTCCAAGAGATACAACTGTGCTAAAGGCATAGGAAGAAAGGGAAGAAATCAAAGAGATCACTGCACACTTGAAAAGATTAACCACCGAAGTGACACAACTAAGAAATGAGAATCTCTATGGAAGAGGTAACCAGGGATACAATCTAAATCAGAATTACAACCAAGGCCAAAATCAGGACTATAGTTCAAATCTAAATCAGAACTACAATTAGAGCCATAACAAAAATAATAGTTAGGGCCAATGTTTAAATTAGAGCCAAAACTATAATCAGCATCAAGGTCATAACCAAGGGCAACTAATACAAAATAGAGGGCCAGTGGTAGACAATAGGGCCTGGGGTAACAATAACAAAAATTAGAATAAGCCTAGGCCACCCAAAATATGGAACACTAAACCAAGCTTCTCTTTTTGAGAATATAGATAATCATGATGCAAAACAAATAGCTGGCATCCAAATGGCCAATACATCACTAAAAAATTGGTGCAGATTTCACAATACTAATGCCCATGTTGAGCTTGACTATCCACAATTTCATTTAGCAACCAGCATATTCAATATAGACATGTAGCCTCCTACTTCTGAATTTCTCATTCCCAAAGGTAATGAGGTAGTACCCTCAAGGTATGATACGGCTTTAGTTTTAGAAACCTTTACCTTTGCAACTACAGAAGAGAAAGAGGATGAATTGCTGGAGGATGAACCGTACTTTTGTGAAAATCTTTATCCTGAATCAGCCTTTGTGTTAAATGCTTTTCAGTTTCCTTTTGAAACTGAAAATGAGGTACTAACTGGAATAGAAGAGGTGCAGGCTTTTCAACAGACAAATAAAAACCACACCTACAATTTAAGAAACAACACTAGGCCAGGAGGACCTTTCACCACTTCCACTCCTCCTAAAAACTTCAATACACCCCCAGATCAAAATGCTAGCAATAATCCTACCATACTTAAAGATAATCATCACACAAATAGCAGAACAATAGTACAAAAAGCCCAAACATGTAAAATTGAAACAGTAGCAACAACAAGATTAATGAGATACTTGTCATAAGACAAAAGAAAATAAAGGTCTGTATACCTCTAAATGAATTATTGAAAACTCCAGGGATCATAAATGCTTTTATAAAATTTCTAGATACATCCATGATAGGTGAGGTTACTGCTGATATAGTTGTTCCTAATAGAGATTCACTGCCTAAAGAGAAAAGTAAGAATGTTGAGCAGCCTTCCAATACAAATGTAGTAATGTATGTTGATAAGAAGGATGCTCCTCCATTCTTGTTAACTATTAGATTGTGTGGGAAGAACATACACAATTGCATGGTGGACTCTGGTGCATCAACCAATGTAATTCCCTTAGGGATATGTAAAACTCTTGGGCCGACTCCCACCAGATTTGCCAAGGTTGTCACAAAGTTAGATAAAATTGAGGTTAGTGTGGTAGGAGAACTAATGAACATTCAGATGCAATTAGCTTCAGACCCTAGGGTAAGCCAATTCATTGACATTCAAATAGTGGACATACCTGTGAATTATGGAATGTTGTTGAGTAGGGATTGGTCCAAAGCAATAAACGGATATATGGCCACTAGTTTTTCACATATGTTGCTACCTTGGAGAGGTGTCCCAAACCAGATTAGAATAGAGGCAGAACCCAGGATGAAACATATGATAATAGAGTATAATCGAACAAATGAAATATTATATACCAGGATTACTAACAATGGGGTACAAATTGAAGAGATTATGATGTTAAACATTAGAGAAAAATGTGTCAGCAAGGAGACAACATTATTCATTGAGTCTAATGGAAATTCTTCAAATGAAGAAAATAGTGCAATGGACAAATTTGGTCATGCCATTAGACAAGAGGTGGAAGAACGCATTAAACAAAATCTGCCAGTCCAATGTAAACTGTATAGGGATAGATGTAGAGTTCATGATAGGCCACATTCTAAGGAGAATTGTGGAATGTGCAAAGACATTGTTGCATATGAATACAAAAAATCCATGAAGAGGGTAGAATTGCAAGAGGGAAATGTGAATCCTAATCAACCACAGAGATACTTCTAGAGTGATGTGGATGCTCTGATTTCAGAAGGAATAAAAGATAGGGGTAGTTGTCTTTCTGATTTGCAAGCTAAAAATACACATATGCAAGTTGACCAAATAGAAATACCCATGAATAAATAGGCCAGCACCTCACAAGTGACAGAAGAGATAAAGCATGCCAAGGTAAAAGGTCAAAAAAGTAAAGATGGCATGTGGACACTAAAGTGTGATAGGTCCAAGTCAAAATAGGGTGTAGATGCAGGTAATGAACTCATAGATCCTCAGGGTAAATCACATCTAACAGCATATAGACTACAGTTTTGCTGTACTAACAATATTGCTGAATATGAAGCCTTAATTTTGGGACTTGTCATGGCCATCAAGAAAAAGGTGAAGACGATTAAGGTATTTTCAGATTCTGAACTAGTAGTCAGACAAGTAAGGAAGCTATATGCTTGCAATTACAAAAAAATGATTTGTTATAGACATAGAGTATGGGGTTTAATAGATTCATTTGATGCTTTCAACATAGAGCATATCCCTAGAGAGCTGAACCATAGGCTAGATGCCCTAGCAGTTGCTGCTAGTACATTAGAACCCTTGACACTATCAGGTCTGAGACGATTTACTATAGAATTAGTTAATGTTCCCAGTATCCCAGACAATGTTACACACTTTTCGGTATTTGGGGGGGATCAGCAAATTATTAATTTTCTAACTTGTAATGAGGTATTCGAGGCTCAAATCATTGATGAGCAAGAAAGGCCTGAGATAACATGGGACGAAGAGGATATAATCAACTTGAAGAGCAACTTCTTACCCAAAGGAGTAATTGAATTAGAAAATGTTTTTGACTTTGATGGAGTAATGAGACAGAAAGACTTGCCCAAAACAGAAGGGGATAAGTATGATTTACACAATTTAGGGATAGAGCAAAATCCACAAAATGTGCTAATCGGGAAGGCTTGTTCTAAGAAAATAAGAAAAGAAATTATAGATGCCCTGAAAGATTATAAACACATAATAGCATGGATGTATGAAGACTTGAAAACATATGATACGTCCATCATAACTCACGTGATACCATTGAGGCCAGAGGTTAAACCATTTAGGCAGAAACAAAGGCCTGTGAATGCCATTCTAGAGCCTTTAATCTTTGAGGAAGTTAAAAAATTGTTGTCTACTGGAATAATTTTCCCAGTCAGACATTCAGTCTGGGTAGCTAACTTAGTACCAGTGAGGAAGAAAATGGGAGACATCAGATTGTGTGTAGATTTTAGGAAATTGAACAAAGCATCTGAAAAGGATAATTATCCTCTGCCTCCAATAGACGAAGTGCTGCAAGCAACGAACGGGGAAGAGATGATGTTCTTTTTAGATGGTTTCTCGGGTTATAACCAGGTTTTAATAGATAGAGATGACAGATTAAAAACCATCTTCACTTGTAAATGGGGAAATTATGCATATAGACATATGCCTTTTGGTTTGATCAATGCAGGTGCCACTTTTCAGAGAGCCATGGACATTGCATTCCGTGGATTATCAGGTAAGTGCATTGTTGTGTATATGGATGATCTGACTGTGTATTCTAAAGATGCATCCACTCACGCTGAAGATCTCAGGAAAATACTCAAGCGATGTGAGAGGTACGAAATTTCCCTTAATCCTAAAAAATGTTCATTTGGAGTAACTGAAGGTAAATTAGTAGGGCATGTCATTTCTGAAGATGGAATATTGATTGACCCTGATAGAATAGAATCAATAAAAAATTTGTAAATACCAAACAATAGGAAAGAGTTAAAATCATTTTTTGGTAAGATTAACTTTGTTTAGAAGTTTATCACGGGTTTTATAGAAATTATGCAGTCGTTAAATGCCATGTTAAAGAAAGATACACAAATGGAGTGGATGCCTGTGGCTAGGGCTGCATTTGAGGATATCAAGGGGGCCATTTCTGACACCCCTGTACTAATGAGCCCAGACTACACAAAGCAATTTTATATCTACTCCTTCGTATCCTCCCATTCAGTTACGGTTGCCTTGATGCAGAAAGGTGCAGATAATGAGGAAAGGCCCATTGCATTTATGAGCGCACCTCTGAGGGACACACAATTAAGATATCTAGATACTGAAAGACAAGCATTTGCATTAATGAGGGTTGTGAAGAAATTCAGACATTATATTCTGCACTGCCAGATCAAAGCCATAGTGCCAGACGCAGCAGTAAAGATACTGCTGATGCATAATGAACCTAGAGAAAAGAGAGCCAAATGAATCACCATGCTACAATAGTTTAACATGGAAATCATTCCCATGAAGCTAGTCAGAGGACAAGTGTTAGTGCAAACAATAGAAAACACAGACCCATATTTGATAAAACAACAGTATGTGCTGAATTCTCATGACACATCAAACTGGTATGGCGATTTGAACACTTTTCTAATAGCTGGAAAGTACCCAAATAAGATGAAAGCTTCTCAGAGGAGATCTTTGAAGATTAAAGCACAAAGATATATGGTGCAAGGATGTCTTCTATTTAGGAAGAACCATGATGGAATTCATTTGAGATGTCTAAACAGAGCTGAGACGGATAAGGTGCTAACAGAATTGCATGACAAGTATGGAATTGGTCATGATTCCCATCTAGCCACTACACACAAAATATTGAGGGCGGGCTATTACTGGCCCACGATGTTCAAAGATATAGAGAGTCACATCAAGAGTTGCCACACCTGTCATACTGCAGCAGATAAGGGAAGAAATCAGGCCAACCCATTACAACCTGTGATTGAATCAAGACCATTTACACAATGGGGCCTAGATTTTATTAGAGTCATCAATCTTCCATTTGCTGTAGGACACAAGTTCATACTGATGGTGACGGACTACTGTACAAGGTGGACTGAGGCCACATGCTGCAAATTCTCCACAACTGAGGTAGTTATCAAATTTCTTGAAGAGAATATCATCACCAGGTTTGGAACTCCCTATTCATTGGTATGTGACAACAACCCTGCTTTCTCTTCTTTAAAGTTTTCTAAATGGGCATTTGAATATGAGATTGTTTTAAAGTTTTCTTCAAATTATTACCCTCAAGGTAATGGATTAGCTGAGTCTATGAACAAAATTTTATTAGACATAATCAAAAGGCTCATAACAAAGAATCCCAGAGAGTGGAATACTTTGTTGAAATACGCACTGTGGGTAGATAGGACCAAGTTCAAAACAACTTTAGGTAGTACACCTTATCATTTAGTTTATGGGACTGATCCCATACTTCTAGTAAATCTAAGAATACCAATCTGGAAGTTTACCAATGAGTATTTAGGCTTTGATAACCAACAGAAGCCAGGATAGTACAAATGCTACAATTAGATGAGAAAAGAGGTTAAGCCATCGAGAAGTTTGTCAAACACCAAGCAGTAGTTAAGAGGTGGTTTGATAAGAGAGCAAGAGTCAAAACATTTAGGATATCAGACTTAGTGCTATGCTGGGACAAAGCATATGAAAAGAAGGGGAGTCATGGGAAATTTGACAAACTATGGTTAGGTCCATTACAAGTAATAGGAGACAACACATTCAGACTTAAGACCTTGACAGGGGAAGATGTGCCATTACCAGTTAATGGCCAACATTTGAAACACTACTTCTAGGCTTGAGGTAAAGGGGCAATCCTTTTGTAATATAGTGTAAGTAGTGTACATTTTTCTTTTGTTGTTTGCCTTTGTGGGTTGGTTGTTGTGGGGTTTTGTTTTGTTTCTTTTTGTTTTATTGTTTTGTTTTTGTTTTTACTACTTGTATAGTCTTCTTTTGCTTTGTTTTTGTTTTCCTTGTATAGTTTGTTGTTTGGTTTGTTGTTGTCTACTTAGCAGGGATCTTTGTTTTACTTTAGAGTATTAAGGAGCAAGCTAACAACCATTCAAAACAGTATAAAATTTAGAATATTTAGGTTAATTATTTACAATTTATGCATAACTTGTTGTGACTGTCATTAATGTAGAGAGTTGTTTAGCTTCTAAAATTTAGTATTCAATAATGTTGATTGAGAATTCGAGGAGGGTTTCTCACGATGACACACCTAAAATCCTTGGGTTTGTTGAACCTACTAGTGTAGATATTAGGTGAAAAATCTGAGGTCACCCTTGCTACCATTACAATTCTCAGCTTAATTTTAGCAAGTGCTCACTCCTTGCATCATAGAGTTACAAATTGCTATATCTTGTGAAGTTTCTATCAAACATCAAAATATAAAAAATAAATAAATAAATAAAGTAGATTATAATAAAAATCCAGATTAAGCCATCTAAGTAACTCTACCGGGGCTATAGACACTCGCTGGGAATGGGGCTCTACATAGGAGAATTGTAACGATAACCTTGTCAGGGCTATAGACACTCGCTGGTAGCAAGGCTCTATCCGGTTGGCTATGAGGGAATATCCTCAACTATGTAGGCTAATATCAGTCACTGGTTTGTTCAACTGATCTTCAAGATGAGGATAATTAATCACGTGCACACACTTAAACTAAAAAATAAAAATTCATCCACCCTTTTTTGAATACCTTAGGTCTCAAATTAAACAATAATTTATAGAAAAGATAATTGGAAGTTATAGATTTATTTCATTTAGTCTCCTTGAATACTTTGAGTTTAATTGTTTTGTTTCATTGCTAGTTGTTGTGATGTTCACAACACGCCCCATTTTACTCCTTAGCAAAATGAGGACCCCTACTATGGCTGTTGCTTTTGCTTTTGTGTGTGTTGTTTTCCTTGGTGGTAAAGGGAAAAAGGGGTAAAATTGCAAACTTTATTAAAAATAGAGAAAAAATGCATTTTCAGTACCAGGACACGATATGATTCGATTCCTTGTGAAAAATGAGCTAGGGTTTCTTTTTGAACCATCTTAAAATTTGCCATATTTTGCAAGTTATGATCATTTTGGTAAAATGTACAAGGGAAGGGTTTGTTGTTTGCACATACAAGTCTATTTGTACATGCATGTTGCAATATACAAGGCCCTTTGTATGCGAGTTCGCCTGTATACAAAGACCTTTGTATATCACCTTGCATATACAAAGTCCTTTATATATGCAAAGTCATTTTATACTTAGTCGCATTTGGAATCAGGTTCATATAGTAGGGTTGCTTGCATGTTATACATACAATTCCCTTTGTATATCATTTTCGTATACAACACTGATTGTATGTCTTTTTCCTTGTATACATTTGTTAATGTTATATTTGTATATAGAATATGGACCCGAAATGGTTTATTGTTGAAATGGGTAAATGTTTGAAGTCTGTTGCATGTATCTCATGTTGTATATTTGGATGGTCAAAACATACAAGGCAAATGTACAAGCACTACATACAATCTGCGAACTTAAAAAGTTATGAAACAGTGTTAAGTCATTGTATAATTCCGACTTGTATATTCTTATATACAAGCCGATATACATTACACTTACACAATGGCCGGAGTCTAAATAAAATATGATCTGATTTAATGCTTGTATCAAACCCGAATGTATATCTAAAAGATACAAGTGTTTTATACATCGGGCAGACCCAAAACATTATGAAATGGGATTAATTGGTTATATAATTCCACCTTGTATGCATGTTTGGGATACAAAGCAAAAACATACATGGTGATTTATACATTGCGATAAACATACAAAGCGGATCTTGGCAAAGGATTAAATTTGGTTAAATGGATACATCACATATGAATGTATATGAAGGGATACAAGCACAATATACATCGAAGTATACATTGGGTGGAATTGAAAATTTATACAATAAAGTTAAGTGCTTGTATATTTTGGTGTTTGTATGTTGCGATATACAAACCAATATGCATTGTGTACATGCAAGCCGCGGAATTGAAAAGATTGAAATCCAATTAAATGGATGTATCATGCGCAGCTTGTATGTCAAGAAATACAAAGGTTTAAACAAAGAAATGAGTGAGAAAACATCTTGATGAAATTTTGAGGCCGATTTTGGGGCCCAAATGCATATTTCTGGTCAACGATGGTTGACCCAGCTAGTTTAATGTTGAATATGCATTTTGACCCGTGTTTATTACAGATTTAGGGCCTGATTTCTGCGTTCACACAGTCATGACTAGATTTAATAGCTATTTTTCTTCCTGGAGGTTTATTAAATGATGATACTTATTGCTGGTCTATTTTTGCAGGTTTACAGTTGAGGAAGGAGCTGAAACTTGATGACAATGACATCACGGAGGAGGAGATCAGATCTTAGAAGCTGAGGAAGATAAGGACGAAGGGCATGGAAGTCAAGGGTCTTCAATGATGAAGGTAGAATGCAGATGGAAACATTATTGCGACAGATAATAGAAGTTGACATTAAGCTGCTAGGGTTTCCAGAAGGGCATATTCTCACCCAGATTTAATGTATGCTCAGAGATATTTTGGGAGATTTGTTCTCCAACATTTATTACTGTAACTGGAGGTTTGAACCATTGTTTAACTAGGGTTTTGAGCTGTACTAAGGACAACCTAAGTCTATATATTGTGCCTCTATACACTGTAAAATTTTACACAGGGGCTACATAGAGATTTGTAGCAGTAGAAATTTGTAAAACATAACATTTAGAATAGAGGGACCTTTTAGTTTAGAAGTAGAAGAAGGAGGTTGCCTGTGTCTGCAACAAGTAGTGTGTGGAACATCCTGCGTCCTTGCTATATCTGTAAAGCTTGTAAGTTTTATGTAGTTTGATCAATGAAGCTAAGAGTCATTCAGACATTGTAAATCTTATATGACTGTCTATTTCTAATACAATTGAATCTAGAATTTTGCATCTATCTTCTGAGTGTTTTCTGGCTCTTCATTGTGTTGGAAACATTTTCTCTTAGAGCTTACAATTTTAAGTGTATGTTTGTGAAAATGCTTAGAACTTACATTTAAGATTTTGTCTGTGGATTTGATCAAATTGCTGTATTATTTACAAAGTGCATAACAGAACAATTAGATCCTTTGGAAGAATAAATGATGTTTAGATTAGATCTTTCTAACTTTTCCCAACCCATATGAAAATACTTAGCTTAAAACGTAGAAATTTAAAGGAAATTTGTCTCATATTTGAAAAGGCATGAATAACAGAGTTGAAAGTAGACAGTTTTCATAATACTTAAAAGAGAAAAGCTTGCAATAATATAAATCATTTAAAGCTTTGGAAATACAGTAACACTTTTATGCAAAAAAGGAATGAACAACACACTGATATTCACAATCTCTTTGCATAGTTTGAGTCCAGTAAACCAACAAGAAACCCTAAACTACGTAAGGCCCCTTGAACATTACAGCTTCACATCGACCAACTAAATGTGCCCAACAGGTCAAGACCTGACCATATTAAACTTGGGATTAAGCGAATCTTAATCGATTCCTTCATATCTTTCAAGTCATTTTTAGTTCATTTTATGTGAATTTTAACTAATTGTTATGACTGTCACAAAACAATCACCAATAGATAGCTCTTTTCTCATTAATGGCTCAATTTTGGGATTGATAGGCCTTCACTTTTGGCGGACAGGCTTGGCATTAGGGTCTAGATCAATAGTAAGGTGGATTACACCACAATCAAAGCATTTTAAATCCCTAGAATCCTAAGCTATCAAATCACTAAATTCATCACAAAGATCAATGAAACCTTGTTTCTCATCTTGGCTACAGATCTTTCCATGTTTTAAGAATCTGCCATGTGTAATCTCTACCTCTTCATAGTCCTATTTTCTAGCTGTCATGTTCATTTATTTTTTCTTTGGTTGATCATTAGGACCAAATATGATTTCCAAGGTGATCAGTCCTTTGGGCAACATGTTGGTCTTCAAATAGATTATCTGATCACCATATTGGTCTTGCAATACTCACTAATTTTGGGTAGAAAACTCTACCTCATCTTGAAAGAAATTCACAATTTGCTGGTCACTTTCAAACACTTGCCATCTTATCACATTGTTAGGCACAATAGGCCTAACCACAATCTTTACATGCTGATCTGAAACTTATTTGACATTTTAAGGAATATCAAACTGGGCATTAACTATAGCTAATCTATCAACATATTTATTTCTCTATTTGGGAACTGCCTAAATATTGAAGGCATCAAAGTCTTCAATTAGGTCCCAGACCCTATGTTTGTGGTGCAGTCATAGTAGGAGGGTTCACAGAATGAACAATCCAGACTGTGCAGCAAGAGTAAACACAATGGAAACAACTTAAAGAAATGGAACAAATGGAGATTCAGTCATTTAGTATATCAAAGAATTCAAATACAATCTAGCCGGCAACATGCGGGCTTACAACTAGGGCTTAAATCCCATCTTACATACATGTGTAAGATAAAGATTTGAGGTCCTCTCATGAAGGAGCTAACTATCTATCTTCTAAATCATGAGAACTGCTTTACTAAGGATCTATTACATCAATATATATCATTTCCAAACCAATAGATTCTTCTGCATCGGCTAAGGAAGGTCACAAACTCCAATGAAGAGCTGCAACATGTTCACAGATAGTTCTGACCTAAATGCATAGAACACTTCCTCAAATGAATGAAACAATGCGCAGACCCTTGGGGAAGGTCAGCCATGAACCAAAGGGCATTGAATGATGTGTCATTGAGATTTACAAGTCAAAGAATGATCTGTAAGCCTTCTCCTTCAGCTAATTATCATGAACTATTAGAATGCTCTGCTCTGAGAAAATAATCAACTTCTAATAGAGATATCTTTCCAGTAACTGATCCAAATGCTTTGAATTCTAGATATGATGTGGATGAATGAATGTAGGTGCTAAGTCCAAGTCTATAAGGTTTGAATTGCCAAAACTAGACCACAAGCTAAAATTGCTTCTGACTGAACTTCTTTGAACTAAACTGGAAAATGAAAGAACTAAAATGCAAACAAACTGAAATAGAAATTTTTTTGGGTGATGCAAGATTACTCTTGAACCAGGGATGCTCCTGCATCAAACATTTGGGGTTATTGAAAAAGTGAGTCCCTCAGTTTGCTGGGGCTAGAGGAGAACCAAGACCATCCACCTCAGCCTAAGAAATCCAAGATGAATCTTCTTCTGGTCTGCCTTTCCACTTCACAAGGTATTCTTTGTATTGTCTTCCTCTAGTGCGATGTCCAACTCTGCTATCTAAAATGTCTTCTATTTGTTCTGACACTTGTTGTGGTAACTACTTCTTCAAGTCTTCTTCCATGTTGTCACTGAACTCTACTTCATGATACTCATAAAGATCTACAATGTTAAAAATAGGTGAAATACCCAATGTCTCCAGTAGCTCTACTTCATATGAATTTCCTGAATCAAATTTCCTGAGTATCCTACAAGGTCCCAACTTCTTCATCTTCAACTTGTTATAAGTCCCAACTGGAAATCTTTCTTTTCTGAAGAACACCATTACTTCATCTCCCACTTCAAATTCCTTATCTCTTCTCTTCTCATCAGCCTTCTCTTTGTACTTACTATTCATATTCTCCAAATGCTTCTTCACTTGATTATGCACTGTCTCCATATGGTCTGCAAATTCTTCTTCTTCTGCACTCCTCTTTTCTTTTATACTAATATCTCTTAATTCTGTAACTCCTCTAGGAATCACTCTGGTAACAATCTCAAAAGGTGTTCTTCCAGTACTCCTATTTACTAAATTATTGTATGCAAACTCTACTTTTGAAATAATCAAATCCCAACTTCCAACTTTTTCTCCAACCAAACATCTCAATAGGTTTCCCAAACTCCTATTCACTACCTCTGTCTATCCATTTGTCTGTGGATGGAAAGTAGAACTAAACTTCAAATCTGTCTTCATTTTCTTCCAAAGTGTCTTCCAGAAATATCCAACAAACTTTGTATCTCTGTCTGAAACTATACTCTTAGGTAATCCATGCAATCTCACAATCTCCTTGAAAAATAGGTTAGCTACATGCACTGCATGAGTTGTCTTCTTACAAGGTATGAAATGAACCATCCTTGAAAATCTATCAACCACTACAAATATTGAATCATGTCCTCTCTGTGTCTTAGGTAATCCCATTGCAAAATCAATGCTTATGTCTTCCCAACGTCTCTCTAGTATTGTCAAAGGTTTATACAATCCAGTGTTCTGACTACTCCCTTTTGCAACTTGACAAACTCTACAACTCTACACAAATCTCCAAACATCCTTATGTATCTGAGGCTAAAACTAAATTTCACTTACCAAAGCCACTATCTTATCAATGCCAAAAATATCTTGCCAATCCATCACTATGCTTCTCCTTGATCAAATTATCTCTCATTGAACTTCTATGTATGCACAATCGACTTCCTTTGAATACCATATCCTCTTGAATGAAACAGTCCAACCACTTACTTCTATCTATTAAACGTTCTGCAAAATCAGTGTCTCCCTCATACATGTTCTTCAATTCATCAAAACCCAACACTTTAACTCTCATCTCGGTCAACAAGTTTCTTCTTCTACTCAAGGCATCGACAACTTTGTTTGATTTACCACTCCTATGCTTCAACACAAAAGTATAACTCTACATGAACTCTACCCATCTCATATGTCTTTGTTTCACCTTACCTTGACTATTCAAATATTGCAAAGCTTGATGATCTTTATACAACACAAACTCCTTAGGCAACAAGTAATGTTTCCACTTCTACAAGGTTTGAATTATGGCATAGAACTCTTGATCATAAACTAAATATCTTCTCCTTGCATCATTTAAATTCTCACTAAAATATGCTACTGGTCTACCTTCTTGACTTAACACTGCTCCTATTGCATTTCCACTTGCATCACAATCAACTTGAAATACCTTATTGAAATCTGGTAATTCAAAAATAGGTTGCTCTATCACCTTCTGCTTCAACAACTCAAAACTTTTGTCGTCTCCTGATGTCCACTTGAAATCTTTTCTGTCACCTCTCATTGTCTCTGTTATAGGGTTACAAACTAAACTAAAATTTATGATGAACTTCTGGTAGAGACTAGCCAATCCATGAAATGATCTATCTTCTCCAATTCTCTCCAGTATAGGCCATTCAATAATTGCTCACTTTCTCAGGGTCCATCTTCAATCCTTCCACATAAATCACAAATCCCAAATATATCAACTCTTCCTTCATAAAACTACATTTCTTGATGTTTATCAACAATTTATCTTCTCTCAACCTCTGCAAAATTTGTCTAATATGCCACAAATGTTCTTCTTTTGTTTTAGTGAAAATCATAATATACATCCAATTTCACAATCACAAACTTACCCAAGAATTTCTTCAAGACTTCATGCATCAATCTCATGAAAGTACTTGGTGCATTTGTCAGTCCAAAAGGCATCACTAACCACTCATACAATCCTTCATTTGTCTTAAAAGTAGTCTTCCATTCATCACCTTCTCTGATTCTGATCTGATGGTATCCACTCTTCAAATCTATCTTTGTGAAATATCTTGCTCCACTCAAACAATCCATGATATCATTTATCCTAGGTAAAGGAAATCCATGATCTTGTTTATTACTCTAGAGTCAGTACGTATTCTCCATTCTCCATCCTTCTTCAGTGCAAGCACTGTAGGTACTGTACAAGGACTCAAACTTTCTCTAATCAAACCCTTTCTCAACAACTCTTGTATCTATTTATTCAATTCTTCATTCTCTGTCGGTGTCATTCGGTGTGCTACTTTATTATGAAAACTTGCTCCTGGTATAATATCCATGTGATGACTAATACTCCTTATAGGTGGTAATCCTTTAGGTACATTATCTAATATAATGTCTTCATACTCCATCAACAACTCATTTATTTCTTCTGATCCAGTTTCTTTCTTTACTACTTTAGGTGTTCTAGGAATCAAGGCATAACACATACTTTTTTGTTTCAAACCATCCAAAAAATTTCTTCCATCTACCAAACAGATTCTAGCATTCCCACATACCACATCTTTAGGATCATCCTCCAAAGGAATCAAAGTAATTCTTTTCCCATTTGTTTTTATAGTATATGTATTCTTTCTTCCATCATGTATAGCTTTTCTATCATACTAGCAATGTCTACCCAACAAGATATGACAAACATCCATAGGCATAATATCACACAAGACTTCATCATGATAAGATCCAATATGAAATTTCACCAAACATTGTTCACACACTAGTAGCTTATGATCATCCTAAATCCATGCTATCTGATAGGGCTTAGGGTGTTTTAATCTTTCCAGCTTCATCTTAGTCACCATCTCCTCTGAAACTAGGTTATTTGAACGATCACTATCAATTACAACTTTACAACACTTACCTCCAGATTTGCATCTAGTTCTGAACAGAGTTTTCCTTTGTGATGGTTCCTCATTTGTTTCTATTTGAAATAGTGCTCTCCTCATCACCAATGATTCTCCTTTCTTAGGTTTACCAATAGAACTAGGTGATTCAACAGGTTCTTCTTCAACATAGGCTGCTCTTCCACTATTCTCTATCCTCTTGCTTGTACTGCCCTGATTACACTCAAATGTTCTATGTCCTTCACTTCCACACTTGAAACAAGTACCTCTAAATGTTCTCTTATCAAATCCTCTTCCTTCTCTTCTATATCCTTCATTCTGGTATGCACTAGGGTTTCCTCTTCGGTAGAAAATTCTCTGATCTCTCTGGTAAGCATTGTTATCTCGGTCATCCTTCCTAACTGGGCTGTCAAACTTGTTCTGCTCTATAAATGGTCAATCATATCTGTAAAATGCTCTACCTCTCTAAAATTTACCTCCTTTGCCTCTCTGTCTCTAATCATGTCTCTTATCCATCTTCTCTTCAACTTTCAGGGCAAACTAATATGCTTCTTCCAAAGATGTCATCCTTTCCAAACTTAGTTCTTCTTGAATATTCAATCTCAATCCATTGATGTATCTAGCCACTTTCTCCTTGCTTACTTCACTATGTCCTATCCTTATGATCATTTTATGGAATTATTTAGTGTACTCCTTCATAGATTTCTCCTTTTGTCTTAAGTTTTGCAATCTCCTCAACAGCTCCAACTCATAGTCAACAGGTATGAATTGATTCTTCAACTTTGTCACCATC
The DNA here is from genome assembly GCA_027924645.1 of Cunninghamia lanceolata. NCBI lineage: Eukaryota > Viridiplantae > Streptophyta > Pinopsida > Cupressales > Cupressaceae > Cunninghamia > Cunninghamia lanceolata. Next base: position 1,809,825 of record BSBN01000078.1, read on the forward strand.
CGGTCCCACTTTGTAATCTTTTCTTTTCCTCTTCTGTTTCTTTCTAACTGAACTTCTTTCTACCATATAGTAGCATGTCCCTTCAACTTTGTCTTTGCAAATTTCACCTTCTCTGGATCTTTAATTTCTTTATATTCAAAGTATTCTTCCATATCATTTATCTAGTCAATAGACTCTTCAAGATTCAAATTACCAGTATAGTTTGGCACATCAACTCTAGGTCTCTTTCCAATCTTTGAAATAGCTCACAACATCTCTATCTGATCTAATTATTCTTCTTCATTACCTTCTAGGGTTTCGCTAGTTTTTTTAGCAGATTGAAATTCCTCTTCATCATCACTTTCAACATTAGGTCTCGGTGTCAATCCTCTTTTCCTATCTTCTTCAACAACATCCAAATGAATTTGTATTGTTCTCATCAATTCCATCATCTCATCCATTCTATTAGCCATTGTACCAATAGGAGTAGCTCTCTACGGCAGAATCTTCCTAGAATCAAGTGCAAACTACCTTATGATCGGTGATCAAGCTACAAGTGACAACTACCTCTCAATCGGTGATCAGTTGCGCATAAGTAACCTACCTTAGATCGACAATCTTCTTACAACAAGATCTTATGGAATCCCCTTCACCAATTCACTCCTAAGAATCAAACTTTTTCTCTGATACCACTTGGTGCAGTCACGGTAGGGGGGTTCACAAAATGAACAATCTGGACCATGCAGCAAGAGTAAACACAACGGAAACAACTCAAAGAAATGGAACAAATGTAGATTCAGTCATTTAGTATATCAAAAAATTTAAATACAATCTGGTCGGCAATATGCGGGCTTACAACTAGGGCTCAAAGGCTAGCTTACATACATGTGCAAGATAAAGCTTTGAGGTCCTCTCATGAAGGAGCCAACTATCTATCTTCTAAATCATGAGAATTACTTTCCTAAGGATCTATTGCATCAATATATATTAGTTTTGGACTAATTGATTCCTCGACATTAGCTAAGGAAGGTCATAAACTCCAATGAAGAGTTGTAACGTGTTCACATATAGGTTAGACCTAAATGCATAGAACACTTCCTCAAATGAATGAAACAACATGCAGACCCCTAGGGAAGGTCGGCCATGAACCAAAGGACATTAAATGATGTGTCATTGAGATCTGCAAGTCAAGGAATGATCTGCAAGCCTTCTCCTTTTGCTGATTATTAGGAACTATTAGAATGCTCTACTATGAGAAAACAATCAACTTCTGATAGTGATATCTTTTTGATAACTGATCCAAATGCTCTAAATTCTAGATATGATGTAGATGAATGAAAGTAGGTGCTAAGTCCAGATCCACAAGGTATGAATTGCCAAAACCAGACCACAAGCTGAAATTGCTTCTAACAGAACTAGAAAATGAAAGAACTGAAATGCAAACAGACTGAAATACAAATGTTTTTGGGTGATGCAAGATTACTCTTGAACTAAGGATGCTCCTGCATCAATTTGTATGACTTTAGAAAGCCTTTCTTTGAAGCACTTATATTTTTGATTTGGTGAAAAACCAGTTCACTATCACCAAATACTTGTAAAAATTTCATTCCTTTTCTTGAGCCAGTTATATGCCCTGAATCAAGGCTTCATACTTAGCTACATTGTTAGTACAACTAAACTACAATCTGAATGAAGAGAAATAACTCTCCTTTTTGGGTGAACTTATTACAACCCCAGTACCTACTTCATTTTTTTATTCTGGAGCCATCAAAGTACATCTACCATATCCCACTTGGGTTTGATTTTTCCTTTTCAATATTGGGAATAATTGCATCCTCCTCATGGATACAATAAGTACCCATCCCTATTTCTTCTATGCAGTCAGGGGTGTCAAATTGAAAATAATTAGCCCACTCATCCAATAGTTATCAAGTATTTCCTCCACAGGTGTGCTAGCTTCATGCCTACTACTATCTTCTTCTTCTAACTCATGTATTGTGCAATTCATATTATTTGGGTTAGGAGAGTAGGTCTCTATATTGTCATCTGGAATAGGCTCAACTCTAATGGTTACTTTGGTGCCATATCTCATTCTAAACAACATGTGGGACTAATCAAAAGATAAGTACCCACCTATCCTAGTAGTGAAATCCCTAGATAAACATATACCAAAGTATGCAGGGAGATCTATGACTAATATATCTTATGAAATAGAGCAGCCAAGACATGCAGTAAGGTAAGTTCTAAACCTTTGATAACACCTACTGTCTTGATAGCAGTACCATATAATTGAACTACACCCTTATTCATAGGCTCATACTCTATACCCAACCTATCAGCAATATTTTTAGGCATAATAGAGGTACCCTCCCTAGAATCTATCATACAATTATGTAACAACTTATCACCTATGATTAGGGACATATAAAATGGAGGGGCGTATTAGTTTTACTAGTACTTACTTCCTCCTTTGGTTGACATAGGTTTGTTGGGGTAGCTATCTTTTCTTTTGTTGTTTTAGCAGCAGGTTGAATGAATTCTATTAGGGCCTCTTGAAGAAGATTCCTTTGGGCTAGGATTAACAAAGCATCCCACATACTAACACTTAGATTTGTCTTCTTCATTTGGTCCACAATGTTGAAACGTATCTAATTACTCTTCTGAGCTATCTTAGTGACAACTAGGTCACGCTTTGACTGCTGACTAGATTGGGGCTGTGTTGTTGAAACTGTATCTACTCTTTCAACTGTCTGATCTATTTTGTTTCAAGGAACCTCATGCATTTTCTCTTTAGCTATGACTATTGGAGATACTATAGGTGTGGGGGTATGAACAACTACAGGCACTAACATGTCTTCAATAGATCTCCTCTTTGATCTTGTATTGAATGCAATAGCGTCAGTTCCTTAACTCAAACCACAATAGTCATTAAGGGTCTAGTTCATCAAGGTGGCATTGTCCTACATCTATGCTTGGCTCCCAACCATTCCTTGATTGGTGTTGCCTTTCTGCTCTAAACTTGTTGGTTGTTCTTGTACTATCAAAGCATGACTGAAATGTCCATTTTGACACAAATTTTGGTCATGTGGTTGATTGCAACGATAACACCAGTCACTATCTTGGGCCAGGTTATTCTAAATTGGCACAAGCGGCCCTGAGGTGCTTGTTGCATTAGGATTAATGACATTTAATGGTTTGATGTAACTAGGTTGCCCTTGCGTTTGTGTGTTACCTTGGTATGGTGCCATGTTCTATTGATAACCCTATTTGAAGGGTTGATATGTCTAGTTAGAGGGATGATAAGGCTTGTTTGATTATGTATTCTATCTCTTTATTGCCACCAACTCATTACTAACACTTTGTAATAGGATTTTGACCTCATGTAATTCATTTGGAGGCATAGACAAAGGACTTGTGAAGGTGGTTACTACAGGAATTAGAGGCACAATAGGCTGAATAGCAAGAGCTTCTGGAAATATAGGCATGGGTAGCCTTGGAGAAATCTTTCTGGTGTAGGGGCACCTAATACAAGTTGACTCCCTTAAAGACATTTTACTATTTACAGTTCATTTTGTTGTAATAAGGTCTGTTTGACCAATACATGTTGTGGTAGTTTGCATCTAGGTTTCTGAGTAAGTCCCTAGGACGCTTGTCGATCTGTCATGACAAGGTTGTTAGTTTGTTAAGAGTTTGTTAGTTGGTTAGTATCTCCTAGCTGCTGGGAATCAAGTCAGTACTATGATTAATGAAATCAAAATGAAAGCTAGATACTAATCAAATGAGAAATACAATGATTATACCTTCATAATGAACTCACAAATCTAAGAGGGAAGGAGTTGCACCCACGAGCTCCTCAGATTTTACCCAAGACTAGAATGTGTGTGGATTGCTCAAGGCTTTTCAACACAAATGTAGATGAGATGGGGATTGATAGATTAGATGGGATTGAGGCAAGATTTTGACATTATGATGGTAGGATGAGGAGATTGTGAAATGATTTTGGCAGAGGTTTGATGCATGAAGAAGTCTCTCCCAAATGGCTTGGAGAGGGTCTCATTTATAGATTTTCTGAAAGGAGGATGGAGGGTGAGGATTGAAATATGAGATCAAGGGCTAGGAATCTTTTATTCATTTTGGGAAAAGGGGTGATAAATGAGGTATGGGTGTGAAAGAATGTGAAATGAATTAAAAATTCATTTGGGGAATGGGAAATGAATTAAGAATTCATTTGCAGATAAGAGGTAATGAATGAGGATGGGTGAGGTAAGGGGTGTGTAAGAGAAGTAAATGTGATGTGTGATTTATTTGAATTTTTAATTTGGGGGATGTGGGGAAGGGTGTTAAACTAGGTTTGACCACCCAAAAGAGAGGTTAGGACTAATTAAATAGAGGTTTTGCTTAATTGATCCTAGGGCTAGGATGAGGTAGGCTAGGGTAGGTTAGGGTAGGTCAATTAGTAGGCTAGATCAATTAGATAACCATGATTTATCTAATTAATGAGGATTAGGGAAAATGACAATTTAACTAAATAAATATTGTGAATATTTATTTAATCAAATGAGGATATAGTTGTAAGGTAAAAGTGAACTTAAATGAATTAATTGATCAAAAGGGAAAGATAGATGGTTAGGATAACTTAATTAAATAAAATGAATTTATTTAATTAATAGGAGGGATAAATTGGTGTCGAGACATGGGAAATTGTTTTGTGAAGCAAGCCAATTTTAGGGGTCTACATTTGCCCCTCTTTGAGATGGTGTTGCGACTAAGTAACATCATTTCAAAGAAGTTAAAACATAAAGTTGGATTGGATAGAAAAAAGTTTTTGGCTTAGAAGAATAGGGTAAGGTTTGGGGATAATTGGTAAGGGTGATGCCCCCTTGAGAGGATAGGCAGGTTGCAAGAACATGATTGTGCTCTCAAAATGGATGGAAGAGATTGGTTGAAGTGGTTGGAGGATAATTGGTGAGATGAAAGAATGATGATGGTGGGAGATTGATTGGTGGATGATCATTGTGTTGAAAAATGATTTAGAGTAATCCTAGGTTTGATATAGCAAAGTGGATATTTTCACCAAGGTATAGAAGACCAGGGTGATGATGTGTATCTAACATTTGCATGGACTAGACACACAAACAAAGGGATGATCCCATGCATGTCCAAGTTAGTACAACCTTGTCCTGATGAGGGAAGGGGACTCATAGCATAAGTCCTTAGTACACAAAAGGTATGATGAACCTTAGATGCATAAGGGGATCAATATGCTAGAACCGACCCTATGATCAACAAGATATGAATACTAGCTTGGAGTAATGAAATCAGCCCAAAAGCACAGCATACAAAAGCAAGACTATGCCCCATTCTAGATGTTTTCGCCACATACCATGATATAGTGAGATCAAGGTAGCTTTGATGTGATCTTCGAATAGGACAAAAAAGATAAAAAATCAAAAATGAAAAGACCAACGAACCAAACAAGTAGCCATTGTATCTCTTGCCAAGATGGATGATGATTGGATAGATTCTGCCTATCGTAGGAATGACATATCCTAAGGTAGGAATCAATTGATGATTTGATCATGTTTTGTTGATGTTTTAATATTGGCTCAAGATATGATGGTGACAAGTCATGGTTGATGTTGATTTGATAGTTGATGATTTTTGATTAAGGGACAATGCTTTGATAGGTGATGTAATGCTTGGATCTAGTGTAAGCTCAACAGGTTGGATGAGTGCATCTTATGGACCTAAGTACTAGAAACTTCTTGTGTATTCCAGACTACCTACATACCCTATATCCATGGGATCAAAGCACATTAAGATGCAAGTGGTTATGATATGTAGTTCTGATTTGTGACGATGATGTGGGATGATGAGATGTTGGATGATTTGGGTGATTGTGATGATGATTGTTTTTGGTATTTTGTGGATATTTTGATTTTTTTGGATTTTTTAGTTTTCTATTGTTTTGGTATTTTTTGATGTTTTGATGTTTTTGGATTTTTGAGTTTTCTATTGTTTTGGTATTTTTTGATGTTTTGATGTTTTTGGATTTTTTGATTTTGGAAAAGGAATGGTTTATTATGAGATGGTTGCATTGAATTTCATGTGGATAGCCTTTACGCTAGATACCAATGACAAGGGAACACCAAGTCTAGAGGTGAAAGTGATGGGGTTGGATAGGGGGATTGGATATCTAATTCATGATAGATGAATGGACAAGTGATAGGGATGCATGTTAGAATGATGGAAGATAAGGATGAGGGGTAGGATAGGTATGCATGATATATGGATTGGGGATTTCAGGATTTTCTCCAAGGGCTAGGTTGCAAGGAATCATATGCCCCAATGCTTAAAGAATTTTTGTATGATGGGTTCATGTTTGAATGGATGGACCTTGTAGTAGATGGATGAAGGATATGCTTACAAAGGGAGTATGCCAAGAGGTCTCCAAAGCATGTTGTTGATATTTTTCCCCTTGTCATTATCAAGATCTACGGTGGGAGATGGTAAAAGCAAGATATAATGGATGGGGAATGATAGGATGAATAGGGGATGGTAGATAGAAATATGATAAGATAAATAGGGGATAGGATATGCAAAAGGATGCTATGGATGTGGATGATTAGATTGTTTTGCCCCCAAGTGTGGGGATACAAAATGGATGGAGAAGGGATTATGCATGACGTCCACAAGGGGTTTTCATCAAGGTACTTGTCCAAGGCACCACAAGGAGTGGTTTTCACCATTGGACGGATTTTTCTCTTTACTATTTTCTTGATTTTTTGATTTTTTTCTTTTTTGATGGGATGGGGACTCTAGCGACTATTTTGATAGCAAGGAAAAGATGGTCCCATGTTGGATAGCATTATGGATGATGATTGCATGGATTGTTGGTAGATAGGGGAAGATGGAATGTATGGTGGGTAGTGGATTATTATGTGGATTATGCGGATTATGATGTGGATTATGCAAAAGCATGGACCATAGGAATGTGATGGGGAGGATATGTAGGATAGTGAACGAAAGATGGAGAGATGGGAGTATGTAGGGATGTTAAGTGGTGGAGGGGAACCAAGACCAATGATTGCACACACCATGATATATTTGGAAGCTTGTACTTTGGATGTGGAGTTGGGAGTAATGGGGATCGAGATGGGGGATTTTTGTATGATCGATTTGGGGTTTTAGGGACCCAAATAGACTTAAGATTTGGGGGATTTTTAGATGGGGATCAGGATGTTTGGGATTTTGGGGTGGATTGGGATGTGGATGCCTCATTAGAGTTTGGTGCTTTTTGTTTAGGGACCCACACCATTTTTATTTTTTCTTTTTCTTGTGATGGTGTGGGCTTTGATAGCCCTTTTGATTTTTTATTTTGATTGGAAGGGATAATATCTTTAGGCTTTTGTGCTTTATGAGCTGAGGCATTCAAATTTTTGAATCCCATGGATTTGGGGGAAGCTTCATGTTTGAAAGATGTGTGCTTTTGTTGGTCTTGATTGGGAATTTTAGTGAATTTATGGATAAATGGATGAGAAGATTTGAGGATAGGGATATTAGGAGTTTGTAGGAGTGGAGGTAAAGTGGATTTGATAGAGATATTTGGGGTTGGAAGTAATGGAGGTAAATTTGATGGAGGGAGATGGGTGGTCACATGCTTTTGCAAATGATAGGATGATGGAGGAGGGATGGTGACATATGTTTTGGGAGTGCGATGAGATGCACCATTTTTGGGATTGGATGAATGGATTTTGGGAGGTGTGTGGGTGGTACCAACATGTTCATTTTGTTTGTCTTGGGATGTATAGCCAAGGCCATGCGAGGATGGATGGAATGTGGTGTGGATGGGCTCCAAGATGCCTTGCTCATGAAGGCCTAAGCCTGCCTTGATAGTTCATATGTTGGAGTATGCGACATGCGATGGGATGTTAAGTGCTTTGGAAACAAGACGCGAGTCCATTATTTGTTGGAGAAAGATAGGTGGTGGATGGAAGTTGTTCACCTCTTACAAGAGAGTCACCATGGATGAAAGTTCTTTTTCCAAGTAGATAAGAGGATGGATTTGGGATGGGATTGGTAGATGGAGGTGAAGGATTCATGGGGGATGGTAAAGGGGTGGTAGAAGATGGGGTGAGATCAATAAGTTGATCAATAGATGGGAGGGGATCGTGGATGGAATTAGATGGGATGGTTAGATCTTGATTAGGAGAAGGGGTTGATGTTTCAACATGCTTTGGATTTGATTCTTGACATGGCTCATGTGTTTGGATAGAAGTGGGAGTGACTTGGATAGATGTGGTGGGTGCTTGGATGGATGTTATAGGTGTTTGGATGGATGTGATAGGTGTTTGACTTATGTGTTCTTGAACATGGCTGCATGATGGTTCTTGAGTTATGATAGGAGATCGTTCAAGAGGTTTGGTGGATGTTGGATTGCATGAGGGTGTTTGATTCCTTGTTAATAGCCAATGGATGGTATCCTTCATGAGTGTATGGGTTGAAGAACAATATAATGGATGGAGAGTAAGGGTGGTTGGTGTGGGATTAGGATTGAGATTGGATAGGTAGGTCATAGGATTAGTTAATCATGGTTCTTGGATGGGTTCAAGGATAGGTGTGGGACTAGATGGTGGTGTTGGAGGGGTGGAGGATTTGGGGGATTCCATTGCTTTGCTTGGTGATGTTCTTTGGAGGAAATCCCATAAGGATTCTTTGGATGTCGTGGTGTTAGGATTTGGAAGATTTGATGGTGGATTTGATGGTGGATATGTGATAGGGGTTGGTGGATTGGGAGATACATAAGGTGATGGATTAAGGTTGATAATGTTGGAGGGATATTGTGTTGGGAGATTTGGGATTGATGGATTGTAAGGTAGGTAGGGTGATGGAGGGATTGGAGGATGGGGATTAGGGGATGGGGGATTTGCATGGGGAGATGGTTGTTGATAGAAGGTTTGGATTTTGGAGATAAGGTGTGCTAGATTGGTGTTCCCTTGATCAAAGTTAGCATGACAAAGGTTGGGGGATGGATAAGTTGGATGTATTGATTGGTTGGGTAGGTATGATGGCATGGATGTGTAAGGGGATGGTGATTGATATGAGGGTAAAGGTTGATATGATGAAGGTTGATATGATGGAATTTGGTATAAGGTTGATGGTGTGGATATGTAGGATGTTGAAGGTTGATATGATGGAAGTTGATATGATGAAGGTTGATGGGAGGTTGATGGTGTGGATATGTAAAATGTAGGTTGGTATGAAGGTTGAAAGAATGATGATTGATATGATGTGGATGGGGATGATATGTAGGATGTTTGTTGATATGATGAAGGTTGGTTAGGGGCTTGGGATTCTCCAATGATGAGGTGTGCTAAGGGCATATCTATAATGTCATTTTTGCATTTTTCCTTAGTATTAGGATCCATGTTCTCATAGACTTTTCTAAGTCTTTGTAAGTGTTGCATTTATTCATAAGGATCCATTTTGTTGGAGAGATATGAGATGAAATGGGGGATAATGGATGATTGTGATGTTGAGGATCAAATTTCAAGACCTTAGGATGATTCAATTTGATTTGATGAATGGTTCTCTATGCTTAAGATAGACTAATGATCTTAAGCAAGAGGGTTGATTGGGTTGATTTGATTAGGTGATCAATTAAGGTCTTGATTTTTGATTGGGTTGATTGGGATTTGGATTTTGATAATGATGTTGGGGGATTTTGTTAATGATGTGGATAATTGTGGTTGGGATTTTGGATGAGGGGATTGATGGAGGATGAAGGAGACTAGGTCCTTAACCAAGGTTTAATTTGTGAAATATGATCTTTGATCAAGGATTAGGAATTGGAATGTTTAATTAGAGTTGACAATGGATGAGGGATTATTAATGTTGGATTTGATTTTGGTTTTGGATTGATGTTATGATTTTGACTTGGGCTTGATTTTGGGATGAGGATTTGGATAATGTTGATCAAATGGATGCAAGAATGGGATTAAGATGATGATAATGAATTGGATTAAGGATTATGAAGATGATTATGACTAGGGATGAAGTGGATTACGATGAATTTGATAAAGCTCAAATAAAGGGATTGGACAAGCTCAATTGATGGGATTTGATAAATGGGGGGATGGTTTAGCGGTGTTGGGAGAAAAACTTTTCTCGACGTGAGGGGGGTGTGGGGGTGAGGAGAATTTTTTTTTTGAAAATGGGCTTATAAAATTGATGTTTTTGATGGAAAAATTTGATATTTGGACATGGATGAAGAAGGCACTAAAATAGATGGAAAATGGCACTGAAATAGAGAGGAATGACGTTAAAGGATGCAAATGGTTGGATTGATGGATGAATTTGATTTTTCATGGCAAGTAGACAAACAACCAAGCAAGAAAACACAATGACCAAAGGTTTGATTTATGAAAAAAATGTGATAATCAAACATATATAACCTTAGGGTTTTGGGCCACTAAAACAAAGGTTCATAGTGAGTGCTTTCATTCAGGTGGTTATACATGTGGCAGTGCTATCTTCGTTATGGAGTCTCCCAGCCTCTAAGCGTTACGCCTTGGAGGGTTTTGGGGGAGGTTGGCTGTCGGTATAACACAACACCTGTCGCTTGTGACTTTCGTCACAAACATATTAATTTATATAGCGGCTTCAAAGAGCTTAGCTTTAACTTGTTGCTACTTGGGTCGTTCCCACCTTTCGAAGTGGGGTGGCAGGCCCTCTAAGGTTGACAAAAGCAATACAATCATGAAAACACTTTTGATCCCCAAGTTCATTCAAAAATGCGAGGGGATAGCATACATATCTTCTATGATTGCATCACACTAAACATGGTTCATTTTTAGATCTTTGGATTAAATGGGGTGTGATTAATGCAAGTTTCGTGAGAAGCTTTTGATTCCTAAGGTCACCAAAATGGTGCGAGGGAAGAGCATAGGCTTTTTCACACCACAAGCAAAAAGAGCACAAGACACTTCACACAATTAAAAATGATCTTCTTGATTATATGCGTGAAAGATGCAAGTTGTTGTTCTTTTTAACCCAATGACTTGATTGATGCAATTTGTGGTTCATTTTAAAGCCCAAAATTGAAGTGTTTTGATAGTTATTGTTGCAAGCAATGGTTAATTTTAGTTGCACCAAAATCAAATGTTCTTAACACTAAGGCACGCAAGGATTCTTTTTAGGTGCACCAAAATGAAATATTTGATTGTAGATTGTTTGGAAGAAAGATTCGTTTTAGGTGCACCAAAGATAAATGTTCTTTAAGCTAAGAAATCCCTGCAAAAAAGATGTTAGTAACTTCCAAGTGATGTTGATGACCTACACAAAAGTTGTCAGTCCCTGCACAGAGAACAAAGTTAGTCTCTGAAAATAGCGCTAATACAGAGATAAGATAGCGCTAGTACAGAAAATAGTGCTAATACAGAAGAAATATAGCGCTAATACAAAATATAGTGCTAATACATAAAATAGCGCTAATATAGAGATAAGATAGCGCTAATACAGGAAATAGTGCTAATATAGATAATAGCACTAATACAATAGAAATAAAGCACTAATATAGATAATAGTGCTAAAATAGGTCATGGAAGGTGCCACTGCACAACTTGTCAGGCGGTCTGGTCACAGTTTGAAGATAGCATCGCTCTGGGCTCTGATAGCGCTAAAACGTGTCTGAACTTGTCCATCCTGTAAAAAAATGTTTTTTCTTCTAGAGAAATTTTGGCATAACCTCCCCTTATTTAATCAACATCCCTGCAAAAACTGAGAGCATTTTGACATGAAAACAGCAAGAAAATGCTTTAAAAGAGACATGTGAGTGGAAGTTATAACAGAAAATGCTCCGTAGAGATGGTGCTAAAATAGTAGATAGCACTAAAACTTGCCAAGGATAGTACCACTGCGTAGGGTGGATAGTGCCAATCTATAAAAAACACGTCTTTCACAAAAAAAAACTCACGAGATAGTTAGATTAGGCGTGCCAATGTGATTAATGAAATCAAAATGAAAGCTAGATACTAATCAAATGCAAAATACAATGATTATACCTTCGTAATGAACTCACAAATCCAAGAGGGAAGGAGTTGCACCCACGAGCTCCTCAGATTTTACCCAAGACTAGAATGTGTGTGGATTGCTCAAGGCTTTTCAACACAAATGTAGATGAGATGAGGATTGATAGATTAGATGGAATTGAGGCAAGATTTTGACATTATGATGGTGGGATGAGGAGATTGTGAAATGATTTTGGCAGAGGTTTGATGCATGAAGAAATCTCTCCCAAATGGCTTGGAGAGGGTCTCATTTATAGATTTTTTGAACGGAGGATGGAGGGTGAGGATTGAAAGATGAGATCAAGGGCTAGGAATAAAAGTAAATCTTTTATTCATTTTAGGAAAATGGGTGATAAATGAGGTATGGGTGTGAAAGAATGTGAAATGAATTAAAAATTCATTTGGGCAATGGGAAATGAATTAAGAATTCATTTGGGGATAAGAGGTAATGAATGAGGATAGGTGAGGTAAGGGGTGTGTAAGAGAAGTAAATGTGATGTGTGATTTATTTGAATTTTTAATTTGGGGGATTTGGGGAAGGGTGTTAAACTAGTTTTGACCACCCAAAAGAGAGGTTAGGACTAATTAAACAGAGGTTTTGCTTAATTGATCCTAGGGCTAGGATGAGGTAGGCTAGATCAATTAGATAACCATGATTTATCTAATTAATGAGGATTAGGGAAAAGGACAATTTAACTAAATAAATATTGTGAATATTTATTTAATCAAATGAGGATATAGTTGTAAGGTAAAAGTGATAACTTAAATGAATTAATTGATCACAAGGGAAAGATAAATGGTTAGGATAACTTAATTAAATAAAATGAATTTATTTAATTAATAGGAGGGATAAATTGGTGTCGAGACATGGGAAATTTTTTACGAAGCAAGCCAATTTTAGGGGTCTACAAGTACTACTCATAGTAAGTGGATAAATACCCTAGATCAGGTCAATTTGAAGATATAGATGTTAGTTGACAGATTGAATTGAATTTACAGAGTGCAACTATGAAATCAGATATTTGTATACCTTTCTGAAAGCAATAAGAAGACGATTATGTTTGTGTTATTTTCTGGCATTTTGAATTCACTGTGCAATCAATTTTCTATTTGGGATCGAGATGGATTCATAGCCCATTCCACTAGTTAGATTCTTCAAATCGGTGGAATGGTTGTATATATTAGTTTAGGTTTTGTTTTGTTTTGTCTCTTTTTTGTCCGTGTTCAAGTTTGTTGGATTGCTTACATCATGCATTGAAGAGTCCTAGCATGGGCGTGTGCTAGGTTGACAAACTGCAGAGGATTGCATGTTTGCAGGAGAAATAGATCTATGAAATCACAAGGGTTTTAACAGATCAAATTGGCAAAATTTTGTAGGATATACAAGTTGTGAGTATATCACATTTGTATGCAGGATATATAGTATGTGCATATATCTCAAGGTATATCAAGTGTGAAAACATGTTTAAAATGCATGTTTTGAAGATATAAGGGTAAAACATATCGGATATACATTTCCTATGTATATCACTTTTGTTTTCTGTGGACAGTTCATGTGTATATAGCTATCGCATCTGAGTACCAGTTTGTGTGTATCCGACAATCGTACATCAGGTTTGTATGTTGCAAAGTGTTGATATACAATCTCTGTGTATATCACAAATGTACATTGGATTGATACAAAGAAGTCAACAGTCAACTTTCCTTGAAGGCATATTCCAAGGGCATATTCAATGAATGTATGTTTTGAGTTGTATGTTTTGAATGTATATTGGAATATACATTTTGCAGATACATTCAGTCATATGTAGAAGATGACCTACCAGAGTGGTGACCAAATTGCATGTTCAAAGGGCACTTTTCTACGGATGCAAGTGTCGATCGGCAGTAGTCAATAAGGAAATCTAAACCCACCAAGAAAGCAGGTTCAGGCTTGTATATAAGTTTCATTGCATATTAAGTGTTGTATGTGGAAAGACATCCAACAGAGGAGTAAAGGTCGAGGCTCCCACCAATTGTACATTTTGAATGTGTAATTGGTATGCATATGAAGAATGTACACTTCAAATGTACATTGGGGATATACAAGTACCCAATACATTTTGTGATGGGTTATCATGGTAAACTAGTGTACAATGTACTGTAGTAGACCGGTGATAGTGAATAAGGTTTTGTATGAAAATTGTGAATGCAATTTATGAGCATTTTCCCATGAATTTGAAGGCTTTCGTTGGCTGCTCTGCATCATAGTGGTATCAGAGTGAAGGAGTCTCTTTTGGGAAGAAGAAGAAGGTGACAAGATGTCTGAAGGAGAAGGGTCAAAAGAGTACCCAGCAAGGATGACCAATCCTAAGTTGGTGGTCTTAGTAAAGAAGCAATTGGCAGAGAGCAAAGCGATTAGAGCTCAGAATCAAGAATTAAAAGATGAGTTGGAGAAGTTGAGGGACAAAGGAGGAAAGGGAAAAGAATATTCTTGTGAACGAGAAGATAGGGATGAAGAGGAGATCCCTAGGTAGGAAGAGATAGATGTTCCTGCAGACCAGAGACCCTTACTCAATGCCCTCAAATCCATGGAGCAGAGGACCATGGATATGAAAATAGACCTGCCAGTGTTTGCAAGAAAAATGGAACCTGATTTCGTGATGGAGTGGATAGACTCCTTGAATAATTTCTTTGAAATAGAGGAAATACCAGACCACCAAAGAGTGAAGACGGCTCAGTCCAAAATGAAAGGGGCTGCACTAACCTGTTGGAATTTCATCCAAGATGACAGGGTGAAAGAAGGAAAGAACAGAGTCGCTACATGGAGGAAGATTGTCATGCCCACATTTCCCATGCGGTCACAACACGTATTAACGCGTGTCATGTCCACATGCATCATGTGGTCATGATACGAACAATCAAAAATTTTCTCTTGCTACTCTGAAAACCCCCTTGCACGCGTAAGTGTGCTCAGTGGCATATGCTTAAGGAGTAAACAAAGTAGTTGTTAGCGGGGTAATACACTCATGAATTACATTTGTACAGCAGTTGTTTTAGGTGATAGATCATTTTTCAAGAAAGCATGATCATTTGCCCTCTCTCCCATTTCTCTAAAATTTAATTTAAATATATAAATATAAATAAATATATATATATATATATATATATATATATATATATATATATATATATATATATATACTGCCATTATCTCAGTTCACTTTAACTCAAAATTTCATTAATAAGTTCCTTACCTGTAAAGAAAGTATAGAATATATATATAATAAATAAATATATATATAATTTGTTAAAACAGAGCAAAGAGTTAATTTATTTTTTATTTTTACAAATATAAACATTGTATTTCCGAATTGCAACTCTAAGTTTAAGCATCTATTCAATTTGTATTATACAATATGCATAAATAAATCCCACTTTCACTATTCACTATTCACTTTTACTATTCACTATTCAGTTACTATTCACTATTCATATTAAGGCAAACTTTTAATATGAGATTAGTTTCTATTTAACTCAATTACACAACTTTAATCCAATTTTATTTCCTTTCCAAATGGCAAAACTAAATGAACAATAAAACTACAATTATCAATACAATAAGAAAGTAATTTCCTCACAACTCCAAAATACCAAATTATACAACGAAAGAGAGAGAATGTTCTCCTCTTGTAAAATCATTAAGGATGAAGCTATTAAAAGACCAAGCTCCCTTAAGAGTAAAGGAAAATAAAAATATTTTCTAAGATCCAATAATCTTCTCCAAGCTTCACCATAAGCTCCCAGAAAACCTGCATATCACACAAGGGAAGAAACACCACACAAGATGCTCTCCTCCCTACCGTAGACCCACAAGAGGGTCACCCCTGAGCTAGGGAGATCATCCACACACCTAGGGGATTCAATACCA
The DNA here is from genome assembly GCA_027924645.1 of Cunninghamia lanceolata. Classification (NCBI taxonomy): domain Eukaryota; kingdom Viridiplantae; phylum Streptophyta; class Pinopsida; order Cupressales; family Cupressaceae; genus Cunninghamia; species Cunninghamia lanceolata. The sequence continues at coordinate 1,825,782 of BSBN01000078.1, forward strand.
CTTCACAACAAAATAAAAACAACACACCAAAACACAAATACACCCATAGATATTTACACAACACCAAACTCATCCACTGTGAGTTTAAAGAGGGGTAGGAGAGTGGACACACTCAACTCTAGAGCGTCACCCTTCAATTAAATTTCAACACAGTTTCCTTCTCATGGCCTCAAGCCAACTTGCCAACAAAGATTCCAAGGAGTTCATATTTTGACTCTCAAGCCAAATAACACAATTTCCCAAAGTCACACAAATGTCCTCAAGGCTTTCAACATCTCAAAAGAAACAAGGCATGTACTCGAGGAGGATCACTCCTCCCCTACCCCACACTTGATGAGCATTTCTCCCAAGTGGAAGAAGCTCTGTCAACACCCAAATAAATTTCCCCACAATTACATAATTTACAACACAACAAATCAAATTTTATTTTACAAATCCATCATGCAAGAAATAGAAAATGCAAAGGAGAGGCCTTGAAATACAACCTTAAAAAGCCCTTTAATGGATGAAGTTGATGTAGAGTTCCTCTCTAGCCTCTTCTCCAAATCTCCCTTCTCAAAAAAAATAATCTCTCTATGATCACAAGCAAGGGATAATGAATGGAGGATATAGGATGGCTAGAATAATTTTGGCATTATGAGGATGGCAGAAGAAGATTTCCTAGAAGAAATTAGGCATGATAAGAATGTAAGAATGAAGTCCCCCTACAAGAATGAAGTTCCCCTGCAAGAATCAAGTTCCCCTGCAAAATCTAGTCTTCTCTAATTGCTTAGAGAATGGTCTTATTTATAGATTTTTGAAAAGATGACGGAGGGTGAGGATCAAAAGTTGAGATCAAGGGCTCTCATTATTTGTGAATTTTAAATTCATAGTGGATGAATTAAAAATTTATTTTTTTAAGATTGTAATATTTAAATAACCCTACTATCCCAAGTGGAATTAAAAAAATATCCCCACTATCCCAAGTGGAATTAATAAAATATCCACACTATCCCAAGTGGAATTAATAAAATCTCCCCACTATCCCAAGTGGAATTAAAAAATATCCCCACTATCCCAAGTGGGATTAAAAAATAACCCCACTCATGAATGACCACACCACTTCATGGGGACTCTCACCAAAAGTAAGGGAACAAGAAGATAAGCCCCTCCATTATTGGTGGACCATGGAGTCATTTCAAGCCTTGAAAATGGAGAAAGGATGGGCTTGAGTGTTGGTCCCACTCATCCTATCCTTCCCATGCCTCCAAATTCGTCACTTAACTTCACTGTGAAGTTAAGGTGACCATACGGAGGTTAACCAAGGGTTACCCAAGTCAAAAGTGACCCTAGACCCATGGGGTATAACCCAGGGTCAATTTAAACTTAGTTAGGACACCCAAGGTCAAGTTAAGACACAAGAAAAGGGTCTCAAAAAGTTAAATTAAAAAAATAAAATTCAAATACAATTCTTACAACACAAATCATAATTCAATTTTACAAAAGGGTAGACCTAACCCATTCAACCTCATGCAAGACAGTATTACAACATTACAACATTGTACCAAACATAGAGCTGATCTTAGTTCCTCGTGGAACTAGATCGGCTTCACAAGGGATTACAACATAAGGTGTGGAATGATCTCCAGTATCTATGGTTTTGTTAGAAATACCTGCACACTCAATCTCAAAGTTAATTCCACATATACATATCATAGCCGAAGAAAATTAAACATATTAATGAGGATGTATAACCAATCACTACCTATATCCATCTGGCAACCATATTATATAATAATCAATCATTTTATCATTTTAATCTAGAGCTAGGTGAATAATAGGATACACACCAGTCGGACAAGGGTGGGCCTTACAAAGATGATGGCTTTAGTGAAGGAAGCCTATGTTCCATTGGATTACAATATCCAATTACATAAGAGGAGACAAAACTTGAAGCAGAAGGAGTTAGATGTCAGTGCATACACTGAAGAGTTCATGAAACTATGTCTCAAGACAAAGGTAAAGGAGAATGAGGAAGAGAAGGTAGCAAGGTATCTCAATGGGTTCAGATTTCCCATCCAAGAAGACCTAAATCTGCATAATCCAAATACAGTTCAGAAGTGCTACCAATTAGCACTCAAAGTGGAAGAGAAACTAAAGAGAAGACAAGAATAGAACAATAGAGGAAGAAGAAGACAACAAAGAGGGGGAAGAAGTCCTTTCAGAGGCAGAGGAAATGGATTTGGACACCAAGGTGAATCCAATCTAGAGAGAAGAAAAGGAGACAACAGTCAAACTCAAGGGGGAAGTTATGATAAAAAAGGAAACTTTAGGGGCAGAAGACCACCATTTAGAGGGAGATCTCAAAGCAGAGGTCCTATCAGATTTTACAATTGCAATCAAGAAGGCCATATAGCTAGTAGATGTCTAGAAAAAGAAACAAGTTCAATGGGAGAAAGGAGGACAAATCTGATCCAAGAATCTGATTGTCAAAGTGCGACAAGCTCAAACACTTATCAAAGTGTAAATGCTCCTGATGCTTATGAGTATCCTAAAAAAAGAGAATTTTTGATGATTAGGAGAGCAATGACCACCATGAAGGTGCCTAACAGAGAACCCCCACAAAGAAAGTCTCTTTTAAAAACTACTTGCAAGGTAGGAGGAAAGGTATGTAAAGTTCTGATTGACTCTGGATCTACTAAAAATTTTGTGTCTGTTGAAATGGTAAAAAATCTTAAGCTTAGAAGACTTCCACATCCTTTCCCATACAAGATTTCATGGCTCAGGCAAGGTCAGCAAATAGTGGTAGAAGAGCAGGCTTGGGTGGAGTATCAAATTGGACCATACAAGGATAGATTATTGTTTGACATAGCTCAGATGGATGCTTGCAATCTCCTATTTGGAAGACCATGGTAATATGACTTGAGAGCACAACATGATGGAGTTAGAAACACATATTCAATCACCAAGGATGGTTAGGTGATAGAGTTACTACCATGGATGGAGAAGGAGGTGGAATCAAAAGGAAAAGAAGTCAAGGTAATGATGGTAGAAGGTAAACAATTCATTAAGGAGATAGTAGATGAAGGTGCAACTACATATGCCCTAATTCCATGCTTGAAGGTGAACAAGGAGCAGCAGCAAGAAGTCAAGGGAGAGAAGAAGCAAAGGTTCATAGACCCTATTGTCCAAGAATTATTGGACAAGTACAAAGGCATCATCTCTGATGGAATGCCAAGGTCCCTACCACCTATAAGGGACATCAGTCATTGCATAGATCTAATCCCTGGATCTACACTTCCAAATAAGGCAGCATACAAGCTTGCACTAGATCAGAATGCAGAGGTAGCAAGACAGATTGATGAATTCTTGGAGACAGGCCTAAGTAGCAAGATAGTACTAGCACCAAAGAAGGAAGGCACTTGGAGACTTTGCACTGATTCAAGAGCTATCAACAAGATAACAATCAGATATAGGTTCCCAATCCCTAGGATAGAAGATTTGCTTGATTGCTTGGGAGGAGCCAAATATTTTACAAAGATAGATTTGAAAAGTGGCTATCATCATATCAGAATTAGGCCAGGAGATGAGTGGAAAACTACATTTAAGACCAATGAGGGGTTATATGAATGGAAGGTCATGCCTTTTGGTTTGTCCAACACCCCTAGTACCTTTATGAGGTTGATGAATAAGGTCTTGAGAGAATTTATAGGCAAATTTGTCATAGTATATCTAGATGACATTCTGATTTTCAGTAATACAAGGGAAGAGCATCTCAAACATATAGACCTGGTCCTCAAAAGGTTACATGAAGAGTAGTTAATGATCAACTTGAAGAAGTGTTTGTTCATGTAGGAGGAGATCATCTACTTGGGTTTTGTCATCTCACATGGAAAACTGAAAATGGATCAAGAGAAGGTAAGTGCCATATTGTCTTGGCCAACTCCTAGAACTATGAATGATGTCAGAAGTTTCCATGGGTTAGCAACCTTCTATAGGAAGTTTATAAAAGGGTTTAGTCATGTCTATGCACCCATGCCTGACACCATAAAAGGAGGACAGAAGTGCAGATTCACTTGGACAAAGGAAGTAGACGATTCATTTCAAACATTAAAGGAGAAGGTGGCACAGCAGCCAGTCCTTGCACTTCTTGATTTTAACAAGATTTTTCAAGTGGATTGTGATGCAAGCCACATGGAAATTAGAGTAGTACTTAGTCAAGAAGGGAGGCCTATTGTATTTTTTAGTGAGAAAATAAATGATGCTAAGAAGAGATACTCATCCTATGATTTGGAGATGTATGCTCTAGTCCAGTCACTCAAAAAGTGGAGGCATTACTTGATGCCAAAAGAATTCATAGTGTTTATAGATAATCAGACCCTTAGTTTCATAAATAGTCAGGAGAAACTGAACCATCGGCACATGAAGTGGGTGGAGACTTTACAAGCTTTCACTTTCACACTTAACCACAAGAAAGGAGTCAAGAACAAGGTAGTGGATGCTTTGAGCAGGAGGGTTCTAACCATAAATCAGATTCAGTTGGAGAGTGTTGGTATTGATTCCTTAAAGACTGTATGATGCTGATGAAGACTTTGGAGAAATATACAAAGTATGTACTTCCATTGGAGATAAATATCATGTTGAATACTCTAAATTTCTGATACAAGATGGCTTACTTTTTAAAGGTGGACAGTTGTGCATCCCACAGTGTTCTATGAGGTTGAATATTATTAGGGAGAAGCATTGTGGGGCCATGGCAGAACATTTTGGTCTAGATAAGACTCTGGATCTTGTAAAGAGACATTACTATTGGCCTAAGTTACAGTCAGATGTGAGGAAATTTGTGGAAGCATGTGTGATATGTCAAAAAGCAAAAGGGAGATCCACTAATGCAGGTTTATATCAGCCACTATCCATTCCTTCTAGGCCATGGGAGAGCATCAGTATGGATTTTGTGTTGAGTTTACCTAGAACAGGGAAGGGATATGATAGTGTTTTTGTTGTAGTAGACAGATTCAGTAAAATGGCACATTTCTTGACATGCCAAACCACTTGTGATGCTTCATATGTTGCAGACTTGTTTTTCAAGGAAATAGTGAGGATACATGGATTGCCATTGAGCATAGTGTCAGATAGAGATGTGAAATTTATTGGCCATTTTTGGAGGACTCTTTGGAAGAAGCTTGGAACAAATTTTTCCTTCTCATCAGCTTATCATCCTCAAATAGATGGACAGACTGAAGTAGTTAACCATTCATTGGGAAATTTGCTAAGGTGTTTGATAAGGCAGCATGGAGAGAAGTGGGATAACATCCTATCATAGGCCAAATTTTCCTATAATGACACTGTCAATAGAAGTACAGGGAAATCACCTTTCCAAGTGGTGTATGGTATTCATCCCAGAGGTATTTTGGAGTTAAGAGATTTACCTACAGGAGAGTCTATTAGTGCACATGGAGAAGCTTTTGCATCAGCCATCAAAGAGGCACATGATCAAGTCAAGACCCAACTCCAACAAACTACATTGAAGTATAAATCCTATGTTGATAAGAAGAAGTGAGATGTACAGTTTGATGTTGGAGATTTGGTGTGGGTTCATCTAAAGAAAGAGAGGCTCCCCAAAGGTAAACATACCAAACTAATGCAAAGGAAGATTGGACCATGTCAGATTCTGAAGAAGTGTGGATAAAATGCTTATGAGATCCAACTTCCTTCTGATCTTGGATTATCACCTATTTTCAATGTATGTGATTTCACTCCATACAAACATAATCCAGATGTAGAACAGGGACCATTACAGGGTACATCAAATGATGATATTCCTAAACATGATCCACCACATTTGTAGAAGATTTTAGACTCAAGAGTGGCAAAGAAGACACGAAACAGAGAGTATATGGAATACTTGGTGGCTTGGCAAGGGAAACCTGATTCAGAGGCAGTTTGGATGACCGAAGAACAGATCAGATAACATGGTGCAGACCTTCAAACTCTCATCTCAAGTGGACTTGAGATTTCTTCTCTTCGGGAGTATAGTGCAGGGGCACCTAATACAAGTTGACTCCCTTAAAGACATTTTACTATTTACAGTTCATTTTGATGTAATAAGGTATGTTTGACCAATACATGTTGTGGTAGTTTGTATCTAGGTTTCTAAGGAAGTCCCTAGGACACTTGTTGATCTGTCATGACAAGGTTGTTAGTTTGTTAAGAGTTTGTTAGTTGGTTAGTATCTCCCAGCCACTTGGAATTGTCTCCCAGCCACTGGGAATCAAGTCAGTACTACTCATAGTAAGTGGATAAATACCCTAGATCGGGTCAATTTGAAGATATAGATGCTAGTTGACAGATTGAATTGAATTTATAGAGTACAACTGTGAAATTAAATAACTGTATACCTTTCTGAAAACAATAAAAAGAAGATCCTGTTTGTGTTATTTTTTGGCATTTTGAATTCACTGTGCAATCAATTTTCTATTTGGGATCGAGATGGATTCGTAGCCCATTCCACCGGTTAGATTCTTTGAATCGGTGGAATGGTTGTATATATTAGTTTAGGTTTTGTTTTGTTTTGTCTCTTGTTTGTCTGTGTTTAGGTTTGTTGGATCGCTAACATAATGCATTGAAGAGTCCTAGCATGGGCGTGTGCTAGGTTGACAAAGTGTAGAGGATTGCATGTTTGCAAGAGAAACAGATTTGTGAAATCGCAAGGGTTTGAATGGATCAAATTGGAAATTTTTTGCAAGATATACAAGTTGAGTATATCACATTTGTATGCGGGATATACAGTCTGTGCGTATATTGCAAGGCATATTGAGTGTGAAAACATGTTGAAAATGCATGTTTTGAAGATATAAGGGTAAAACATATCGGATATACATTTCCTGTGTATATCACTTTTGTTTGCCGCGGATAGCTCATGTGTATATTGCTATCGCATCTGAGTACCAGTTTGTGTGTATCTGACAATCACACATCGGGTTTGTATGTTGCAAAGTGTTGATATACAATCTCTGTGTATATCGCAAATGTACATTGGATTGATACAAAGAAGTCAACAGTCAACTTTCCTCGAAGGCATATTCATAGGGCATATTCGATGAATGTATGTTTTGAATGTATATTGAATATATACATTCTGCAGATACATTCAGTCATATGCAAAAGATGACCTGCTGGAGTGGTGAACCAGATTGCATGTTCGAAGGGCACTTTTCTACGGATGCAAGTGTCGACCGGTAGGAGTCAGTAAGGAAATCTAAACCCATCGGGAAAGTAGGTTAAGGCTTGTATATAAGTTTCGTTGCATATTAAGTGTTGTATGCAGAAAGACATCCAATGGAGGAGTAAAGGCCGAGGGTCCCACCAATTGTACATTTCGAATGTATAATTGGTATGCATATGAAGAATGTACACTTCAAATGTACATTGGGGATATACAAGCACCCAATACATTGTGTGACAGATTATCATGGTAAACCGGTGTACAATGTACTGTAGCAGATCGGTGATAGTGAATAAGGTTTTGTATGAAAATTATGAATGCGATTTATGAGCATTTTCCCATGAATTTGAAGGCTTTTGTTGGCTGCTCTACATCACTTTCCCACCTAAATTAGGTAATTTTTTGCCCTTGTGCCTATGTCATAGGCATCAAGTAGTACAATCCCACCCATGGATTGAATCATGACAACAATATCTAGATTCAAAGACCTTAGGTAGTAGATAAATGCTATGTTTGGAGAGGGTTTACTAAAAAGGGGATTCTATCCCATGTCTTCTAAAATCTGTAATTGAAATCCACCATATATTCATGTGGGGCTCTCCTGATAGTGGCTAATTGTTTCATAGGTGACAAGTGGTCACTCATATCTTCAAAGTGTTGGCACAGTTTAGTGCCCAAATCATCTCAGTTGTGTATAGAGTTGGCTTGAAGACCCCTATAGAATTGTAAGGCATTTCCCTTGAATAAAGAAGCTAGCAATCTCATAGCCACATTATCAGTAGTGATATTGCAGATAGAGTAGACACTAGTAATATCTTAAATGTGCTCAGCAGGGGTAGTAGAGTTTTCACCAGTAAAGATTGGGATAGCCTTTAAGGCTGAGGTAGGTATGTCATCATATTGAGCTAGGTCTAGAGGGATTACCCCATAAAATGCAACAAATAGATGATTTTGAGCCATATTAAGGATATTAAGGTTAATGATGGGTAAAAGCGTAAAGCTATGTCACACTTTCAACCAAGTTATTAGCACAAGTGAATTTAAGTATTTGTCACTAAAAATCAATTTTGGTCAAACATATGATCTTGTAAGATTCATTCTAGCTAAGTTAGATATGTCCACAACTTTTCCAACTAAAATTGTTGGCTAAATGCATATGTAGCACCACTATGAGGCCAATTTACCAAAAAAATAAAATTATTTGAAAAACTTGATATTTCAACAACTTCTACTCGTGTAAATAATATTTTAAAAAAAATATAAAAATACGCTTTTGTAGATCTATAAGTTTAGTTTTCAAAAATATATATTTTAATAGTTTAATTATTATTTATATTTTTCTTTCTATTTTTACTAAAAGTAGGTTATCAACACAAAACACTAGGCCAATTACCATGTCAAGGAAAAATAGTAAAACTTATTAAAAAAATTGAAAAAAATTTGATGCACTAGATAAAAGAATCTATATTAGGGATATTCAAGTTGATGATAGGTATGCATAGGGTTCTTCCTGAATACTAAAACCTAACTTGAAAATTGACTGGAGGAGGGGTAGACTGAGCTCTTTAATGGTATGAATTATTACTTCCACTTTCCCTCATAGGGGATCTAGATAGTCTTCTTCTTCTTCTTCTATTAGCAAAAGAGAGTTCTATTAATAGGAAGTTGCCTCTAGAAGAAGACCTTGTCTAGACTCTAGGCATGAAATGTTGAATGATTGTGTAGGAAATGGATCAGCAGACTCACTAGGTGCCTTATGAATGCTTCCACAGTAGAAAATGAACTAGGAATAGTACCAAAATCCTTAGTCCATCTCTCACTCAGAGTAGAGAGTCCCACCGGGCATGCTAGAAATTGTTTTCACATAGAATTGCACCCGGCTTGGAGAGACTCCAAGCATTCTAATGACATAATGGGAATGATCTCAAGGTGTGGGACCTTGCAAGTTGAGATCATACCTCTATAGAAGGATGGTTCCTTGTTCTAAGACTAATGCTTAGAGAAAACTATCTAAACCTAGTGCTAATACTACAAGGGAAAAGGGTAAGGAAAAAATTGAATGGAAATAGAGGTGATACACTAGATTTAATAGGCAGTAGTAATCCTAAAAGAGACACAACAATGATCTCAATCACAAAGGGAAGTTCACACAGACTTATAGGATTGATTGAGGCTTTGGGATGAAGATCTAACCTATAGAGAAGCCATTTTACTCACATAATAGATCACAACTTAAATTAAAACATGGCAAGATATTGTGCATATATTGATCATGAAGGTCAGATCTATTACAATGCAAAACAACTCATAGCAGGAAAAGACACAGTATAGTTAATTACAATCATGGGTGGAATAACCAGAAGACAACAAAGGCCAAGCTATAGGCACAGTGAGTCAATTATCATAATCTTGCAATTACACTAAGACATCTGACTACAAGGAATTTGGCATCATAACAGCCCAGAAATTACTAACTCCTTTACAATTTTTATTATAATGTATTTATAACAAATCCTTGTGTAGGGAATGCTAAAGAAAATGCATGTGATCCAAGGCAACCAATGCAACCATCAATACAGAGCCAAGAACCAATGATAAAGCAGACAAAGGCCATGCATCTGGAAGGTCTGCGACCCTAGAAATGGTTGCCCATATGCAAGATAGGATAGGGCATTGAAGATGAAAGCCCAAAAGTCATCACAAATCACATAAACATCTTCCACCGAGCCATAGAAGTCACCTTGCATTGAAGAAGTGTGCGAAATCCCATGAATTTTAATTGCAGATCCCACCAACTGTGATGAATGCCCTTAGTGCCACCAAAAAGTTTAAAAATCTTGAATTTGAATTGGTGTTACCATTTTTTACCACAGCTCAAAATTGGCTGAGTTGATGTGACGAATTCATTTTTTGAGTAAGGGTTAACATTCTTCTGTTATGAGTTAGTTGCATAGTTATTATGTTTCAGTGTTAAATGCAGTTTAGTTGTTCAAAAAGGAGGAAAAGATTTTAGATCATTCATTGCATTGTAGAACATTCAAGAGAGATAAGTATTTCATTCATCACAATGATTATTCATTTACAAGTTGAAATACATAAAAGAATAAGCATTGCATTGAAAGAAATAATGACATATCAGATGTCCCACACAAGCCATGGGTTATAGATGAACATATGTAGATATAAAGAAAATACTATGCATCTAAGGAATAGAAAAGGAAAGTCATAGCCATCATTGCCTTAAGAATTGTTGATCTTCGAAGTTGTCTCCTATCCTACTCCTGATCTCAACATGAACCTGCAAAAATGTGCGAAGGGTCCCATTAGAAGCTTCAGTTATGAAAATCCTATATCCTATCAAAAGAAGCACAATACTTTGTTTATAGTGCATTGATCAAAGGAACATCATCCATATGCAGAAGGAACTGAGAAAGAAATAATCATGGAACATCATTGTTTTATTCTAATTTGTTTATTTCATGTGCAGGTATAGGATAACTCATGTAGCTAATTGAAGACATTCAACATGTGGTGTCAAGTGGGCTCCCACAAGGGTTGAGCCTAGCATGTTGTTTCCCCTTAATTTCAAAAGGGATGAATGGAAAAGGAAAGAATCATTATTCATTTACATGAAAAACTAAAGGAGTAACAAGAGCAATCATATGCATCAGTTTTTGTTTTAGGACATAGTTATGATTACAGTTCAAGTAATGAAATGCAACCATAAAAATGAATTAGACTATAAAAGGGACTCCATTTAATGCACATGACAGTTGTCATCATTACTTCAACTGACATTGGAAAAATGACATTCACAAGTATTTCAATTGTATATCTTTCATGGTATTTTTATGCATCAGAGAAAAAATGAGAACATCAAAGTACATTTCATTATTTGAATGTCAAAAGTTGCTAATGGATAACATCATGCAATAGTTCATAATTATTTGATCATATAAGAAATATTAGAAGTAGATATCGGTTATGCATGATTTGAATAAATTGAAAGTGCAAGTGGAGAACCATTAAGGAACAACATATGCTATCACTTCTCTTTCATATTGGGACAATGTATGTTCATCATGGAAGAGCTATCATTTTTTAAGCATGTGGTGATCTTACATCATGGAGAGACCAAAATGAGTTCTAATAGACATTGCATGATGGAGCAGTCAAAAGAGAATTAGCTGAATAAATATTACTTGAACATGTAACAGATTTGACAATCATTTCAGAAGGAAGTGTATAAATTGAACAACACATTAAGAGAGCATTACAGATCAACTGAACATTTTTTCATATCAAGTCATGAACAGTAATCAACTTGCATATTTGTATGCTAAGAAATGATGCGAGGTGTCATTATCGAACAGTGTTATCATGCTTTTATTTGAGACATCACATGTATATTATAGGCTATCAAACAATCTAATGGGAAAGTGCTGACACTCAGAATGGCATATGATATTTGTGCTAATTTTCTTCTTGCAAGAATAGCCATGTTGAGTATGTAGGTGTTATTCATAGTCTAGAATTGAACAATTATAGTGTATGTGTCATCAAATATAATGAATCTGCAATACAAATGAGAGATGCTACATTGAATGTTGTATATGAAAAGGAGTAGTTCACCAAGTCAATCTCAGAGTATATTATATTAGGTATGTGCATGTCAAATGATAATATCTACAGAAGATGCAATGACTAATGAAAGAATAGTCAAACAATCATACAGAAATAATGAGGCATGTATATCTGAGATACAACATGTTGTGCATAGGAAAACCTTTTTTTAATTGTTCAGAGCCATATAATGTTATACACTGCCAGAGAAGGGTTTTCAAACCTATGTATATTCAAAAGATGCCCAGAAATGAAACTTGTAATACAAAAAGTCATCGAATGAAGTACATTTTATGCCAACTGTGGTCCCATAGCCATAGAAATAATATTAAATCAAATAAGAAATCTCAAACTGATTTAGGAAAAGATGCCCCATGAAATATGAAGAGGGTTTGTTATACAAATGCATTGCTACAAGTTACGGTTTCCCAAGTTTCATATGTATAAATAAATGAGTGAAATGAAAGAACTATCTTTTGTCCAAACCCTCTTAGGGTTTTGTAAAGTACTAAAAATTCACATCACATGAAACTGGAGTAATCAAAGATTTACTGAAAGTATTCCTAAGTGCGACAAAATATTTACTTCTAATCATCATGGGGAAGGTAAGAAATTATGATAACATGCAAGAGACCAAGCAAATTTTTGAATCAAAAGTAAAAGTACAACCATGATTACAAAGCATACATAAATACATTTGAAGTCATTTACAGAGTATGCAGAATAATATTACAAGTGTCGAATGATGGCATCAAGCCTTACAATCATTTCAATACAAGAAGTACAATTGTCATAATGTCAAATAAATCTGTTAAGGAGTCCTCGATTGCCATCAACCAACTGGCCATCTGCTACATCGAAGGACAAGAACATGGTTCAGGCACTTTTTCCGCCCAACCACAAAGCTTGTGCTTCCCCGGTATCCTTCAAACTAAAGGATGCCCGACCCTGCTCGAAGAGCCTAGCAACCTGGAAACATATGTAGGGTGGAATCTAGTATGTGCCTATGAATCTACATGAATCGCTAATATGAATGCAGCATCTCATCAATAGGATGTCATAGGAAAAAAAATATATACAATGTATAGCTAGGAAAAGTCCATCTATTTCAATGGTGCATGTCTATTTCAACATTTTGTTAGCTTTAGCCAAAGCGTTACTCTGTAATAACGGCATGCAAGTTTGAAAAAGAAACTTACTTCCCTAATAACCCACATTCGATACCTGTCTCGGAAGACAATCTTTCTGTAACGTAAAAATAGAGATAAAGAGATCACTCAAGTTGTTTCTATATAAGCAAAATTACAAGGTCATAATTTGAAAGTACTAATCTCCTAGTACACATTCACGAGACAGAAAATTTTGTTGATTTAAGATAACTAGCATAATTTCAATAACAATCAAAAACACTATTTCATGCATTCCCACTGTAGTATACATTCCTTACTGTCCCCTAACATTCAAAACTATAGATTATTTGATTAAGAATATGACTTTTTTTTAGTTAGCTTTTACACTCCTTTATCCAGGGAATAGATTTGATATTGTAGACTTCTACGGTTGCAATCTCATTTCATCCCTATTTTATATGATTAAAAGAATAAAGTATAAACCATTCAATTAAATACCCGATACAACCCATTTGCTAAGATAATCATAAGATTCTTTCAAGCTGAATGGAATGACAGTAAAGGTATGCAAACTATCTCTTGGAATCAATGCATTCACACAAAATATGAAAGCATTCTTGGAATCAGTGCATTCAACCAAGAGATGAAAGGCATTCTTGGAATCATGGATCCCTAAACTCGGTAAATTCCTGATTACAAAATATATTTTGAAGATTCTATATGGAAAAGAACCATGGAATATCCTTTAGAGACACTACATCATTACAGCTACAGCTATTGGAAGCCATAAAGGGAAGATACACCGCAGCAAACAGACATAGCACAACTTCCTGGACATTTATATTCTGGCCTCTCACTTTCTACTTGGTTTAGAGAAGAAAAAAAAATAGGTTGGAGATTTTTCCTAGACACATATTTGGTGAGTCTCAGAAGGTACATCTTTCAAGTGTCTACTCTCTTTACCATAGATTCACATATATTTGGAGTAGGATCAATATTTCAATTTAAAACAGCGATACATACAGAAAATAGCAATACATACAGAAAATAGCGATACTTAACCAAATAACAACGTTTGACTCTTGGCATTCGGTGAATGAAGACCAGTGTGCATGCAAGGTAGACATCTATCTAGATAAGTTACATGGCTTAATCACAGCCTAATTATAGAGGATGCCGTCAAAGTCAGAGGTCAGCACATTAAAATGATTGCTATGTCTTTTAGATTGGTTAAAACTGAAGACGTCTAATATCAGATCGCCTGGTGATGAGTTTATCACATGATTATTAATATTGTCTTTTTATTTGAAGATATACATTATATCATGGCAACGATGGACTCATGTTATACCACAGATCACTGGCTTAAGTGCATTGGTTACAGATTGGTGATCGGTATATATTAAAAACTAGACCACGGCATACTTAGGGGCTAAATGTTACCATGCTGGGTCGCACTCAGTTTACTAACGACTTGATTGTAGTGTATCCTTTGGCAGAGCTATTGAGGCAGTGCTCAGCAATTTTATTTCTAGGTGTAACAACAAATAGAACAAAACAAACGATGGCAATGAAACACGACAAGATCTTTATGAGGCACGAACTTCAAACAAGGTTTTCTACTGCCGATTTAGTAATGGTTTAAAAGGATTGATCTGTTTTAGCTTACAGTGGTGTCATAACAGTTTAGTTTTGAGGCAACACCGGAACACAGCAGAGATCTAACAAGAGCAAGCAAGAAAAGAAATGCCAATGCAAGTTAACCTAACATGGTATCATGAACGCCCAGAAGAAGAATACAAGATGTTGTTTTCATGGCATAGGTAGATTGTAAAAATAAAAAGAGATGAATACCTGTGATGGGAAAGGCGGATCTGAAGAAAGATTGAAATCTTTTCTTGCAAGTTCTCCGTGCTCTTTTCCTCCTGTTATCCTGCTCTATGGCGGTTCCCTTCCTCTCCTTTTGTTCGTCTCCCCTTTTTCTTTCACATCTCTCTTTTTAATAACCTTTTAACCTAAATCTAACTCGATGATCTCCTCCCTTCATGCAAGGGCTTGATTATATTTAACTTTCCTTTGAATAACTCTCTCTTGCTTAATTTACATGCGTATGCATGCTGATATAGTTTCTTTTCATAATCTCTAAAAAAATAAAAGAATTTATATTACGTTCTATTCATATATATTTATTAATTTAGGTTTTTCTTTGATTTATTTATATTTTATTTATTTTTTTAAATAAAATAAACAATGGCATACCAATTTAGAAATAAATAATAAAAATACATTCTAAATATCATAATGATAAAATATCTTTTATTAGGTCTACATATTTTTTTTTTAAATTCACAATTTGCTCACGTTAAATTCTTTTTATAAGAACCATATAGGAATAAGGTTAGTATTCTACTTTAATTTTGAACAATATTTATATATTTTCATCTATCTATCAAGATTCTAACTTATTGTTTTAATGGATAAACGGGTGTCGAGTTCAAAGATAAGACAAACAAAGACATTCATAGTGATTCCGACCAAACGAGAGTGTCGTCATCCTTCCGATAATTACGCAAAACATAATCAATGAATTAAACATGCAAGCATTACTAATCGAAAACACATGCAATGCAAATGCAAGATAAATCAAACTACGTGAGTGTGTGGAATTCCTAGATAAAACCCGTCAGATGTTGGCACGTAGCTAGGACTCCCTTACCTGAGCCATGCTCTTGTCATCAACAAGGCTGCAAAAGTCAAACTCATAAGACCATCAATAAGTTAGTCCCAATATAGCCGAAGTGAAGGAAATAGCCGAGTGAATCAGTTTAACTAATCAATGTAATTATTGAAATTTTAACCTTTCAATCAAGTATGCAAAGTATGAGATGTGACATCCTTCCCCTATTGGAAGAGACATCGTCTTGATGTCTTATTACATCATGTAAACAATAAAATCAAAAACAATAATGTATCATCATTTGAGTTTCATAATATCTAAATATGCATGTAAATAAACATCTAATCTAATTTTTCCAAATGCGGAAAAGATCTATGAATATCAGAAGCATCCTCCCAAGTGGCACTGTCCACTGAATACTGGTCCCATTGGACCTTATACTGTACTATGTCTGTATTACGCAACTTAGCGTTGCACTTCTCCAAGACTCGAATGGGCTCCACTAGCACCACTCCTGGATCCTGTACCTGTAGAGCATGCCAATCAAGAATATGCAAAACATCAGGATGATAAAGTTTGAGCAATGACACATGAAAAACATTATGGATCTTGGCGAGAGCTGGGGGTAATGCAAGTCTGTATGCAACTGGATTGATCACTTCAAGAACATCGAATGGTCCTACAAATTTTGGAGCTAGTTTGGATGCCTTGCCAAATGATATCAAACTTTTATGTGGCCTAACCTTTAATAACACTTTGTCACCCATAGAAAATTGCCTAAAAGTTATGTTCTTGTCTGCATAACTCTTCTGTCTATCCGAGGCTTGTTTCAATTTTTCATTGATTAGCCTCATCTAATCTTCCATTTCCTTCAACATATTATGTCCAACTACTATCCAGTCTTCAATCCTGTCCCAACTGATTGGAGTTCTACACCTACGACCATAGAGAGCCTCAAAAGGTGCCATACCTAAGGATGCATGGTAGGAATTATTATAAGCAAACTCTACCAAGGGTAGATATTCCTCCCATTTGTACTGCTGGTCCATACAATACATCCTTAGAAGATCCTCTACAGCCTGATTGACTCTCTCTGTCTGACCATCTATTTCAGGGTGATAAGCTGTACTAAAGTTCAACTTAGTCCCCAAAGCAGCATTAAGTGTGATCTAGAATCTAGGGGTCATGCGAGTGTCACGATCAGAAATGATCGTCTCTGGCACTCCATGTAGCCGAAAGATCTCTTGTACAAACTTCTTTGCTAAAGTCAACGACCCATCCGTGAGATTTCCTAGAATGAAATGAGCCACTTTCGTTAGTTTGTCAAGCACCACTAAGATGACATCATGCCGATTCTTTTACATGGGCAATTCCTGAATAAAGTCCATGCTAATCACCTGCCATTTGTACTCAGGTATGCTATGTGGATAAAGCAATCCTGTCAGATGGACATGTTCTGCCTTAACATGTTGACACTCTAAACATTGAGTGACAAACTCTGTCACATCCTTCTTAAGCTTAGGCCAAAAATATAATGGCCTCAATCCTTCCATTGTCTTGGTCACACCAGGGTGTCCAGAATATGGAGCACTGTGAATTTCCTCGAGAACTAACTTTCTCAATTCACCCGAATCTGGGATATACATTCTCCCCTGATATCTCAAAAGCCCGTCTGATTCTACTACATATCCATCAAACTGATGATCGGTAGGGTCTACTTCTAAAGCTTGTTTAACCCTTTCATAATACTCATCTACCTATAAATTCTGGATTACCTGTTGTCTCAGATTAGATCTAGAAGTCACCATGGCTGACAGATGTCATCTTCTGCTAAGAGGATCTGCAACCCTGTTCTCTTTACCTTTTATGTACTCGATTCCAAAATCATATTCGCTGAGAAATTCTAACCATCTTCTCTGTCGAACATTAAGATTAGGCTGGGTGAAGATATATTTGAGACCCAAATGATCTATCTTAAGCTCAAAAGTCTTACCCAAAAGATAGTGCCTCCACATCTGAAGTACGTGAACAATGGCAGACAACTCAAGATCATGAGGTGCATAATTTAACTCATGTTGTTTCAATTTCCTAGATTCATATGCCACTACTTTTCCTTGCTGCATCAACACTCCTCCCACACCTTCACCAGAAGCATTTGTAGTCACTATGAAATGACCATTAGGATCAGGTATGGTCAAAATAGGTACTGATGTTAGTCTTTCTTTCAACAACTAAAAAGCTTGTTCACATTTATCCGTCCATTCAAACTTCTTACCTTTCTTCTGCAACAAGGTTATGGGTGCTGCAACTGTCGAGAATCCTTCTACAAATTTCTTGTAGTATCCTGCTAGCCCCATAAAGCTTCTTACCTCAGTCACAGTCTATGGTGCGGGCCATTCCATTATTACCTTGATCTTTTCAGGATCTACAGCAATCCCATCTGCTGAAATTACGTGGCCAAGATAGTGCACTTTACTCTGATAGAATGTACACTTAGATAACTTGCCAAAAAGTTTTCTTTCCCTCAAACGCTGCAAGACTAATTTCAAGTGTCTTTCATGCTCCTCCAATTACTTAGAATATATCAGGATGTCATCAAGAAAGACCAGTACAAAATCATCAAGGTAATCCCTGAATACACTGTTCATCAAGTTCATGAATGCTGCCGGAGCATTAGTTAACCCGAATGGTACTACTGTGAATTCATAGTGACCATATCGCATTCTGAATGCCGTTTTAGAAATATTCTCATCCTTAATCCGTAATTGATGATATCCAGATCTAAGGTCTATCTTAGAGAATACCTTTGCACCTTTCATCTGATCAAACAATTCATCAATTCTAGGAAGCAGATATTTGTTCTTGATTGTTGCCTTATTGAGCATTCTGTAATCAATGCACAACCTCAATGTTCCATCCTTCTTCTTAACAAAGATTATTGGTGCTCCCCAAGGTGACACACTAGGCCTGATAAACCCCTGTTTTAACAATTCCTCTAATTGTGCCTTAAGTTCATATAGTTCTGTTGTTGTCATCCTGTAAGGTGCTTTAGACTGTGGTTCTGTTCCTGGCATAAGATCTATAGAGAAATCAAATTCTCTTTTAGGTGGTAGTTCAGTCAACTCATCAGGAAAGACATCTTTAAATTCTCTAAGGATAGGATACTGATCAAATGATGGTTCCTGATTATCTAGATCTCTTATCTTCACTGCATAAATAGAACAACCCTTTCTCTTAGCCTTTTTCAATTGCATGGCTGATATATGTATTAGCTTAAGGGGTGTTCATGATCCATGAATTTCTACCGGGTTTCCAAAGTCATCAAGACATTTCACTACTTTCTCCTCGCAATCTACTAAAGACTTATGTTCTGACAACCAATTGATTCCTAGAATCGCATCATATGATCCTAGAGGTGCAACATAAAGATTGACTTGAGTTTGGAAAGTGGGAAGATCTATTTCACTACATACAAGACATGAGTCTACCCTTCTCTCTGCATTGTTACCATACTGCACCATCCATGAGTTTTCCATGTATCCAGGTTTAATAGTTAACTTAGCTATAACTTTTGGATCAACAAAACATTATGTAGCTCTGATATCAATTAAAATAGAAATTGGAAGGCCAAAGAGCTTATTGGACATCTGAATGGGTGTAGCTTGGAAATCTGCTTGACGATGATCCACTGCTGCATGAATCTGGTGTTGTGGAGCTCTCTGTTGATTTCCATCTCTCTGATTCTCTACTCGATGAGGACATGCACTAGCATAGTGCTCTCCTCCACAAGTGTAACATCCATCTCTGGGTCCCCTGTGCCTAGCTAGATTGTCTCTCCAATTACCATTACCATTGTTACCATAGCTACCTCTCTTATTGTTATTTCCACCTTGGTTTCCATTATTTTTTTCCTAGTAGTTATTGCCCTTCTTGAGATTCCTTATCTGACGTTTGCTATTCCCTTGGTTGCCACTGTCATTCTGATACCTTTTGTTTCCATTCTTCATATCCTGATTCTTGCAGTAATTTGAGATCTATTACAGTTTCTGTTCCTACTTGGTAGCCTTTTCAAACACTTCATCCATGGTTAATGGATTATGCATGTCAACATCTGAACCAATCTGCGGCCGTAAGCCCAAAATGAATTTGTGAATCCTGAACCTTTCATCAAGCTGATATTGTGGAACATATTTCAAAAAGTGAGAGAATTTCTCCCAATACTGAGTCACAGTCATACCTCCTTGAGTGAGGTTTTGAAATTCTGTCATTTTCTTGTCGAAGTAAAGTTGTGGTAACCACCTCTTTCAGAAGAGTTCAAGAAAATGATCCCATGTAACTTCTCCTGGAAGCAGTTTCTTTTCAGCTTTCTCATTTTCCGACCAAGTAGCTACTTCCCCAGTAAGCTGATAAGATCCTCAAATAGCTTTAGTTTCGGCAGACAAATCACGGAGGTCAAAGTATTTTTCTATGTCAATGATCCAAGCTTCAACAACGTCACCAATAGTCTTACCATCAAACTTAGGAGGTGTAACCTTTTTAAGGTCCTTTCCTAATTCTTCAGCAATCTAATTTCTATTATTTCCATTCACTTCACCTTCAGGACCTCGAGCTTCCTCTCTTCTTTCCTCATTCCTATTTCCCCTTATGCCTCTGATTTCTTCTTCCATGGTATTCATTTTGGTTCCTTGTTGAGTCAGAAGGGCTAAGATTTGGTTCAATTGATTATTCTGTCCCTCACCATTCTGTCCAGCATTATTATTATTGTTTCCCTCATTGTTTCCACCATTAGACCCTCCTGCATCAGTTCCAGCATTGTTTCCAACATTGCCTTCTTCATTGTTACCAGCGTTGGGGTTACTGCCAGATCCTAGGGTTGCTCCCCTACGTCCAGAGTTCCTAGTGTTCATGATGAACTATTTGTAAGAGTTTTCATCTTTTAGCGTAATGGTTCCATAAAGTTCCAGAGTAGAACCATCGCTCTGATACCAAATGTAAAGTACTAAAAATTCACATCACATGAAACTGGAGTAATCAAAGATTTACTGAAAGTATTCCTAAGTGCGACAAAATATTAACTTCTAATCATCATGGCGAAGGTAAGAAATTATGATAACATGCAAGAGACCAAGCAAATTTTTGAATCAAAAGTAAAAGTACAACCATGATTACAAGGCATACATACATACATCTGAAGTCATTTATAGAGTATGCAGAATAATATTACAAGTGTCGAAGAATGGCATCAAGCCTTACAATCATTTGAATACAAGAAGTACAATTGTCATAATGTTAAATAAATCTGTCAAGGAGTCCTCGACCACCATCGACCAACCGGCCATCTGCTACGTCGAAGGACAAGAACATGCTTCAGGCACTTTTTCTGCCCAACTACGAAGCTTACGCTTCCTCGGTATCCTTCAAACTGAAGGATGCCTGACCCTGCTCGAAGAGCCTAGCAACCTGGAAACATATGCAGGGTGGAATCTGGTATGTTCCTATCAATCTACATGCATCACTAATATGAATGCAGCATCTCATCAATAGGATGTGGTAGGAAAAAAAAAAATACAATGTATAGCTAGGAAAAGTCCATCTATTTCAATGGTGCATGTCTATTTCAACATTTTGTTAGCTTTGGCCAAAGCGTTACTCCGTAATAACGGCATGCAAGTTTGAAAAAGAAACTTACTTCCCTAATAACCTACATTCGATACCCATCCCAGAAGACAATCTTTCCGTAACATAAAAATAGAGATAAAGAGATCACTCAAGTTGTTTCTATATAAGCAAAATTACAAGGTCATAATTAGAAAGTACTAATCTCCTAGTACACATTCACGAGACAGAAAGTTTTGTTGATTGAAGATAACTAGCATAATTTCAATAACAATCAAAAACACTATTTCAAGCATTCCCACTATAGTAGACATTCCTTACTGTCCCCTAACATTCAAAACTATAGATTATTTGATTAAGAATATGACTTTTTTTAGTTAGCTTTTACACTCCTTTATCCAGGGAATAGATTTGATATTGTAGACTTCTACGGTTGCAATCTCATTTCATCCCTATTTTATATGATTAAAAGAATAAAGTATAAACCATTCAATTAAATACTCGATACAACCCATTTGCTAAGATGATGATAGGATTCTTTCAAGCTGAATGGAATGACAATAAAGGTATGCAAACTATCTCTTGGAATCAATGCATTCACCCAAAATATGAAAGCATTCTTGGAATCAGTGCATTCAACCAAGAGATGAAAGGCATTCTTGGAATCATGGATCCCTAAACTCGATAAATTCCTGATTACAAAATATATTTTGAAGATTCTATGTGGAAAAGAACCATGGAATATCCTTTAGAGACACTAGATCTTTATAGATACATCTATTGGAAGCCATAAAGGGAAGATACACTGCAGCAAATAGACATAGCACAACTTCCTGGACATTTATATTTTGGCCTCTCACTTTCTACTTAGTTTAGAGAAGAAAAAAAAATAGGTTGGAGATTTTTCCTAGACACATATTTGGTGAGTCTCAGAAGGTACATCTTTCAACTGTCTAGGCTCTTTACCATAGTTTCAAATATATCTAGAGTAGGATCGATATTTCAATTTAAAACAGCGATACATATAGAAAACAGTGATACATACAGAAAACAATGATACTTCACCAAATAACAACATTTTACTCTTGGCATTCGGTGAATGAAGACCGGTGTGCATGCAAGGTAGACATCTATCTAGATGAGTTACATGGCTTAATCATAGCCTAATTACAGAGGACGCCATCAAAGTCAGAGGTCAGCACATTAAAATGATTGTTGCATCTTTTGGATTGGTTAAAACTGAAGACATCTAATATCAGATCGCCTGGTGATGAGTTTATGACATGATTATTAATATTGTCTTTTTATTCGAAGATATACATTATATCATGGCAACGATGGACTCATGTTATACCATAGATCACTGGCTTAAGTGCGTTGGTTACAGATTGGTGATCGGTATATATTAAAAACTAGACCACGGCATACTTAGGGGCTAAACATTACCATGCTGGGTCACACTCAGTTTACTAACAACTTGATTGTAGTGTATCCTTTGGTAGAGCTATTGAGGCAGCACTCAACAATTTTATTTCTAGGTGTAACAGCAAATAGAACAAAACAAACGATGGCAATGAAACACGTCAAGATCTTTATGAGGCACGAACTTCAAACAAGGTTTTCTACTACCGATTTAGTAATGGTTTAAAAGGATTGATCTATTTTAGCTTACGGTGGTGTCATAACAGTTTAGTTTTGAGGCAATGCCGGAACACAACAGAGATCTAACAAGAGCAAGCAAGAAAAAAAAATGCCAATGCAAGTTAACCTATCGTGGTATCATGAACGCCTAGAAGAAGAATACAAGATTTTGTTTTCATGGCATAGGTAGATTGTAAAAATAAAAAGAGATGAATACCTGTGATGGGAAAGGCCGATCTGAAGAAAGATTGAAATCTTTTCTTGCAAGTTCTCCATGCTCTTTTCCTCCTATTATCCTGCTCTATGGCGGCTCCCTTCCTCTCCTTTTGTTCGTCTCCCCTTTTTCTTTCACGTCTCTCTTTTTAATAACCTTTTAACCTAAATCTGACTCGATGATCTCCTCCCTTCATGCAAGGGCTCGATTATATTTAACTTTCCTTTGAATAACTCTCTCTCTTGCTTAATTTGCATGCGTATGCATGCTGATATAGTTTCTTTTCATAATCTCTAAAAAAATAAAAGAATTTATATTACGTTCTATTCATATATATTTATTAATTTAACTTTTTCTTTGATTTATTTATATTTTATTTATTTTTTTAAAATAAAATAAACAATGGTATACCAATTTAGAAATAAATAATAAAAATACATTCTAAATATCATAATGATAAAATATCTTTTATTAGGTCTACATATTTTTTTTTTAAATTCACAATTTGCTCACGTTAAATTCTTTTTATAAGAACCATATAGGAATAAGGTTAGCATTCTATTTTAATTTTGAACAATATTTATATATTTTCATCTATCTATCAAGATTCTAACTTATTGTTTTGATACATAAACAGGTGTCGATTTCAAAGATAAGACAAACAAAGACATTCATAGTGATTCCGACCAAACGAGAGCATTGTCATCCTTCTGATAATTACACAAAACATAATCAATGAATTAAACATGCAAGCATTACTCGTCAAAAACACACGCAATGCAAATGCAAGATAAATCAAACTATGTGAGTGTGTGGAATTCCCAGATAAAACCCGTCAGATGTTGCCACATAGCTAGGACTCCCCTACCTGAGCCATGCTTATATTGTTGATAAGGCTACAAAAGTCAAACTCATAAGACCATCAATAAGTTAGTCCCAATATAGCTGAAGCGAAGGAAATAGCCGAAGCGAATCAGTTTAACTAATCAATGTAATTATTGAAATTTTAACCTTTCAATCAAGTATGCAAAGTATGAGACGTGACAGGTTTCAAAAGAGAAAATATCATACACAGTGATTCTTATATAGGTGCCAAGTTATGATAAGGGTTTCAACACAGAAACCCATTTCATTTTTTGTATAGAAATGCAAAGTTCAGGTCGTGGCCTTTAGGGTTCGAACATATACAGAAATGAAAGAACTATCTTTTGTCCAAACCCTCTTAGAGTTTCAAAGAAATGAGTGCAATATACATTGAATCTATACAGATGCAGAGTTATAGAAGAAGGTTTCAAGCCATAAAAGGACAAAAACCATTTCATTTCTGAGTAAAAGTGATAAGCTACAACGCTGCCAAAAATACATTTTCCTTCAAAAATTTTGGAAACCCATTTCATATTTTGATGACAAATGCAAGATACAAGAAGTAAAAAAAATGGCTAAGGATTTTAAACCCAATACACAAAATGCTACAAAGAATGAAGGATGCAATGGCAAAATGAAGTTACCTGTGTATGGAATTGATATACAGTATGTAGAGCTGAAAGGCTTCACTTTTATTTCATTCTTCTTCTCAGAAATGCAACAGTTTGTGGCCAAGAATAGAGGAGACATGGCACAGTAAGACAAATGACAAAAAGTTCATTAGAAATAGCATATCAGTTGTGGCTCTAAGGAGTTTTTTACCTCAGAAACTCATCATAGAATGAGAAAAATCACAGAGAAAGGTTATAGAATGCATCAGTAGGCTGTTACCTTCCTTCATCTACAAAAATTCATAAGGGTCGAGCACAAAAGAGCTAGAGAGATGATGTTTTCACACAAAAACCCTAGAGTTCCATTGTCAGCCACAACAGAGCTCAAACCCTCAAAAAATGCCGAGTAATGATGCAAAAAGATAGGGTGGAATTTGGTTTTGTTCCTAGGGTTTCATTTAACCCTATTAGAATGATGACATTATTGTCACATTCTTTTTATTTTTTGTGGCTTGAACTAATACCTTATGGTATTAAGTGTTCACCATGGTGCCTAAGTCAATGACTTAGTGTGAGGTCAAGCTAAGGGTTCTGTCCAAGTACATTAGACATGACATATGCGTTGCCACTTGGAGAAGTTATACCTTAGTGTTTTTGCAAACCTTCATTTTGATGAGAGACAGATTATGTGCCATGTGTACCATGTAGATTTCCAAGTCATACTGAGATAGGCCATTAGGGTTTTTATTTTTACAAAATTATATACATGCCATTATATTTTTTATAATTTTTTTTAAAAAATCAAGCATTGTAATTATTAATGGTGAATTATAAGCCATATGGTTTTATTTTTTGCAAAAAACAAATTGATCATGATATAGACTAAAAACTGCCAAAGCATTGTAAAGTTAGTTTTAAAGCAATCATTTATAAATTACTTTTAAAACTTAACTATTTTTAGGTAGTTAATAGGCTAATAAAACAAATCAGATATTCTTTTTTGATTTACTTTATTTCGAGGCAAATAAGACAAAATTTGATATCTCATGGGCAAAAGAAAGTAGATTTGTGGTGGGGACACATCAGGGGGTCTTTTGGCATCATGATTTGACAATTTGGTTTCTTTTGCAAAGCTTTTATTTGTCATTTTTTTAGTATCTCAAAAATGGACTTGAAGTCTATTTTTAGAAGCTTTTTTCTAGCTTTCAAGGGGAGATCTTTCGCGGCATATATGTCAAAGATCCCTTTCTTTTTTAGGAGTTCTAGTTAGAGTTTTAGAGATCAGAAGTGCAAAGATACCATAGTCTTCCCCTCACATCAAGAGTGTTGTACTCATTTTCATTGTACTCATTATTCCTTCAGTTATTGAGAAACAACTTTCCTTCACATTTTGTCCAATTATTTGCAAGTTAATATGATGTTGCATTGTGATAAATGTTTATCCTTTGCTTTGTCTTAGCTTGTGATATTTTTGCAAAATCTTTGTTTAATTCAGATTGCATATTGTGTCTACCAGACCTTTATGTGAAATATTTATGAGTTAAATGATCAGAGTGTTGTAAAGGCCAAAGT
Organism: Cunninghamia lanceolata; assembly: GCA_027924645.1. Taxonomy (NCBI): domain Eukaryota; kingdom Viridiplantae; phylum Streptophyta; class Pinopsida; order Cupressales; family Cupressaceae; genus Cunninghamia; species Cunninghamia lanceolata. Next base: position 1,851,934 of record BSBN01000078.1, read on the forward strand.
CCAATAATCTATTTGTGAGTAAGATCTATTAGGTGATACAATCTTAAAGATTAAATTAGAATTCATTTATTTCAGCATATCCTTCTATCCCTTTTCCCTGCAAGTCATTAGATTAGCAAAATCATAAGGAGAACTAGCTCGCTCTAGAGATTCCCTTTTGAAAAAGATCACCCACAATCTGGTAGGATTTCCATGTTTCAACAGGTAACTATGTTTCTGTGAGCTTAGCAGGGTGCATACTTGATTGATAACAAATGGTTAGAATATCGATGGACCCACAAGCTTCGAAAAATACTTTTCTTTTAAATTTACATTGGGCCAATGCTAGCGCCTTAGGATACATGGCAAGATCTTGCAGGCGTGCAAAGAATCTACCGAACAGGTACGATTCAACTATGACAATGTGCCACTATTAGATTATTGACCTTTTTCCCTTTTATACCAGCAGCCCCACATGGGCGCCACATGTCATAATCTCATGGACACACAAAGAATCCCTTTAACAGACAAGATTTCCCCACGACACTGCATTGCTATTGATTTACAATGGCCCCACTGCAGCCCTTCTTTCTTCAACACCTGGCGCCATCTTACTGAAGCCTCAATATACTTTACAGGTGTCCTCCTCTCACAGCCCTATAGAAGGAATGTGTTGCAAGTATGGGCCTAACTGGTGTTGTCATTGATGTCAACATACTCCTATTAAATTGATAATAAGGATTGGATGAGCTGTATGCTGAGGATATTAATAAAATTAGTCCTATCAGGAACAAAGAAGAACAGTGAAGATAGTGAGGTAAAGATCCTAGATAAGATGAAGATCAGAGGATGTGTTTCAAACAGTTTGTAGATATGTGTCTTAAGATTATCTAGTAAAGATTTCAGAGGTCCACATGAAGATTTGAAGAAGTTATGGCCACTTAAAATTGGTTTTGGTAGATGTTTAGAGGTGACAGAGTGACACAGATAGGTCTGGTAAGATCCAGAAATGCAATATCTTGTTCTGTGGATTTGGTGGAATGTTTAGGAAGTCAATATGAATTGAGAATTTAATTGCTTCATGGTCTAAAGGTCCACAAGAATCTATTCCAATATGACAGTGATGACAGACTGTGTTCTTGAGGTTCCAGATGAAAGAGAGAATGATTTTAGTATGCAAAAGTAGTGTGGATATTTCTGGTGATTCAGGAAAGCTTGTAGAGGTCTTTGGATTGTGTCTAGTTTTTCTTGGTGATCTACATTGAAGATTGAGTTTGTAATTGAAGAATTACTACTGGATGACACTATTCTTCCTAAGTCTAGTCGACCGGATGCGTTACACATTCTGTAGATGATCTTGGAGATCTTCTGTGAAGAATGGTATGTTCCTAAGGAAAGATTGAAGTCTTAGAGCTGTGTGGCCGATAGTGTGTTGATCTGTGTGAAGTCTTTTTGTAATTAGTTATGTTGTATTTATGTATTTGTTGTGTAATGTATGCCAACTTGGATGATTATCCCTAAGTCAATGTCTTGTATAAATAAGAAGCTATAAAGTCATTTAAAAGTGTATCATGGAGATGAGTGTGTGGTAGAGAGGAGCAGAGTGAAAGATAGAGTAGAAGTATTGAGCCTAAATGGAACTGACTCAAGCATGGTGAAGATGTTATTCTTTAGTTCAAGTATGTAATACTTATTATTCTGTAGACAATGTGTCTCCTGTAGGCAGTGGGTCTCTTGTGAGCAGTGTGCTCAGGTAGTGAGCCCTAATTCGCATATGCCATTTTATTCTTTCTATTCTTCTAACAGATAATACAATCCTGGGTTAGTCACCCCATGGTTTTTCCCTTAACCAGGTTTTCCATGTCAAAAATCTTGGTGTCTTATGTGTTAATGTATTTCTGCTCTTGAATTGATGTATTATGTTTCCATAATTGATTTATTATTATGCTGTTTAATTAAGAAAAAGATTTAAGTGATTAATTGGAAGAAAGTTTCAAACAACTGATTCACCCCCACTCTTAGTTGTCTGTCCTAAATCTAACAATTAGTATCAGAGCCAAGTTCCTCTAGAAGGAGATTAACCACTTGAGGAGATCTAGCATGTCATCCTACAAAAAGGATAGTCCAAGGTTTGATGGAACCAATTTCACTCTTTGGAAAAGTCACATGGAATGCCACTTGCAATGTATGGGAATGCAGTATTGGATCATGGCTTCAAAGAAGTATGATCCTCCTTAGAATGGTTTGCATACCATAGATGAAATCAGAGATGCTAAAAACAATCTGCGGTCTAAAGAAGCTCTTCTAAGTACCCTATCTAATTCAGAGCTGACAAATGTTGTTGATCTAAAAAATGCATATGAGATTTGGCAAAAAGTAGAACTTCTGCATGAAGGAGACAAGTATGCTAAATGTACGAAGCTATAGAGTCTGAAAGGAAAATTTGAAAACCTAAAGATGAGGGAAGATGAAAATATCACTGCATTTATGCCAAGAGTAAATGATCTTGTTTGTGGCATTAGATCTGCTGGTGGAATCTTGGACGAAGATGAGATTGTTGGCAAAGTTCTCAAATCCCTTCCTGAGTCTTACAAATACAAGGTTGCTGCTATTGAAGAATTTAGATCCTTTTTAGGTATCACAAGAGATCAATTGGTTGGTAAACTAGCTGCATTTGAATTGACCGAGTTTGGAGATCCCCCCAAGGCTGAATCTACTTTCAAAGCTAGTGCCTCTGTGAAAGGAAAACAAAAGTTTGATCCAGGAGAGAACTCTTCAAGAAAACTATCATGGTATGAAAAACCAAGAAAGTACCTAGAAGAAGATGAAGTCGAAGCTACTCAACTCGAAGCTCTTATTGCAGAAAGACTGCCAAGATGATCTGGTGAGTATGAGGGGAACTTGCCTTTTAAATATTTTAACTGCATTAAGATTGGTCATTTTGCCTCAAGGTGTCCAGAAAGATTTTCAAGGCCAAATCCTAATAGATCAAGGTTCCAAAAGAAATGTTACTATGTTCATGAAGATGATGATGATGAAGGAGTAACAGATGATGAATCAAAGACAGGAAACAAATCAAGAAATGACCAGGTGTTTATTGCCATGAAGGAAGAAGATCCAATGCCATATGAATCTACCAATCATAAAATTGTAGAAAGAGCTCTAGCTGCCCAAGTTGAAGAAAAGGATGATTGGGTCATTGACAGTGGATGCTCTCACCATATGACAGGTGACAAAAATAAGTTCATAGATTTGGAAAGGTATGAAGGAGGAGTGGTAAAATTTGGTGATAACTTTGCTAGTAGAATTAGAGGTAGAGGAACCATTTCTTTTGATGAAAAGAACAAAACTAGTAATGTACTATATTTTGAAGGTTTGAAGCACAATCTTCTTAGTGTTGGACAGTTGGTGGACAAAGGCTATGATCTCTGATTCAAGAATGGAAAATACAAGATCTTTGAAAGTTTTGAAATAGAGATTGCATCCGGTACTCAAACAAAAGGTAATATCTTCCACGTGGTTGGTACTGGTAAAAGTTGTTTATTTGTTCAAATTGATCAGAGCTGGTTGTGGCATAGGAGAATGTGTCATGTGAATTTTGATAATATCATCAAGATAAGAAACACTCAGGCTATAAGAGATCTTCCAAGATTGGTAAAACCTACTAATATCTTATGCAAAGAATGTCAGTTGGGTAAACAAAGCAGAGTCTCATTCAAAAGCAAGGAACAATATTCTACTGGATTATTGGACCTAGTTCATATTGATCTATATGGTCTGGCAAGAATTAGGAGTGTGCAAGGTGATAGATACTTCATGTTATTAATTGATGACCACTCCTAGATGATGTGGGTAGCTTTTCTGAAAGAGAAATCTAAGGCTCTTCAAAAATTCAAAATATTCAAGGCTATGGTAGAGAATGAAATCAGTTTGAACATAAAATGTCTGAGGTCTGATAGAGGTGGAGAATTCACATCCAATGAGTTCATAGAATTCTATGAAAAACATGGGATAAAAAGACAGTTGTCTGCTCCGAGGACACCACAGCAGAATGGAGTAGTGGAGAGAAAGAATTGGACCATCTAGGAGGCATCTAGAAACATTATGATGGAAGAAAATATTCTTCAAATCTACTAGAGAGAAGCTGTAAGTACTTCAATCTACACTCTTAATCAAGTTCAAATTAGAAGCAATACTGGTAAGACTCCTTATGAACTCTGGTTTGGCATCACTCCCAATGTGAGGTATTTCAGAGTCTTTGGTAGAAAATGTTACATTAAAAGAGATGAAGATCTAGGCAAATTTGATGCTAGAAGTGATGAAGGAATATTCTTGGGTTATTCTACTCAAAGCAAAGCATATTGGTGTTATAACAAGAGATTGAGGAAGATTGTACAAAGTACAAATGTGAAGGTTGATGAAGGTATTGGAAAACCCTCAAGGTTTTATGAATATGATGAAGATGATCAAAATGATGTTTTGATCCAAGGAGCCCAAGCCCCTTCTAAAATTTAGATTCAAACTGATCCGGTGAATCAGGAAGAAGAGACAAGTTTGAATGAACCTGTACAAGAAATAGAAGTTCAAGTAAGTCCCAAAATTCCAAGGTATGTAAAACTGAATCACTCTAAAGACCAGATCATAAGTGATAAAAGCAATGGTGTTCAAACAAGAAGAAGGATTGCTCAAGATTCTAAAGAGTATTATCTAATTTCAAAGGTTGAACCTAAGATAGTGAATGAAGCATGCAATGATGAAAACTAGACTAAAGTGATGGAGGAAGAGCTGATGCAAATTGAGAAAAATCACACTTGGAATCTTGTTCCTAGACCTAAAAACAAGAATGTGATTGGAACCAAATGGGTCATCTGAAATTAACTGAATGAAGATGGTGCAGTAGTCAGAAACAAAGCCAGATTGGTCTACAAGGGTTACTCCCAAGTAGAAGGAGTTGATTTTGAAGAAACTTTTTCTCTGGTGGCAAGAATTGAAGCAGTAATATTATTTCTTGATTCTGCTGCCTTCAAAGATTTCAAGGTATATCAGATGGATGTCAAGTCTGCCTTCATGAATGGTGACTTGGAAGAAGAAGTTTACATTGAGCAACCAGATGGATTTCAATTATCTGATCATGGCAATATGGTCTGCAAGTTGAAGAAAGCACTGTATAGACTCAAGTAAGCCCCAAGAGCCTGGTATGAAAGATTGGATAAGAATCTTTTGAAGATTGGTTTCAACAAAGGTACTGTTGACAGTAATTTATACTTCAAAATTGATCATAAAAATATCTTGATTGTTGAAGTGTTTGGTGATGATATCATTTTTGGAGGAAGAGATAGCATGTGTAAAACTTTTGCAAATCAAATGAAAAGTGAATTTGAGATGTCCATGTGTGGAGAAATGAATTTATTCTTGGGTCTGTAAATCACTCAAACAAAGAAAGGAATCTTCATTTCTCAGACCAAATATGTGAAAGAATTGTTGAAAAAATTTAGGATGGAAGACTCAAAACCAATGAGTACTCCCATGGCAACCAGATGTAAATTGAACAAAGATGATGACTCTCCTAAGGCTAATCAGAAAAAGTATAGGTCAATGATTAGAGGACTATTGTATCTCACTCAAACTAGACCTGACATTACGAATGTGATTGGTCTTGTTGCTAGATTCCAAGCTACTCCTAGAGAATCTCATGTCATGGCAATCAAGAGGATTTTTAGATATCTAAAAGGGATAGTTGAGTATGGTTTGTGGTATCTTAGAGATCATGATTTCTCTCTTCGTGCATATACAGATGCGGATTGGGTAGGAGATGTGGATGACCGGAAGAGCACCAGTGGTGGAGCATTCTTTTTGGGGAAGAGATTGGTTTCTTGGCTCAGCAAGAAACAAGAGGTAATATCTCTGTCTACTGCAGAAGTAGAATATATTGCAGCAGTAGGTAGTTGTACTCAAGTATTGTGGATGAAACAAATGCTAAGAGATATCAGAGTGGAGTATGAAGAACCTATCACAATCTTCTATGATAATTCAAGCACAATTAACATATCAAAAAATTCGGTGTTGCATTCAAAGACTAAACATATATCCATCAAGTTTCACTTTTTGAGAGAGCAAGTGAACAAGAATGAAGTTAGATTGGAGTTTGTGCCTTCCAAGGATCAGATTGAAGATATTTTTACTAAACCTCTACCCAAGGACTCTTTTGAGTATCTCTGGGAGAAGTTAGGGGTTATTACCCCTCCAACTCTGAATTAAGGTGCACTGATGTGCATCAGTCTAGTGAATCTCACAGTCATATCTTATGGTCTGGATTGATGTTTGGGAAGCTGTTACTCAGGGGGAGCAACTGGTATGATTTTGAATTGATGCAAGTATGTGCCCTTTGCCATTGATGTCAAAGGGGGAGAGAAGACATGTGAAAAACAAGTAATTGTTGACCAAAGAGGGAGTAGGAAAGAAAGAGAAGACAAGCGAATGGCTGTTGTTGATAGGGGGAGTTGTGATAGTAAGGAGAAGTTATTGTCTTGATAGTTAAAACAGTTTTTCACATCATATGTTGCCATTAATGATGAAGGGGGATATTGTTGCAAGTATGAGCCTAACCGGTGTTTTCATTGATGTCAACATACTCCCATTCCATTGATGATAAGGATTGGATGAGCTATATGCTGAGGATATTGAGAAAATTAGTCCTATCAGGAATAGAGAAGAACAGTGAAGATGTTGATGTAAAGATCCTAGATAAGATGAAGATTAGAGGATATGCTTCAAAGGGTTTGTAGATATGTGTCTTAAGATGATCCAGTAAAAATTTTAGAGGTCTGCATGAAGATTTGAAGAAGTTATAGCCACTTAAGTAAAATTAGTTCTGGCAGATGTTTAGAGGTGACATAGTGACATAGATAGGTCCGGTAAGATCCGCAAATGCAATATCTTATTCTGTGGATTTGGTGGAGTGTTTAGGAAGTCAATATGAATTGACAACTCAATTGGTTCGTGGTCTGAAGGTCTACAAGCATCTATTCCAATATGAAAGTGATGACAGACTGTGTTCTTGAGGTTCCTGATGAAAGAGAAAATGATTTTAGTAACCAAAAGTAGTGTGGATGTTTCTGCTGATTCAGGAAAGCTTGTAGAGGTCTTTGGATTGTTTCTAGTTCATTTTGGTGGTCCGCATGGAAGATTGAGTTCGTAATTGAAGAATTACTTCCGGATGATGATATTCTTCCTAAGTCTAGCCGACTGGATGAGTTACACATTCTGTGGATGATCTTGGAGATTTTCTGTGAAGAATGGCATGTTCCTAAAGAAAGATTGAAGTGTTAGATCTATGTGGCCGACAGTGTGTTTATCCATGTGAAGTCTTTTTGTAATTAGTTATGTTGTATTTATGTATTTGCTTTGTAATGTATGTTGACTTGGATGATTATCCCTAAGTCTATGTCTTGTATAAATAAGGAGCTGTAAAGTTATTTAAAAGTGTATCATGGAGATGAGTGTGTGGTAGAGAGGAGCAGAGGGAAAGGCAGAGTAGAAGTATTGAGCCTAAATGGAACTGACTCAAGCATGGTGAAGATGCTATTCTTCAGTTCAAGTATGTAATACTTATTATTCTATAGACAGTGTGTCTCATGTAGGTAGTGGGCCTCTTGTGAATAGTGTGCTCAGGTAGTGAGCCCTAGTTAGCATGTGCCATTTTGTTCTTTCTATTCTTCTAATAGATAATACAATATTGGGTTAGTCACCCCATGGTTTTTCCCTTAACCAGGTTTTCCATGTCAAAAATCTTGGTGTCTTATTTGTTAATGTGTTTCTGCTCTTGAATTGTTGTATTGTGTTTCCATGATTGATTTATTATTATGCTGCTGAATTAAGAAAAGGATTTAAGTGATTAATTGGAAGAAAGTTTCAGACAACTGATTCACCCCCCCTCTCAGTTGTCTATCCTAAGTCTAACAGAATGTGACATCATCTTAGGTGGTTTGCGAGCTTGCAAAATACTGCCATGTGGCACCGTAGGCCTAGGGGACTTAAGACTTAGAATTTTATAAGAACATGACCTGACAGGTGACAAAAGGTAATATTAGGACTTGGGGCTAGTCACTTCATGACATAACGGACTTCAAGTGATAACTTAACTGACCAGGCACCGAGAGTACATGGTCAACTATGAAGTAGAACAAAGGTAAGATCTGATCGTGAAACGTTAGGGTTTAAGTGGAAACAAGGGAAACCCAAAGAGGTTTTGGAGGGTTTAAACAATTTAGCCTACATACCAGAGAAGGAAAATACCAGAATTAAGGATTCTCTAGACTATTTAGCCAAGAGGGAAAAATAGTAGAACACTCAACAAAGAGTATTGCATGATATGGTTAGAGTCTAGGAAGAGGTGTTTCTAAACATGTTATAGGTAGTTTAAAATGGAAATACAACTATAATTGCATTTTTAGGTCATTGATTTGGTGGTGAAATTGATAGTTAAGTTTGTATTTATGGTTGACCACTTTGGATGATTGATTTATTTGTAAATAGATTATTTTTTCCTAAAAGTTGAGATTTTGCAATCATGGTTGCATTTCCAAATGATTGATTTCTTTCTAAGATATGGTCATTAACTTCAAATTGAGATTTTTATCCATAGAATGTGCATCTAGGACTAGAAACTTGAAAGGAATCAAGGTACGTAGAAAATGCTTCCTAGACTAATCTACTGAGGAAAGATTTATGCAAATTTTAATGTTTTATATTTACAAATTAAGATGCACATTAACATGAACGTAATGACAACATTCTAATGCAAACAAAACTCACAACACAAGATATATTGGGGAAGACCCCACACTCCAAAACCTACACAATGTATTATCAAATCAAAAAGATGATTACAACACACTTGCAATGCAAGTTCTTTCAGGAGTGCACACAGTCAATTCTCATTTGCATCTCGTGGCCTTTCACACTATCCAGCCACTTATAACAAGCTTTTAGAAGCTTCCATAAATTAGGGCTTTACAATGTCATTTTTCATTTTGTCAGTTAACAAAATTAACCACCGATGCATTTATTAAATAAAATTCATTTGAGGTTTCAGGGGTGTTGCCCCCAAGCCCCCGCGAAGGCACTGCCCCTTGACCCTACCTTGTATCATGACAGGGAGCACGCCAGGGGCACTACCCCTTGACCCCATCTTGGGGCACTGCGCCCAAACCCCCATTAATTATTCAAGGGGGAAACTACAACTGCCATAGTCGTGAAAAGTTATCCTGCTGCATGTACACAAGGTGCTGACTACGCCAACTCAACATGGGATCTTACAACATAGTGCTGAATAAATAAATACAATATTAGGAACTTGCAAAGGTTGAGACACCATAATTCCCAACAAAACTCTTATTGCATATAATATGCAAATTAGACTAGAGACTATAATGTGACCGGGAATGCTTCCTAGTTTTTCTGCTATTAGAAAATTGGGTTCTATGTATATAAATAACTAGAGTTTCAAAGTGGCAAAAGCCATGTTGGGCTTACGAGGGAATAAGTAGGGAACAATACTAATATGGTAAATTTTGCAAGAATAAACCTTCTTTCTTGGGAAGAAGTCTTTGAAATGTAAGTAGGGTTGTGCCAAGACTAATTTGTTTTTTCCTAGTTACACTTCACTGATTCTATGATATATGGAACAATATCTAGATATTTTTTGGGGATGAATATTTCTAGGGAATTGGAAGTTAAGTTTGCTGCAAAAATACAAAATTCCTTGTTCCTTATGGGATTGAGACTAAGTAGAATGAATGAATTTAACAAGTAAAATATTATATGTAATTATGCAACTACCAATGTTGTTATGTAGGAAGATGGGAAGACAGTACTCAAAAGCTGTTAACTTAATTCAAACTTCAATGGTAGATCCTTTGGATGCTGCCCATCCATTTATTGTGAAAGAAGAGTACACATTTGGAGCTCATACTGCTCCTTTTAATGGTCGCCATGCATCTACTATTGTTGAGGTGAGTGGACAATTCTTAAATCTACTGATGTCATTCATTCCATTAGCCTCTAGCATTACTTCTGACCATGCATTGCAATTAATCTATTTGCAAAAAATCTATTATCCACAACTAATTTAAGGACTACATGCATTACCACTTTGTTAACACTGGCAGGAATGACCATCAACAAATTTGTTAAGAGCAGTATTATTGATGGTGTTTTCGGCACACAACAATGCAGGTGCAATTGTTGGTATCACACCTTTCTTGAAAAGTATCCTATCCTAAGTAAGACTACTCCAAGGATAATACAAGTAGGTCTTAGCTCACTGAGAATGACTTAGTTGGATGTACTAGCTATTCCTACAAGGGGTCTTACATGCAATGTGAAAGATTTGACAAGTTAGGACAACAATATATACAAACCCCTATAACTTTTCAGCTGATATCTCTGTGTAAATTACTGCTAAAATCTAACTCTAACGATTGATTAAATAGAAACATGCAAAAGGAAGTAGGGTTTAGAGAGATCCTAAGTGACATTCACAAAGTAAAGATTGCTACAGGTAGACAAAATTCAAAAATTAAACCAATTTTCTATTTTACCAAGCTAAAACTTTTCTATAGTGTTGTAGAAAATAGTGCTCTCTTCTATGGATCCCCAGATTTTTAGATTACATACATTCATTAAGTACCCAAGTGTTGGCATGACTTAACTACTATAACACAATTGAACTAAGCTCAGTTTAATAGCCCAGACTAACTATGCCCATCTACTTACAATCAACTAGTAGCTAATAGTATTTACTTAAATGCTCATCAAATACCTTCAGCAAATCAATAACATTACAAAGCACAATTTAACTAATGCAGATCAAGATGTGAACCATGAAATCAAATTGACAATACAAGAGACAAATTTTGAGAAAACCTGTAGTAACTTGCTTTGTATTAAATCAAAAATTTGGCTGAGTGTCAACAATTCAGCATCAAGATTGTCTTACAATGAGAGAATGATGGCCCTTTATATAGGAGAGGCGGCATACTAGGTTTTTGAATGTAAGGTGGAGATTAACTCAACACTAACAATCTAGATTTGATAGCATTAAATGCATTAGTAACAACATTTTGTATTCTCGGATTACAATTTGTCCTGTAGGAAAATGATGAAAAATAACCTCTAGATACATTGAATTTAGACAAATTGAATACCCATTAGCTATATATTGGGAAAAAACAATTTTTAAAGCATAATAGAGACAAAATAGCATCACATGACCTTCTAAATATAGCATTATTTACAAGTGACGGGATTTACATTTTTAATTTCAAATAATTTAACATTTTATTCATCTTCTTCCAAGTTGATTTTGTCTTCTTTAGCTTTTTTGTTGATGTAGACTACCCAAGCTGCTAATGCTAGATTTATATCTGCAGACTCTGGATCTTTAATATAGTATGTTCTGAATTAGAGATTTTCAAGATCATGGTAATACTAAGTGTACACATCCTCCATTGATCTTCTACTTTTTTGAAATGCTACGATGGAAGCCCGAAGATCACTAACCTTTTCCAATTTTCCCACTACACTTAATAGAGACTACCCATAGATAACTTGAGACAGTCTATCTTTACAATGCTGCTCATCTAATGGGGTGATGTCATCAAAATCGAGGTCCAGATGCTCCCTTAAAGTATCATTTATTTCATAAATAACAGAGAGTATTTGATCATTTACTTCTTTATAAGCTTCCTTAACCTTATTAAAAGCTTCTTTCATCAAGCTTATTTGTTGATACCACTTAGCAGACTTATCTAACCTCTTTGTTGTAACGATATTCACTGATAGAAAAATTTGGTCAGGCAACTTCTTGATTACTTGTACTCTCAGAAACATTTGAGAGTAGTATTCTTCATATGGCTCACATTCTTCATACAATTCATCCCATCCACCTTTCAACAACATAAAATCTTTATGTAACATGACAACAAAAGTAATCACCTCACGGCCATCACTGTATACCTTGTCGAACCACTCTTGCATACTAGTAGTTTTGGTTTTGATATCATCAAATTTGGCTAACTCCTCTTTCGATGGCAAGACTGGAGTCATCGTTGGTTCCCCTTCTAAATTCAATGCCCTCATTAGGGACCTTATGCAGGCTCTTAACTCCTTATTTTGTTTCCTTAGTTCCTGCTTAGTCATTTCATCTTTATTTAACTACTCCATGATTGAGGACACTAAACCTTTGAAGTCATCAATTGTTTGTTCTCTTGATCTGAGACCCAAGTTTATAGTAGAGATGATATAATCTTGAGCTCTTACTTGTGTTCTATTCATATTAGTAGGAACGACAACAACTTCTGCTATTCTTGAGCCTGATGCATCTTTGGATATTCACGATTGAATCTTTGCCTTTTTTAGCTTCTTGGGCCTTTCTACTTGTGCCAGTAGTGTGCCCAAATCCATCTACATTACCTCCACCTAAGGTTCCTCTTCTACGAGTCTTTGTTGGATCCAATTTGGTGTAGTGGAAGAAATCTCAAGAGTATTATCATGGGCATCTTCCTTGTCAAGTGATTCATCATGAATTTCCTCTCCTTTCCCAAATATCTTATTCTCTTCCTTTTCATCTATAGCATGCCCAAGGTTTTGGAGATTTTTTTCTACTACCTGGTGGGCCGTCTATAAAACTATTTCGGTAGTCTCTTTGTCACCTGGGCTTTCCTGAATTTCAATTATCTCAACCTCAACAGAAGGTGCAAGAAGAGGTTTGTCAGAGATTTCTATTATTTTCTCTTTCTCTTGTGATTCAATTTGTTCCAACACCTTCTCAATTCTTGTTAGCATAGGGATAGCCAAAGGAAGTGAATCTTGCACACATGATGGGGCCAAAGGATTGGTGGCCAAAGCTAATGAATATGCAGCAAATGAAGCCAAATAGACATGTTTTAAATTGGAAAATGGACTAAACCCCAAAGGAGGTGGGATGGAAGAGGTAGGCAATGCTGTGGAAATAATAATTGGTGAAGCAATAGAGGAGGAAGGCATAGAGAAAGAGGGTGAAAGCATGGAAGAAATGGGTGGTAGGGAGAAGGAGGTAGAAAATGAGATAGAAGAAATGGAAGACATGAATGTGGTAGAAATAGGAGAGAATGACGAGGTAGCAATGGGAGAAGTGGTTCTACTCAAGTTATTTGAGTCAATTACTAATGAACATGAGGCTATAGATATTGTGGTTACTAATGGGGAAGGAATAGAGGTAGCTTGTTGAATTGTGGGGGCAACAAAAGAAAGTGGGGCAGCACGAGGTGAAGAAGTCACAGGAATGCTTGTATTATCTGATGCTGCAGTAGTTGGGGCTTCTATAGTTATACCAGTTGTCTTGACCTTTTGCCTTTTAGTTTTGGACCCTTCTCTTGGCCCACTCGGCATATTTTTCTTCTTAGATGCTCTTGTCCTTGTGGCAGTAGGCATATCTTTCTTCTTAGCTTTCAAAATAGGCTTCTTTTCCTTTCCCTTCTCTACCAAGGGTACATGTTCTTTGCTATCAAAATTTCTTCGGGGCTCTTGAACTTGTTCTGCATCATCTGGTACTTTTATGGGTGTGTCTTCCTCATCCCCAGATTCCTTTTCAGATTCAAGTGCAGTATAAGTAAGTGGTACTCCTTGTCTCTCCAGCATTGCAACTTGATTCCTTACCCATATTTTGCTCAATTTTAAAGGCTCTTTCATTATTGCATCTAAAGAGCTTTCCTCTACTTTAGCCTAGTTAGGTAGAGGGACTGGTTGTTAATATTGAGCTTCCCAAGGTCCCTTTTGTACCACATCTTCATCATCATTCAGCTGGTCTAGGGCTTCTATTATATGAAACTTTCTTATGAACCTAATGGACATCCTTGAGTGAGTTCTCTTCAACACTTCATAGTCATCCACACAATTTGCCCAAAAATCTTCTAAATGCATCTTATGAAATAGCCTTTGCTCACATATCCCTCCATTACCCTTTGTGGATCAAAATGGCCTCTTTTTGTGTAAAAATGAAGGTAAAGTAATTGCAGCTCCTTATCAAAATGCTCAGCTACTCTAAGAGAGACACATGCATAGTTTCCCTTAGCCAATATAATTGGAAACTTGACATTTGTTCTATGGAGGTGTTTTAATCTTTCTACACAAGTGATTAGATATCTTGACAACTCTAGAAGTACCACCTTATCTATTGGGTAAAGAGGTAGCCTATATGGCAGACCAGTGAAGCCTTGGATCCTTAAATAGGTGAATTTCTGAAATTGTATGTACCACCTCCCATATTGCATTATTTCATTCATAGATTTAGGAGATATCCTAAGAGCTATTCCACATTGTAGTAATCTAGTGATATACATTGTGAACGCATCATTTACTCTTTTATAATGAATGAGGGATTGAGACAGCACCAATTGATCGTAGCATTCATATACTTTGACCTGGTGTTCACCATTACCAAGTTCTCCAATTTTAGATAGACCAACATATTCATTCCTCCTGGCCAATGAATATACCACCTAGGAGGTCCACTTGAATATTTATTTTTCTCTAAAATTCCCAAATGCCTCATGCATGTTATCACTCAATATTTGGGCCCAGTGAAATTTGGTTCCTTTTCTAATTATCTCCTGAATCATCATGAACATCCAACCTTCAAAGGTTGATGCATTGGCTAGTCCATATATTCTGTTGAGCAAAGTCACTAGGTCTCCAATTTGATCATGAAAGTCACTCCTGTACAATGTATGGGGAAGCTTGATGATGGTTGATCTTTTATTTTTCATCCAGTGGTAATTTATGTGCTTCCTACATGTATCCAAATCCTTATTGAATGTTTCTCCTACACCTACTTTATCTGGCATGGTCAACACTGGGTACCATGGAATACCAAAGGTCTCTGCTAATGATGGTGGGCTTAAGTCTGCTAATAGTTCTCCATTGGGGGTTTGTATGGTTCTAGTCAATAGATCATAGATCTATTGGCACATGCCACTATTAGTTCCACACATTGAGCTGAGGTTGAGAAGGCAGCAACCTCTACAATCCCACTGTCCTTTATCTTCTTGGCCATTGGAGTTAGATTGGGTCCAAATGTTCTAGTTCTAAAATCATCCAAGTTAATGTGACCTAGATCAGTGTCTCCTATGTCTTTCCACCTAGAGGTGATTTTGGTTTCAAGAGGGATGCCTTTAAACTCATACTTCATGTTTTGAGCCCTTGCAGTCATTTAATCTGCATGACCAGACCTTATAAGTTATGGTTATCTTGATGGTTTGATTCCTAAGTCTAATTTGAGTGATTCACTAGTTATCCATCTAGATTGATAAGTCAAGACTCTTTTGGTATATAATTGTTATCAAGTCCTTTGAATTCAAATGTAGAAGTAAAAACTTGCAGACTTAAATGATTTACCTCACCTATTACATGGCATAAGTAAACAAGAGAGCATTTAAACCCTACTAACCATGCAATAAATACTTGAAATCCTAAATGAAAACATGTAAAACATGATAAAATTACTTCTGCAACATCCATTTAACCTTAACTGATCATTTTGAGTTGGAAAGATTAAAGAAACACATCATTAAAGGCATTTTGTGTGGCTTTTGGGAGTCTCGGACTTCTCTGACAGAAAGCACAAATTTTTGAGGGTACCGACTTTGTGCGAGATTTGAGGTTGTCTAACCTAGTCGGCAGGAAGGATTTGTGGCGCAAAGTTGTTGTCATTTGGTGTGGGTTTTAACCTTGTCTGACCTAGCGCTAAATCTTGATGTCGCCAACCAAGTCCATAGGTTAGGCTTTTAGGACAAGTCAAAAGGGAATGGATTTTAGCACTAAGTTACTTATTGTTTTTCTGCGCGACTTTTGAGCTTGTCAGACTTGGCACAAATTTTGAGTTCAACCGACAAAGTTGGTGACGACATTGTCTACCACAAGTTGGATGAACTTCCTTTTAGTGCAAAGTGATTCCCTATATCTGGTAGAGTTTTTCAAGGGTTTTGACTAACTAACTTGTCTTTGAGTTGTGTTTTGGGTTGGTTGGAGGTGCTTTTAATGCAAATTTAGGAAACTTAGTTTTTGATGCATAGAAACCTAAATGGATTTATCAAGGATTAAGCAAGGTCTGACTAACTTATGATTTTGCATGGTTATTTTGAATCTGTCACTAATGTTTTATGCGCCAAGGATTCAATCATGGAATTCACTAAGGGTTTTGAACAAATTTATAGCTTTGGCAGAAACGAGGGCTTTATTTGCTCTAAAGATCAAATTCTAAGTTCTGCTGCTCAATTTATTCTATGCTAGGGTTTCTAAAACAAAATGTTCTCATACACAAGATCTTATCTAACAAATTCATGAACATTTCAAAATGAATTTAAATTGGTACATGAAACCCTTCATTGAGATGCATTCTCAGACTAAACACAAACCTAGGTTTTAAAAACAAACCCAGTCATAGAGGGGGAAGTGATGAAAATTTGTAGGCCGTTCCATTCTTGTTTCTCTTTAAAATTCACTAGCAATTTGTCATTGATCTACTTCTCAATCTAGAAGTAGAGCTCCTTGATTAATCTTCATCATGCAAATGAGCTTAAATGTGACTTTCAAACCCTTTTATTCTCCTATTCGAGTGCCATTAATGTAGGAGGTATGATAGGGTTTTTTAGCATGTTGTAGAGTTGATTTTAGGGTTTGCATGGAAAAATATCATCGCTGACCTAGTGCGAGTTTTGAGTCATACCGACCTAGTTGGTGGTAGTGATTTTTGGTACAAGGTTAGGCTTACACCGAGATAGTGCTCTTCGTGTGTTTTGACATCATCAGATGTAGCACAGAACTTTGAGACAATTGACTTAGTCAGAGGATCGAGCTTTTAGTGGTTAGTCAGTTGGATTTAATTTTGGTGTTGAAGTTAGTAAGGGGTATTTTTAGCACAAAGGTCCATCAGAGTGGTTTTAGTGCAAAAGGTAATTTTGACTTTTTTTTTGGTGAAATGATGACTTGACCCCAACCTTAGGAAAATTTAGCAACTCACTATTCATTCCATTCCATAGAAAATGCCACTTTGGTCATCTAATGGAGTTTTGGTATATGTAGTGAAGAACTTAGGAATTCCCCAACTAACATGACACTCTAAACCCAAATTTTCAAGAGGGGTTCCCTATTGGTGAAATGGGGCATGTGTGTGAGGCACAACAAATGGTGACTCTACTGGGAAAATGCTCTAGAGCATTTCAAAGATAAACTTTAGTTTTAGACCCAGAACTTCTGCATTTCTGACATGTTAAACAACAAAAGCAGGATATCCTATCAAAGAAGAAAAATTCAATAATTGGGTGCAACTATCTGTATCTTGAAAACCTGAGTGTGTGTAATTGCATTAATTCCCATCTTCAAGCAACTAATCTCATCGTAGATCCCTTATATTAAGCTACGTGATTAGTACACACCTCATGAACTACCTGGACATTGCCCCACTACCAGTGAACATTTGTAGCCCTGGTGGATTTGTCTCAGAGTTCCACTCAAGTAGAGCCCTACTGCTGGTTAGGCATCCATAGCCCCAGTGGAGTTTACTTGATTGTCAATCTAACTAAATTATAGTGTGTTATTGTGGTCTTTTGGTTTTCTTTTGATACTTTGGATATTTCATTAAGCTTGGATTTGGTAGAGTATAATGCAGTACCTCTACCCGCATAACACATGCTTTTGACAACACTAGTTACGTTGATAACTCGGCTAGCTGGGTGTGGACTCCTGATGGCGGCAAAGGTGGACCTTAGATTTTTCACTTAATGTAAGATCACCAAGACTAACTTACGTACTTTAGGATTACTTAAGAGTGTAAAAGATATATGGTTAGAAAATACTTCAGGTGCACTGAATAATGATTCATTTCCCCTGAGCAGACATCATACCCCCTGGTGTAATAGTCGAACCCACGATAGGATCTTAGCGAAAACATTAGCTTCTCAAAGAAATATTCCAAATTACTTACCCATTAAAGGACCACTTGTAGGTCTACACGACTGCCACTACATTTAGGAAACAAGGATTCCCCAACAAAGCAAGTGCAACAAGAAAAAGCAAAGAAAGAAAGGATAACTAAACTAAATGAAACCAGCTAACAACTACAAAAAGCAAAGCAGAAAGTAGAAACTAACCTAACAACAACCTAATCTAACTATGTACACTAAAATAAGGCACAGATGCCTCCTAGGCCTGGAAGTAGTGCTTTAGAAACTGCCCATTAATAGGCAATGGGAGCTCCTCACTAGTAAGGCTCTTGAGTTGATACATGTTATCACCAAGGATCTCAGAGATCTGATATGGGCCTAGCCAAAGTTTGTTAAACTTACCATGTTCACCTTTCTTCTCATGGGCTTTGTCCTAGTATAGTACTAAGTCAGAAATGTGAAAGGATTTAAATTTGGCCCTTTTTTCAAACCAGCTTTTCATAAGACCCTGATGCTTCTCAAAGCTTTCTATGGTAGAATCACATTTTTCTTCTAGGTGCAGCAACTAGACTAAGCAGGATGACAACTGGTCATCTGGTCCAAGACAATCTTACATAAATTGTAGCACATGGATCCTCAAATATATGGGAAACATGGGCTCAATACCATAAACTAAGTGATAAGGTGACATTCCTAATGTAGCATTGTGTCTGATTCTATTGGCACGTAAAGCAAACCTAAGCTAAGTGTGTCAGTCTCTAGAATTTTTGTCCAGCAGTTTCTTGATGACCTCAAGAAAGTTTTTGTTCATTGATTCAGCCACTCTATTCTCTTGAGGATAGTAGTTAGATGAAAATTTTAGAATAATTCCATAGTCAAATTCCCAATTACGAAAACATAGCAAAGAAAAGGTAGGGCCATTATCACATACCAAGGAAAAAGGATAGCCAAACCTGGTATTGATATACTTTTCAACAAATTCAATTACTACCTCTATGGTACATTGTTTTCATGCCATAGCTTCAAAGGTACAGTAATTAGTAGTGGTCAGAATGTACCTGTGGCCCACAGAGGAAGGTGGTTTGATCATACCAATAAAGTTGAGCCCCCACTATGCGAATGGTCGTACCTCCAGGACTGGCTACAGAGGCATAACATCATTTCATTCTCTTGTTGCAGCCATCTAGCATGTGTGACAGGTCCTTACATGTGAATGCGCATCTTTAAACAAAGTGGGCCAATAATACCCTACTTGAAGAATCTGATTGGCAGTTGATAGGGCTAAACCATGTCCTTTTCCAAACTTCTAATGAAAACTTGTTAGAACTTTCGCTACCTCTGTTTTATCCAAGAACCTCAAATAGATCCCTTCATGTTTTTCTTATACAAAAATGATCCCTTAATCATATATCTGTTACTTTTTGATTTGAGTGCTCTTCTTTGAACTGAATTTAGTTGAGGTGGACAACGCTGATTGAGGAGGTAGAATACAATGTCTCCATACCACTCATCCTTAGAGATGTCTTCTAACATATATTTCTAAGAGACTAAGCCTAGACCAACTTTGGCCATTGTTTTTTTTTAAACCTTTCCTCATACTAACTTCATGGGTTGTATTTCTATGTCAAATTCTTGTAAAATGGTTACACATTTTCCTCTTCTTTCCCCCAGCTCACTTTGCATTCACAATACTTTAACTGTTGCATCTGGTACTATGGCAATCACCTAGCTTCTTAAAATGTAATGACAAAACTTTTTCACTACCCTGACCAAGGCGTATGCTTGCTTCTCCACATTTGGATACCTCAGTTCCACATCTTTTAAGGGAGTGCTCATAAAGGCAATAGGTCTTTCATTTTCTATAGCCCTCTTTTGTGTTAACATCACCACACGAGTATGCTCTGAGGCGAAGGAGTAAATGTAGAATGATAGTGCATAATTGAGACTCACCAACACTAGGGCGTTAGCTATTGCTTGTTTGATTTCTGTGAACACAGCCTTAGCTTCTGGAGTCCATTCTATCTTGGTGTCTTTCTTCAACATGGCATTTAGTGGATGAACAATTTTAGTGAAACCAGTAATAAATTTATGGACAAAATTAATCTTACCAAAATATGATTTGAGCTCCTTCTTGCTGGTTGGGGGATGTATCTTGAGGATTGCTTGGACTTGATCTAGATCAATCGATATGCCTTGCTCAAAAATTATGTGTCCTAGCAATTTTCCTTCAGTTACCCCAAAGATACACTTCTTAGGATTGAGCAAGATTCCATAGTCTTTACATCATTGCAAAATTTTCCTTAGGTTAGCTACATGATCTTCCCTTCTTTTCAAAAACATAGTGAGATCATCCATATAAATGATGATACATTTCTTGACTAGCCCCTTGAAATCTATATCTATCGTGCATTGGAACATGGCAACAACATTAATCAATCCAAAGGGCATCCTACGACGTGCATAAATTCCCCATTTGTAAGTGAAGGAAGTCTTCAACCTGTCCTCACATTCCACCATTACCTGGTTGTAACTCGAATAACCATCTAGAAATGACATCATTTGAGAACCATTAACTATTTGCAACACTTCATCTAACGAAGGTAGTGGATAATTATCCTTCTCCAAGGCCCTATTCAAATTTCTAAAGTCGACGCATAGCCTGATTTCTCCATTTTTCTTTCACACTGGCATTAGATTCACCACCTAGGCAAAATGCCTAATAGGAAATATAATTCTTGTAGATAGTAGTTTTTGTACTTCCTTGTATATTAGTGGTTCCAGCAAAGCATTCACTAGTCACTGTCTTTGCTTAAACGGTTTTGCCACTGGCTTGAGAGGTATCATCTGAGTTATGCTTGAAGTATCATACATCTTCAGATCTTCGTAACCCCATGCTATGACTTCATGATAATCCCTTAATGCATGAATAATACATGTCCTTTCTTCCTCTGTGCTAGATTTTCTGATGAAGACATTCTTAACATCCTAAGAGGTTCCCAAGTTGTAAGGTTCACATTGTATACTAGGGGAATCTCCTTGTCTCTTCTGAATTCCAAGTTTATCTGAATCAAACAATTGTTCCAACTCCACCATCCCTCGAGGAATAGTGTTCATATTCAAGTTTGAATGGAAGATAGGTGTGCGGAAATTGCTTCCTACACGAATCTGATGTGTGGAGGAGAGTGCAAATTCAATTTATCCTTACTATTACAGTGATGTTAAACCCACTAATAGAGATATTGCAGCAAACACATAAACAAGAAAGTGAGATAGAAGAAGAGAGACACAAGATATACATGGGGAAAACCATTATCAGGTGAAAAACCCCACTTCAAAACATGCATAATGTATTAACAAAACTAAAATGGTTTACAATCCACTTGCAATGCAATCTCTCAGGAGTCTTCGACACTCATATCTAGAGACAACCTACAGCATAACAGTACCTGTCAAACCTGTAATACATCTCCTGTCAAAAGCACCTATTTATATAGCAAATACAAGGAAAATATGGTTCCACATAGGGATGGGCATCCAACATGGCCTCATGGCCCAAAACCCATGACTAAGGACACTTGTCCAACTCTATATAATGTCCCTGACACTTGTCAAGTCAGCCCATCCCAAGGAGCCTTGCCTATTTCCAAAATGGGCTATGAGAGATGCTCTTGCGACTCTTTCAACCCTCATAGAATCTGTCATAGCTATCATAACTTATAGCTGTAAGAGTATCTATCATACATAGTCTATAAATAGCATATTCTCTTACAACATGTCATAGTCCACCTTGGGGCACCCAAAGATACCTTTTTCAAAGATGCTCTTCAACACATGTCTTCACCTATCATAGAATCTCCTATTTCTGACTCTTACATGTCATAACTTCATCATAGGAATCTATCATGACCGTTACAATCAATATTCCCTTACACAACATCCAAGATGCTGACACATGGAAAAATATTCCTACCACTAAGTGGGACACCTATCTCCTCATGTGAGGACAAAATTACATGTGGTCATATGCCATGTAATATGACACATCACCGTGCCAACTCTCACAATATGACAACATAGAATTTGCATCCAATTAATACAATAGGCAAATAATAAATAAATACAATGTAAAAATACAAGGAATTACCAAGGTTGGGACACCTTAATTCCCAACATTCTCACACTTGTCAAACACCGTGTAAGAGCCAATAGGATCAACAGGATTTAACTGCTATAGGATGAGAGGTGCATAGACTTTGAACACCATCTGAACTTCTCTATGCCCACTGGTTTCGTCAATGCATCTACAATATTCTTCAAAGTGTCTACCTTCTCCAAATTTGCCTTCCCACCCTCTACCATGTCTCGCACAAAGTGAAACTGTACATAAATATGCTTTTTTCTAGCATGGAAAGTTGGATTCTTCGCAAGGAAAATTACACTATGACTGTCACAACTGATCGTAATTTGACCTGCATCAAGACCAATATCTAAACATAATCTATTAATCCAAATGGCTTCCTTATAAGCATGAGTTGCAGCCATGTACTCAGCTTCTGGAGTGGACAAAGCAACCACAGGTTGTCGCTTACTCATCTAACTAATTGCACCACCAAACATAGTGAACACATAGGCACTGGTGGATCTCCTGCTATCAATGTCAACTGCCCAATCAGAATCCACAAATCCATGAATACAAATTGAATGTGGAGGTCCAATAACATTTCCATGATAGAAAATGGAATACTTAGAAGTACCCCTCAAGTATCTGAACACTTTCTTAACTACATCCAAATGTACCTGTCCAGGATTAGCCATAAATCGACTAAGGACTCCCACTTCTTAGGCAATGTCTGGTCTTGTGCAAACCATAGCATACATCAAACTACCAATAGTAGTAGCATAAGGTACTCTGCTCATTTCCTCCACCTCACTAGGAGATTTTGGACAATCATTAATAGATGACTTTGTCCCTAATGAAATAGGAACACACAACGGTCTGCAATCTGCCATTATGAATTTGTCCAACACGATCTTCACATACTTACTCTATCTTAACCAAAGTTTTCTGTTAGCTCTATCTCTTCTGATTTCCATTCCCAGAATGTACCAGGCTGCCCTGAGTTTTTTCATCTCAAACTGTGCTGACAACTGAGACTTCAAATCAGAAATCATATTCTTACCATTCCCAATCAACAACATATCATCAACATATAATGCAATAATGAGAATGTGATCATTGTCAAATTTGTAATACACACAATGATCTGATTTCGATCTCAGATAACCAATTGACCACACAAAGGCATCAAACTTCAAATACCACATCCTAGGATACTGATTCAAACCATACAAAGACTTCTTAAGATTGCAAACCAAATTTTCTTTACCTTTCTCTATGTAATGCTCTGGTTGTGACATGTAAATCTCTTCCTCCAAATCACCATGAAGGAAAGTTGTCTTCACATCCATCTATTCTACCTCTAAGTCATAAGCAGTTGCAAGAAATAACATGAATCTAATGGATGTTATCTTTGCAATGGGAGAGAAAATTTCACCATAATCAATTCTCTCCACTTGTGAGTACCCCTTCGCAACTAATATAGACTTATACTTTTAAACACTGCCATCTACATCAAATTTCTTCTTGAACAACCATTTGCATCCAACGGGTTTCTGTCCATCAAGCAAATGCACCAAGTCCCATGTTTTGTTCTTTTCCAAAGAAGTCATCTCATCCTCCATGGCCTCCTTCCAAGAACCTGCATCTTTCATGACCATAGCCTCTTTCACATTTGTAGGTTCATTAGTGCTAGTAAGTAAAGAACAAGCACAACTAGAATCAAGTAATGAATAACCAAACCTATTAGGTTGCTTTCTTGTTCGTGTAGACCTCCTCAATGGCTGAGGTTGAGGTTTTGCTTCTTCTTCTGAGCTTTTAGAGCTGCTAGAGCTCTCCTCATCATTAGGTCTCACAAGGTCTATTTGTTTAGTCTTCTCAAGGGTAGAAGGAAACTGAACGGTATCGTCTTTATTTTCTGTCCATTCTGGTTGTAGAACAATGGAAGAAGGTGTTAGCTCTCTGAAGATAACACTTCTGCTATACAACACTTTTTCATCCATAGGATCCCAAAGCTTGTATCCTTTCACACCAACACCATAGCCAATGAAAATACATTTAACAACCTTATTCTCCAATTTAGACCATTTCTCCCTAGGCACATGTGCATATGCCTCACAACCAAAAACATGAAGATGTCTAACTGAAGGCTTCTTACCAGATCACACCTCCATAGGTGTCTTACCAACAAGAGCTAATGTTGGAGATCTATTTACTAGATAGTAAGTAGTGGCAATAGCTTCAGCCCAAAACTTTTGTTCAAAGCTTGCTCCACTAAGCATACTCCTAGCCTTCTCCATCAGTGTCCTGTTCATCCTCTTTGTAATTCCATTTTATTGCAGGGTATATGGAGTTGTCTTATGCTTTTCAATCCCTTGCTCTTTACAGAACTTATTAAACTCTACCAAACAAAACTCACCACCATTGTCAGTTCTCAAACACTTAATATTTTTACTTGTCCAATTTTTAGCAAAGGCTTTAAACTCCTTAAACTAACTAAAGACTTCAGTCTTGCTTCTGATAAAATAAACCCATGTCCTTTTACTGTAAACATCTATGAAAGATACAAAATATGCAAATTTTGAAATCAAAGGAACATTAACAGGACCAAACACATCAGAATGAATAAGATCCAGTACACCAGAAGACTTGTGAGAACTAGAGTAAAACTGAACATGGTTTTGCTTTCCATAAATACAATGTTCACAAAAGTTAAACTCAAGATTACAATCATTTAACCCTTCAACGAGGTTTTTATTTTTTAGGGTACGCAAACCCTTCTCACCAATCTGGCCATATCTCAAATGCCATAGCATAGTCTATTTAGCAGGAAGCTTAGCTTCCATAGCATGTGCACTACCATCAGAACTATTTACAATAGATTTCTTCACTGCTCATTAAGATGGTGGGGATGAAGTGACTGCAGCTCATTTCTTTGAGTCAGAAGAACTATTACACTGTGATGTGTATGCCTCGAGCTAAAATAGAGTACCTCTCCAAGTACCCTTCACAAGCACCATAGATCCTATAGTCAACCTGTATCCATCCTTCAAAAAGACAACTTGCACACCTGCATCATTCAACATACTTACAGAAAGCAGGTTCCATGCAAGGCCTAGAATGTGCATAACTCTAGTGATCTCCTTTACTCATCCATTAGGGAATCGGATTGAGACTCTTCCACGACCAACAATATTTAGATGAGAGTTGTCACCCAGGTACACTCTTCCACCATCGAACTCTTCATATTTCATGAACCAGTCTCGATGTGAGGTCATGTGGAAAGATGGACTAGAATCAATCAACCACACATCATCAAATGCATGGGTGGCTAGGGCTATGATGAAGGCATCACCATCATCTTGTGACTTGTCAGAATCTAAATCAGGAGCTTTCTTCTTCTTTTTCTTCTTTTCTTTGAATTCCTTTTGAAAATGCCTAGTTTTTCCACAGTTTCAATAGAGAGCCTTGGTCTTTCCAAGAGATTTGGATCTATGCTTATCACCTTTCTTGTCCTTCTTCCCTTTCTCTTTGGGTCTTCCACAAACTGCAAGAGCCTCTTTGGTTGCCTCAGAAGACTTCCTCCACATTTCTTTAGATAACAATGAGGACACCACATCTTCCATCTTGAAGGTGGTAGTGGTGCTTCTGATAGCCATGACAAGATGAACCCACAAATCTGGCAAAGAATGAAGCAAGGTCATATATTGATCCTCTTCCTCCATTTTCACACCCATAGATGTCAACTATGCAACAAACATGTTAAAAGAATTCATGTAATTCATAACAGATCCTCTGTCTTCCATCTTCAGAGTGAACAACTTCTTGTTCAAGAAAAGTTTGTTTACCAAGGACTTGGCCTGATAAACATCACCCAACTTCTTCCAAAGATATTTCATGCTCTTCTCCTCATGGACATTCAATAGGACAGAGTTAGCTAAACAAAGTCTTATGAGACCCTTATCCTTTCAATCTTTGAGATCCCAATCATCTTGTGACATTGTTGTACATTTCACACTAGATACCATTTCCCATAGGTCATAATCAACAAGTAGGTCCTCCATCTTGAGTTTCCACAACTCGAAATTAGTGCCATTAAATTTCTTAACCTCTAACCTTCCAAATGTGGTTACCTTCTCCTTGTTGCAACAAGATACAGAATACTCTGCACAATACTCCCACTCAACCAAAGATTAGCTCAACAAACCCCTACCCAACAGCTAGAACCAAAACTAACCAAGCTCTGATACCAACTGAAAGGAAGTTAGGTGTGTAGAAATTGCTTCCTACACTAATCTAATGTGGGGAGGATAGTGCAAATTCAATTTATCCTTACTATTACAGCAATGTTAAACCCACCAACAGAGATATTGCAGCAAACACATAAATAAGAAAGTGAGACAGAAGAAGAGAGACACAAGATATACGTGGGGAAAACCCTTATTAGGTGAAAAACCCCACACTCTAAAACCTACACAATGTATTAACAAAACTAAAATGGTTTACAATCCACTTGCAATGCAAGCTCTCAGGAGTCTTCGACACTCATATCTAGAGACAAACTAGCAGCATAACAGTACCTATCAAAACTATAATACATCTCCTCTCAAAAGCACCTGTTTTATATAACATATGCAAGGTAAATATGGTTCCACATAGGGATGGGCATCCAACATGGCCTCATGGCCTAAAACCCATAGCTAAGGACACTTGTCCAACTCTGTAGGATGGCCCTGACACTTCTCAAGTCACCCCATCCCAAGGAGGTCTCCTATTTCCAAAATGGGCTATCATAGATGCTCTTACGACTCTTACAACTATCATAGAATCTGTCATAGCTGTCATAACTTACAACTGTAAGAGAATCTATCATACATATTCTCTTACATGTTGGGGTGCCCAAAGATGCCTTTTTCAAATATGTGCTTCAACACATGTCTTCACCTGTCATAGAATCTCCTATTTCTGACTCTTACATGTCATAACTTCATCATAGGAATCTATAATGATGGTTATGGTCAATATTCCCTTACACAACATCCAAGATGCTAACACATGGAAAAATATTCCTACCACTAAGTGGGACACCTATCTCCTCATGTGAGGAAAAAATTACATGTGGTCACATGCCATGTAAGATGACACATCACCATGCCAAATCCCACAATATGACAACATAGGATTTGCATCCAATTAATACAATGGACAAATAATAAATAAATACAATGTAAAAATACAAGGAATTACCAAGGTTGGGACACCTTAATTCCCAACAAAGTTGAGAAGCCCTTCTAAGTTTATTTTAGTAGGTTCCATCTCTTCTTCATCTATTATCTAGGCAGTAAACACATCTGACGAAGTGAGGAAGTCAATTATGTCTTTGTTATCCTCAAAGACCTAAAAATTTGTAATGTTTTCTGGTACTGAGGGAGTCGAGACAAACTCTACGGTGAACTTTTTCAAGCCTAACATAGATGTTGGTTCCAGCAAGCTAGATGTCTGCACCAAGGCATCAGCAACATGGTTTTGTCTTTGTGGGATCAGCTAAATATTAAAGCCGTCAAAGCACTTGATCAAATCCCATACGTGATTTTGATATCTATTTAACGTCTTGTCATTGCAAGAGTATTGCCTCCTTACTTGTTTGATAACTAATTACGAGTCATCAAATACTTGGATAACCTTAACCATTTTCTAAAGAGCCATCAATAATCCATTTTCATCACTTCCTTTTAGTGCAAAGTGATTCCCTATATCTGGCAGAGTTTTTCAAGGGTTTCGACTGACTAACTTGTGTTTGAGTTGTGTTTTGGGTTGGTTAGAGGTTCTTTTAGCGCAAAGTCAGGAAAATTATCTTTTGACACACATAAACCTAAATAGATTTATCAAGGATTAAGTAAGGTCAAACTAACTTATGATTTCGCATGGTTATTTCGAGTTTATCACTAATGTTTTCTATGCCAAGGATTCAATCATGGAATTTGCTAAGGTTTTTAAACAATTTCTGGCTTCAGTGCAAATGAGGGTTTTATTTTCTCTAAAGATCAAATTCTAAGTTCTACTGCTTGATTTATTCTTTGCTAGGGTTTCTAAAATAGAATGTTCTCATACACAAGATCTTATCTAACAAATTCACGAACATTTGAAAATGACATTAAATTGGTACATGAAACCCTTCATTGAGGCACATTCTTAGACTAAACACAAAACCTTAGTTTTTAAAACAAACCCTCAAAGTTAGAATAAGCACCTACCAGGTCACAGAGGGGGAAGTGATGAAAATGTGCAAGCCATGCCATTTTCATCATTTCCATAGAAAATGCCACTTTGGTCATCTAATGGAGTTTTGGTACATGCAGTCAAGACCTTAAGAATTGCCCAATTGACATGACACTCTAAGCCAAAATTTTCAAGAGGGGGTCCCTATTGGCAAAATGGGGCATGTTTGGGAGGCACAACAACTATGTGTATGCCTTTAAAGAAGGAGGTGATCCCTATTACAAAGAACAAGGTGGGTATCAGGGACATTCAATAATATCACTGTGTGATTTGTTGATCATGAGGAGCAGAACTCTCTCACGACTAGGAAAAAAATAAATGACAGTGTTTTTTGGTAGAAGCAAATAAATAGGATGACAATTTTCTGGGAGCAAAAGCTCCCACTAATAAGCCTATCGGCTAATAATAAATAAGTATGATAGTTCTTTACATAGTCACCCTAATGCATTTTCATTATTTTTGGAGTGGAGAAAGGTGTTTAATGTAGATGTGAACAAGTTTGTAGATGAGCTCTTTCAACAATCAAGCAACTATTTAGAAGGTTGTATTAAAGTATTAGGTGATGAATCCAGACATGAACTTCTAAAATTGAAGAGTGTAAAAGATTACAAACAGAATAGAGCAAATGATGATCTGCAGATCATCTATCTATCGTATAAAGAAAAGCAGCAAAAATAAACTCTTGTATTAATCAACATAGGGAAATAAATATTTAACATGAAATCACAAAATTGACTACCTAACCAGACAAAACTATCCACTAACTAAACACATAACTGTAGTATGTTTATTATTCTAACATTCTCCTCCATAATAAACATACAAAAAAAATGTTCATTAGTTATCCCAATTCTCCCCCATAATGAACATTGAGAAGAACACCAAGTGAATGTTGTAGAGTCTAAAAATGATCACGAGCAAAGGGATTTGTGAATATATCAGCAATTTGGACTAAGTGGTGCAATATACAAGTTCAACCATGCCTTACTGAACCAACTCATGAATGTAGTGGTGCTGAATGTCAATATGCTTAGTCCTACCATGGAACACTTGATTTTTACTCATCTGAATAGTACTCTAATTCTCACAATATATCACTATAGGGTCATCTTGAAGATGTTGAAGATCCTGTAACACCCTTCTCAACCAAACAACTTGACAACCAATAGAAGTAGCAGCCTTGTATTCGGCCTCTGTAATGGAAAGAGATACAGTAGGTTGTTTTTTAGATGACCAAGAAATTACAGCAGAACCAAGACTAAATGTATAACCAGAGGTAGACTTGTGATCATTATGGAACCTACCCAATCAAAATCAGTATAGCCAACCAACATACTCTCCTTAGAATGCAGAAAATGGATAGCATAATGGATTGTTCCTCAAAGATACTAGAGAATCTTTTTAGCCATTCCCCAATGTGTCTCCTTAGGTGTAGACATGAACCTAGAGACCAAGCTAATGACATATGTAATATCTAGTGTAGTAGTGGTCAAATAAATCAAACTTCCAACTAACTATCTATAGAGAGTGAGATTTACAGAAGGGGAATAATCCAAATTAGACAACTTAACACCAACCTCCATAGGTGTGGCCACGGGATTGTAATCCTTATTATGAAACTGCTGAAGAAGATCTAAAACATACTTTTGTTGAGACAAAAATTATACCATCTTTATGCTTCCAAATGTGAAGACCAAGAAAAAAATGCATTTGTCCAAGCTTAGTCATCTCAAATTCTAAAACCATAGTTGCTCTAAATTTAGGAAACAAAGATGGATTATTCCCAGTGTATATGAGATCATCCACATAAAGAACAACAAGCAGAATATCCTCACCATAATGCCGAATATAAAGATTAGGATCAGATTAACTTTTTATAAAACCTTTTTGCTGTAGATAAGAATTAATCTTGGAGTACCATGCTTGAGGTGCCTCTTTGAGACCATATAAAGCTTTCAACATGTAGATGAAATGTTCTTTCGAAGGAACTTTAAAACCTTGATGCTAAGAATCATAAACTTTCTCATCAATATGACCATTCAAAAAAGCACTTTTAACATCCATTTGATAAACATTCCATCCATTGTGAGCAACTAAGGACAAGACTAATCTAACAGTATCCATTTGGGCTATAGGAGTAAACATCTCAGTATAGTCAATACCTTCCTATTGAGAGTATCCTTTAGCAACCAATATAGCCTTATATTTATCAATTGTCCCATCAGATTTATATTTAGTTTTATAAACCCACTTTGTACCAGAAACATCCTTACCAGGGGGAAACTCAACCAACTCCCAAGTTTCATTTAACTCAATGGATGCCATTTCACTTTGTGCAGATACAACACACTCTTCCTTTGCACTAGGTTCTATAAAATTTGTTGGTTCATCATTCTGCATAACTTGAGTCAGGAGAGCATAATTAACTTGTCTATGAGATCTTGTAGTCATTTGATCAAAATTAGTATCTAACATGAGTGATGGGGGATGATTTTTCTTAGTTCTTCATTGGTATTTTTGATACTTCCTACTCTCTAGAGTGGAGGATAAAGTTTTTGCATTATCAACGACTTCTAATTCATCAAACACATGTACATGAAACTCCTCTTCACCTATAGATTTATAGAAGGATTACCGTTCTTCAGATCAATCTCAATATTCTAAACCTTTTCATCAAGAATATAGTGTGAGCTTTCATCAAAAATGACATCTCTACTTATGATTAACTTCTTAGTAACATGATCATATAATCTAGAAACTTTATTTTCAGAACCATAACCAATAAAAATGCATTTGATACTTTTTCATCCAATTTTTATTCTTTTTTCTGTAGGAATATGCACATAAGCAACACAACCAAACACTTTTAGATGAGCAACAGAGGGCATAAAACCAGACCTAGCTTGTTTGGGAGTCATTCCATGAATTGCTTTTCTGGGACTCATATTCAACAAATAAACTGTACTGGTGATTACCTCTACCTAAAAAGATTTATCTAGATACATTTCTTTCATCATGCTTCTTGCCATTTCAACTATAGTTCTATTTTTTCTTTCAGTAATGCCATTTTGTTGTGGAGTTAAGGAGGTGGTAAATTATCCCTAAATCCCATGTTATCTACAAAAATCAAAAAATACATTGGACCTATACTCTTCCCCATTATCTAATCTGATAATCTTAATGAATTCACCACTTTATTTTTCAACTAGTTGTTTAAACTCAACAAACTTATCAAAAACTTCTGATTTATTAGACAAGCAGTAAATCCATGTTTTGTGAGAAAAATCATCTATGAAAGTGAGAAAATACTTGGATTTATTTAGTGAGAGAGTTTCCATATGACCACATAAATTAGTATGAATGAATTCAAGTGGTTTTCTTGCCCTTCATGACAAACCAATCAAAAAAGTATTTCTATGTTGTTTTCCAAACAAACATTCTTCACATATATCTTGTGTATTATTAAGAAACAACAATCCTTTAACCATATGATTTTTTTAAAGTAAAAGTAAACCACCAAAATTGAGATGACCATACCTTTGGTGCCACAACTGACTATCATGCATCTCTATAGTACTCATAATCTACTTGCTTGAAGAAAAATGAAGAGGAAACATATGATCACCTGTCATACATGCTCATGCAACCATTACATATTTTTGTGACTTATCCTTAATAACACATTCATTCTTATCAAAAACAACTTTTCAAGCATCTAACCAACTAATAACAAAGTCTATTTTAGAGTAGGAACTAGCAAAAGTATCAGAAATATGCTTAATTTTACCATTTTCATTTGCTACTTCAATTGTTCCCTTTCCTTTAGCCCCATGTGATTGATTGTCCCCAAAAACAATGCTACTATTATGCTTTGATCCCAATTAATATATATTTTTTCATTAGATGTCATGTTAGAGGAACAACCAAAATCAATATACCATAAAATTTCTTCATTAGAGCTTGTATTCAAACATGAAAGAAACAAATTTTGTTTATCTTCTACAGTACTATGAGAAGATTGCTTGTGCCAACATTCAGACTCATAATGGCCAAATTTGTTACAATGAAAACATTGAACATGCCTTTTGTCTCTATTGTTAGAGTTGGCTATGATTGGAGCCACCTAGGATCTAGGACTTCATGAAAGCACAAGAGAGATCAAATGAAAGAATAATGCTATTCTATCATTGAATGCAAAAGAAGGATTGTTATTTGGATTACATAATACATGAAGAGAGCCTTGCTTATAAAGGCAAGGTGAGAGCTAGAAGGTGGAGAGGAAGGTGGAGTGGAAAGTGGAGATATTCCTACAACATGTGCCAATTAGAGGATGATAACTAATTGCACATGTGGAGGATAAGACAACTCACTCCAACTATTAACAACTCAACACACAACTAGGCTTAACTAGACACAACTAGACATCTAGTAGACTCACTAAGTCAACTTAATATGTGTGATGTGTGAATATTATTTAACTAGTAAATAGTTAAATAAGATGAATTATCCACACTAGGGTAAACCAGTTAGGTGATAACCCTTTTCACACCAACACCCCCCCTTAAGTGCAACTTAGGGAGTATCTGACTAAAGCAAGATGGAATGATGGATAGGTCCTGGCTACTAGGCCATGTTAGGTACCCATGTACAAACAAATCTCAAGTGGAGAAAAGAAGAAAACCTCATGGGACAAAACTCCTCTCCAAAAGTGAGAATGTAGAAACAATGAATGTGAAAGAAGTGATAGTAGGAAGGACTCAACATGACCCCCCAAGGACAACTTCTATCACAAATGTACAATCAAATACCCCCCCATAGGAGAGCAAATGTGAGACTATGGGTCCCTCCCACAATGAAGTAGCTCCTATGCCGATGGTGGATGCCTAAAGAAGAACGCTGGAAAGTGTCCTGTACCTGCAAACAACATTTCTCCCCTTAGGAAGAAACAAATCCAAAAGCTGATGTCGAAGAAACTCCATCTCAAGGAATGAGGTAAAAAGCCTCATGATAGATGCCTCTGAAGACTGCTAAAATGTCCACATGTCAAAAGCAAGGAATGCCACAATGCAATGATGTGTGTCCAATCCAAAATCCTGTGTAGACTGATGAAGAACAACCTGCAAAGATGAAGTAGATGGGATAACAGTTGTGTTGTAACTGTCATTAAAGAGGAGAGAGATCCCCTCAAGTGTGTCTTCCAAATCTACAATATGAGACTCACAAAATAAGTCTGATATACTAGCCAAGAAAGTATCCCACAAAGCTGTGTCTAAAAGACTAGAATTATCCTACTCAACTGAAGTAGATGAACCCATGTTGATGTCGATCTCTGAAGAAGCAGGAGGATGAGGTGATAGAAGCTCAGCACTAGTCTCGTGAACCAAAGTGGGTGAAAGAACACCAAGGTTCAAGTGACCAAACTTCTCCTCAGAAACATGATTCACACTTGATGCATGAGTGTGAATAGCCATCAATGGATCTACATCATCAGAAGAAACAAAATGGGAGAAACTATACAAGTGAGATGCATGATCAACCATCCCAACTGCAATGATATCTCTACTCTCCAAGTCCTGAATGATCACTGAATCAGGAGTGAACTCAATTGTCTTGCCTGCACCACAATGAGTAATCTGATAGATGGAAAGGAGATTCGATGTCAAGGAAGGTACACACAACACATTGTTGAATGTATTCTCTCCAACATCAATTGTCCCTTTTCTGGATGCATGAATGTATGTGTTGTTACCTATCAAGATAGGTGTCGAAGTGCATGACTCAAATGAAGAGAACATCCCCTGTGAAGATGCCATATGGTGAGAAGCCCCTGAATCAAGAAGCCCAACTCTAACATGGTATCAGAGCCACCCATGATCTAGGACTTCATGAAAGCACAAGAGAGATCAAATGAAAGAATAATGCTATTCTATCATTGAATGCAAAAGAAGGATTGTTATTTGGATTACATAATACATGAAGAGAGCCTTGCTTATAAAGGCAAGGTGAGAGCTAGAAGGTGGAGAGGAAGGTGGAGTGGAAAGTGGAGATATTCCTACAACATGTGCCAATTAGATGATGATAACTAATTGCACATGTGGAGGATAAGACAACTCACTCCAACTATCAACAACTCAACACACAACTAGACTTAACTAGACACAACTAGACATCTAGTAGACTCACTAAGTCAACTTAATATGTGTGATGTGTGAATATTATTTAACTAGTAAATAGTTAAATAAGATGAATTATCCACACCAGGGTAAACTGGTTAGGTGATAACCCTTTTCACACCAACATCTATTAGTATCTTTTCTTCTACCTCTACTTCTACCTCTGAAATCATTACTTCTTTCTGAAAAACTAGAACCTTGCCCACGATCATAGCCCCTGTAGTTATTACTAGACTCACCTCTATGCTCAGTTTTAGAATGATACTCATTTCCCTTAGAAAACTTATGTCTTTTTCTTCTTATGTTTTCCTTAGATGCAAATGCTTGTTCTAAAGATACTTCACTACTTTTCATTCTTTCTTCTGATGTTAATAAGATGCCACTTAATTCATCAATTGACATGGATAAAAGACCTTTTGAAATTTCTATGCTAGAAACAACATTATCAAATTTGGAAGGCAAACTTCTTAAAATTTTCTCAATCACATGCTGATTACTTACATCATCTCCTAAAATCCTCATCTAGTTTATCATCCCTTCAACTTTAGTAAGAAATTTGTACCATGTTGAATTTTTCATTGACTAGCTAGGAGTTGAACCTAGGACCTTCCATTTGCATGCTGGAGTTCTCTACCAACTAAGATACTATCCCATTGTTGACCAATCCATCATCGATCCAGGTGTGGATTATTTCCAACATCCCCCCTTAAGCCACACTTCAAGTGCTTGGGGCTCCTAGCCTAGTTTTGATACCAATTGAAGAGTATCAAAGATTACAAACATAATACAGTAAACGATGATCTTTAGATTAGCTATCTATTGTATGAAGAGAAGAAGCAAAAATAAACTCTTGTATTGATCAACAGAGGGCAAGAAATATTTCACATGAAATAAAAAACTGACTACCTAACTAGAAAAAACTATCCGCTAACTAAACACATAATTGTCGTATGTTTATTATTCTACTAGAAACTGATAGATGAAAATAAAACATTGGAGATGAGGGGGACACTGACATTGCAAGAATAGATCTCATGTTGTGTATAGGTGTTTGAATACATGGGTTTTACTTAACATTTGTGGGCTTGCAACCATCTACTCCCAAAAAAAGTCTTCTGAAAGTGATATATAGTTATCTAATACTAAAAAGAAAAATTGTCATAAACAAATTAAAATAGTTTAAGACAGTTGTTTCTAATATTAAAAAGAAAAAATGTCACAAACAAATTAAAGTAGTTTAAGATAGTTGTTTGAATGTGTTTTTGCTAATTTGATTAAATATGAACATTTATACTCTATTTAAACACCATTCACATTAATGATTAAATAGTTAATTAGTAAATATTTGTCCTATTTTTATTTTCTGAAATTATCTTTTAATTATCCATTTATTGGTGATTGAAATTTATTGCATGTGAGTGACATTTATTATCACCTATAGGAAGCTACAACCATCTAAGCCTTCTACAACTAAATCATATTTGGTTGGTTTCAACATTTCTTTTGTTTTGGATCTAAGATTTTTCTATTAGAATGTTAAGATGGCAATGCTTTTTTTTAGTTAGATTTTGATTGGGATTTCCATTTTTTCATTCAGTGTTATAACTACTTTTTTGTACTAGGCTATTCTTAAATATTGTCCACTTCAATTGTCAAAGGTCAATTTTGGCTAATAAAAATAGGACAAATTTAACACTTTTTGTTGTGAATGAAGTGTAAAAATACTATTGACTATTTCACCAAAAAAAATGGATATATTTAAGTAAAGTATCTATTCTCTTGTATGATTCATGTGAATAGACATTATATTGTCGTGATGGCTATAAACAAATATATTGTAAATGTTTGCTCTTCGAAGACACTACCAACTAGGTTATACATACACATGTTAATATTACTGGTTAAACTCTTTCATCCCCTTAATTCAACAATGTAGCTACAACCAAACTGTGATGGGTGGAAAATGTCTAGATCAAGAAAAAGAGATCAAATCCAACCCAAAAACCTCAAGAAATCAAACCTTAAGCAAATAAATAACATGCAAACCAAAACAATTTCACCTGTGTGTAAGATCCCTTGATTTCATTGTGGATTGCTTCTCCATGAAAACTAAAATCAAAGAAGCTGCCATGGTTGTGCTCATAAAGATGACATCCAAAATGATAAAATGTAGATGATAGAAAATAAAAAATGCTAAGAAAGAAGAAGAAGAAGAAAATGAGAGAATACAAGTGTACTTATAGAGGTAGAGAATGGATGATCAACTGTGGGGAGAAAAAGGAGAGATCAACGGATGAGAATGAGTGAAAGAGGAGAACAAACATGCATGCACCAAGTATCCTTGAGAGGATAAGATTGTTTTTTTTGAAATAGAATATTTCTATCTTTTTGGTGAAGATAACTTGATTTTCTACTTTTTAAAACTTTCCCATATTTTGATTTTTGATTTATTGCTATTTTCAAGGTCACTTGCACATTTCGAGGAAAATAGAAGTTAGGCAAATAAATTAAACAAATATGTTTATTTAATTTATTATTTAAATAATGTGAGAAAATGTTGGAGAGATGAAATATAAATAAAATTTATTTAATTTATTTGCATGGTGAGGATAATAAATAAAATATGGATTTTATTTATTATTTTAGAAGAATGATGACATAATTTATTAATTTAAAATTCTTTAATTATTAATGGAAGATGGAAGAAAGAAGAAAATTAATTAAATAAATAAATTTTATTTAATTAATTATGGAGATATAGAAGAAAATGATATTTTTAATTACAAGTGTGCTAGATGAAATAGTACGAAAATGTGATAAATGCCTGAATAATAAAATGGGCCAATTTTGGGTGTCTATATTTTGCTCCTCTTTGAGACAATGTCTGTTAGGGCATTGTTTCAAAGAAGATGTGATGCATTGGATAACAAGCTATGCCCCATTGAAACTGGTGGATGATGCCCCCTTGAGAGGAAAACTAGACTACCAGAAAAAGGTTGGGTTGACTCATGACAAGATGACAGAAGGATGAAAAGATAGGGTTCATGGGAATAAAACAAGGATTGGGCAGGTGACAATGGGGATGAAATTAAAGAATTAGGGTTTGTTTTAGAAGAAAAACTAGGGTGATGTATGTCTAACACACTTGTTTGACAGGATGAAGATGATGATGTTGAAGACCAAGATAATGATGATTAGAGAGAGGATGATGAAACTGTTGATCAAATCGGATGAAGAATGAATTGTGAAGGCAGCTTCAGGTGGTTGCATATGAAATTAGAGATTTGCAATCCTTATGTTTGATATAGCACTAGATATTATGCACCAGGGTATAAAAACCAAGATGTCGAGTGTCCAATGTGTGATAGACTAATACAATCTTGTCACAATACAAGATATGAATATTAGCCACTTCGAGATGGACTTTGACTCTACAAGCAATGATTTGAGCTTATTTCCACTAAACATAATGAAACCTTATTGGTTATATGTATGAGAAATAGTCTTAGTATAGAATAGTCTTAGTGCATAAGAGATTGTTTAGCTTCTCATATGCAAAAGATAATTATATACAAGATGCTAATCCTAACACATACAAGATACCATTAGGCATAGCAACAAAATAAGATCATCCGACAAACGCAACATACGAAAGCAAATGACCATGCCCCAGTCCATACTTCATCACCACATACCAAGATATGATAGATCTAGGTAGTCTTGATTAGGTGTTAGAAAGGGACAAAAGATAAATCAAAAGAAAACCAAAGAAACTACCATCATGTTCTCTTGCCAAATTTAGGGTGCTCTTGGATAGAATAGATAGCACCTTGTTAAAAGGAATAATATATCATGTTGAAGGCTAAGATGCTAGGTTGATATAGCAGATGTTGGCTTAAGGCATGTGGACAAATGTCTTTAGCTTACCCCTAGTTTGATAAGTGCTTGAGCTATTGTGACATGCATAGTTTAGTTCTACTTAAGTTAGTCAAAGAGAAGAAGATGAAAGATAAAGAAGATGGATGGAGAATGGAAGAGTGAATCGTCGATTCTTGAACACAAGATAATTCCTTCATATTCTAAACTACCTACATACCCTGTAGCCACGGGATCAAAGCACCACATGAGAATGATGAGACATGATGATATGTAGTTCTGGGTACTTATTGATGATGTGGGAGATAGATGATAGAAGAAGATGGGATGAAAGATTAAGAGAAAGATGATCAGAAGAAGGATGGAAGGTAGAGGAGGTGTATCATCTTATTCCTGAATCTGGGTATTTCCTTCATACACCAGACTGCCTACATACCCGTATCCACGGGATCAAGGCACTTAACGATAAAGATGGTATGTAGTTCTTGTTTGTTTTATTGGTGATGATGATGAGGGTGGATGGATTTTTTTTTTAGGACAGTTT
Organism: Cunninghamia lanceolata; assembly: GCA_027924645.1. Classification (NCBI taxonomy): domain Eukaryota; kingdom Viridiplantae; phylum Streptophyta; class Pinopsida; order Cupressales; family Cupressaceae; genus Cunninghamia; species Cunninghamia lanceolata. The sequence continues at coordinate 1,890,883 of BSBN01000078.1, forward strand.
ATGATTTTTTAATATTTTTTTAGGATATTTTATGATTTTTTTTGGTATTTTTTCATGACATTTTATAATTTTTTTGTATTTTTTTCAGGACATTTTATGGTGCTTTTTTGTATTTTTTTAGGACATTTTATGATTTTTTAAATTTTTTCAGGACATTTTATGGTTTTTTTTATATTTTTTTCTAGGACATTTAATGATTTGTTTTGTATTTTTTGATATGTTATTGATGATATGATGCGTAGACAATGACACTTAAAGTATCTACCCCAAAAGTCATTGCCCAAGCAAGTGCCCCTAGTATAGGAAGAATTTGACTATGGGCAAGGGGATAGGAACTTACTTATGGAAAGGGATGGTCGTGGCTAACTCAGTGCATGCTAGCTGGTGGCAACAAATGATATATCAACTCCAACAAATTCCTAGCCATGATGGTAGTAAAGTACTGCAATGGTGCTCTTAGATGGAACAATTTGGCCATGAATGGATGAGGTTTTTAGGGGATGGATGGAGTGACATGGTACAATGGGTTCTAAATAGATAACCAAGTAGATGATGAGAGTTAGCTCTACACATAGTGCTTGTTTACCAGGTTTTCACTATGGTACTTATCCAAGTCGCTTGTTTGCCAAGTTCTCACCATTGGACAATAACCCAAAGCATCATCAAAGTGGTTTTTACTATTAGATTTTTTTTTTGGCTTTTTTTTATTTTTTAAAGATTTTTTTCAAGACTTTATATGATTTTTTTTAGATTTTTGTAGATAGGGGATGCAAAGATTAAGGATATAACTTTTTAAGATGAACATTGTTGAGTGGTTCATCTAGAGGGATGCCTTTAGTTGTAGCAAGAGTGTAAGCTCCAGATCCAAATACTGATGTAATCACAAAGGGCCCCAGTCAAGTTGGCTCAAATTTGCCCTATTTCTCTCATTGCTACTGATTTCTCTAATTCTCTTTTAGGACTAGGTTGCTCACCTGGAACCTTCTTTCTTTTATTTTCTTATTATATCTGTGGTGAATATAATTCTGGTAAACCTGTAGATAGTTAAGTGTTGTGATTCATCTTTCATCCAATAGCTCTAACTCATTGAGTCTGGCTGCTCTGTACTCTTCATAAGAGATAATGTGCTAGAGTGAGACTTGCAATAAGGGGATCTCAACCTCGATAGGAAGGATGACATCAATACCATAAACAAGGGCATAGGGAGTAGCGCCAGTAGGAGTTCTGACACTTGTACGATAAGCCCACAATGTGGGGTTTAGTTGGAGGTGCCAATCACTACAAACCTCATTGACTGTCTTCTTGGGGATTTTTATGATGGTCTTATTAGAGGCCTCAGCTTGGTGGTTACTGTGAGGATAGTAGAGTGGAAAATATGTGTTGGATATGAAACTTGTTCCACAAATCACAGACCTCTTGATTCTTAAATGGGCACCTATTGTCAGTAATGACAGTTTGTGAGATGCCATATCGGCAAATGATATAATGAAAAATAAACTTAGAGATCTATTTACTAGTGATGAAGGTCATTGGTATGGCTTCCGCCCACTTGGTAAAGTACTCTGTAGCAGTAATAATAAACTTATGGCCATTAGAGGAGGATGAATGGATTTTCCCTATGAGGTCAAGGCTCCATTGCAAAAATAGCCAAGGAGTTGTGAGATGTTGAAGTTTGTGTTCTGGGGCGTGTATTAGGTCTCCATGTTTCTGACATTGGATACATCCTCTAGCGAGTTGCTTGGCATCCTACTCAATGGTAGGCCAATAGTATCCCACTCTTAGAAGTTTTTTGACAAGACTAGGACCGGTGGAATGTGATCCATAGACACCCTCATGTATCTCTTATAAAGTAATGTTAGCCTCTTTCGAGTTGAAACACCTAAGCAGGATACCATAAAGACTCTTGTGATATAGGGTTTTACTAAGTATGGTGTAGCCGGAGGCTTAGCAAATGAAATTTTTCCCTTGAGTATTGGATAGGGGAGATGGTAAGGTACCATTGCTTCGATACTCATAAATTTCTTTGTACCAGGGGGAATTGGGACCAACAATCTCACAGATGAGCTCTGATTGTGGTACCTCAAAGGCTAGCATTAGGAGCTACCCAACCAAGAATTTGCACCTTTGTGCCTTGGCGGGCATATCTAGAAGAGAACCAATGGTTGCAATAGCATCTACTACCTTATTGTTAATCCTGAGAATCTCCTCAAATATGATCTTGGAGAAGTATTTCCTAAAGTCATCAACCATTAGTTTATAAGGGAAGAGCTTCTCATCTTTTGTTTGGAACTCTTCTTGGACTTACTTAATTACTAACTAAGATATTATTTTATGTGATCAAAGGCTTGCTGACATTTATCATCCCACTTAAAGGTCTCTCCTTTCTGGAGCAAGTGCTAAAAAGGATGGCATTTATCTGCAAGTTGTGTGATGAATATGCAGATGGATTGCAATCGACCTTGAAGACTACAGACCTATTTCAGATTTGATGGAGGAGGCATGGTGACTATAGCTTTTACCTTGGTAGGATCAACTTCAATGCCTCTTCTGGAGACTATGTAGCCCAATAATTTCCCAGAAATTACACCAAAAATATATTTCTTTGGATTCAATCTCACTTGATATTTTTCCAACCTGTCAAAAATTTGTTCCAACACTTGTAGATGGCCTTCTCTTGTTTTAGACTTTCCCAAGATGCCGTCAACATAATCCTCCATTATGGTATGGAAGAGACCATGGAAAATGACAATCATGGCTTGTTGATAGGTCACACCCACATTCTCGAGACCAAAGGGCATTACAATCCAACTGTAGGTACCCCATGGATAGATGAAGGAATTTTTATGTTGGTCCTCTTCTACAATTCTAGTTTGATTGTATCCACAGAACCCATCCATTAGTGAGAGCATTTCATGACCCACTGTAAGGTCAACAATTGTGTCAATTCTTGGTAATGGAAAGTCATCTTTGGGACAAGCTCTATTTAAATCTCTGAAATCATTGTAGTAGTAAATCCACCCATCAGGTTTTGTGATGGGCACCAGATTGCAAACCCACTCAAGATAATCAATGGGCTTAATGAATTTGGCATCTAATAGCTTTTGAATCTCCACTTTGAGTAATAATGCTATTTGGGGATGCATTTTTCTCAGCTTTTGTTTGAATGGTTTGGCATTTGGGGATACTGCTAGATGATGCAGTAGAAATGAGGGGTCTAGACTTGGCATGTCTACATAGGTCTAGGCAAAGTTGATTTCTCTTTTCATGAAAAATGTCATGAAATTAGCACTTTCCTCATCTGATAATGATGCTACTAAAATGTGTTCTTTGGATTCTCCATTATACCCAAATTGATTTCCTTAGAATTTTCTACCAATAGGGATGACTGCTCTTGATGTGATGTGGTCAAAGGAAGGTGAAATCCTCCATCCTTGGGTGTCTTAGAGAGGTTTTCACCCTTGGATACATCCTATATTTTTATTTTTTCATGGTCAAGTGGTGCCTTGTGGTTTCACCTAGTGACATTTCTTTTTTTATTTTATTTATTTCATTTTGACGACTAGAGGATTTAACACTTCCACCAAAATATGCCAACTAAGGGAGATCAATTGTGAATCCCACTTTGTGGTCTCCCAAAGGTAAACCTTTCCTTAACCCCATAAATTTTTCTATGACCTCATCGTTTCGAAATATGTCTAAGACAGGTGCCCCATGTTGGTCGCAATTAATTAGACTAGGGTGGGCAAGTTGAAGGTCAGAGGGTGTGGATGATGAGGCAGATGAGAGCATGAAAATGGAAGCTTCTTGGAATAATTCAGTGATGTGGAAAGAAGAGTCATCAATGGTATCTTGACTGGTGGCCTCTTCTGCGAGAAAGGCCTTGGCTACTTCATCGAGAATAAACTGAATGTCTATAGAAGGAAGACCCTCCTTTCCGTACCTAGACCTTGCCTATTATAGTAACAATAATAGGTTGTAGAGGGCCTTGTTCTTGCAATCCTAGTCCTCCTTTTCCTTTATAGCCCATGTTCTTGATAATCCTGAATCCATTATTGTATCATTCCACTTCTAGAGAAAATTGATCATTTTCATCATAGAAAACCTAAGATGAAATCTCACTATCAACATCTTCATCATCAAGTAGTCTTGATTGGATAAACACAGTTGGAGGCTTAGTGATAGTGGATTTAGATGAAGTGGTTTTGGAGACAGGTAGTTTACCATATGATTTGGGAGATAAGGGCATAGCTCCCACACAACAAGATTCCTTTAGACTATATTCGCCAAGTCCTCTTTCTTTGATTTCAATCTTGGGATTAGATTTACTAGTGGATGGCTTGTTCAGGTCAGATGGATCAACATAAGATGTGGATGGATGGCCCTCAGTATCGCTAGGTATATGATTGGGATTCTAATACGTGGCTTGGAAGGCTCAACAATATTCAAATGCATTGGGATCTACAGGGATCATGATTTCCACACCATTATATGACAATCTTAAACATTGATGATATGTAGAAGGTATAGCCTTTAGAGCATGTATCCAAAGATGACTGAGGATTATATTATAAGGAAACTCAACATCGAGGACTTGGCAGTTGGAACAAGACCAACTCTTATAAGTAGCTAGATGATCCCTTTTGAATCGCTTTCTCCATCATCATAAGCCTTAATAGTTATGCTTTTGGAAGTGTCAATACTATCCTCAGAGTATCCAAATAGTTTTACTAACTTTAAAGAACATATGATCAATCCAACTCCACCATCGACTAGTACCCGTTTAACATGTCATTAGTTGATAAATACTTCGATATGGAGGGTATCGTGATGGGATTGATTGGAGGATGAAAGATCTTGATTGGAGAAAGTCAAATGATGGGGAGATGTAATACTTACCATCATGGCTTGGAATTATGCCGTATCTATATCATTTGGTAACGATGACTCTTGGAGGGCTTTATCTAGGATGGCTTTATGAGTGGATGATATATGCAACAACTCTAAAATAGAAATGTGGGTAGGGGTTTTACCAAGATGTTAAAGGATATTATAGCCAGAATTTGGATGGAGGACAGGTGAGGGTGCTGCTTGGATGGTTACACAACTCCGACGAGTAGTCACAACACAATTAGGTGCTTTTCCTATTATGGTAATAGTGGATATTTGGGATTGTTCAATGCGGATGATGGTGGACTCATGTATAATTGATATTCTTCCTAGTATTGGCAGCACTTGCTTTATCATGTAAAGGGAGGGGATTCTTATAAGCATCAAGGTCATAGTTGGATGTTAGTGGTGGTACGGTAACATTAACAAGTCCTTGATCGATGAGGTTTTGAATCATGTGTTTAAGTTTCATACATCTAGTGGTACTGTGTCCCTTTACCCTATGATATTAACAATACTCATTGTCTTTATACTAGTTTGGTTTGAATAGAGGTTATTTGTTTGGTCTAGCTTCAGGCAAAGTAATGGTTCTTGATTGTACTAGATTTATAAGGACAACCTTGATGAGTTCTCCCAAGGGGGTGAATTTATGTCATGGATTTGTTTTGATTTGATCTTAGGGAAGAAAAGGTGGGGCACTAGGTGTTGGTTGGATATGGATAGGTGCTTGCATAGTTTGGACATTCTTTGCTTCAACAATACCATCATTTACAACATTTTTATTTTTGTTCCAAAAATGAGATATGTCATTAGAGGATTGTGGATTATCCTTTTTTTCTTTGAACATTTTGATAAGGCCCTTTGTGATTAGGGCTTTCTCGATGTTACTTCTTTTGGAATGACAACTCAAGATGGAGGTTTCAAACAAAGATATCAACTTGTTAATTTTTAGGCACACTATCCATGTTTCTCCATCGCTGAATAAAGGATGAAAAGTTTTGTCATTTCATTGTTTGTTATTAACAAGATCATTCATCATGACTTCATTTTCTATGTTGAATGCAAAGTGAGATACAAATTTGCTCACCAATTCTTTAAAAGTTTTAATACCTAGGGTAAATGAGAGAACCATTCCATGGATTGTCCCCCAGACTTCGAGGGAATAATCGTAAAAGATATGTGTCATTGTAGGCCACATCAAGACAAGAAACATAGAATGTTCACAAGTGGTCATTTGGATCTCTTTTCCCCTTGTATTTGTCAAATTGTGGTATTTCAAAATGTGGGGGAAATGGTATCATTTGTAGTGACTTATCAAAGGGGTATGGACACACCTCTTCAAAAGAAAATGTTTTCTTATTTTGGCCCATGCTCATGTCCACCATTCTTTGTTCTAACTGATTGAATTGTTGTTCATAATTAGATGTAGAAGATTGTTGTTGTTGCATAGGATTTTGATGAATTGGTGGAGGGATGTGGTATGTCAATTGCTGGTTCGATGGATATTATTGTGATGGATTGTATGGAAGAACGTGTGTGTTTTGAGGTTCGCTAAAGGTGTTTTGAATGTGGCTACCAAGTGGAGGGGATATGTATGAATTTGGTGTTGGGTTGATAGTATAGGTAGGTATCGCATGAGAACCAAATGAGGTGTTGGTATAAGATATAGTTTGTGTAGAGATTAATGGAATTTGAGAAATGGGTGGTGGAGTGACATAAGACATCTAAACATTGGGGGGTTGTGGTTTGAGAGACATAAGTTGATCAACATATGAGGTAGTGGAATAGACATTTGATATGATAGGTTGATCAATAAGAGATATGTTAGGATTAGATGTGAGATGTGAGGTTTGAATTGGTTGATTGGGTGATATGGTGATGTGGGAGGATGTATTAGATATTCCGGGTGGCCCAACATGCAACACATTCAAGTTGGAAATAGGTAGTGCTTGAGTGACTTGATTGGCAATGACATTCATAGAGGTAGATGGAATGGGAGCTGACACACGAACGTAGGGTACACTCATAGTAGAGACCCCTACACTGAGAGCATAAGATGATGTCATTAATGACTCAATTGATGTAGTGATACTTGATTGACTTGGTCTCATAGGTGCATATGATATTTGGGGTGTATGAGTGTGTGGGTTAGGTAAAGATGGTGTTGAGGGTATGGTGGGCTTGGTGGACATGGTGACAATAGCCATAGGGTTCCTTGTAGCAACACTAGTAGGGTCCTCTTTACAGATTGTGGACACATCAAAGTTGCTTGGTAGTTTGATTCCAGCTTGGATTAATTGTAGGAGAATTTGTTCTTGATTTTCTTGTATGATTTTATTGGCATGTCACAAAGCTTTAGGGTCTTGAAGATCGTTTTGATCATCTGATGAATCATCATAGACATGTGGAGATTGTGATCTCAATATAGAGGACGAGGGCTCAAAATGTTGTTGTTGTGTTGAGATTGATGATGAGGACAGTCCATCAGTATAACTTCTAGGTACAAAGACACTAGGGGACATTCCAATTGTGAACTATGAAAAATCCTTAAGGGGGGTGGATTGAAACTGCTTGAGGTTGGCTTCCATGGCTGCTTTGTATTGGCTTCTAGTTTGAGGCATGAGGTTTTGGACTTATACAACAGGGTTGAGACTCCTAGATGAATTGATTTGGGTAGATTGATTTGTTGATTTGTGGATTTGGATAGGTTGAATGAGTCTGATTGGTGATTTGATTTTGGCTCAGTCAGATTTGATTGATTAGTTGATTGAAGATTGATAGACAAAGGTAATGGATAATGTTGGGATGACCAAAGCCAAAGGATAAAGATCTGATTTGATTTGACTAATGTTGGATGATTGATTTGGAGTCTCAAAGGATATAGGGCTCAATTGTCTAAAACTAATATGATCAAGGCTAGATAGGATGGTGTACTGATTGGTTTGATATCCAAGAGATGATGGATTGACTGAAAACTGGATTGGATGCTCAGAAAATTTATACTAGTGTGTGATAGGTTTTGGTTTTGATAGTTTTTGTGACAAGAGAACATGATGACAAACACTCATACCCAAAATCATTCACAAACATTAACAACCTCGGCTAGGCAAGGATGATATCTATTGGGTTCCCACTTGGATTTCTCCAGGGACACTTATTCATAGCGGATAGCCTAGAAGTCTGGTAGCACTGGCTCCCCCTTACTCGACACTCACTTCTTAGGCATAGCAGACTTTGAATTCCCAAAGGGAATTTTTTATCTCTACTATGAACTGTGAGAATGTGGGATGACACCAAAGTTCTACCTTTTGACCCCCTGCACCAGCAGACAGAAGGTTTTTGGTTACTATACTAGGTTTTTAGTAGGGGCTTCCATTTAGGTGGCCATACATGTGGCGATTCATTCTGATTAGGAGGCCTCACAGCCTATAAAGGTTACGCTCTACATGGTTTCATGCACCGTAATGTATTAAGGGAGACATTGATTGGTATGACATAATTGCACCCATTACTTGTGAGTTTCATCACAAACACATTATTTTATATAGCATCTCAGACAAGCTTGGCTTTAGCTTGTTGCTGCTTGGGTCATTCCCTTCTCACAATGGGAAGGCAGGCCCTCTAGAGTTAACAACTATTTCTCTTACACCCCAGATCCATTGGATAGGCAGGGGGAGAGGATACTCTCATTGTTAAATCAGGTTGTAATCAAACTCAGCAAGGAAATAAAGAAAATAAAATAGACACGGAGCATGCATGGTTCATTCTAAGTACCAATTCCAAATATGCACCTAAATTAGTGGGAAGAAAACTAGATTCTTTAACTAATCAAACCTATAGAAGATATGTCAGTAGTTTGTTTTCTCCATAATTTGACAAAGGTGTTTTGACAAGTTGCATAGATAAACATTAGCTTCAATATAAAAACCCAAACTATATTGCTAACTTATAGTATTGAAACCACTAAGTTAATTTCCTAAAAAATATATTAAAGTGCTAAGTCGCAATGACCAAGTGTTATACCGAAAGATAACAAGAAACCCTAGTTGCTAAACAAAAGCTGGCCCCCATCCTAAGATGCTAACCATGGGGTAAACGGGTACCAAAGGAGTAGTCAATGAACTGTTAACATTTATTAACCAAGTCAAATGTCAAAGATCAAATCTTATTGCTATAATCTAAGTGTTAATGTCTGAACCCTTAACAGGGTGACCAAAACTGTAGTAAATTACTAGCATGTTTGAGAGATCCAATTTGACCAAGACTAACAATGACTAAGACTTGTACCGACTAGCATGTATAGGATATAAGACTTTGACAGTGACTAACACCGATACTAACAAGGCCTGTTCAGGATATAAGACTTTGACAGCGACCTCGGCCTAAGACTAAGATAGACTGCGACAAAGAAGTATCAACAGTGAGGTTGGAATAACCATCAAAGGTGAGGTTGAGGTAACTAGTGACAAGGTCGAGAGAAATGAAAGACTTCAACAGAGAAGTATCGACGTATATCCTGAATCAAAGATTGACTGTGACAAAGGACTAAAGATTGATTACGACAAACTAAAGATCGACTACGACAACAAAGTATCGAATGGCAGAGACAATGACGACAATGAGACCTAATAAATGACCAGATGTACAGAATTGATAGAGAGACTTAATCAAGGGTTTTATGATTTGAAGAGTAATATCTAGGTTTACAAACGACCGCAAGATGCGACCTAATCAGTCGACATGCAACCAATTTAACCTATCAAACCCTCAATAACAGAAATCTATTAAAATGAAAGCCCAATGCTATATCCTACAAGCAAACTTTAGATTACATATTAGACAAGAGCAAGTAGATGGTACGACCAGTTCGTACGGAGATCCATATAGATTGGTAAAAGAAAAACTTCCAAAATTTTATAAAAAAATTCCCGTAAGAAAAACCCTAGCAAATTTATAGTAAAAAATTGTGGAAACAACCTCTCGAAAGTGAAGGAATAGTTAGATTGAGCCTCAGAGATCACCTTTGATAGATCACATGCAAAACTTGACAATGGGGGTTAGAAAAAACACAATTTTTATAACAAAAATTTGCAAAAAAGTTAGAATTGATCAGGAGAAGTAGGTCCCACCAAGCATGACATTTTGTGATGGGTGGAAAATGTCCAGATCAAGCAAAAGAGATCATATCCAACCCAAAACCTCAAGAAATAAAACCCTAAGAAAATAAATCACATCCAAACCAAAACAATTTCACTTGGGTGTAAGATCCCTTGAATTCATTGTGGATTGCTTCTCCATGCAAACCAAAATCAAAGAAGCTGCTATGGTTGTGCCCATAAAGATGACATGAAAGATGATAAAATGCAGATGCTAGAAAATAAAAAATGCTAAAAAAGAAGAAGAAAATGAGAGAATACGAGTGTACTTATACAGGTAGAGAATGGATGATCAACAGTGGGAAGAAAAATGAGAGATCAACGGAGGAGAATGAGTGAAAGAGGAGAACAAATGTGCATGTGCCAAGTGTCCTTGATAGGATAAGATTGCTTTTTTTAAAATAGAATATTTCTATCTTTTTGGTGGAGATAACTTGATTTTCTAATTTTTAAAACTTTCTCATATTTTGATTTTTGATTTATTGCTATTTTCAAGGTCACTTTCACATTTAGAGGAAAACAGAAGGTAGGCAAATAAATTAAAAAAATATGTTTATTTATTTTATTATTTAAATAATGTAAGAAAATGTTGGAGAGATGAAATATAAATTAAATACATAAAATTCATTTAATTTATTTACATGGTGAGCATAATAAATAAAATATGGATTTTATTTATTATTTTAGAAGAATGATGACATAATTAAATAATTTAAAATTATTTTATTATGAATGGAAAATGGAAGAAAGAAGAAAATTAATTAAATAAATAAAGTTTATTTAATTAATTATGGAGATATAGAAGAAAATGACATTTTTAATTACAAGTGTTCTAGATGAAATAGTGCAAAAATGTGATAAATGTCTAAATAATGAAATGGGCCAATTTTGGGTGTCCACATGAACAACTGACTAGATTAGCATGCAGAAACAACTTAATCACTATGAATTCAATTGGTGAGATTATCTTATTCAAAATTAGGAGACTAAAGAATGGAGGTCTAGGCAATGTTTTCGATTGGTTAACCATGGGCAGTGAGTTTGATTCATTTCATGGTATTGGGTTGGTTATGCATAAACTATATAGGCAAAGCACATATTAATATTTTGACTTTCTAATTTTTTTTAAGGTGGTTAACCACTTAGACATATATTGATTATAGAAAAGATAAAATACATGATAAAGTTCCTTCTCGTAAGTGTTCTGTTCCACACTATCAGAGCTCAAAAACTATACATACTAGGTCCTATATTGGGCTAGAAACTAAAGTCTTAATAGAACAAGAAAAGAACACACCAGACATTGTACCTTTCACATAGGAGAAGACAGAGAAAAAGATCAACACCACGGGAGCATCAATCATATGAGGGAAAAGAAACAAAACCCCATATCACTGGTCATTCAACTCCCCCTCCTCTCCACCTTAACTAACTCCAAGTCCTCCCACTGCCACCATGGAGCTCCTTCTGGTCATGGCCTGCACATCAGAGATGTTAGGCTCATTCTTTTCTTCCATAGGAGCTGAGTTCTCATTGTTTGTAATCACCTTGGGGAAGTGTGGTGCCCAGTCAGGGTGTAAATCTTGAAAAAATGGATTGAGATGGATACATCCCTACATCTAGCTATCATATTCCTAGATAAGTTGTGTTTGTGGCCATGGAGGGCCTTGTCTAGGATGCTTATGCACCCGCATCCTAGTCATTTTTGCATTGCCTTGTACACACATTTGGCTATTGAAGATGTTCTTAGGGTGCTTATTAGGAAGAGACCTCCCACCATGGCTTCTCCATTTGTTAGATCATATACTTGAAGTGTGTGTCTGTATCAATCTAAATTGTATAAGTAGTCAAATACCAAGCCATTTACAATGGCATGGACATATTGTCCATCATGGATGATGTCCATTATATTTGATAAGAGTGTTGACACTATGTATGACCAGTAGATTATCTTGTCTTCCAATCCCTGGAGCCATTTCTAACCACAAACATTTCTAATTACAAACTACACGATCATGTAGTTGGTGTCAAACACCTGATTTGGGTTCATGATTTTAACCTGCCCTCTAACCTTTGGCTCCCATTACATAACTGGGAATAGGAGATGTTAGTTGGTGCTCTCAATATCCATTATCATACCTGCAAGAGGAAACATACAAGAGAAACTAAACAAATAAAGAGCACTACAAGGTCTAAAAGCATTTGTTCATAAAGGTTTGCAAGTTTGGTGGCTATTAATATTGGAGTGACATGACTCTGGATTATTCTTTCATTACTCGAAGTTGTCCTATCATCCTTGGAGTGGCATCACTCATTAAGGTTTCTTGTAGATTATTGTAAAGGATATAGATCCTTTCCTGATTTGGATCATAAGGCTATTTATGGCTTCCTTCAACTTTGTCTTATCTGCATTTACTGACAATCCTACAATGTGCAATGTGAAAGTTGGAAATCTACCATGATCTTGCCTAATAAGTATGAGAGATTGCTTGGGCTACCACCTAGCTGAGGATTTGATCTCTTTCATGCAAACGACTCTTATGATATTTGACATGCTGAGTCATCCTGGGGGTTGGAAAATGCACTTTACATTGGTTTCATTTGGTGTAATCTCTTCTTTGATGCTTCAATTATTTGTCGTTAAAGATCATCGTCCTCTCCAAGCTTGGAGATATTAAACATTTATTGTAGCCTATCTTGGTGAGGGGTGCTAGGTGCATACTGGTATTTGCTAGCTAGGACCACCAGTTAAATCTTTTTGTATCTCAGATAGTCCTTCTCACTTGCTGAGCGGGCATTTCCCTTTGCCATGAAGCTAGAAACTATTTCCTATTTGCATTGAAAAAGTTCTTTATTCCATGTCTACTACCATCCAATCTCCATCCCTTTTACCTAAAGAACATTTGTACAATGAAGATTGGTGGATTATAGAAGATACTAAGCCTTCACTCCATTCTTTGAAGGACCCAAATCTGATCACTTTGATTAACTAATCCTCTACGCCTAAAGAAACTCACTTGTCATCTCTTATGCTGGTCATATGTTGAATAGGGACCATTCCTTGATGAGGATTCACTTTGTCATGAAGTTGATCGATTTCTCTATTTTCTAATGCATCTGCCACTTTATTCCCTTCTTTGTAATAGTGTGAAACTTAAAAAGTTTCTAGCTTTTCCATAAGTTCCCATGATTGACTTATGATAAATTCAACCCTCCAATTTTTTGTTTTCCTAGATTTAACTACCTTGGTAATGTTTAAAGAATCCCCCTCTATCTATAGAATTATGAAATTGTGATCTATGGCCAATTGAAGTCCATGAAGGAGTACCTATGCCTTAGCTACATTATTTTCTCCTTGTGGAATTTTTGTTGACCTACCCACCAATATCTTCCTTGCATGATTTATGATAACACACCCCATTCTTGAGGGCCCTAGATTACCTCAACATGCTCCACCAAAATTCAATTTAACAAAACGCTTTGTAGGGAGACTCCATGTGACTAGATTTCTATCCACTTTTTTTATTATTGACCTGGGCAGTTTTTTCATTGAAGTTCAATTCCAAGTGTGACCAATTCTTAGTCATGAAATCATCCCAACTCATCCACTTGGTATTCTGGTTTCTTGACTTACTAACTTTTGTCATGACCATTTCAGAAATTGCTATGTCTAAATCCAAACATACCTTTTGGACTAACAATTATTTTTCCCTGAAAATCCTAGAGTTCCTTTCACACCATATATGTCATATCACCATAGAAGGGCTCACTTCCCACATTCATGCAAAGGTGGATTCTAAACAAAGGTTTGGCCAACTTTTGAAAAATTGTACCAGCAATTCCTACAATGGTGTGATCCAATTTAGTTGTTTGAGGAGTCAGCACCAGCACTCCCTATTATAAGGACATTAGAGTAGAAGATGGTTAAGGATCTCTTCTTCTTCCCCACATAAGACACATCTAAAGTTTGTCCCAATGGACCATTTTGAATTCTATCCCCAGTGAGAATTCTCCTATGTGGTGCCATCCCTGTGAACACTCTAGCCTTAGATAAAATTGCATCATTCCAACATAGGTGTGCTGGTGAATCTGATCTTTGATTTGAAGATAAGTTTATGTACCTTTGTTTTTCCATACAAGTACTTGAGTTGTCCACTGCCTAAATTACCTGATCTTCCTATCTTGACAAGAATATAATTCTTGATCTTAGGATGTCTTGAAGTAAGGACTTTTGGTCCTAGGGAAAGTCACATACCTCTAAGCTCCTCTATCTTACTTTATGCGGGTAAAGACCTAGCTCTGTATCACAGTAATCTTAGACCTTAGTTCCCCAATGTTGTTTTAGATAGGTCTCTGCTTCCTTCAATTCTCCCCTTGAAGATAGTTTTGGCCATCCATTCCAAGAGTCCTCCTAGAAGTTTGCTTTTGCCCCATTGTGGATTATCCATGTTAGGTTTGGTAATAGAACTTCCCTACTCCTTATGATAAAGTTCCACATGGACAAGCCCCGTGGAGGATTTTTTACTATAAAAATCCTCTCCCACTATTATCTAGGTATTTGGATAGCAACAATTTAGCTCAATTGGAGTGTGGTCTCTTGTACATTCTCCATGCTATCTTAGCTCCTAAATCTTGGTTTTGTAGATTTTGATTTCATATCCCAATGCCCCCTTGAAGTTTTGGTTTGGAAACCTTTTCCCAAGATAATAAATGGATTTTATTTTTATCTGTGGATCCTTGCCATAGGAATTGCTTGCAAATTTTCCCCATTTATTAAGTTATACCTCTTGGAACCTTTATGGTAGACATCACATATGTAGGTATAGTTGTCAAGACTTCTTTAATTAGAGTCAATCTACATGTTAAAGGAAGGCATCTTCTTTTCCATGTTCCTTTTTTGTTCTTCAGATTGGTTAGAACATTCTTCAAGATCTCCTTTCAATGCCTCCCATTAAACAATGGAATCCGTAGATATTTCCATGGTAATACTTCCACTTTGAAGTTGAAGAGCTTGGAGATTTCTACCTGAGTGCCAAAATCTAAGTGAAAAAGATAAATCCTGGACTATTTATCATTCACATGTTGATTTGAGGCATCACAGTAGTTGTCGATGGTTTCATTGATAATATGGGATTCTAGTAGTGAGGCTTGACAAAATAAAATGGCATTGTTTGCAAAGACAATGTAGGTAAATGATTCTTTCATGATTTTTATCCTTATTCCTTTCCATTGTTTCCTTATGTTTGTGTCTCTAATTGCCCATGTCAAAGCCTTTGTCAAGAGAATAAAGAGGTATGGGGAGAGAGGGTCCCTTGCCTTAAGCCTTTGGATGATTCAAATCAACTTGTCTCTATACCATTTACTAACATTGTGAACTTAGTCCCTATGATACAAGCTAAGATCCATTTCATCCACTATTTAGAAAAGCCTAATTTGTCTAGGACGTTCATTAGGAAGTCCCCATTTACTATATCGTAAGATTTTTCCATGTCCATTTTTATTACCATGCAAGGTTCTTTTCCTTCTTTGATTGAATGGAGAATCTCATGGGTTATAATCACTCCTTTCATTGTGTCTTTCCTTGGCATGAAGCCTCCTTGTTCCTCTGTGATTATCTCCAATAGAATAGTTACTAGTCTTATCACTGCCACTTTAGTGACAATTTTATAAATAAAGTTGCACAAGAGGTCTGAATTCCTCAAATGTAAGAGATGTTTTAACTTTGGGGATGAGCATGATGCTAGTATTCTTTATTTCTTTGGGGATGCTAGTGAATATTCTTGACTCTTCCACCACTAAAAAGACATCTCTACCAACGATGTCCCAACACCTTTGAAAGAAAATTCCTAACCAACCATTCGAGCCTGGTGCCTTTTCTCACGGCATTGAGAATACAACTATTCTAACTTCCTCCATTGTGAATTCCTTAATTAGTTCCCTATTTTGGTCCTCCAATACAAGCTTGGGTTTATTTATCTTACTATTTTCCCATTAGGGTGAGGTATTTTGCTTTGAGAGTATTTTTTGGTAAAATTTCCTCACTTCCTCCTTGATTTCCTCCATGTTGCTTGTCATCATCCCATTACTCTTCCTTATACTTTGGATAGAGTTTCAAGCATGTCTGCTTTGGTGGAGAGATGGAAATAAGTTGTATTTTTATCTCCCTCTTTCAGCCAGGTTACCCTTGACTTTTGCCGCCAAAAATTTTCTTTTGTCATCAATATTAGTTCCAGTTCTTCCCTTAGTGATTTCTTCTTTTCATATCTTTGTACATCCATACCAAATTGTATAATAGTGTGGGCAATATCACTTGACTCCTATTGAATTTTGATCTTTTCCTTGAATATGTTCTTGAAATGGTCTCTATTCCATTCTATGATTTTCTTCCTCACATACTTCAATTTAGCAGCCAACTAGTACATTCTCAAGCCTTTAACGAAGGGGGCAACCTACCACCAATCCTGGATCTATGGTATGAACTTTGGGTCTCTTAACCACATATCCTTGAATTTAAAATGTCTAATTTGAGGACCACAATCCTCTCCTATCTTGAGGCTTACTTGGAAATGATCAGACCCAGAGAAAGCTAGCATTTTTATTGTATGTTCCCAGTTGTCATGTATACAATGGCTAGTAATGAGGTATCTATTTAATCCTTTCTCTATTTTTAGGATGTCCTTCTATTAGTCCATGTAAATTTTCCATTTTTGGGACTACAGTCTATGAGGTTGTTAAATTCAATGAAGTATTTAAAATCCCTTTGAGTTCTTTGGGGATGTGAGATACCCCTCATCTTCTCTAATTTCTCCATTACTGCATTGAAATCTCCTCCTAATATTACCTTTTCATTTTTCATAATTCTTAAAATTTGGCTAAGGTGATTCCAAAGGCACTTCTTTTGACTTGTTCCCGTTCATCTATATATTCATATAATCCAAAGATCCTTTGAGTTTAGGAGTTTGGGAAACTTACCTAGGATCCAATTTTCTCTTCTCCCTATGGTCTCTAGACTAGGGAGGTGTTTTCTCCATAGGATTGCTAATCCTTGTGAAGCACCACTAGCTGGATATGTACTGATTCCCATTCTTTACATTTGCTAAATCTTATGTCCCTCTTTTATGATGATAGTTTGGCTTCTTGTAAGAGTACTATGTCTGCACTAGCCCCATCAATTTGAAATTTGATGAGACATCTTTTGTTAGGGGCATCTTTTCATACCTTTGTACATCCATACCAAATTATATAACATGGGCAATATTACTTAACTCCTATTGAATTTTGATCTTTTCCCTGAAGATGTTCTTGAAATGGTCTCTATTCCATTCTATGATTTTCTTCCTCACATACTTCAATTTAGCAACCAACTAGTACATTCTCAAGCTTTTCATGAAGGGGGCAACCTACCACCATTCCTAGATCTGGGATATGAACTTTGGGTCTCTTAACCACATATCCTTGAATTTGAAATGTCTAATTTTAGGGGCCACAATCCTCTCCTATCTTGAGGATTTCTGGGAAATGATCAGACTTGGAGAAAGCTAGGATTTCTGTTGTATGTTCCTAGTTGTCATGTATTCAATGGCTAGTAATGAGGAATCTATCTAATCATTTTGCTATTTTTAGGATGTCCTTCTATTAGTCCATGTAAATTTTCTATTTTTGGGACTACAGTCTATGAGGTTGTTAAATTAAATGAAGTATTTAGAATCCCTTTGAGTTCTTCAAGGATGTGAGATACCCCTCATCTTCTCTAATTCTTCCATTACTACATTGAAATCTCCTCCCAATATTACCTTTTCATTTTTAATAATTCTTAAAAGTTGGCTGAGGTGATTCCAAAGGCACTTCTTTTAACTTGTACCCATTGGTCTATATATCCATATAATCCAAAGATCCTTTGAGTTTAGGAGTTTGGGAAACCTACCTAGGATCCAATTTTCTCTTTTCCCTATGGTCTCCAGACTGGGGAGGTGTTTTCTCCATAGGATTGCTAATCCTCCTGAAGCACCACTAGCTAGATATGTACTAACTCCCATTCTTTACATTTTCTAAAGCTTATGTCCCTTTGTTATGATGATAGTTTGTCTTCCTGTAAGAGTACTATGTTTGCACTAGCCCCATGAATTTGAAATTTGATAAGGAATCTTTTGTTAGGGGCATTAATGCCCCTAATATTCTATGTTAAGACTCTCATCGCTCCTGAGGAGAGCTTTCTTCTCTCCTCTTCTTTAAAGCCTTCTCTATGGTTGTTTGTATCACTATTGCAATTTCTATTTGTGTCTTAGTTTTTCTCTATATATTGCTCTTCCTTGAAGATGCTAGTGTCTTTTCTATTCCTCTTGGCTCCATAGCTGTTGATAAGATGCCTAGAGTTTTTTCTCCTCTTCTACTCCTTTCTCTAAAAGAAATTCCTTGACTCACTTCCTGGAATGCTTACTATAAAAGAAAGGGGTTCACTACTAAGTGAAGAGGCTCATTGCCAAGGTTTGGCTCACTACTGAGTTCGTGAATTGAGATAGTAGCATCTACACCATGTCAGGGTTCAGTTCCATTGAAGTGCATTGATTCTTTTTCTTTTCTACCTTCTTTACATAACTTCAGTTATGTTGCAAGTATGTACCTAACCGATGTTGTCATTGGTGTCAACTATATTCTTGATTTTGATCTTTTCTAGTGTTGGAGATAATGAGTAAGTGATCTTGATATTGAGATTCCAAGTGCTTTTGAGAAAATTTGTTCCTCCGATGAAAATAGTGTGTTGTAGAGTATCTCTGTTTACTAAAGAATAGTCTAGTAGATTGCTCCGCATTTCTTGTATAATGAATATCTTTGTCTGTGGACTAGAAGTTATTTAGAGGGAAGTCTAAAAATGTTATATCTCTAGTTTTATCCTCTGGTATGAAGATTTGAGAGAGTTCTATTCACTAGAGTAAAAACTACTTTTTCTGAGTATTCACTAGTGACAGGGAGAATGTATTTTTCTCTGCATTCCTCCACATTAAAGTATTATGATTTGTAGTTCTAGAGTTAAGTATGGAATGATGATAAGTGCCTTCAACTCTAATGGTTCATGATTTGGTGGTCTGTAAGCTATCATTTCTTTATGACAGTAGCAGACAATGTTGTTCTTCTGCCTTGGTTTGAAGAATCTTCTTGACAGAGTGATTAGAGATCATGCAGTTGTTCTTGATGATTACAATGTGCTTGTGGATATCCCTTGATTGTGTTCCTACCTTTGGATTGGTCTGCAAAGAGAAATCTAGATCGTGGATGAAAACCGTTCCTAGAAGACTTAATGCTAACGCTAGTCTTGGCCGACTTGGTTATTTTCACTACTTGTGGAGATGCTTTGGAGATTCTGATAGCATGTTGTAGCGTGGAAGATTATGTTTGAGTCCCAACTAAGGCTTAGTTTGGTCTTTATTCATTCTCTCTATCTCTCATTAATCTATTTAGGTCCAGACCTATTCTATGTTTGTAATGCCAACCTTGGAGATTGTTCCAATGGTTGATGATTGTAATGCTAACCTTGATGATTATTCTGAGGTTGATGAATTGTATAAATACTTGTAATTGAGTCGTGGAAATGTATGAAGTGTGAAAATGCGAAGATAAGAGTAGAGTGAAGTAGCAGAGCAGAGAAGAAGTGTTTGTACTTCAATGGAACTGAACCTTGGCATGGATTAGACATTGTTATCTCAATTCAACCCTTTTGGTAGTGTGCCACCCTTTTGGGAGTGAACCTTTGATTTTTGGTATTGATATTACATATTATCTTGTAAGATAACACTCACCGTGGTTTTTCCCTTATAGGGTTTTCCATGTAAAAAATATGGCATCTCATGTGTTGAATATGTTTATGTGTTTTAGTTTCTAAGTTCATGCTTTCATGCTTAGTTACAATAGTAGTGTTTAAGAAGTAAATGAGTTATTGGTTTTAAAGCTTTGGAGACTACTGATTCACCCCCCTTTCAATTGTCTTGCCCTGTTCAACAATTAGTATTAGGGCAAGGGTTCCTCTTTAAAGAGTCTAATAGCTTGAGGAAGATCCAAGATAGTGCATAGGAAGGAATCACCATAGTTCGATGGAACGAATTATGCTCTTTGGAAGGTACGAATGAAAAGTCATCTCATTTCTCTTGGTTTTGGTGTTTGGAAAATGCTAGATACAAAATACACTATTCCAAAAAATGGGCCAAACGATGAAGATGAAATCAAACAATATGAATTAAATTGAAAAGCTAGAGATGCTCTATTAAATGTCTTATCTAACACTGAGTTGGTAAAGGTTATGGATTTGGAAACTGCTTATGAAATCTGGGACACGTTGAAAAGCTTATATGAAGGAAATGATTCTGTAAAGAGTGCCAAATCACAAAATCTGAAGGCAAGGTATAAAGCCTTGAAGATGAGAGAAGATAAGAACATAACAGTCTACATGCAAAAAGTTGATGAAATTGTCAATGGAATCAAGGGTCTTGGAGGAACTGTCAAGGAAGAATAGGTTGTCATGAAGAATATGAGATCATTGCCTAAATCCTATGGTCACAAGATATCTGTAATTGAAGAAGTTATGGCTGTGCAAAAGGTTATAAAGGATCAATTGCTTGGTAAGCTTACAACATTTGAAATGAGAGAGTTTGGTCAGGATCTGCCAAAGACTAAGACTGCTTTCAAAGCCAACTGTTATCAGGAAAATGGGATACTAACAAAATGAATTTAAAAACCCTATAACTCAATGGAATATGTAAATAACAAAGATTAAAACAAGTAAACAACTTACAGAGCTTTGTTACCTCATGGCTTCCATTGCTCGCCTATTCTTGATCGATCTTTGGTGATGAATGTAGCCCTCAGGAAGCTTGCTTCCTTGCTTTGTTTTCTCAAGATGACAATGGAGAAATGGCTCGGATACATTGTATTGAAGATGAGCTTCAATACAATGTAGGATGGATAATGGAAAATGCAAGAGTGGGGGTGGCAATGGCATGCTATGGATTCGATAGAGTAATCTTACTTGAAAGCTTCTTGATATGAAATGGAAAAATAGAGGGGTATTTAAAACCTTGTGTGAGAGAAGATCAATGGTGTAGAAGAAGTAAGAAGATCAATGGTAGAGGATGTTTGAGAGAATGTGCACGAATAGAAAGAAGACATGTGTCATTCAAATAGATGCTTTGTTGAGTTAACTGCTTTCTTGATGAGGATGAGCTTTCATTTCATAAATTAGAATATATTTTTCTAATTTAAGAGTTTGTTGATAAAAACAAGGCTGCTTTAAATCAGTTAACTTAGGTTTTTCTTTTTGCATGACAAGGAAGATTTATTTTTAGAAGATTTTGAAGATTTTTTAGAAGATAAGAAAGTGAATTAAATAAATAAATTAGTTTAATTGTTTGTGCAAGATTTAGAAGAATAAATAAAATATTTGATTATATTTTATTTTTGGAGACTGAGATTTAATTTAATAAATTTGCATTTTATTTAAATTTGGAAGAATGAATGATTTAATTAAATAATTAAGATTATTTAATTGTTTAGAAGAATAAAATTGATATTGATGAAATTAATTAAATAAATGTAATTTATTCAATTAATGGGAGGAAAATGAATCAAATAAATAAATTGATTTATTTATTTTTTGATAGAGGAATATTATGATAAAACAAATATTTAAAATATTTATTTAGATAGAGTCATGTCATTTTTAGGTGTATACATTTTGCCCCTCTTTGCTGTAATGTGTTTTATCACGTTGTTTCAAAGAATAAGAATTTTTGACAATGATACATGCCCTAGTTTGCCCCTGGTACAAGTTTAACAATAGGATGCCCCCTCGGGAGATTGGATGGGAAGAAGGTAGAAGGCATGAGATGGACAATCTCATGAAGAAGAAGGTGAAAAATGGGTTAGATTGAAGAAAATAAGACACGGTTTGGAGAAACAGGCATAGGAAGTAGTCACAATTGTAACACAGTCAGCTATGGTTCACTTGCTATATATAGGAGCTAGGTCCACAAGTCCTATTCATTTGCACACTTGTCCTTAGTTGATTTGTCCTTGAGAGCCTAGGAGAGTAGAGGAGCTAGTGCAGTTGACAAAGATATGGATATTCCATGTGAGGAGCACCATTTTGAGCAAGTTCGACGGTTCAATCAGCCACTCGAGGTAGGACCACTGGTATGTAGTTTGACAAAGCTCACTTAAAGTCATTTATTAGGGCAATAAATGCTAGGGAAAAATAGTTATGATAGATGCGCCGAATATATGTGCCCTAAAATGGTGCATATATTGGGAAACCGTGCATGTGAGTGATCTTTTGGTGCATATGATAAATATGAGCATATAAGCCAGGAAGTGGCGCATCCACTATGGAATTGCACATGTGATACAAGAAGCAGTGCATATGTCAAAACAGTGCATACACATCAAGGAACGACACATTCATGGTGAAGCAATGCATTTGATATGATTTGGCGCATTAGCTACCTAGTTAGGTGCCTTTGCACTAGGATAGTCAGCTAACTTAACGAAATTAACCCAATTGGCACCTTCATTGATGTGTCAATTGATAAGCGATCTCTGAGATTCCAGGGAATCTAGTCAAGAGATGATATGCTATTTTGATTAATTTTGATATGTTAAGTCAGTGATAAGATAGTTTGATTGCTTTGAGTAGGTTTGTTTGGATATGGGTTTTTGCTTAACACTTTGGTTTGCTTGGTTGTAGGAGGACATTTGTTATATTCTGATATCATAAGAGTAGTTCCCTTTGTTACTGTTGTAGTGGTATATGCTTACGGAGATGGACCACAAGGTTCTTGGTGCTATGGGTCTGGATTATGTTTGCTTCATGCCTGAGGTTCACGTGAACCTCGGTCTATTGACTACGGTGGTTGAGCAATTCCACAGTGAGGATGGGACTTTCCATCTACCGACTGGGGAGGTGGTGATCACTTTGGAGGATATTTATAGGATTCTACATCTTCCTATTCAGGGAGAGTTGGTAGAGTACAATCCACAGCGTGATGCAGGTTTGGCAAAGTGTAGATGCATTTTTGATGACCCGGAGCTAGATGAGCAGGTGATTTCATGGCAGGACATACATGATTGTTATGATTACTTCCTGGGGGTAGTGGCAGGATTGATTGGCAGCATAGTATGCCCCAATAAGAGATCACATGGGTTCTCAATTAGCTGGGGGAGGGTGATGGAGAGGATGATCATTAATGGGACTCGATATGCATGGGGTATGTGCGTGCTTGAACACTTGTACACAGATATGCACCAAGTTGTGTACCACAGAGGGGCCAACTTGTTAGCAGATGTGTCTCTTTTGCAGTTTTGGTTGTGGGAGCACATAGCGATCACACGGCTGATCTGTATTTTTGCAAGACAGTGGGGAGAGCCATACAGTTATGGTTACGTAGGAGTTATTTCCAAGCCCAAGCTATGAAAGCTCGAGTACTAGAGACACGCGCTAGATAATGTAGATATATTTATTTGGTGCCATACATAGACTGTGAGGTATGGGATGATGAGGGCGACGAGCTAACGTACTATTTCTAGACTCGGTGGCTCATTGGCAGGATGCGGTACATACTAGAGCTTTAGATTGTTAGTAGAGTGCATATGCAGTTCGGTAGAGTATAGGGTAGGCCCCAGGGATAGGCTCAATTTATGAGGACCCATGGAGAGAGACTGAGGTGGGCCCCAGTGGCATCATATGATGAGGTCTTGGCTGATTTTTGACAGATCCTTTATGTATCTTGTCCAATGAGGAGAGAGATAGTAGATGCAGGGATGACTCCAGACTATGAAGAGTGGTTTATAGCTCATCCATTTCCTAGATATTCAGGACCTAGAGAGATGGTTCCTCACATAGACAAGGAGGATTCAGATGATGAGGATGGGGCTGGCAGGAGGAGGATGAGATGGAGGAGGGGTAGAGGGGGTTAGGGAGAGGGAGATGTTGGTGGGGATGGTGGAGGAGGAGGAGGAAGAGATGGAAGCAGACGTAGATAGAGGAGGAGATCAAGGGAGGGACCTTCGAGACAGCAACATGTTGCACAGCCATAGGCTACAGGGTAGGTGCAGGTGTAGGCACAGTCGGTGGTATGGCAGTAGGTGCCCCAGTAGGTGCAGGGATAGGGATAGCAGGCTCCGCAACATGACTTATAGTAGCAGGCCATTACTGCGCTACAGAGTTAGGTGAGGCAGCTGAAGGCACACCTTAGAGTAGTAGAGTCTTAGAGAGAGGCAGACGTAGGATGGGTATCATCAATATCTAGAGAGCGAGATTCTACCTTCATGAGGGTGCGGGCTATCAGAGTAGAGAGAGAGACAGTAGTGGAAGCCCTAGGTACAGATGGTACCACTAGTTTTCTAGTTACACAAGTTTAGTAGGCACAGGCACAACTTCCACAGGCACCGGTACAACTTGTAGAGATAGGTACAGCTGGTACGGGTACAGGGTGAGCTTTCCAAAGTGTAGGCTTAGACACAGTACTATAGAGGACTATATCATGGGGAAGTGGCAGCAGATCAGCATGTACCTAGCTATAGGAGCCAGTCTGTGGCTACATAGAGGATAGGTGGATCCTGATTCAGAGCATCAGTGAGAGGCCCCCAATAGTCAGGGGGTGACAAAGGAGAGGGCAGTGTAGGGAGTAGTGCACCACGATAGCAAGGCTATCCAGTTCTTCACACTTGTACTAATTTTTGGCTTTTATGTATACACATTTTTGAAGGCTCAGATAACCTAATATGTATATATTTGCATTATTGTACGCTGAGACATGTATCCTTATCTTTTTGTACTTTTGTATACATTTCATGACATGACTCCAAGAGATGGATAGATACTTTGATATATTGTACATTTGGACATGTTTTATGCTTATATGATGATGTAGCTATTGATGTTCTATGTTTACATGTCATGGATGCAATCAATCTTATGATGTTTTCACATGTTATGCATACTTTGATTATGTTTATATGATGATACAGTCTTAGATGGATTATGATGATCTGATATGCAAAATGCAAATGTGAATGTTGTCGGTATGTCTATGCAGCTCTATATAATCTATATGTCTATTTTTTTATTTTGTTGTTGATATGGTGTACTGATGCAAACGTATATGGATGACCTAATGTACTTGTTATGTATGCAAATGATTTAATCATGTGAATGAATATCTCATGTGATATGATATACAATTTATGCTATGTTTTTGGTATGTCCAAATGTACTCAATCGACACAGAGATGACATAGATAGGTGGAAGAAAAAGAATGAAAGAATTACGGGCTTTCATTTGTAATTATTGATACTCTGCAAGATTTTCTTATTGCATGAACGATATGGATTTTTGGATATGAAATGGATGTGGATATTTTATCATCATTAGAGTGCAAGTATTTTTCTTTCATCATTGGGCACTTTTTTGTTTCTTTTCTCTTTTTGAAATGTTGTAAGAAAATACAAGCATCTAGGTATAATTAAACCGAGATGACCTGAGTATTCCTTACATGGATTTTCATATAGCAAGTTGATACAAGCATCTAGTCAAAATTGAATCTAGATGACCTAAGTACCTCTTGTGTTTCAATAGACAAGGATTGCCTCTTTTCATGTTCAGACTTCTGAAGTCCTCAATGATCTTTTATTGATCATGTCGTTAGAGAAAAGTCGTTACATTACTAAAGTTTGATCCATAAATAGCAGACAAAGAAAAAAATTATGCCCCCATCATAGCATCTCTAGCTTTTGGTATCCTCAAGTAGCATAGAAAGACATAATAACAAAAATCAAGACTCTCTAAATTAATCTTTTCACAAAACATTCTTGCATTAGATGTCTCTTATTGCCATAATTGATATAGAATCAGTTTGAGTGTTTTGGTATATGCTTGTTGTGCTTTGGATAGGTTGATGTTTTTTTGCCAAGATTTTTATTTTGGGAAGCTTTCTTTGCTGCATGCGCTTGTCTAGTGAAAGGTATCACAATCCTTACTGGTATCCTCATAGAACATGTGGCATTCAAGAATCTAAATCTGCAACCAAGTCAAGGAGTTGCCCCCAGTTTAGACAAAGGATCAACTTATTATGTGTGACATGACAAATAGACATGGAGAGACTGACCCTAAGGGACTAACCTAGTGCATCGGGGGCTCATTGCTAAATGGCCTTGCCTACATGACGATGCAAAGGCAACGTAGTTTGGACTGAACTTGGTGGACCTAGGACCTAGGTGATGGCAAAGATGTAGAATTGGTAATGGACCTAACTAGATAGAAGGATAGACAACATGCGATGGAAATGGATAGGAAAGAAGGGGAGCGGAGCCTCGGGGGTACATTGAGAATGGTCTTGCCTATGTGATAACTCAGAGGTGATGTAGTTCAACAATGGCTCGGTGGTCTAGTTCAAGATGAATGATATGATGGACACAAGAAAAATGAGGTCGCAATAGATGGAGGAAGCGGTTTGTTGCAGATAACCCCTATTTACTAGGTTTTCACCACTTGCTTTTATTTGTACAATAGCTAAAAATATGCATGACACCTGTTTGCTAGGTTTTCATCATGATATCTATCCCAGGAGCCTATTTGCCAAGTTTTCACTAGAGGATGATTTTTTTGGTTATTTTTTCCTTTTTTTTAATTTTTATTTTATTTTATTTTTTATCACTTTTTCAATTTTTTTGACTTTTTTGGACCCCCTTGCATTGGGGTTTAGGTATAGAACTTGTGAAGATGCATGTTGTTGATAGGATCATCAAACAACTTTCCTTTAGATGTAACCAATTGAGAAGCCCTTGACCCATAGGCTGCAATGATGACATAGGGACCCAGCTAGTTGGGGTTTGAACCTGCCTTTCTTCTGTTGATCTTGTTGATTTCTAGGATTTTCTCTGAGGACTAGATCACCAACTTGGAATACATGAGGCTTTACCCTATGGTTTTAACTTCTGGACATTCGTTGTTGATAAGATTTTAGATTGTTAAAGGCTTGTTGTCTTCTCTCCTTGAGCAGCTCTAACTCTTGAAGTCTAGACACTCTGTACTCTTCATTAGATATGAGACCTTTTAATGAAACTTGCAAGGATGGGATCTCGACTTCAATGGACAAGATGGCTTCAGATCGATAGACTAGGGAGTATGGCATTATACTTGTGGGTGTGCAGATACTTGTATGATACGCTCACAACACTGGATTTAATTGGATATGCCAATCATGGCCGACATCATTGACAATATTTTTTAGGATTTTCAAGATAGTTTTATTTTATGCCTCCACCTGGCCATTACCTTGGGGTAATAGGGGGTAGAAAAGCAGTACTGGATATGGAATTTGTCACATAGTTCCTTGACATCCTAATTTTTAAATTGTCATCCATTATCCGTGATAATGGATGAAGGTATACCATAGTGATAAATGATATAGTTCAAGATAAAGGAGGCAATTTGCTTGCTTGTGATATTGGCTAAGGGTACAACTTCAATCCACTTTGTAAAGTACTCAGTGGTGGTAATTATGAATTAATGGCCACTAGATGAAGGAGAGTGGATCTTGCCCACTAAGTCAAGTGCCCACTGATAGAAAGACTAAGGAGTCATTAATCACTATAGCTCCTATGCTGGTGCATGTATCAAGTTCCCATGGATTTGGAACTTCTTGCACTTCTTTACAAAATGATAGGAATCGTATTCCATAGTTGGCCAGTAGTATCCCATGTGTATGAGTTTCTTGGCTAGGATAGGGCCACTAGAGTGGCTCCTGCATATACCATCATGCACTTTGTTCAAGGTGGTTTGATATTCCTCACCATCGAGACAGCTAAGGAGAGCACCATCGAGACCTCTATGGTATAGGGTATTGGTGATAATGGCATATCAGGATGGCTGATAGATGAAGGTTCATTTTTAGTTGCTAGAGAGATCAGGTAGGAGGGTATTCTCTTTAAGATAGGCAAATATTTTTCCATAGAGGGGGGAATCAGTTCCAATAATGTGGCAAATGATATGGGATTTAGGGGTGTCATATGCAGGATGGGATGCTAGCTCTACCAAGAACTCATAATGTGATTGATTAGTTGGAATATTGAGGAGAGATGTAATCGTTGCCATGGCATCTGTAGCTTTGTTCTCAATCCTTTGTATCTGCTCAAAAGAGATCGTGACAAAGTATTCCTTGAAGTCATCTACCATCCATTTGTATGGGATTAATTTCTCATCCTTTGTCTGGTAGTCGTCATTTACTTGATTTATGACCAGTTGTGAGTCACCATACACCTAAAGCTCTTTGATATTCCATTCAACTGCTAGCTTGATGCCAATGACTAGGGCTTCATGTTCTACCACATTGTTAGTGCAGGGAAAAAGTAATCTGTATGATTTAGGAATGGTGTCACCACTAGGGGTGATCAACAAGATACCTCCTCTCAACCCATGCTAGTTGTACGAGCCATCAAAGTATATTTTCTAGGTTGTTGTGGTTATGTGAAAGATAGATTCATCTGGAAATTCAAAGCTCAAAGGGCTATCATCTATTAGAGGTGCATCTTCCAGTTGATCTGCAAGTACTTGGCCTTTTATTGTCCTCCTGTCTACATATTCGATGTCAAACTAGCTAAAAAGCATGACCCATTTGGACAATCTACCTATTAGGGCTACTTTGTTGAGTAACTACTTGAGTGGATCAGTCTTTGCTACTAGTTTGACCGGATGTGATAACATGTAATGTCTCCACTTTTGTGAAGTGAAGACCATAGCGAGGTATGCTCTTTCAATTGGAGTGTATTGTAGTTCGTACCCAACAAGTGTTTGGCTGATATAGAAAATCACTTGTTCTTTCCCTTCAAAATTTTGTTGTGCGAGGAGAGCTCCCAGAGCTCCTAGTGTGGCCAAGATATACAATAGCAGAGGTTTACCCTGAATTGGTGGCATCAATATAGGTGGTTTCATGAGATATTGTTTTAACTACTGAAATGCTTGTTCACATGAATCATTCCATTTGAAAGGGACATTCTTATGTAGGAGGTGGGAAAATGGGGGGCACTTGTCTACCAATTGAGAAATGAATCTTCCGATAGATTGCAGTTTTCCCTATAGAGACCTTAGTTGAGTGAGATTCTTAGGAGGTGGCATTTCCATGATGGCCTTTACTTTACCTGGGTCAACTTTGATTCCATTGGCAGACACTATGTATCCAAGTAGCTTGCCTGATGTAACTCCAAACACATACTTCTTTGGATTGAGGCACACAATAAACTATTCCAGTCATGTGAAGATTTTGTCTAATACTACCAGGTGTCCTTCTCTTGTAATTGATTTTGCCAAGATGTCATCAACATAATCTTCCATTATAGTGTGCATCATGTCATGGAAGATTGTGGTCATAGCTCTCTGATATGTTGCACTGGCATTTTTCAAACCAAATGGCATGACACACCAACAATAGGTGCACCATGGACATGTGAACGCAGTCTTGTGTTGGTCTTCAGGTGCAATTTTGATCTGGTTGTATCTAGAGAAACCATCCATTAGTGACAGCATGATGTGCCCTGCTGTGAGATCTACAATAATATCAATGTTTGGCAGGGGAAATAATCTTTTGGACAAGCTTTATTCAGGTCTTTGAAGTCATTACATATTCAGACTCTTCCATCTAGTTTGGCAACTAGTACTCTGTTTGAAATCCACTAAGGATAGTCTATTGGTCTGATGAATCTGACATCTAACAGTTTCTTCAGCTCTTCTTTCACCATGAGGGTCACATGTGGGTGCATCTTCCTGAGTTTTTGTTTTACTAGCTTAGCTCCCAGAGCTAAGGATAAGTGGTGCATTATGAGATTTGGATCTAGCCCTGGCATATCTGCATATGTCCAAGAAAAGTTGATTTGTTTTCTTTTGAAGAATTTCGTGAACACTGGCATTTCTTGTGCCATTAAAGACTGTGCCATTTGAATCATTCTGGGACTGTCACCTATGTTGACATCGATCAGCTCTGTTGGTTCTATCAAGATTGAAGATCTCTCTTGATGTGTGAGATTGGGTAGAGGGTCAAGCCTTCCATCCTTTGGCGCCTCAGAGAGTTTTTCACTGTTGGATACGTCTATATTTTTACTTTTTTCATGATCTAACACTGCCGCAGAGCGGTTTTCACCATTAGTTCTTTCTTTAATTTTGATATTTTTGAGACTGAAAGGCTTGGCACTCTCTCCAAAATAGGCCTTTTCATTGAGTTCTATGGCATAGCCAACCCTGTGGTCTCCTGCGGGTATGTGATCCCTAAGCTCGAGATAGTCTATGATGGCTTCATCATTTTGAAAGGTGTTAAGCTCAGGGGTAGTGTCTTGCAAGTCCCAATCTATGATTTCGGGGTACAATAATGGTAAGGGGTCATTGGGTTGGTCTGGTTTGATGGCATTAATGGTCAAGATAGAAGTGTTATGGTGGTCATTATAAGCATGGACAATGCCTGCGATGGTACTCTCCATTAGATGATCTGTCAATGGGGTATCATTCTTTCCTCATGACTTTCACTATCAATATTATGTGGGTCAGACTCTAGAGGTCTAGCCCTTAAACTTTGTTCCTCAGTTGCATGGGTCGGGTCATCTTCATGGACCACATCGATATCTTTTTCATTTCAAGATAGCTCTGAGAGACTATCCCACTCATATTCATTGGAGTCAGTCTCACTCCCCATTTGCAGTTGGTGAATTTGATCAACCAGATTAATAGCAGATGTTTTTGGTTGTTTGCCTTTCTGCTTATTTGTTTTGTTGGTTCTTGTTGTACTAGTGTAACTTAGCCCTGTAGTGTCTCCAGCTATCAAGGTATGAGGTTAGATGGGTTCAGTGATAAATTCCTTTCTCAAACCAAGTGGACCATGTCCTTCATACCCCATTCTTTGTAGCATTTGGAATCCTTGACCATATTGCTCAGTTTGTATCATGGAGTGATGGTCTTGTTGTGTTGATAGACTGACTTCATCTTTATATAACCATTGAAGGATACCTTTTTCATCACTCTCATCTTCAAGGTTTCCCCATTTGATAAATGGGACTTCGGTAGTTTTGACTGTCTTGGATTTGCTCATGGAAGGCCTTCCATATGATTTGGGAGATAGAAGGAGTTGTGCCAAGCAGAAGGATTAGGTGATTGTGTACTCATCCAGGCCGTTATCTTTGAGTCTGAGGTCCAGTTGGGAATCCTTTTATGTGAAAGCAAGTGAAGCTGGGTCAACCCAGGATGAAGATGAAGCAAAAGAACGGTTATGAGGAATCACATCTTTAGGTTTAGAGTGAATGGAGTTGCAATATTAAAATGGGTTGGGATCGCCATGGATTGTGATCTCTTGGCCTTCATAGGGGAACTTGATACACTAGTGGTATGTTAACGACACTGCTTTCAGAGCATGTATCCAGGGTCTCCCAAGAAGAATGTTATACACTAGCTCCATGTCGAGGACTTGGCATGCCACATCTTTTACTATAGGTCCAACTCTGATTAGTAAAATAATAGTTCCCTTGGAAGTTCTCTCTTCCTCATCATAGGTTTTGATAGTGATTTTCTTTTTTGGATCAATATCTTTCTCTGCAAACCCCAATGCCAGGATTAGCTTCAATGTGCAAATTTTTAAACTAGCTCCTCCATCGATTAGGACCCTTTTTATCTTATGTTTGTGGATGAAGGCTTGCATTATGATTTTGGGAAATTGACATATCATCCTTTTCAGTGAATGATAGGGAGTGAGGTGAGGTAATGTGACCTACCATGGTTTGAAACTGTTCTTCTACAAGGTTCATCAGAATGGAGGCTTCTGAAAGACCTTTGTCAAGTATGGCCCTATGGGATGGGGATAGATACAGAAGTTCTAGGATGGAGATATGTGCAGGTGTGTTATGGAGTTGATCTAGGATATTGTACAGGTTAGATAGAGAGACTGAGACTCCTCTAAGAGTGCTTCTATTACTGTGAGTGGTAGCATTGCAATCTGAGTCTTTGTTTATAGTGATCACATTGATGCATGGAGCACTTTATGACATGTGGTTAACAACATAGTTAAATGACATGTTTGTGTAATTGGTATTGTTAGTTCCCCCATTGTTTTGATTGGAAGACCCTCCCTACTCATAGTTGGGAAGTGAATCCTTGAATGCCCGGTGATCATTGTTAGATGTATGTCCATCAAGTGATACTTTGTTTTGATCTATTAAATCTTGGATAGTGTACTTGAGCACAATACAGTCATTGGTTTTGTGCCCACTGTTTCGGTGGTACTCGCAGCAATCATTATCATTTCACCAAGGAGGTTTGACTTTTGGTTCATATTCCCATACTGTTGGAAGTGTTATGAGTTTATTTGTGATTAACTTTCGTAGGGTGGTTTCCAATGTTTCCCCTAGGGGTGTGAATTTCCTCCGAGGCTGATAGCTTGTAAACCATGATTCAGTATTTCATGGTTTATTTTGTGGGGGGTTGCTTTGCGGGTTTGATAAGTTGAAGATTGGTTGTTTTGGTGTGGTATTTTTAGCATCTACCACCCCATCATTCACAATGTTCTTGTTCTTTGTCTAGAATCTTGGTTTATCTTTGTTGGTATTGGTACTAGGAGTGTCCTTATAAAGCTTTATTTGACCTTTGGTGATTAAAGCTTTTTCGATGATTAGACCCATCTCAATGGCCTTACTAAAGGAAGTAGGACATTGGATTTGTATCTGATAGCTTAGGTCATCTTGTAAGTTATG
Organism: Cunninghamia lanceolata; assembly: GCA_027924645.1. Classification (NCBI taxonomy): domain Eukaryota; kingdom Viridiplantae; phylum Streptophyta; class Pinopsida; order Cupressales; family Cupressaceae; genus Cunninghamia; species Cunninghamia lanceolata. Next base: position 1,923,691 of record BSBN01000078.1, read on the forward strand.
GAAACACATCTCCAGCATTTTTTTTTCAGGAATTTGATGTGGGCACTTACTTGCCAACTATCTCCATCTTTGTAGGAAGGCGGCAAAGGATTCTCCACCTTTTTGCTTGGTGTTACAAAGATCTAAAATTGAGGTGTCATGCTCAATATTGTAGGAGAAGTGTGTGACAAATTTGTCCACAAGTTTGTTAAAGGTTCTAATGCTAGGAGGTAGTCTAGAAAACCACTCCATGGATTGTCCTACTAAGCTTCTTGGGGAGAATCACATAAGATAAGTATCATTGCGGGTGACTTCAAGGCATGCAACGTTAAATTCCTTGATGTGGTCTCTTGGATCACCCTTTCCATGATATTTGTCAAATTTTGGTACCTCAAATTTAGAGTGGAAAGGTATCATGATCAAGGTCCTATCAAAAGGATATGGTGAAATATCCTCTACGGAATACTACTTAGTTGATGTTCCTATTTGCATGTCTATGAATTGTTGTTGTAAAGCTTGGATCTATTGGGTTATTAAGCTTAGGGCATTTGTAGAATCAATGGTTGCTTTGTTTTTGTCTGTGGTCATTTCATCTCATGTGCTACCCTCAGGGTTTCTTTCTTCCTCAGGTTCCTTTAATGCTTCCACATCAAAATCTTTAGGAAGCTTGACTCCTAGTTGTGCTAAGTGAAGAAAGAATCTAGTTGGGTCTTGGGCAAGTACCTTGTCCATTATGTGTTGGAATCTTTGATCTTGTTGAGTTTGTAGAATCTCTTCCTGAGAAATTTCCTCATCACTCTCATGAGGGGATGGAATAGTTTTGTCCACCATTTCAATTTACTTTTATTTTTGAGATCTTGTTAAGACCATGCAAGGTGATTAAAGATGGGATGGAGTGAGTTTGAAAGTTTTGAACTAGAAGTGATAGAATGTGTCAAGGTTTGAACAAGGTTTTCATTAGATCTATTGGTGTCAAACAAGTTGGTTGGAACAAAATGATAGTCAAAAGTAAGGATGGTAGAAATCCAGTTACTTAATGTAGACTAGTTTTGCATAAGCCACTATTGGAATTCTGAGAGAAAAGGATGATTGATGCTTGATAGTGGAGACTTACTAGGTTTGTTTGAGGTTGATGCGATCAAGAATAGCTTGGTACTAACTTGGTTTTCGGATATCCTGTTTAATTTTGGAAGAGTTTTGTGAAGATTTGGATGATACGAGAGTGGAAAAAGTAGCTATGTGTTGCAGAAAAGAATGAGATGACTGACTTCATAGTTTTAATCAGATCTGGGAAAATTGACATAAGTTTGAGATGGGTGTTTGAAAATTTGGAAGTTTTTCTCAAAGGAAGTATGGAACAGCTCTCTAGAATGGATGCACAGTAGTAAATGCATAGGAATAGGAGGCAAAAGCACAGCAGGTCAAAGCACATGCAAAGATCTAGCAAAATTTGTATGTGCAACAATAGTAGGTAAAAGTGCAGCAGGTCTTAATGTATGTGTAGCAAGTCTCAATGTATGCATAGTTCTAGTTTTCTATTTAGTTTCTGCAAAGTTTTTAGCACATTTTTCAAAAATTTCTATTTTTGGTGAAAACTTGGTCTTTTTTGCTTTTGATTTTCAATTATGGCAGATAAAGACACAGTAAATGCAAAGAAGTTTTCATGATTTTTATCTTTTATTATTTTTTGTATTTTTGTGGACTTTTTTGGCACAAGACCAATTACACTCCTAGGTTGGAAAAGGTATTATTTGTTGAGTCCCCTAGCTATGCACATTCAAAGTAGATAGCTTCAGGGTCTGATAGCACTGGCTCCCCTCCACAACACTCACTTCTCACACATACCAAGATCCAAGTTTCCTTAGGCTCGTCCCCCCAATGAACCTTAGGATTGTCCCTACTATCTCTACTAAGAATCACATGAATCAGAGCCGCTTCAAAGGTCCCACCTTTTGCACCAACAAATAGAAGGATTTTAGTATACTAGACAATGGCTAAGTAGTCAGGGAAACCATTCAAGTGGTTATATGTGTGGCAGTGCTACTCTCCATTGTAGAGTCTCCCTACCTTCAAGGGTTAGGCCTTGAAGGGTTTTGGGAGAGGTTGGTTATCGGTATAACATAGCGGCACTCGTTGCAGAAAGCTTTTGCCTCAAGTACAATTTATTTATAGTGGATTGGTAGGGCTTGGCTTTAGCTTGTTACCACTTAGGGTCATTCCCACTTGGGTAGACATGCATCTAAGGGTAGGCTCCTCTAAAGGTTGTACACAAAAAATGACAAGTCTGGCATTCTAGTCACCTAGTAAAGGGGAGAGCATAATCCTATTGTCATTCAGCAAACATAGTAAACAGTGGTTTATCCAATCCTATTTAAAATGAGAAAAACTATATGCATTGTTCTACTTGGGCACTCACACAGTTGTTAACTTTGAAGTGATTAAAAGATAGCAATGGTTCTTTCCTTTGCAAGATAGCAATATTCTTAACTAAAAGATATAGCAATATGGCAAAGATAGCAATGATTTTCATTACTACCCTCCTAGTTAAGAAATATGTGAGATTTGCATGCACATTTTTACTTTTCCTCCTAGTTAACCTATGATGTGTGTTTTAAGAAAATGAAACTATCTAGCTTTTAACCCTGCACGAAAATTAGAGAATCAATCTTACAAGACAAGTGTCAGTGTTATAAAGTCAGCATGAAACCCTAAACTATTGTTCAAAACATATCCACAGCTTAAGAGACTGAATGCACAGAAATAATACTCAAAAGTGCAGTAATTACAAATGCATAGGATAATAGGTTATAAGCGTAGAGAGAAAGAATGTATGCATAGAATAGTCAAAAGCACCAGATTAGATGTCAGATGCGCAAGATCTGAGGACGGATGTGTAGTAAAATCATATGCTCCAAAATAGGTGGTATATGTGCAGCCTTGGAGGATGTATGCACCAAAAAATTGTATGTGCTGGAACAAGGATCAGATGTGCCACGAGATTGCTCATATGTGTCGAATGAACCTATGCAGAGACTATATGGAGTCTGTATGGAACCTGGTGCAAGGCACCTAAGAGCATTTTGATGCATTTTGAGAAGTTATGGTTTTTGTTCAATGTGTTTGGTAATAAGGCTTTTAGCCATTGTTGTTTGGTCCATTTTGTATGGTCAAGAGGTTTGGGGTGACTATATAAACCTCAAATCCTTCTTAGTCCATTTGGACCCTAGTTATGCCACTTAGGCCTAGTAGGTCTAATGTTGGTTTTTTGTTTGTTTTTGAGTCTAATTGGAAATTTTTGTGTTTTGGCATGTTTTAGAGGGAATGGTGGTTGGTTAGGTTCCATTGGACAAGTTGAACCAATCAACCTCTTTGTGTTATTGAAAAATGTCATAGTGACCAATGTTGTCAATGTTGTGAAATGACACATTTGGTCAGTTGCAACCCATTTTTGGATGTTGAAATTGTTTTGATAGTTGAAAACCAACTTGGGTTGAGTTATATTGTTGTCCTCTCACCCCAGAACGGAGGAGGATATTTTGTATGAAATTTTGGGCACAAAAATCAAGAATTTGATTATTTTCTAAAGAAAATATGTTTTTGTACGGACTGAACTCTTGGTCTAATGTACTTTTTCTAAAACTAGAGTGAGTCTAGGTTTGAATGCAACTAGTTTGAGGTCTTGAAGTGGTCGGAGTCAAAAGTTATTGAATTTTCTTTCAAAACTAGTCTAGAAACCCTATTTTCTAGGGCTGTCCCACAAATTTGGCCCTAGAATGCATTCCCACTAGTGAAATCTCATGCCACTTAGTGAAATGTAGGATAGGGGTGTATATTACTTGATTCCAAAAGGTTTTTGCTGGGAAAGGCAATCTTCTATTTTTAAGGTGATGCCCTAGGTCAAACATCTCTATGTATTTGACTGAAATTATGCAATTTGGTGATGTAAATGGCAAAAATCTAATAAGGTGAGTGAATAAATGATGGATTTGAATACCATTTAAGGGGTCCTAACAAACTTCCAAACCTCCAGGTGCAACTCTACTCCAACAACTCATAACACCCACTAGGTCTCTAGGCCTACTTGATCACTTTAGGGCTAGGTTACAAAGCAAGTGGTCTAATTTGGGGTCATAGGTCAGGGATAGGAGTTTGGATTACCTCTACCACACCCAAACAACTCAAAATCACCATTCATTCACTCACCTTATCAGATTTTTGCCATTTACATCACCAAATTGCATAATTTCAGTCAAATACATAGAGATATTTGACCTAGGGCATCACCTTAAAAATAGAAGACTACCTTTCCCAGAAAAAACCTTTTGGAATCAAGTAATATACACCCCTAGCCTTCCTTTCACCAAGTGGCACGAGATTTCACTAGTGGGAATGCATTCTAGGGCCAAATTTGTGGGATAGCCCTAGAAAATAGGGTTTCTAGACCAGTTTTAAAAGAAAATTCAATAAGTTTTGACTCCGACCACTTCAAAACCTCAAACTAGTTCATTCGAACCTAGACTCACTCTAGTTTTAGAAAAAGTACATTAGACCAAGAGTTTAGTCTATATAGTCCATACAAAAACATGTTTTCTTTAGAAAATAGTCAAATTCTTGATTTTTGTGCCCAAAATTTCATACAAAATCTCCTCCTCCGTTCTGGGGTGAGAGGACAACAATATAACTTGACCCAAGTTGGTTTTCAACTCTCAAAATAGTTTCAACTTCCTAAAATGGGTTGCAACTGACCAAATGTATCATTTGACAACATTAACAACATTGGTCACTATGACATTTTTCAATAACATAAAGAGGTCGATTGGTTCAACTTGTCCAATGGAACCTAACCAACCACCATTACCTCTAAAACATGCTAAAACACAAAAATTTTCAATTAGACTTAAAAACAAACATAAAACCAACATTAGACCTACTAGGCCTATGTGGCATAACTAGGGTCTAGATGGACTAAGAAGGATTTGAGATTTATATAGTCACCCCAAACCTCTTGACCATACAAAATGGACCAAACAATAATGGATAAAAGCCTTATTACCAAACACATTGAACAAAAAACATAACTTCTCAAAATGCATCAAAATGCTCTTAGGTGCCCGCACCATACACCTACTGTCAAACAGAACTCAAGTCTCTTGAGTTGGGGATGTTGTCAAATGTGAAACCTACCTTTTCAATGGCTTCTCTGCTCATCCAAGTGGCATCCTCCTAAGGTTTATTGAGCCACTTCACCAAATATTCATAATAGGTGTGCTTCCTAGTTTGTTTAGCAACCCTGTGATCCAAAATGCACTCAATCTGATCAGGAGATGAAGGAATCAGTTCTTGGAGTGTCTGATCAGTTTGTTGCTCTACAATACATGTCTAAGGATCAGATCCTTTATAGGGATAAAAGTCTAAAACATTAAAAATGGGTGACAAAGCAATGCCATCTAGAAGTCTGATTTTATATGCATTTTCTCCACATTTCTTGAGCACTTCACAAGGCCCAATCTTCTTAATGAGTAGCTTAGTGTATTTACCTGTAGGGTATCTCTCCTTTTTTAGATGGACCATGACCAAATCCCCTTCATTGAACTGTAGAACCCTTCTTTTTCTATTAGCAAACTATTTATATTTCTGAGAAGTGGACTGCAATTTTTGTTGTACTTGATCATGGACATCTTTCATCACTTGAACGAAGTCTTCAACCAAGGTACTACTATTTTCCAGGTTATCCAAAATACCCCTTGGGTGAGTGCCATAAACAATTTGGAAAGGAGACAGGCTGGTGCTTCTGTTGACAGTGTCATTGTACGAGAACTCTGCCTGTGCCAAAACTGAATCCCAACTAGCACCCTGCTCCTTTGCTAGGCATCTTAGGAGATTTCCAAGTGACCTATTAATCACCTCTATTTGTCCATTAGACTGAGGCTGATAGGTAGATGATAAGGACAAATTTGTACCTAGTCTTTTCCAAAGTGTCCTCCAGAAGTGTCCTATGAACTTGGGGTCTCTGTCTGAGATGATTGACAAAGGTAAACCATGTAATCTGTCTGTTTCCTTGAAGAAAAGACCTGCTATGTGTGAGGCATCATGTATGGTTTTACAAGGGATAAAGTGAGTCATTTTTGAGAACCTATCAACTACCACAAAGATGCTATCATGTCCATTCTTGGTCCTAGGCAAACCAAGTACAAAGTCCATGCTCGTATGTGTCGAATGAACCTATGCGGAGACTATATGGAGTCTATATGGAACCTGTCACTCAAGAACTCAATTTTTTGATTAGATTTGGGGCAAAGACCCCATAGTGGGTGCAAGAAATGTTATCAGGAAATTGGGATAATATTGAAATGAATTTAAAAAAAAAATAACTCAATGGATTATGCAAATAACAAAGATTAAAACAAGTAAACAACTTATAGAGCTTTGTTACCTCACGGCTTCCATTGCTCACCTATTCTCGATCGATCTTTGGTGATGAATGTAGCCCTCAAGAAGCTTGCTTCCTTACTTTGTTTCCTCAAGATGACAATGGAGAAATGGCCCGGATACTTATTGTGTTGAAGATGAGCTTCAATACAATGTAGGATGGATAATGGAAAATGTGAGAGTGGGGGTACCAATGGCGCGCTATGGATTTGATAGAGTAATCTTACATGAAAGCTTCTTGGTATGAAATGGAAGAATAGAGGGGTATTTATAACCTTGTGTGAGAGAAGATCAATGGTGTAGAAGAAGTAAGAAGATCAATGGTAGAGGATGTTTGAGAGAATGTGCGCAAATAGAAAGAAGACATGTGTCATTCAAAAAGTTGCTTTGTTGCGTTAACTACTTACTGGATGAGGATGAGCTTTGATTTCATAAATTAGAATATATTTTTCTAATTTAAGAGTTTGTTGATAAAAGGAAGGCTACTTTAAATCAGTTAACTTAGCTTTTACTTTTTGCATGACAAGGAAGATTTATTTTTAGAAGATTTTGAAGATTTTTTAGAAGATAAGAAAGCGAATTAAATAAATAAATTTATTTAATTGTTTGTGCAAGATATAGAAGAATAAATAAAATATTTGATTATATTTTATTTTTGGAGACTGATATTTAATTTAAATAAATTTGCAGTTTATTTAAATTTGGAAGAATGAATGATTTAATTAAATAATTAAAATTATTTAATTGTTTAGAAGAATAAAATTGATATTGATGAAATTAATTAAATAAATGTAATTTATTCAATTAATGGGAGGAAAATGAATCAAATAAATAAATTGATTTATTTATTTATTGATAGAGGAATATTATGATAAAATAAATATTTAAAATATTTATTTAGACAGAGTCATGTCATTTTAAGGTGTATACACCAACACTTTAGAAAAGACTTCAAGAGCTCAAAAATATGTTGTAGAATCTGATGATGATCTTGATGAGATTGAAGCCAACTTTGTGGACAAAATGGAAAGAGGTACTGGTAAGTTCAAAGGAAAATTACGATTCAAATGTTTTTCTTGTGGTAAGGTTGGTCATTATGCCTCCAAGTGTCTGGAGAGAATTGAAAGAGGTAGGAAGAAATTTGAAAGTTGACCTAGAGTTGTGAAGAAATGTTATATTGTTAGGGATTTTGATGATGATGGTGTAAGAAATGATGACTCTGATGATGCTAATAGTAGTGCAAATGAATGTTTGTTTATTGCTATTAAAGAAGAACCCGTGTCTATTAATCCTGCTAGTTGTGTGAAGGAAGAAAAGCTAGTAGAAGAGAGTGCTTTGTTTGTTCAGATTGAGAAGGATAAGGATGAATGGATTATTGATAGTGGATGCTCACATCACATGACTAGTGATAAAAGTAAGTTTGTATACTTGGAAAAATATGATGGAGGACTGTTTAGGTTTCGAGATAATCTAGCTGGTAAGATCTGTGGAAAAGGATCTATTTCTTTTGATGGCAAGCATAATATAGATGATGTTCTAGATGTCAAAGGCTTAAAGCATAATCTTTTAAGTGTTGGTTATATGTGTGAAAAAGGGTATGATATGAGTTTCAAGGACAATGCATGCAAGATCATGGAAAGCTCCATAACAGTGATTGCAGCTGGTAAGAAAACTAGAGCTAATATTTATGACTTGTGAGGAACTAATGATTGTTGTCTGTTGACTCAAACAAATGAGAGTTGGTTGTGGCATAGGAGGTTTGCCATATTAATTTTGACAATTTGGTGAAGATAAGTTCAGTGCAAGTTGTGAGAGATTTTCCTAGGCTTGTGAAGCCTGCTAACACTATTTGCAAGGAATGTCAAATGGGCAAACATACAAGAGAAAATTTCAAGAGTAAGGAGAAATTTTCTGCTAGATTACTTGGCCTCGTAGATATAGATCTATGTGGTCATACAAGAATAAGAAGTTTGCAAGGAGACATGTACTTTATGTTGCTTATTGATTATTATTGAAGAATGACTTGGGTTACTTTCTAAAGGAAAAATTAGAAGCTCTAGACAAGTCCAAGTTTTTTAAAATAATGGTTGAAAATGAGTTAGATTTAAGGATCAAGTGCTTTAGGTCTAATAGAGGTGGAGAGTAATGAATTCAATGCATTTTGTGAAGAACATGGGATAAAGAGATAGTTGTCTACTCGTAGAACTCCTTAGCAAAATGGAGTTGTGGAAAGGAAGAATAGGGTAGTTCAAGAGGCTGCAAGGACTATGATGAAAGAAGCAAACATACTAGAAGTGTATTGGAGAGAAGCTATACATACAGCTGTCTACATTCAAAACAAAGTTCAAGTCAAAGGCAATGGTACCAAAACTCCTTATGAATTGTGGTATGGAATAAATCCTACAGTGAAATACTTTAAAGTTTTTGGAAGCAAATGTTATATCAGAAGAGATGAGGAGTTAGGCAAGTTTGATGCTAGATGTGATGAATGAATTTTCCTTGGTTATTCCACTAAGAGAAAGGCAGACCAGTGCTATAATAAGAGATTGAAGAAGATCATTGAAAGTGCAAATGTAAGATTTGATGAAAACAGGGGAAGAAAATTGGATTTGGGAGGCTATGAATCAAATGAACATAATACTACAAAGAATGAAGAAAAAGCTCCGGAAAAGACCCCATGTATTTAAGTATTAATCATTCTAAGGATCAGAGTATTGGTGACAAAAACAAAGGGGTATTGACAAGGAAAAGAGCTATAGAAGAACAGGTGAACTAATGTTTACTTTCAGAGATTAAACCTAAGAATGTAAATGAGTCCTGTAAAGATGAAAGTTGGATAAGAGCCATGGAAGAAGAGCTGATGTAGATAGAGAAAAATCAAACTTGCGAATTGGTCCCTAGACCCACTGATAGGAATGTGATTGGAACTAAATGGGCATTCAAAAAAAGATGAATGAAAATGGAGAAGTGTTAAGAAACAAAGCAAGACTAGTATGCAAAGAATATTCTTAAGTTGAAGGCATACATTTTGTAGAGACATTTGCTCCTGTGGCAAGGATTGAAGCAATCAGAATATTCTTGGCATTTGCAAAACACAAAGACTTCAAGGTATACCAGATGGATATGAAGTCTACATTCTTGAATGGAGAGCTGGAAGAAGAAGTTTACATTGAACAACCAGAAAAAATTTAGTCATTAGACTAAGGTGACATGGCATGTAGATTGAAGAAAGCCTTGTATGGCATTAAGCAAGCCCCTAGAGCCTAGTAGGCAAGATTAGACAAGTACTTGTTACAGTTAGGATTCAGTAAAGGTATTGTTGACAACAATCTCTATTTCAAAATCAACAATGATCAAATTCTAATTCTTGTAGTCTTTGTTGATGATATTATCTTTGGAGGCAATGAAGGTATGTGTAAGAGATTTGTAGAGTTACAAAAATAATTTAAGATGTCTATGTTTGGTGAAATGAATTACTTTTTAGTACTACAAATTACTCAATCAAAAAAAAGGAATTTTCATTTCTCAGTTCAAGTATGTTAAAGAATTGCTGAAGAAGTTTGGAATGGAGGATTTTAATCTAGTATGTACTCCAATGGTAACTGGTTACAAGCTAAGAAATAATGATGAATCACCTAAGACTAATCAGAAAAAGTATAGATCTATGATTGGAGGACTGCTTTATCTAACCCATACCAGACTTAATATAATGCATGCAGTGTGTCTTGTGGAAAGATTTCAAGAAGATCCCAAAGAATCACATGTGATGGCAATCAAAAGAATCATGAGGTATTTGAAAGGCACTTCGATGATGGATTGTGGTATTCCAAAGACTCTGATTTCACTCTCTTTGTTTATATAGATGCAAATTGGCCTGGAGATGTAGATGACAGAAAGAGTACAAGTGGAGGTACTTTCCTCTTAGGTAATAGATTTGTTTCATGGCTGAGCAAGAAGCAAGATTCAGTTTCTTTGTCTACTGTAAAAGAAGAATATATTACTACAAAATGTTGTTGTACTCAAGTGCTTTGGATGAAACAAACACTGAAGGATATAAGAGTTGTATATGAAGAACCAATTTCAATCTTTTGTGACAATACAAGTATTATAAATATTTCAAAGAATCCAGTAATGCACTCAAAGACAAAGCATATCTCTATAAGGTATCACTTTCTGAGAGAAAAAGTAACTAAGAATGAAGTGAAGATGGAGTATGTATCTACAAAGGATCATATTGTTGATATTTTCACAAAGTCTATGCCTAAAGATACCTTTGAGTATCTCATAGCAAAGTTAGGGGTCATTACCCATCCTATTTTGAACTAAGATGCATGGGAATGTATCAATCCAATGGTGCCTAGAGCCTCATTCATTGATCTGGATTAATGTTTTGAGATCAACCTCTCAAGGGGAGTAGCTAGATGGTTCTTGATAATAAGAAGTAAGTATTGATAACAAAAATTTTAGTCTGATCAAAGCAGCAGAGTGCAAGTATGTGCCCTTTGCCATTGATGTCAAAGGGGTGAGAAATCATGTGAAAAACCTAGTGGAGAAAAAGTGCAGATGTGTAAAGAGAAAGGGGGAGAAACATGTCTTGATGGTCTTTACAGTTTTTCACATCATATGTTGCCATCAATGACAAAGGGGGATATTGTTGCAAGAATGTGCCTAACCGGTGTTGTCACTGATGTCAACATATCTATGTTGTCATTGGTGTCAATTGTACTCTTGATTTTGATGTTTTCTAGTGTTGGAGATAATGATTAAGTGATCCTAATATTGAGTTTCCAAGTACTTTTGAGAAAATTGGTTCCTTTGGTGGAAACAGTGTGTTGTAGAGTATCTCTATTTACTGAAGAACAGTCTAGTAGATTACTCCACATTTCCTGCATAATGAATATCTTTGTCTGTGGACTGGAAGTTATTTAGAGATGTGTCTGAATATGCTATATCTATAGTTTGAGCCTTTGGTATTAAGATTTGAGAGAGTTCTATTCACCAGACTAAAAAACACTTTTTCTAAGTATTCGCTGGTGACAGGGAGAATGTATTTTGCTTCGCATTCCTCTGCATTAAAGTATTATGATCTATGGTTCTAGAGTTAAGTATGGAATGATGATAAGTGCCTTCAACTCCAATGGTTCATAATTTGGTGGTTTGCAAGCTATCATTTCTTTATGATAGTAGCAGACAGTGTTGTTCTTGTGCTTCGGTTTGAAGAATCTTCTTGACGGAGTGGTTAGAGATTGTGCAGTTGTTTCTGATGATTACAATGTGCTTATGGATATATCCTAATCATGCTTCTACCTTTGGATTGGTCCACAAAGACAAATCTGGATCATGGATGAAGACAGTTCCTAGAAGACTTAATGTTAACACCAGTCTTGGCTGTTTTCACTACTCGCGGAGATGCTTTGGAGATTGTGATAGTGTGTTGTAGCATGGAAGATTGTGTTTGAGTTCCAGCTAAGGCTTGGTTTGGTCTGCATTCATTCTCTATCTCTCTCGTTAATCTATTTAGGTCTAGACCTATTCTAATGTATGTTTGTAATGCTGACCTTAGAGATTGTTCCAACGGTTGATGATTGTAATGCCGACCTTGATGATCATTCCAAGGTTGATGAATTGTATAAATACTTGTAATTGAGTCATGGAAATATATGAACTGCAAAAATGTAAAGATAAGAGTAGAGTAGAAGTGTTAGTGCTTCAATGGAACTAAACCTTGGCATGGAGTAGATGTTGTTATCTTAGTTCAACCCTTTTGGCAGTGAGCCACCCTTTTTACAGTGACCATTCATTTTTGGAGTGAGCCTCTTAATTTGCAGTAAACATTTGGGTAGTGAACCCTTTGGTACTGAGCCTTAGATTTTCAGTATTGATATTACATATTATCTTCTAAGATAACCCTCATCATGGTTTTTCCCTTATAGAGTTTTCCATGTAAAAAATCTAGTGTCTCACGTGTTGAATATGTTTATGTGTTTTAGTTTTTGATTTCATGCTTTCATGGTTAAATACAATAACAATGTTTAAGAAGTAAATGAGATTGTTTTTAAAGTTTTTGAGACAACTAATTCACCCCCCTCTCAGTTGTCTTGCCCTATTCAATAACTTATCTTCACATCAATCCTCTCTTGTTGCATTATTCATGACTTCATTACATGTATTTATACAATTCATCAACCTTGGAATGTACATCAACGCCGGCATTACAATCATCAACCATTGGAACAATCTCCAAGGTCGGCATGCATACATACATTAGAATAGGTCTAGACCTAAACAAATTTGCAGATGAAAAGAATGAATGTAGACCACACCATACCTTAGCTAGGACTCAAATGCAATCTCCGACACAACAACATGCTTCCACAATCTCCAAAGCATGATTGCAAGTAGTGAAAACAACCAAGTCATCCAAAACTGGTGTTAACACTAAGACCTTTAGGAACATGCTTCAACCATGATCTGAATTACACTTTATATACCAATCAAAAAGTAGGAACATGATCTAGGGACATCCACCAACATGTTACAATCACCAAGAACTTCTGTACAACCTCCAAACATTCTATCTAGAAGATTCTTCAAACTGGACCACTTAAACATGACTGTCAACCACTGTTACAAAGAAAAGATCTCTTGCAAAGCATCAAATCAAAAACCACTTCAAATAAAGGTACATAACATCAACCCAAACTCAATTCTAGAACCAGAGACTATAAAACTCAAATGCAGAGAGATGCAGAGTAGAATACATTCTCCCTATCACCATTGAACATTCAAAAAAATAGTTTTTACTCTAGTGAATAGAACTCACTCAAATATTTGCACCAGAGTCTTAAACTTGAGATATAGAAACCACATACATCCCTTAACATAACTTTGAAACTACAGACAATGATATTCAATCTACAGGATATGTAGAGCAAAACACTGCACTGTTCTTCTTAGACACTTTCTCAAACTTATCCAAATAACTTCCTTAGATGCTGAGCTTAGGTGTTGACATCAATGACAACACTTACTGCTCATACTTGCAAAAATCTCCCCCTCTATCATTGATGGCAACACATCATGTGAAAAACCATCAAGACAAACAAACTTGCTTTCCTTCTTTGCTCCCCCTTACTTTATGCTTCCTCTAACTGCAACTTACTCCCTCTTTTACCATCAATCAACATCTTTGACATCAATGGAAAAGGGTGCCAGAACTTCTTGCACTCTTTAGTTATCAAGTCTCAACTTAGATCTTACTACCACTGCACTACCTCCCCTTGTCAACAACACTACAACATTTACTTCTCTTAATCAAGAACTCATATCAGCAACATCTACCTACTCCTCCTAAGAGGTAGCCTTCAAAACATCAATCCATATTAGAAAATGAGACTTTGGACACCACTGGACTGATGCACTTCCTATACATCTTAGTTTAAAGAAGGAGGGGTAATAACCCCTAACTTCTCCCTGAGATACTCAAAAGTATCCTTAGGTAGAAGCTTTGTGAATGTATCTACAATCTAATCCTTTGTAGGCACATATTCCATCTTTACTTCATTCTCTGTTACCTTTTCTCTCAGAAAGTGATACCTTATTGATATATGCTTTGTTCTAGAGTGCATCACTGGATTCTTTGAAATGTTTATAGCACTTGTATTGTCACAAAAGATTGAAATTGGTTCTCCATACACAACTCTTATATCCTTCAATGTTTTTTTCATCCATAGCACTTCAGTACAAAAACATGCTGCAACAATATATTATGCTTCTGCAATAGACAAAGAAATTAAATATTGCTTCTTGCTCAACCATGAAACCAATCTGTTACCCAAGAAGAATGCTCCTTCACTTGTACTTTTTCTATCATCAACATCTCCAACACAATCTACATCTGTATAGGCTTTAAGAGAGAAATCAGTATCTTTAGGATACCACAATCCATAGTCTAATGTGCTTTTTAAATATATCATGATTCTCTTGACTTCCAACACATGTGACTCTCTAGGATCTTCTTGAAATCTTGTCATAAGACAAACTGCATGCATTATATCTAGTCTGGTATAGTTTAGATAAAGTAGTCCTCCAATCATAGACCTATACTTTTTCTAGTTAGTCTTAGGTGATTCATCTTTCTTGGTCAACTTGCAACCAGTTACCATAGGGGTACATACTATCTTAGAATCCTCCATTCCAAACTTCTTCAACAACTCCTTCACATTCTTGGACTGAGAAATGAAAATTCCTTTTTCTGATTGAGCAAACTACAGTTCTAAAAAGAAATTCATTTCACTAAACATAGACATCTCAAAATCCTTTTCATTTCCTCTGCAAATTTCTTACACATACCTTCATTGCCTCCAAAGATAATATTATCAACAAAGACTACAACAATCAGAATTTGATCATCATTAATTTTGAAATAGACTGCAGTACCTTTACTGAACCCTAATTGCAACAAATACTTGTCCAACATTACATACCAGGATCTATGAGCTTGCTTTAGTCCATACAAGGATTTCATTAATCTACACACAATGTCACCTTGGTCTGATGAATGAAATCCTTCAGGTTGTTCAATGTGAATCTCTTCTTCTAGCTCTCCATTCAAGAATGCAAACTTCACATCCATCTAGTACACCTTGAAATATTTGTATGCTACAAATGCCAAAAACATTCTTATTGCTTCAATCCTTGCCACAAGAGAATATGTCTCCTCAAAATCTACACCTTCAACCTAAGAATATCCTTTGCATACTAGTATTGCTTTGTTCCTTACTACTTCTCTATTTTCATTCATCTTATTTCTGAAAACCCATTTAGTTTGAATCACATTCTTATTAGTAGGTCTAAGAACCAAATCCTAAGTTTGATTCTTCTCTATCTGCATCAGCTCTTCTTCCATATATTTTACCCAACCTTCATCTTTCCAAGCTTCACTTAGTACTAGTAATAACTTTAAGAAATCCCTAGAAAAAAGATATAAAATCCTGGTGAATCTTTCATTGTTTTGGAAAAAAATATTAAGTTCTATTGGTGAATCTTTCCTATTTTCTGAAAAAAAATTTAATTTTATTGGCAAATTATTTTAAATCACTAGAAATTTGTATAAAATATTGGTGAATCTTGACAAAAAATATGCAAATGCATTGATTACCATGGTCAGTCTTTCCTTTAAAAAAAAAAAATTCTTATGGAAAAGTAAGTGCTGGAGGGTGGCAGTGATTGACTAGTTTAAGGTGTAGTGCTCATGTCTATAATTCCTTAATTTCTTAATATTTTATATCAAACATTGAATATTTTAAATTAGTCCTAGATTATTTTTCACCACCCTTGATTTTATTTATAATCTAATGGTTTGGGTTCTATTTCATGGGCCAAATGTACATGTGAAGCTACAATGCCCATGGGGCCTAAAATTGCATTTAGATCATTGATCTCAATAGAGATCAACGAGCTAAATGCAATTTCAGGCCCCATGGGTATTGGAGCTCTACGGATACATTTTGGCCTGCAGAATTTAACCCTAGCCATTAGATTATAAATTGAGATCAATAGCCCAAATACAATTTTGGGCTCAATAGGCATTAGGGCTCCATGGGTAAATTTTAACCTATGGAATACAACTCCAGTCATTAAATTATAAATAAAGGCAATGGTGGTGATTAAAAATTGGTGATATGGCCCTAAAATAACCAACAATTATATAATTTTATTGGCAAATTAATTTTATTTTCTACTATAACTTATAATAGTACAAGATGTAATGCAATGTGAATCTAATCTAATAAGGTATCGAATATTGTGATGAATCTTTGAGTTTAAAAGTTTAATAAAATAAATGTTCTGGCAATTTAGCTAGGACTAAAATAAAATTTTGTAAAAATGTGGTGATTCACATTGCATTACATCTTGTACTATTAGCCAAATCTTGAATCCCCAATTTCAACTATTAGCCAATTGGCAAGTATTAGCCACTAAAAAAATCACTGTCACTTACAGTTTTAGGTTCAATATTTAAAAATAAATAGTAGTTCACCTATTCCTCTACAACTTGTTTCCTTGTCAATACTCATTTGCTTTTATCACCAATAATCTAATCTTTAGAATGATTAATCCTTGCATACCTGGGAGTCTTAACAACACTTTTTGGAGCGTTTTATTCTTCCATTTGACTATCTTGTTGTTTAACTTTTTCTTCATTTACTATAAGAACAAGTTCATCTAATTCATAGCCATTCAAATATGATATTCTTTCCCTATCTTCATCAACCTTCACATTAACACTCTCAATGATCTTTCTCAATCTCTTATTGTAGCACTGGTAGGCCTTACTCATAGTAGATTATCCAAGGAAACTTCCTTCATCACACATAGCATCCAACTTGACTAACTCTTCTTCTCTTCTAATATAACATTTGCTTCCAAAAACTTTGAAATATTTCACTATAGGAACTCTTCCATACCACAATTCATAAGGAGTTTTAGTACCATTATCTTTGACTTGAACTCTATTTTGAATGTAGACAATACTATGTATGGCTTCTCTCCAATACACTTCCAGTAGGTTTGTGGTGCAGGAGCACCTATCCTACAGTGGCCTACATGAGGCAGTTAGTTAGTTTTAATGTTGTTTATGTTTTCAATAAGGTCCTAATTGAACATTCAATGTAATAAGGTCTATTTGACCAAGATATGCTATTTTTAGATCAGTTGGTTAGAGTTAGTTAGAGTCTGTTGAATAGCTGTAGTTCCCAGCCGCTTGGAGAGATTTCCCAGCCGCTTGGAGGCAAGTCTGTACTACTAGTGGTAACTAGATAAATACCCTAGGATTTGATGGATGAAGGCATCTAGGTTTTGTGGTAGCTGAAATCAATCAATTGAATTGTGCTGTTAGAAAACAGAGTACTGTAATCGCATCTTTTGAAAGTTAATAAGATCTTGTTGCATTTGAATTCACTGTGAAATTGTTTATCTATATTGAGGCCAGATGGATTAGATTATCCATTCCCCTAGTTGATTCTATGAATTGGAGGAATGGCTATGTACAGTAGTTTAGGGTTTAGTTTGCATTTTCTGTTTGTTCGCATGCATGTTTATAGGTTCATTGTTGAGAGGTGTTGAAAACCTTAGCATGGGTATGTGCTAGGTCATGTAGATTGAAAGGGGTCTGAGAAGCCACCCAGGAAACAGATCGGGCCATCGCTGGAGATTACGTGGATCAAACGGTGAAAATCTGTGAAGTTCTCAAAAATATACAAATTGTGTATATATCACTTTTGTATGCGAGATATACAATCTGTGAGTATATCTCTTTCACATGTTGTGAATGTTACCTTTCGAGTCACCCTTATTCATTTATTTATTGGTAATATTTCTTGAACAAGAGCCGGTTTACCATGTTATATTTTTGGTCATACCTTTGTTTCGTAAATCGACTCTTGGTCCTTCAATTTTTACCCATTTGTCATATTTGTAGACAAAATTGCTTAAGGTTTGAACCTTTGAACCTGAACCATTCTCAAAGTTCAAAGTTCAATGGTTCAATATGTCTGAAGTGTCTCATAAAGCAAGTTGTCGTTTGTTTGTCTTAAACATCTTTGAACGTTCGGGTTGAACTTGAACCTTTTGTTCGAGGTTCAATGGTTCAACGGTCTAAAGGTTCAACACTCACTGCCTTCTTATAAGTCAGGTCACGTAGTTACCTTGTGTAATTAATGTATCGCCAAACCTTCCGCTCGTACTCTATAGCAGGGTTCAATGGTTCAAGGTTCAATAGTTCACTGTTTTATAATTGGAAGCCTTTTACCAAAGCCGCGTAACTATTTGTTGGTCTACATAACTCTTGTGTCTTTGAACCTTTGTATTGAACCATATCTTTACAAGTTCAACGGTTCATGAGTTTAAGTTCCTACTTCTGTAAGTGAATCCTTTGCTTATCTCTATGGTCCAATTGGCATGTTTGAACAATCACATTGAACCACCGCGTTGAACCATGTCCTAAAGGTTCAATGGTTCAATAGTTCGAAGATTTGGTGATTTTGGTCCCGTTTGTTCCCACGGCTTTCTAAGTCTAATTTAGCAAGAAAGTTGGAGAAAAATATGTCAGAAACTCATCAAAAAATTGAGAGCTCTAATTTAGCGGAGGCTACGGATAATCATTATACTTCATGATGGCGCGTGAATAATACTTGCTATTAATGAAGAAATCAGAGTTCATGTCTTGTCAAATATTTTTGGCACGTATCGTTCCAAGCAATAATTGTTCAATCTGGTTAGTGCCATTATTAACTAAGAACAAGCCAAGTTTAGTAACTAAACATACTGTGCAACGCGGAGAAGGATAGCGTCGGAAGTGTGAGGCTCTTATTATTCAAGTTTTCGCAATGAATTTAGATATCCTGAAGGTGCTTCCAAGCCATCAACTGAGAGAAGCCCTGTCACTAAGAGATCTAGAAGAATCCTCAAATATATTCTACCATCTTGTGTTACCAGGTTGAGCACCAAAGGGAAAAGAAAGAAACAGGTTTCTGAAACAATAGTTGTTGATTTGAATTCAGAGGAAGATCCAGAAGAACCTATGGGTGACAAGGAGCTAAGTCCACAGAGAACAGAGGAAGTTGACACCAGGCCACAGTCAGGGACCATTCTGGAGACCCCTAAAATATTAATGATTTCAAATGAATCCTCTGATGGAGTGAACCCTGAGAAGACAACCTCAGCCCCTGCACCAAAGTGGCTAGAGAGTTCCATCTCTGACAAGAAAAAAGTGATTCCTTTTGTTGTCCCTTTAGAGGATATGGTAAGCAAATGTTTGGGGAAAACCCCCAAGTCCAAGAAACTCAAGATGACATCTAGAATAGACATTGATCCAAACACTGGTAACTGGAGTGCTGAAATTACTAAGCCAGTGACTAAGGAGGAAGTGCAGGATTTGACAGTACATGATTTTACTGTGGAAAGAGTGGATCTCGGTGCTACTTCCAGAGCTGCAAATGTCCACCATCTTGAAGCATCTACTAAGAGGATGGTCAGTCAAACATGGAAAGATGAAAAGGACAAGAGGGAGTTGAAACAAACTCTGCATTCAATGGCAGAGTACATTGAAGCTATTAAGAACCCTAATCCGCAGCCAATCTCATAGCTCCCCCTGTCTTTTGACCCAAAATCACCTATCAACCAAAAGATGCTAGATCAGGTTCATAGAAGCAAAATGGTGGCCAAAACATTTGACAGTTGGTTGGATAACATTGAGCAGAAGGGAACCGAATACATTCGTGAACTCAAGGGCATGTATGATCCGACTGCTGCCACCATTGAATATCTTAAAGCACAAGTTGCTGTTTGGACAAAAGATGAGGGCAAGTGGGTGAATGTAATAAACCAAATAGATGAAGTTCAGAAATATGGGCTGGAGAAGTTTTTGGCAGAAAAGAACATGACTGGTGTGGACGAGGATTTGTTATATGTGAACAAGAAGAATATTGAATGGAGGAATTCCATATCCCAGCAAGGACGCTTTGAACTCACAAAGCTAATTGAGGAGATAACAGAATTCACTCAATCACTGCAACGTGACTTGCAATGTAGTGATGTTCAATCCGTAAAAGATGATGGAAAACCAGTGGAAGATGTCGACGCAGTGGTACAATCATTCAAAGATAAAATCAGCTTTGTCAGAGAAAATGACAATATTTTAATTGAGGAATTCTCTCGGATTTCTAAAGTTGAGTCATTGCTTTATCTTTGTATAGACAGACTTCCAGAACACAAAGAAAAATTTGCGAAAATGCGAAGGGAAAAAGAAGTTTGGAGGTCAAGAATGAAGCATATAGGTATTCCCAACTTCCCGAAGATTCAGGAGTTCGTTGCTGCTTTTCAGGAATGGAAGACCTAATGGGCTTCCCAGGCCACCGAGAACAAATCCGAAGATACAAACCCGTCGCCCCAGTCATGACCTCATTGGCTCGTTTTCTTTATTTTAGTTCCTCTATCATGTTATTTTCAGCAATCTTGATCTTTAAAATCAGTTGTTAAAAACTAAATCCCATACGGGTCAGAGTTATGTTAACTCTGGGTTTGATTTACTCAAAGACATGATTAAGACATTCATATATTTAGGTTTTTAAAATCTTTGAAGGATATATATAAGTTTAGAAAAAGAAAAGAGGAAGGGAATTTTAGCTAAACTGTTCGTAATTTTACATTGTGTGATGATTGTCTAAGTAACTTTCATCTGTGAATGAGAAGAAGAAACAATTACTGCTTATTTGGATCTATGCGTCTGAGTGTGTGGAATTAGATTTTCTATGTGAAATCTCCTTTCATTTGGTAATTGCTCTTTATTTGGACAACTCATCATATGTGTTCTATTCTTTATTAGTTTAGTAAGTTTGTATGAATGTATTCATGTATTTGAATGTACCATAATAGAATCTGTGCATTCTATCTTGTTACTGTATAAATTTATCGCATTCATGACATGGTTATGTATGAATGTTAGTCTGCCTTAAGTATTTTCTGGTTAAAAGTGCATTTGGATAGTTGAATAGATTTAATTCATTGAAAATTTTAAAGGGAGCTGTACCTAAATTCAGAGGGGAACTAATTTAAAAGGTTCACCCATTTGTTGCTTAACTCATTTGTTCTTAAAAAGAGGGGTATGGAGTCAAAATAAAATATTTTCAGAATAAGGACAAATTTGTTAACCAACAGCGAGTATATCACTTTTGTTTCATCGCTGTTGTATGTTGAAACATACAGTGAGATATACAAGTCTATCGCATATACATACGAGAGAGAAAGTTCAAGATTTCCTATCAGCATACAAAGAAGTTAAGGGTTGGTCAAAGGTACATTCAAAAATGCATGTCACGGAGGTACAATTCTGAAGATACAATTCCTATATATACTGCAAATGTATGTTAGATACTATTTGTGTGTATCCTGTAGTTGCATGTGAGACAATCTCTGAGTATCCCGCAGATGTACGTCAGGTTTTGTATGTTGCAAAAGTGAATCAATTTATGCAACTTGTGAGTATCCATCTTTTTTATGTTGGATACAGTTCCTGTGTATCCATCAATTGTATCAGACAGATTGTATGTGTTAAATGTACATTAGACATGTACATCAAAAATATACAAAAGCAGTCAGTGGGTCAAACATACATCAAAGGCATATCCGAAGGAATATTCAACAAATGTATATTTTGGTTTTTATGTGGTAAAGATACAACGAAATAGATGCATCGGGTTGATGCAAAAGGTGACTAGTCAGGGTGGTAGCCTGAATGTATGTTGGATGGATTGTTGGTCTGCAAATACAAGGTGCGACCAGTAGTAGAAGGTAAGGGCACCGGTAGAGTAGGTAAGGGTTTGTATGTATCAATTGTATATGGAAAAATATACAATGCACAGATACAAGTTTTAAGATGCAAGCGGTGACCGATAGAATGGGTGGTGGTAACCGGCGATTAGAGGTCAGGCGTTGTATGTCTGAGTGTTCAGTATGAACTAATGCATGTGGATTCGTGAGCATAGCAGGTAAGCATTTGTATGTGCAAGTGCTACAGTGACCGGGTTTAGGTATTTTGTGAAGCCGATGGAGGATGTTTTGCCGATGGCAAACAAAAAGGGGACTTTATAAATTAAAGTTTGTGTGCATATTTGGAAATGCATAGACATACATTGATAATTGTATGTTAGGGTTTTATTGGTGGTGGATGCTCTGCATCATAGTGGTATCAGAGCTCAGCAAAAGGTCTGGACTATTGTGTGTTGATTCTGTCACTGAGAAGGTAGAAGTAGAGGATTGAGAGGCTGACAAGATGCCTCCTAAAGGTAATGGTACTGCACAGGAGTTGTAGGAGATGAAGGAAAAACATGCTAGAGAGATGAGGAAGATGAAGGAGCTTGCTGAAGCACTTCAAACCAGGCTTGTAGCCTTGGACAAGAACAAAAAGAGGGAAGTGGAAGATAGTGAATCAGAAGTAGAGGAAGATGATGTTGAAGAGTATGAAGAGGTAGCTGAAGATCTGAATGATGAAGATCAGAGATTTGTAAAACTGTTAAAGGCAGTGCAGAGTGAGAAACCTAAGGTAAAGGTTGATGTTTCAAAGTATAATGAAAGTATGGATGAAGATGAGCTACTTGATTGGATTGCTGCATTAGATAATCACTTTGAATGTGAAGATGTTGCTGAGGATTAGAAGGTAAAGATTGTAAAGACCAAGTTAGGAGGTCATGCTTTGGTATGGTGGGATTACGTACAATCCGAGAGAAGGAAACAAAGAAAGTCAAAGATCACTTCATGGGATAAAATGGTAGCAAGGATCAAAGGTAAATTCTTGCCCAAGAATTATGAAATTTAGATGTTTAAGAAGCTGAAATTTTTAAGCCAAAAGGAAATGGATGTGAAGGCATACACTGAGGTGTTTTATAAGTTGAGTATGAGATCTGGTCATCATGAGAATGAGATAGAAAAGGTGGCTAGATACTTGGCTAGTTTGAGATTGAACATATAGGATGAGTTAGTTTTAGCTAACCCAAGGAGTGTAGAGGATTGTTATCAAATGGCAATCAGGATTGAAGAAAAGATGAATAGAAGACAAGATAAGTCCATGAGAGGAAGAGGCAACAATATGAGGGGAAGAGGATATGCCCCTACAGTGAGGCAAACCAATTAGGATCAAGAAGACACTAGTAAAGGACAACCATAGTCTGATTTCAGAGGTGGATGGAAAGGTACCAGAGGCAGATCTGGAGGTGGTAGAGGTTCTACTACATTTTCTAGGAAGTGTTACACTTGTGGTGAATATGGGCATCCATTTTTCAAATGTCCAACAAAAGCAACAAGTTTAGGAGGAGAAAAGAGGGCAAATCTAGTCCAAGAAGCTGATAAACAAAGTGCAAGCAGCTCAAACACTCAGCAAAGTGTGAAGGAGACTCCTGATAATTATGGGTATCCAGAGGAGGGAGAAGCACTGATGTTAAGAAGGACAATCTTGAAGACATCAAAGCATATGATGCAAAGAAGAGCTCTTTTCAAGACCACATGCAAGAGCAAGGGTAAAATATGTAAGGTTGTAATTGATTCTGGCTCAATAGATAATATGGTATCTCAGGAAATGGTGGATAAACTAAATTTAGAAAGGATTCCACATCAAAACCCTTACAAAGCATCTTGGATGAGTGATAGTCAATCACTTTTGGTATATGAATAGGCATATGTTGATTTCCAAATTGGGGATTATCATGATAGAGTTTTGTGTGACATATTGCCCATGGAATGTTGTCACCTACTGTTGGGTAGGCCATGGCAATTTGAAAAGAGAGCATTGTATGATGGGTATGCAAATACCTACACCATCAAGAAAGGTGGGAAAACTATTGTGTTGATACCATTATAGGAAGAAGCTGCAGTACAAAAGGCAGCAAAAATCATTTTAGTGGGAAAGAAGGAGTTTATGAAGATGCCTATAGCAGCAGGCATAAAGGCAGTTTAGGATACTGTAGGGAAAGAAGTTGTTAAGGACAACAGTTTGAAGAAAGGTTCAATTTTGACTGACAGATGTCAGCAATAGAACAAACAGCAGGTTTATGAGCAGCCACAAATTGATTGGCAAGACAAGGATGTGATTGTAGTTGGGACTATTGTTTGTCCTATAAAAGTTGAAAGGAAGACAGATTTGAACATTGTAGAAGTTCAAGAAGCAATTCCTAAGGTTATTCAATTAGGTATTCAAACAGAGGTGCTGGTAAGACAAATTGGCAAACATAGGGTATGTATGAATAGAGCCTACATTGACAGGCATGAGGGTTTACTTGCAAGACAACAAGTTACAATTCAGAACACTGAGATGGCAAAGTATAAGGTATGCAAGACAGCAGAGTATAAAGCTGGAACAGGTCAGAAGACTGAGATGGCAAAGAGTAAAGGTGGAATTCTTCCACAACCTAACCCGTGGGACATGAGTTCCTTTTTTGTTGGGGAGTATGGTGTAGGAGTACCTACCCTACAGTGGCCTACATGAGGCAGTTAGTTAGTTTTAAGGTTGTTTATGTTTTCAATAAGGTCCTAATTGGACATTCAATGTAATAAGGTCTATTTGACCAAGATATGCTATTTTTAGATCAGTTGGTTAGAGTTAGTTAGAATCTGTTGAATAGCTATAGTTCCCAACTGCTTGGAGAGATTTCCCAGCTGCTCGGAGGCAAGTCTGTACTACCAGTGGTAACTAGATAAATACCCTGGGATTTGATGGATGAAGGCATCTAGGTTTTGTGGTAGCTAAAATCAATCAGTTGAATTGTGCTGTTGGAAAACAGAGTACTGTAATCACATCTTTTGAAAGTTAATAAGGTCCTATTGCATTTGAATTCACTATGAAATTGTTTATCTGTACTAAGGCTAGATGGATTCGATTATCCATTCCCCTAGTTGATTATGTGAATCAGAGGAATGGCTATGTATAGTAGTTTAGGGTTTAGTTTGCATTTTCTGTTTGTTTGCATGAATGTTTACAGGTTCGTGGTTGAGAGGTGTTGAAAACCCTAGCATGGGTATGTGCTAGGTCATGTAGATCAAAAAGGGTCTGAGAAGCCACCTAGGAAACGGATCAGGCCATCACTGGAGTTTGCATGGATCAAACGGTGAAAATCTGTGAAGTTCTCAAAAATATACAAATTGTGTATGTCACTTTTGTATGCGAGATATACAATCTGTGAGTATATCACTTTCGCATGTTGCGAGTATATTGCTTTTGTTTCATCACTGTTGTATGTTGAAACATATAGTGAGATATACAAGTCTATCGCATATACATAGGAGAGAGAAAGTTCAAGATTTCCTATCGGCATACAAAGAAGTCAAGGGTTGGTCAAAGGTACA
This sequence comes from Cunninghamia lanceolata, assembly GCA_027924645.1. Classification (NCBI taxonomy): domain Eukaryota; kingdom Viridiplantae; phylum Streptophyta; class Pinopsida; order Cupressales; family Cupressaceae; genus Cunninghamia; species Cunninghamia lanceolata. The sequence goes on from BSBN01000078.1 coordinate 1,948,993, forward strand.
TTCAAAAATGAATGTCACGGAGGTACAAGTCTGAAGATACAATTCTTGTATGTACTACAAATGTAAGTCAGATACTATTTGTGTGTATCCTACAGTTGCATGTGAGACAGTCTCTAAGTATCCTGCAGATGTACGTCGGGTTTTGTATGTTACAAAAGTGAATCGGTTTATGCAACTTGTGAGTATCCATCTTTTGTGTGTTGGATACAGTTCCTGTGTATCCGTCAATTGTATCAAACAGATTGTATGTGTTAAATGTACATCAGACATGTACATCAAAAATATACAAAGGCAGTCAGCGGGTCAAACATACATCAAAGGCATATCTGAAGGAATATTGGGTGAATGTATATTTTGGTTTGTATGTGGTAAAGATACAACGAAATAGATGCATTGGGTTGATGCAAAAGGTGACTGGTCAAGGTGGTAGCCTGAATGTATGTTGGATGGATTGTTGGTCTGCGGATACAAGGTGCGACAGGCAGTAGGAGGTAAGGGCACTGGTAGAGTAGGTAAGGGTTTATATGTATCTGTTGTATATGGAAAATATACAATGCATAGTTACAAGTTTTAAGATGCAAGTGGCGACCAATAGAACAGGTGGCGGTAACCAGCGATCAGAGGTCAGGTGTTGTATGTCTGAGTATTCAGTATGAACTAATGCATGTTGATTTGCGGGCACAGTAGGTAAGCATTTGTATGTGCAAGTGCTACAATGACTAGGTTTAGGTATTTTGTGAAGCTAATGGAGGATGTTTTGCTGATGGCAAACAAAAAGGGGACTTTATAAATTAAAGTTTGTGTGCATATTTGGAAATGCATAGACATACATTGATAATTGTATGTTAGGGTATTATTGGTGGTGGATGCTCTGCATCAGTTTGCCTCTTTCATCATTGACCTAGCAGCGTCTTAAACTATCATGTTCTTTATTTCAACAACTCCATTCTACTGAGGAATCCTAGGAGTAGACAAATGTCTCTTTATCCCATGTTCTTCACATAAAATATTGAATTCATTTGATGTAAACTCACCTCCTTAATAGACCTTAAGCATTTGATCCTTATTTCTAACTCATTCTCAACCATCACCTTGAAAGCTTTAAACTTGTTTAAGGCTTCTAATTTATCCTTTAGAAAAGTGACCCAAGTCATTCTAGAATAATCATCATTAAGCAAGATAAAGCACCTATCTTCTTGCAAACTTCTTGTTCTTGTAGGACCACACAAATTTGTATGCACCAGCTCAAGCAATCCAACATAGAATTTTTATTTACTCTTGAAACTTGTCCTTGTCTGTTTCCCCAATTGACATTCCTTGCAAATAGTATTAACAAGCTTCAAAAGATTAAGCAAATCTCTCATAGTTTGTACTAAACTTATCTTCACTGAGTTGTCAAAATTGATATGACACATCCTTCTATGCCACAACCAACTCTCATCTATTTGAACCAACAAACAACAATCATCAGTTCCTCTCAAGTGATAAACATTACCTTTAGTCTTCTTACTAGTTACAATCACTATTCCGGAACTCTACATGATATTGCATCCATTATCCTTTAAACTTAGATCATACCCTTTGTCGCACATCTGACCAACACTTAACAAATTAAGCTTCAAACCCTTCACATATACAACATCATCTGTATTGTGTTTTCCATTAAAAGAAATAGATCCTCTTCCATAAATCTTACAAGCTGCATTATCTCCAAACCTAACCAGTCCTCCATCATACTTTTCCAAACTTACAAACTTTTATCACTAGTCATGTGATGTGAACATCCACTGTCAATAATCCATTCATCCTTATCTTTCTCAACCTGGAAGACAAACAAAGCACTCTCTTCCACTAGATTTTCTTCCTTCACACAACTTGTCATTAGGGTAAAATCTAGGGTAGAAATCAAAATTGTAGAAATGAAACCCTAACTATCACCATGAAGCACAAACCATAATGAAAATGCAAAACATAAATGAAATGCAAACTAATTCTCAAACTAGACTTGATTAACCTACATGGCTCTTCTCAACCTCACATGAGAATGCAAGATTTTGAAGGGTTGATAATGGGGGATTGTTGGTTGCTCAAGATTTCAACAGCATAATAGTACTGAAAGCTAGATTGTATGAAAATGACTTTTATAGAAAAGGGAAATTTGAATGAATGGACATGATTGCAAGTTATGTTGAATGATATGAAAGGTTGAGAACGATTAGGGTTGATTAGGGTTTCCCACTTCAAGAGGGATTGTAGTCATGCGACAAGTGTGGAGAGGATAAATGAGACCTAATTTAAATAAAAGATTATTTAAATTAGTTTGGCATGTGAAGGGATTAAGTGGAAGATGTAGCATGTGACACTTGTTTGGATGAGATGAAATGTGAGGGATTTAATTCAAATATTTTATTTGAATTATGTGAGACATGTGACAAGGGGAAATTAATTAAATAAATGGATTTAAATTGGGAATGTGATTAAGTGGGATGACCTAGGACCTAGGGTAAAACATTAAAAGGTCATGTCGACTAGGGGATGGTCAAGACATGAACAAATTTTAGTGTGTACATTTTTCCCCTCTTTAAGATGATGTTCGAGATGATGTGATTTATGTCAAGTAACATCATTTCAAAGAAGCTAAGGTATGTAGAGAAGAAAAGGATAGGGTGATGATGAAGGAATGGGATGGTGATGCCCCCTTGGGAGGATAGGTGGGATGGACAAACATGGGTAGGCTCTTGAAATGAAAATAAATTGGGCAAGGAAGAAAGATAAAGGAATGGATAGAAGAAGTGAGATGTGTTATGTTGTAGTGAAGGTGAGAAACCATAGTGTTTGATATAGCACTAGATGTTATGCACCAAGGTATAAGTACCAATGTGACGATGTGTCTCATGCCCCAGCATAATGCAACCTTGTCTAGATACAAGATATTGATATTAGCTGGGTTGGATTTGGATTTCAAACAAATGCAAGAAAAAAATGATAACACACACAAGAAAGAAAGCAAGCATGTATGCACAAATGATTCAGAAGAAAAACAAGGTATTGCCCCTGTCAAACAGTGATTAAGTGATTGGTTGATTGTGATGTCTAGTTTCAAGAAATGAAACATGTCGTATAAGATGCCTGGTTTGGTTTTGACAATGCAACATCCTGTCTAAGTGGTGTAGGGGCACCACTGATCAAAGTTTGTCTATGAAAGTTGTTAAGGGCTAGGCTTTAGGAGTTTTGAGTTTTACATAGAATACAGTCTTGAAAAGACCATTTATTGTTGTAATGAGCCCACTACAGGCACTTTTGGAGTGGAGGTCATTTTAGGATTAGAGTCTTTAATATTTTGATCAAGTTAGTACTTTCTATTTTGACCAGTCTTAGTGGACAGTCATATTTTTTCCTTAATTATGGCTTTTCCATGATGTTGGAGTCATGGAGAACATGGAAATAAATGTAAACCAGGTATATATGCCTCTAAATCTCAAGGTAAATGGGAGATGAAGTTAGGATGAGAACAACAATAAGAAATAACTAAGTTTTCTATAGTTTTGTTGTTCCTTTTGTTGTTTCTTTGTCGTGTACGGCCCCGTACTATGTTGTCAAGAACTCCAATGCATAAAATATTATAGTGGGTCAAGTCACCTTTCGTTTACATCTAGTAGAAGGGATTTTCATTATAGTTAAGCATTTTGTAATTGAATTTCTAAAACTGGTTTTAATACCCTAGTTTTGAGGGTTTTTAGTGAAACGATGGGTTCTTTACCCATTCCTCCTATGTCATATCACAATAATGGGTGGAATGGAGTTGAGGAGGTAATATTTTGTTTGTGTTTCTATTCCAGGAGTAGGGAACTAGCAAAGAGCAGTGTTTTCTTTCTCATGAGCCTAATACCACCATGTGTTAGGCCTTCAAGGATAGTTGCGTTAGTGAGTTGGAGGAAGAATGCCTTTGGTTCACCCAAGATCCATAAAACTAGTGTAATTTGTCCATTTGCAACCTGTTTGGCACCCTAGAATAGGAATTGGAAGAGTTGAGTGGAGTTTGTGAGTACTTGGTTTGTAAAATTGACCTAATTAGGACTATTTAGAAACTGGAACAGTCACTTTTTGGGTCATTTGTTCCGAAGAAGTCCATGTTACATGTTTGGTATGTTGTAGAACTCAATAATGGGTACTCAAAAAGCCCTTTATAGTCATTTTTGGAGGTCATCATCAAAAGATATCGTTTGACAGTCACTTTTTCAGGGCTATAAGCCTTAAGGGCTAATTGCAAGCAAGTGACTAGGAATGCATAGTGCGATGAGTCTTTTTGACCTAGAGTGGTATTAGTCTGTCAAAATAGGGTTATCCAAGTTGTATAAGTCATCTATCCACCATTTGTGCATATATCAACATTGTTAACCATGCTAGTCAAGAGGACAGTCAGCCACATAGGGACAGTGAACCAAGAAATCTTATGAAACCTTTTGAATCTCATTTTAGGAGTCTCCCCCTAGCTCTGCATGAAGTAGTATCAGATCTTAGGTTTAGGGTCTAATTGGGAAGAAGGAAGAAAGTTTAAGTGTGAAGGAGGAATAGTGCAAGATGCCTCCTAAAGGAAGTATAGTTACAAGGATGATTGATCAGCAGGCTAGAGAGCTAGAAGCCTTGAAGAAGGATATTGTTGCATTGAAGTCTAAAGTTTGAGGCACCATGAGTGAAAGTGATTCTAAAGAAGAAGAAACCTCTAGTGAAGAGTAAGAGTTGGATCTAGAGGATGTGAGGATGGTAAAGTTTTTGAAGGCTGTGAAGGGTGATGGACATAGCAAAATGGATTTGCCAATGTATGGAGGCAAACTAGATGGTGAAGTGCTCTTGGACTGGATAGGAGCCATGGAAAATTACTTTGAAAGTGAAGAAGTAGATGAATATCACAAGGTGAGGAAGGCTAAGACCAAACTAAAAGGGCATGCTTTGTTGTGCTAGAACTTTGTACAAGATGAAAGGTAGAAATAGGGGAAGAACAAGATCACTTCTTGGGAGAGAATGAAGGCAAAAATAAAAAGAAAGTTCCTTCCTGGTGATTACAATGTTCAATTACTTAAAAGATTACAAAATCTTAGGCAAAAAGAACAATATGTGTAATCATACACCAAGGAATTCTATAGGTGAAGTATATGAACAAAGCATGAGGATAATGAGGAAGAAAGAGTAGCTAGATATCTCAATGCCCTAAGATATAACATTCAAGATGAAATTAGTGTGTTGGCATCAAAAATAGTAGAACAATGGTTTCAAATGGCAGTGAGAGCAAAAGAAAAACTGAAGAGGAGACAAGAGAAGGTGACGAGAGGAAGAGGAAGTACTTCTAGCGGTAGAGGTACATTTTCAACACCAAGATAGTCCAAAGAAGATCTTGAAGAGGATGATAAGAGTAAAGAACAAGCACTTGAATCAAGAGGTGGATGGAGAGGTGGAAGAACAAGCTTTAGGGGTAGATATACAGATCAAGGAAGAGGTTCCAATGTGTTTTTAGGAAGGTGTTACAACTATGGTGAGTTTGGTCATCCATCCTACAAGTGCCCTGAAAAGATTGGTACTACTTCAAGTGGGGGTGAAAGAAGAGGTGAGAAGAGAGTCCAAATTGTGCAAGAAGATGAAGGAGAAAGTGTCAATCTTGCATTAGAGGTGGGTGAATCTTTTATGGTGAGAAGACAAATCTTGAAGACATCCATGGAGAAAGAGAAAATTTAGAGATCTCTATTTTGGATAGCTTGTAGATGCAAAAATAAGGTATGTAAAGTGATTGTTGATTCTAGATGCACTGATAATAGGGTCTCTAGTGAAATGGTGGACAAATTGAATTTGCAAAGGGTACCTAGAGAGAAGCCTTATCAAGTGTCTTGGGTTAGTGAAAATCAAACCATTTTGGTGAGTGAACAATCTACTATTGAATTTCAAATTGGTCCATATAGAGATAAAGTTGTTTGTAATATTCTACCTATGTGTTGTTGCCATGTTTTGCTTGGGAAACCCTGGCAATTTGACAGGTCTACAATTTATCATGGGAGACAAAATACATATAACATTGAAAAGGATGGGAGATCATTCATTCTAACTCCATTGGTTGAAGAGGTAAGAGAGAAAGGTGAGATCATAATGATAGGGAGAAATGAATATGTGATCAATGAGGAAGGTAAGATTATAGATTTGGTAGTCAATGCAAGGAATGATAGAGTGCAAACAGTAGATAGAAGAAATGAAAATCATTTGCAAATAGTGGCAAAGAAGACTATCTACAAGTGGAAGGAAAAAGTAAATGGAAGTGTGTCTCGGTCTGAGACAGAACACTGCAAGTGTGAAGAGCCTTTGGTAAGGCAAGAAAAGAGTGAAGGAGTATTAATTGGGAGAGTCATGTGCCCTGTGGTAGTGAATACAAAGAAGGAAAAGTTAAAAGATGTCAATACAAAAGTTTATAAGGCTAAAAGGACAGTGGGAAAGGAGACAAAGGTCTGTGAGGTAAAAGGATAGTTAAGGGATAATGGAATTGGCAAGAGAGTGAAAGAGAGGACAATGAATCATGATGATAGTGGGATAGAGGATAGTGATAGTCATAAGACAATGGACAAAGCAAGTGCAGGTCTGATAGAGACTATTAAAAGTAATAGTACATATGTTAAGGAGACTGATAGAGGAGAAGGTACAGTTGACAGTGAGAAATGTGTACATAGCATGAGCATTAGGCAGTGGAATAAGCAAGAAATTGTGAAGAAATAGATGGTAGTTGGTAAAAATGTGAGTACAGATGTAAATGGTGAGATGACATCAGAATTTGATGGTGAAAGAGTGGAAAGGCACCCCATAGTACAAGAAGGACAGTTGGAACAAAGAACAAATGAAGACAAGATCAAGAATGTTAAAAGGCAAAGAGAGTCAAGAACGCAATAAAGCAATTGGAGACAAACATGAAGGATAGAGATATAAAGAGTACAAAGAAGGCCAAGTTGTAGCATCTTTTCCAAGAGACTTGGAAATCTTTAAAAGTGGGGTGTATGGTGCAGGGGCACCACTAATCAAAGTTTGTCTAGCAAAGTTGTTAAGGGCTAAGCTTTAGGAGTTTTGAGTTTTACATAGAATAAGGTCTTGAAAAGACCATTTATTGTTGTAATAATTCCACTACAGGCACTTTTGAAGTGGAGGTCATTTTAAGATTAGAGACTTTAATATTTTGATCAAGTTAGTACTTTCTATTTTGACCAGTCTTAGTGGACAGTCAGATTTTTGCCTTAATTATGGCTTTTCCATGATGGAGTCATGGAGAATGTGGAAATGAATGTAAACTAGGTATATATGCCTCTAAATCTTGAGGAAAAGGGGAGATGAAGTGAGGATGAGAAAAGCAATAAGAAATAACCAATTTTTCTGCAGTTTTGTTGTTCCTTTTGCTATTCCTTTGTTGTGTACGGCCCCGTACTGTGTTGTCAAGAAATCCAATGCATAAAATGTTATAGTGAGTCAAGTTACCTTTCATTTTCATCTGGTAGAAGGGATTTTCATTATAGTTTAAGAATTTTGTAATCAAATTTTTGAAACTGGCTTTAATACCCTCATTTTGAGGGTTTTTAGTGAAAAAATGGGTTCTTGACCCATTCCTCCTATGTCATATCACAATAATGGGTAGAATGGAGTTAAGGAGGTCATATTTTGTTTGTGTTTCCATTCTAGGAGTAGGGGACTAGAAAAGAGCAGTGTTTGCTTTCTCATGACCCTAATATCACCATGTGTTAGGCCTTCAAGGACAATTGCATTAGTGAGTTGGAGGAAGAATGCCTTGGGTTCACCCATGATCCATTAAACTAGTGTAATTTGTACATTTGAAACCTAGTTGGCACCCTAGAACAGGAATTGGAAGAGTTGATTGGAGTTTATGAGTACTTGGTTTGTAAAACTGACCTAATTAGGCCTATTTGGAAATCAGAACAGTCACTTTTTGGGTCATTTGTTCCAAAGATGTCCAATTTGCATGTTTGGTATGTTGTAGAACTCAATAATGGGTACTCAAAAATCCCTTCATAATTTTGTTTGGAGGTCTTCATGTAAAATATCGTTTGATAGTCCCTTTTTGAGGGCTACAAGCCTTAAGGGCTAATTGCAAGCAAGTGACTAGGAATGCATAGTGTTATGAGTCTTTGTGATCTAGAGTGGTTTTAGTCTATCAAAATAGGGTGATCCAAGGTGTCTAAGTCATCTATCCACCATTTGTGGATATATCAACATTGTTAACCATGCTAGTCAAGAGGACAGTTAGCCACATAGGGACAGTTAGCCAAGAAAACTTATGAAACCTTTTCAATCTCATTTTAGGAGTCTCCTCCCCAGCTCTGCATCACTAAGACAATTGATATGATTGAATGACACTAGTGTTGTGGGCCATGTGAGAAACACTAGGATTTGATTAATCATTGATTAAAATGATTTGGTTTATGTCAAGATTAGGATCAAGACCATTGAATGTCATTGGATAATTTGACTTGATTAATTCACTTGATTTGTATGGATTGATGATGTATTACATTTATGATTCATTACTTGGAATGATTTGATGATGACGTTATAGAAGAATTGATTTGGTTGGAGAAATGATTGGATTGATTTGCATGATTAATGCATTAATTAAAATGAATTGATTGGAATGATTTTAAGAATTGATGAATTGGATTGACTTGATTTGATGATTTGGAAGAATTGATGTGATGATTGGATTTTTAAGGATTGGATTGATTGAATGGATTTGATGATGAATTGATTTAGTTTGATTGAATGATTTGGTGGATTGACATGATGAGTTGATTGATTTTATTGCTTGGATTTTTTGTAGGATATTCATTTTTTTAAATTTTTTTGGAATGTTATGTGTTTTTTGGATTTTCACATATTTTGATTTTTTTGTATTTTTGAGATTTTTCAATTTGATTTAGGTTTTTTTAAGTATTTGATTTTTTTGTATTTTGACATGTTTTGATTTTTTTGTGTTTTTTGGAATGTTGTGATTTTTTTAGATTTTGGAATATTTTGGGGAATGGCATTGGATGACAATTTTTTAGATAGCCTTTGTGCTAGATACCAATGACAAGGGGAATCCAACTCTAGGTAAAAGGAAGTAGGTGGGATTGGATGAAAGGGTGAGTGATAATGGATGGAATGGATATATGTCAAAGAGGGCAAGGATATGATCTCCAAAGGCTATGTCGCATAGTAATAACTTGCCCCATTTTTGGTATGATACTTAGGATTTTTCATGACAAAGCCTATGACACAAGGATGATGATATGATTGTTTGGATAGGATGAGGCATATCAAGAGATAACCTAGACATTTGTCAACATGTTTGACCCTAGTCTTTATCAAGATCAAAAGAGGAAGGGAGAATGAATGGACTCGATAGACTAAGTATATGTATGTAATGGATAGGATGATATGGAAATGATAGGATATGAAATGGTAGGATGAAAATGATAGTGTGGATGAGACAAGGTGCCCTAAGTGTAGGTGATAGAAGATCAACTTACACATGATGCGTATTTTCCAGGTTTTCATCATGGTACTTATCCAAGGCGCATGTTTACCAGGTTTTCACCATTGGATGAAGGGATTTCTCTTTACTTTTTGTGTTTTTTTTCTTTTTTTTCTTTTTTGACTTTTTTGAATGGGAGAAGGTGAATATAGATAGGTGAGACTCAAGTGTCTAGTGCCATGAAGGTGATAGTCCCATTGGAGAAAGATGTCATCGTATGGACCATGTCAAACATCATTATGCCCCTAGACATTGGTAACAGATTGCATGAAATGAAAATAGATTAGGTAGATAGTTAGTTATGGAGGGAACAATAGTGGATTATGTAGGACTTATGCAAAAGCATGGACCATAGGGATAGGATGAGTGAAATATGTAGGACAATAGTTGAATGATGGAGTGATGGAGGTCTAGAAAGGAACCATGACCAACGGCTGCACACACCGTGATAACCATTTGAGTGGATGGTGGTGTAGGAAGCAATGGAGATGTTTGCTTAGGAGATGGATGATGTAATACTTTTGGTACCCACATAGACTTTGTATTTTTATGATTTTTTCTTTTCATGTGGGATGAAGGAATTTGATATTTTTGAATGGAATGGGTGGAAGAGGATGGTTGGGATTTTTGAGAGATGGATGCCTCATTTGACTTGATTTTTTGTTTAGGGACCCATACCATTTTAGTTTTTGACTTTGCTTTTGGAGGTATGGGTTTGGATGGATTTTTGAATGGATTTTTCTTTGAATTATGGAATTTGTATCCTAAAGCATTAGGACCCTTAGGATTTTTGGCTTTATGAAAGGAGGCATCCAAATATTTGTTTTTGAATCCCATGTGGCCGGTGGAATGAGTGGAATCTTTATGTTTAGATGATATGTGCATTTGTTGGTCATGATTAGGAATGTGTTTTTGGATAAATGGATAAATGGATTGGATGATAGGGACCTTAGGTTTTGGAAGCAATGAAGGTAAAGTGGATGGAGGGAAATTAGGGGTTGGAAGTAGTGGAGGTAAATTGGATGGTGGAAGGTGTATGGTCACATGCTTTTGACACTTGTAGGATGATGGAGGTGGAATGGTGACATATGTTTTGGGAACATGATGTGATTTGTGATGGAAAGTGGTGGACTTAGAATGAATGGAGGACATACCAACATCATTAGATTGTTGACCTTGGGGTGTGTATCCAAGGCCATATGAGCATGGAGGGACATTGACATGAATGGGCTCCAAAATACCTTGTTCGTGAAGGCCTAGGGTTTTGCCTTGATAGTTCATATTTTGGAGCATACGATGGACTATGGGGCTAGGCATAGTTTGGGAACTAGACTTGAGTTCTTTGTGGGTTGAAGAACCTGAAGTGGTGGATAAAGGTTGTTGTTTTCCTATGGAGGAACACTCATGAATGGAAGTAGTAGCCAAGTGAATATGATGGTGGATTTGTAATGGAGGTGGTGGTGGAGATGGAAGGATCATTAGGAGCTTAATTATCATTGTGTTCACTAAGATCCAAGTCATTTGTTTGATCTTCTATGTATACTTGGGAGGCACATGTCTCATCATGACAAGTGGAAGTGGTTGGATCATGGATTGGTGGAGTTTCTTCACTTTGTAGGAAGGCTATGAAACGGGGTGAGTGTTGAAGTAGGCCAACAAGACTTTCATTAGGTTGAGTGTCTTTCTCATGAGTGGTTGTAGAGGTATGAATAGGATCAAGATTCTCATGGATAGGTTCATTGTCATAAATAATGTCTTGATCATGAATAAGGTACATGTTATGGATGGGGTGAATGAAAGTGATTTGATCTTGACTAGAATGAGGGCTAGGTGTTTCCACTTGCCTAGGATTGTGAGCTTGACATACCTCGTGACTTGTTTGAATGGAGGTGGAAGGATATGACTCATGGAGAGGCTTGAGACATTCTTGATGGTTGATGGTGGAGCATGATAGAGGTTGACTTGGAGTCATAGGGGGAGATTCTTGAATAGGCTCAAGGGGTTTTGGATGACATGGTTGGTTTGAAGGACTTGGCATGATGTTTGAGGACTCTTTTGTATGTTCAAGCATATGTGTTTGATGACATGGTGACAATTGATTCCATTCTTATAGCCCTTGGGTCACATCCTTTGTAGGTGGATGGGTGAATGAAGTTGAAAGATTAGGATTGGATGAAGTGGTGGATTTGGATGACTCCACATGTTTAAATTTGTAATATTTGAACTTAGGATGTGGAGTTGATGTATTGGCAAGTGGATTAGAGGATGGTAAGGGTAATGAAGGGGTTGATGGGTTAGTGTAGGGACCAATGGATTAGGACTAGGATATGGTGGCTTTTAGATAGGCCTTTGATTGGATAGTGGTATGATATATTATAGGGTGCATGACCTAGATTAGTGTTTGTTGCAAGTATGGGCCTAACCGGTGTTGTCATTGATGTCAACATACTTCTGTTGCATTGATGTCAAAGATTGGATGAGTTGTGTGCTGAGGATATTGAGAAAACTAGTCTTATCAGAAATAGAGTAGAACAATGAAGACAGTGAAGCTCTATGAAGTGAATATCCCAACTCAGATGAAGATCAGAGGATGCAAATCAAAGGGTTTGTAGATATATGTCTAAAGGTGATCCAGTAAAGATTTTAGAGGCCCACATAAAGATTTGAAGAAGTTATGGCCATTTTAGTAAAACTAGTTTTGGCAGATGTTCAAGGGTGACAAAGTGACACAAATAGGTCTGGTGAGATCAAGAAATGCAATATCTTTCTCTATGGATTTGGTGGAGTGTTTAGGAAGTCAATGTGAATTGACAACCCAATTGGTCCGTGGTCTGGAGGTTTGCAAACATCTATTTCAATATGACAATGATAGCAGACTATGTTCTTGAGGTTCTAGATGAAGAAGAGAATTATTTCAGTAAGTAGAAGTAGTCTGGATGTTCTTGGTGATTTATGCAAGCATGTGGGGGTCTTTGGATTGTGTCCAATTTGTGTTGGTGGTTCGCTTTGAAGATGGAGCTCAAAATTGAAGAATTACTTCCAGATGATGATGTTCTTCCTCAACTTGGCCGACCGGATGATTTACACATCTTGCAGATGATCTTGAAGATGTTCTGCGAAGGATGGCATGTTCCTCAAAGAAGATTTGAGTCCCAAATATATGTGGCCGACAGTGTGGTGATTCACATGAAGTCTTTTTGTAAATAATTAAGTTGTATTTGTGTATTTTCTCTGTAAAGTTTGCTGACTTTGATGATTATCCCAAAGTCGATGTCTTGTATAAATAAGAGTTGTGAAGCCATTTCAAACATATCTTGTGGAGATAAGAGTGTGGTAGAGAGGATAAGTGAAAAAGGTAGAGAAAAAGTATTAAGCTTAAATGGAACTGACTCAAGCATGGTGAAGATGTTATTCTTCAGTTCAATTATGTAATATTTATCATTCTGTAGATAGTGTGTTTCATGTAGGCAGTGAGCCTCTTGTGAGCAGTGTGCTTGGGCGGTGAGCCCTAATTGGCATATGCCATTTGTTCTTCTTATTCTTTTAATAGAGAATACAATCTTGAGTTAGTCACCCCATGGTTTTTCCCTTAACTCGGTTTTCCACATTAAAATCTTGGTGTCATATGTGTTAATGTGTTTTTGCTCTTGAATTATTGCATTGTGTTTCCATGGTTGATTTATTATTATGCTGCTAAATTACAAAGAAGGATTTAAGTGATTAATAGAGGAAACATTTTTCAACACAACTGATTCACCCCCACCCCCCTCTCAGTTGTGTGTCCTGAAACTAACAATTGGTATCAGAGCTAAGTTCCTCTAGAAGAAGCTCAACCACTTGAGGAGATCCAGAATGCTAACCTGCAAGAAGGACAGTCCAAGGTTTGATGGTTCAAACTTCACTGCCTGGAAAAGCTGCATGGAATGTCACATACAATGCATGGGATATCAGTATTGGAACATAACCTCAATTAAATATGTTCCCCCAACAAATGGCCCTACAACTCTAAATGAAATCAGAGATGTAAAAAATAATCTTCGAGCTAAAGAAGACCTACTGAGTGCCTTGTCTGATTCAGAGCTAACAAATGTTATGGGTTTGAATATTGCCTATGAAATTTGGACAAATCTTGAAAATCTATATAAAGGAGACAAATATGTTAAGTGTGCTAAGCTACAAAGTCTAAAAGTAAAGTTTGAAAACTTAAAGATGAGTGAAGATGAGAATATCACTTCTTACAAGACAAAAGTAAATGAGCTTGTTTGTGGCATCAGATGTGTTGGTGGAGTTCTGGATGAAGATGAAATTATCGCTAAGGTTCTCAGATCCTTACCTTAACAACTATCACAAGGGATCAATTAGTTGGCAATATATCTACATTTAAATTAGTTGAGTTTGGTGATGCAATTCCCAAGACTGATTCTGCATTCAAATCTAATGCCTCTACAAAAGGCAAACAAAGATATGATCTAGGAGAAAGTTCCTCAAGAAAATCATCTTGGTATGAGAAAGAAAGAAAAGATCTAGAAGAGGATGAATTAGAAGTTGAAGAACTTGAGGCCCTCATTGCAAAAAAACTGCCAAGAGGATCAGGTAAGTATGAAGGAAAATTGCCCTTCAAATGTTTTAACTACAACAAGATTGGTCATTTTGCCTCAAGGTGTTTGGAAATATTTTCTAGGCCAAACCCAAATAGATCAAGATTTTAAAAGAAGTGTTACTATGTTCATGATGACAATGAAGGAGTAACAGATGATGAATCAGAGACAGGAAACAAATCCAGAAGTGACTGGGTGTTTATTGCCATCAAGGAAGAAAATCCAATATGCTCTAAATCTGTCAATCATAAAATGATAGAAAGAGCTCTGGCTGCCCAAGTTGAAGAAAAGGATGATTGGGTCATTAACAGTGGATGCTCCCACCATATGACAGGTGACAAAAATAAGTTCATAGATTTTGAAAGATATGAAGGAGGTGTTGTAAAATTTGGTGATAATTCTACTGGCAGAATCAGAGGTAGAGGAACTTTTTCCTTTGATTGAAAGAACAAAACCAGTGATGTGCTGTATGTTGAAGGTCTGAACCACAATCTTCTTAGTGTTGGACAGTTGGTGGACAAAGGCTATGATCTTTGATTTAAAAATGGAATATGTAAATTTTTTGAAAGTTCTGGAATAGAGATTGCATCCGGTACTCAAACAAAAGGTAACATCTTCCACTTGGTTGGTACTGGCAAAAGTTGTTTATTTGTTCAAATTGATCAGAGTTGGTTGTGGCATAGGAGAATGTGTCATTTGAATTTTGATAATATCATCAAGATAAGCAACACTCAGGCTATAAGAGATCTTCCAAGACTGGTGAAACCTACTAATAGTTTGTACAAAGAATGTTAGTTGGGTAAGAAGAGCAGAGTCACATTCAAAAGTAAGGAAAAAACTTCTACCAGATTATTGAATTTAGTTCATACTAATCTATGTGGACCAGCAAGAATCAAGAGTTTCCAAGGTGATAGATACTTCATGTTATTAATTTATAACCACTCTCGGATGATGTGGGTGACTTTTCTGAAAGAAAACTCTAAGGCTCTAGAGAAATTAAAAATATTCAAAGCTATGGTAGAGAATGAAATTGGATTAAACATAAAATGTCTTAGGTCTGATAAAGTGTGGAGAATTCACATTCAAAGAGTTCATAGAATTATGTGAGAAACATGGGATAAAAAGATAATTATCTGCTCCAAGGACTCCATAGCAGAATGGAGTAGTGGAGAGAAAGAGTCAGACCATCCAGGAAGCATCTAGAACCATGATGTTGGAAACAAATGTTCCTCAAATCTACTAGAGAGAAGCTGTAAATATTGTTGTCTATACTCTTAATTGAGTTCAAATCTGAAACAATACTAGTAAGACCCCTTATAAACTTTGGTTTGGCATCACTCCCACTGTGAAGTATTTTAGAGTCTTTGGTAGCAAATGTTACATTAAAAGAGATGAAGACCATGGTAAATTTGATGCTAGAAGTGATAAAAGAATATTCTTGGGTTATTCTATTCAAAGCAAAGCATACCAGTGTTATAACAAGAGATTGAGAAAGATTATAGAAGTACAAATGTGAAGGTTGATGAAGGTATTGAAAAACCCTCAAGGTTTTATGAATATGAAGAAGATGATCGAAATGATGTTTTGGTTCAAGAAGTCCAAGCCCCTTCTGAAATTTAGACCTAGACTGATCCAGAGAATCCTGAAATATAGGAAGAAGAGATAAGTTTGAATGAAACTGTCCAAGAAATGGAAGTCCAAGAAATTTCCAAAACTCCTAGATATGTAAGACTAAATCATTCTGAAGATTAGATAATAGGTGATAAAAGGAAAGGTGTTCAAACAAGAAGAAAGATTGCTCAAGACTCAAAAAAGTATTGTCTGATTTCAAAAATTGAACCAAAAATAGTAAGTGAAGCATGCAATGATGAAAGCTGGACTAAAGCAATGAAGGAAGAGTTGATGAAGATTGAGGAAAATCACACTTGGGATCTTGTTTCTAGACCTAGAAATAAAAATGTGATTGAAACCAAATGGGTCTTCTGGAATAAACTAAATGAAAATGGTGAAGTAGTCCGAAACAAAGCCAGATTGGTCTGCAAGGGTTATTCCCAAGTAGAAGGAGTTGATTTTGAAGAAACTTTTATTCCGATGGCAAGAATTGAAGCAGTCAAATTATTTCTTGCCTTTGCTGCGTTCAAGGATTTCAAAGTATATCAGATGGATGTCAAGTCTACCTTCTTGAATGGTGACTTGGAAGAAGAAGTATACATTGAGCAACCGGATGGATTTCAATTGTCTGATCATGGTGATATGGTTTGCAAGTTGAAGAAAGCACTGTATGGACTCAAATAAGCTGTAAGAGCTCGATATGAAAGACTAGATAAGCATCTGTTGAAGATTGGTTTCAACAATGGTACTACTGACAATAACTTGTACTTCAATATTGAATATGAAAATATCTTGATTGTTGAAGTATTTGTTGATGATATTATTTTTGGAGGATGAGATAGTATGTGCAAGACTTTTTCAAATCAAATGAAAAGTGAATTTGAGATGTCTATGTTTGGGGAAATGAATTTCTTCTTGGGTCTACAAATCACTCAAACAAAGAAAAGAATCTTCATATCTCAGACCAAATATGTGAAAGAATTGTTGAAGAAATTTAGGATGAAAGACTCAAAACCAATGAATACTCCCATGGCAACTAGATGTAAACTAAGAAAAGATGATGAATCTCCTAAGGATGATCAGAAAAAGTAGAGGTCAATGATTGGAGGACTAATGTATCTTACTCAAACTAGACTTGACATTATGAATGTTGTTGGTCTTGTTGCCAGATTCCAAGTTGATCTTAGAGAATCTCATGTTATGGCAATCAATAGGATTCTTAGATATCTAAAAGTTATAGCTGAGTATGGTTTATGGTATCCTAGAGATCATGATTTCTCTCTTCATGCATATACAGATGCAGATTGGGAAGGAGATGTGGATGACTGGAAGAATACCAGTGGAGGAGCATTCTTTTTAGGGAAAAGATTGGTTTCTTGGCTAAGAAAAAAATAAGAGGCAATATCTTTATCCACTGCAAAAGCAGAATATATTGCAGCAGCAGGTAGTTGCACTCAAGTATTGTAGATGAAGCAAGTGCTAAGAGACATTAGAGTGGAGTATGAGGAACCTATCATAATCTTCTATGATAACTCAAGTGCAATAAACATTTCAAAGAATCTGGTGTTACATTCAAAGACAAAACATATATCCGTCAAGTTTCACTTTTTGAGAGAGCAGGTAAACAAGAATGAAGTCAGTTTGGAGTTTGTGTCCTCCAAGGATCAGATTGCAGACATTTTTATTAAATCTCTACCTAAGGACTCTTTTGAGTATCTCAGGGAGAATTTATGGGTTATTACCCCTCTGGTCCTGAATTAAGGTGCATTGATGTGCATCAGTCCAGTGGTTCTCATAGTCATATCTTATGGTCCAGATTGATGATAAGAAGCTACTACTCAGGGGGAGTAGTCTATATGATTTTGAGTGATGCAAGTATGTGCCCTTTGCCATTGATGTCAAAGGGGGAGAGAAGACATGTGAAAAACAAAAAATGGTTGCTGATCAAAGGGGGAGCAGTAAAGGAAGAGAAGACATGTGAATGGTTGTTGTTGATAGGGGGTTATATCGGTCAGTAAGAAGTTCTTGTCTTAATGGTTAAAACAATTTTTCACATCATATGTGGCCATCAATAACAAAGGGGGATATTGTTGCAAGTATGGGCCTAACCGGTGTTGTCATTGATGTCAACATACTCCTGTTGCAATGATGTGAAGGATTGGATGAGTTGTGTGCTAAGGATATTGAGAAAATTAGTCCTATCAGAAACAGAGAGGAACAATGAAGATAGTGAAGCTCAATGAAGTGAAGATCCCAACTAAGATGAAGATTAGAGGATACAAATCAAAGGGTTTGTAGATATGTGTCTAAAGGTGATCTAGTAAAGATTTAGAGGTCCACATGAAGATTTGAAGAAGTCATGGCCGTATTAGTAAAACCAGTTTTGGTAGATGTTTAGAGGTGACAAAGTGACACAAATAGGTCTGGTGAGATCCAGAAATGCAATATCTTGCTCTGCAGATTTGGTGGAGTGTTTAAGAAGTCAATTTGAATTAACAACGCAATTGGTCCATGGTTTAGAGGTCTGCAAGCATCTATTTCAATATGACAGTGATAACAGACTGTGCTCTTGAGGTTCCAGATGAAGAAGAGAATGATTTCAGTAAGCAGAAGTAGTGTGGATGTTCTTGGTGATTCAGACAAGCCTATGGGGGTCTTTAGATTGTGTCTAGTTTGTGTTGGTGGTCCGCATTGAAGATGGAGCTCAAAATTGAAGAATTACTTCCGGATGATGATGTTTTTCCTCAACTTGGCCGACTAGATGATTTACACATCTTACGGATGATCTCAAAGATGTTCTGCGAAGGATGGCATGTTCCTCAAAGAAGATTTGAGTCCTAGATATATGTGGCCGACAGTGTGGTGATTCGCATGAAGTCTTTTGTAAATAATTAAGTTATATTTATGTATTTTCTCTATAAAGTTTGCCGACTTTGATGATTATCCCAAAGTCGATGTCTTGTATAAATAAGAGTTGTGAAGTAATTTCAAATATATCTTGTGGAGATGAGAGTGTGGTAGAGAGGAGAAGTGTGAAAGGCACAACAGAAGTATTTAGCTTAAATGGAACTGACTCAATCATGGTGAAGATGCTATTCTTCAGTTCAAGTATGTAATATTTATTATTCTGTAGACAGTGTGTCTCCTATAGGTAGTGGGCCTCTTGTGAGCAGTGTGCTTGGGCAGTGAGCCCTAATTGGCATGTCCCATTTGTTCTTCTTATTCTTTTAATAGAGAATACAATCTTGGATTAGTCACCCTGTGGTTTTTCCCTTAACTAGGTTTTCGACGTTAAAATCTTGGTGTCATATGTGTTAATGTGTTTTTGCTCTTGAATTATTGCATTGTGTTTCCATGGTTGATTTATTATTATGCTGTTGAATTACAAAGAAGGATTTAAGTGATTAATAAAGGAGAAGTTTTTGACACAACTAATTCACCCCCCCTCTCAGTTTGTGTGTCCTAAAAATAAGTGTTCCCCTTGTAAAAGGTGGCATTAGAGAATGAAGGCATTTGGACTTGTTGCAAAGGTAGACTTGAGTTCACATGTGTTTGTTGTGATGTGTCTTGATAGGTTGATGTGGCATTGACATGGGAAGAAGTTTGATTGGGTTGGTATGATGTGGCATTTGTTACAAGTAGGAGGTTAACCAGTGTTGTCATTGATGTCAACATACTCATATTACATTGATAAGAAGGATTGGATGAGCTGTATGCTGAATTTATTGAGGAAACTAGTCTCCATCAGGAATAGTGAAGAACAGTGATGAGAAGAAGGCAAAAGTACTCAATAGGTTGAGGATCAGAGAATGCAGTTTAAAGGGTTTGTAGATATGAGTCTTGAAATGTTTTAGTTAAGATTTCAGAGGTCTGCATAAAGACCTGAAGAAGTTATGGCTGCTTGTGTAAAATTGGTTCCGGTAGGTGTTCAGTGGAAACAGAGTGTCACAGATTAGTCCGGTGAGATCTGGAATTACATTCTCATTCTACGGATTGGAAGGAGTGTTGAAGAAGTCAGTGTGAAGTGACAACTAGATTTGTGAATGATTTGGAGGTCTGAAAGAACCTTTTTCATTATGATAGTAAGGACAGACTGTGTTCTTGAAGTTCTGGATGAAGAATAGAAGAATTCCAATAAGCTGATAAAGTGCGGACGTTCTTGATGACTCAGGAAAGGTTTTGGTGATCTTTGGATCATGTACAATTCTTATTGGTGGTCTACATTGAAGTTAGAGTTTGCATTTGAAGAATAACCACGGATATTGGTGTTCTTCCTGAGACAGGCTGACCGGATGTATTACATGTCTTGCGAATGATCCTGTAGATGTTTACCGACTTAGATGATTGTTCCTAAGTCGATGCCTTGTATAAATAAAGGATTGTGAATTCATTTTGGAGGGATTTGTGTGGTGATGAGCGTGATATATCGAAGAGAAGTGTGAAAGGTAGAGCAGGAGTTTTTGGGCTTAAATGGAACTGATCCAAGCATGGTAAAGATGTCAATCTCTAGTTCAAGTTGTAATACTTGTTATCTTCTAGATAGTGTGTCTCTTGTAGGCAGTGTGCCTCCTTGTGAGCAGTGTGCTCGAGCAGTGAGCCCTAATTGGCATGTGCCATCTATTTTTCTTATTCTTCTAACAGAGAATAATCCTTGGGTTAATCACCCCGTGGTTTTTCTCTTGACTGGGTTTTCCACATCAAAATCTTAGTGTCTAATGTGTTGATGTTTATCTGCTCTGGTGTTTATGTTTTATGCTTTCATGAATGGTTAATTGACTGCTATTAAAGAACAAAGAAGAATTAAGTGTTTGAAGTAAAAGCAAGTTTTTGTACAACTAATTCACCCCCCCTCTTAGTTGTGTGCCCTAGATCTAACAACATTGACTTGGAAAGAAGTTGGATTGGATGAGGTGGCATGGACTTGATGTGTGGATGGATGAGATTGGTGTGAGGTGGAGGGGGATGGCACATAAGGTTGAGGTGGCATTGGTTGATAATGAATGGATAGAGGATGATGTGTTTGTTGGATTTGACAAGTGGCCATGAATTGTTGGGCTCAAACTAGGAGGTACTGGATTTGTGGTGATTTGATTTGTTGGAAGTTTTAGAAGAGGGCTTGAAGTCTTTGTATTGTTTGTTGGTCGAATGGTTGGGGTACTTGGTGAAGTGTTTAAGGAGGTTTTTGAGTTCAAATGCTAGGAGTTTGTTCTCGAATGTTGGCATGGTGTCACACATATGTCTAAGTCTTTGCATGTCAGCTTGTTCTTTAAGGTATGCACCATAGTTCATGTCATTATTGAAAGTAGAAGGAGCCCCTTGAAGTATAATTTTAGGTCTTGGTTTATTTTCAACATTTGAATTAGAGGGGTAGCCTCCTTGAATTGTGATTTTGGGTTAGACGGATAGCCCCTTTGAACTATGATCTTGGGCTTTGGATTAGGATTGGGCTTGTTTATGATTAGGGCCATTTTGACAAGTGTTGATTAGGACTAGGTTGATGTAGAATTATTTGGAATAAAGTGATTGGATGATTAGGATTGATTAGGGTATGATTAGAATGAAAGCTGAATGAGGAAGATTTGATTAGACTATGATTAGGAATGATTAGGATTGAATTGATTGAATGATGTGTAATGATTAGAATTATGTCAATTAGGTGATGTAGAATGACAAGGATATGATTAGGATTGGATTTGGATGACTTGAATATGATTAGGAATGACACAATTGTATGAATTGGATTGATTAGGATGATGACTAGGATGATTAGGGTTTGATTAGGAAGAAGGCGACAAGGAATGATTAAGGTTTGAGTTATGATGACTTGGATATGATTAGGATGATGATGGTTGGATTTGAATGTGTTTGTAGGAATGTGAAGGATGACTTGTCTTTATGTGTTTGGTGTTTAGCTTGATTTGGTAATGTTCAAACAAATGATCACACATGTACAAACATGAATCACTCACACAAGACACATAAGAAATTTTGAATTTTAAATTTAAAGAGTTTGATGATGATTAAACAATCACACATGGAAGACACATCAACAAACGCTAGAATTAGTGAAGTGGGGTATGGCCAATTTGGTCTTGAACTAGGTTGCACAAGCTTGACTAGGGAAAAGTGATGAAAGGAAAATCTTGCCACACAGTTGGGAGAAAGGGGTAACCCACCCTTCACCTTCACTTCCCAAAGGTATAAAGTTCTTTGGGGCTTAGCCAAGAGTGACAAGATTTCAACTCCCAATGAGGGTGTCTTTCAATTTAGCCTTGATTGAGGTCACCCCTTGGAGTGGTGTGTCTCCAAGAAGGCCTCCTAAGAAAGGGTAAATAAAAGCAAATCAAGTTCAAGGTATTTTTTTATCTCCAAGATCACCTTGCAGTGCAAGGAGAGAGCATACACACGCACACTTGATTCACACTCGCACTTGTTAATTGCCCTTAAAAAATCAAAATATGTTGTGTGAATATGAATGGATGAGAGGTGTTTTTGAATCTTAAGATTGTATGAAGCACATGAGAAGAGCATACACACCCCTAATCATAATCAAATTCACCAAGCAATTTAAGGAATGGTTCTTTTTATGAACAAGTCAAAATGTGAATGGAAGACACTTGTTCATTTTATGCCCAATTTTTGATGTGAATGAAGACAAATGTTTATTTTAGATCCCAAATTGAAGTGTGTTTGCAAGCAAGATTGATTGATTGAATGAAAGAGATGAAAGATTATAATGAAAGAACCTGATTAATTCTCTATCCAAGTTGTTGTGTATGCTGATAGAAACATTGATCCAGCCTCGTGACGTCACCTACAAGCCACAAAATCAAAAAATGAACAAGTAAACTTGCCAAGAAGTGTGATATGAGAAAATAAATAATCTAATAAAAATATGTTGTTTATGAATAGTGATAGAAAAATGAATAGCATTAGCAGATTCTAGATGAAATTCTATGCACTTCTCAAAAAATTCGAGAAAATTGGATCAAAAATGCAAAAGTTATGCTCAAATGAAGTTTGAATTTGACTATGAAAAGAGGTATCAAAATGTTACTTTCACCTAATAATTTCTTCACATCTACGAATTTGATAGTCCTCTTTCCAATGAGTATTCATTTACACGATTTGGCTTCCGTATGAAAAAGTTATGATAAAAAGAAAAAAAAGGCCCTATTAGGGCATGTGGAAGACACTAGGGCACATGCTAACTGTTTACATTAACTGTTAGTGGTTAAAGAGGTTTTGGTCACATGGCCTATATGGTCACCTGGTAGTTATGTTGAGCAGTTATGGTCAAGGTTAGCATTTTAAGCCCCTTGGTTATCCACGTGACTAGGGGTAGATCCAAAATTAAAAAATAAAAAGGAAATCAAAATGTGAAGGGCTTAAATCTTGATGGAGCCTATGGTCACCGAAGTAACTTAAATTCACCATGGATAGGGAGCCTAAAACCCTAACTAAAAGTAGCCAATGGCTTGGAATCGATGAGTGTAGAATCTAAACGGGAAGCAGCAGTTTTGGAAGAGTGGTGGAGGGGAGTTCGGGAGTCGATCTGTAGAGTGGCGACGAGGGTTTTAAAGTGGTGGAGATCAAATTCAAAGGAGTACCTATAATGAAACCTTGGTGATGACGGTGGTATCTTAAGGTAGATTTGTGGTGTGGTGCCTAGTAGGAAGCGGCCATGATCCAATGTGTGTCAATTAGCTACAGAAAATGCTGAGAAGGTAGGTGTCAACCACGGGGGCTTTGGTGGCTTCAGGAAGTTAGGCAAGGAAGATTAGGGTTTAGGAAGTGGTGGGTAGAGGAAGAACTAGTGGTAGATGGGTGACTCTATGGAGCCAATCGACAGCTGAAGGGCAGCGATGTTAGGGTTCAAAGTTTTGACCAAGTTGCAAGAAAAAGTCTGCAAGTGCAGCGAAGATGGTAGAAGATCTACATAAAATGGTGAAAGAGGGTTTAAAAATTTGTTAATGGAGGATAGGAAAACATAGGCAGTAGGATAACTAGTACTACAAAAAAGCTTAAAGCCTACAAATAAAGAATTTAAACCTACAAATAACATAAACCTTCAAAACCTACAACGAGATTTAAAAGGAAATAAACTACCAATACCAAATCTGCGACCGACCAGAGATTAGAAACCAAAAATAGAAAGAGACCCACAATTTTGCATAGAGAGTCCGTGCATAGAAGGTCATATGGCTCCATACGGAGCCATACGGTACGGCCCTGTGATAGGGGTAAAACTAAAAAAAAATTCTATTTTTTTCAGTGACAAAAATTGACAAATTTTATAAGGTTTCTAGGTTTTTTGCATCTTCCAAACTCAATGGCGTAGTTATAATTGAGCTTGGAGGCCTCCTACAAAATCTAGACACCAAAACTCAACCAAAAACATTAGATTTTTCCATGTTCACGTTAGGTTCACCAAATGTTGTTAGGGCAAAATCTAGGACAGAAATCAAAATTATAGAAATGAAACCCTAACTAGCACCATGAAGCACAAACTAGAATGAAAATGAAAAATAGAAATGAAATGAAAACTGATTCTCAAACTAGACTTGATTGACCTCCATGGCTCTTCTCAACCTCGTATGAGAATGCAAGATTTTGAAGGGTTGATAATGGGGGATTGTTGGTTGCCCAAGATTTCAGTAGCATAATAGTACTTGAAAGCTAGATTGTATGAAAATGACTTGTGAGAGGCTACCTTTATAGAAAAGGAAAATTCAAATGAATGGATAGGATTGCAAGTTATGTTGAATGATATGAATGGTAGAAATCGATTAGGGTTGATTAGGGTTTCCCACTTCAAGAGGGATTGTAGTCATGTGACAAGTGTGTGATGGATGATAAATGAGAACTAATTTAAATAAAAGATTATTTAAATTAGTTTGACATGTGAAGGGATTAAGTTGAATATGTAGCATGTGACACTTGTTTGATTAAGAAGAAAGGTGAGGGATTTAATTTAAATATTTAATTTGAATTATGTGAGACATGTGACAAGGAGAAATTAATTAAATAAATAGATTTATTTAATTAATTGGGAATGTGATTAAGTGGGTTGACCTAGGACCTAGGGAAAAACCTTAAAAGGTCATGTCAAGTAGGGGATGGTCAAGACATGGACAAATTTTAATGTCTACACAGCTAGCAGGATTAGTAGACACATGTTCTTCCTTGATAGCAATAAACAAGCATTTATTTGCACTAGTATCATCAAACTCATCATTTGTTATAGTATCATCATCATCACCTCTAAGATAATAGTATTTATTTATGATCGTAGGTCTACTTTCAAATTTCTTCTTGGCTTTCTCAATTCTCTCCAGACACCTAGATGCATAGTGACTAATCTGACCACAAGTAAAGCATTTGAATGGTAATTTTCCTTTGAACTTACCGGTACCTCTTTGCATTATGTCCACAAAGTTGGCTTCAATCTCATCAAGGTTATCATTTGGTTCCACATCATACTTCTTAGATCTTGAAGTCTTCTCTGAAGTGCTGGCTTTGAAAGCAATCTCAGTATTCAACAAAGCATCATTAAACTCTTTCATCTCAAACATAGTAAACTTTCCATGTAACTGATCCTTTGTAATCTTGTTCACACTCATAAGCTCTTCAATTGCAGACACCTTGTGACTATAGGATTTAGGCAATGATCTAAGAATCTTCATCACAACACCATTCTCATCAATAGTTCCTCCAAGACCTTTGATTCCATTGACAATTTCATCAACTTTTTGCATGTAGATTGTTATGTTCTCATCATCACTCATCTTCAAAGTTTCATACCTTGCCTTTAGGTTTTGTAATTTCGTACTCTTTATAGAATCATCTCCTTCATATAAAATTTTCAACTTATCCCAGATCTAATCAGCAGTTTCTAGATCCATAACTTTCATTAACTCAATGTTGGATAAAACATTTAATAGAGCATCTCTAGCTTTTCCATTTAACTCATACTTTTTGACATCATCTTCAGATGATGAACCATTTGGAGGCATAGTATATTTTATGTCTTCCATCTTCCAAACACTATAACAAAGAGAAATGAGATGACTTTTCATCCTTGCCTTCCAGAGAGCATAGTCCATTCCATTGAACTGGGGAGACTCCTTCTTGTGCGCCATCCTAGATCTACCTTAAGTTGTTAAGCTTTCTTTCAAGGAACCCTCACTCTGATACCAATTTTTGAAATGTACAAGACAACTAAGAGGGTGGGGGTGAAT
Organism: Cunninghamia lanceolata; assembly: GCA_027924645.1. Taxonomy (NCBI): domain Eukaryota; kingdom Viridiplantae; phylum Streptophyta; class Pinopsida; order Cupressales; family Cupressaceae; genus Cunninghamia; species Cunninghamia lanceolata. Next base: position 1,974,993 of record BSBN01000078.1, read on the forward strand.
CAGCTATAACCAAAACTTAACTTCTTATAAGCATCAACACATCAACCACTTAATCAATGTTATTATGATTTAACCATGAAAACATGAAATTAGGAACTTAAGCACATTCACACATGAGACACATGAGACACCATATTTTTACGTGGAAAACACAATGAGGAAAAAACCACGGTGAGGATTAACTCACAGTATAAATGATATATCAAAACATACAACAAGTCTCACTGCCCAAAATGTTCACTGCAAAAGAAAAGGGCTCATTGCCAAGAGAAGAGGCTCATTGCCAAGGTTTGGCTCACTGTTGATTTGGTGAACTAAGATAGTAGCATCTACACCATGGCAGGGTTTAGTTCCATTGAAGCACACTGATTCTTCTTCTTTTCTACCTTCTTTACACAACTTCACTTATCTTCACATCATGCCTCTCATGTTGCATTATTCATGACTTCATTACATGTATTTATACAATTCATCAACTTTGGAATGTACATCAAGGTTGGCATTACAATCATCAACCATTAGAACAATCTCTAAGGTCAACATACATACATACATTAGAATAGGTCTGGACCTAAATAGATTTGTGGAGGAAAAGAATGAATGCAGACCACACCACACCTTAGCTGGGATTCACATGCAATCTCCCACATAACAACACACTTCCACAATCTCCAAAGCATAATTGCAAGTAGTGAAAACAACCAAGTTGGCCAAAACTTGTGTTAACACTAAGACCTTTAGGAACACGCTTCAACCATGATCCAGATTACACTTTGTAGACCAATCAAAAAGAAGGAACATGATCTAGGGATATCCACAAGTACATTACAATCACTAACAACTTCCACACAACCTCTAAACACTATGCAAAAGATTCTTCAAACTGAACCACTTAAACATTACTGGGTTATCCCACAATAATGGGTTACACTTTTTGGCCAAACTTGACATTGAAATCAACATTTTGAACTAAATCTTCACTTTTTGACACCTATAGCTGCTAAACCATTAGGAATTTGGAGATAATGCAAACTAGTGATTTGTGAGATTTTCTCTATAGATTCTATATATATATATATATATATATATATATATATATATATATATATATATATATATATATATATATATATATATATATATAAAATTAGAGTTAAATTATAATTTTTTTTGCATCTCCTTTGATAACTAGTTTATAATAGTAAACAACATTTTTTTAAAGTGTTGTGTATTCTGTAGCACATAACTTTTTTTCTACAAAGGATAAAATTCTGATTCTTTTGAATTTAGATTGGTAACACCGATATATAGGGCATGCATTTGGTTTTATAATGTTTTGTTGAATATATTTTTTTAATTAAGTTTTGAAGTCAAACCAATTATAATTAGACGTAGGTGTATTCTGTAAAACATAACTTTTTCTGTATGCATCGAAATTCAATTTTTTTTTGTTGAAACAAGGACATCAATATCTAGGGCATACATAGTTTTCAATTTTTTTTCACTAATTTACTAATTTTCCATGTGTGTAGAATAGAGAACTTGATGTTCATTGAAAAACCTACATTCACAAGAAATAAAAAATAAATATAATAATCAAATTAAATATATTTAAAATTATACTTTTTGGGAAGCTTATATTAAAGACTACATACTTACAAAACATAAATTTTAAATGAATTCATTTGATCCCCCAAAAGGTAAATCAAAAGTGGTTTTCTATCAGCATTTTGATATGTGTAGAGGAGGCTCCATTATAGGTATGGTTTAAAACTAGTAGGGTTCTATCCAAGGGGGTTTGAATCTAAGGGGGTTTAATCAAATCCTCTTCAATTAAAATCTTTTAAATGGAACCTTTCAAGGCTTAAATCATTATATTTTCTAAAAAAATACGATTTCAGCAAAAATTAGGATGTCTCAGAAAGTGTAACCCATTATTTTGGCAACACCCTACTATCAACCACTGTTACAAAGAAAAGATCTCTTGCGGAGAATGAAATCATGAACTACTTCAACTAAAGGCAAAGAAAAGATCGCTTGCGGAGAACCAAATCATGAACTACTTCAACTAAAGGTACATAACATCAAACCAAACTTAATTCTAGAACTGTAGACTATAAAACTTAAATATGGAGAGATGTGCAACAGAATACATTCTCCTTGTCACCATTGAACATTCAAAAAAATAGTTTTTACTCTAGTGAATAGAACTCACTCAAATATTTACACCAAAGCCTCAAACATGAGATATAGCAACTACAAATGTCCCTTAATATAACTTTCAAACTGCAAAAAAATATATTCAATCTACAGGATATGTGGAGAAAAACACTACACTATTCTTCTCAGACACTTGCTCAAACTTATCCAAATAACTTCCTTAGATGCTGACCTTAGGTGTTGACATCAATGACAACACTTATTTCTCATACTTGCAACAATTGCCCTCTCTAACTTCCATTCTCAGGTCATGCTCTTCCTAGTCCTTGTGTTTTTGTCTAGACAGAGGGGAGAATACCACTTGGAGGTTAATTTGCTCCTCCTCCTCTTATGTAGTTTCTATGAATGTCTCCTCAATGGATTAGTCTTCCTCTTATTCATTTTCTTCCATATAGTCTTTAGAATAGCCTTTTGATATGCTTGCATTTTTCTTACAAGTCTCAAAGAGTGCCTTGTGATCATTTGGACCCATTATTGTCCTCCCTATTCCTTCTTCCTATGTGGCGTCATGCTCTAAGTTTTCAACTCCTTTAGAGAAGATTTTATGATCCCATTTACCATATGGAGTCTCTATCTGTATCTTTTTTGGTAGCTTCTCCTTTGTTTCCATAAGGATACGTATTCTGATTATGGATAGCCAACAATGATTCTAGTTAGATTGTATTTTTTGGCATGTTCCTAGAGTGTTTCCTATCATTCTCAGTATTTCCAAGTTGGGCTATATTCCATAGGAAGGTTTTGGATTTGTACCCAGAAGGGAATAAAAGGTATTTATTTCATACTTATGACGAAGCTTAGTTTCCATGGATGACAATATAAAGATGTCTCTCTGAATTCCAACATACTAAATTCTAAAGTATTTTGTCTCTGTTTTCTTGATTTTAAAATTAAAAATGAAAAAATCATTCCCTAGCTCCACCATTTCTTCCATCTGAGGCCAGTGCTTGTCTATCCATTCCTCTAATTCAATAACCAAGAAATGATAGTAGAGGACCTTACCTAGTAGTGTCATTTTTCATATAAGCTCTATCCTCCTCTTGATCGTATCTTCTAGAAGTTGAACTTGTATCTCCTGATGTTCTTTTCTGTGAGTTACTTGTGGGACACTCTGCTTAGGCATGTGATATGAATTATTTTACAATTCAAAGGATAATACCTAGCGTTGAGCCTATGGTATTGTGAAAATATACAAGAGCTCAATGTGTAGAACCTGTAGAGAGTTACAAGCAACCAAAGAGAGCTTTATTTGCATCAAAAAGTGTTTATATATAATGAAAAAAGAATGTGAAGAGTCACCTTATTCAGGGAATTTGAAATGGATAGTTGGAAGGTGACAAAAAAATAACTAACTAAAAGAAATTCAAAAATTAAATTTTTAAATTTTCAAAAAATTTCAAAATTTAGAATCCCAACTTGGTAGGGTCATAACTCATAGTCAGCTAGTCAGAATCCAAGAGGGCTAGATTGACTTGTGTCAAACCTTGCCTATGGTTATCTCTCAAAGAAATTGTTGAAAGTCTTGACCACAAATTCAACTCTGAAGGTAGTTCAAAATACTAATTTACTTAGATGTAGACAATTCTAAAAAATTAATAAAAAACTAAAAGACTTATCTGCCTATACAAATGCCACCCTAGTGCTCCCGAATCTCTATGGGATCATCTTGTATAGCCATTTCACTTCTTTTCTTGTTGTTTAGGGTGAAAAAGAGGGGTTTTAGTTCCAAGGGTAAATCCTCCTTTCACTCCAACATTCAAGGACATAAATTGAGTGAAGCCACAATCTCTTGCAAGAGGGCTCTGCTATAGATTTAGTGTCCTTTAAAATGAAGAGGAAACTTAGAATTTGCTAACTAATTGATTGATTGAAGTCTAATTATGCTTAAAACCCTAATTTTGTAAAATCGTAAACAAACAAACAAATCACAAAAAATTCTCACACAAAGATATCTAATGACAATCAAATATATACTAGATTTTAAGATTTCAAATGTAGAATAGTCAATAACTAATGAGCGGGTGTCCAAGTCTAATGTATTGGTTTATATCAGGATCTTTGAAGAATGTCTGTAACTTATTTCTGTTGTTCCAGAGATTTCAGTGTTTTAGGATCCGGAGGACTAATGAGCGGGTGCCCTAGTCCAGGTCCTACTTTTCTGCTTTCCTTTACACATCCAACACTTTGATCTACTTCCCTGCAACTCTACTTCTTCTACTTTTGCAACATGTAACCTGCAATCACAGAAAAATGGGTTGGGGGTTGTGACGTTTAGAGGCTTGCCTCAGTCAAGCCTTGGAGAGACATTCAAGTCTTTCAAACACTATTGTTAGATAAAGATTGTGTATCCCTACGAGATCAAGGCAAAATCTAAATGATTAATGATTGAAAACATAAATAAATGTCACCTTAGAGGTGCAGCTCGCATGTAGAAGATAATCTTTCATATCATGAGAAGATGAAGCCAAATCTGCATAACAAACACAATAACAAGACAAATCTTCTCTACAACAATGAATACTTTGAATGCTCTAAAATCACAAATGTGCCAAGAGTTCATAATAATCTTCTAGTTTACAAATGAATCCCTAAACATGCCTATATATATGCAACTAAACAACTTCCCCCTAAGAATTTCATAATTCAAACTTGAGGTGTCGACATAGGACCTAATAACGGTCGTATAACTGACACTTAGATTTAGGTCCTAACCTAAAATAAGGCAGTACTAGGGTGTAGGAACCCAAGTCCTCACTCCCTCTTTCAGTCAGGATTCATCACAATAGCACACCCTAGGTTCTATTTGCCATTAAACTCAGGGGTTTCTTCACTGGAAGTCAACATTAACATGCAAGATGATCTAAACACATTCTAAAGGAGCTGGGAGCTAAACATAGGAGGGAAAATGTCCTAGGGAGACATTTTATGACATAACACTTGTGTCCCTTAGGAGTCCTCTTCCTCTAAGATTCCTCCTAGGCCAAGTCTTTCCACTTCTTTTCCTCTTTTGGTGCCTTTTTATCCTCTGGTTGTGGAAGGAATTCTGCTTCATGCTCTCATAATTATTTGGCTGCTCCTTTATCTTGGAAAGATCTTGATGTATTTGAAATGCTTCCTCTTGTGGTCTCGAAGGGGGCTTCTTCTGCCAAGAACTCCTTGTATTCCTTCTTTGGATTTGTACATTTTCCTTGGGGACTGAGATCTTGTTGTAGACACCTAAAATTATCCCATTCCCAAATCAAACATTGATCTGCCATACTTCACATTAATTAAATAATTCTTAATTATTTGATTAATTTCATCTATTTTTATGAAAATCAATCACTACATTATGCCTCCACATTAATTAAATAGTTCTAATTATTTAATTAAGCTAATTTCCCTCCACACATTAATTAAATAAATTTAATTTGTTCATTTAGTTAAAGCTAATATTCCTTTTCCTTTACCAATCAAAAAAATATTTAATTTCCTTCAAATAAATAAAATTCATTATTTTATTTATTTATCCATATGCACATGAAATTAAATAATTAATTTACTTAATTTCCCTATTATTCCCTCTCATCATAATTAGATTAGTTAACTAATCAATCAAATTAGTTGACTAATCAATCTAGTTAACAAGTCAATCAATTTAGTTGACTAATCAATCAATCCAATTAATAGATTAATCAATTCAGTCAACTCACCAATCAAATCTGTTAACTTCCCTATTTCATGAGAGGACGAGGACACTAGTTACTCTTTCATTCGTTCAAATCCTCTCATCCAATTCTAGCCATTGATCACTCTGATTATTTTCCACCATTGATCTTCACTTCTGGAAATCTATAAATAAACTTCTTCCAAACCTCTCAATCATCTCTCATTTGTTGGTAAACTTATGCTATTGCAAATCATTCATTTCACTTTGGAAGATCAAAGTTATACTATTGACATGACCAATCCACATAATATCCATGAAGATTGAAGGAGCAAATCTATTGGAGTTCGGGTGCATTCCAATACGCTCAATCGGTAAGGTTGAATTTTCTTGGAAAGGAAGGTATATTGCTGTTTGGTTTATTTCCTTTGATTTGTCTTTGTATGCAAATTTCCACCTTGATATTTTGGCACGCCCGATTTAATTCTCAAATTTACATCCCCGAATCATAATGAAATTTTATTCATTATTTGTTGCTAATCTGGTTTTTTGAGATTTAATGTCCACCCAGCTGGTCCTCCACCAGTCTTCTCAAACTAGATTGTTCGACCTACTCGAGTTGTTGCCACTCAGGGTCCTGCTTCTTTAGAAAAGATAGGTCATTCTATTGGTGGTGTTGTTGCCCATCTTTATCGAGGTCACTTTGGATGATCAACAACGATTTTTAGTAGGTACTAATTATTTTGATAGATTTGTTTGCATACAGGCTACAAATTCAAGAACCAATGGCCCAGGTATAATTTACAATTTAAGATTTATTTTGATCGGTTTGCATGGTTGTGCCCTTTTCTTGAGTTATAGTTTCAATATTGAGATTTCTCTACAGTTACAGATTTTTACAATTTTGTCATGGAGCCTACTGTAATCACGATGGCAATAACATGCTTGACTTTCTAGAGTCGACATGCCTAATGACGACAATGTTGATGTGAGTCTTTTCTTTTCCCGTAGCTTCGTGTAGACAAAAACTTGATGCAGAAGTGCTTGCAGATCGAAGAAGAAGTCGCCCAATGTATCGATACCATACCATTTCTATCAACTCTGTAGATTTGTTTGCTATGTAAACCTCTTTTGCCACGTCATTTACAGTCTTTTACAAGTTTATTTTGAATTTGGTAAAGCTCTTAGTTTTCTGTATTTTGAATTTCTAGTTTGATTTGCATAAACTTGTTTACATCAAGGGTTTTGTCTAATTTATTTCCAAAAGAGGAAGGAATAAACTTGTTTACCAGTAGGTGATTTGCATAAACGCTGCCAGAATTGATCTATTTAGCGCAAGTATTGAAAGGTTGAACGATGTGCTCAAAATGAGGAGTTAATCGCCTTTCCCAGGTTGTTGGTTCATAGTCTTGGATCTAGCCACTTCCAACTATGAGGATTCTTCTTTGGATTTATTAGTGTTTGTCTAGAATTCTTTGCACTTGTCAGAAATGTATCTTGAACATGAATAGCTTGTGATCAAGCACCAACAACACTGTGCATTGTTGAAGGCATGGTTGTTCTGTGAGACTATTGTCCCTGCTTCATATTTGGGGTTGGATAGGGCAAAAATGCTGAAAATTTGTTGGGATTGGAAGTTATTTGTGTTTTATCTCCTCAATAACTAGGTAGTATGATTTGTGCTTAAGTTACTGATGGTAGTACATTGGGCTAGGCATGGTTTTAGCATGGCTGCTTGAGAAGAACTGCTAGTACAATGAGAACTTTGGCTTCCATTTAAAGTAGAAGGAATTGCATTTAGTGTTTTTGCTTATGCTATCTAGGCTATTTGTAACAAGTGAAGTGGGTGCCTAAGTTAAAAAAAGTTTCTACATTTTTCTGATTTGATGTCTACAGATCTACTCTGTATTTAAATGAATGAATATTTATACTCTTCCTACAGAGCATTGTCCTTTGTTGATTACGTTTCATCTATATTGACTGATCTATTTTTCTTTTGTAGATCTGCATTTTCTATTAACATAGGGGACGACTTAGCTAGAAAGAAATTATGTCAATGCTCTGCCTCTTAATATATCAATTATTTGAACTCGAGGGTGTCATTGTTAAGGAGATCGACTGCTCTTTCAGATTGTGGGCAAGTAAGTTTGACAGGCTAAGACTTTCGACTTGCTTGGTAGAAGCAATTCCAATCGAGCCTACCAAAGAACAGCAGCAGGTCCGTATGTGTAGATGAGATTCCAAAGTTTGACAGTTTGTCAACAGAATGTGGATGCTTTTTTTTTTAACTTTTAACATAGACTTTTTTATTTTTCTCTTATAGTTTATGTGATGTTATTTACTTAGTTCTAAGTTTCAGTTTCATTTTAGCATCTTTACTTTCAAATTAGCTTTTTAATTCCATCTGTTAGTTTTAATTTATTGTTAATTTTAGCTTTTTAGTTTGGTCTCTTAGTTTTCATTTAAAGTAGATCTCTTTTTAGCTTCCAACAATAGTTTCTTTTTCTTTTTCTTTTAATTTTAAAATAAAAAGCAAAAAAAACTTTAATTTAGTTTTTAACTTAGTTTTTTTTTTTTTTAATTTAGTTTTTCTTAGTTTGCATATCTTTTTGTGACTAATTCTTTGGTTGCAAGTGAAATCACTTGATGAAGACCAATTTTTTTTTGCAAACTACTAACATTTCATGTGCAGTTGTCCATTGCCATCAAAGTTTAAAAAAACAAAAAAAACTACTACTAATCCATTGTCTTGTAGGTTTGTTTGTCGAAGGCATTTGTTTTTCACTAAATTAGGCATTTAAATTAGTTTAGTTGGTTAATGAACTTGTTTTCTGTGCTTGTGGGATTTTTCAAGATGTATGCTCTCTCTATGCACTTCGTGTGATCTTGGAGATAAGAAATCTTACATTTCATTTTTGTTTAGATTAAATCCTAAGGCGGTACTAATTTACATATGCTCTCTCCTTGTGCCTAGTGCGACCCTGGAGATCAAAAGCAATTAGTATATATCTCTCTCTTTAGGAGGCATTCTAGAGGATTTCATCACCCCTAGGGATGACCTCAACCATGATTTCTGGTGTAGGATATAAACATTGTGAGAATCGAAAGACTCACTTCAAAGGAAGGACCCTCTTCCCCCTTGCAAAAACCTCGAGACCCTCGGTTCACCAAGACTTGTGTTTGGTTGGTGCTTGGGTTGATTGGGACACCCCCATTCATAGATTCATCCCCCATACCTTGCGTATATTGGGACACCCCCTAATTGCTTGCAAATCCTAGATAAGACCATCAGCCATTTTCTAGTGTGGTGCAAGGGACACAAATCACCCTTTGAAGTTACTCACCATCATACCTCCTTGATGGTCAGATAGAATTTTTCTTTGGGTAAGGTGTAAAAGCCTCCAAGGAAAGGGGTATTGGGTAAAATGCCCTTATCCCTAGCTATCTACTTAGGGTGAAGTGTTCTTAGTTAGGTAAGAACATGGATAGGTATTCTATCATGTGGGCGCACATTATGAAATCACTCCTACTTAAATAATATATAGGAATGTACTCAAGTGATTGGCATGTTTTTCTTATGAAATACCTGTAATAGCCATTTGTTAGCCACGAAAGTCTTATACCTTTGAATCATCCCTTGAAAGTTGTGTTGGCCATCGTGTCTTTTGATTGTAGTAATCTCTTGCTCTAAACCTTTTGTTAATTTTTTCTCACAAATGAAATGTCAGAAAACTTATAGCATTTGGTCAAACTATTTAGGAGTTTATAGAATACACTTGGGATCTATCAGCCTCTTCCTCAATTTATCCTTTCCATACACAAACCTTACCATATCATATCTCTTTCCAAGCTTCATTTCACCCATCCATCCATTTTACAATTCCTTCCATTTTACTCATAGACTTGGCTTTGCTACTCAACCACTTTGAGATTTTGATCTTGTCAATCATTTTGATCCTATCAATTCTCATCCAAAACTCATCCTTTTATCCAAAATCCATCTTGTCAAATATAGATCTTATTATCTTTTCATCCTTAAGTTGACATCTCGCTTGAGATCTCATCAACCTCAAGTAGTGTTAAGTTGTTCTTGTGGATTAATTAGCTTAGGAGTCTTGACTGCTCTTGAGTTAGTGAAGTCCTTATCTCACTCCCTATTATCTTGAGATCTTTTCTACCTCAAGTAAGAAATGGAGCATCCTTACCCTTTTATTGCTTAGAAGTAAATTTCTCCTAAGTAGTGAAACGTATCATCATTTGTCATCAATCCTAAGATCTAGATTTGTACTTGAGGTTATTTTGATTCCTCATCCCAAACATCATCCCCAAGATACCAAAGTCCAAATTTGGAGTACCCCAAGTCATCATCACATTCTCTTTCTCTCTTTCAAACATTCATACATATTTTCATCCCATTTTCTTTTACCCAAGTCCTTTCTTTGCATGCCACTTACAAGGTTGCAAGCAAGAAAGATTATGGAGTCCAACAATTAAATAGACCTTACCAAGAAACCTATCCCTCACATGGAAGTTGGAAAAGAAGTTGGGATTCTGTCTCATATCTGTATCCCAAGTGAAGTTGTAAAGAACCCTCTCAGCCATCATCACCAAATGCACCTATCTTAGGCCAAAGTTATCAAGATCATCAAGCTATCTCCCCATGCCTACATAAATTTTCACAAGATGATGAAAGTATGAAGCTTATGCATCGAATGATTGTAGCTAATCTTAATAAATACTTTCTCATGTTGGCTCAACGAAGAGCTTAGCTACCCTTGGACTATGATATTCCCAATCATAAGACAAAAGATCCATTTGCATATGATCCTCAAAATCCTCCATTGAAATTACCACTACCCATGATTAGTCCTCCATCCCATCTTCACATCAACATAAAAATTAGTAAACCCATTCATACTAATGTGTCACAACCTTCAATTATGTCTTATGTTTCACAAACTCATAGTCAACCACAAATGTTGATTCCCATACCCCAAGCTGCAACCACCATTCCACCATTAAATCCTCCAACTTCCTGATACTCCTCATCAATGTCCTTCATCCATCCCCAAATATCTCAAATCTCCACCTCATCCTCATACATCAACCCCCAAGTCTCCATTCCACCCTTTAATTCCCATCCTTACCAAACTACCAACACCACCACAACACAACAACAAAATTCCTTCATCTAATAGTTGCTCAATCAACAATCTCCAAATGCCAATCTGAATCCACCTCCTCCAACTAATCTTGCCCAAAAATTGGATGAATTGAGGAAGAAGGTACAAGATATGGAGATGGGACATGCAAAGAAGAAATACTCTTTTGAAGAGATATGTCCCTATCCTTTTGATAGATCCTTGGTCATGATCCCATTTCCACACAACTTTGATATACCCAAGTTTGACAAATATAAAGGAAAAGGTGACCCTAGGCATCATCGAAAAGAGTTTTACATAGCACGTATGGAAGTTGCTTACAATTATACCTATCTCATGCAACTCTTTCCTCATAGTCTAGGAGGCTAGGCTATCAAATGGTTCTCCCATTTACCTCATGGCATTAAGACATTCTAGGAACTTGCTAATAAATTCATTGCACGCTTTTCGTATAACATCAAACATGAGGTGTCTACAATAGACCTTTGCATTTCCAAGCAAAGGAATGGAGAATATTTTTCTGCCTTACTTCAACGATGGAGGAATCTTGCTAGTAAATTCTCTTGTCCAATCCCTGAGAAACAACTTGTCAACATATTTGTTCAAAACTTGAATCAAGAGATGGGTTTTCACCTACAAATTCAATGTGCAAACATGTTTGAGGAAATCATAGACACTATTGAGAAATCCATCATAGCTAAAGGTTTAATCAAGATTTACAAAGACAACAAAGACAACAACAACAATCAAACTAATGACAAACCTTGTTTTTGGGTGAAGAATAAGAACGTTGTGAATGATGGAGTAACCACTGTCAAAAACATTCAAAATCCACAAAATACCAAACCTTCATTCCCATAAACCCCAAATCACAATAATACCATTCCTAAGGGACCATCTAAACAAACATCTACATTTAGCTGATGATTCACTCCCTTAGGTGAACCCATAGAATCTGCCTTACGTAAATTGGTGTAATCAAATGTCATAAACTTGCCCACTATAAGACAACATGATGAAAATCAAGTGAAACCCCCATGGTTCAATGAAAATGAATATTGTGAGTACCATAGTGTGAACGGACATAAAACATCCAATTGCATGTGACTCAAAAATTGCATCCAGGACCTCATAGACCAAGGAGCAATTGTGGTAGAAGGACACCCTCAAAAGATAACTAATGCAGATTTGGGTATATATCAAGATGCATTTCTATCCCATAGTCAAAACAAAAACAAAGGCTCCAACAACACAAATAATGCCAATGCCTCTACTTCCTATGACTCCATTGTAGGACATATCGATGAATGACATTCTCAAGTAGCCACCACAATTGTACCAAAAACATTTGATTATGTCATGACCACACATCAAGGTCAAATAACCCTTCAAGGAGCCCCATCCAATTCGAAACCATCACCTCAATATAGCATCCTTGATAGTTTGAATAAAACTCCTATAAAAATATCTATCCTTAAGCTCCTCCATATATCTCCCACTCATAAACACATCCTTGACAAAGCACTCCAAGAGTGTCATTCCCCTAATAAAATCAATACTAATCAATTTCAAGCCCTGGTAGGACACTTATCCTTGCAACATTATCTCTTATTTAATGAAAAAGATCTCCCTTCAGACACCCTTTCACATAACAATGCCTTCTATTTAGAAGTGCTTATTCACAAACATAAAATAAAATGAGTCCTTATAGATGGTGGATCGGGTCTCAATATTTGTACTTTGAAATTAATAAGACAACTGGGATATTATAAAAATGTCATAGACTCATAAAAAGTACTACTATCAAGGGCTATGATGATGTTGAATGTGAGTTTGTAGGTATCATCAAACTACCCATTCAAGTTGGTCTTGTAATAATAGAAACTCCCTGCCAAGTTTTGGACCTTGATCTCCCATACAAAATCCTCCTAGGACGTCCATGGATCCATGCCATGCAGACTATCCCTTCCACCTACCATCAATGCATAAAATTTCCCTATAATGGCTCAGAGGTTATGATTTTTGCTAACCCCTGCCCATTTCAATATTGTAGGATGATGGAAGGAATGAGTTCCAACCTTTATCCTAACAATGATATTGCATCCTCATCATCATCGTATATAGACCTATCATCCTTTTCATTACCATTTACCTCCAAAAATCCAATTCCTGAGATCAAGGTCTAAGTCAAAGACAAGGGGTGTGGAGAATACAAGTTTCAAGAATCTTTCTACATAGGCCAACTACCCCTCTTTCCATGATCACATGGAAAACCCCAATCCACAAGTTCAAGTTTAGTATCTAATGTGGTCATCAAGTACAATCCAATAAAATTTGAGCATTGGCGAGTGTTAGACAAAGAGTGCATTGAAGAGGATGTTTCCAAATGGTTGTATAGAGAGGAAGAGGAACAAGCCCTATTACCTGTAGAGAAATATGCCACTAGACTTCACATTGACAAAAATATGGGTTTCAAAGGACAAGGTGGACTTGGTCTACATGAGAAAGGTATGATAGAACCCATATGTGTAATAAGACGACCTCTATTTCAAGGACTTGGGTATGGATCAACCACGTGCATCCTCAGTTCTGGAATTTATTCTCAGTGAGGTAGCCAAAGATTTTACTATTGTCAAGACCACCGATGAGGATACCAATGAAGACTCTTTTAAATACCTCACCAAATTTTCAAAGACTCTTCCATATATACCCTATCCTCGACCATTTCATTTACATCTGCTGACATACCACTCATCTACCCCCAACTGATCAATTGTGAACAACAAGGCCCTCCCATCTTAGACACTATTCAAAATGAAGAAGGACTTGCATAAATCATGGGATTGCGAGAACACATTCCTTTAGGGATCATAGAGCTGGTTTCATCATAGAGCTTGACATTGAAGCATACTTCATCGAGAAGGCCAAATCCCTTAGTCACCAAAGTAACATAATTAAAAGGTCCATTAGTGAAAAACCACTTTGTGGCGCTTTCAGACCATAAAAAAGTAAAAAGAAATGATGCATCCAATGGTGAAAACCTCTCTAAAGTGCCAGAGGATGGTGGATTTGACCTTCCAAAAGATGCTCTTTATTCTAAAAAATCTCCAATGTTGACAACAAAGGACTTAAAGATCACATTTTTGGTTGCTTCTTTATCATCAAAAGAACATAAGGACTTCACAACATTCTTTCAAAAAGACTCCCACAATTTTACATGGTCTAATGTTGATATGCCTAGTCTGGACCCATGTTTAGTGGTGCATCTTCTAACAATATATCCTAATGCCAAACTAGTTAAATAGAAACTCAGAAAGATGCACCCTCATATTGCACTTTTGGTGAAGGCAGAACATGAAAAGTTGTTAGGAGTAGGATTCATTCGGCCCATCGACTATCCAGAGTGGGTATCTAACATAGTCTGAGTTTCCAAACTAAATGTGGGTATTTGCATTTGCAATGACTTCAAAGATCTGAACTAAACATGTCCTAAGGATGACTTTCCATTACCAAATAATGACACTATTGTAGATCTCACTACCAGACATGAGATGCTCTCACTTATGGATGGATTTTTAGGCTATAATCAAATCTACATCACTAAAGAAGATCAGAATAAAACAACCTTCACTTGTCCATGGGGTACCTAATGTTGGCAAGTCATGTTGTTTGGTCTCAAGAATGCTAGCGCAACCTATTAACGAGCAATGACAATGATCTTTCACGATATGCTTCAGAAGATTATGGAGGACTATTTAGATGATCTCGTCATCAAGTCAACTAGAAGAAATAAATATCTCCAAGTCTTAGCAAAAATCTTTAATTTATTAGAACAATATCAAGTCCAACTCAATCCCAAAAAGTGTGTATTTGATGTTACTTCTAGAAAATTATTGGGATATATAGTATCAAGGAGAGGTATTGAAGTGGATTTAGCTAAAGTAACGACCATAGTTGACATGCCTCCACCAAGGAATCTAAAGTAGCTCTATAGTTTACAAGGGAAACTTCAAACAATTCATTGTTTCATTGCTCATCTTACAGATAAATGTCATCCCTCCAGGTATCTTCTTCACAAAATTGTCACATTCCAATGGGATGCTTCATGCCAAATTGACAAGTTGAAAGAAAATTTAGCTTCTCCTCCAATTCTTATAACTCATGTTCCAGAAAAACCCTTACATTTGTACATTTCAGCAACATCAACAACATTAGGGGCTCTACTAGCATAACATGATGAAGAAAGAAAAGAAAAAGATGTATATTATATCAGTCAAACCTTGGTGGGATATGAACCTAATTATACTTCCATGGAGAAAGCATGCCTAGCAGTTGTCTTTAGTTCCCAGAAACTAAGGCACTATATGCTCAATCACCAAGTTAATCTCATTTCCAAGGAAGATCCACTGAATTATCTATTGTCAAAGGCTACACTCACATGATGAATGGAAAATTGGGTGATAATTCTTAGTAAATTTGATATAGACTAGCTATCAAGGGAATTGTTATAGCAGATCAACTTGCAGATGCTCATATTCATTCAGATCATCCACATATCTCATAATTTCTAGATGACTATCTACTCAATCACCCCCTCAGCACATTAGAAACTAAACTTTGATGGATCATTTACTTCTCATGGTTTAAGAGTAGGAATTCTCTTCATCACCCCTCAAGGTGATTACATCCCTAAGGCATATAAGATTGCATTCCCATGCACCAATAACATTGCCTAGTATGAAGCCTTGATTACATGATTGAAAATGGTCGTTCAATGGAAAATTGACAGATTACATGTATATGGAGATTCTCTGTTGATCATCAACCAAACTAATGATGAGTTTCAAACCAAGGATGACAAGCTAATTCCCTACAAGTAAAGAGTTGATGACCTCAAAAAGTATTTCTTTGAGATTCAGTTTGAACAAGTGCCTTAGCTAAATAACAGAGTTGCAGATGCCATGGCCACCATTGGATCACTCATTGACACTCCAACCAACAACCAATGGTGTGAGTTTCTTATGGAACAACTCTTTCTTCTTGCATATGACACCCCTAATTTAGAACTTATCTGTAAAATAGTTGGACCTAGTTCCCCTTGGTATCAAGACATTTATGCCTACCTCTATGACCGGTCCCTTCCTCTAAACCTATCTACCAACCAACGAAAAACCTTCATTTTCCTCTCATCTTGCTTTACTATCCTAGGAGATATCCTATATCAAAGGAGTCTCAAAGGTATGCTTCTTAGGTGCCTCAACTTGAAAGAAGCCCAAACTGCCTTAGACGAGGTACAAGAGGGAATCTGTGGTGCACATTCCTTTGGTCCTATGCTTGCAAAGAAGTTGCTGAGAATAGGATACTACTAGCCTACTATGGAACAAGATGCATTTCATTTTGCCAAGAAATGTTTATAGTGCCAGCAACATGGTGATCTCATTCATGTGCCATCTCAAGATTTGTAGCCAATAACTACTCATTGGCTCTTTTCACAGTGGTTGCTTGATCTCATTGGTAAAATAAGCCCTCCATCCTTCAATGGCCACAAATTTATCATTACTGCTACTGAATACTTCACTAAGTGGGTTGAGGCAATTTCACTCACTTACATTATTAGAACCCAAATAGCCAAGTTTATCCTACATAACATCATTTGCTAGTATGGAATTCCCCTTTATATCATCACTGATAATAATATACCTTTCAAGAATTAATAAGTTTTGTCCCTTTGTGATAAATTCCACATCCAACATCACTTTTCCACCCCCTATTATCAACAAGGTAAAAACCAAGACAAGGCATCATAAAACCATCCTAAAAATCCTAAAAAGGAATGTTAATGATGATGTCTAGCATCTACAATTAAATTCCACCTTATGCGCATACCATAATAGCATTTAGACACCTACTGGAGCCACTCCATATTTACTTGTCTTTGGTTCTGAAGCCATCTTACCAATTGAGGTCAAGCTCCCTTCTCTATGGATTTCACTGCAGAATCTCATAAATGAAGAAGAGTATCATATATCAAGGTTGCAAGAATTAAAACTTCTAGGTGAAAGGTGTCTTCATGCCTCTAACCATCTTCAATCATATTAGAACTTCTTTCGATGAAGCTACAACAAGAAAGTCAAGACCTACCATTTTGAGATTGGTGACCTTGTCCTTAAATAAAATCAACGCAATCTCCAAGAACGAGAGAAATGGGGCAAATTTGAATCAAACTAGCTAGGACCTTTTGTCATTATAGTTACATATGGATCAGGTGCCTACCAACTTGCAACACCAGAGGGAAATCCTGTTAAAGAACCCATAAACATCATTCATCTCAAATGGTTCTATACTTTAAAAAAATCAAAATAGTACAGAGAAGTAATTCGTCCTATGGTGAAAACCACTCCGGTGGCACCTTGGCCAAATAGCATGGTGAAAACTCGGCAACTAGGAGCCATGTGTAGAGGCTACTATCCAGTATCTATCAAGTTCTTACCCATCCCATCCAATCCACCATATATTATATTTCATGTTTATCCACTTACCCCACTATCATGGCTTGATAATTGATAGATATTGATAATATCCTACCTTCATCCATTTTCATAACATGTATCACCTATCCCATTCCATAATAAATAATCTTGCACCTAATTGGGGGGTATTCTTGGTATATACCTAGTCATCCTAGAGAGAGATCACTACCATTATGACTCGCATTTTTCACAATAAACATACCCACATTATTTAGCAAAACAAAAAACCAAAAAAATAAAAACATACCAAAAACACAAAAAACATCACATATTCACAAAAAAATACAAAAAATTACAACATACAAAATCCAAGCAATAAAGTCTTATGTCTGTCAAGTTTTAATGCATTTTCACCCATACTAAATACACATCCATTAGACTTGGTACCCAAGAAAAGAAAACTACACATTGAAAACATTGATCTTTCATGCAAAATCATAGGTAAGACCACCTTTTGAAACACCCTAATACCTAAGTACTGATTGCCTCAACATATCAGGATATCATCTAGATTCATGCCTACAATAGGATAGACCTTTCCTATATCTAACATCATCCCATATCCATCACATTTTGGGGCAAGAGATTACAATGGATGATCGATTGTTTTGTTAGCTAGTCTTTTTCTTTTTTTGATTTATCTTTTGTCTCTTTCTAATGCTTACTCAAGGACCACCTAGATATTTCTATATCCTAGTGTGTTTAGATTGGCATAGAATGGGGCATAGTCATTGATTTTTGTGTGTTGTGTTTGGTGGATGATCTTATTACTCCAATTAATATTTATACCTTGTATGTGTAGGAATAGATTTTTGCATAGTGCATTGTCCTTTTGCATCTAAGCCTATGCAATACCTTTTGTGCACTAAGGACTGATGCTCTAAGTTTTCTTCCACACACATCCAAACAAGGTTGTATTATGTTGGGCATGCATAAGATTATCCTTTTGTTTGCAGCGTCAAGTCCATGCAAAGGATACAAAGTCACCCTAGTTCCTTATACCTTGGTGCATAATATCCATTTTTCTATATTTAATAAAGGATTGCTCTACTCACATCAGCATTACTACTCATAATATTTCCATCATTCTTGCATCCATCTTTTTATCTTCTCTATTTTTTCTCTATTTTTCTTCTTCCACCAATTTTCCATCATTTATCTCTCCCTTCTTACATCCATTAATTTCAAGACCACACCCGTATTCTTTCAAATCGCTTGTCCTCTTGAGGGAGCATCATTCAACCCACTAATTAATCTACTAAGTGCTTCTTCTACATGACTAAGGCATCATTATTTCTAATCCAATCATATTCTTCTAAACTAAAATTTTCCTCTATCCAACACAACACTATGTTCTAAACTTCTTTCAAATGATGTTACTTCACCACACCATCTCAAAGAGGAGCAAAATATAGACACATAAAATTATCCCATTCCCAAATTGGACATTCATCTACCATTCTTTAACATTAAATAAATAATTCTTAATTATTTGATTAATTTCATCTATCGTTATGAAAATCAATCACTACATTATGCCTCCATATTAATTTAATAGTTCTAATTATTTAATTAAGCTTCCTCCAAATATTAATTAAATAAATTTAAATAGTTTAATTAATTAAAGAAAATATTCCATTTCCTTCAAATAAACAAGATTTTATATATATATATATATATATATATATATATATATATATATATATATATATATATATATATATATATATATATATATATATATATATATATATGTGTGTGTGTATATATATATATATGTATATATGTGTACATATATATATATATACACATATATACATATATATATATATACACACACACATATATATATATATATATATACACACATATATATATACACACACACACACACACACACACACACACACACACACACACACACACACACACACACACACACATATATATATATATATATATATATATATATATATATATATATATATATATATATATATATATATATATATATATATATATATATATATATATATATATATTGAATGAAAATGCAACTATCTATTAAAATAAGAAACCACTTTCACAAAAAATAGGTGGGTGGTAAAAAGGCACACCCCGAGAGTCAAATGGGCCAAGCCCATAAAGTTCTAGATCAAAGTATCAATGGGTATATGAACCCCATAAAAATCATAAACATAACAGAATAAAAACTTAAATCAAGCTACCATTGCCACCCTTGCAGATGGCGGATCCCTTTCATCCAATTTCCCCCAAATTCCTGCAGGGTCTGGGTTGACATCGGGCAATGCAGAGCCATCAACTTTTTCATGTTCTTCATTTGGTGCAATTGGCTCCTTGTGTTGAGATGAGATAGCCAAATTCAACCTAGGAAAAACTTTTGCAGAGTCCCAACCAGCATTGGTTGGATTAGAAGGACCAGGAACATTCCAATCTGCATTATCCAATGTAGGCCAACTAGTAGTATCTCCAGTGGGCCAACCTGCATTATCCCTTACAACACTTGCATCATAGCCTGAGACCAACCACACTGATGTGGAGAGGCCAAGCATCTGTGACGGTTAGCACCATGACACTGAGTAGGCTAGGAGCATGGCTGAGAATCTCTGGCTGAACCACTTCTTTGTCTGTGACCCTGCAGAGGTGAACAAGCTTTAACAGAGGAAGGAGAGGGAGGAACCTGTGCCACAGTACAAGGAGCATTCCCCCAATGATCCAGTAACTCTTGTAAGTGAGCCACTTCCAAGGCAACTTTATTAGCTTGCACTTGAATTTGTAGAAGAACATTCGAACAAATAATTGTTTTAATGTAAAGAGAAACAGATGTTCCAATTTTACTGTTTGAAAATATACAAGAATTATGATCTTTCCATAATGTAAAAAGAATCTCCACCCTAAAAATATGCCAAATCTAAGTAAATCTTTCAGGAAACCTAGGAGAATCACCCAGAAGGATAATTTTCCAAGATAAAAGGTTTGGTCTAAAAGGGTGAAAAAAATCATGAATCCATAGCCAACAATGCTGAGCTCTAGTGCAATACTAGAAGAGATGTTGAATCGTCTCAGGTTTTCCACAAAAAGGACAATGGGGATCCTAAACCCCAAGATGAAAAAGCCTAGTGCCCATAGACAGGCCTTGAAAAAGAATGCACCAAGCAAAATGAGGCAACTTGGGCTCAAGAATGGTAGACCATACAGTTTGAAATCTGGTATACCAAAGAGCCAAGGAGCTATGAATAAGCCAATACTTATTAAGAGTGTCAACCATAGGCAAATGGGCTGAAAGCCACCTGTAAGCCATTTGTGGCTTAAAGTGATGCATTGGTGTTTTTGGATTCCATTTCTAGTCCTTCTGCCATGGCTTGTTGGATTGAATTCCAACTTTGTGAAGCATTTCTGGTGGAATAGCTATGATGACTCTATCATATGTAGTTTGATCAGTTCTTGAAAGGCCAAATTTAACTTGAAATGGCTCCCAAGACAAGAGGCTCATCGTTGGCCGATGGAACATATCCTGTAAGGTTTGAATACCTTTTTTATGAAATTTCAAAGCCTTTACGCCAGGTAATTTGGCCAAAGGTTGGCATATAATGGCTAAAATAGGTGACCACCAAATATTAAGGTGATTGAAAGAAAGACTAGCATAAAACTTGTCACCAAACAAGCATAGCCAAGGTTTAACTCTCTCCTAGGCTTTCCAAATGCTTTTAACCACCAATGTGTCTGAGATCTGAATTGTCTCTCTCATAACAAGGAGAGTAGAAAACCCAATTCCTTTCCAAGCAGGCTTGTGCAAAGGATGTCCCATTTCAATGTTATACTAGAGTAACACTTTCCATGCCTCACTACTAGTGAGAGCATGAATGATCCACCTGACAGCCAAAGTAGTGCCTTGGCGTTGAGTAGAAAGAATACCAAGACCTCCAGAATCATTGGGAAGGAAGCAAAACTCCCAAGCAACATGGTGAAACCCATGGCGAGTCTCATAAGAGGTCCAAAGAAAATCCCTCAAGAGTTTTTCCAATTTGGCATATGAAGCTTTTGAAGGAGCGCAACAAGAAGAGTAGTAAACATAGGTTGCAGCTAAGATCTTAAAACAAACCTGGAATTTACCAACCAAAGATAGTGGCTTCGTAATCTAGACTGCAAGTTTTTGTTCCACATGGGTAATAACAACTTGCCAAAGAGTAGTAGAAGAGCCCTAGAAAGCAAAAGGAATACCAAGGAATATAAAAATTTCACCATGACCAACCCAGTGCCAGCCATATTGTTGGAGCCAAGCCATATTGCTGAAGCCATTGAGGAATGGGAAGAATTGACTATCTATAGCATAAAGTTTTATGCCATTAAATGGATGAACTTGAGGCAAGACAAAAGGTCTCCAGACATGCAAGAGCATTTTTGACTGAATTTTCTTCCTCTAGTAAGGTTAAAAATGAGTCATCGGCAAAATGACCATTAACCAGTTGGCTAGAGGAATTAGGCAGAGACATTCCATGCACAAGCTTGTTGGATACTGAATGAGCAAGAAGGTATCCAAAACCTTCTACCGCAAGAACATACATTCTTGGAGCAAGAGGACATCCTTGCTGGATAGCTCAAAAAAGGCCAAAAGTATGAGACTAGTGCCCATTGATAGTGATACATGCAAAGGCATCCGAGAAGAGCATGTTAATAGATTGGATAAAGGAAGGTCCAAACCCTAAAGCTGCAAGCATTGCAAGAATAAAGTGCCATTCAATGCGATCATAGGCCTTAGAAAAATCATTTTTAAAAAGATTACTTTTTGATTTGATTTTCTTGCCCATTCCATTCCCTCCCAGACTACAATAATATTATCTAAGATGTATCTAGATTTAATAAAGCCAGTTTGTTTAGGACAGACAATCAAAGGAAGTAGGTTGCAGAGTTTGAGCGAAAGGGCTTTAGAAATGATTTTATAGGAGACATTGAGGGGCGTAATGGGTCGCCAGTTGCAAATATCTTCTGGATTGCTAGCTTTAGGTATGAACTTAATGTTTCCTTGATTTATAATATCTCCTAAAGAGTTTGAATGAAAAGATTAGGGATAAACATTATGTAATTCTTTGCCTAAGCAATCCCAAAGGGCTTTGTAAAACTCACAAGGAAAGCCATCAATTCCAGGAGCTTTGCCATCATCCATAGAACAGACCGCTTCCTTAAGGTCTTCAATGGTTAATAATTGATCATAGAAGTGCGTCTGGGCTGAGGAGAGCTTTTTAGGGACAACTACAAGACAACATAGTAGTCTGTCATTCAGGAGTATAATCTTGGGCTATGAAAACTTTTTCATAATGTCTTAAAAATCCTAGAGAATGTGTGGCAAATCTGAATGAACAACATTATTCTCTTTGATTTGCTTAATACTATGTGAGGAATGTCTAGCTCGAAGAGTAAGAAAGAATTCCTTAGAAACACAGTCTCTAATTTTTAGCCAGTGCATCCTAGATTTAAGTTGTGCACCTCTGGCAGCATGACAATCAACCATTTGTTTTTGATGTTGTAAATTGGCAACATGAATTTTCCTAGAAAGGGAAAAAGAATCAAGAACCAAGGCCTCTGAGGCAGATTTCAAAGCAATAACAGTAGCTTCATAAGCCCTTCTCCTGAAATTGGCTAGCTGACAGCCATAGATCTGAAGAAACCTCGTAGTGTGGATAATAGCATCATTCCACCACTTAATCTAGCTAGTAGAATGCAACGGTTGAGATTCTAAATTCCATATAGTTGAAATGTGTACCAAGGTGGGTTCATGAGAAAGCAAGGAAGTGTTAAAAAAACTGAGATTTCATGGCGTGTGGCTGAGTGACTTGCCACTCAATGGCAAACTGAATTGGAAAGTGGTCTAACAATGTCACATCAATTAATGGCTACACATGAAGTGTGGATGACGTGGAAAAATTAAAAAAAGATTGTACAGAGATCATAGCACGATCAAGGCATTTAAAGACCCTGTCAGTTCTAGTCTAAAAATTACACCAAGTATGCCATAAAGGACTGGAGTGACAGTAGCCAACATTGGGATCAAAAAATCCTAATTTATTGTGCATATGGAACCAAGCCTCTCTTTTGCCAACTGACCAGTGAAAAGGTAGAATGCCATCTTTGTCAGTAGTTGTTTCAACCATATTAAAATCCCCACAGATAAGCCACATGGCCACTGGCATTGAATCTGTAATCCACCAACACAAAGCAAATCTTTCTGGCGTGTCATTTGAAGCATAGATATTAATAATCTGAAAGGAGTGATTATTAATGTTAAGAAGCGTCTAGACTAACCAGTTGGTGGGGTCCACCCCATGATCCACCACTGAATCATGCCACCGGGGGGACAAAAGAGTAGAAACACCACCTTTGCCAGCTTCATGGGTGGTAGAAAATTTTTTACTAGCTGGCCAAATACAACGACAAGCTAAAGACAATAGAAAGCCTCTAACTTTAACTTCTTGCAAGCACAGAACTTCAAGAGAAGCATAGTGATGGAGAGCATCACAAACAGAGTACTTCCTAGTGAGGTCAGTGAGACCTTGAACATTCCAAGAGAGAAAATTCATTTAAAATCCTCCACCATCTCTCCAAAACCTAGGCTTTCAAAGGAAACAAATCTATTCTGAAGAAACTCGGTGGGGTTTGACCCAAATTGGAGAGGAGGAATTTTCTAATTTTTAACCTCCTAAACAATTTCACCCTCCTCAAGAAGCTCTTAGCTACGAGAGCACTTTCGAGGTGATAAGGATAGAGTGGCACGTGTTTGTGCCTTGGACAATGACCTTTGTTGTGAAGGCAGCATAGTAGGACCCCTACTTTTGTCCTTCCCACCACTCGCAACAAGCTTTGAAACATCCTTAGATGACTCAACAGCTTTGAGAGCATTCACAGAGGATTTCACTTTGTGTTTGTGATTAGTAATAGTGGCCCAAGTGTCCATTGGTTTAGAAACCACCTCCTTGGACACAACTTCCATTGGGCATGCCTGAATAGTCTCCCTGGTTAAAACTCAGGTTCGTGACACAACAAGAGGGCAGTCCCTAATTTTATGCTCAGCTGACTAGTAGGGATAACAAGTATTATGAAAATTAAAGTATGTGACTTTTTGAGTGAGCCATAGGGGGCCAATTTGAATGTCAATAAATTCCTTGAGGTCTTTCCAAAGATCCGCCTTAACACAAACGCATTTGAGGGCACACTTGAAAGAACCTATTTGGTTCAACACAAATGACTCTTCCTAGAGAGGAAGCAATGTCATACAAAAAATGCAAGTAGGGAAATGGAAAGCCAGGGAATTCAATCCACACATGAACCTAGTGTTTGGTATCATTAGAAGCCACAAAATCACGGGTCCATTGTTGGAAAACCAATAGGGAAGACCGAACATACCAAGGACCATTGTTTAATATTGCTTGAACATCGCTAACTTCCACAAAGTGGAAAAGGAAAAAGCCTTTTGTCAGATTCTGGACCATATCAAGGCGGACCCCATGAGGGACCCAATCCTTTTGGACCCATTCTTTGAGCATAGATTTAGGGGGAGTTTTCCCTACAAAGTAACCAATGAGAGTATGCTGCTCTAATCATAAACAAGTAGTATCAAATTCCTGTGATGGTAAAATAACATTAGCAGGAGATTCTAAGGGCTTACCTCGTGAAACACCTTTGGAACAAACTTTTGGGGATGTTTGGTTAGTGGAGGAGCCATTGTGTAGATCTGAGAAACTACCAAAACCAACAACAATTGTTTTGTTAGAAGCAGTAAGAGGCATTTAAATGGCCAAAAAGTTGCAATAAATGCAGGTGTACAGAAAGAATGCTTAAAATCCTATGCTTAGAGTGAGGTATGGCACCTAGGAAAAACAATGGTAAACAACTTTAGAGAAACCCTAGTAGAGCTAAAAAAACTTTTTCAAACTTTTTGTTTGACCTTATTTAATTATCCATGTGCACATGAAATTAAATAATTAATTTATTTAATTTCTGTATTATTCCCTCTCACCATAATTCACTGTCAATCGGATCAGTTAACTAATCAATCAAATTAGTTGACTAATCAATCAATCTAGTTAACAAGTCAATCAAATTAGTTGACTAATCAATCAATCTAGTTAACAAGTCAATCAATTTATTTGACTAATCAATGAATCCAGTTAACAAATTAATCAATTTAGTCAACTCACCAATCAAATTTGTTAACACCCCTTTTTCATGAGAGGACAAGGACACTTGTCACTCTCTCATTCATTCAAATCCTTCCATCCAATTCCATCCATTGACCTCTCTGTTCATTTTCCACGATTGATCTTCACTCTTGGAAATCTATAAATAAACTTCTTCCAAACCTCTCAATCATCTCTCATTTGCTGGTAAACTTATACTATTGTAAACCATTCATTTCACTTTGGGAGATAAAAGTTATGCTATTGATATGAGCAATACACATAAGATCCATGAAGATCTAAGGAGAAAATCTATTGGAGTTCGGGTGCCTTCCAATATGCTCAATTGGTGAGGTTGAATTTTCTTATGAAGGAAGGTAGATTGTTGTTTAGTTTATTTCCTTTGATTTGTCTTTGTATGTGAATTTCTTCCTTCACACTTGTTTGTATTCAATTCCTTCCTATCGAAAATATACCTTGGGATAATGTTAATCCTTGAGTTTCTCCACTCTCTCCCATCATACCAACTTCTGGTTTTGAAATATTTACCAATGTTTCATTCATTCATGTACCCACTTCTTATTCTAGGGTATTGTACTTCATTTTCTCTAGTCCAGATTTCTTGTTTTCTAGTTCTAGGATTTTCCTCCTTGATCCTTCTACCCTAAAGGCTTGTTGACACAGCCATGACAATATCTAATAAAAAAGGTTGGGAAAGTTGATATTTAGATATTCTTGATCTATATTTCAAATCACAATGCATGCTGGCTATAAACAAGATTATTAAGAGTTTGGTACAAGGCATGAATGATGTCATGGAGGGATATCATGCACTAATATTGTTTATAGGGGACTACGGAGAGTGTGTATACTACAGATCGTTGAAGACTAATCTATGCGAAAAATTTAGGATTGATCCAACTACGGTGGTCATGATGAGTGACAAGAAAACCCATTTCTCAATTGCTAGAAAGATTTTCTACAAATTTTACTTGATTAAAGTTGAAGTCAACTAGTCAAACTTTTCCCTTTTATATAGGCAGCCTTCTTGTTAATATGTTAATTAAATCTTTGTAATATGTGGTGTATATATGCATTGAATCTTTGGTGTGATATATACTTTTATGTTTTCTTTGAATTGATTCATAGATCTCATAGGATGGAGATCAATTGTTTTTTGAATAGGTTTCTAACTAATCTTAGATTAATTTTTTGCAACTTGTTGATATTGGAAACATGAACCTAGGTTGATATCTCTTTGACTAAGAGTCAAGGATTGAGGGGTATCAACTCCGAGGTATCCATCTCACCAAAGTTTCCTAGTGTACAATCCCAACCTCATTTTTGCACCTTTAGGAGGTTTGAACCTTGGTGGATAATCAAGGACATACCATCACCCTCACCAATTGTGCTCAACCAATTGAGTTACAACACTTTAGGTGAGATCAGTTGGTTTTACCGAACATTAAAATTGAACTTCTAATTTTCTTTTATCTTTCTAAAGATTTTCTAAGTTATATACAATTTACTTATTTTATTTAGAAGATAAAAGTATGTTTTATCGCTTATAAATTTGGGTGAGGCACCTAGGAGCTACAAAAAAGAGTATTTTTGCTTAGATACTGGTAGCTAGAAGTTCACTAGATTCATTCTAATTTTGTAAGCCATCCTCATTAGTGTATATTACAACATATTGAATAGATCTAATGAGAGAATTTGACTTTCAATGTGTAATGCCAAAAATTACATAACCTTGCAATTTCATGTTATATTTTGGCCTTGCTTTAGTGGCCATTCTCCTAATTTGTTTGTAGGATCATTTTAGCCCTTGCATTAGCCTTTCTCCTTCCCATGGTGCTTAGGACTTGTCTCTTGTGTTGTCTTTTTGTCAAGTTTTATTGTCACTTTTGTGTTATCCATGTGATTTTCTGATGTCTTGTCATTTTTGAGCCCAACTGTCGAAACAATAGCAATTGCATGGATGCTAGTACATCAGTATGAATGTTTGCATGACATGCTAGCATCCCATGATAGTTTCTCTTTTGGTGGCCATTTCTAATCATTTCACCACTTGTCACTTTTGCAAGTAAGTGGTAACGACTCATAAGCCTTATTTTTCTTCCTTCCTCCTCTCCTTTTTAATATATATTTTCACTCTTGCATTCTCTTGGCTCTCTTTTTGGATTCTCTCTTACACTCATGTAGCTTTCTAAAGAGCTACAATACTCTACAACATTTCTACAACATTCTCCTTTAGCTCTATTGTCCTTTTGTCTTTCTCAAGTCTCTATAGATGATATTATTCTTGTTTCTTACTGTTATTGTAAGAACTTATTTTGTTGTGCCCCTAAGCACCTTGGGATATTCACATCCTTCAATCTTTCATTTTAGTTACTATTATTATTTCAAGATGCTCTTATATTAAGAACATGTAGAACCTTGCTTCTACATTTTATTTTTGGTTGGGGGTCATGGGTAGTTTGTTTTGGTTAGGTTGAGGCTTGTTGTGAATTTTTAGCGGGCCATCATTTTTTATTCATAGGGGCTACCACATGGAACCTTTTCACAACACTTAGAGTTTGTATGTTCTAACAACTCTAAGCATTATGCCATTGGATGCCTTATTCGAGTCATCATGTGATGGGGCCGCATCACCAAATGGACTCGGTGAAGAAAGAATGGTAGTGAGATAGTTGATTCTTATAAATGATGTGGACACATGGATGTATCACATGTGTTTAAAAGTTGTTAGTCCTAACAAATTTTAAATTATGCAGCATTGGTTGGTGGTGGGTGAGTTTCTTTAGAGTGGGCCCCAATGAATCAAAAGACAATAGTGCTTTAAGGATTTTTCTTGGGATAGGTGGAAACATCATGCTTGTTCTTGAGGCTTCAATATTGACACCTTCTAGGGTATTGCACCATTGGTTGACAATGGTGACTTAGCTCAACTAGTGGGCCTAGGTTCTTTTATGAGTTAATGCCAAGGAGACAGTGAAGAACCATGTGGTGTAGTTGCACTACATATTGAAGTAACAATGCTAACACTCTTTTAGTGTTGTGCTATTGGATGAGGCAGTGACTCAAGACTCAAAGCAGGCCCCTCTTTCGAAGGAGGACACAATCTCCCGGCTGCTTTCTCTAGCACTATGTCAACATCATGCAAATTATTGGGAGTGGTAGATTTGATGCACTTCATTACACCATTGGTTGTTGGTACTGAGTCACACATTATAGGTCCTTTTTCTTCTCCATGAAGCTTCAAAGTCTCGGAACTCTCAATCAAAGGTAGAAGACATCCAATGGTCTACACATCAATCAGATCCAACAAGCACTAGGTGTTATTCCATCAGAGAAAATGAGTCAACAAGTCTCTAACCTTGTGAAGAGTACAAAGAGGCATCTCTAGGGCCACGTGGCATCTCGACAATACACTATGAGGTTGTTGAGATTCATGCATGAGATCTTGGTGATTGTAAATGACACAGATCTAACCTCGAGATGCCATTAATGCTAATTGAGGATGAAGTATAGATAAGTGGTCGAGTGGGTGCATTTCAATGCTAAGAGTTTAGAGGTAGATGGTGCAGGTGTTTCCTGCCTAGTGCATCATTTGAAAATGAATTGCTATATATACACAGGGAGAAGAGGTATTAGGGGTTGGTCATTGAGCCAATATGGGATCTCAGGAGGAGAATCAATAGATATTTTAACCTTTGTGGATGCTTCTCAGAGCTGATTGAATATTTAAAGATTGTGCATTTTACCTTTTTTATCTTGTTCTCAGTTCATTAATGAAGAGAAGTGATATTCTTTTCTAATTATTTTGTCTATTGGGTTGTCTTTTAGATCTCATATATTGATGTTGTGCCTATGTTTACATTTCAATGAACGATATTAGTAAATGGTATGAAATCACGCATTTTCATGCTCTTTGAAGCCATGAGTTAGTATAGCGATTTAAATATGAAAGCATTGTGCCATTTTTGCATCAGTATAAGTATTATTATTTGACGTATCACCTTAGGATAGTTTTAAATTAAAGTTTCTCTCCTAGTTTTTCTAAACATAGATACCAGAATTAACAAGAATCATAAGAAGAGTCAGCTTCTAAAATCCCATAGGTCATCCTGCAAGTCAAGTCTTATATTTGTAGCATTTCCCATTGTTGGTGATCGGTTTGTATCTGAGAATAATCTTAGGTGTAAATATAAACATAAAAAATTTTTAGCATGCCTGGTGGGAATCGAGAATCACAATCTCTTGATTGAGATTCAGTTTGTATGAGTAAAAGTCCCACTACAAGATCTCTTTCAACATCAAACATAGGCATTTTAAAAACTCCATTAGTGATTGATCCCAAAACAAGAGTAGTACAACCAAATCCACCACTTGCTTAGATGGATGCATAAGGAGCTCCAAGAAATTTTGTGAACTAGAATAGTGGCACTCCACTGATTCCACCAGTACCACTAGCTACATGAGATGTAATGTCCCTAGATAATTCTTGTCTAACACTTGAACTTCCACTTACAGAAAACAAATTATCTTTAACTAGTTTTATCACATCATACAAAAATGAGTAGTAGTATTAACTCATTAACAATAGAAAAAAGGAATAACAATACATTAATCAATCACACAAATGGACTTACTATCTCAACACTAGTTCAGTTATTACAACAATATTTAGATTATATGGTTCCCAACTTTTAGAATTATTCAATATCAATAACAAGAGCCTATCAACTCATATAACAATAACATTGACTATACCTCCAATTCAGAATAAGAAAATCCAATCCATAACTTCAAACAACTTAAGGGACCCTCGAGTGTGTTACGTAACAAGGATTTAATGAGTTCTTTTGGAGTTGTGTGGTAAGTCTGTCAGGCATGATTGATAAGAATGTTACCCTCTTTTATGAAGAGAAATAATGATGAGAACATGACTTCCTTAGAATTCCTTCTTTATTTAGGCCTTACTCTTATACATTGGATGGTGTGAGCCCAGTGACCTCAATAAGTGTTGAAGACACCCATTTTCTGTATCTCATAAACTACAGCCTGGTTGTGTCTCAGGGATCAAGGCATGATGGTATGTCATAGGAGGGTCACTTAATCCATTATCGTAGCTTCCTAAAAGGTAATATTTCTCAATTAGATCCTCGTACACCCTTAGGAAAGATATGATCCAACCAACAATTACTCAGGTAAGGTTTTCATCCTACCTAGTTTGCCTAAAATAAGGTTTTCATCTTAGTCTAGTCACATTGATATGCAATTTATAGATTTCAAAAAATGTAAAGAAATTTGATACTCCATAGCAAGTTGTGGTGTTTCTTTTATACCAATTTGAAAAGAATTCTTAAGTAGACGACCATATTGAAATTGAACTCCATTTTTGGCATCAACTTGTATGTTAAGTCTTCTTTACTTTTAAAATTAATAATATTAATATATTATTATTATATTACTATACTATTATCAATTAGTATTTAAAAACACTACTGCTAGATTAAAATAATCATATCATAATGCCTAAATATAGGGGACATGATAGCCCTCCCATACCACATATTGTTTTTCCTCAAGCAATATTAGATTGGGATGATCAAAGATCTCTACCCTTCCCAAGTAGCATCTTCAAGGGTATATTCTTCCATTTCACCAAGTATTCTATAATGACCTTATTTTTGAGCTTCTTCTCTCTCATGTTCATGATTGCCTTAGGTTCCAAAACCAAAGTCCATATATCATCAAGTGGGGGAAACTCTATACAAGGAGTGATATATTATCCCAATACCTTTTTGAGGCACGTTATATGGAAGAAATTATGAATCCTGCAATTTGTTGGTAACTCTAGCTAATATGCCACTTTTCTAACCCTTCGTGTCATCTTATAAGGCCCATAAAATCATCGTTTGAGCTTCTCCACACTACTTCCCTTGAGGAGATATTGTCTATAGGAACCTTAGAAATGCCAAGTCTCCCACTTTAAGAGTTCTTTCCACCCAATGGCGATCAACATGTACATCTTTTGTTGTTTTTGGGCCTTTTCCAAGTATTTTTTGAGAGCGTTTAAAATTTCCATACTCTATTGTACCAAATCTCTTTCCCCAAGGACTCTACTATCTGAAAGAATCATATCCACAAATGAAAATGTCTCACAACCATATAATGCTTTGAAAGGAGCCATGCCTATTGGTAGATGATGAGTGGAATTGTACAAATATTCTATAGGATGAAGTGATTTAACCTATTCTATTTCATGCCCTATAACATAATTAATGAGGTATCCTCTAAGCCATTTGTTCACAATTTCCATTTGTCCATCCATTTGTGGGTGATAACTAGTTCTCGGAGTCAACTTTGTGCCTGTCAAAAGAAAATGCTCTTGCCAAAATAAGCTGATAAACTTGTTGCCCCTATCACTCATAATGTTTCTAGGTAGTCCATGTAGTCTAAACAACTCTTTAAAGAACAAATTAGGCATTTGTGGAGCTCTATACTCGGAGGATATAGAAAAAATTAAGCATACTTAGTGAATGTATCTACCACCACAAAGATACAATCTTTACCTTGCACTTTTGGAATCTCAGTGATAAAATCCATTAAAATACTCTCACACATCTGATTTGGAATGGGTAAGGGCTACAACAAACCAAATAGAAAATCTTTCTCTACCTTGTTTTGTTGGCACATCATACATTCCTTGCATGCTTCAAGACATCCCTTTGAGGCCCTTCCAAGAAACTTTCTTTCTTTCTTGTATGTCTTGCAGTACCCTTGATGACCTGCCAAAGGAGTATCATGATATGTTCTCAAAATCTTCTCCTTAATCTTTGATCCTGGGAAAAGGTACATATGGTCCTTGTATAGAATGAGCTCCTCAAATACCTTCTACTTGTTATCTTGCACCTTTCCTTCCAATATGTCACTAGCCAATGTGTCCTTAGCATACTACACTAATATAGAAGCTTTCCAATCAGAAAAAAATTAGCCATAGAGCATAAATAAGGCTTCCTATATAATGCATCAACCACTATTATATTATTTCCTTTCACATATTCAATATCAAAATCATAGGCCTGCAATTTGCTTACCCATTTCTACTGCCTATCATTCAGATCTCTTTGACTGAGGAAGAATGTCAAGCTGTTAATCTAATCTAGGATAGATGGATTGTTGTATAAGATATGGCAAGTAGTATGTGGGACAACATATGGCTCCATGAGTAGTCTTTTTGTTTTAGGTTTGGTAAGTACTTTCACTTTCAAAGAATGCATAGTTCATTATCTACTTGAGTTAGTCAAGTCTAGGTGGTAGGATGGATTGTGATAGATGGAAGACGATAGAGATGCAAGTGTTTGATGGATTGGGATAACTGGGTGACATTGGATTGCATTTGGATAGCCTTAGTACTAGATACCAATGACAAGGGAAAACCAATTCTAGATAGAAGGAGAAAGATGGGATTAGATAAGTTAAGAAAACTATTTAAGGTGAAAAGAAAAGGGATTTTTATGTTTAGGGTTTGTATGAATCCTCCTTTCATCTCAAACATTCAAGGACTTCAACCAAGTAGGAATCTATTATCAGGCCTTCAGTCACTTGGAATATCAGGTAAAATTGGAATTGTGTGATTTAGTTGATTGATTATGCCCAATTATGCTTAAAACCCTAATTATGCAAATTCAAAAGTAAATGGACAAATCACAGAAATGCTTGCACACAGAGATATCAAATGATAATCAAATGCGTACCAGAATTCAAAGTTTGGAATATGAAAAAGTTAGGGACTAATGAGCAAGCGCCCTAGTCTAGTGACATCATTTTCTTTAGGATCTGGAAACCCTGTCTGCAACTTGTTCCTATTGTTGTGAAGATTCTTTAGTTGCACTAATGAGCAGGCACCCAAGTCCAAGTCCCTATTTTCTCTTCTGATCTACAATCCAGACAGTCTACACTGCTCTCCTGTAACTTGTAACTTGGAATCACAGAAAAATGGGTTGGGGGTTGTGGTGTTTAGAGGCTTGCCTCAGTCAAGCCCTGGAGAGACATTCAAGTCTTCCGAACACTGTTGTCAGATAAAGAGTGCGTATCCCTGTGGGATAGACGCAAAATCCAAATGATAAATGATTGAAAACATAATTGATATCAGCTTGTAGTGAAGATCTCATGGAAGGAAGATGCTCTTCATGCCATGAGGAGATGGATGCCAAATATGCAAACACAAACATAAAAACAATGCTTTGCTCTGCAACACAATGAATATTTTGAATGCTCTAATCACAAGAATGCATAAAGTTCACAATTGCCATCTAATGATCATCTATTTATAAATGAATGCCTAAACATGCTTATATATGCAACTACAAACATTCCCGCCAAGAATTTTGTAATTGAAACTTACTGTGTCAACATAGGACCTAAATAACGGTCATAAACCAACAATTTCAAATTAGGCCTGACCTAAAATAGGGTAGGACTAGGGCGAGGGTGCCCAAGTCCTCCCACCCATTTCAGGCATGGATCCTGTCAAGTACATCCCATGAGTCCTATTTTCCATGAAACTTTAGGGTTTTCTCATTAGGGAGTCAGATTATCATGAAAAATGCTCTAAATGCATAAACAGGACCCAGGAGCTAAACCTTAACAGGGAAAAGCCCTTGAGGGGACATTTTATGATGTAACAAAAATGATGGCTGATAGAAAATGGGATGGAAGACTCATGATACAATGATGAATAAGGAATAGGAAATAGTGGATGAAATGGATGAGGTGCTTAGGATGTGATAGGAATAACATGCCCCATTCTAGGTATAATGCTTAGGATTTTACATGACAAAGCATATGATAATAGGATTGATTGGATTGGTTGGAAAGGATTTGGTATCAAGAGATGTTTAAAGCATGTTTCAACATTTTCCCCCTATCTTTATCAAGATTAGAAAGAAGGAATAAGGATGGATTGGATCAAGGGGATAATTATGTGGATATAATGGATAAGGAAGATATGATAGACAGGATAGGTAGAAACAATGATAGGATGGGTAGTGTTGTGATGCTCACAACATGCCCCATTTTACTCCTTAGCAAAATGAGAACCCCTATTGTGGCTGTGGCTTTTACTTTTGTGTGTGGGTCTGTTGGGTGGTAAAAGGGAAAAAGAGAGTGAAAGTTACAAACCTTGTTGAAAACAAAGAAAAATAGCAATAAGTATAAGAGCTGAATATGGGTGAATTTCTTGTCAAAAATGAGTGGGGGTTGCTTTTTGAACCACGTGAAAATTCCTAGTATTTTGTAAGATATGAGTGTTTTGGTAAAATGTACAATGGAAGGGTTTGTATGTTGCATATACAAAGCTATTTGTATATCAGGTCATTTGTATGTTTCATATGCAAAGATGCTTATATATCGGGTCCTTGTATAAGTCTTAAATATGTCTTAAATATCAATTACATCAGGATCTAGAAGATCACATTAGAATATTCAAAGAGGCATGCTTTAGGGCCAGGTTAGAATATGAGGATGTTGTGTGTAGGTTGTTTCCTTACACCTTCAGTGAGCAGGCTTCTAACTGGTATGTTAACTTGCCTAATGGTTACATTTCTTCTTGGGCACTTATGGAAGAAATATTTTTGTCTAGATTTAGAGGACCAATTGATCCTTCCACCTTATATTACAAATTGGCTACAATTAAGAGAGATGAAGGAGAGCTGATTGATAATTTTAATGATAGATTTCAAAAGGCTTATTCTAGGTTAGTAGCTCCTTACACAATAAATGTAGATACATTGTTAGTCATGTATTATATTGCCTTAGATCCATTAACTGCTATGTTTGTCAAAAGAAAGGCTGATAGAGATACAATATCCAAAGCTTATAAGGAGGCAGCCTTAGTAAACCAGGAGATGAGGCAAACAACTTATAATCCATTTGCTAATGAAGGAAATCTTGGTATGTAAAGTCAAACACAATCATAGAATGGAGCCCCTACACATAATACTCCATTATTGAATCCAGTTCCTACATACACACCGGTGTATAATCCTACCCCAATCCAGGCCTTAGCCCCTTATACTGGTAGCACTACCAATAATAATCAGAGTAATGGTCAATCTTTCTTCCAACCTCCTCAGGATACATTTGTGGCAAAGGAACAACAGGAAAGGGAACAAATCAAAGAAATTACTGCACACTTGAGAAGATTGACTACTGAAATGACACAACTGAGAAATGAAAATTTCTATGGTAGAAACAACAAAGGATACAGTCAAAACCATAACCAAAGCTATAGTCAGAACTACAATCCAAACCATAACCAGAATCATAATCAGAATTATAACCAAGGTCAAAGTTCAAATCAAAACTAGAATTACAATCAGAATCAAAATCATAATCTAGGACAACCGATGCAAAATAGAGGACCTGCTATAGATAAC
Organism: Cunninghamia lanceolata; assembly: GCA_027924645.1. Taxonomy (NCBI): domain Eukaryota; kingdom Viridiplantae; phylum Streptophyta; class Pinopsida; order Cupressales; family Cupressaceae; genus Cunninghamia; species Cunninghamia lanceolata. The sequence continues at coordinate 2,011,188 of BSBN01000078.1, forward strand.
AGAGCCTGGGGTAACAACAATAGGAATCAAAATCAGCCAAGGCCACCTAAGACATGGAACACAAGTACAAATAATGGTACTCTAGCTTCTCCATTTGAGAATTTAGATAATCAAGATACAAAACAAATAGCTGGAATTCAAATGGCTAATACGGCATTGAAGAATTGGTGTAGATTTCATAATACCAGTGCCCATGCTAAACTAGATTGTCCTCAGTTCCATTTAGCAGCCAGTATTTTCAATGTAGATGTACAGGCTCCCACTTCTGAGTTTATCATTCCCAAAGGTAATGAAGTAGTGCCCTCAAGATATGAGACTACTTTAGTCTTAGAGACTTTTACCTTTGCAACTAGAGAAGAAGAGGATCAATTGATAGAGGATGAACCTTAGTTTTGTGAAAACCTATATCCTGAATCAGCCTTTGTACTAAATACATTTTAGTTTCCCTTTGAAACTAAAAATGAAGTGTTATATGAAATAGAAGAGGTAAAAGCTTTTCAACAGTCAAACAAAAACCACACCTACAATTTAAGAAATAACACTAGGCCATGAGGTCCTTTCACTACTTCCACTCCTCCTAACAATTTCAATACTCCCCTAGGTCAGAATGCTAGTAATAATCCTACTATACTGAAGGCTAATCATCATGCAAATAATGGAGCAGTAGCACAAAAAGTCCAAACAGTTAAAACAGAGACAGTAGAAACAATGAGATTGATGAGTTATTTATCTAAAGAGATAAAGAAAATTAAGGTCAGTATACCTTTGTGTGAATTATTGAAAAGTCCAAGGGTCAGAATTGCTTTCATAAAATCTTTGGATACATCTATGACAGATGAGGTTTCTGCTGATGAGAGTGTTCCTAGTTGAGATTCACAACCCAAAGAAAAGAGTAAGAAAATTGAGCAGCCTTCCAACACTAATGTGGTAATGTACGCAAATAAGAAGGATGCTCCTCCTTTCTTGTTAACCATTAGAATGTGTAGAAATAACATACATAATTGCATGGTAGATTCTGGTGCATCATCTAATGTAATGCCTTTAGGAATATCCAAAACTTTAGGGCTGACTCCTACCAAATCTGCTAAGGTTGTTACACAATTGGATAAAACTAAGGTTAATGTGATAGGAGAAATGATGCATATTCAAATGCAATTAGCCTTAGATCCTAGGGTAAGTCAGTTTAATGAGATTTAGATAGTAGATATACCTGTGAATTATGGGATGTTGTTGAGTAGAGACTGGTCTAAAACATTGAATGGATATATGGACACTGATTTTTCACATATGTAGTTACCTTGGAGAGGTGTTCCAAATTAGATCAGGATAGAAACTGAACCCAGAATGAAGCACATGATTACAAAATACAATAGTGATAGGGAGGGACTCTAGAATGTCAATTCTACCTATCTTGAATCAATTCAAGACTTTGGACAACTCTAGCCTCTCTACCAACTCAAGTGCTCATGACATCTTTCTACACGAAAATGTCTACTAAATTCCTCAACTCTTTACAGAGATGGAAAATTCTATCACTCTACTCGGTGTGGGACACATTCCTTGTCCTCACTGCTTCCAAGATATTGCCTCAAGGGCACATAACTTTTCTGAGCCCGTTGTCCACCCTTCTCTCTCTATTCAAGGGTCTTGATTGCTTGGTACTCACTTTCTCCCTCTCTATTTTCTACCCCTGCAAGTCTATTCTCCTACTTGTCTATCTAGCCAAACTCCTTACTGAGCTCGCCTAGAACAAGCATGCATTGCCTCTAGTCGACAATCCAACCATCCCACAAAAGAAAAACAAACAAAAGGCATGGCTTTGTTTGATGGCCTCCATACTGTACAGAGGAACTTGAGGGACATCAAGACAGAGTCATGGTTTGCAAAAGAGAACAAAATTGCAGAAAAGAAAATGACTAATCTACCTCAGAATAACAAACTGAAAACTGTACAAAAATACAATATTGGTCGAACTGCTGAATTGGATTTTTATTGAAAATTGTTCTTACATCAAAATGCTTCTCAAATTAAAATCTTTCCCTCGTACCCCTTATAGAGAGAATTCTACATCATATAGTTATCTCATGTCCATTACAGGATGTTTTAGTTCTCAGACCGATTCATATTCTAACTACCCCGGTTCAACTCTATGCTATCGTTCCATTGGTGTGACCACCCTCTATCGGTGAGTCTAAATCTTTATCGGCTGATAGTATAAATTTGGCCGATGTCGCCTTTGACTTCATAGACTTCCGTCGCTCAGACTTACACCATCAGTGTAGCCTTCGGTCTATCTCCTGATGCACTAACTTACCCCGATGACTTCCCTCTGTGCTTGTCGGTGTGAGTTTCCACTATCGGCAATCTCCTTGAATCTCCTACCAACACCATTGGTCACTCCGATGAACTTTACACCCACTTTCGTCAGTCAGACCGCATTCCATCAGAAAACTGCAAATTTGTTACCCCGATGGCATCACTCTTACCAATATGCCAATGAAGACTTTATTGTTGGCCAGACTCGCTTCTTTGGCTAGACTTTGACCTTATCCTCTGATGGGCTATATTACGCCGAAAAGCATAACATCAACTTAGTCATCGGTAAGATGGCCTCTATCGGCAGTGTCTCCATTTCTCTCACTGACATGCTAATACAACTGCCATTGGCTAGACCTTGAGCATCGGCAACCTTCAAACTTGTTATCCTGATGTGGGATCTCTCCCCGATGAATCGAATACATCGGTCAGACATTTTCTTCTCATTCTAATATGCGACCACTTTGTATATGCATAAACTTCTTCCCGTACCTTCCTAATTTAAAAACAAAACCATCACACCAAAAATGTGCAAGTATATACATGGGCTCACTCCAAGCCCCTTGGTGCTCCTGCACCATACTCCCCCTATGCGGAAGAAGTCAAGTCACCTCTGGTGACAATGAGGCAAAATCAATGCCCCTCTTTTTGAATTCTGACTCTGCAACCCAGGTAGCTTCTGCCTCAAGCAACTCCCTCCATTTGACCAAATGCTCCATGTAGACGCCATGTCTGGTCTGCTTCTGTACCCTAGAATCTAGTATTCTCTATGCTTGTAGTTTGGGTTTTGGTGGCAAAGTCACATTTTTGACTGTCTGTTCCTTCTCTGAAATGGATCAATTTGCTACTGACTGAGTACCCTTGTATTGCACTAGGTCTTGAACATTAAACACTGGTGAGATTGCCAGGTCTTTTGGCAATTCAATCTTGTATGCATTGTTACCATACTTGTTTAGGATTTTGCAAGGACCAATTCTTCGCATTTGCAATTTGGTTGGCATTCCTTTTTGCAGTATGGCTTTGTTCAGGTGCACCATAACCAGATCACCAACTTCAAACTAGATGTCCTTCCTGTGGGCATCTACTCTGTCCTTGATCTTCTGTGTGTTTTTTGTCAAGGTTTTCTTCACCTGTTCATGTACTTCTTTCATGGATTGTGCAAAATCCTCTGCATGACCACTTTTGTTCTCTGTGTTTCCCATATTCCTGAGCTTACATACACCTTTGGGGTGCATTCCATATACTATTTCGAATGGACTCTTACCAGTAGCCCTATTCATACTGTCATTATAGGCAAATTCTGCCTGATGAATGACTTAATCCTAGCTCTGCCCATATTCCTTGGTTATACATCTTAATAGGTTACCCAGTGTCCTGTTTACCACCTCTGTCTGACCATCTGTTTGTAGATGGTATGCTGAGCTGAAAGATAAATTTGTCCCTAATCTCTGCCACAAAGTTTTCCAGAAATGCCCCATGAACTTAGCATCTCTGTCAGACACAATGCTTGTTGGAAGTCCATGAATCCTTATCACTTCTCTGAAAAACAAGTGTGCTATATGACTGGCATCATGAGTCACTTTACAGGGAATGAAATGGCTCATCTTGCTAAACCTATCCACAACTACATATAGCTATCATAACCAGTCTTAGTCTTAGGTAAACCAACCACAAAGTCCATACTTAGACATTCCCATGGCTTGGAAGGAATGGGCAAAGGTTGGTACAGTCCTGCATTTGAAGTTGTTCCCTTGGCCTTCTGACATATGATACACTGCTTTACATACCTTCTAATGTCTCTGTGCATCCTCGGCCAATAATAGTACCTTTGGACTAGCTCCAATGTTTTGTTCAGACCAAAATGGCCACTCAGACTGCCATTGTGCTTCTCCTGTATGAGATTTTCTCTCATAGATCCCCTTGGCACACATAATTGTCCACCTTTGAATAGCAATCCCTGCTGCAAGGTGAAATCTGCAAACTCACTGTGAAAGTGATTCTCAAAATCTTGACATACCTTGTATGCCTCAGCAAAGTCTTCATCATCTCTATAGAGATCCTTGAAGTCTTCAACTCCAATGCTCTTCAACTGCACTTCCTGCACTATGAGCAACATCCTGCTCAAAGCATCTGCAACTTGGTTGAGCTGCCCCTTCTTATGCTTAATTATAAAAGTGTAGGATTGTAGGTACTCCATCCACTTGATATGTCTACTACTCAACTTATCCTGTGAGTTTAGAAAACTCAGGGCTTGGTTATCTGTGTAGACAACAAATTCCTTAGGTAGGAGATAATGTCTCCACTTCCTAAGTGCTTGGACTAGAGCATACAACTCTAAGTCATACGAAGAGTACTTACTCTTTGCTTCATTCAGCCTCTCACTGAAAAAGGCTATAGGTTTGTTCTCCTGATTTAACACTGCTCCTACAGCTATGTTACTTGCATCACATTCAATAGTAAATAGCTTATCAAAACTAGGTAGCAATAGTACAGGTTGTGTTGCTATCTCTTTCTTCAACTATTCAAAACTTCTATCTGCAGCTGGTGTCCATCTAAATTTTGCTTTCATTCCACCTTTAATTGTATTCAACATGGGTGCACATATTCCACTAAAATTTTTGATAAACTTTATGTAAAACTGGGCTAAGCCATGGAAACTTCTCACCTCTGCGGCTGCTTTGGGAGTAGGCCAACTCAAGATTGCCTCTACCTTTGACTTGTCCATCTTCAATTCTGCTTGGGACACCACAAAACCAAGGTATACCAATTCTTGCTTCATGAATTCACACTTCTCCAGATTGATGGTTAGTTGTTCATCATGTAATTTTTGCAAAATAGTATTTACATGTTCTAGATGTTCTTCCTTAGTCTGACTAAAAATTAGAATATCATCTAGAAAAACAACTATGAATTTACCAATATAATCCTTTAGGATTTCATTCATGAGTCTCATAAAGGTGCTGGGCACATTTGATAGACCAAATGGCATAACAAGCCATTCATATAGTCCTTCTGTGGTCTTGAAGGCTGTCTTCCACTCATCACCTTCCTTGATTCTTATTTGGTGGTAACCACTCTTCAGGTCTATCTTAGTAAAGTACTTTGCTTTTCCAATACAGTCCATGAGATCTTCAATTCTGGGAATTAGAAATATATACCTTATAGTTATCTTGTTTATGGCTTTGGCATCTATGCATAATCTCCATGATCCTCCTTTCTTCTGTGCCAACACTATGGGCACTGCACAAGGACTAATACTCTTCCTAATCAATCCCTGATCGAGCAACTCTTGCACTTGTCTGGCAATTTATTTGTGCTGGTCTTGAGTCATCTTGTAAGGAACCTTGTTTGGCAAAGATGCTCCTGGAATCAGGTCTATCTGATGACTTATTGCTCTTTACGGAGGTAATGTGGCTGGTGTACCATCACTAATTCTGCCCTTATACTTCTCCAGTATAGGTTGCATCTCCTTGGGAATCACTGTCTTCTTATCCTGCTACTCTTCTTTTGGTTTTACTATGATGGCATAACCAATTCCATCCTCCTTAAGAGTATTCAAAAACTCTTTTCCACTCACAACCAAGATATTGGGACTCTTTGTTTGAACTGCATCGTCATCCTCCAATGACTGAATCTTATAGGTGACACCATCCTTCTGAAAAGAATAGACATTCTTCTCACCATCATGTATTGCCTTTCGGTCATACTGCCATGGTCTGCCCAATAAGAGATGGCATGCATCCATGGGTAGTATATCACATAATATCTTATCCTTAGAGCAACCTATACTAAACTCTACCCAACTTTGTTCATTTACTACCACATGTTGACCCTTATTCAACCATGTAACTCTATATGGGTTTGCATGAGTTATTCTTTTCAAATTGAGTTTCTTAACTACCTCATCAGAAATAATATTATCAATAGATCCTGAGTCTATGATAATTTTACATACCTTATTCAAAATCTTGCATTTGATTCTGAATAATGCTCTCCTTTGGCTTGGTTCAGCTTTCACTAGTTCTTTGATCAAGGTTCTCCTTACCATGATGTTCTCTCCCTCTTCTGAGTTCAGACTGACCTCAGGTGATTGGCTGTTGGATGCATTATCTTGGACATAGTGATTTCTCTTATCACCTCCTTGAGAAGAGGATGTGGCCTTTTCTGGACACCTATATGCTGGATGACCTAGATTACCACAGTTGTAACACTTCATGATGGTGAAATAGGATCCTCTGCCTGATCCTCCTGACCTTTCTCTATTAGATCCTCTTCCTCTGTGGTTTCCTCTACCACTCGACTCCCCACTCTGCTCTGTGAGTTTGGATTCTTCTTGGGATCTATTGTCAGCATTCCTTCCACCAAAACTTCCTCTGTGTCCTCTGTTATCTCTGCCTCTTCCTCTTCCTCTGCTATTTGAGTCTTGTTTCCTCTTGCTCTTTTCCTCTACTTTTAGTGCTAGCTGATAGCATTTGTGCACTATTGTAGGACACAACAAACTGATCTCTTCTTGTATATTCCACTGCAGATCGTTAAGGTACCTTGCTACCTTTATGCTTTCATCCTCCATCACCTTGGACCTTAAGCATAGCTTTTGGAATTCTTCAGTGTATTCACTAACATCTAATTCCTTCAGTCTCAGATTCTATGTCTTCCTGTGCAGTTGTATTTCATAATCTTTTGGAATATATGGTTCTTTGATTTTAGCTACCATCCCCTTCCAAGTAGCTATGGGCTTCTTATCTTCTTTTGCTCTTTCAGTTTGCACAAATTTCCACCAGGTTAAGGCAACTCCCCTGAGTCTAGATTTGGCCACCTTTACTTTCTGTGCCTCGCTTACACCATCACATTCAAAGTGATTTTCAAGTCCTATCCATTCAATGACCAAATCTAGGTCCATTTTCCCACTGAAAAGAGGAACTCCTTCCAATGTCTTACCACTCATGGCTTTCAAGGCCTTCAAGAAAGGTTCTTCTTCCATCTTAGGATCAGGTGTGGGCTCTTCATCTTCTATAGACACACCTTTTTCCTTTTTTACTTTCTACCTGACTTCTTCAGTCTTCTCCATCATTACACCCAGTTTACTTTCCATTTCTACCAATCTTTCCTGTAGGAGCCTATTCTCCTCTTCTTGATCCACAACCTTCTTTGCCAATTCTGCATTAGTCACCATCTTCTTGGATGAATCTACAGACTCACTTGAACTCGGTGATAACATACGACTTCTTCTATTCTAACCTAAGAATAGACCAAATCTTTAACTTGCTCTGATACCAATTTGATAGGGAGGGACTCTAGAATGTCAATTCTACCTATCTTGAATCAATTCAAGACTCTGGACAACTCTAGCCTCTCTACCAATTCAAGTGCTCATGACATCTTTCTACACAAAAATGCCTACTAAATTCCTCAACTCTTTGCAGAGATGGAAAATTCTATCACTCTACTTGGTGTGGGACACATTCCTTGTCCTCACTGCTTCCAAGATACTGCCTCAAGGGCACATAACTTTTTTGAGCCTGTTGTCCACCCTTCTCTCTCTGTTCAAGGGTCTTGACTGCTTGGTGCTCACTTTCTCCCTCTTTGTTTTCCACCCCTGCAAGTCTATTCTCCTACTTGTCTATCTAGCTTGACTCCTTACTGAGCTTGCCTAGAATAAGCATGCATTGCCTCTAGTCGACAATCCAACCATCCCACAAAAGAAAAACAAACAAAAGGTATGGCTCTGTTTGATGGCCTCCATACTGTATAGAGGAACTTGAGGGACATCAAGACAGAGTCATGGTTTGCAAAAGAGAACAAAATTGTAGAAAAGAAAATGACTAATCTACCTCAGAATAACAAACTGAAAACTGTACAAAAATACAATATTGGTCGAACTGCTGAATTGGATTTTTATTCAAAATTGTTCTTACATCAAAATGCTTCTCAAATCAAAATCTTTCCCCCGTACCCCTTATAGAGAGAATTCTACATCATATAGTTATCTCATGTCCATTACAGGATGTTTCAGTTCTCAGACCGGTTCATATTCTAACTGCCCTGGTTCAACTCTATGCTATCGTTCCATCGGTGTGACCACCCTTTATCGGTGAGTCTAAATCTTTATCGGTCAATAGTATAAGTTTGGCCGATGTCGCCTTTGACTTCATAGACTTCCGTCGCTCAGACTTACACCATCGGTGTAGCCTTTGGTCTATCTCCCGATGCACTAACTTACCCCAATGACTTCCCTTCGTGCTTGTCAGTGTGAGTTTCCACTATCGGCAATCTCCTTGAATCTCCTACTGACACCGTTAGTCATTCTGATGAACTTTACACCCGCCTTCGTCGGTCAGACAACATTCCATCGGCAAACTCCAAATTTGTTACCCCGATGGCATCACTCTTACCGATATGCCAATGAAGACTTTATTGTCGGCCAGACTCGCTTCTTTGGCTAGACTTTGACCTTATCCTCCGATGGGCTATATTATGCAGAAAAGCATAACATCAACTTAGTCGTCGGTAAGATGGCCTCTATCTGCAGTGTCTCCATTTCTCTCGCCGACATGCCTATACAACTGCCATCGGCCAGACCTTGAGCATCGGCAACCTTTAGACTTGTTATCCCGATGTGGGATCTCTCCCCGATGAATCGAATACATTGGTCAGACATTTTCTTCTCAGTCTGATATGCGACCACTTTGTATATGCATAAACTTCTTCCTGCGCCTTCCTAATTTAAAAACAAAAGCATCACACCAAAAATGTGCAAGTATATACATGGGCTCAATCCAAGCCCCTTGGTGCTCTTGCACCAAATAGGACTAATGAGATATTGTATGCTTTTGTTGAACCTGGTGTTTATAGAATTGCTGACAAGGGAGTGCAGATTGAAGAAATCCTGATGTTAAATTTTAGAGAAAAACATGTCAGTAAGGAAACAGTATTGTTCATTGAGTCTGATGGAAATTCTTCTGATGAAGAAAGCAATGCAATAAATAGTTTCTGTCAGGTCATCAGACAAGAAATGGAAAAGTGCATGGAACATAATATTCCAGTTCAATACAAATTGTATAAAAACATGTGTAGAGTTCATGATAAGCCTCATTCTGAAGAAAATTGTCGAATGTATAGAGACATTATTGAATATCAATACATAAAATGCACAAAGGGAGTAGGAATGCAAGAAGGAAATGTTAATCCTAATCAACCAGAGAAATACTTTCAGAATAACATAGATGTGTTGATCCCAGATTTAAAAGAAGAAACAAAGGACAAGAGTATTTGTCTTTCTGATTTACAAACTTAAAGTATAACTATGCAAGTAGGTCAAAATGAATTTCCCATGAATGAACAAGATAGCACCTCACATGTGATAGAAAAAGAAAAACATGCCAAAGTAAAGGGTCAAAAGAATAAAGATGGCATGTGGAGACTGAAATGCAATGGATCTAAATTTAAACAGGGTGCAGGTGCATGTGTGGAGCTTATAGATCCTCATGATAAGTCATATTTGGCAGCATATAGGTTACAATTTTCTTGTACTAACAACGTTGTAGAATATGAAGCTTTGATTTATGGACTTGTTATGGCTATCAAGAAAAAGGTAAAAATGATCAGGGTATTTTTAGATTCTGAGTTAGTGGTCAGGAAAGTAAGGAAATTGTATCCATGCAACTACAAAAAGATGGCTTGTTACAGGCATAGGGTGTGGGATTTGATAGATTCATTTGATGCTTTCAACATAGAACATATCCCTAGAGAATTGAACCATAGACTAGATGCATTAGCAGTTGCTGCTAGCACTTTAGAACCCTTAACACTATCAGGTTTTAAAAGATTTGTTGTTGAATTAGTAATTGTTCCTAGCATACTAGATAATGTTACTCATTTTCAAGTATTTAGAGGGGATCAACAAATTGTGGATTTTCTAACTTATAATGAGGTCTTTGAAGCTCAAATTATTAATGAACAAGAAAGGCCTGATGTATCTTGGGATGAAGAAGACATAATCAACCTGAAAAGCAATTTCTTACCTAAGGGAGTAATTGAGTTAGAATAGATTTTTGACTTTGATGGGGTAGTAAGACAGAAAGATTTGCCCAAAACTGAGGGAAGTGAGTGTGATCCATGTAACCTTGGAAATAGCATAGTCCACAAAATGTACTTATTGGAAAGGCTTGCTCTGAATAGTTGAGAAAAGAAATTGTGGATGTTCTAAAAGAGTACAAACATGTCATAGCATGGACGTATGAAGATATGAAGACACATGATACGTCCATCATAACTCATGTGATACCCTTGAAACCAGACGTTAAACCATTTAGGCAGAGATAAAGGCCTGTGAATGCCATTTTAGAGCCTTTAATCTTTGAAGAAGTGAAAAAATTGTTGTCTACCAGAATAATTTTCCTAGTTAGACATTCAACCTGGGTAGCTAATTTAGTACCTGTGAGAAAGAAAAGTGGAGACATTAGGTTATGTGTAGATTTTAGAAATTTGAATAAGGCATCTGAAAAAGATAATTATCCTTTGCCTCCAATAGATGAAGTGTTGCAAGCAGTGAATGGGGATAAAATAATGTCTTTCTTGGATGGATTCTTAGGATATAACTAGGTCTTAATAGATAAAGAGGATAGATTAAAGACCACTTTTACTTGTAAATGGGGAAATTATGCATACAGAAGAATGCCTTTTGGTGTAATTAATGTAGGTGCCACTTTTTAGCGAGCCATGGACATTGCATTCCATGGATTGTCAGGTAAGTGCATCATTATTTATATGGATGATTTAACTGTTTACTCTAAAGATGCATCCACTCATGCTGAAGATCTGAGAAGAGCACTTAAAAGATGTGAAAGGTACAAGATTTCCCTTAACCCAAAGAAATGTTCATTTGACGTAATTGAAGGAAAATTATTAGGACGTGTCATTTCTAAAAATGGAATATCTATTGATCCTGATAGAATAGAAGGAATAAAGAAATTGCAATTACCAAAGAGTAAGAAAGAACTAAAGTCATTTTTTGGTAAGATTAATTTTGTCAGGAAGTTTATTATAGGGTTTGCAGAAATTGTGCAACTATTGAATGCCATGCTGAAGAAGGATGCAAAGATAGAATGGACACCAGTAGCTAAAGCCACATTTGAAGATATTAAGGAAGCCATTTCTGATCCTCTTGTGTTGACAAGTCTAGATTATACAAAGCCATTTTACATTTATTCTTTTGCATCCTCACATTTAGTTGCAACTGCTTTGACACAAAAGGGAGAAGACAACAAAGAAAAACCCATAGCCTTCATGAGTGTACCTCTGAAGGATGTATAGCTCAAATATCTTGATACAGAAAGATAGGTATTTGCATTAGTAAGAGCAGTGAGAAAGTTTAGACATTATATCTTACGCAGTCAGGTTAAAGCCAAAGTACTAGATGCAACCGTGAAGATGTTGCTGATGCAGAATGAGCCTGGAGAGAAAAGAGCCAAATGGATTACAACATTGCAAGAGTTTGATATGGAAATTATTCCAATGAAGTTGGTTAGAGGACAAGCACTAGTACAAACCATAGCAAACATCGATCCAAATTTGGTGAAACAGCAGTATGTATTGAATTCTAGTGATGCATCAGGGTGGTATGATGATTTCAACACTTTTCTAATATCAGACAAATATCCAAATAAGATGAAATCTTCTCAGAGGAGAGCTTTAAAGATTAAAGCAAGAAGTACATGGTACAAGGAGGTCTCCTATTCAAGAAGAACCATGAAGGAATATATTTAAGAAGTTTAAACATATGTTTAAGCAGATAAGGTGTTGTTAGAATTGCACAACAAATATGGAACTGCTCATGGTTCTCATTTAGCTACAACGCATAAGATATTGAGAGCAGGATACTATTGGCCTACAATGTTTAAGGATACAAAGAGTCACATTAGAAGTTGCCACACCTGTCAAACTACAGCAGATAAAGGAAGGAATCAGCCTAATCCATTACAGCCAATGATTGAGTCTAGACCATTTGCACAATGGGGCTTAGATTTCATTGGGGTCATAAATCCTCCGTCATCTGTAGGACATAAGTTTATACTGATAATAACTGACTACTGTACAAGGTGGACTAAAGCCACATGTTGCAATTTCTCTACTACTGAGGTCATTATCAAGTTCCTTGAAGAAAACATCATAACCAGGTTTGGAACTCCATATTCGCTGGTATGTGATAATGGCCCTACTTTTTCTTCTCTAAAATTTTCTAAATGGGCATTTGAGTATGGGATAGTTTTAAAGTTTTCTTCAAATTATTATCCTTAGGGGAATGGGTTAGCTAAGTCTACAAACAAAAATTTATTGGATATAATCAAGAAGCTAACTGAAAAGAATCCTAGAGAGTGGAACACATTGTTGAAATATACATTGTGGGTAGATAGGACTAAGGTTAAGTCAGCCTTAGGCAATGCACCTTATCATTTAGTTTATGGGATTGATCCCATACTTCTAGTGAATTTAAGAATACCAGTCTAGAAGTTTGCTAATGAATATTTAGGCTTTGATGATCATAGAGAGGCCAGAATAATACAAATGTTACAATTAGATGAGAAAAGAGATCAAGGCATTGAGAAATTTGCCAAACATCAAGCAGTAGTTAAGAGATGGTTTGATAAAAGAGAAAGAGTCAAAACATTTAGAATATCAAACTTAGTGCTGTGCTAGGATAAAGCACATGAAAAGAAAGGGAATCATGGAAAATTTGACAAATTATGGTTAGGTCCATTACAGGTCGCAGAAATAATTTGAGACAATACTTTCAGGCTTAAGACCTTGACTGGGGAAGATGTGCCATTACCAGTTAATGGCCAACACTTGAAACGTTACTTTTAGGCTTGAGGTGAGGGAAGTTAGTTTATGTGTATCATAATGTAAATAACGTACAGTTTTGGGTTGTTTTTTGTTTTTTTTTTGTTTTGTTCTTTCATTTTCGTTTTGTTGTGTTTGTTGGTTTGTGTGTTTTGTTGTCTTAGCAAGGATGTTTGTTTTGTTTTAGAGTATGCAGGAGTAGACTGACAACCACTAAAAACAACAGAAAATTTAGAACATTCAGGTTAATTATTTGAAATTTATGCATAACTTGTTGTGACTGTCATGAATGTAGAAAGTTGTTTGACTTGTGAAATTTTTTATTCAATAATTGTGGGTTGAGTATTTAAGGGAAGTTTCTCACAATGACACACCTAAAATCCTTGGGTTTGTTGAACATACCAGTGTAGATATTAGGTGAAAAATCAGAGGTCACCCTTGCTACCATTACAATTCTCAGTTTAATTTTAGCAAGTGATCATTCCTTGCATCATGAAGTTACAACTGTAACATCTTATGAAATCTCTATCAAATACAAAAAATATAAAATAATAAAATAGATTTTACTAAAAATCCAGATTAAGGCATCTAAGTAACTCTACCGGGGCTATAGAGGCTTGCTGGTAGTGGGGTTCTACTTAGGAGAATTGTAACGATAACCTTATCGGGGCTATGGATGCCTACTGGCAACAAGGCTCTATCTAGTTGGCTATGAGGGAATGACATCAACTATGTAGGCTAATATCAGTCACTAGTTTGTTTAACTAATTTTCAAGATGAGGATTATTAATCACATGCACCCACTTAAACTAAATGGGAAAATTCATGCACCTTATTGAATACATTAAGTCTCAAGTTAGATAATGATTTGCAGAAAAGATAGTTGAAAGTTATGAATTTATTTCATTTACTTTTCTTTAATGGTTTTAATTTAATTGTTTTGTTTGGTTGCTAGTTGTTGTGATGCTCACAACATACCACATTTTACTCCTTAGCAAAATGAGGACCCCTGTTGTGGCTGTGGTTTTTGCTTTTGTGTGTGGGTTTGTTGGGTGGTAAAAGGGAAAAAGAGAGTGAAAGTTACAAACCATGTTGAAAACAAAGAAAAATAGCATTAAGTACCAGAGCTGAATATGGGTGAATTCCTTGTCAAAAATGAGTGGGGGTTACTTTTTGAACCATGTGAAAATTCCTAGTATTGTGCAAGATATGAGTGTTTTGGTAAAATGTACAATGGGAGGGTTTGTATGTTGCATATACAAAGCTGTTTGTATATCAGGTCATTTGTATGTTGCATATGCAAAGCTTCTTGTATATCGGGTCATTGTATAAGTCACAAAAATGGGTTGTCAGGTTTTTTTTAAGTCATTTTACTTGTATGCATTTTGTTAATGTTCCATCTATACATACAAGTTGGACTTGACAGATTTCAAAGTTTGAATGCATAATCGGTTGATTCCGTTGGATGTATTTTATGTTTGTATGTTTGGTGAAAGAGAAACATACAAAGTAGGTATACAAGGCTACATACATGCCATGGATTTGAAAAAGTATTATAGTTGGTTTTATTGTTGTATGTTTCATACTTTGTATAGGTATGCTTCGAGTACATACATTTTAATATACATACAATGCAGAATTCATAAAAGTTTAAAATTTGGTTAAGGTGATGCATCATGTCTTAACATATATTAAAAGATGCATTGCATTTGATATAAATGCCATGGATTCGAAAAAGTATTAAAGTTGGTTTTATTGTTGTATGTTTCATGCTTTGTATGTGTATGCTTTCAGTTGCATACATTTCAGGATACATACAATGTGGAATTTAGGAAAGATTAAAATCTGATATAAATGATGCATCACTACTTAATGTATATTAAAAGATGCATTGCACTTTATGCATGTTGTGGAACCAAAAGTGAGTAAACTGTGGTTTATGGAAAGGATAAGTTTGAAAAGGTGATACATGCAAATATTTGTATGTATCTAGGCTTGTATAGTTTTGATACAAGTATTGTTGTATAGTGGAGATACAGGAGGAAGTAATGTGGGATCCACCAGTCATCGGCGTAAGTAAGATTGCCACAACAAAATTTTTAGATCATACCAATCTTATGTCTCTCAGCGATAAGTAATTTTCGGCAAGAATCGCTTATACTCTCGCCGATAAAAAATTTGTATCGAGAAGATATGTGTGATTGAAGTGAGTTTTTTAGATCACCCCGACTAAGTGGGTTACTTCGATGATGAAGGTATACATAACCAATATACAAAGGAATAAAAGGCATCGAAAGAAATAAAGGGTAATGAAAGGAGGTTTGCATAGGGTTGTTTGTATATGCGTTCATACAAGGAAAGATACAAGCCGATATGCAAAGTGAATGATACAAGTCGATATGCAACATGACGGATGCAAATGGAAGATACAAGACAGATTCGAAAAGAAAGTCAAATACTAAAAAGCTTTTGTATGTTTGGGATGCTTGTATGTTTATGATATACAAAGCCCAATATACAAAAGAAATAAAGGCATCACAGGAGATAAAGGGTAAAAGAGGGTTTGTATATGTTTATGTATATGCGCTTGTATATAATGAGACATACAATGCATGATATACAAAGAGAAGATATAAGGATGTACGAAAAGTGGAAAAGGGAGGGAACTTTAGTTTGATTTCTTGCATAAAATGTTTGTATGTTTAGACATACAAAGAAGACATACAAAGGGAACATACAAGAAAACATACAAGGGAAAAGGGTATGTATGCAGAAATAAACTAATGGAAAAAAAGGTTTAAAAGCACCAACATTGCAGTGGAAGGCCGAACATGTGGTGCATTAGTTACTGTAATTAATGCCAATCTAACATTCTAACGAGGTATAAATTGGCAAAAGCGACGTGAATTTTTTATAATCTATTTTTGTGTCTGTTGGCAGGTTTATAGATATATGGAAGGTGTAGCTTTAATGGGGATGACATCACAAAGGATGGATCGCGTCACAAAAGAAGCGAAAGAGGTAAAGGCTTTCAATGAGAAGAAATATGCAGGTGGAAGGAAACATTATTAAAAGAGCAACATAAGATATTTTGGTGGCTGTTAGGGGTTCCAAAGGGCATCCTTACGCTCAGTATGGGTATGTTGCTCAAGGATTTTTTGGCGGGATTTGTTTTCAACCGATTGATGCTGCACTTGAAGTGTAGACCATTGATTGACTAGGGTTTTGGGGCCATATTGTGGTAATCAAATCTATATATTGAGCCGCTTTACTTTGTAATACTTACACAGGGATTTTTGTAGAATAGAGCTGGAAGTTGTAATTTGTCTTGGCATTTTGAATAGAACATTTAGTTTAGAATAGAAGGAAGTCACTTGTGTCTGCAATAAGGAATGCGTGGAACATCTAGCTTCCTTACTGTATCTGTAAGACATTTTGTAAGTTTTCTATAAGTTGATTAATGAAGTAAGGAGTCATTCATACATTGTAAATCATATACGACAGTGTGTTTTGAATATAAATGAATCTAGAATTTTGTGTCTATATTCAGAGTGTCTTCTGGCTCTTCTTTGTATTTGAAATAATATCTCTTAAAGCTTGCAATCTTGAATGTATGTTTGTGAAAATACTCAGGGCTTACATTTAAAGGTTTAGTCTATGGATTTAGTCAAGTTTGTTGTACAACTTACAACATGCATAACAAAACATTTAGATTATGTAGTAGAATGAAGTTTAATTTAGATTCCTCTAACTTTTCCCAAACAATTGAAATATTTAGCTTAAACGCAGAGATTTAAAGGAGATTGTCCGATATTTGAAGGAAACATGAACAACTGAGTTGATATTGGACAATTTTCATAATATTTGAAAAGAAAAGCTTGTGTTAATATAAATCACATAAAGCTTTGTGATACAGTAACAAATCTGTGCAAAAGAATGAATAAAATGATGATATTTGTGATAATTTTTGCATAATTCAATTCCAGTGAGTCATAAAACACCTTAAATCGAGTAAGGCCCCTTGCATATTACAGCTTCACATTAACCTACTAAATTATCGACAAGGTCAAGACTTGACCATATAGAAACTTGGGATTAAGTAATCTTCATTGATTTCTTCATATCTTTCAAGACAGTTAGGTTCATTTTTGTGAATTTTAACTTTTGTTATGAATATGTAAAAACAATCATCAACATGTAGAATGAGATGACATACCCCCAAGTGTTAGGTACATAGATAATAAATCTACACATTATGCCTATTTGCTAGGTTTTCATCATGGTACTTATCCAAGGTGCCTGCTTGCCAAGTTTTCACCATTAGATGAAGGAATTTCTCTTTACAATTTTGATCTTTTTTTGACTTATTTGGATGGGATGGTAGGATGAGGAATCAAGTGTCTATTTCCAATAGCAAGGTAGTATGTTAGCACTTTAATGCATGTTTTTACATGGACTATATTAGGTAGCTTATGTGCACAGATGTTGGTAGATGTGGGAAGATGGAAATAGAGAGGATGGTGGGTTATGATGTGGATGATGTATGAAGATGGAGGGATAAATAGATGATGGAGCAAAAGCATGGACCATAGAGGTATGATTGGGGGAATATGGAGGATAATGGATATAAGATAAGGGGATGAAGGTATGTGGAAATGTTGTTGAATGGAAAGGAACCAAGACCAACAATTGCACACACCATGATAAACATTGAAGCTTTTAATTAGAAGGAGGTGTAGGATGTAATGGACTTGTTTACATATGGGATGGTCAATGTAGGACCTTAGGTACCCACATAGACTTAGAATTGTTAGAAATGAAAGCAACACTACTTAAATGGAAATCTGATTCAAGTTAAATTTCAGCAATCTTTAATTGTGTGTTATTAATGGAGATTGTAATACAGAAAGAAAACTATGCTTCACAGAAATGCAAAATCAGAAATATGAACACATAACACAATGTTCAACATGGATAAAACCATTTTGGGTAAAAAACTCCACACAGGAAAGAGGCCCAATGTTTGTATTAATCTAAAAATGATTTACAATACAACAACCCTTCAACTCTCTCCACCAGTCTTTAATCTAACAGCATTCTGGCAGCACCCAAGTACCTAAAACATCTATTGCAGCAACAAATACATGGAAAACACTTATAGAAATATTTTCTAACTCATCTTAGGCATTCAGCTTCTCTCTCCTAAGATTGTCCAACCTATACCATCCTACAAGCATCTTACACTTGTCCAAAAACAACCATACAAAGGTTGGGTACCCAAGACAAAATCTGGCCTCTTATAGAATCTTATGACATGTCATAACTGTCATAGGTTCTAGCAAAAGAGTATGTTTCAAAGATTGAAACCTTGGGCTAAATATAGAAAATATACAACTAACATATCCATCATATGCGTCATAGAATCACAGAATCTTATGACAACTTACAGCTATCATAGATTCACTCACCAAACATTATGACAGTTGTCATACATGCCAAAAATAGTATATTCCTCAAAGGAGCACACCTATCCTCATTTACCATGAGTTTTACATCTACCAATAGTAAAATTCACTCCGTAATAGCTTCCGGTGACTCCGAAATTACCCCTGCCAATGAAACTAGTACAACTCCTCATGGATAATTACAAACTACATATAATAAATGGAATAAATACAATATTGAGATTTACAAGGTTAATGGCACCTTATCCAAACACTCTCCCACTTGATATTATACATTGTAAATAAACCCATAGGAAATCAAATGAAAATAGTCAAGCGCTAGAAACAAGGCCCATGGCCTCTCTACACCATACAAACTTCTCTGTGCTCATAGGCTTGGTCAAAGAATCTGTAACATTCTCTTGATTGTCTATCTTCTTTAGCTCAATCTCTTCATTTGCAACCAACTCTTGAACAAAGTAATACTGAACATCAACATGCTTAGTTTGAGCATGATAAATGGGATTCTTGGCCAAACAGATAGCACTCTGGCTATCACAACTAATCTGAATGATCCTACAATTAAAACCAATACCTGTACACAATCTCCTCAACCAAACTACCTCCTTAGAGACATGAGTAGAAGCCATGTGCTCTACTTCTTTGGTGGACAAAGCAACTATGGGCTACCTATTACTCATCCAACTCACTGCACCTCTAAACAAAGTAAACACATAGCCACTAGTGGACCTTCGACTATCCAAGTCACCTGCCCAATCTGCATCAACAAAACCCTGTATGTCCAAAGATTTATCAGCACTATTAGTACCAGAATAAACCAAACAATGATCAGGAGTACCTGCAACATATTTAAACAACATCTTCGCATAGTTCTAATGCTGTGTACAAGGGTTAGACATAAATCTGCTCAAAACTGCCACTGCTTGGGCAATATCTGGTCTAGTGCAAACCATTGCATACATCAAACTCCCTATAACACTAGCATATGGCACATTAGACTTATCCTCAAGATCATCCTCAGTCTTTGGACACATATCTAATGAAATCTTAGTACCAATGGGTAAAGGAACTCTAGCTGGGTTATAGTCTTGTAAACTAAACCTCTGCACAATAGTATTCACATACTTACTTTATGACAACCAAAGCTTTCTATTAACTCTGTCCCTCCTGATCTCCATTCCTAGAATATACCTTGCAGTACCAAGATCCTTCATCTCAAATGCACCTAAAAGTTGGGCTTTAAGCTCACTGAACATACCCTTAGTATTTCTAAAAAACAACATGTCATCAACATACAAAGCAATAACTAGTATAGAATCATCAACACAATGAATGTAAACACAATGATCCTCCTCGCTTCTAACAAAATCCAATTTTTAAAAAAATGAATCAAACTTTTGATACCACATCTTGGGGCACTATTTTAGACCATAAAGAGACCTCTTTAACCTACAAACCCAATGTTCCTTTCCTTTTACCTTAAAACCTATAGGCTGTTACATATAAATTTCTTCTTCAAGATTTCCATGCAAGAATACAGTCTTAACATCCATTTGCTCAATCTCCCAATCAGAAGCTACAGTAATGGATAAGAGAAATCGAATAGAAGTCAATTTAGCAACAGGAGAGAATATCTCACCAAAATCAACTCCCTCTCTCTGGGAGTAGCCCTTGGCTACCAGTCTAGCCTTGTACTTCTCCAATGACCCGTCTGCTCCAAACTTTTTCTTGAAGCCCCACTTACATCCTATGGCCTTTCTTCCTTTGGGAAAATGAACAAGATCCCAGGTGTTATAAGAGTCTAAAGCCATCATCTCCTCATGCATGGCTAGCTTCCAAGACTCACTATCATATATAGAAATAGCTTCCCTGTAGAATCTAGGTTCATCGTTAGTACTCAATAAAGCATATACACAACAGAAATCTAGTGGGCTATACCTATCAACTGGATTCTGTTGTCCTCTAGATCTTCTTAAGGGTGCAGTAAGAGACTCTACTCATTCTTCTGCATGATCATCTGCAACAACTTCTTCTGTCACAACAAACTCATCTTCATTAGAACTACTTGAATCTTCTTCTTCTTCTTCACCCCCCAATCCATCATTATGTTCTTCCTGAGGTGCATCTTGCTGTTCTAAATCAAAGTGCACCTTCTTTACCTTTTCATCTTTTTCTTTTGGCTACTCAGGTTCAGAAATAGCTCTAAGTTCCCTAAAAATAACAACTCTAGAAAAGATAATCTTCCAGGTTAGTGGATTCCAAAGCTTATAACCTCTGACATTATCACCATATCCAATGAATGTACACTTTTCAGCCTTTGGATCCAACTTACATTACTTTGCCTTAGGCACATGAACAAAAGCGTCACAGCCAAAAACCCTTAAATGTGAGACATAAGGTTTCTTACCTATCCACACTTCATAAGTTGTCGAATCAAGAGCCTTACAAGGAGATCTATTTATCAAGTAGCAAGCAGTAGACACAACCTTTGCCCAAAAGCATTTATCCAACTGTGCATCACTAAGCATACTTTTGGCTCTTTCCATAATTGTTTGATTCATCCTTTTTGTAACACCATTCTACTGTGGTGTATATAGAGTTATCTTTTGTCTGATAATACCTGCATGCTTCAAAAACTCATCAAATTCCTTAGAGAAATATTCCCCTCCATTGTCAGATCTTAATATTTTTATCTTTAAACCTGATTGGTCCTCTACTAAGACTCTGAATTCCTTAAACTTAGTGAAAACTTCATATTTATGCTTCATAAAATAAATCCATGTAAATCTAGATACATCATCAATGAAGGTTACAAAATAACGAGTTTTTTTGATAGATTCTTTATCCACAGGTGCAAACACATCCGTATGAATAATTTCTAACTTCTCTTTTGCTCTATTGCTTCCTGAAGGAAATAATTTTCTATTTTTTTTACCAAACACAAAATGCTCTTAGAAATCAAAGTGCTCATTAGAATAGGAGAAACCATCCAACAAATTTTTATTCTTAATAGTTTTTAATACATTATTTCTTATGTGACCTAATCTATGATGCCACAACATACATGCATTTTCATTATTAGCCTTAGATACATAGGAGGCATTATAAATTGTAGTGGCTTCAAGCTTATACAGGCTTCTGAATCTCTTCCCCTTCGCTACCACCAAGTTCCCTCTCACTAATCTTTCCTTTCCTGACAATCGGATATGTAGAGCTCTCACCAAGGTAGATATTACCTCCATCATATTCTTCATATGAGGAGAACCATTCCTTATGCAGAGTCATATGAAATGAGGATCCTGATTCAACCAACCAGTGATCATTAGAAACAAGATTACATGTGGAAAGTAAAACTTCTTCACTTGCATTCGAGGACTTATTCGAAGCACTCTCCCACTATTTCTTGGGGTTTCTGCACTCCTTCTTCACATGTCCCCTTTTACTGCAGTTCCAACACTTAGCTCTGTTCTTTTTACTAGGAGTCTTAGACTAGCCCTTGGACTTATCCTTAGCCCCTTTTTGATCTCCTTTAGGTCCCCTTTCCTTAGACCTTCCCTTGATACCAAGAGCATCCCCTAAACTATCTGAACTCTTCTTCCTCAATTCCTGTGATAGTAACACTGAAACAAGAGCATCCAACTTTTGATCCACAAGGTTAGCAGTGATTGCAAGGATAACATTCTCCCAAGACTCTGGTAAAGAACAAAGAAGTAAGATACATTTATCTTCCTCACTAACCTCAACATCTACTGAATCAAGCTAACTCACTAACAAATTAAAAGAATTTAAATGCTCTACAACTGATTCACCTTCTCTCATTTTCATGGAAAATAATTTTCTTGTTAAATAAAGTTTATTTACCATACTCTTGGCTTGATAGATCTCACCCAACCATTTCCACAACTTGTATGCAGTCTCTTCCTTTGTATCATTCAACATGATAGAGTCTGAAAGACACAACCAGATGTTTCTCCATGCCTTCTTATCTAGTCTATCCCACTCATCTTGAGAGACATCATTAGGTCTCTTCTCTTTTTGGAAAGCCAACCATTGGTTTCTTTCTTCCAAAAGTCTTCTATTATCAACTTCCATAACTCATACCCCATTCTATTGAACTTTTCAATGTCCAATCAAGAGGTTGATGCAACAGTGGATGCAGCCATAATAACAACAGAAAATCTGTAAAACAAATGCAACCAAATCTCCCACTACAGCTATAGCTTCCACACTACCACCCAAGAGTCAAAGTTGGCCAGGCTCTGATACAAAATGTTAGAAATGAAAGCAACACTACTTCAATGGAAATCTGATTCAAGATAAATTTCAGCAATCTTTAACTGTGTGTTATTAATGGAGATTGTAACATAGAAATAAAATTATGCTTCACAGAAATGCAAAATTAGAAATATGAACACATAACACAATGTTTAACATGGAGAAAACCCTTTCAGGTAAAAAACTCCACACAGGAAAGAGGCCCAGTGTTTGTATTAATCTGAAAATGATTTACAAGACAACAACCCTTCAACTCTCTCCACAAGTCTTCAATCTAACAGCATTCCGGCAGCACCCGAGTACCTAAAACATCTATTGAAGCAAAAATACATGGAAAATACTTATAGAAACATTTTTTAACTCATCTTAGGCATTCACCTTCTCTCTCCTAAGATTCTCCAACCTGTAAACATTAATTACCATCCTACAAGCATCTTACACTTGTCCAAAAACAACCATGCAAAGGTTGGGTACCCAAGACTAAATCTGGCCTCTTATAGAATCTTATTGTTGATAACTGAGAGGGGGGGTGAATCAGTTATCTTAATTATTTCATCTTTCTAAACTTTCTTAATAATTAATGCAGCATCAATTCAAATAAGCAAACATAACCATGAAATGGAAATACACATGACACAATATTTTTGACATGGAAACCCTATTAAGGGAGGAAACCACAGGGTGATTACCCCAAGATTGTATTCTCTGTTAGAAGAATAGAAATACAAAATGGCACTTGCTAATTAGGGCTCACTGCTCGAGCACACTGCTCACAAGAGACTCACTGTTTACAAGTTGTAACAAGAATAATAAGATACTTGAACTGATGTGAAGCATCCACATATGCTAGAGTTCAGTTTCGGTTAGGCTCAGTATACTGATCTGCTACACTTCATCCTTCCTGTTCCTTTGTTCTGCTATCTTTTCACATACTGGACCTTCCTTAGTACTTTCCTTCTACACTTCTACTTTTCTTCACACTTATAACAACACAACACTCACCTTCTTATCGAAATCCATCATGTATATATATCCGCATAAGGGATTTCATACTCTTTCTAGTCAGCATCTGGAAAGGTCAATATTTCCTAAACTTTAGTCTGTCAGCTGAATCCTTGCTTACCAAGTGATGCGGATCAAAAAGAAACTTATTCAAGTCATCTAACAAGTCAACCAAACAAGAATGATACCTTAGGAATCTTTATTACCATCAGCATCTCATTTGGAATAATGTCTGATGCTCTGCCAGTCAGTTCTTCCTCTATCTGTTTTGCCAAACAGGACCCTAATACTTGAATGCTCATATCTCTTTATTCCTTCATCACTGGAGGATAAATCCTTGGAATCTAGTAGTCAAGGTACTCCTCTTCACTTCCCCAAATCTGTACTTTACTAAGATACTTGCTCTGAGAGATCCGGACCTGACTGTCGGACCTTGCTGACTGCTCTATTCTTGCTTACCGGATCATAACACTTCTTCAATTTGACTTCCGGTAGAGACTCATCATGTCTTGTGGATGTGTGAGATAACCTTTGTTTTGATTAATGACAACATTCATGAATCCATATGGTGTCTCTTGGCAACAATCTCCCCTTTTGGCATTGATGGCAACACTTAGTGAAAAATGACTAAGTGTTACACTATACTCCCCCTTAGCTGATGCTCTGTCTCTATGTACATTTTTCGGAGCTCCCCCTTAGCTGGATTCCTCATTTTTCACTACTCATTACTCCCCCTTTGACATCAATGGCAAAGGGTGGGGTCCGTACACCAAAATTTTCAAAAATTAATCTATACTTATTCTCATAAGTATATCATCCGGTTGTACTCTATATATACTTTAGGATGTCTGCAAAAGTGTTTTTCAATTGTACAACTTCGGTTGCCCAACTCAACTTCATCCTGTCCAAAATTGATATGTGACCACTCAACAGGAATGCAAAAGCTTCTACCTTCTTCAGATCTATCGGATCATTTGTCTTAGCTGTAGTTTGAGCATCACTTAGGGCCTCATGCATGGCCTCCAACTTAGGAATGATTATTCTTCTAAGTTCATTTAACCTGCTGATTCTATTTTTCTTTTCTTTCTCTAGCTTCTTAATTTCATCAAAGACTACAATAGTCTGACATTCTTGATTTACTATGGATGAGGTAAGTGGATCAAAATTTTGAGAAAGTTTTGTTAGTTTGATTTCCTATTCTTTCATTTTCTTCTCAATCTGCATTGTTGCTTTGGACCATGATAGATAGAATTTATATATTTCCCCGCCATCTTTAAGAGCATTTTCTAAGCTCTTTATCTCTGTATCCATATTTCTTCTATCATTTGATATTAGACTTAGTGCTTCAGAGAATCTTTTATCCAAAAACTCTTTCCGGACCTTTTCCTTAGGTGATTTCTCTAAGGACTCAAAATGAGTGCTGACTGAAATAACAAGAGACTTAAGATTACCTAATGAGGAAGCCGATGAATCCTTCAGAAAGGATGGCATGATCTTTTCAAGCACACTGGATGCAGCTTCTATTAGCTCATAGTCTTCCATGTCAGACTTCAGGAGTTTTTCTTTTGCTTTAGCATTATCAAATGAAGCTATCTTCATTGTTTCTACTGGGGAAAGAGAATCAAAATCAAATGGTCCTAGTAGAAGTTCTGGTTCATCAATTTCCATTGTCTCTTTGTTTAAGAATTCTTTGACAATTTCTACAATGTCTCTTGCCAGAGACAGAGTTTTCTTTTCTTCTGCATTTTTAGAGTTGTCGTCTTCTTTTCCCTTCACTTCTTTTTCTTTCTCCTTTATCCTTTCTTCTCCTTTGGATCTGGAGTCAACAGGAGAAACCGGAGGAGTGATGTTTGTTTGTTCACGGGCCACCTCTTCCAGAGCAGAGGATTCCAAGTCCTTATCTTTTTCTTCATCGGTGTCCATTACTTCTTCTGTCATTGCCTCAGTAGATTCTTTTTCAACGCTTGTAGCCAAGGGATCAACACCCAAGTCCTCTATAATAGGAATGTTGAATCTTGAGTATGCATTCCATAGGATTTCATCTATTTCTTTTGCCACTTTATCAGTTTCTCCAAGCATGAGTTGATTCATTCTAGTCTTACACCGAAACTCATTCTTGCAATCTTTGAAGATCATATCCATTTGTTTTGGAGTAATTGAAGGGTAGAGCTGAATGGCTATTTATTCTCTAATTTCTAAGTCCTTAGCCTTAGCATTTTCTTTTCTCATTTCAAGTTCCTTTTCCAAGCTTTTAGGAATTAGAGAAATTATTTCAATCAAGGCTTTATTGTATATGTTCAAGTACTTAACTGTGGCTTCCTCCAAGATTTTTCTGTCTACATCATTATATGCATCATAGAATTTTGTTATTGGTTGCAGGTTCCCATCCATAGTAACAACTTTGACTACATCATCTAGGGACAGAGTGGGCTTTTCAATAAACTCTCCTGCCTCTGCCACCTTATCTGCACCTGATACTTTCTTCTTCTTCTTCATCAGATTCTATCTCTTCTTTGTCTTTCTGACTGAAGTAAGACCTTGTGGCCTTTGTCTTAGTTCTTTTCTCTTCTTTACCAAATGATTTTGCTTCCAATTTTGATGCCTTTGAGGTCTTAGTAGGTGCAGACCTCTTAGAGGATCTGGTCCAGGAGGAGGCTTTTATCAAATCACTTTCCTTTTCTACTTCTTCCTTCTCTTTTTCTGCCCTTTCCATCTTTTCTCTATGTGCATCAAGTGCTCTTTTGAGATTCCATGCCTCTTTGCAAAATCTTCTACCTCTTTTCTCACTTTTCTCTCTATCTCTAGT
Organism: Cunninghamia lanceolata; assembly: GCA_027924645.1. Taxonomy (NCBI): domain Eukaryota; kingdom Viridiplantae; phylum Streptophyta; class Pinopsida; order Cupressales; family Cupressaceae; genus Cunninghamia; species Cunninghamia lanceolata. The sequence continues at coordinate 2,037,891 of BSBN01000078.1, forward strand.
TGTCTGAGTTCCACATGGATTTTTATACTTAATTCTTCAAAGGTTCCAAACCTTTCTGCCTTAGGATCCTTTGGTTGACTCAACATGCGCTGAACATGCAGCTCTATGATTTTCTCATCCACCTCATACCCCATTGGCATGATCCACACTGTTCTTGGTTCCACTACCTCCATTAGGCACTGATCAGTTTCTACCATAAAGCATATTGTGTCTTTGTATTTCTCAACTAGAGATTGGGGAATTCTCTCTCTGGCTTGCATCATGTTCTAGAAGTTTTTGAAATATCCCTAGAGAGCTATATTCTGTACCTTGGCATCACCAAGCCCATGTATATAATCTTTGATCTGAATGGCTACTGGTCTATCATTCTGCCATACCCAGCCACTGGATCCGGGAAGCTCATTCATGTAATAAAAGAAAAGACAGAGTATCAAACCACCATATTTGAAGGAGTTCTTCTTATCCTTCTTTATCTTCTATAGATTATCCAAGAGTTGGTTCAGAAGGAGCTCACATAGATCATAGTCTACATTCTTCCTCAACATTTCATAAGCAATATATATAGCAGTTCCAGAAACTAAATTCTCCCTGCTAGAGTGACATATCTTATATTCAATTATCATTGATGCAAACTTGATATCCAGATCTATGATATCCTCTATAGTCATTGCTCTTTTATCAAACTTTGATCCAGTAGCCTCACTTACAATTTGGTTTTTGACAGATTTGAGAATGGGCATCTCACCGGTTGAGTGTAATCCGGTTATAGCCTTAATGGCATCCTTAGTGATTTTACATGGCTTGTTCAACCATATGAAGTTTTCATGCATTCGGCTCAGAATATACCGGACCCATTCATCTTCTGAAAAATAGGGGAAATGAATGCACTGTGCAAAATGTTTGTCCCGGATAGCTTTATATTGGGTTTTGAGTTTGAATGAGTCATCTATCAATTTCTTGTGATAGATATCGACCAACTTAGATTCCCCAAATTCTTCAATACTCACATGAATATATGCCCTAACATCTTCTACATGCAAAACCCCATGCGGAATGCTTGACAAGGCACCTACGGGATCAACTTCTAGGGATTTATATGGATGCTTCTTAAATTTAGGGTGAGGCCTATCAGAAATCTTCACTACATTTGGAGTAGCCATTTTTCAAAGATTTGCAGAGAGATATTAAGAATGGAAAATACCTTTTACGCTTCTAGGTTACACGAGGTCAGCCGGATCAATTGCTGGATGAATCAGATTCTGTAGATGATCTTTGATGGGCTTGAGGAATTTCTATTGCAGAGCTTCTTTTCGTTTCTTCTTGAATGCAGAATGAACAAATGCTTAATGAGAAAACCCTTATATTGCTCCGCAAACCCTAATATCAAGTTGCAATAAATGCTTGACCTAAGTCATTCTTTATCTAAACATCTTGCGGATCTTCCAAATCTTAACCATAGTTTGTTTAGATGTTTCTCTTATGAACCCTTTAATCCATAACTCTCCTTGTGCCAGTTCCGGCACCAATTGACTGGCTGGGGGAAAATGGTTTTCTTTGTGTCTCCCCCTAAGCCAGAGCTCACTTTTTAATTTCTGGAAGGAATATCAGCACCAAAGTCTGGTGTGGATCCATCCCCTACATTTTTTGTACTTCTCTTCACCCAAATCTTGTTCATTTCACTTTGAACTTCATCCGCATTCACTTTTTGTTTTCCCTTATCTTGATTCTGATTATGATGTACCAGACCTCTTTTGTCCTGATTCTTGTTTCTACAAAATTTTGCAATATGGCCGGATCTATTGCAAATTTGGCAAACAACATTTCTTCACATATTTGATTGATATCCTCTTGATCTGCATTGATTAGCAATATGACCCATTCTATTGCATGCAAAGCATCTACCATTGAATGAATTGTTCATTTGCATATTTCTACATTCATGAGATTTGTGACCATACCTTTTGCAGTTGAAACACTGTCCAGAGAAGGATGTATTAGTCTGATTCATTCTTTTTCTGCACTGATTAGCTCTATGACCAAAGTTATTGTAGTTGTCGCAGTATCCATTGAAGGATGGAGATCTTTGAGCATTAGGTTGTCTTACCGAAGGTCTTCTAGGCCTGTTCCTTGGATTTTGTGATCTAAAATTCTTCTGACCGGATCTAGAGCTTTCATCTTTCTCATATCCAAAACCGCACTTGTCATCTACCCTCTTTTGACTTTTAAGAAGAACTTCAAGTTGAGCAGAACTTATCTTGAATTTCTCTTTATATTCATTTGCTGTTTGAAGATCCTTTTTAAGAGAGACAATTTGATTCTCAAGTTTTTCTTCATTATCTTTAGCATCTTCAAGATCAGATTCAAGATGTCTGATAATTCTATCCATCTTGTGGCAATCTTCTAATTTTTTCTTGAGAGAATGTCTTAGATCATCTTCAGTTTTTCTTTTCTCTTCAATCTCTTGGGTAAACTTGATAGCTCCTGATTCCATTTCATGTCTTACCATAATGATTTCTTTTGATAACTTTTCACATAACCTAGTTTTCTCCTTTAGATCTCCATTTGTATCATTGGCTTCACTTTGTCTTGCCAGTTGCTGAAATAGCTCCTTTCTTTTTTTCATAGAGAGACTTAGTTTCTCTTTTAATTCATTTATGAAATCATCAGCCTATTTGAGTCTTTCCTTCAATTCATTGGTTTTAGAACTTGACTGCTCAAGATCATCTAGGGTAGACTTAAGTTGCTCCTTCATACCATATGCATCCATTTGACTTCCCAGGTCTTCCTCAAGCTGTTAGGCTCTGTTGAGAGGAATTGGCTCTGATACCAATTGTTGATAACTGAGAGGGGGTGAATCAGTTATCTTAATTATTTTAGATTTCTAAACTTTCTTAATAATTAATGCAGCATCAATTCAAATAAGAAAACATAACCATGAAATGGAAATACACATGACACAATATTTTTGACGTGGAAACCCTGTTAAGGGAGAAAACCATGGGGTGATTAACCCAAGATTGTATTCTCTATTAGAAGAATAGAAATACAAAATGGCACTTGCCAATTAGGGCTCACTGCCCGAGCACACTGCTCATAAGAGACTCACTATCTACAAGTTGTAACAAGAATAATAAGATACTTGAACTGATGTGAAGCATCCACATATGTTGGAGTTCAGTTTTGGTTAGGCTCAGTATACTGATCTTCTACACTTCATCCTTCCTCTTCCTTTGTTCTACTATCTTTTCACATACCGGACCTTCCTTACTACTTTCCTTCTACACTTCTGCTTTTCTTCGCACTTATAACAACACAACACTCACCTTCTCATCGAAATCCATCATGTATATATATCCACATACAGGATTTCATACTCTTTCTAGTCGGCATCTGGAAAGGTCAATATTTCCTAAACTTTAGTCTGTCGGCTGAATCCTTGCTTACCAAGTGATGTGGATCAAAAAGAAACTTATGCAAGTCATCTAACAAGTCGGCCAAATAAGAATGATACCTTAAGAATCTTTATTACTATCAGCATCTCATCTGGAATAATGTCTGATGCTCTATCGGTTAGTTCTTCCTCTATCTATTCTGCAAAACAGGACCCTAATACTTGAATGCTCATATCTCTTTATTCCTTCATCACCAGAGGAAAATCCTTGGAATCTAGTAGTCAAGGTACTCCTCTTGACTTCCCCAAATCTGCACTTTACTGAGATACTTGCTTTGAGAGATCCAGACATGACTGTCAGACCTTGCTGACTGCTCTATTCTTTCTTACTGGATCATAACACTTCTTCAATCTGACTTCTGGTAGAGATTCATCATGTCTTGCGGATGTGTGAGATAACCTTTGTTGCCATCAATGACAACATTCATGAATCCATATGGTGTCTCTTGCCAACACTTATGACATGTCATAACTGTCATATATTCCACCAAAAGAGTATCTTTCAAAGATAGGAACCTTGGGCTAAATATAGTTAATATACAACTAACATATCCGTCATATGCATCATAGAATCACATAATCTTATGACAACTTCCAGCTGTCATATATTCACTCACCAAACATTATGACAGTTGTCATACATGCCAAAAATAGTATAGTCCTCAAGGGAACACACCTATCCTCATTTACCATGAGTTTTTATGTCTACCAATAGTAAAAGTCACTCCGTAATAACTTCCGGTGACTCCGAAATTATCCCTGCCAGTGAAACTAGTACATCTCCTCATGAGTAATTACAAATTATATATAATAAATGGAATAAATACAATATTGAGATTTACAAGGTTAATGGCACCTTATCCCAACAAGGATTTTTATGATTTTTGCATTGGGATTCATAGGATGGAGGAATTTGGGATTTTAGGATGAAGTGAGATTTGTGCTATTTTTGGGTTGAAGGAACTTGAGATTTTTTTATGAAGTGGGATTTTTGGGATAGTTGGGATATTTGGGATGTGGATGCTTCATTTGACTTGACTTATTTGTGCTTAAGGACCCAAACCATTTTGGTTTTGGACTTTTCTTGTGAAAGTATGGGCTTGAGTAGCCTTTTTGATAGATTTTTCTTGGACTCTTTACATTGATGCCCTAAGGCATAAGTATTTTTAGGATTTTTTTCTTTATGAGTAAAGAAATCCAAAATTTTATTTGTGAATCCCATGGACTTGGTGGAAGCTTCATGCTTGGTTGATGTGTGCATTTGTTAATCATTAGTGGGAATTTTAGGAGATTTAAGGATGGATGGATTAAAAGTGGATATTTGGATAGATGGATAAGGGGATTTGAAGATGGGGATATTAGGCATTGGGAGAACTGGAGGTAGAGTGGATTGGAGGATAGGGATGTGAGGAGTTGGAAGAAGTGGAGATAAAGTGGATGGAGGAAGGTGTATGGTCACATGATTTTGGGAATGATATGATGATGGAGGAGGGATGGAGACATATAAATGAGAAGTGTGATAAGGTGCACCAAGATATGGAATAGAAGAAGTAGTTGGAGGAGGCATGGAGGTGGTACCAACATCTTTGGATTTTTTTTCTTGGGATGAAAAATTGAGGCCATGTACTTGAGGATGGATTGCAATATGGATGGGCTCTAAGATACCTTGTTCATGAAGGCTTAAACCTTTGCCTTGATAGTTCATGTTTTGGAACATACACTATGCAATGGGATGTTTGTTTTGGAACAAAATGTGAGTCCATTATTTAATGGGGAAGTTGAGGTGATAGATAGCAGTTGTTTCTCTCCTAAGGAACAAGATTCATGGATGAAGGTGGTAAGACCAAGGGAATAGGATATTGGATTTTGAATGGAATTGATGGGAGATGGTAGAGGATCAACATGAGATAATGGAGCATCCACAAGAGACAATGTGGGATCATGCAATGGATGACTCGAGATGCTTAGATCTTGAATAATATTATGCTTAGTAGGAGGTGAAGGGATAAGATCCAAGTTATCTATTTGATTATCTATGTTTTATTGGGGACAAAGTGTCTCATCAAGGGAATTGGATTTTATTGGATTGTGAATAGGGCTAGATGGATGATGGATAGGAGTAGTGTGGATATCTTGTTCATGGATAGCTGTGGGATCATGGATAGGTGGTGTGATAATCTCTTGACCATGGAATGCATAAAGTAGGCTAAGAGGATCATCATGGTTCTCTTGATCATAGATAGGATCTTGATCATAGATGGAATCTTGATCATAGATAGGATTAAGTGTTCTATGGATGGGATCAATTTTCTCATGTATAAGTTCTTCATCAAAGATAATATCTTGATCATTGAAAAGATATAGGTTATCGATGGGTTGGATGGAGTTGCTTTAATCTTGATTTAGATAAAGGGTTCATGTTTCCACGTGCTTTAGATTGTACTCTTGACATAGCTCTTTATTTTCTTGAATGGAAGTTGAAGTGGGAGACTCATAGATAGGCTTGATAGGCTATTGATGGTCAACAATGTGAAGGTACAATGAATCTTGACTTGGACTCATCATAGGATATGCTTCAATAGGCTTGATATGCTACTCAATAGGTGTTTGGTGACATGGAGATGGTTCATTCCTTGCTAATAGCCATTGGGTCATATCCTTCATGAGTGTATGGGTGGATGAGAAATATAATGGATAGATAATAATGGTGGATGGTGGTGAAGGCCTAGAATGAGGATTAGATGGAGAGATAAGGGTATTGGACATACTAGGATTGGACTTGGATGGCTTTATCAAGGGTAACTCAAGAAATTATGCTTGGACAAATTGTTGTAGGGTTACCTCCCAAGGATCCTTTTGTTGAAGATTAGAGGATCATGGGGATGAAGGTACTGAAGGGCTTGATGGATTAGAAGGCTGATGGATTAATAGACTATGATAGGGACTACATGGTGGTGTGGGGATAGGAATAGTAGGCTCTTGGATTGGTATTTGATTGGATGATGATGTAGGGTACCCATATGATGCATATGATAGAGTGGTGTTCCCTTTGTCAAAAGCATCATAAGGACTTAAGGACATGTGATTTTGGTGCAAATGATAACTTGGACTTGTGTGTTCGTGTTGTGAAGGAACTTGATAGCCTTGTGCATGAATTTGGTGGTGAGGTGAAATATTGGAATAGGGAATTGGATGATCATGGGGTAAATGCTGTTGAGTATCAATGGGATAGGTTGATGTGGAATTTACATTATATGTAGGTGGGTTAGGTTGGTATGATAATGGGGGCGACACATGGGATTGATGTGTAATTTGTTCAGGTTGTGGTTGGAATTCTTGTTGTTCTGGAATGTGATATTGTTTTTATAGAGTGTGTTGATATGTAGGTGGGTTAGGTTGGAATTATTAGTATTGTGGTTGGAAATCTCATCATTGTGGAATGTGATATTTTTGTTGTGGAGTGTGTTGATATGTAGGTGGGTTAGGTTGGAATTGTTGGTATTGTGGTTGGAATTCTTGTTGTTGTGGTTAGAATGGTTGTTGTGGAATGTGTTGATATTGTGGTGATGGAGGGATTACATAAGAAAGTTGTTCTTGGGAATTGGATGGAGATGAATATATAGATAGAGAATGGTATGGATGACCTTGATGTCCCTTGTCATAGGATACACAATTAGGTATGGAATTGTGACTTGTGCTAGCCAATGTTGGATTGTAAGAAGTTTGTATGTCCAAGTATGGATTCATGATTTAATGGGAGTTGGCGTGGACATATAAGATGATGTTGTTGATGCAATAGGATTAAGAGGATCTTGAGTGATGAGATGGGAATAAGGGTTATCACAAATGATATTTCTACAGTTTTCCTTAGTGATAGGATCTAATCTCTCATCATCATGTTTAAGTTGTATTTGTGCTTTAGATGGACTAGGAGATGTGTATGATGGAGGTTGGTATGATAGTGATGTGTGTTGGTTTGAAGATATAGCTTAGGGATGAGACCTATATAGGTGTTTAAGTTCCTCTATGTCTATATCATCTAAGTATGATGGGGATATTGGTTGAATCAGAGATGGAGGGTGGTTTAACCGAGGATTATTGATTATCAGAACCATTTTGGTGAGGATTTATGATGATATGACTAAAGTTTGACTCTTTTGATGCTCAAAGATAGTTGTGACTAATTAGAGAGCTAGTGATGTTAAATTGCATAGAACGGTGCTTGTCGAATACAGAATGTCACTTCTAGTAATGTTTGGATGCTTCTAGCCAATAGACATGTGCTTCTAGTGTAAATAGGTGCCTTTGGAGCATAGACAAATGCTTCTAGTGTAAACAGGTGCCTTTGGAGCACAGACAGACACTTTTGGTGTAAACAGGTGCCTTTGCAGGATAGATAGGTGCTTCTGGTGTAAATAGGTGCCTTTGGAACATAATGCAATTCTGGTGTAAATAAGTGCCTTTGGAGGATAGATAGGTGCTTTTGGTGTAAATAGATACCTTTGGAGCATAGATAGGTGCTTCTAGTGGTTTTAGGGTTTCTGGATAGTTTGAAGGCAAAAATTTCACTCTTAGATTTTGATAGATTATTTTGGATAATGAGAGAGAAAGTTAAAGTGGATTGGATTGGGAATGGAATGAAGTGGCTTTTAGGAATGGAATGAAATGCTTTAGGATAGTTTAGGGATAGTTTGGAGATGTCTTGGAATGGTTTAGGGTAGTTTAGAGATGGTGGCAAGTGCTTTAGGAATGATATGAAATGTTTGAGGGATGTCTTTGAGATAGTTTAGGGATGGATTAGAGATGACTTACAATGGTTTAGAGATGGTTTAGGATAGTTTAAAGATGATTTGGAATGATTTAGGGATGATTTCAAGTTATTGGAGGATGATTGGATGTGTTTAGGGTTTTATGTCAAGTGGTTTGGGGATGATTAGAGATGAGGTTTGATGGATGTGGTTTGATAAGATGTTTTTTTTCTTGACAAAATTGGGATAAAAATGGATATGATATGGATATAAAGAGGATGGAGAGATCAAATTGGATGAATTGGGATGACAATGATAATATTGACCAAAGGTGTATCAAGATAGCCCAAAGGCGAGTTTTTTGTAATAGTGTGTTTTTTAAGGCAAGATTTGGATGGATTTTGGTGTGGTTTCTTAGAAAGAGAATAGAAAACATAGTAAACAAGATGGTTGAGGACTATTTACAACAAATGAGTGTATGTTTGAGGCTCACAAAAAGCCCAAATTTCCATGGGTATAACACAATTGAAGACAAATCAAACACTTTTTGTACCTAAGGAAACAACTTCACTGCAATATATCAGCCGACACTAGGAATCTTCATCGACTCAAGTGTCATCACACCTACTGTGGGTATGTACAAATTTTCTTCTTTGCGAGAGAGGATAGATCTCTAGGACTGGAATGATAACCAGATCACCCTTTCCCTGGAAAGCTAGAAGTAGCTTATGCTAAGCCGAGGATTTATGTCTCATCTCAAGGGAGCCTTATGATGAGTATCTTGGGGGCAAAACCTTCTATGCCCTTGCACTAAAAATTATTGCAATGTTTGGAAGTAGATTGGGTAGTCACTAAATATGAGGTTTCTAGTTGCTTTTTGGGGGACCAATGCCTTGCAAGCATCTAACAAGCCACTAAAAGGTTTAACCAACTTTACTAGGAGTGTAATATACCTTCCACAAATGTAAAATTTATTTCACAAAAGTGTTAGTAATCCTCCTTTCAAATTGGCACCGTATGGCAAAGGCTAATGGTGGTTAGGACTTGGCTTTCACCTTGACCAATTTATATAGAGGTCTAAAGGAAAATTCCACTTAGGGTCATCGCCTCTTAGATGAAACATAATGCAAAAGGTAGGCCCTTCTAAGGGATAAACAAAAAGTAAAAAGAGATGAGTTTGGTTTTTGGTCACCCAAGTTTTTGTACACAGGGAGAACATACAACTATTACCTCACAAACACGTAAAACACTTGTTCTTTTATCCTCCTAGATTAAACTAAGTGTAACTAATCTAATCAAACAAGATTGAATTACTTTATCAAATTGAGCTGTTTATAAGACCTAGTATGAAAAAGTTGATGTCTTCGACAAACATCCTACAAAAATATGTTTAAAACTTTCTTTGATATGTGATAAGATGTTGCAATAACTGATATTAGTTCCACATAAACCAAGTAGTTAGCAAAATGTAATTGAACCAAAAGCGCTTAACTATTGTGCAAGTGCGTGTTTCTGCAAACCAAAGGTGAAATTCTTTTTTTTTATAATTATGACAAGATACAATGGATTGAATATCACCAATAGATTCCTTATACTTTTCTATACAATTTCAAAAAACATTTCGTTAAATTTTGTTAAGTTTTGAGAAAGTTATGAGGTTCTGAAGTTTACAGGTTTGTTATCACAACCATAGGTGCCTTACTATTGCCCATAGGCACCTTATTGTTGCCCATAGGCACCTTATTGTTTCCCATAGGCACCTTATTGTTGTCCATAGGCACTTCTAAAATTACCAGAGGCACTTTAATACTGTGTAGATGCACCTTTTTGTTTACCAGAGGCGCTTTAATACTGTGCAGACGTACTTTTTTAAAAATAGACCAAAGGCACTTCAAATTAATGCAAAGGCACTTTACTTTTTCATAGTTGTGCTTTTTTGTGTTTTGTTTGTGCTTTTGCATACTTGTACTTCAAAAAATCAAATTTTTATAGAAAAGCAAAGGTTAGTGGGTCCCACTAGGCATGCTAGAATGTGTATAGGTAAAATTGAGATAATATAAAAGATCAAGCAATGAACAATAAACACAACCTATAACCTTCAAAAGATCGATCTAAACAATAACCAAATCAATGAATATACAATTCAAAACGATAGAAATCTATCACCTAGACTATATTGATCTCTTGGTTCTTTGTGGATTGCTCAATATATTACATACCCATGGTTGCAACAAGAAAATATATGATGATGATTGCATGCTCAAAGGGTCAATGTGCTCAATGATGCGATATAATACTGAAAGCGCTATATAGATGCCTAAGAATAAATGATCAATGCATGCTCAAAGCTAAATGATCGAAGATGATTCAATGATCAAAGAGGATTTTTGAAGAGATGAATGGGGTATATATAGGTTTGAAGCAAAGATCAATCAATGGTGGAGATAAATCAATGAAATCTATGGATGAGATAAATCAAAAGCTCATGATGAACACGCACACGACATGTGTTGTGTTTTAAAGTTGCTTTGTTCAATTACCTGTTTGCTAGGATAAAGATAGTATTTGATTTCATAAATTTAGAATTTTTTTTTCTAATTTATGAGTTGATGATAAAAACAATAATGATTATAACCAACTAACTTGACTTAAGATGTGCTTTTTGAAGTTCTAAAAATAAGATTGATTGTGCACATAGAAGAAAATGATATTTTTAAGAAGATTTGAAGATATTTGGAAATTAAATAAATAAATTTATTTAATTTATTGTGCATGGAAGAAGAAAAGATAAAATGTGAGGATTTAAATAAATTAAACAAATAAATTTATTTAATTTATTTTGCATGATAGAGGAATATAAATAAAATATTATTTTTATTTAGTTTTAGAAGATTGAGTCAACTTAAATAAATTTGGATAATTTACTTAAATTTAGAGGAATAATTGATTAATTAAATAATTAAAAATTATTTAATTGTGGATAAGAGGAAATTAAGTGATGAATTAATTAAATAATTGATTTATTTAATTAATGTAGATTTGAAGATTAACAGAAGATAATGATTTCATTAAATAATTAAAATTATTTAATTTGGAAGAATAAAGTGGAATTTAATTAAATTAATTAAATAAATAGAATTTGTTCAATTAATGTTGGAATCAGGGAAAATAGAGCAAAGTGATGAAATTCATTAAATAATTAGATTATTTAATTAACGTTGGATGCAAGTAATTTAGGAAGAATTGATGTATGCAAGCGATGTAACGCAATGGTCATTTTTAGGTGTCTACAAGTCTAACCATTGTTTGTAGAAACCAAAAATTTCTATAACATTCAGCAAGAATCTCTAATCCACTCTATCAAATGCTTTCTTTATATCCAATTTTAGAATCATACTTCTTCTCCTCATATTATTTATCAAATGTAAATCTTCTTAGGCTATTATCACCTTGTCTAATATGGATCATCCGAGAACAAAACCACTCTATTCTTTTTCTATTATTTCTAGCCAAAGAATTTTCAACTTGTTTACTATTACTTTAGATAAGATCATACAAACTATTTTGCATAGAGATATCGGTCGAACATCTTCAAAGAATGTTCTTATTACCTCCTCCTTTGGGATAAGTGCTATTAATGTATTGTTTAAATCTTTTAAAATAGTTTCTTTCTTTCTTGATTCTTCTATTGCTAATGAAATTTCTTTGCCAAAAATATTCCAACATTTGTGAAAGCTAACTGGGAAGTGATCTAGGCTAGGAGCATTATCTAGATGAAGTTATGTGATAACTTTTTTTATTTCCTCCTCAGTAAAAGGATTCAATAAAAAATGGTTTTGATCCTTATTTACCAATTTAGGTATATTTTCCACGATGCTCTTTTGGTGCTTCAAATCTGACCCTTCCAGATTGTTTGGAATATTCTGGAGCAGAGAACAACTTCTTCCTTGATTTTCTTGTCCTCCTCTATTTGTTGACAAGTTTTTAATTTTATCCTTTTAACTTTTTTATGCATTTTCTGATCTTTTGTGGAGCTGTTGAAAATTTTTGTGTTTTTGTCCCCATCATTGAGCCATATTTCCCCTTATTTTTGTTTGCAAAAAATCTCTTCCATTGCCAAAATTTCTAAATATTGATCCATTAAATATTTTTCTCTTTTATAGCTTTCCTAATTCATCCCATTTTGGATTACCTCTTTGCCTAAATTTTCTATCCTTTCTTCTAATGTCTCTTTTTTCTTCAAGGATGCTCTAAAAATTATCTCTATTCCATTTTTTGAGGTATTCTTTCAAAGAAACCATATGGACTACAATTAACTAATATTGATTATGTTTATTGTCTATTAGACTAAAAATCTAGCCTAACCATTGTTTGGAAAAACCAAAATTTTCTATAACTTTCATCAAGAATATCTAATCTACTCTATCAAATTGCTTTCTTTATATCCAATTTTAGAACCATACTTCTTCTTCTAGTAGTATTTATCAAATGTAAAGATTCTTAGGCTATTGTTACCCTGTCTAATATGGAGCATCCAAGATCAAAATCACTCTATTCTTTTGCTATTGTTTTTAGAAAATGAATTCTCAACTTGTTTGCTATTGCTTTAGATAAGATCTTGTAAACTGAGTTGTATAGAGATATTGGTAGAAAGTGTTTAAAGCTTGTTGTTATTACCTCCTTCTTTAGGATAAGTGTTATTAATGTATTGTTTAAATATTTTAGAAAATTATCTTTCTTTCTTGATTCTTCTATTTCTAACTAAATATCTTTGCCAACAATATTTTAACATTTGTTAAAGAAGCTCACTGGCAAGTGATCTAGGCTAGGATCTTTATTTGGATGTAGATGTGTGAAAACTTGTTTTATTTCCTCCTCAGTAAAAGGACTCATTAAAAAATGGTTTTGATCCTTATTTACCAATTTAGGTATATTTTCCATGATGATCTTTTGGTGCTTCAAATCTGACCCTTCTTGATTTGTTAAGAAGATTATGAAGTACAAAACAACTTCCTCCTTGATTTTCTTGTCCTCCTCTATTAGTTCACCAATTTTTAATTTTATCCTTATAACTTTGTTAAATGCATTTTCTAATCTTTTGTGGAACTATCAAAATTTTTTATACTTTTGTCCCCATCTTTGAGACATATTTCCCTGGATTTTTCTCTCCAAATAATCTATTCCATTACCAAATTTTCTAAATATTGATCCATAAAATATTTTTCTCTTTTATAGCTTTCTTGATTCATCCTATTTTGGATTACATCTTCACTTAGATTTTCCATCCTCTCTTCTAATGTCTCTTTTTCTTCAAGGATGTTCTTAAAATGATCTATGTTCTATTGTTTTAGGCATTCTTTAAAAGAAACCCTATGGACTACCACTAACTAATATTCAATATCTTGGATTGTCTATTAGACTAAAAATCTATTCTAACCATTGTTTCCAAAAACTTAAATTTTTTATAACTTTCAACAAGACTCTCTAATCCACTCTATCAAATGCCTTCTTTATATCCAATTTTAGAACCATACTTCTTCTCCTAGTAGTATTTATCCAATGTAAAGATTCGTAGGCTATTTTCACCCTATCTTATATGGAGAATCCAAGAACAAAAGCACTTTATTATTTTGTTGTTATTTATAGAAAAAGAATTTTTAACTTGTTTACTATTGCTTTAGATAAGATATTGTAAACTATGTTGCATAGAGATATTGGTGGAAAATCTTCAAAGGTTGTTGTTATTACCTCCTTCTATGGGATAAGTTCTATGAATTTATTATTTAAATCTTTCAAAAAAGTTCCTTTCTTTCTTGATTCTTCTACTGCTAACCAAATATATTTGCCAACAATATTCCAACATTTGTGAAAGAAGGTCATTGGTAAGTGATCTAGGCTAGGAGCTTTATCTGGATGTAGTTGGGTGACAACTTGTTTTCTTTCCCCCTTAGTAAAAAGGACTCATTAGAAAATGGTTTTGATCCTTACCCTTTTAGGTATATTTTCCATGATGCTCTTTTGGTGCTTCAAATGTGACCCTTCCTGATTGTTTAGAATATTTTGAAGTAGAGAACAAATTCTTCCTTGATCTTCTTGTCCTCATCTATTAGTTCACCAGTTTTTATTTGTATCCAAGTATAACTCTGTTCTGCATTTTTTGAGATTTTGTGGAGCTACAAAATTTTTCTGTGTTTTTGTCCCCTTCTTTGAGCTATATTTCCCCCAATTTTTATCTCCAAAAAATCTCTTCCATTGTCAAAATTTCTAAATATTGATCCATTAAATCTTTTTCTCTTTTATAGCTTTCTTGATTCATCACATTTTAGATTACCTCTTCAGTTAGATTTTCCATCGTTTCTTCTAATTTCACATTTTCTTCAAAGATTTTCTTAAAATGATCTCTAATCCATTTTTTGAGGCATTATTTAAAAGAAACACTATGGAATACCATTAACTAATATTGAATATCTTGGATTGTCTATTAGACTTAAAATCTAGTCTAACCATTGTTTTCAAAAACCAAGATTTTCTACAACTTTCAACAAGAATCTCTAATCCACTCTATCAAATGCTTTCTTTATATTCAATTTTAGAATCATACTTCTTCTCCTAGTAGTATTTATCAAATGTAAGGATTCTTAGGCTATTATCACCCTTTCTAATATGGAGCATCCAAGAAAAAACCACTCTATTCTTTTGCTATTATTTCTAGCAAAAGAATTTTCAACTTGTTTACTATTGTTTTAGATAAGATCTTGTAAACTATGTTGCATAGAGATATTGGTAGAAAATATTCAAAGGGTGTTGTTAATACATCTTTCATTAGGATAAAGTGCTAGGAATGTATTGTTTAAATCTTTTAAAAAAATCCTTTCTTTCTTGATTCTTCTACTACTAACCAAATATCTTTGCCAACAATATTCCAACATTTGTGAAATAACCTCATTGGGAAGTGATCTAGTCTAAGATCTTTATCTAGATGTAGATGTGTGACAACATGTTTTATTTCCTCCTCAATAAAAGGAATCATTAGAAACTGGTTTTGATCCTTATTTACCTGTGTGTGTAGAAAATGGAAATCAAATGAGGTACAAATGCATCAATGAACCTAGTCCATATTAAACATCACATCAAGAGCAAGTAACTAATGAAAGGAAATGAAACAATACTACCAAAGTAGTCCTTGTTACCCTTGATATTTGATAATGATATTTAATGTATAAATATTGATTTCTTATACTAGCGGCATAACATTACTCTCAAAATGTGTAGATAATGGTTTCTTGATCATGGCGTGCTCTAGGGGAAAATGATTTAAAGGATGCTCTAATTTATATGATCTAGGATAAATGGATGAATGACCAGGATTAAATTAGGAATCAATGGCTAAGATCAAATGAGACATGGATCAAGGATGGATTGATAAGACCTATCCCCATACGGTTGACCTAAGCTTTCTAAATTTTTATGCCAAGATGAGGGTTTAAGTGGGAAAATATGATTAGTTAAATAATATTATTTAATTAATTATAAGACAAACTAGGCAAAAGTAATTAATTAAATAACTAAAATATTTTAATTAATTATTGGAAAAAGGAGAAAATTTATTTAATTAATTTTGGCTAAGGAAAATTGATAAAATTAATTAAATAAATAAATATAATTTATTTATTTAATTAATTAGCTAAAGGGGAGGAGAAGGCAACATGAGATGACTAAGATGGACAACAAGGTAAGATCTAGGTGTCTACATTACCAATTTAGGTATAGTTTCCATGATGTTCTTTTGGTGCTTCAAATCTGACCCTTTCTGATTGTTTAGAAGATTATAAAGTAGAGAACAACTTCTTCCTTGATTGTCTTGTCCTCTTATATTAGTTCACCAATTTTTAATTTTATCCTTATAACTTTGTTATGCATTTTCTAAACTTTTGTGGATCTATGGAAAAAAATTATGTTTTTGTCCCCATCTTTGATCCATCTTTCTCCTGATTCTTGTCTACAAAAAATCTCTGCCATTGCCAAAATTTCTAAATATTGATCCATTAAAGTTTTTTCTCTTTTATATATTTCCTGATTCATCCCATTTAGGATTACCTCTTCACTTAGATTTCCCATCTTTTCTTCTAATGTCTCTTTCTCATCGAGCATGTTCTTAAAATGATCTCTCTTCCATTTTTTGAGGCATTCTTTCGAATATTGTAGTTTCTTAAACAATATAAATATTTTTTATCCTTTTTGATATTGTGCCTCAACCCATTATTTTTGCATATTGCATGTAATTTTTTAACCTCTCATCCACATGTTTTTAGATTTGAATGGGCATTTTTTTGGATTTTTTCTTTTAGAAAGATTTGAATTGAAAAACTATCATATCCTAAAATAGAAAGAATGTTACATTCACATGGCAGGGGAGGGTGACCCAATCACCATTACACATGAATCTATCTAGTCTTTTAGCTGTATTATTGAAGCCCATTATTTGATTATTCTATATGTATAACTCATTCTTTAGTTTTATGTCTTGAAGATTTACATTGGTTGTGAATTATATGATGCCTAGTTGTGCTTGATTCTTCATTCTCACCCCCCTTTTTTGTCCTCATCATTTAATATAGTATTGAAATCTCCAACAATTATCATAAATTATTAGGGTTTAGATTTAATAAAGAGTGCTATATTTTTTTTTTCTTTTTTCTTTTGTGTGCATATAGCTAGTCCATATACATTAATCAAGAAAAAATTAAACTTAGTAAATATACATTTATATTTACTTACTTGCCAATGTTAATCTTGGTTGACAACTTCCATGTTGGTTTTGAGGTATCCATATGGTAGGGTTGCCTCCAGAAGTGACAATTGATTCAAAAAAGTGTCCTTTCCATTTTTTTTAGTTTGTAAGACATTAGTTTAGCTTGCTTCTTGCTTATTTTTTTCTTGTAGGAGGAATATATCAATATCTGATATAGTCATTTGATGTTTAACCAAGTATCTTTTGTTAAGGGTGTTTAGGCCCCTATCATTCCATGATGTGATTTTCATTTCTTGTTGGAAATAGGTATTCCTTTCCTAGATCTCAACTTCACATTTATCTTCATTTGACCTTCTACCTCCCCTTCTCTAACCAATAATTCTTTATTAGATTTCCTTCCATTTTTTTTATGTTCCCCACAAGTACGCTTGTCAATTTCAAACATTGATTGGCTCATTCCTCTATCATCTAAAGAGTTGATCTAAATTTCCATCCTTTCTCCTTCCTCATTTATTTCTTTTATAATCTTCTTTTAAAATTCTAAAATTTTTCTAATTCTCTAAATCTTCTTATTATTTGGTGTTTGATATATATCCTCTATTTTTCTCCAAAAGGATCATAGTTTCTTATCTCATTGGTAATCCCAAAAAGTTCTAACACTAATTTGAAAGTATCTTTTTTTTAGGAAATGCCTTGACTCTCCCTCTTTTGGAAAACTTCTTTTGTTTCTATTTTCCCATATTTCAACCTCTGTCTGATTTTCTTCTTGATTTTGCTCCTTTTTCCCAATATTAGGTTATTCAATGTAGGAAATGTTTTCTACTTAGTTGTTTTCTCTTTCTTTTCTTTGATCATTCATGTTCCATTTTTTCTTCCTATTAGGGCTTTTTTTCTATTGGCTCCTCCATTTCAATTTTTTGGTTCCAAAACTCTTCCCTTGATTAAATTTTGATTGATGCGGGATGTTTTTCTACAAAGTTTAGGTATACACAGATATGTGTATATAGGCCAAATTATTTCCCTTTTGCATTCTCATCCATCGATATGGAGGACCCTATATGATTTCATATTTCCTTAAGTATAAAGGGATTCCAATATTTTGAAGGAAGATTATACAATCTAATCCACATTGGATTTTTTGATATTTTATGTTTCAGATGGTTGAAGTTTAGTTCCTAGTATTTTATGTAAAACCCACACTTTCTATTAAGTTCATGAACCTCCTTTCATTATTTCATCTTCTTTTCCATATGGTTTACATTTGATTTGATACAACCCTCTTGGTAAATTGTGGGTAATCATGTTCTACCCCTAGTTTTCTTTACACCATTTTTGTATTTGATCACAAGCAAACCAAAGATTTCCCAGCTCGTGAAAAAGGCCATATCTTTTATATGGGAATTTGTATTATCAAATTCCTATTTGTATTCTAAAAGATTTCCTTTATTTTTTGTTTCCTCAAAGGGATCCTGTTCACTCCTATAGCAACATATAATAATTCTTTTCTTGATTTTGTCCATGTCTTTCCTTTTTGATCTTGGATTTGGTTTTGCATCTAGTTTGTTAGGGCCTTATATTCTATTTCCTTTGGTCTCCACAATTTAATTTTTGAATGGGAATAATTGTGATCTAACCCTAGTGTAGGGTTTTGAGTTCTTCTTTTCGACAAATTGTCTCCTTTTAAGCTATCAACGGTTGTGTTGTTTGAATCTATTTTTGTTATTTTATTCTTCCCTCTTTCTTTTTTCTTCTCTCCATTCTCATGTTGATCTATTGTAGTCTTTTGCTGATTTCTACCCAAAATTTTATCCTCTCTATTTTGTTTCTTCTATCCTTTTTCCTATGCCTCAAGTTTTTACTTTTCAAAATTCCATCTATCCTTTTTCCTATGGCTCATGATTTTTCTTTTTTAAATTACATTACCACTTATTTTGTACAGTAGAGCTATTTTTACTTTGAAAAGTTTTTAGTTTACTATAAATTATGATTTTATAAACATGGTGCTATTTTTTTTGATCTGTAAGTGCATCCATGGGGGACGCTCCTTGCATTATAAAGTAATAAAAAGGGAACAGTATACATTTTTACAAAAGCTCTATTAACATAGAGTCAACCTAGGTGACAACAAAAACCTAGAAAGAAAACAACTACTACTATCTATTAACCTATGCATTGCTGAAATAAAAACATAGATATTAATTTGGGAACCTTGTTCCTTTGGCCCGCTCCTACTCGATGCTAATGAAACATTGCATCCATTATACACCATCTACCTCCTTCATTCTCAAGACCTTCTTCAAGAAATTAACTTCTTTCTCCACCTTTTGATGCCTCCTTCGAAAAGACCCTGTCCTATTAGAAGTAAGGAATGGAAACCATTTCACCAAATCTCCATTGTGGTTTAACTTATGGAAATCACTTGGAAGTGGGACACCATTGCCATACCTAGTCATCGGTAACACCTCATCCAAACCTCCCAAGAAGCTCTTTTTATCAAAGCCTTCACAATTACTACCACACCCTCCTTCAATTTCTTGAATTCCAACAATGTTGCAATAAAAAACAATGAAACATTGGTATCTACTAGATATATCAGTGATCCACCAACAAAAACTCCTCCCCAAAAATTCATTGCACTACCAGAAGTAGAATACCATTTTTGGTTTTGAAAATGTTTTGAAGGCTCTTTTTAGTCACCTCCCCAAGAAAGGCCATTTGCCTCTGCAAACAAGTAAGCTTGATCGAGGTGTCCATGGCTTCTAAATAGCTTCAAAGCTCAAACAATTAATAATTAACATCAAAGTGTTATTTAATTCAAATACAAGCATCTTAACTCTGAATGCACTAGAATAGGATACTCTTGATGTTTGCAGCATTATTATCTCCTACTTCAAAAGTCCTATCATCGTAGTTGAGTGGGATAGACTGGAGAAGACATTAAATGCCATAATTACCAATCCTACAAGATTTAAAACCATGTGCCACTAGCCAGGTGGCACTTCCAAAACTAGTTCCTCTAATCGATTAACTACCAAGTTGGCTAATGCATCAGCCTCCTTATTTGCCTCCTTGAATACATGGTGTAAACACCTGAAACTGACTTGCCTCGCAAACCACTTTCCCACATCTTCACATCACCAACTATCCCTTCTAATTAATTAGATAACTTAATTTTATTTAATTAATTTATCCCTAATTCATCCCTTGTGATAATTTAATTCATCTAATTTATCACTAGACCTTATAACTTCATCCTAATTAATTAAAAAAATATGTTATATATTTATTTAGTTAATTTGTCCATCTCCCTAATCTTGATTAATTAGATAAAACATGTTTATTTAATTAATCTACCCTATCCTATAGCCTAAACCTAGCCTAGTTGATTAAACAACAATTATTTAATTACCTATCCTAGCTTACATGACCCCTAAACCAAAATTAATTAAGTAAATCATTATTTAATTAATTTTAATCCTCTAGCCCGCTAACTAATTTTTTACAGCCACATTAATTAAAGTTAATCCCTTTTAGATTAACTTGGTCAAATCTCACTTAACACCTTCTCCCACATCCCACAAATAAAAAAATTACCTTTTAATCAAAAGAGCCACATGACCCTTCCAACTCACCTTTCCATTTCCATGTAAGAGTTCTTTCTTATGCAAAGATCTCACACATGTGATTCCCAAAAGAGCACATGTGTCACATGTCCTCTCTTCTATGAATAAATTTAAATATTTAATTCAACACTCCCCCATGAAATAAATTTTTAATTCATTGACATGTCATTATCCACCTCTTTCCAAGATGATTTTTTATTTCATCTTTAATCCTCCTCATTATTCCCAATGTGAATTAAAAATTCACATTTAATCTCATCCCTTCATTTTTGTTGATGAGATCTAAACCTTCGATCTCATCCTCTCATCTCAACCATTATTCCAAATTCAAATCTAAACCATTGGATCAATATCTTCTCCAATTCACCTATAAATACAAGGCCAACCCAAGCCATTTTAACAACTTCTTCATAGCATCCTTATGTTGTTCAAATATTTTTCTCATCTTCTCATCTTATTATCACCATGCAAAAAAAATAAGTCATCCCTATCTCATCTCTATGCATCTCTCATCCTTATCAAATCTCATTCAAATCTTCAACATAAATCCTTTGCCCAATCTAGATTGTGTTGAATAAAAAAGAGCAACCCACATCTACACAACATCAATTTGGCTAAAGCTAGGAGTGTCTTGGTGCGCAACTCTCCTCAACCTTATCAAGGAGTGAAGGGGATATTCAAAGGTATAAACATTGTGTTTCATTGAATTTTGTTCTCTTATTTCCTTTGAATATCTTTTCTCATCTTCATTTGGCATGCTGAGTGGGACTGCATGGTCCAAGCCAACTCTCTTTGAAGTGTTTTTGTGAAGGTTTTTGGTGGATAGGACAATTTAGAACCAAAACCTCACACAGTCACGCTATCCTATCATGGATTAGCGTCATTTTCCTCTAAAATAGTGCCATTTCCTTGTGTATTAGCTCTATAACCTTCTATTGTAGCACTAATTCTATATGTTGTAGCACCATTTCTACATGACATTGTTATAAATTTTAGGCTTCAAAAATATTTATGCTTGTTTCATGCTTCTAACCACTAAATGCATCTCTTTTCTCTCTTCTTTTTCTACAGGGTGGTCTAGTTCTAAGGGGTCATTATGCCAAAATTTTACTAGAAATATCTTATAAGGAACTAGGTTTTTGATGTTTTCATTTTCTAACATAAGATAACCCTATTTCCTACTAACAAACTAGTTTTCATCACTTGGACAAACCTTGTAGGCTATTCATCTTTCATCTTCATCATTTTGTGCAACAAAACCCTCAATTTTTGTAGGTTTTCCTCTTATTTGTCATTTCAGCACTATCTGAGCCTAGAACAGTGTAATCTGCCTCTATGCCATAGAGGTCAAGGGTAATCTATAGGTTAGTGCTATCCATTTCCATCCTAGCATGATTGTCTGCTTTAGCACCATCCATCCATGCTTCAACACTATCCTTTACTTTAGCACCATCCCCTATATGTCTTGTTAGCCTCTATTTCACAGTCAATCTCCATCTTAGCACCATCTAGCTCTACTTTAGCATGATCATCTGCTTTAGAACTATCCATCCATCCTTCAATGCTATACTATACCTCAGCAGCATCCTCTATATGCATAGTCAGCCTCTCTCATTAGTCCATCATCTATTTTTGCACTAAACGTATCTATTTTAGTTTTATATCCCTTTGTTTTAGTGCCATTTCACTCTATTTCAATGCCATATCTCTATTTGTCAACACAATCCAACTAGATATATCGGCACCATTTTTCTGACAACATTCTAAAGCTTGTGCATGGTTCTAACATCTTCTTGTAGGTATCAAAAATGCATGTCAAAGCATATCTTATCAAACTACTAACATCTTGTGTGCAGATAGCCAAAGCATCTTTTTATCAGTAGCTTTTAGGCACACTAAGGTTAAAGTAGGGGAATGAACATTTGTTTGCTTTGTCTTTTTCACTTATAGATGTATGCTCTCCCCTCACACCTCAGGGTTATCTTGGTGATCAAAAGTCTATTTATAGACACTTTATTGCTTTTAAGTGTTATCCTAAAGTGGTTATCCTTTTGTATATGATCTCTCCTCATGCCTAGTGCGATCTTGGGTGATCAAAAGAAAGGGATAGTTTCTTCTTAGGAGACCTTCTTGGGGATTTCATCACCCCAAGGGATGACCTCAACCATGTGTATCGACGGGGTATATCAAAGCAGGGAGAAGGAAACTTGTACCCCAATCTAGTTGCATTGTTATTGGCACAACTTTGGGGCCGTGGCTAAATCCAAACACAAGGTGAAGTAACATTTGTTTATTCTTATGTTGCATGCCTTTGATAGACTAGTGTTCACAGTTTGTGCCTCATGTGCCTTGCATATCTCAAGGACTCCCTAGAATCTCATTCAATCTTGGCTTAAGACCTCTCGGCCATATGAGATTGTGATGCACTAAATACCTATAGGGACCAGGAAGTTATTCATCCAAGAAGCCACATTGATTTTATTGTTATGTGTAAATTCCCTCTAGAAATGAACATGCATGTTGTGTATGTTGTCCGCTCACGACATAAGAGCAATCTTTGGTGATAAAAAATAGTTAGCTCCTCCTCATGGGACTTGCATGTCACACATAAATAAAGGAAGTAAAGTGAGATAATAATCATGTATAGGATGTTCATGTGATTGGCATGTCTTCCTGTAAGAAACCTGTGAAATAAAAAAATCAATTTTATCACTTGGAGTTAAGCCATTGTGCTTCCTTATTTGATTTATCTCTTGCCAATAGTTCAAACCATCAAAGAACCCAAATTGCCATAAAAATCCAAAAACTTTCAAACCTTCAACAACATTTAGTGCTATCAGTCCTCTGTTTAGCATTATCCTTCCACCTGTCAACACCATCTACTCATCATTTAGCACCTTCAGTGCCTGTTTTAGTGCATTTGGGGACTGTTTTAGTGTCTTTTTCCTTTGTTTCCAAAAATCAAAATTTCTCATCAAAACCATCAATTTTACAAGCCCGGTTTTCAAAAAAATTCTAGTCGAGGGCTATGCCCCTAAACCCCTATTAGCGGGGGGTCATATCCATCCCTCGTATCCCCATGTCTGGCTGGGTTTTCCTCCCAACACCACTAAACCCACCCATTTATCAAAATCCCATCATTTTAGCTTAATTAATCCCCATCTTTTAGCTTAATCCCATATTTTCATCCTAATCGCTCATCCCATCATATCCTTTTCATCTCAATCATCCTAGTCATCCATCCTATCTATTTATCATCCTTAATCTAATTCATCACCATCATACTAATGAAACTCCCTTATCTACCTGATCACATCTCATCCAAACCTTCATCCAATATACCTCCCAACCAAAATCAATCTCATCCAAATCTTCATCAAATCTATCTCCAAAACCAAATCCTAACATCTTCTAAGCCATAGTCCAAATCCAACTCATCTCATCCAAACCTTCATCAAAATCCTAGACAAATCAAACCTTCATCCAATTCTATCTTCAAATCAAAATCCAAAATGAATCATCCCTCATCCATTATCCACTCCAATCAAATATCGCAATCCCTAATCCTTAATCAACAAATCATCTATTTCAAATCAAATTGTAGTTAAGGACTTAGTCTCCTTCATCCTCCATCAATCCTCTCATTCAAAAGAACAACCACAACTATCCACATCATTATCAAAATCTCCCAACATCATTATAAAACTCCAAATCCAAATCAACCCTATCAAAAATCAAGACCCTATTTGATCATCATCAACCTTTATCCAAACTTGTTTGAGATCATTAGTCTATCTTAAGTAAGTCATCAAAATAAAAAATCAACCCAATCAACTCTATTGCTTAAGTGTCATTAGTCTATCCTAAGTATAGAGAATCATCCATCCTTTGAAGAAAAACAAATCATCCCGTAGACACCTAAAAATGTCTTAAACCTTTGGCCACTCTTCGACATCACCTACCTCATCAATTTCCCATCTAATTAATTAATTAATTATCCTATCAAACCCATAAACCATCCATTCATCCTTCATCAATTAACCCCTGAAATTGAATTAATAAAATTAATTCACCATTACACCATACTAACATCATCGCAATTAATTACATAAATATACAAAATATTTATTTGACTAACTTGTCCACTTCCCTAAACCTAATTAATTAGGTAAATTATACTTATCTAATTAATCTTTCCTACTAATTAATCTACACCTAGCCTAGTTGATTAAATAGCTACCCTAACCTACATGACCCCTCGACCTACATTAATTAAATAAATCATTATTTAATTAATCTTAAACTCTGATTATCCCACTCACTAATTTTCTCCAGCCACATTAACTATGTTAATCACCTTGATTAACTTGATCAAATCTCACTTAACACCTTCTCCCACAAATAAAAAATTTGAAAAAAATACATAACCCTTCCAACTCATCCTTTCCATTTTCATGCTAAAATGTCTTCCACCATTTTAGGTTACAAATGTAAGGCCCCACAAATGTACATGTGTCACATGACCTTCACATTCCCACATAAAATGGAATTTTTTATTCCACCTCCTCCCAAGGAAATTAATTTTTAATTTCCTCACACATCAAAATCACATTAAATGCAAAGTCCTCCCTAAAATAAAATTTAAATTCATTTTTATTCTCCACCCTCCAAATTTGATGATCAAATCAACCGTCCATCTCACATTCAATTTCATCCATTAATCTCTACAATCAATCTCCACCATTGGATCAAAATCCCCTCCAATTTGCCTATAAATACAAGCCTCCATAATCCATTTCATTATCCAATTTTAGAGCAAGTTTATTATGTCCAAATTTCTCCCATTTTCCTCCATATTAGCTAGGTTATGTAAAAATTTGTAGTGCATTTGAGAGCATTTCACATTTCTAAGTCCTAGTTTGGGTAAAGCAAGGACCTAGTGGGTGCAAGTTCCTCAGCCCTATCAAGGAATGAGGAGTGTGAAAGGTTCTACAAGGTATAATTTGTATTTTGCTTTGTTTATTTCATGTTTTTATGTCTTTCACACTTTCTCATCTTCATTTGGCATGCCCAATATCTAAAAACTTCCAAAAGTGACCAAAACCTTATTGGCAAGAGACACTGATTCACATGACAGGTGTTGTCATTGATGACAACTAAGACTATTCCACTCATCCACATAACTTAATTTGTTCATACTAGAATTCAGAATCAAAATTTATCTAAGTTCGAGTAGCTAGAAATAGTGCATGTCACAGGGTTTGGTATCTTAGTCTGGATACCTCTAGTGGAAAATCAGAGTATGCTGCGGATCTAAAGGAGTCATAAGGATTGTCAGGGCAATTTAAATCTAGAATTTTATCCTCTGGTGACAAAGGGAGTAAAAGTTATGAGTATCTGAGTACTGGGTCATAATATGACAGAATAGTTCAGTAAAGAATAGGCCGACATGTGTCAAATCCTTATGTGGATCTGATAGAAGTGTTTTGGTGAGTTGCTTATGGGATATAATGTTAGTGGCTGACATGAATGGTCACCTTCAAGTGTTATTTCTAGTACACATCATCATTGGTGCATGGATTTAGCTGACAGAGCAAAGTCTTCAACAAAGTTCTAAGTGTTCTTGAAGCTAACTGAAAAGTGATTGAATGTTATGATGCGGATATATATAGCCGATGGATCCAGGTGATTTGTGTGTGTGTGGATTGTGAATATGGATTAAATGTGAAAAGGGAAGATAGGAGTGCAGAAAGGAAGAGATCTAAGATCTAGATTATGGCAGAGCTGTAAACTGGGTAGAATAAAGATGAAGTGTATCAAGTCAGTATTCTATGCTTAATTGGAATTGAATCCTTGAATTGGTTGATGCTATTTAGCAGTTCAAATTCATTGTAATCTTCTTTCTATAGGCAGTGAGCCTTCTATAGGTAGTGAGACTTCTTTTGAGTAGTGAGCTCTAGGCAGTGAGCCTAAATGCATGTGCATTCCCAATTGTACTACTTTTAACAGAGTATAATATTTGTGGGTTAACCCCCACCATGGTTTTTCCCTTAACTAGGTTTCCATGTCAAAAATCATTGTGTCATGTGTGTTTATTTGTTTCTACTCATGTGTTGATGACTCATGCTTTAAATGTTTTAATCAGTTCTAAGTGATATTGTTGCAAATGATAAAGTTTTTGGACAACTGATTCACCCCTTCCCTCAGTTGTTCTGCCTAATTCTAACAATTGGTATCAGTGTCAAGTTCCTTTGAAAAATTTTAACAGCTTAAGGTAGATCTGGGAAGGCAGTAAAAAGGATGAATATAACCTTCAAGGGAAACTTAATCTTCCTCTAGAAGATCTTGAGTAGTCTAGAGCAGAAGTCCAAGAGTTGCAAGAGAACCTCAAAAAAATGGAAGACTTCATCGAGATTTTAAAAGAAAACTTGAGCAAATCTAATGAGAAGAGGAAGTAACAACCTCTTCAACTAGGAAATCATTATGAAAACAACAAGGATGAAGCTCTGAAAGAGAAGACAAAGGAATGTGAGAAGTTAGCCAAAGAATTTGTTGTCCTAAAACATGAGATGGAATCCGGGGTGATGAGGCTAACCAAATAAATTGAAGATAGAAAGAAAATTGAAGAAGACCTGAATCAAAATCTAAAAGAAAGAACTGAAGAATGTTGTAAACTGGATGGAATAGATGGATTCATAGAGTCTAATCTACAAGAAAGTAGAGACAATGAGAGAGAACTTGAAAGGAAAATTATCATTCTTAGACATGACCTAGAAGTTACAAATGAATACAAGGAGAAGTTCAAGATAAGCTCAACTAAATTTGAAGTACTGCTTGAAGGATAGAAAAAGGTTGATGACAAGCATGGTCTTGGATATGAGAAAGGTGAAATTTCTGCATCCGGACAAAGAAATGTTCAACCAAGGAATGGGAGAAACAGACCTAGAAGACCTCCGGAAAGATAGCCTAATGCTCAAAGATATCCATCATTTAATGGAAATTGTTTTAATTTCAATAAATTTGGTCATAGAGCTACTCAGTGTAGAAGCAGAGTAAATCAAAATGGTCCATCCTTCTTTGGTCAATGCTTCAAGTGTAAGAGGTACGGTCATAGATCAAATGAATGCCAAAGTATGATAATGAATAACTCTAGAGAAAATGGTAACTCTTTTAATGGTTACTGCTTTACTTGCAATGGATATGGACACATGGCTAATTAGTGCAGATCAAGAGGAAATCAAGCATATAAACAAAGAAAATGTTGTTTTCTTTAATTTCAATAGGTTTGGTCATATTGCAAGATTTTGCAAAAGTAGGAATAATGAAAGAAGAGGTCTGAAAAATAGAAAACTGGATGAGCAGAGACAAGACAAAGGAAAAAGAAAAATTGATGTGAATGAGATCTAGAATGAAATGAGCAAGACATGGGTTAAGAAAACAAGTGAGAACAATAGTAGTGAGTCTGCACCAGAATATGGTGTTGATAATTCCTCTAGGAATTGAATTTGGAGCTCTGGCTCAGGGTGAGCTGCATTGAAAATTAAATTCCCCCAGCTAGCAAGTGGGTGCCTGGATATGGCACAATGAGAGAAGATATTTTGAATTGTTTCAAAACTTTTAGAAGGATTTTCGGAAGAAAAGATGTTGATATGGAAATTTGTGGAGTGATTCATGAAGAATTGTTCAAGAAATTGAGTAACCAGATGAAGTTAGGGAAGAGCATTTATTACAAAGGAAAATTAGGTTTTGTGGAGCATAAAAAGGTGTTCACTCATTTGAAACACTTTGCACTCGAAGAAAGCAAGAAGAATAGTGTCTGAGCTAAGATTACAAGGAATTGAAGTGCGACCGGTGAATTTATCCGTTAACACTAATCTCATGAAAAAGGTATTAATCTGTGAAGCTTTGAACTTATAATCCTTTTGCAATGGCTACACCTTTGGTCATTGACATTACTAAAAGGCCTCAACCCAAATTAAAGAAACATCCACACAAATCTATAGAAGTCAACCCATTAGGTGCATTTTCAAGTGTTCTGTATGGTGTGCTGTATATTAAAGATATTAGGGTTTATATTCATGCAAACAGAGATGAATTTGGGGACTCAAGGTATGTATATTTATTTGAGAGACATCTCAAGGATGAAAATCATGACATTAAACCAGAGTATAAGGTACTACTTGATAAACATTTTAGTCAGATTATGGGGTTTCCAACATTTGATGAAGATGAGTGGGTCCAGTATGTATTGAGTCATATGCATGATGAATTCACATGGCTATTAAAACCATTTAAGATTACCAAGGATGTTATAAGAATTGTGACTAGGTTAAACTCAATCGGTGGATTACCCATGTTGAAATATGTGAAAAACCAAATGGTTACCGATGCAACCAATGCAAAGTTTAACAAAAGGGCAATGACCATAAATGACATTATAGAACTGGATGTGAAGTTTGCCTCCATGGTGATTGGCTACAAGATCTATCACTCTAGAAGAGAGAATTTAGTCTCCAGAACTGCCATATATGCAACATATCAAATGTTGAAGAAGGATGCAGATTATGACCTATGTGAGCTATTACAAAACTAGCTGATTGAAAACCTAAATTAAATCAAGAAAGATAAGAAAAAACACTTTTAAATATGGTACATTGGTTGTATGCTTGTTTTTCTACTATATGAATGAAGTACCTGGAGTAAAGGGTGTTCACTAGACTAATGATGAGCTAGTTACCATTCAAATCAGAAATCATCTTCACAGCATTGGTGATTATAAAGCTTAGAAAACTACAATCGGGGGATCCTTCAAGAATTTTTAGAGTATGATGCATTAAAAGGAAAGAATCCCTAAATCAATTGTTAAGAAGTATAAAAATGAAATATGTTTTATGGTTGACACTGATCAGTGCCTAATGGAAGTAGTGGAACCCAAAACTATTTGGATCATGCACATGGGGTATGAAGTAGATGGAAAAATATTGAATATGTATGCTCAACATCTTCTAAGCAAACGAAAAGACACAACAGTTGAAAGATTTTGGACATACAAGGAGCTAAGTTTAAAACTACATACTAAGGTTAGAGAACCTGAAACCAATAGAAAAGTAAGAAAATAAGTTGAGAAGTTGGCCAAGAATCTAGGTCTCACAGACAAAGCCGTGAGGCAATTCTGAGATAGAACTGAAAATGCTAAGAAGGAGTAGCAGTATAAGAAACAAGGAACTACTCTTGTAGGATCCTCCTCCACATCAAGGACCACTAGAAGCTCCGTTCCTACCCTTGTTCCTCCAAAACCTGCAAATTCTGAGATATCAGAAGGCAAATCATCTAGAAAAGAAGGAAAAAGAGTGAAAAAAAGGCCACAAGTACCTACAAGAGCACAAAAGTTGATGAAGAAAGAATAGATTCTGATGTTGAGGTAAAGGAGTTGAAAGCCTCTGGAACAAAAGCTACCAAACTGACTAAGGAGAATCCCTCTAAAACAAAAAGGACAAACAAAAGGTAGAAGATAGATACATATGTTGGGAAGCCTACAATCTTAGTGGAAGATGTAATAAAATCAGTCATTGTGGATGGAAATTTGAAACCCATGACTGAATTTTATGATGAATACAGTGACACAGATAAGAGGGTGTTGGAGGAAGCAACTGCTAGATATCTAAATATCTATAATAAGGCCCTGATTGAAATAACTTATGAGATCCCTCCAAGTCTTACAAATGCTTTGGAGTTGAGGAAAGAAAATGCAAAAAACAAGGATATGTAGCTTAGAGAGCATGTACTGATAAAACTATGCCCTCAGATCACTCAAGTTCAAATGAGTATGATATTCAAAGATGTGAAGGATGAATTTAGGAGCAAGAAGAAAATGAACAAACTAATGCTTGGAGAATTAGACCAAATAGTTAAAGAAACACAAGAAATACTTCTAAGTGCATTGAAGAGACATAATATTCCATTTGTTGAGGAGGAGACTAATGATGAGACTGATTCATCAATCTCGGATGTTGAAAAGATGGAAACTTATGAGAAACAAACCAAGGTTGATGACTCCTATGTTCTGGAAGAGGAACAAATAAACAAAGAAGATATAGAGATGGTAGACCAAACTAATGATGCAAGAGATACTCCAACTTCTCCTGATCAATCTGGAAAAGAAGACAATGTTGAGATTACTGCTGCTACACAAAATCCTTCTGAATAGATTTCAGATAGTAAGGACAAGGGAAAGAATCCCCCTATAGATGGCACATTGAAAGGTAAAATAGAGGAAGAGAAAGAAGAAAGTAAGGAAGATAAAATAGAAGAAGATGGTGCAAATGTTGATGCATCTGAACAAATCAGTCCTGATACTAACATTGACAAATCTCAAGGAAAGGAAGGTGGTTCAAGAATTGTTGGAAGAGACACTGCAGATACAGTACAAGGTCTCCTGAGTAAAGAAATGTTTGAGTTTGATGAACCAAAGCTATTTCAAGAATTGATCAATCTAGATGATGTCTCTCCAGTTCAAGTAATGAAAATAGCATCCTTCACACAAGCCAAGGCAAGAGAAAAGATGTTGAAATCTCACATTGAGGATAGTGAGCTTCTAGGCCTTGTAACTGGAGTATTCATGAAGATAATGCCAACCCTCCAAAACAACTGATCTAACCCTCCCTCTAGACATCTGAAGAATCTTGTAAATTCTGTAAGTAAACATTTTGAGTCTTTTGAGAAGTCTACAGAAACTAAAGTCAGAAGTGAATTTTTGGATAAGAAATTTAGTGAAATAAAGAGCCAAATAAGGAATGATAGGATGATACTTGGTATTAGTATAAAAAGTATTCAAAATTCTCTAAGTGATGGAGGTGACATATATAAATTTTGTCTATCCTGGCCTAAAGTCAGTAAGGATGTTGAGAAGAAGATAAAGGAGCAAGAACAAAAATTGTCAAATCTATCTCAAAATTTTGATCCTCTAATAGTTTCTCCTACAAGTCAGGAATGTCAAGTAATTAGCTTGATCGATGAAATAAAGAATCTTGTTAAAAAAAAGGGGAATATTTTGAAGAGAATATGTGAGCTTCGGGGATTAATTGCCCCCAAGTTAGAAACAATGTTTAATGCATTATCAGAAGCTCAAACTGCAGTTCAAACAAGTGATCCTCTAGATCTGACAAAGGCAGAAGCATATGCATTTCTTCTGAGTGGACACATCTCAATTTTGGTTGGTAGAAAAAGAAGTTGGGCCTCTGAACTTGAGCAATTGAAAAATAGTTTTGTAGATATTCTCAAGTTCATGTAAATATAACTTAATGATTGAGTGTACATATTCAGCACTATATTTTTGAGAATTTTCACTTGTGGACCCCATCCTTTGTGATTGAGGTCAAAGGGGGAGTGAAGATTAGTGAAAAATGACGAATCAAAGAGAGGGGGAGCTCCAAAATTAGTGGACAACATAAGAGTATAGAGCAAGGGGGAGTAACACAGTCATTTTTCACTAAGTGTTGCCATCAATGCCAAAGGGGGAGATTGTTGGCAAGAGACACTACTTCGCATGATAGGTGTTGTCATTGATGGCAACTAAGACTATTCCACTCATCCACATAACTTAATTTGTTCATACCGGAAGTCAAAATTAGAATTTATCTAAGTCCGGGTGGCTAAAAACAGATCATGTGACAGGGTCCGGTATCTTGGTCTAGATCTCTCTAGTGGAAAATCAGAGTATGTTGCGGATCTAAAGGAGTCATAAGGATTGTCAAGGTAATCTAAATATATAATTTTATCCTTCGGTGACAAAGGGAGTAAAAGTTATGAGCATCTGAGTACCAGGTCATAATATGTCTGTCATACTTTTTGAAAATTGTACAATGCAATGGACAAAAAATAGAAGGAATTCTAGATGCAAATAAGCTTAAAGGACAATCTAGTCAAATTGCAAGAAGTATGATAGACCAGTTTAATGCCATGTAGAATCCCTTCGAAATGGGATAAATAATAAAGGCCTGAAAAAACTTGGGTTAGAGTGAAATACTATGTGATTCGATATCAGAATATTTAAAACTTACTGATTTATGTCAAACAATGATGTTGGGTTTGGTTGAAGATAAGAGAGTTTTCAGTGCATTGGGGTTTTTGAAATCAAAGATAAGAAACAAACTAGACAGGAATTTGGAAAATTACTCGAGGGTATTAAGAAGTGCATATAATGTCAAAAAAATTTCTTATGAAAGTGCACTTACAATCTAGAGGTCCATATGCAAAAGAAGAGGGTTGTGCAACACTTCAAGTTCAAACACTAGTGGTATTGGGACAAATGATAGTGACACAATGACTAATGAATTTAAATTTAAGACTCAGAATCAAGACAAAGAAAATGAAGACGAGACTCAGAATCAAGATGATTCTTTTTTCTTTAGTTGAACGTCAGTTTGAGGACCCTGACTCGATTTGGGAAATGGAAGTGAATTAGCAATTTTTAGGTATTTATACTACATTTCATGAATTATATTCCAAAATTGTAGTTGATGATATTTTATATTGTATTCCTTGAAATTGTGAATCAAATTGAATACATTAACATATTATTAATTATTTCATATTTTAATTGTGTCCATGGCATGTGAATAAAACATTTGAAATGGTAAATAACACTAGCTTAACATATTAACAATAGTAGGATATAGAATAATGAACATCAGCAATCGTTGAATGTGTATTTAGTAGTTGAAACTAGAGTTTATATTCAATTGATAAAATAAATAATACAGATAATTAAACATCAACACATTAATGAATTTGAATTTTCTATTAATTTTCAAATGAAGGAATACATAGAGGCAATGTAAAATCTTGCTCAAAGACAACTCTGCATAGAGCTGGGTTGGAACTTGGAAACTCATGTTATCAATATCAAATCATTCTAATATCTTTTTTAGCAAATTCTACTATTTAGGTGGTGGAATTGTCATTTCTTCTAGCTGATGTTGTTTGAATTGAATTTTTTTTAACAATGTATGATCAAATTTCAATTTGGATCCTGGGTCTAACTTGAATGTTTCAGCCAAAGATATATTTAAGATTATTAGTTGTTTGATGAAATCTAAAATGTTTGCGTCATTTGGATTCTGAGGAAACTGGTCCAAATCAATCTTCCTTAAATCCTCCATCTTCTTTCTGAAATTATCCTTTCCAATGAATCGGTCATTTGTGTCAAAACCCTGTGGTAAACCAAGCTTTGTCAAGTTCCTTACCTTTTCATCCTCCTTAATCTTTGTTGCAGCCTCAATCACAAATTCTATTGTTTCATGCATTCTTGAACACTTTTGAATGATAGATGTCACTTCCATTAAGGTTTCAATCTGATTAGTAATGCCTTTTAAAATCAATTCATTGTCACTGGCTTTGTAGACTATTTCTAGAACTTGATTTACAGATTTATCTTCTATTTGCAGTTGCACATTTGTCATGTCCATTAAATATTTTCTCATCTTTTTATGATGTAGTCTCATGGCATCAATCAACTGAAAGAATTCACACAAATAATGAATCCTCTACATTATTTCCTCCTAGATCTTTTGTTTCATGTGCCTTATTGTTTGTCTACAAAATTTAGTTAACATTTTTTGACAAGATTTTATTTCATTTTTTGCTTCCATAAGCTCTGCAGCCAATGTTTCATTTTTTTGCCTCTCTTTCTCCAATTTTTGTTCCCACTGTTCATTTGTTTTCCCAATGCTTTTTCTTAATTTTTCTAAAGTGGATTTTTCCTCATCATATTTCTTTTTACTCTCATCTAACCTTTTCTTTAGTTCATTCAATTCCACCTCTGTTTATTTTCTCTCATCTAACCTTTTCTTCAGTCCAATCAATTCCACCTCTATTTGTTTATCCTCTTTGCTTGTTGATGTAGAGGCAAATTTTTTTATTCTTTTTTTTTTAATTCTTTGCTCTTGTTATCTATTGCTTTCCTCTTTGCTTTCTAATTTGCTAAGTCTACTTGTAATTTTTCTATTTGATTCTACAACTTTTTTTCTCTCTATCATGCTTTAGCAATGATGTGTACACCAATTCATTATTCTTCTTTGATATATTAATTTTGTCAGTATTTTTTAATCCAGAAAAATCAAATTGTAAACTGCTCACTTGAAATTCAGATCGATCCATCTAATTTTTTGGTTTATTTTGAACTGTGGGAACAACAATTTTGTACTCCATGATTTCTGTATTTGTGTCAAATTTGGGTAATATCATGGTTGTTGCAGGATTTGAAGTTACAGCAGACACACTCTCCATTAGTTGCTTCTTTCCCTTTTTATACAATTCTGATTTCTTTTTAAACTCTTGAATGTAATCAAGACCCGGTGATGCAGGAATAAGGGAATGCTTGAATGGTGAAGGAATAGGAGTACTTGCAATTTTTGTTATAGCCACACTAATTTGGGGAGTGCCTGGAAATAATTCCTTTGTAGTGGAACTGGTAGTTGGACTTGGATCTTTCATAATCCTTTGTCTCTTTTGTATCCCTTGATCACTAAGTGTTTGTGTGGTATCTTGTATTGGTGTCCTCTTGTGTGTAATTTTTTGTTGGACCTATTGTTGTAGCACATGTTGACTAAGTTCTCCACCAATGGCAATGCAAGTCACACTAGGCTCTCCACCATGGTCATGTCCAAGTTGTGATTGCATCTAACCATGAGGATTATGATTTGAAGTTGTAACATAATGAATTCTTTTAGTTCTACTTATACAACCTTGGTCTATTGTATTATCTCTAAGGCCTCATTTATCAAATGGTTTTCTGGCAGTGGTGACTACATCTATTGGGTTCCAAACGCCTTGTCCTTGGGACTCCAAACCACCACCTCGATAACCCATATTTTCAACTATGGTTTCTTGTGAAGTATATGATTTTTGTGGCCTGACTTAAACTAGGTTTGAAATTGCTTTGTTCTTCCCTATCATCATTAGGTTCATCATCATTATCAGTTTCTTCATCTTCACATTCATTGGGATTCTCTATATTCCATAATTTGCTAAACTCTTCATCTTCATTGATTTCTCCATACTCTGCAACAATTTTTGGTTCACCTAGCTTCTTCCTCATAGACCAAAATGCAGCAATTTTTTATCGTGACCAATATTTTTTTGTAACAGAGTCATCTAGAGAATCTGGCTTTTTTGTTCTAATAGATGGTTTATCACTTTTTCTATAAAAATTTTTGTACCTCCTAATTTCATCCTCTTCTAGTGGTCCTGTATTTTGGACCTGGTGTAATGCCATAATTTCTGCTGACAACTATTTAAAAGAAATACCTTCCTCAGTAGCAGTTTTCTCCTTTGCTATTTTGACCTCATCCTAGGAATCCTTTTTTCTCAAGTTTTCAAGCAAGGGTTTACTTTGATGTTGAATTGTACTTGCAACATTCCTATTGGCCACAATCATTGTTTTAATGGTGTCACATGGATCATATTCCCAATGATAGATAGCATCAAAATTAAAAAATTTCAAAAGATCATGTGCCACCTTAAATGTTTTTCTCTTGAATGCGAACCCTCCACATGAAAAAGGTAAACAAGGAAATAAAGTCTTCTTTTGCTAACAGAAAAAGTGTAATTCATCAATACTCTCCATTTTCCTTACATATGTATTAGAAGTTTGTATGGCTCTACTCCTAATCCATAAAATCTTAGCACAATATATTCTTCCAATAAGCACCAATCAGCCAATTGTATTTCTTTTTTGAGTTGAATAAAATCTCTACATGATATAGGTAATCTAGGCACTAAACTATTTGTAATTGCTTGATGTAATGGAGCCAAAAAGTAGTCTACAAAATTATTGTAGTTCCTTTGAGAATCATGCATCCTTATCTTAGTAGTCCAATCATATACTGGAGCCATTTTCTTTTCCTCAACATTACTATAGGGTTGAATCTAAAGCTTGTTGGTCTGAAATATTCCACTAATTTTGAATAGAAAAAACTAGCACAAGTAGGTTGTGATCCTAAATGTCTTGGTGGAACCTCCTTTAATCATTAAAAAATGTTTATGCATGGATTCTACAATGTGCTCAATAAATTTATATTTGACATGTTCACCAATACCATAATGGATATTATATACCATTTCAAGGAGGTTTGCATCCACTTCCCAATTGCTATCCATTCAGAGGCAAAATGCTAGCATGGAAATAGTATCCTGAGCCCATGATTTAAAAAATTTCAAAGGATAAGTAGGCTTATGGTTATCTTTCAAGTTGTTTTTTTCTTGAACTTTTTTATCTAGGAAATTTTTTTTGTCCCTTTCATCTATTGCTTCATAATCACTAGCAAGTTTTTCTAGGTCAATGTGGACGTCTCCAAATTCTTCAGTTATAAACCCCAACACTTTTCCAAATTCTTCTACATTAATAGATAAAATTTCTTCTTTGGTATCCTTATTTACAATTGCTCTTTTGTTACCATCATAATTGTGGGCATAGACCATGATAAATTCTGGGCAAGGGAAAACCTCATGTAACATCATGTGCCCTAGTCCAATTACCCATGGTGCATTGATACTATCAACTTTCTTTTTCTTGGTAGCCTTATTCTCACATGAAAATCTAAGTTTTGAGGTAAATTTACCATACATGTTAGGATCATAAATATCATGGTATTCATCAGTCAAACCTAAGATTTTAAGTAATTTAGAATAATCTATTTTTCTATCCATACTTGCTATGCCTTTCCCAAGAACATTGTCTAGTTTGCTAGTGGTGGTAGACATGCTTATACAGTGTGAAATTGTGAATTCCCTCTTAAGTCCTCCTTAATTTTTCTTAAGTCTCTCAACCCTAAATGCAAAGTTTGACAAAATAAGATTTTAAAAAAAATATTTGACAAAATAAGATTTTTAGAAATG
The DNA here is from genome assembly GCA_027924645.1 of Cunninghamia lanceolata. NCBI lineage: Eukaryota > Viridiplantae > Streptophyta > Pinopsida > Cupressales > Cupressaceae > Cunninghamia > Cunninghamia lanceolata. The sequence continues at coordinate 2,075,361 of BSBN01000078.1, forward strand.
ATGAAACGTAGCCTAGAAGTAGGGATTCTATGTTTTGTCTTACCAGCTATGTTGGAAATGACACTGCAATGAGCAATCTAAAATCTCCCTAGTGCATCGCAATGAGCAATATGAAATCTCCTTGTGTGCTGACCCTCTTGGTTCTCACTTAAAAAAATCACTTAGCAGTAAAAAGTAGAAACTAGAAAGTTTGCTTTTTTTATAAAATGAATTTTTTTAATGAATGAAACATCAAGTCAACATGTTGTGCAATTAGTACATGTCTAACAGTTGTCCTACATTGACATCTCATAGCAATTTCTAAGATAAATCTAGACCCAATAGCTTTTCATAAGCATGCTTCATAATGTTTCAAATCTACATTTGTATATCATAATACATGTATATCATATACAAATTCAATATACATTGGCAGATGTTAAAAGGAATTCAAAACTAATAATTCCACGACCCTAGCAAATGTATACATTGCACACATATAATTGAACCCAAAAAGAATATTCAATTGAACATAAAAGGTGATACAAACAAATAAAGACAAGTCTAGACCTAATTAAAAAAGGTAAACATTGTCAAATTTATGTATATGAGATATATATATTCGATATACAAAAGATTAGATGCATTGCAGATGTGAACATGGGATTAAAAGCGCAAAAGTTAGTGTCACGTCCGCGTAATAAAATGAAGCAAAAATGGGGCTCAAAAATGTTCCCAGTCGTTAAGAATCCACAACTGTCTACAAATGAACTGGAACTTGATGTGCACAAGATCTATTTGAATCTACAACCGTTTCATCCTTGTGTGCCCATGGGTTGAATGGTACTAGAAATGCAACTCTGTGACTACCAGTTCCATTAAGACAAGTGGCTTCCTCTGCAAGCTTCTAATGGCTTAAAAAAAATGCTAAGTGGCTCTCCTATGCTCTTCAAGCTAAGTTTCCCTTTGATATAAGGAGAACACATGACACTGTGACACTTGGCACTCTCTGCCTCTTTTCTTATTGAAACATGGTAACACCAGAGAGCCTCAAAACTAGGATAGATGGCAGATTGGTGTGCCTTTAAAAGATTCTTTTGTTTCTCAACCTTCAATCACCCACATTAGTGACATGTGGTACACTCCACTACACTTTAGAAACTTTAGACATCATACCTCAGGGCCCACCATACTGTAACTCGATACTTCAAAGCTTACTAAAGAAAGAGACATGTGGCCAGCTCCACACATTGTAACAAAAGACACATGGCACTGTTGTACTCCTTCTCGATGCCTATCTCAAAACTTTCTCCATGAATTCCCACAGGGGTGATACATGGCTCGTTCTAGTAATAGATAGAAATTATACAAAAGAAACACAGTCAAAGATATATGGCAAAATTCTGTGGCACCTAGGAACCACAAACTAAGAAGAAGACACATGGCACTGTCCGCTACTCCCGGTCATGATTCTTATTGCTTCTAATGTCCTTACCATGTGGCAGCTCTGCACGTATTTTGGAATCATCTTTTCTCACAGGTTTTCAAAAACCCGCCATGCTAACATGTGGTACTCTCTACACACAGGAAAAATAACAACACAAATTGGAACACAAACTTGAAATGAAACTAACAGCTGTGACCAATTAATATCAAAATGTAGAGTTTTAACTCTACACAAATCACGAGCAAGAACCAGATCATTTCAGAGACAAAGAAGGTTAAAATTAAAATGTTTTAATCTATTGAAGATAATTAGTTAAGTGAAGAATTGCATCATTCTTACATGTATATTTCAAATATTCTATAGTCAACAATTCTGAAATTAGTTCGCTGCTGAGTGAACATGCCTCCTCTTCCATATCCTCTTCTATCTCTTCCTCATGATCTTTGAGGGAACCACCATCCTCTATGGGATGATTGGAATTATTTCTCTCTTCATTATTGCAAAGCATGTTGTCCCCTTTTGTTTGAACTTTTAATTCGTTATTCTCAATTCTATGATAATAGATATATGGCTGCACCTCTGTATCATCTAACTCATTACTGATGTATTCCTCAAGTGGTGTATCCCTAACAAAATCTTTAATATTATAATTCTCATCCCAGGTGGAGAGTTGATCTTCCGTACTTTCATCTTTATTCACATCTAAAATATTATCCAATGTTTGCTCTGTTGGCTGTGTTGTTTGATCATCTTCTCCATATCCATCAATGATATCATTATTAGATTTAATATTGATAGCATCCTTATATCTTTTCTTATCTATAATACCAACCACTTCATCCATTTGGGTAAAAGTAACTAGTTTTAATGACTCAAGCCAGTAAATTGAATTAGGATCATATACTCTCATGAATTATTCTGGGTCAAGCATTGGGAAAAATATACTGCATTATGTCCACCTCTTACCTACCACGTACGGGTTGCCTTAGGCTCCATCTGCCTACCTTTCACTTCTCAAACAAGAGAATACCATGTGTCGTCATGTCACAACCGCGTAGCGTAGATTCCATCCTATGAGATTCTCCTTGCGACGATGCGCAACCGTTGGATCAAGTCTTTAGTTGATGCATGGTCTTTACTATGATAAGATGCCTCATGCCAGCTTAGATTCTTTCACATGTGTCATTCTATTGCAGCTATGCAGCGAATATTCTCTCCTAACAGATTCCTTATGTGCCCTTGCGCGACCATTGGATTTTACCCTTCCTACAAATCATTTTATTGATGACAATGGGTAACCTCTAGATTAAGGAGCTAGTCAGGTTACAAATATTAGGACATGAAGTCATGACTTAACTAACAGACAACTTGATCGTACATTAACTTCTGAAGCCATCTATTGTCTGCTTAAATTCTTCAACATTGGATGGCTAAGATTAAAACATCTTGCCAAGAAATTCCCAGGTGTATTAATTAAATCTTTAATAGCTCACCCTTTAAGTTCCTTAGGACTTCTTCAAAATATTTTCTAAAGCATTTAAAAAGAGGACCCTTCTAGGTTAACCTGTTCCCCACCAAGTGGCGACCGACAATATAAGGTATAAGGGGCCAGTAAACAACATGGTTTTGATGGCTCAGGTTTCAACTTAGACAACTGGCAACTGGACATAGGAAGTCAACATAAGATTACATAGAGGGTTTCTCGTATGAAATGTCAACCATTGATAATTGGAAATCTAACAGGTCAAGCATTATTCCGGAGGCTTGAAGTCGCTAGTCTAGTGTTTCAGACATTTTCTTCCAGAATGCAACTACAGTCGTCCATCAAAAATTCATCGAATAGTTGTCTATTATATTACTTTGCACTGACATATTGCTTCAGACATAATAAATATGTTGACACTTGTCCCCATTCCAAACACTTTACAAATGAATTTCAATGTGTGTAAAATTTCTCTTAGAATAGAACAATATGACCCATTTGATATTTTCGCCACATTGTATAATTTTTTATTGGCATAACAGTTTATTTTGCCAAATAATTTTTTATTGGTTTGAAACTATATTTAAATTCACCAATGATTTTTTTTATTGATTTGAAAATTGGTTTAATTTGCCAATGAAAATATATTTTTTGGTTTGAAATTAGATTTTAATCACCAGCAAAAATATTTTCCTATTTAGAAAACATGTTTAATTCACCCACAAAAATATTTTATTGGTTTGAAAATAGGTTTTAATTCACCAATGGAAATATTTAATTGGTTTGAAAATAGGTTTTAATCACCAATGAAAATATTTTATTGGTTTTTAAAAAATTATAATTTGCCAGGTTTTTTGATAGACCTCTAGCAATTAAAAAAGATTTACCAAATTAGATTTTTTTTCCAAGAAAAATGAAAAAATTTGCCAATAAAATTAATATTTTTCTCAGGAAGTACATGATTTGCCAGGTTTATACACCTTCTCCGAGGGGGGGGGGTTCTTAAAGTTATCCCGGAACATCAACATCCAAAATCAAACTTATCCAAAATCCTAAAAATTAACCAACATCCAAAACCATACCTCAAATCAATTTTGTGCAAGAACTAAGTCTAGATCTTATCATCCTCTAGTTTATAGGGTACTTAAGACTTTGTCTACCTTAAGTTCCTTTATGAATTAACCTTTATTAACCCTTGGAATGATTTATTTAGGATCCTAGAGAACTCCTAAGTTGATACTTTCTAAGGTATCCCATTTTGTTTGGTGGTCATTAGTCTACCCTCAAGTAAAATAATCCTTTTATAATCCAAAAATATAGATTTATTCAAGATCTCCTTTGATTTGAAAATCCTTTTACAAGCATCATCAAAGTCATCCAACATATTTTCCCATCTATCCAAATCATGTAAGGTTTTCCTTGGTTGATTATTATCCAAACAATCCTAAGTATACCTTAGTCATCCATTTCTAAATAATCATCCATTTCAAATTCATCCTAAGGACATCGTCAAAGTCATAATTCACTCACATATACATTTTTACCTTGGTCCAAGAAACCCTTTTGAGATTTAATCTCTAAGGTTATCATATACATTTGATTCCCAAAATCATTCCCAAAATTCTAAAGTCATAATCCACTCCATCCATCCTTCATCTCACATCTTCAGTTTATCTTTCCACTTATCCATCCTTTGGGTCCAATAATTTTGAAAACCAATTCACCCAATTACCTTTGAGGTCTAACCTCTAAGGTTTCTCATCCAAAAACATCCTCATACGTCCATCATTTATCTCATCCTTAGGTTTAAAGACTTTGAGATTTTTTCTCTAAGCTTCAACTTTTATCATACATATCCATATCATATCCACCATCACTTATCCTTGGGTCCAATATTTCAAAATCCACTCTCTAAGGTCTTACCTTTATCCACACTTCAGTAATCCCACCAATTCATACCCAATCCATTGCATGTCCTTGACAAGGTTTCAAGATAAGAAAAACAAGGAAATGGAACCCTTTAGAGTTAATTTTGGCATTGGGATGCCTCAAACCAATGAAAATAATAACCCCACAAACCAACAACAATAATCCATTGATACAAATGCTATATTAAATCCTTTCACCAACCAACCACTAGGCCCACCATCAAACATCAATAATTTGGATCAAGATGTTTTAGACTTTATGCAATATGTTGATTCCATGGACATATTAGATAGAGTCCTAAAGTTGGACCCCACAAAATATCTAGAATTCCTCATCAAAAATGGTGCTAGTGTATCCAATCAACCATCCACTTCAAACAATTTGTCATGTCCCCTTTCTAAAATAATTAATTAATGGTCAATATTAACCCATCTTATTCTTCCATGGGTTAATTGGGCAAGCATAGGAAGAATAAATATTTAATATTTAATATTGTCCAACTAATATCTATTTCTAGAGGACAATTAAATATTAAATTAAATATTTTGAGACTCAAAAAGGGGCATTGGGTTTGGTGAGGTGTCCATTTGCATGAAGATTTTGAAAATCTTGGTAAATCACAAGTGGCGGGGGATTTTATGACAACGTATGACAACTTATGACAACTGTCATACCCCAAAATAGCAAGGAATCAAGGAAAAACATGGGAATCTTAGATTTCCCTCTCTCCCATGAAATATTGGTACAAAATATGTAATTTTGGTGATTTGGGGCGATTGTTGATTTGATATTTTTCTCTCAAACTTGCAGATTTACAGATTGTGGCTTCAATGGACGAAAACCCATTGGAGTAAAGAGGCTTGTGGATGAAAACCCATGAGTTTCAGGTGGCCAGAGGATGTAAACCCCTTGATCACAAAGAGTAGCTTCATCCAGAGGTTGCACAGAGCTTCAAGGATTGAGTAGTTTCCGGCAGTTTCCGGCAGTGTCCATTGTTTGTGTGTGCAGGTGTTCTTGTGTTGCCGTGGTAGTTCTAGAAGTGTTGGGAAGAGTTTCTATTGTTGTTTACTTTGGTTTCCTATGTATTGGCTATATATTCTTATTTTCTAATGTCAAAGATTAGTATTGGAGGTTGTGGGTAGAGTTGTGTTGATTTTTGGCTTTGTGGGTCAGAATACCCAATGTGTATTTCAGCGTTATTGTGAAGTTTTGGTGGTGTACATTGCTACTGAGTGCTGTAGGTTTTTCTATTGCTACTTTAATGATATCAGATCATATTTCATGTACTTTCCATCTGAAAATTAAACAATATCAGTTTGGGTGTCTTTTGGTGTATTTCGGTGATTGACGATGTTGGCAGTTTTTGTGGGTTTGATCATATTCGCTCCAGATTTGGGATTTTGGTTTCTGTTTATGTTATGGCTGTTATGACAGTCCAAAATGATGTAAAATCCATTTAATATCAGATCAAATCGGTTCCATTAATTTCTGGGCAAGTTTGTGTTAGTTTGGCGTTGTTATGTGCATGACTAGCTTGCTAGTCTTGGTGAAATTATTGTATTTTTTGGTGGTGTTAAATAAATTCATTTTCAGATCTGATTTCAAGTTAAAATCTTAGTTTGGATCATTACAGTGGTATCAAAGCATGATCTTGCCAGCCTGTAGGTTATTCAGATGATTGATGATACTAAGTGATAGAGAAATTAGATATTTGAGGAGACAGCAAAGGAAATTGCAATTGGAGGAAATAATGGCAGATAGAAGAGATGAAGAAGAAGATGATGCTTCAAGGAAATTTACTCAAATGATTGAGGCATAGACCAGACTTGCTGAAATGTTTGGGCAAATGTTGCAATGGATCCAAAACAACAACAACAATAACAACAACAACAACAACAACAACAACAACAACGAAAACAATGGTGGTAGTACTTTGGGTACAAACAATAGTAAAAATGGAAAAGGGAAAGAAATTGAAACACAAAATTCAGGGGCTGCAAATAAACCCTTATTCCTACCTGAAGAGGAACCTGAACAAGTTGAGTCTAAAACTACTAGTTTGTTCAATGCAGAGACCCTTAACAAATGGCGTGGAGAATACAATGCATTGGCAGATGAGATCAAGAATGATATGTCTTGGGGAGAATATGTAGAATTCCTGAGAAGAGGTGAATCTCAAAAGAAGGGGAAAGGCCAAAATAAAGAAGTAAAACACAAGTTGGGTAAGTTAACCGCAGCTTTCTTTGATGGAAGTGAAAAGATTTCAGCTAGGGCTTGGCTGCAAAAGATAGAAACATTTATGCTCAATCCCATGACAGAGAAGGATGTAGTTCAGTTTGCCACTTTGCATTTGGAAGGAGAAGCCTATGAATGGTGGTACCATGGTCACACTACTTTGGGACATGATCAAGTACATACCTTTGGTGATTTCAAACAAAGGATTCTTGATAGGTATGAACTGAAAGAAGAAGAAGAATATTTCAGCCAGTTGTCTGAAATTAAGCAAAAGAATTCAGTAAGTGACTATATAGCAGACTTTTAAAAAATTACAGTGATGGTACCTAAAATATCAGAGAAGAGAAGAGTACATCTATTCATCACAGGGCTCACTGAACCTCTTAGAGGGTTTGTCAGATCTTTCACACCTCTCACCTTGCAAGAAGCCATCAAGAGGGCTCTAACCCTTGAGCCATCAATTCCAAAGAATGCTTTCCCACACTCCTCCAAACCAAACACATGGATGAAGAAACAAGGAATGAGCTTAGGAGGAAGAAACTTTTCTTTTCTTGCAGAGAGCCTTGGGTCCCTGGACATAGGTGTTTGGGAAAGGGACAAGTCCATTACATAGAGGTTGTCTCAGATAAGGATTTAGACTCAGATGGTAATGAGGAGTTTCATGACATAGAGGATACTGAACCAGAGGTTGAAGAGGAGACTAAAAAAGAAGGTTCATTAGCTGCACTTTCGGGAGCACCAAGATATCATCCTTTCAGGGTTCGTGGAGTGTTAGCGGGACAGCGAATGACTATTTTGATTGATAGTGGGGCAACCCACAATTTTATTGATGAAGGGTTAGTAATGAAGAGAGGATTGAAGACTGAAGAATTTGAAGGGTTCAATGTGACTGTTGCAGATGGATTCACTATGCCATGCACCAAAGTGGTCAAACAATTAAGCATCACTATGGGAAACTACAAGGTTTATGATGATTTTTATGTAGTTGGTATTGGTGAAACTGATGTTGTCTTGGGTGTTCAATGGTTGCACTCTATTGGAGGACACTATCAGAACTACCAAACTATGGAGTTCAAGTTTCAGTCAGAAGGCAAGGAGATCACACTCAGAGGGATTGCAAATGGAGCTCCATGAGTGGTGACATCAAAGAAGATGGAGAGGACTTTCAGAAGAGGTCAAGTTGCTTGGGCAGCCACTTGCTTGATCTGACCTTCAAGCTCTCCAAATGGAAAAGGTAAATTTCATTTTGAAATTCAAGAAATTTTAGATAAGCATAGCATTGTTTTCAGTGATATACCCCCAGGATTACCTCCAGATAGAGGGTTTCAGCATGTTATAGAGTTGGAAAAAGATGCCAAACCTGTTATAACTACGCCATATAGACATCCAAGGGGTTATAAGGAAGAGATAGAGAAGACTATCAGAGAGCTCTTAGATATGGGATTCATTAGACCAAGTTCTAGTCCTTTTGCATCATCTGTAGTTCTTGTGAAGAAGAAGGATGGCACTCTAAGGATGTGCATTGACTATAGAGCCTTGAATAACAAAACCATTAAGAATAGATATCCCATACCAAGGATAGATGAACTTATTGATGAGTTGCATGGAGCTGTTTACTTTTCGAAGATTGATTTGAGATCGGGATATCACCAGATTCGGATGAGAGACAAAGATGTGGAAAAGATAGCTTTTCGGTGTCACTATGGGCATTTTGAGTTCTTGGTCATGCCTTTTGGCCTCACTAATGCACCAGCAACTTTCCAATCATGCATGAACAAGGTATTTAGCAAGCAACTCAGGAAGTTTGTCTTGGTTTTCTTTGATGATATATTGATCTACAGTAAAACTTGGAAGGAACACTTGGAACATTTAGATACAGTTTTAGGTATTTTGGAGCAGCAATATTTCTATTCTAAGTTATCCAAATGTGAGTTTGGACTAACCGAAATTCTTTACTTGGGATATGTCATAAGTTCTAAGGGTGTTCAAGTAGATCAACAGAAGATTCAAGCAATACTTGATTGGCCTCCACCTACAAATCTTACACAGTTGAAAGGATTTTTTGGGCTATGTTGCTATTATGGGAGGTTTGTAAAAGGTTTTTCTTAGCTTGCTGTTCCATTAACAGATTTGACTAAGAAGGGAGCTTTTGCATGGTCTGAAGAAGCTCAGAAAACTTTTGACAAGTTTAAGGAGGTAATGAGTTCATGCCCTATGCTTGCTATTCCTGATTTTTCATTGCCTTTTGTAGTTGAATGTGATTCTTCAGGTGAAGGTGTTGGGGCTGTCCTAACTCAAAGGGGACATCCAATTGCTTTTGAGAGTAGGAAGCTAAACAATCTAGAAAAAACATATCACATTTATGACAAGGAAATGTTGGCAATTATGCATGCACTAGAGAAGTTCAGACAATATCTTGTGTGTGGGAAGTTTGTTGTGAAAACTGATCATAATAGTTTGAAGTATTTCCTTGATCAAAAAGATTTGAATGATCATCAGCAAAGGTGGGTAAGAAAGCTGCAGGCATATGATTTTGAAATAGAATATATGAAGGGTAAAAGAAATGTGGTAGCGGATGCACTTTCTAGGAAGCCAACTTTGTGTTCATTATCTTCTATTTCTGAAGAGTGGAAAGACTCTATCATTGCTGAATATGTCAAAAATACCTTTGCATCTAATTTATTAGATGATTTAGTAGAAGACGAAAAGTATACAGTGAATGATGGGCTGATTTATTACAAGAATCAAATTTTCCTTGTTCCTGAATCAAAAATCAAGGAAAAGATTTTAAGAGCTTTCCATGATACTCCCTTGGCTGGTCATCAAGGTTACTTCAAAACATATAGGCAGATCCGTGAGAGATTCTCTTGGAAAGGTCTGAAAGAGGATGTCCACAAACATATCAGGAAGTGTATGACTTGCCAAAGGAACAAAGGAGAACAAATTTTTCCTGCAGGTCTCCTACAACCACTTCCAATTCTTGAACAGAAATGGGAGAGCATTTCCATGGACTTTATCATAGGACTCCCCAAGGCACAAGGTAAGGATTGTATATATGTGGTGGTAGATAGATTAACAAAGTATGCTCATTTCTTTCCCATCACTTCAGAGTTTAAGGCTCCTCAAGTAGCAGAGTTGTTTTTCAAAGAGATATTGAAGCTGCATGGTTTGCCAAAGAACATTGTTAGTGACAGAGATAGTAGGTTCCTTAGTTCTTTTTGGAAGGAACTATTTCACTTGACAGGAACAGAGCTCACACCAAGCACAAGTTACCATCCACAAACAGATGGACAAATAGAAATTGTTAACAAGTGGATAGAGGGGTATTTGAGGAACTATGTTTCAGATCAGCAAACTACTTGGGTCAAATGGTTACACTTGGGAGAGTATTGTTACAATACATCACATCATATGTCAATTGGTATGCCTCCATTTCGAGCTCTTTATGGTTATGATGCACTTTCTTTTGTTGATTTGATATTTACAGATAGTAGAGTACCTGCAGCTAGTAATCTTATCAATCATAGTCAAGAGATCATAAGATCACTAAAAGATAACTTGAGGCAAGCACAAAACCAACAAAAGATATATGCAGATAGGAAGAGAACAGAAAGAATTTTTGAGGTGGGAGACTTGGTATTTCTTAGATTGCAGCCATATAAACAAAGCTCTTTGAAGAAGAGCGGGGCTGAAAAGCTTAAGCCTAAGTTCTTTGGGCCTTACAAGATCATCAAGAAAATTGGTGAGGTAGCTTATGAGTTGGAGCTTCCTCCAAATAGCAGGATACATAATGTATTTCATGTTTCTTGTTTGAAGAAGGTCCTTGGACAGAAAATTGTGCCTTCATCTAATTTACCACCTTTGGATGATGAAGGGAAGTTGATTTTGATACCTGAAAAGATCTTGGAAACGAGGGATAAAAGATTGAGGAACAGGAGCATTTCAGAATATTTGATCAAATGGAAAAATTTGCCAATGGAAGATGCAACATGGGAAGGACCAGAAATTTTTGATCATCCAAACTTGCATTGTTTGAGGACAAGCAATTTCCATAAGGGAGGACTTGTCATGTTCCCTTTCTAAAATAATTAATTAATGGTCAATATTAACCCATCTTATTCTTCCATGGGTTAATTGGGCAAGCATAGGAAGAATAAATATTTAATATTTAATATTGTCCAACTAATATCTATTTCTAGAGGACAATTAAATATTAAATTAAATATTTTGAGACTCAAAAAGGGGCATTGGGTTTGGTGAGGTGTCCATTTGCATGAAGATTTTGAAAATCTTGGTAAATCACAAGTGGCGGGGGATTTTATGACAACGTATGACAACTTATGACAACTGTCATACCCCAAAATAGCAAGGAATCAAGGAAAAATGTGGGAATCTTGGATTTCCCTCTCTCCCATGAAATATTGGTACAGAATATGTAATTTTGGTGATTTGGGGCTATTGTTGATTTGATATTTTTCTCTCAAACTTGTAGATTTGCAGATTGTGGCTTCAATGGACGAAAACCCATTGGAGTAAAGAGGCTTGTGGACGAAAATCCATGAGTTTTAGGTGGCCAGAGGATGTAAACCCCTTGATCACAAAGAGTAGCTTCATCCAGAGGTTGCACAGAGCTTCAAGGATTGAGTAGTTTCTGGCAGTTTCCGGCAGTGTCCATTGTTTGTGTGTGCAGGTGTTCTTGTGTTGCCGTGGTAGTTCCAGAAGTGTTGGGAAGAGTTGCTGTTGTTGTTTACTTTGGTTTCCTGTGTATTGGCTATAGATTCTTATTTTCTAATGTCAAATATTAGTATTGGAGGTTGTGGGTAGAGTTGTGTTGATTTTTGGCTTTGTGGGTCAGAATACCCAATGTGTATTTCAGCATTATTGTGAAGTTTTGGTGGTGTAGATTGCTACTGAGTGCTGTAGGTTTTTCTGTTGCTACTTTAATGATATCAGATCATATTTCATGTACTTTCCATCTGAAAATTAAACAATATCGGTTTGGGTGTCTTTTGGTGTATTTCGGTGATTGACGGTGTTGGCAGTTTTTGTGGGTTTGATCATATTCGCTCCAGATTTGGGATTTTGGTTGCTGTTTATGTTATGGCTGTTATGACAGTCCAAAATAATGTAAAATCCATTTAATATCAGATCAAATCAGTTCCATTAATTTCTGGGCAAGTTTGTGTTAGTTTGGCGTTGTTATGTGCATGACTAGCTTGCTAGTCTTGGTGAAATTATTGTATTTTTTGGTGGTGTTAAATAAATTCATTTTTAGATCTGATTTCACGTTAAAATCTTAGTTTGGATCATTACACAATGTCACCACATCATCTCAACCATCCTCATTCCATAATGTTCCTAACACATTACAAACTTCAAATGTCACCACATCAACAACCCCTACTAACACGTCAACCACACCAAATCCCACATCTATATCAATGTCCACTATCACTACATCCACACCACAAATCACCCTTAACATTTCCAACAACACTATGCACACAAGTGCTTCCACAAGCACATGCCTCAATTTGACATGAATACCATAGCCTTCATGACACAATTATTCTTTCAACCACCTTAAATGAGCTAGAATTGCTAGATGAAAAATGTCTGATTGCTCTAAATCATCTCCAAGCCTACCAAAATCGCCTATGCAGAAGCTACAACAACAAAATTGAGAACTATTGATTTGAGATAGGCAACCTTGTCATTGTGGAAAATCAGAGAAACGTATAAGAGTGCCACAAGAAATGAAAGTTCAAGCCTAATTTGTTGGGACCCTATGTCATCATAGCTAGCTATGGTTCAGGAGCTTATCAACTTGCAACACCTGAGTGTCAGCCTATTGATGAGCCTATGAACATCATGCGCCTAAAAACGTTCTGTGCCCAACCCATCAAGTATCCCAAGTCAAAAATACAAAAAAAATCAAAAAAGCATAAAGTTAGAAAAAATAAAAAAATAAAGAAAAAATTGAGTGCAATAAAGTCGTCCAATGGTGAAAATCACTTTGGTGACACCTTGGATAAGTACCATGGTGAAAACTTGTCTCGGGCACCATGTGTAGTGGTCAGTTCTACTATCTAATAAGTCTTCCTACCCATCACATCATTCCATATAACCTACATCCCATGGCTTGGAATTCTACAACATCCAACCCCATCACCCCACCCTTCATTTCCCCGCACAAGGCAAATTCCTATAAGGAAGATCCTTGTATGCTCTCCTTATACAGCTTAAAAATTGAAAAATCTAAAAAGTCACAAAAGCCAACAAAAATCCAAAAACCCCCAAAAAGTAAAAAACACTACAAAAATCCAAAAAAAATTATCCAAACCACCCAACACATCATCATCTCATCCATTTCAAACCATCCCTACATCATCACTACAAACTAAAACTATATATTCATCATCACCCGCATCTTAAAGTGACTTGATCCCATGGACATAGGGTATGTAGGTAGCCTAGAATACAAAGGAAGTATCCAATACTCAGGTACAAAAGATGCACCCATCCAACACACTTGGATAGTCCCTATTCTTATGAGCTTACTAAATCCAAGAACAATACAAGGGCTAAGCATACTCTTAAACACAACACATCTCACAAAAAATCATCAATCAACAAACCAACTACAATCATGACATATAGCTTACTATCTTTTTGCCCATGTTTCAAAATTTATGCAACAACATCAAACTGATTCTTGCCTTAACAGATATATCATTCCTACAATAGGCAGAATCCATCATCCTATGAACACTTATCTTGGAAAGAGATGCAATGGTTGTTTGTATGGTTTTTGGTCTTTTTTATTATTGATTTTTATCTTTGGTCTCATTTTAGGGATCATTCCAAAGCTACCTTGATCTCACTATATCATGGTACACGGCAGAAAACATCTAGAATGGGGCATGGTCATTGTTTTGTATGTCATGTTTGTGGGTTGGTCTCTTTACTCCAAGTATGGTATTCATATCTTGAAGATGTACGGTCAGTTCTAGCATATTGTTCTCCTTTTGCATCTAAGATCAATCATACCTTTTATGTACTAAGGATTTATGATATGAGTCCCCTTCCCTCATCTAGGTAGGATTGTACTACCTTGGACATGCATGGATCACCCTATTGTTTGCTGGTCTATTCCATGCGAAAACAGATATATAACATCACCTTGGTCCTTCATGCCTTGGTGAAAATATCTACTTTCACTATAGTAAATCTAGAAATGCTCTCAAAAATGTCAATACAAGTACTTATCCTAGCCCATCTACCCCCTCATCACATATCCATCAAATCAATATCTAGGATTTGCATTTAACCAAGCTAATCCCATCAACAATCCTAACAAGCTTCTATCCCTTCTCCCACCACATCCCACTTCATCCCACAACAAAACCCCTCTAACAACGTGGCATCTAGTGACATATTCTAACCATCCCTAACAAAATCCCAACCATCCCCAAACCTATCTTAACCACCCAACCCCATCCCCCATGGTTCCAAACATCACAATGTATCATGACAAAATTACATTGTCCATTTCATGAACCATTACATTTTCCATTACCATTATCATTATCCATTTCATTAGCAATTTCATTAATCCATTACATTATCCATTATACATTACTATTATCCTTATCCATTTCCTTATCCATTTCATTTACCATTACATTATCCATTACCATTTATTATTTACCATCACATTATCCATTACCATTTACCATTATCCATTAACCACTATCATTATCATTCAATTATCCAGGCATAATATATGTTTATTAATCTAAGCACATAATCCACATCCATACACATAAGCATGCATCTATCAAATCATAAACATACATCCAAAATCATACATATGCATAAACCCATAATCTAGACATGAATACAAACATCCATAAACATCCATAATCACAAAATCATAATTGCGACCATAATAATATATCAGCACCAAAAATATACGTCGCTCAAAATAATACATGTCATGATACAAAATGCCTCGAAGGCCAAAATACATCAGAGTCCAAAGACATAAAAAACAAGAACCATGGGCTGATGACCCCATAGCTGAGTCAGTAGGAGAACTCTGTGGATGCTATGGTGGTGGGCCCATACATCACTACTACTGCTGAGATACATCCCTAATCTACTTCTTTGACTATCACTCAGGACACTATGACCCTCGGGAACTATAGTATAGTAGGCTCCATGATAGTACTTATCCCTCACTTGATGCTCTAATAGCTACTAATGTAACTATTGTATATCCAAGCCATATCAGTCCCAGCTATCACACCTTGCATGCATGTTATCTCAGCCTGCGTGCTAGCAATCTAGCCCTCAACCTGTTGCACCATAGTTTCAACACTCTATAGGCTCACCTCTGTCCCCTGTCACAATACGATCTCTGCATCCCACTTAGTAGTAACCTGAGCCACTTGACCTTGTAACTGTCCCTGTAGATGCCCTATCTGGGCCTGCAAAACCAAGATCTGAGGATCCTCATCACCTCCATTAACCCCATCTAATAAGGCTCATACATGCTATAACCGTTGAAGCTCTGTGAGAGTACTATCCTGCTCTACTGTCACTTGCACCAGGTTCTGCCGTTCTCTAGCCACTTGATCCTCTAGGCTAGCTACTTGGGCCTGCAGAGTCTCTACCTCCTCCTCTCCATCAACCCAAGTCCACTAACACCTAATACAAACACCAGAAAGAGGGCCAGGTTTTGTCACTGATGTCCCTACACTTGATGTCCTAGCACTTGAAGTCCCTGCCTATTGTGATGCCTATTGTTGCGGGACCTATTGTACAAGTACCTGTCATGCCTTCTGAGGTATTGCCTATTATGGTGCCTATGGTGGTGGCATTTGTCGTTACCCCTATCCCAGTTGCTGAGGTGCCCATGCTGGAGGCATCTATCCTTGCCCCCATTCATGTGCTTGCCACTGTGGAACCTGTTGTTGTGGTACCCAACCCTATCCTCTCCCCACTACCTACCCTACAACTGCCATAGCCAAAACCCTAATGCCATCATCATCATCATCAACTAGTACATCTTCATAGACATACTCTACTATCACCTCATCTCCCTCATCTCCCTCCTCCTCATCCTCTATCGTCAGATCTGGCTCAGCTGCTGGATTAGTCAATCAAATAGGCCTCCTTACCTGCCACCACTAGTCATATGCTAGAGTCGTCCCAGCATCCACCATCTGACTCGTCTAGTCCCACTGTACTAGATGGAGTGTCCCCCAATCTAGTAATTCCATTTAGGGTTGTATCTGTGCCAACCATGCTGGTACATCATAGGGCATCCTCGTAAAAATGGCTATCTCCTGAGGTAGATCATGTACCTACCTAAACTGCTACATCACCCACGAGGGAATATACCAATCTATCATCTGGTCTCCTTGCCCCATCAGATAGTGAGGATAGAATGTGAATGGCATGTGAATGTGATCATCAGCCCATACCTCTACACCTATGTAGGGGTACCAGATAATAGAATCTAGATCGTCAAATACCTACCGCCAGTAATGTAGTTATCCCGTGTGGGTATGTGTAACAGGTGGCCTATACAAAAACACATATGCCTCAAACTGAGCCTAATGATAAGATGACATAGGCTAAGTAATCGCTATATGCTTCCATGCCCACACATGGAGTAGTGTAACCCCAGCTAATAGAGCCCTATCAAAACGATACACTACTAGATGAATCTCATGATACAACTACACCAATAGGCAAGGTTCCCATGCAAATATCATCTCCTAAGTGATTATAAGCTCGATCACTCTACCCCAACCAACTAAGAAGCCCTTTGATTGCGAATCTGGAAGCATGATCCCTCCAATCACCACACACACAAATAGAGTATACCGATCCACCTAGCCAATAGAGTCTGTTCATAACTCATCTACCATCGATCTTGAGTATACACTGGATCTAGGTGCAAATTTCCTATTCAAAGCTGTCACTCCCGAAGGTACATCATATGTCACCTAATCTTCATCTATGGGAGGCCTCAATATCCTCCACACATCTTCTAGGGTGATGGTGATCTCACCCATAGGAAAGAAAATGGAGTATGTCTTGCTCCTCCACCTCTCCACTAGGGTCTTCATCATAGCCCTATGTGCCTGTATCTGGGGCATCTCAGCAACCGTCTATAATCCTATTCTCCCTAATCTAGAAAAGGTGGCCTAGTCAAACTATGACCACAATCTCATCACTGACAGAACTCATTGCTCCCATGACTACAAAATCTAGCCTAGAATCTACATCCATAATTCACTAAAAAATCATCTCTTTTTCCCAAAATAGTGCTATTGCGCTATTCCATAACCCCATGGCACCAATGTAGAGCTTGGTGATAATCCTTGAAAACATGGTACCACTTTACGAGATGGTGTTAAGTCTTAAGCCTTTGGTTCTAATTTAGATCTTAGCGCTACAACCAGCCTACATGGTGCTAAACTGTCATTAACCCTAAATTTTCTCCTATCTTCGGCGCTAGTGCAAAGCTTGGCACTAAAACTACCCATTATGGCACTAATTGAGAGCTTAGTACTAAAGTGCCACTCTATGGCGCTAAACCAAGAAACTCCAAATGCTAGACGTGAAACCATAGCTTGGAACTAAAACTTCCCCTGATGGCACTAAACCATTTGAAAGGAAACTTTTACCCCTAGCACTAAATGAGATGATGGTGCGAAAACTTAGATGGATGGTGCTATATCATATGAAAAACCCCATTTTACCCTAGCACTGATCTAGAGGATCACGCTGATCTACCTAATTATGGTGCCATGTGGCTGTACAATGGTACAATTCTACCTAACTACCCATTTCCCAAGCCCATAAAATACCCAAAACATAAAATCACAAAGCTACGGTTGACTAACATACCCGTGGGTCTGCCAGTGGGGATCTGCCATAGTCGCACACCCTCTCAAATTGGTGTCGGTACCATGGGAATGGAGGTTGCATCATGTCTTCCTCTTCTCTTCTCTCATCCAATAAGCTCAATGTATGAAAATGTGGCACTTTGGGCCCACACTTTCTAGATATAGCTGCCATGTCATACCCCTGTATACTTTTTCCTCTCCCTAGGTAACAAAATGTAACCTTTTTCACCCCTTTTTCTTCCTATCCACCTAATTTTTCATCCTCTATCCCTTTTTCACCATTATTTCCTCCCTTCAAGAGTTCACCCAAAAAAATTAAAAATTTTCACCTAACCTCTCAAGTGGGTATCCCTCATCCATCCCATTCCTTCTCGGTAGCTAGCGTAAAATTCTTTGACTTGACACTATATCCCTACTAGGTCATGATGCCACGTCAATGAGGGGCAAATGTAGACACCTAAAAATGTCTTAACCCTTGAACCACTCTTCGACATCACCTACATCATCAATTTCCCATCCAATTAATTAATTAAATTTTAATTAATTAATTATCCTATCCAACCCCTGAACCATCCATTCATCCTTCATCAATTAACCCCTGAAATTGAATTGATTAAATTAATTCAACATTACACTATACTAACATCATCCCAATTAATTAAATAAATATGCAAAATATTTATTTGGTTAATTTGTCCACTTCCCTAAACCTAAATAATTAGGTAAATTATACTTATCTAATTAATCTTCCAAGTAGCCTACACAGCCTACTGATTGAATAGATATTGTTTAATTAGCTACCCTAGCCTACATGACCCCTATACCTAGATTAATTAAATAAATCATTATTTAATTAATCCTAAACCATGATTAGCCAACTCACTAATTTTCTCCAGCCACATTAACTAAGTTAATCACCCTAACTAACTTGGTCAAATATCACTTAACATCTTCTCCCACACCCACAAATAAAAAATTTCAAAAAAATACATAACCCCTCCAACTTGTCCTTTCCATTTTCATGCTAAAACATCTTCCACCATTTTATCTTACAAATGTAAGGCCCCTAAAATGTGCATGTGTCACATGACCTTCACATTCCCACATAAAATGGAATTTTTAATTCCACCTCCTCCCAAGGAAATTAATTTTTAATTTCCTCACACATCAAAATCACATTAAATGCAAAGTCCTCCCTAAAATGAATTTTAAATTCATTTTTATTCTCCACCCACCAAATTTGATGATCAATCCTCAACCCTCCATCTCACATTCAATCTCATCCATTGATCTCAACAATCAATCTCCACCGTTGGATCAAAATCCCCTCGAATTTTCCTATAAATACAAGCCTCCACAAGCCATTTCATCGTCTAATTTTAGAGCAATTTTATTATGTCTAAATTTCTCCCAATTTCCTCCATCTTAGCTAGGTTATGTCAAAATTTTTAGTGCATTTGAGAGCATTTCACATTTCTAAGTCCTAGTTTGGGTAAAGCAAGGAGCTAGTGGGTATAAGTTCCTCAACCCTTTCAAGGAGTGAGGAGTGTGTAAGATTCTACAAGGCATAATTTGTGTTTTCCTTTGTTTATTTCATGTTTTTGCGTCTTTCACGCTTTCTCATATTCACATCCTAAGGTCTTGAAATTTGATCCCCAACCTACATCACTCATCCATTATCCTCCATCATCTCATATCCTTCCAACAACATGGATCTTTATGTGACAATGCAACATTTACAAAGACTTAAATATGTCTATGAGGATTTTAATCCTATCACTAAGGAAAAAGGAAAAAATATCATTAGAGATATCCCCTTAGCACACCTCATCATTAGAGATTCTCAAGCTCTTATTTCAGCCACATCAACACCCTACATATCCACCCCATTACCATCATATCAACCATCAACCTTATATCAACCTTCAACCCCATCCACTTGTTTCAGGGTAAAAAGAGGGGTTTTCAATTTCAATGAATGTGTGGGTTTAATCCTCCTTTCATACCTTACATTCAAGGACTTAAACTGAGTCAAGCCACAACTTTTGCAAGAGGGCTTCGCTACAGGTTTAGTATCACTTGGAACAAAGAGGAAACTTAGAATTTGCTGATTAATTGATTAATTAAAGCCCGATTATGCTTAAAACCCTAACTTCACAAAATTTTAAATAAATGGATGAATCATGACAAATTCTCACACATAGAGAAATCAAATGAAAATTAGATACATACCAAATTTTGAGATTCTACATGCGGAAAGGTCAGGGATGAAAGAGCGGGCACCTAAGTCCAAGGTGGAAGTTTCTTCAGGGATGTGTGGAACTTATCTGCAACTAATCACTACTGTCATGGAGGTTTTCTACTTTGGAGATTCAGAGGACTAAAGAGTGGGAACCCAAGTCCAGGTCCTAGTTTTCTTCTCAAATCTGTAATTCTGACACTCTGTTATGCCTCCCTACAACTCCACTTCCTCTACTTCTGCACCTGTAACCTACAATTCATAGAAAAGGAGGTTGGAGGTTGTGGTGTCTAGGATCTTGCCTTAGTCAAGCCTTGGAAGGATATTCAAGTCTTCCAAACACCATTGTCAGATAAAGAGTGTATATTCCTATGGGATAAAGGCAAAACCAAATGATAAATGATTGAAAACACAAATAGATATCACCTCGGAGGTGTAGCTGGCATATAGATAAAAGTCTTTCACATCATGAGAAGATGAAGCCAAATTTGCATAACAAACACAATAAAAAGAGAAGTCTACTCTATAATAAGGAATACTTTGAATTCTCTAAAATCATAAGTGTGCCAAAAGTTCATAATCATCTTCTAGTTTTCAAATGAATCCCTAAACATGCTTATATATGCAACTAAACACATTCCTTCTTTAATTTCGTAATTCAAACTTGAGATGTCGGCAACAGACACTTATAATGATCACATAACTGACATTTAAAATTTAGGACCCCACAAAATAGGCTAGGACTAGGGCGTAGGTGCCCAAATCCCAGGATGCATTTTCAAGGCAAGGTCAAGTTCATCATTGTCCCCTAGGTCCAATTTGACATGGGTTTCAAGGATTTCCATCAAGAATTAAAATAATCATGCATGACTACACAAAAAGGACCCTAGAGCTAAACTTAGGGGGGAAAAAATCCTAGGGAGACATTTTACGACATAACATTTAGGCCCCACTTTAATGTATGCATGAACACAAGGCCCATACATGCACTAAGGTACGGTCAACAAACACAACAAACATGCTAGACACTTAGAGCTAATGTATACTCAAAGATTGAGACCTATTTCTAGACCCCAATCTCAAGTAGACATTAAAGAAGACACATCTCAGACACGCCAAAAATAATGAAGACAGTAACAGACACATAAAACATGGAGAATATAGTAATAGACACTCAAGACATGGAGAAGATAGTAATAGACACGTAGAACATAGTGAATGCATTGATTATTTCTTTTTCATTTTCACATATATAAATGAATGCAGATATAGATGCATGGAAAGTAAAAATGCAACACACCACCCAAAATGTAGGAGGGGCATTTCACCACACTCTTTGGACTACATATTGGGCAACAAACATGCAATACAAATCTCAAAATGTAGGAGGGTCATTTTTCCATGCTCTTTGGACTACACTTGAGAACAAACATGCCATACAAATCCCAAAGCATAGGAGGGGCATTTCACCATGCTCTTTGGACTATACTTGGAAACAAACACACCATACAAATCCCAAAGTATAGTAAGGGAATTTTGCCATGCTCTTTGGACTATACTTGAGAACAAACACATGGAAGACACACGGAAAACATGAGCACTATATGGCATGCCAAATACATACTATATGTCTAAAACATGACAAATAGGAACTTATTGCTAAGCCCCCACCATCTTAGGCACACCTAATGGTTGGCCTTATGCCACAACAACTGCCAAAGACATGCTTAAGGGAGGATACACCAACCCCACCTACTCAGAGGACTTTTGAAATAAAAAGGATGTGTACTATCTCAAGAGATAGACCATCCCCACCTCCGCATAGGGCTTTTAAAAATGCAACCCCACCTGCATCATAAAGACACCTTATAGTGAAAAGGAAGCATGTACCAAAAGTATACAACCCCACCCGCATCACGGAGATGCCTTACAGTGAAAAGATAGTATACGCAATAGATCAATGTGTACATACATGCTTTATTAGTACCAAAATCATCAGACAACTTATCTTATATATGCCCCCACCTTATGGTGGTTGATATCATGTACTGATATCAATCACGTTAAGGTAGAGAGAAAACACACGAGAGAACAAGAGCTTTCACAAAGCCCATGCCCCCAAAGGTGACATGTGCTTCACGATCATCGAATGTTCCCACAAACACACAATTTCCTACAATGAAAGGGATTAGAAACCACATAATCATGATAAAATCAATGCATGTAATCATTCACATAAAGAGCCATGGCTATACTATGGGTTTGAAATTTGAGTATAATTGTGGGGCTATACTTCAGAAATATCAAAACCGAGTGTAACCAAGGTGAGATTCAAAGATTAAAAAAAAGTTCATGGAGAATATGTATTGTTATAGTTTGTTAGTATGATAAGACAACATAAAAATATCACATGGAGTGATTCTACTAGCCAAGCGTTGGATAATATATATCAACCCCGCTGTCATGTATGGACTAGGTCCATTTTTGTTTACTCACTGAAGGGACACATGGTCTGTATTAGTATATGTTTGTTTTTCATCATCTGTCTACTAGATAGAACCACTAGAAGAAGATAAATAATAAATCAAGAAAGGAGAGAAAGTGACTTAGGGTCGTCATGTAGGAAGGTACCCCCAAGTCACCAGCTGTAATGCTATGCCCCTAAGACACAATACACAACAATGAAAATAGAGTAGATGAGAAATATAAGAATGATGATACAAATAGAATAAGGGTTACAATAGAGGTGGTCTCCTAGTATCCTTGACAGTAAAAGAGTATCAAGGGTCATACAAGGAGGCCCAAACAACACATAACACATCATAGGGGAAACACAACACAGAAGAAAAGGGTTAGAAATACTTACCTGAGACAACCCAATGCTAACAACATATATATCTAGGAGGAGACCACCCTTGAGAGCAACTAGAATAGGTGCTACAATGAGTGTGGCTTAGGGAGGGAGAAATACACTTATTCACTATCCTCGTAAGAGGTGGAAGAAGTGATTTTTTTTAGTGATCTCAACATCCATCCATAAAGGATTTAATGTGAGACACCTTTCCTCATCCACTAGTGCCACATCTTTGGAAGAGACGGCACAGGAATGAAGGGAAGGTAAAGTGTTGTGGGGATAATTATTAAGGTTTGTATCTTTAGTAATGTTCAAAGAATATGCAACCAAAGGGAGGGTAGTCAATGTTTTTATATCCTTAATGATGTCCAAATGACTTTAATATTCAATCAAAGGAGGGAGGTTAATGGTTTTCCCTTAGTGATATCCAAGGTATGTGAATAATCAACTAAAGGAGGTAGGTCGGTAGGATGGTCCATAGAGGCTTCATGCACTATGGTAGGGAGAGAATTTTTATTATTGTTAGATGAATGTTCATTATCTATCATTGGAATGTTCTTTGTTGGAGGAGATTCTTCATTCACTAATGCTTCATCTTGTCCAGAGAGAGCATTGGAATGAAGATATGGTAGTATGATGTTAAGGGCTATGTCAATGAATTCATCTTCTTTCTCCAAAGTGTCCTCAAATGTGGGAACAAATTTGGGATAGAGATCATAAGGTAGAACTAAGTTACCATCACATGTTTAAGCAATAGGAGTTGTAATGGAATGTTAAATAGATATAAAGTCATCTAAGGGTTCATCTAACATATTGAAGTCATCACTACGAAATTTTTTATTGCCTATGAATTTAGTGAGATCATTTAGTATCAAAGGATATGTTCCCATGAGGTTTCTGAACCTATCAAAATTAGATATATAGCAAATGATTTCATTTGTGGAACACATACAAATATCAACATCATATATGCATGCTATTTGTTTCAAGACTTGAGGATATTGATGAGGAAATTTAGAAAAATTATCAATTTCTATGATGTATACAAACAAATCTTCCAAATATGAATAACAAGAAGTATTCATTATGCTAATTTGAAAGAACTCCAATACACACAAATTTCACAATGATCAACAAGGAAAAATAAGGGAGACTATTTTGCACCCAAGCACTTGTTTGAGGGAAATGTGTACTAAAGGTCACATGAAGTCCACAAAAAACATAGTGGGTAGGAGGAAAGAGTATGACACAACAAATCCCAATTAATTATTTTATAGGTTTTAATCAAAAGATGTGAATGAAGTGTGTGGACAACTAGTGTTGAAATACACACTGTGTAATTAAAAGTATGCAATTTTTTCAAACAAGAGTCCAAAATAATGCATAATTTTAAATAAGAAATGTATGTATGTGTTCATATGAATGAAAGATCAGATTTTAAAATATTTTCAACACCTATGCAAGGGACAAGTGCAACATTATGTATGCTTATGACCTAAAATGCTTGATTTTTTCATTTTTTTTCACTTTTTCAATGCAAATCCCCAAAAGAAGTAGTGTTGTGATAAAATTACAAAGGGGAAGTCAGTTAAATGTTTTTTATTAGTCAAATAATGCAGCAATATCTTTCACAACACATCCATCATGCAAATCTAGATGAGGAATGAGTCAAAATCTAGTGAAAAATGCAAGAATTTTAAACCCTAGTTGTGAATTTAAGGCATGAAATTATGCATTTAATGATGTATGAATGAATTATAATCAGATTTATGATGTGAAACATCTCAAATTAGATCTGAAAATGATGTAAAAATCCTACAATTCTCAATGCAAGTGCAATTCTAAAGAGAGATGAGTGAATATGCTAGTTTTTGTTGAAATTGACTATGTGAAAATGTAAAATTTTGAATGTAAATGAAAAAACACACAATAATGAAACACTACAATCAAAAATCAAATTTGAATAAGTGTTTTAAAAGGGTGGTAAAATATGAAACAAGATTTTAACTACAAACCCTTGTTTTTGAAATCACTAGGTTACAAGAAAAATTCAAAATTTGAAGCAAACCCTAGCAATTTTAATAAGAAAAATGCAATGGAAGAGATTGTAATATGATGAATTTCTGTAATTTATATTAGATCTAATTTAAAAATTAGAAATTAAATCAATTTAAATGAAATTTAATTCAAATTATTTTAAAATGCAAGCCTAAAATGCCAATTTTTTCAAAATTTTCAAATGTAATATGAAAATGATGAATGAAATGAATGCAAATATGAAGTACAACACTCAAAAAGGTGCAAAATTCAAACAAAAGATAGGATCATCAAAATATTTCAGGGTAAAATGAGGGGCTTGACATAAACCGAGTCAAGCCACAAATCTTGAAAGAGGGATTTGCTATAGGTTTAGTGTCACTTGGAACAAAGAGGAAACTTGTAATTTGATGATTAATTGATTAATTAAATCCTGATTATGCTTAAAACCCTATCTTTAGAAAATCGTAAATAAATGAACAAATCATGACAAATGCTTGTACATAGAGATATAAAATGACAATTAGATACATACTAGATTTCAAGATTCTAGATGTGGAAAAGTCAAGGACAAAAGAGTAGGCACCTGAGTCCAAGGTGGTAGTTTCTTTAGGGATCTCTAGAACTTGTCTACAACTAATCACCACTGTCATGGAGGTTTTATGCTTCAGAGGTCCAAAGGACTAAAGAGTGGGTACCCAAGTCCAGGTCCTAGTTTTCTTCTCAAATCTACAATTTTGACACTCTGTTATGCCTCCCTACAACTCCACTTCTTCTACTTTTGCATCTGTAACCTACAATTCATAAAATAGGGGGTTGGGGGTTGTGGTGTATAGGAGCTTGCCTCAGTCAAGACCCGAAAGGACATTCATGTCTTCCAAACACCATTGTCAAATAAAGAGTGTGTATCCCTGCGCGATAGAGTCAAAACCAAATGATAAATGATTGAAAACTCAAATAGATATCACCTTGAAGGTGTTTCTCTCATATAGTTAAAAATCCTTCACATCATGAGAAGATGAAGCCAAATCTGCATAACAAACATAATAACAAGACAACTCTGTTGCTGCAACAATGAATACTTTGAATGCTCTAAAATTATAAGTGCACCAAAATTTCATAATCATTCTTTAGTTTTCAAATGAATCCCTATACATGCTTATATATGTAACTAAACACATTGCCACTTTAATTTCATAATTCAAACTTGAGATGCCAACAACAGACACTTCTAATGGTCACATAACCGACATTTAAAATTTGGGACCCCACTAAATAGGGTAGGACTAGGTGTCATGCCCATATTTCCCATGCGGTCACAACACGCATCACACGTGTCATGTCCACATGCGCCATGTGGTCATGACACGAAATACCAAAAATTTTCCCACTCTTCCCTAGAAATCCCCTCGCATGCGTAGGCGTGCTCGGCGGCATATGCTTCAGGCGAAAACAATACAGTTATCATCGGCGTACCAAATACATGCACGCACACCCTACGGAAGGAAACGCATGGTTTCCTGACTTAGATTAATCTCACGAATTATATTTGAACAATAATTGTTTTAGGTGATAGATCATTTTTCAGCAAAGCATGATCATCTGATTCTTCTTTCCATTTTCTAGAATTTAATATTAATTTCTTCTCCTTCAGACTTAGCATTTTCAACCAAGCCCATTCATTTTCCCTCTCTTCATTTTCTTGGAATTTAGGTTTGATTGTAGTTCTATCACATTTATTTTACTGTTTCTCTGAAATTTAATTTTGATTGTATTTCTATCTCATTTCCCTTCCCGTTGTGCAAGATCTTCTTATGTTATCCTATTTTTTTTCTTCACTTTCTTTATCGAACAACAATAACACTACATCCTTTACATTATTCCTAATTTCTTGCTAAACTATATCACTTACACAGGGTTGGTTAACTTCACTTGACTCAGTCCCCCTAGGGTTCCGTTCTAGGTTTTAGTTCAATGTTTGAATTAATTTTAATACTCAACCTGTTCCTAAACAAGATTAATGGTAGGTTAAACTTACTTAGTTCTCTTAGCCCTGTTCAGAAATGCTGCATATTTTCTCCTCTTTGTTTTCCAAGGTTAGCTGTTCTTTCTCTTTCTCTCCTTTTTTTTAATTGGACGTTTACTCTCTAAATCTATAGTTGAGTTTAAAATGGCCACTCATGGAATGCCTGTGATGGCTTGTTTGCATTTATTTTCAATGTCCTTTATAAATGAAGGGATCATACTTTCCTCTTCATTTTCCTGTCATTTAATTTAGGATAATTGTTAAAACTTCTGAGAAACTTTTCCTTAAAATTAAAATATATTTACCTATGCTCTTTTTAAATTGTAATTATATAAATAATATATTTCTAAATTGCAACTCTAAGTTTAAGCATCTATTCAATTCGTATTACACATTATGCATAAATAAATCCCACTTTCCTCGATTAAAATTTCTATTTCAAGTCAAATGTTTTAAACTACATATAGTTTGCCTTCAATGAATAGTGAAAAGTGAATAGTAAAAGTAAATAGTGAATAGTAAAAATAAATAGTGATTAGTGAATAGTAAATAGTGAAAAGTGAATAGTAAATAGTGAAAAGTGATAGTAAATAGTGAAAAGTGAATAGTAAAATGATCCCCATCCTAGGAAGAGACCCTCAAGGTGGCGGTAATTTCAAAAGCAATACTGCAACCCAAATTTCATTTCTTTCATGGTAGCAAAATTACAACTTGACTTATAACAAAATTTAAAACTAATATTTCTACTAAGCTTGCACAGAAATAATACTTTTACAAACTTAATTAAAATATCAACTAACTCACAACTTTGCAAGTAGAAGAAGAAGGAACTAGACGAGTCTAATATCCTTTTAAAAATAAATTTTCTCTTCCTTTCCTCATTTTAAAATGGTAAAACTTAATGAACAATAGAAATACAAACATCAACCCAAAAACAGAGGATTTCTTCCCAACTTCAAAATACCAATTTATACAACAATAGGGAGATAACTTTCTCCTTTTGACGAATCCACCAGGATGCAGTCACTAATCCTTAAGAGTAAAAGAAAATAAAATATTTTCCCAACACGAGAAACTTCTCCGAACATCACAAATAGCTCCAAGAATACCTACATAACACACAAGGGAAGAAACACCACACAAGCTGCTCTCCTCCCTACCATAGACCTGCAAGAGGGTCACCCCCGAGCTAGGGAGATTATCCACACACTTAGGGAATCTAAATCCACTTCACAACAGGTAAAAAAAATAACACACCGAAACACACATACAACCATGGATATTTACACAACACAAAAACTCAACAAAGGTGAGTTTATAGAGGGGTAAGAGAGTGGACACACTCAACTCTAGAGTGCCACCCTTCACAATAATTCAAAACATTTTTTCTCATGGTCTCAAGCCAAAGAAGATCATCAGATTTCAAGAAATATCATATTTGGCTCTCAAGCCATATAACCAATTTTCTCAAATTCACACAAATGCCCTCAAGGCTTTCAACATCTCAAAAGAAACAAGGCATGCACTCGAGGAGGATCACTCCTCCCTTACCCCACACTTGATGAGCATTTCTCCCAAGTGGAAGATGCTCCGTCAACACCCCACAGTTGATGAGCATTTCTCCCAAGTGGAAGAAGCTCTGTCAACAACCCAATAAAATTTCCCCACAATAAAAAAATTTACAACACAAACAAAATCAATAATTTTATATGTAAGGCCCACCCTTGTCCGACTAGTGTGTATCCTATTTTTCACCTAGCTCTAGATTAAAATGATAAAATGATTAATTATTATATAATATGGTTGCCAGATGGATATAGGTAGTGATTGGTTATACATCCTCATTAATATGTTTAATTTGCTTCGGCTATGATATGTATATGTGGAATTAACTTTGAGATTGAGTGTGTAGGTATTTCTAACAAAACCACAGATACTGGAGATCATTCCGCACCTTATGTTGTAATCCCTTGTGAAGTCGATCTAGTTCCACGAGGATCCAAGATCAACTCTGTGTTTGATGCAATGTTTTAATGTTGTAATATTGTCTTGCATGAGGTTGAATGGGTTAGGTCTACCCTTTTGTAAAATTGAATTATGATTTGTGTTGTAAGAATTGTATTTGAATTTTATTTTTTTAATTTAAATTTTTGAGACCCTTTTTTTGTGTCTTAACTTGACCCTGGGTGTCCTAACTAAGTTTAAATTGACCCTGGGTTATACCCCATGGGTCTAAGGTCACTTATGATTTAGGTAACCCTTGGTTAACCTCCGTATGGTCACCTTAACTTCACAGTGAAGTCAAGTGATGAATTTGGAGGCATGGAAAGAATAGGATGAGTGGGACCAACACTCAAGCCCACCCTTTCTCCATTTTCAAGGCTTGAAATGAGTCTATGGTCCACCAATAATGGAGGGGCTTATCTTCTTGTTCCCTCACTTTTGGTGAGAGTCCCCATGAAGTGGTGTGGTCCTTTATGGGTGGGGATATTATTTTAATTCCACTTGGGATAGTGGAAAAAGGAGTGGGGTTATTTAATTATTACAATCTTAAAAAATTCATAAATATTACAATCTTTAATTTATTTTTGTCCTCACATGTAAATTTAAAATTCACAAATAATGTGAGCCCTTGATGTCATAATCCACTCTTCCCAAAAAAATAAATTTTTATTTCATCCACTATGAATTTAAAATTCACAAATAATGTGAGCCCTTGATGTCATAATCCAGTCTTCCCAAAAAAATAAATTTTTAATTCATCCACTATGAATTTAAAATTCACAAATAATGTGAGCCCTTAATGTCATAATCCACTCTTCCCAAAAAAAATGAATTTTTAATTCATCCACTATGAATTTAAAATTCACAAATAATGTGAGCCCTTGATGTCATAATCCACTCTTCCCAAAAAAATGAATTTTTAATTCATCCACTATGAATTTAAAATTCACAAATAATGTGAGCCCTCGATGTCATAATCCACTCTTCCCAAAAAAATAAAATTTTAATTCATCCACTAGGAATTTAAAATTCACAAATATTGTGAGCCCTTGATCTCAACTCTTGATCCTCACCTTCCAGTCCCTTTTCAAAAAATCTATAAATAAGACCCTTCTCTAAGCAATTAGAGGAGACTGGATTTTTGCAGGGGAACTTGATTCTTGCAGGGGGACTTCATTCTTGCATTCTTATCATGCCTAATTTTCTCTAGAAAATCTTCTTCTGGCATCCTCATAATGCCCAATTATTTCTCTATTCTCCTCTTCATAGCCTCATAATGCCGAAATTATTCTAGCCATCCTATATCCTCCATTCATTATCCCTTGCTTGTGGTCATAGAGAGATTTTTTTTTTGAGAAGGGAGATTTGGAGAGGAGGCTGGAGAGGAACTCTACATCAACTTCATCCATTAAAGGGCTTTTTAAGGTTGTATTTCAAGGCCTCTCCTTTGCATTTTCTATTTCTTGCATGATGGATTTGTGAAATAAAATTTGATTTGTTGTGTTGTAAATTATGTAATTGTGGGAAAATTTATTTGGGTGTTGACAGAGCTTCTTCCACTAGGGAGAAATGCTCATCAAGTGTGGGGTAGGGGAGGAGTGATCCTCCTCGAGTACATGCCTTGTTTCTTTTGAGATGTTGAAAGCCTTGAGGACATTTGTGTGACTTTGGGAAATTATGTTATTTGGTTTGAGAGTCAAAAAATGAACTCCTTGGAATCTTTGTTGGCAAGTTGGCTTGAGGCCATGAGAAGGAAACTGTGTTGAAATTTAATTGAAGGGTGACACTCTAGAGTTGAGTGTGTCCACTCTCCTACCCCTCGTTAAACTCACAGTGGATGAGTTTTGTGTTGTGTAAATATCTATGGGTGTATTTGTGTTTTGGTGTGTTATTTTTTTTTTTTGTGAAGTGGTATTGAATCCCCTAGGTGTGTAGATGATCTCCCTAACTTGGGGGTGACCCTCTTGCAGGTCTACGGTAGGGAGGAGAACAACTTGTGTGGTGTTTCTTCCCTTGTGTGATATGTAGGTTTTTTGGGAGCTTATGGTGAAGCTTGGAGAAGATTATTAGATCTTAGAAAATATTTTATTTTCCTTTACTCTTAAGGGAGCTTGGTCTTTTAATAGCTTCATCATTGTTGATTTTACAAGAGGAGAACATTCTCTCTCTTTTGTTGTATAATTTGGTATTTTAGAGTTGTGAGGAAATTACTTCCTTATTGTATTGATAGTTGTAGTTTTATTGTTCGTTTAGTTTTGCCTTTTGGAAAGGAAATAAAATTGGATTAAAGTTGTGTAATTAAGTTAAATAGAAACTAATCTCATATTAAAAGTTTGCCTTAATATGAATAGTGAATAGTAACAGAATAGTGAATAGTGAATAGTAAAAGTGAATAGTGAATAGTAAAAGTGGGATTTATTTATGCATATTGTATAATACGAATTGAATAGATGCTTAAACTTAGAGTTGCAATTCGGAAATACAATGTTTATATTTGTAAAAAAAAATAAATTAACTCTTTGCTCTGTTTTTAATGATTTATTGGATAGTAATATGTTTTAACAAATTATATATATATTTATTTATTATATATATATTCTATACTTTCTTTATAGTTAAGGAACTTATTAATGAAATTGTGAGTTAAAGTGAACTGAGATAATGGTGGTATATATATATATATAAACTATATTTTAGAGAAACGGAAGAGAGGGCAAATGATCGTGCTTTGTTGAAAAATGATCTATCACCTAAAACAACTGCTGTACAAATGTAATTCGTGAGTGTAATACCCCGCTAACAACTGCTTTGTTTACTCCTTAAGCATATGCCACCAAGCACGCTTACGCGTGCGAGGGGGTTTTCAGAGTAGTAAAAGAAAATTTTTGATAGTTTGTATCATGACCACATGACGCATGTGGACATGACAAGCATGAATACATGTTGTGACGGCATGGAAAATGTGGGCATGACATTTGGTATCAGAGCACAAGTTTCAACATTGGGAGCTCTGGGGTTTGCGTGTTGTTTAGGATGAGATGGAGTGGGTTGAGTGTGGTTTGACCCTTGTCTTACTATGTGTAGTTGTGTGAGAGCGAGGTTGAGGTTTGTCGACTAGCCTTTACATTGGACGAATATCCGTCCTCTTGTTTTGTCATTGTGATGGCCTTGTCACATGATTATCGAAGTCTTCCACTTGTGTTTTGTGGTGGTTGTGATCCTCTTGGTTGATTTTCCTCTCGAGTCAGTTGGTCTAGGTGGTGAGGGTTGCATTGGACCCTTCCTCGCCCTTGTGTCTTTTTGTGGAGACATCTTAATGCCCATTTGATTTATTCTTGCCTTGTGAACTTGATGTGTGTTTATCATAAGGTTGAATGGCATAATCTCTTGAATCCCTAACCCTTGTTATCATTAGAAATTGGCATTGTTTCCTTTGGATTGATAACTAGAAAAGATTGCATGAAGTGTATCTTGCTTTAAATTTTAAGAGTGTAATTTGTTACATGTGTGATTTCATTAGATTACCTTGTAAAAATACTAAGAAAGAAATAGGTGAAAATTAGTTTTATGCATGGAAAATTGTTAAGAATTAACATATGTCCTTAAATTGTTCAAAGAGGAATTTGTGTGCTTGGCGACCTTTTTTGTAAGTTACTTCTACAAAATATAATTTTGCATTTTATAACCTTGTTTTTGTGTGAAATTGATATCATGTTATGCATACCTTGTGTGGAAAAGATGTTTAGGATCCATCTAGTAGAATAGTAAAATTAGAGACATGATCTTGCTATTAGATTCTTCTTGTGATATGCCTCTACTTTATGAACCTTGTGTTAGATAAATGTGTGGTGGTTTCGTAGTGCATATGTAGTGTTATATGGGATATCGTTAACTCTATGATATGTGATGTGTTGTGAGTCACCATCTTGTGAGTTTAAATAATGTTGTTTGGGTTCAATTATGATCTATCAAGCATAGCTAGTAAATTGGTGTACTTACGTGAGGGTGTTGCCTTATCTCTCAATGTGAAGTCATGGTTGGATTCCAATATGCTCTAGATGGATTAATTTGAGTTGATGTTTGAGTAAATTTCTTAGAGAACCTTTATGGTAATTATTATGTGACTTTGGGGTATGAAAGTTGTCCTTCTTCACTAAGTAATGAACATTAAAGGAGAATTGTGTCGTGTTACCTTGTGGATGTAAATACCTATTATGAACATGTTTGCTATGTGTTGTGATTATCCTGTACATGCTTAGTGTACTCATGAGCTTGGAATACTAGGTATCCATCCATGGGTTGAGTGTATAACTACAAGTATGATGGACTCATGCTTGTGTGCCTATTTGTATGTACACCCTGTAAGGTCCAATCTTGGAGTTGGAGACCTTCCATGTGTGGAGTTAAGTAGTGGAGAGGAAGAACTTAGGAAGCTATGGTGACGTGTTGTGGCATGGGTTTGGGATTACCCAACCAACCATACCTTCCTATGTTAGAGTACCCTCTACTTCTCCTTAGTGAATGGACCTTTGAGATGCCCATAGTGCTTTCCTATCATGCTATGTTTCCTTGACGGTACTAATGACATCTGACATGGGATTTTGGTTATGGTTTGGTATGGGCATGTGATTTGCTCGAGGCCATGCTACTTGTGCAGGTTTATTCTTACCTTGGTATCTTATTTGAGTGGATGTGTAGTATCCTAGAGACATTTACATTCTAATGATGACGTGTACCTTTGAGAAATGCACGATGTACTAAATTGATAACCTGTTACCTTTGAGAAGGGCATGATTCCACATAAGAGTACGTGAAGGCGCATTGATAATACTTACCTACATGATGTTATTGCATTGGTTGTGTTTGCATAACACATGTAGTGACTGTGTTTTCCTCCTTCCTTATTGGTGACTTAATGTTAGTCACATAGTGATGTACTGTACACTTTCTTGGATTGCGATTATTTCTTTCGGTTGTTTGGTGATTTTTTTGTATCTTGCCTATGTGGACCAACCATGTTATTTAATCTTGTCTGAAAGTAGCTTAGCCACAAATCTTTGATTTCTCCATTTTTCACGTAATCCTTGTGGTTATGGTTGATTTATTATTGGAATGACGCACATTTATTTATTTTACTGTTGGATTTTGAAACTCCTTTCTTTTGGTATATCTGTTATTTGTGGTGGCTAAGCTAGATTATTTTTGTTTGCAAGTGTTGGTCATATGTTGTGATGTTCTTCTCGCCATGTCGATGGAGCGACCTCTGGTGGAGTGTATATAAGGAAGCAGATGTGGAAAAATTTTGAGGATGGGGGTAGGTGTGGACTAGTATGAGTTGGTCACTATCCACTTACCTTACTAGTGATCTTGTTCTTATGTTGGCTATCTCTTGGAGGCTAAACCCCTTATACAAACAAGAGGTAGGCCATTGTGGGAATGTATGGTGAGGCACCCAGGTGCGTGGCCATGAGACCATCATTCAACCTAGTTCTTGGATCTTTGGTTACTTGGCACTGGTTATTGGTTACTTGGTTCTATGAGGAGACTATGACATTCCGCTAAACCTTTATCTGAGCCTTGTGAAGTTAATTCCTATAATGTGGATGAATGAAAATGTTTGTTTGTGTAAGATCTGTATTTGATGTAATTGCATATGAATTGGTATTTTCTCTATAAACTTGTACTATGAGGTGTGAAGATTCTCTATACATGTGTATAGAAGATTGATGATCCTAAGATTAGATGTGCTGAATTTCAACCCATAGAGTGTATTTTGTGAATGAAAATTAAGCCTTTATAACATTTAGTTACCATGCTTTATTTTCTTGAGAAGAGTTCTTTATTGCATATGTTATCTTCTATACTTACCTTGTCTGGTGCAAAGAAGTTCAGAAAAATGCTTCCAACCTCCTCTTGATGACTTACGGGAGTAAGTCATTTCCTAGGGGGGTAGTATGTAAGGTCCACCCTTGTACGACTGGTGTGTATCCTATTATTCACCTAGCTCTAGATTAAAATGATAAAATGATTGATTATTATATAATATGGTTGCTAGATGGATATAGGTAGTGATTGGTTATACATCCTCATTAATATGTTTAAGTTACTTCGGCTATGATATGTATATGTGGAATTAACTTTGAGATTGAGTGTGCAGGTATTTCTAACAAAACCACAGATACTGGAGATCATTTCGTAACTTATGTTGTAATCCCTTGTGAAGCCGATCTAGTTCCACGAGGAACCAAGATCAACTCTGTGTTTGGTGCAATTTTATAATGTTGTAATATTGTCTTGCATGAGGTTGAATGGGTTAGGTCTACCCTTTTGTAAAATTGAATTATGATTTGTGTTGTAAGAATTGTATTTGAATTTTATTTTTTTAATTTAAAATTTTGAGACCCTTCTCTTGTGTCTTAACTTGACCCTGGGTGTCCTAACTAAGTTTAAATTGACCTTGGGTTATACCCCGTGGGTCTAGGGTCACTTTTGACTTGGGTAACCCTTGGTTAACCTCCGTATGGTCACCTTAACATCACAGTGAAGTTAAGTGACGAATTTAGAGGCATGAGAAGGATAGGATGAGTGGGACCAACACTCAAGTCCATCCTTTCTCTATTTTCAAGGCTTGAAATGAGTCCATAGTCCACCAATAATGGAGGGGCTTATTTTCTTGTTTCCTCACTTTTGGTGAGAGTCTCCATAAATTGGTGTGGTCCTTCATGGGTGGGGATATTGTTTTAATTCCACTTGGGATAGTGGAAAAAGGAGTGGGGTTATTTAAATATTACAATCTTAAAAAATTCATAAATATTACAATCTTTAATTCATTTTTGTCCTCACATGTGAATTTAAAATTCACAAATAATGTGAGCCCTTGATGTCATAATCTACTCTTCCCAAAAAAAAAAATTTTAATTCATCCACTATGAATTTCAAATTCACAAATAATGTGAGCCCTTGATGTCATAATTCACTCTTCCCAAAAAAATAAATTTTTAATTCATCCACTATGAATTTAAAATTCACAAATAATGTGAGCCCTTGATGTCATAATCCACTCTTCCCAAAAAAATGAATTATTAATTCATCCACTATGAATTTAAAATTCACAGATAATGTGAGCCATTGATGTCATAATCCACTCTTCCTAAAAAAATAAATTTTTAATTCATCCACTATGAATTTAAAATTCACAAATAATGTGAGCCCTTGATCTTAACTCTTGATCCTCACCTTCGAGTTCATTTTCAGAAAATCTATAAATAAGACCCTTCTCTAAGCTATTAGAGGAGACTGGATTTTTGCAGGGGAACTTGATTCTTACAGGGGGGCTTCATTCTTGCATTCTTATAATGCCTAATTTCCTCTAGAAAATCTTCTTCTGGCATCCTCATAATGCCCAATTCCTTATCTATACTCCTCTTCATAGCCTCGTAATGCCGAAATTATTCTAGCCATCCTATATCCTCCATTCATTATCCCTTGCTTGTGATCATAGAGAGATTGTTTTTTTTGAGAAGGGAGATTTGGAGAGGAGGCTGGAGAGGAACTCTACATCAACTTCATCCATTAAAGGGCTTTTTAAGGTTGTATTTCAAGGCCTCGCCTTTGCATTTTCTATTTCTTGCATGATGGATTTGTGAAATGAAATTTAATTTGTTGTGTTGTAAATTATGTAATTGTGGGGAAATTGATTTGGGTGTTGACAGAGCTTGTTCCACTTGGGAGAAATGCTCATCAAGTGTGGAGTAGGGGAGGAGTGATCCTCCTCAAGTACATGCCTTGTTTCTTTTGAGATGTTGAAAGCCTTGAGGACATTTGTGTTACTTTGAGAAATTGTGTTATTTGGTTTGAGAGTCAAAATATGAACTCCTTAGAATCTTTGTTGGCAAGTTGGCTTGAGGCCATGAGAAGGAAACTGTGCTGAAATTTAATTGAAGGGTGACACTCTAGAGTTGAGTGTGTCCACTCTCTTACCCCTCGTTAAACTCACAGTGGATAAGTTTTGTGTTGTGTAAATATCTATGGGTGTATTTGTGTTTTGGTGTGTTATTTTTATTTTGTTGTGAAGTGGTATTGAATCCCCTAGGTGTGTGGATGATCTCCCTAGCTCGGGGGTTACCCTCTTGTGGGTCTACGGTAGGGAGGAGAACAGCTTGTGTGGTGTTTCTTCCCTTGTGTGATATGCAAGTTTTTTGGGAGCTTATGGTGAAGCTTGGAGAAGAATATTGGAACTTAGAAAATATTTTATTTTCTTTTACTCTTAAGGGAGATTGGTCTTTTAATAGCTTCATCCTTGTTGATTTTACAAGAGGAGAACATTCTCTCTCTTTCATTGTATAATTTAGTATTTTGGAGTTGTGAGGAAATTACTTCCTTATTGTATTGATAGTTGTCGTTTTATTGTTTGTTTAGTTTTGCCTTTTGGAAAGGACACAAAATTTGATTAAAGTTGTGTAATTGAGTTAAATAGAAACTAATCTTATATTAAAAGTTTGCCTTAATATGAATAGTGAATAGTAACAGAATAGTGAATAGTGAATAGTGAATAGTAAAAGTAAATAGTGAATAGTAAAAATGAATAGTGATTAGTGGAAAATGAATAGTAAATAGTAAAAAGTGAAAAGTAAATAGTGAAAAGTGAATAGTAAAATGGTCCCTATCCTAGGAAGAGACCCTCAAGGTGGCAGTAATTTCAAAAGTAATACTGCAATTCAAATTTTATTTTTTTCATGGTAGCAAAATTACAACTTGACTTATAACAAAATTTAGATTATGACATCAAGGGCTCACACTATTTGTATTTCTATTGTTCATTAAGTTTTACCATTTTAAAATGAGGAAAGGAAGAGAAGATTTGTTTTTAAAAGGATATTAGACTCGTCGAGTTCCTTCTTCTACTTGCAAAGTTGTGAGTTAGTTGATGTTTTAATTAAGTTTGTAAAAGTATTATTTCTGTGTAAGTTTAGTAGAAATATTAGTTTTAAATTTTGTTATAAATCAAGTTGTAATTTTGCTACCATGAAAGAAATGAAATTTGGGTTGCAGTATTGCTTTTGAAATTATCGCCACCTTGAGGGTCTCTTCCTAGGATGAGGACCATTTTACTATTCACTTTTCACTATTTACTATTCACTAATCACTATTCATTTTTACTATTCACTATTTACTTTTACTATTCACTTTTCACTATTCATTGAAGGCAAACTATATGTAGTTTAAAACATTTGACTTGAAATAGAAATTTTAATCAAGGAAAGTGGGATTTATTTATGCATAATGTATAATACGAATTGAATAAATGTTTAAACTTAGAGTTGTAATTCAAAAATATATTATTTATACAATTACAGTTTAAAAAGAGCATAGGTAAATATATTTTAATTTTAAGGAAGAGTTTCTCAGAAGTTTTAATAATTATCCTAAATTAAATGACAGGAAAATGAAGAGGAAAGTATGATCTCTTCATTTACAAAGGACACTGAAAATAAACGCAAACAAGCCATCAAAGGCATTCCATGAGTGGCCATTTTAAACTCAACTGTAGATTTAGAGAATAAACATCTAATTAAAAAAAAGAGAAAGAGAAAGAGAAAGAACAACTAACCTTGGAAAACAAAGAGGAGAAAATGCGTGGCATTTCTGAATAGGGCTAAGAGAACTAAGTAAGTTTAACCTACCGTTAATCATATTTAGGAATAGGTTGATTATTAAAATTAATTCAAACGTTGAACTAAAACCTAGAACGGAACCCTAGGGGGACTGAGTCAAGTGAAGTTCACCAACCCTATGTAAGTGATCTGGTTTACCAAGAAATTAGGAATAATGTAAAGGATGTAGTGTTATTTCTGTTCGATAAAGTACGTGAAGAAAAAAAAAAGGATAACATAAGAAGATCTTGCACAACGGGAAGGGAAATGGGATAGAAATACAATCAAAATTAAATTTCAGAGAAATGGTAAAATGAACGTGATAGAAATACAATCAAAACTAAATTCCAAGAAAAGGAAGAGAGGGCAAATGAACGGGCTTAGTTGAAAATGCTAAGTCTGAAGGACGAGAAATTAATATTAAATTCCAGAAAATGGAAAGAAGAATCAGATGATCATGCTTTGCTAAAAAATGATCTATCACCTAAAACAATTATTGTTCAAATATAATTCATGAGATTAACCTAGGTCAGGAAACCATGTGTTTCCTTGTGTAGGGTGTGCGCACATGTATTTGGTACATCGCCGACAACTGTATTGTTTTCATCTTAACCGTACGTCGCCGAGCACGCTTACGCATGCGAGGGGATTTCTAGGGAAGAGTTTTTTCATAGTAGCAAAATTACAACTTGACTTATAACAAAATACAAAATTTAAAATTCACAAATAGTGTGAGCCCTTGATGTCATAATCTACTCTTCCCAAAAAAATAATTTTTTAATTCATCCATTACAAATTTAAAATTCACAAATAATGTGAACCCTTGATGTTATAATCCACTCTTCCCAAAAAAATAAATATTTAATTCATCCACTATGAATTTAAAATTCACAAATAATGTGAGCCCTTGATGTCATAATCCACTCTTCCCAAAAAAATAAAATTTTAATTCATCCACTATGAATTTAAAATTTACAAATAATGAGAGCCCTTGATGTCATAATCCACTCTTCCTAAAAAATAATTTTTTAATTCATCCACTATGAATTTAAAATTCACAAATAGTGTGAGCCCTTGATGTCATAATCTACTCTTCCCAAAAAAATGAATTTTTAATTCATCCACTATGAATTTAAAATTCACAAATAATGTGAGCCCTTGATCTCAACTCTTGATCCTCACCTTCCATTCCCTTTTCAAAAAATTTATAAATAAGACCCTTCTCTAAACAATTAAAGAAGACTTAATTTTTGTAGGAGAATTTGATTCTTACAGGGGAACTTCATTCTTGCAGGGGGACTTCATTCTTGCATTCTTATCATTTCTAATTTCCTCTAGGAAATCTTCTTCTGGCATCCTCATAATGCCCAATTCCTTCTCTATTCTCCTCTTCATAGCCTCATAATGCCGAAATTATTCTAGTCATCCTATATCCTCCATTCATTATCCCTTGCTTGTGATCATAGAGAGATTGTTTTTTTTGAGAAGGAGAGATTGGGAGAAGAGACTAAGTGTGGAGCTCTTCATCAACTTCATCCATTAAAGGACTTTTTAAGGTTGTATTTCAAGGTCTTTCCTTTACATTTTCTATTTCTTGCATGATGGATTTGTGAAATGAAATTTGATTTGTTGTGTTGTAAATTATGTAATTGTGGGGAAATTTATTTGGGTGTTGACAAAGCTTCTTCCACTTGGGAGAAATGCTCATCAAGTGTGGGGTAGGGGAGGAGTGATCCTCCTCGAGTACATGCCTTGTTTCTTTTGAGATGTTGAAAGCCTTGAGGACATTTGTGTGACTTTGAAAAATTGTGCTATTTGGCTTGAGAGTCAAAATATGAACTCCTTGGAATCTTTGTTGGCAAGTTGGCTTGAGGCCATGAGAAGGAAACTGTGTTGAAATTTAATTGAAGGGTGACACTCTAGAGTTGAGTGTGTCCACTCTCCTACCCCTCTTTAAACTCACAGTGGATGAATTTTGTGTTGTGTAAATATCTATGGGTGTATTTGTGTTTTGGTGTGTTGTTTTTATTTTGTTGTGAAGTGGTATTGAATCCCCTAGGTGTGTGGATGATCTCCCTAGCTCAGGGGTGACCCTCTTGCCGGTCTACGATAGGGAGGAGAGTAGCTTGTGTGGTGTTTCTTCCCTTGTGTGATATGCAAGTTTTTGGGAGCTTATGGTGAAGCTTGGAGAAGATTATTGGATCTTAGAAAATATTTTATTTTCCTTTACTCTTATGGGAGCTTGGTCTTTTAATAGCTTCATCCTTGTTGATTTTACAAGAAGAGAACATTTTCTCTCTTTCGTTGTATAATTTGGTATTTTAGAGTTGTGAGGAAATTACTTCCTTATTGTATTGATAGTTGTAGTTTTATTATTCGTTTAGTTTTGCCATTTGGAAAGGAAATAAAATTAGATTAAATTTATGTAATTGAGTTAAATAGAAACTAATCTCATATTAAAAGTTTGCCTTAATATGAATAGTGAATAGTAACAGAATAGTGACTAGTGAATAGTGAATAGTGAATAGTAAAAGTGAATAGTGAATAGTAAAAGTGGGATTTATTTATGCATATTGTATAATACGAATTGAAGAGATGCTTAAACTTAGAGTTGCAATTTAGAAATACAATGTTTATATTTGTAAAAAAAAAAAAAAAAACTCTTTGCTCTATTTTTAATGATTTATTGGATAGTAATCTGTTTTAACAAATTATATATATATATTTATTATATATATATATATATATATTCTATACTTTCTTTACAATTAAGGAACTTATTAATGAAATTGTGAGTTAAAGTGAACTGAGATAATGGCGGTATATCTATAAATTAAATTTTAGAGAAATGGAAGAGAGGGCAAATGATCGTGCTTTGTTGAAAAATGATCTATCACCTAAAACAACTAATGTACAAATGTAATTCGTGAGTGTAATACCCCGCTAACAACTGCTTTGTTTACTCCTTAAGCATACGCCACCGAGCACGCTTATGCATGCGAGGGGGTTTTCAGAGTAGTAAGAGAAAAATTTTGATAGTTCGTATCATGACCACATGACGCATGTGGACATGACACATGTGAATACGTGTTGTGACTGCATGGGAAATGTGGGCATGACATTCTTATGAATTTAAAATTCACAAATAATGAGAGTCCTTAATGTCATAATCCACTCTTCCCAAAAAACTTAAATTTTTAATTCATCCACTATGAATTTAAAATTCACAAATAATGAGTGCCGTTAATGTCATAATCCACTCTTCCCAAAAAAATAAATTTTTAATTCATCCACTATGAATTTAAAATTCAAAAATAATGAGAGCCCTTAATGTCATAATCCACTCTTCCCAAAAAAATGAATTTTTAATTCATCCACTATGAATTTAAAATTCACAAATAATGAGAGCCCTTGATGTCATAATCCACTCTTCCCAAAAAAATGAATTAAAGATTGTAATATTTATGAATTTTTTTAAAATTGTAATATTTAAATAACCCCACTCCTTTTTACACTATCCCAAGTAGAATTAAACAAAAATCTCCACCCATGAAGGACCACACCACTTCATGGGGACTCTCACCAAAAGTGAGGGAACAAGAAGATAAGCCCCTCCATTATTGGTGGACCATGGAGTCATTTCAAGCCTTAGAAATGGAGAAAGGATGGGCTTGAGTGTTGATCCCACTCATCCTATTCTTCCCATGCCTCCAAATTCGTTACTTAACTTCACTGTAAAGTTAAGGTGACCATACGGAGGTTAACTAAGGGTTACCCAAGTCAAAAGTGACCCTAGACCCATGGGGTATAACCCAGGGTCAATTTAAACTTAGTTAGGACACCTAGGGTCAAGTTAAGACACAAGAAAAGGGTCTCAAAAATTTAAATTAAATAAATGAAATTTAAATACAATTCTTACAACACAAATCATAATTCAATTTTACAAAAGGGTAGACCTAACCTATTCAACCTCATGCAAGACAATATTACAACATTACAACATTGCACCAAACACAGAGTTGATCTTGGTTCCTCGTGAAACTAGATCGGCTTCACAAGGGATTACAATGTAAGGTGCGGAATGATCTCCAGTATCTGTGGTTTTGTTAGAAATACCTGCACACTCAATCTCAAAGTTAATTCCACATATACATATCATAGCCGAAGCAAATTAAACATATTAATGAGGATGTATAACCAATCACTACCTATATCCATTTAGCAACCATATTATATAATAATCAATCATTTTATCATTTTAATCTAGAGCTAGGTGAATAATAGGATACACACCAGTCAGACAAGGGTGGGCCTTACACTAGAGCAGAGTTTCGCAAGTCCCAGGACCCATTTTCAAGGCATGTCAATTTCATCACTATCCCCTAGGTCCATTTTGACATGGGTTTTCAGGGATTTCCATCAGGAATTAAAATAAACATGCATTATTACACAAAAAGGACCTGGGAGCTAAACTTAGGAAGGGAAAAATCCTAGGGAGACATTTTCTGACATAACACAACCTTATATCAACCTTCATCATATCAACCTTCAACCTCATATCAATATTCATCTCCTTATACATCCATGCCATCATACCTACCCAACCAATCAATACCTTCAACTTATCTATCCCCCAACCTTTATTATCCTAACTTTGATCAAGGGAACACTAACCTAGCACACCCTATAGCTGAAATCCAAAGCCTATATACACAACCATTATCCTATGTGAATCCCCCATCCTCTAATTGTTGTTATATGGAGCCTAATCAGACTCGGAGGTTAAATTTTCCCACTTTTATTGGTGTGGTTTCCCTCCAAATTATTTAACGGGGGAGTGCAGGGGGTAGAGCCTCGCCTACAGTGCCCTTGAAGAAAAAATTGCCTATTATTTTTCTATTAGCTGACATAAAAAAACCCTATTTTTGTAACTGACATAAGGCTTGATAAAAGTGGCTAAGGGTTAGGGTTTCCATTGATATTGTATTGTAGCATTTGCGGCAGTATTGAGTTGTAGCAATTGCTGGTTGTAATCACTTTGATTTACTGGATAATAATATTAGACTCTCTGTTGGTGGATGTAGCTCAAGTTTGGGTGAACCACGTTAAAATTATCTCTCACTATTATTATTTATGTGTATTTTTCATTCCTTTGTTTAATGTTTATTTACATTTAATTGATATCTTCTGTCGGCTAACCCTAACAAGTGGTATCAGAGCGGGTTGTGTTCAATTATCATCTGCAGGAAAGTCTCACAGTTGAGTGGGAGTAATGGCGGATGAGGGTAAATTGAACGTTGATAAATTTAATGGGAAGAACTATCAGTTATGGAAGATGCAGATGGAGGATTACCTCTATCAGAAGGATTTATGGAGGCCATTGGAAGGAGTATCTAAGAAACTAGTAGGAATGACAGATGAGGATTGGGAACTTCTCTACAGAAAGGCACTAGGAACCATTCGGTTGTGCCTAGTACCATCTGTGGCATTCAATATAATAGAAGCAAAGATAACATGTGAACTAATGAAAGATTTTGCTAAATTGTATGAAAAATCCTTAGCCTCAAATAAGGTATTTCTCATGAAGCA
Source organism: Cunninghamia lanceolata (assembly GCA_027924645.1). Taxonomy (NCBI): domain Eukaryota; kingdom Viridiplantae; phylum Streptophyta; class Pinopsida; order Cupressales; family Cupressaceae; genus Cunninghamia; species Cunninghamia lanceolata. The sequence continues at coordinate 2,119,761 of BSBN01000078.1, forward strand.
TTTGTTTAATCTGAAAATGATTGATAGTGGATCTGTGATAGATCATTTAAATGAGTTTAATATAATTGTTAGTCAGTTAACTTTTGTAAAAGTGAAATTTGATGAAGGGGTGAGGACTCTCTTACTTTTATGTTCTTTGCTAGAAAGTTGGAATAGCTTGGTAATGGCTGTAAGTAACTCTATCTTTGGTTCAAACACTTTAAAATTTGATGATGTTGTTGGTGTTATCCTTAGTGAGGAAATACGATGGAAAAGCTCAGGAGGGTCCACATTAGGTAGTGTTTTGAATGCAGAAAGCAGGGGCAGATCAAAGGAGAGAGGAAAAGGTTTTAGAGGTCATGGGAAGTCATGAGAAAAATCAAAGGACAAGAGATCCCAATCTAGACGACAGAAGGATTGTTGGTACTATGGGAAACTAGGTCATCTGAAGAAAGATTGATGGTTTTAGAAGAAAAAAGGAGACAAACAAGAAGGCAATAAGGAGGCAAATGTGGTAAGTAATAAATCTAAAGATGATGCTTTGATTCTTTCCCTAGATAATGCCGATGATTCATGGGTTTTAGATTCAGGGGCCTGATTTCATACTACGCCCTATAGAAGTTATTTTCTTGATTATGTCTAAGGGGATTTTGGGCTAGTTTATTTGGGAGATAATGACCCTATCAGATTGTTGGAAAGAAAAGAATTAAGATTAAGTTGTAGAATGGGAATCATTGGCTACTACAAGAGGTAAGGCACATTCTAAGGCTTAATAGGAATTTAATTTCAGTAGGGTAGCTAGCTGAAGAAGGTTGCATTGTTACATTTACTGATAAAAATTGGAAGGTTTCAAAAAGGGCCTTAATAGTAGAAAAAGGTGTGAAAGTAGGCACCTTATATCTTTGTATAGGTCATACTATTCCTTCTACTTTAGCTATTGCAGAGAAAAATAAACAAGTTCAGGAACAGTTGCTACAGGTTCGCAGGAAGAGACTGAAATAGTTGTTGCAGGTTCTAAGACAACATTGTGGCATAATAAACTTGGGCATATGAGTGAAAAAGGTATGAAGGTACTTCATTCTAAGAAAGTTTTACCAGGTCTGAAATGTATTAATATGAATTTCTGTAAAAGTTGTGTGTATGGCAAATAAAAGAGAGTTCATTTTCTCAAGGATGGGAAGCAAAAGAAAGATGAAAAGTTGGAGCTTGTGCATACAGATGTATGGGGACTAGCTCAGGTATCTTCTCTCAGTGACTCTTGATATTATGTTACATCCATAGATGATGCAACTAGGAAGGCATGGATTTCTTTCCTTAGGTAGAAATCTGATGTATTTGAAACATTTAGGAAATGGAGAAGCTTGGTTGAGAATGCGACAGGTAAAAGATTAAAATGTCTCAGATCTGAAAATGGTGGTGAGTATTGCAACAAAGAATTTGAGGATTATTGTTCCTTTAATGGAATTCATAAGTAGAAAATGGTTCCAGGGACTCCAGAGGAAAATGGAGTGGTTGAATACATGAATAGGACAATAATGGAGCGTGCAAGGCCCATGAGATTGCATGTTGGGCTGCCTTTAAACATGTGGGCAGAAGCTGTTAATACTGCTCTATATTTAATTAATAGAGGTCCTTCAGTTCCTTTGGGCTTTGGTATTCCAAAGGAAGCATGGACAGGTAAGAAGGTGAGTTATTCTTTTCTCAAAACCTTTAGATGTGAAGCATTTGCACATGTAGATTCTAAAAATAGAACCAAGATGGATGCAAAATCAAATAAATGTACTTTCGTTGGATATGGCATTGATGAATTTGGTTATAGGCTTTGGGATTTTGAAAATCAGAAAATTGTGAGAAGCAGGGATGTTATATTCAATGAGAAGGTGTTGTACAAAGATCAGTTGTAGCAGCATGAGAAGAAAGAAAAGTATTATGTGGCGTTGGATGATACACTAAATAGTGATGTTCTAATGGTTTCTCATGCTCTGCAATAGCAACAAGAAATACCACAAACTCCAGTGAAAGTTAGACGGTCAACAAGGCTAAGTAGACCTCCTAAAAGGTTTTCTCCCTCTTTGTATTCTATTTTGTTAACAAATGTTGGTGAACTAGAAGCGTATGATGAAACTATGTAGGTGGATACACAGGTTTAGTGGGAGCTTGCAATGAAAGAATAAATGGACTCCTTGCTGAAAAATTAAACATGGGAATTATGTAAGTTACCTGCAGGTAAAAAGGCTTTTACCAAACAAATGGATTTATAGGCTGAAACAGGAAGATGGAGGTAAGAAAAGATTTAAAGCTAGGTTAGCTGTAAAAGGATTTGCATAGAAAAAGGGCATTGATTTTGATGAGATATTTTCTATAGTTATCAAGATGACTTCTATTCGTACTATTCTAAGTATTGTGGCTGCTGAAGATTTGCATTTGGAACAGCTAGATGTGAAAACTGCCTTTCTCCATGGTGATGTGGAGGAGGAGATATGCATGGAACAACCCCAAGGATTTAAGGTCAAAGGTAAGGAGAAACTAGTGTGTAGATTGAAGAAGAGTTTGTATGGCCTGAAACAAGCCCCTCGGCAATGGTATTTGAAATATGATAGTTTTATGGCTAAGCAAGGCTGTAGTGGGTGTAATTCTGACCATTGTGTTTATTTTAAGAGGTTGGATAATGACAGCTACAATATTTTATGTTTGTATGTTGATGACATGCTTGTAGCTGGGTCTAACATGGATCACATAAGAGAGTTAAAACAGTAGTTAGCACAGTCATTTACTATGAAGGATTTGGGGGCAGCAAAACAAATCCTTGCTATGAAAATCTACAGAGATAGGAAGAACAGAAAATTGACTCTATCTCAGGCTGATTATGTTGAAAAGGCATTACAAAGATTCCATATGGAGAATGCAAAATCTGTCAGCACATCTTTGCCTAGTCATTTGAAATTGACTAAGGAGATGTGTCCTAAGACACTAGAGGAGGAAGAAAAAATGTCTAAGGTACCATATGCTTCAGCTGTAGGAATTTTAATGTATGCCATGGTATGCACGAGACCGGATATTGTACATGTTGTAGGATTCGTAAGCAAGTATATGAGTCATCCTGGATTGGAGCATTGGAATGCAGTAAAATGGATTCTCAGATATTTGAGAGGTACACCCAATAAACACTTATGTTTTGGGGGCTCTAATACTAATTTAATAGGTTATGTAGACTCAGATTTAGTAGGGGATATTGATACTAGGTAGAGTGCTATAGGTTATGTCTTTACTATAGGTGGGACAGCGGTGAGTTGGATCTCACAGTTGCAAAAGGTGGTTGCTTTATCCACCACAAAGGTAGAGTATGTAGCTACAACAGAGGGAAGCAAGGAGATGATATGACTACAATCTTTCATGGAAGAATTGGGCAAACAATAGGCTAATAGTTATTTGTTTATAGATAGTCAAAGTGCCATACATCTTGCAAAGAATTTTGCCTTGCATTCAAAGGCCAAACACATACAGTTGAGGTATCACGTCATTCGGTCGGTGTTGGATGATGGACAGTTAAGGCTGGAAAATATACATGTAGATGAAAATCTAGCAGATATGTTTACAAAGACAATAACAAGGGAGAAGTTGAGCTCCTCTTCAGCTTTGGTTGGCCTTCAAAACTGAAAACAAAAAATAAATCAGAATAGTAGAGTCCAGGGTGCTTATTTCTAGTGGGAGCTATAGGGTCAGTGGTCTTATGATTAGTCTCCAAGTGGGAGATTGTTGTTATATGGAGCCTAATCAAACTCAGAAGTTAAATTTTCTGACTTTTATCGATGTGGTTTCACCCAAATTATTTAATGGGGGAGTACAGGCCAAGTAGAACCCCTCCTAATTTCTTATTATTTTATAAAGGCATCGGGAGTTATTTTTCTATTAGCCAACATTTAAAAAACCCCTATTTTTGTAACCCACATAAGGCTTGATAAAAGCGGCTAAGGGTTAGGGTTTCTATTGATATTGTATTGTAGCATTTGCAATGGTATTGAGTTGGAGGAATTACTAGTTGTAATTGGTTTGATTTACTAGATAATAATATTTGACTCTCTATTGGTGGATGTAGCCCGAGTTTGGGTGAACCATGTTAAAATTGTCTCTCGCTGTTATTATTTCTGTGTATTTTTCATTCCTTTGTTTAATCTTTATTTGCATTTAATTGGTATCTTTTTCTAGCTAACCCTAACACTAATCCCCATCCTCCAATCCCTCCATCACAATATCCCTCCAATCCTATCAACCTTAATCCATCACCCTATCTACCTTACAATCCATTAATCTCAATCCTCCCATCACATTATCCCTCCAATCCTATCAACCTTAACCCATTATCCTACTTATCTTCCAATCCATCAATTCCTATCATCTCTCCATCATCTAATTCACCATCTAATCAACCATCAAACCTTCCAAATATGAAGCCCACAACATCCAATGAATCATTGATGGATTTTCTTTGAAGAAAAAGCAAAGTTATGGATTCCCCCAACTCACCTACCCCTCCAACACCACCATGCAATGTAACACCTATCCTAGATCCCATCCAAAAGACACCACCATCTAATCCCATCACCTCTTCATCCAATCCTAATCCTAATCCTACACCATCCACTATCATTATTCATCCATTATATTGTTCTTCAACCTATACACTAATGAAGGATGTCATCCATTGGCTATTAACAAGAATCATTTTCCATCATCTCCTACCATAAGCACAAATCAAACACCCTCATCCAATCCACACACCTAGCATTATTGAAGAGCCCATAAGACAAGAGCCCATCACACCCATCCAAGAACAAGTCTACTACATCCATCCAAATCACTTCCACCTCCACACAAACACATAAGCTATGCCTAGAATCAAATCCAAAGTATGTTGAAGCATCAACCCCCTATCCTAATCAAGATCTGAGCATCCCATATAATCCCATTCCCAATCCCCTCCCATCTAGTGACCAACTTATTGATCCCACATCATCTTCTAGATCACCCCTTTATCTACCAATCCCACTCCAATTCCATCCCCTTATCCACTTGGAAAAAGAACCTTCATCCATGGTAGCTCTCTCATATGAAATGAACAACTTCCTTCCACCACCTATCCTCTTCCAACAGATAATGGACTCACGTCTTGTTTCTAAATAACCAAACATCCCATTGCATGTTGTATGCTCCAACATATAGATTCTCAAGGCAAAGGCTTAGGCCTTCACAAACAAGGCATCATGGAGCCCATCCTCACCATATTCCATCCATCCTCGTATGGCCTTGCCTATACATCACAAGGTAAACAATCTAAACATGTTGGTAACATCCACACATCCTCTAAAATCCATTCATCCAATTCCAAACTTAGTGCATCTGATCGCACCTCTAAATCATGTCATCATTCCCCCTCCATCATCATATCATTTACAATAGCATGTGCCCAAACACATCCCTCCATCAACTTTACATCTACTTCTACCAACTCCTAACATCCACATCTTCAAATCCTCTTATCCTCCCATCCTTCCAACTCCTAAAATTAAATACCCTTATCCTCCCATCCCCCCAACTCCTAATATCCCTATCCTCAAATCCCCTCATCCATTTATCCATAAATCCATTTTTTACCATTCCACCCATAAATCTCCTAAAATCCCCAATCAGGACTAACAAAAGGACACATCATCCAAACCAAAAGCTACCAACACACCCATGGGATTAAAAAATAAAAATTTGGATTCCTCTCTATGTAGAGCAAAACATCCAAAAAAGCCTAAAGGTGTTATCTCTCCCAAGAAAAATCAAAAATCCAAAAGGCTACCAAATCCCACACCATCCAAAGAAAAAGAAAAAACAAAAATGGTACAGGTTTCTAAGCACAAGGCAAACAACCCAAATGAGGCATCCACATGCAAACCTCAAAAGTCCTGAACTTCCTGCTCCCCATCTAAAAATCCCACAAATCCTAAGTCTATTTGGGTACCTAAAACCCTAAATTGACCATCCAAAAACCCCTATCCCAATCACCATTGCTACCCACCAATCATATAAAATATAATCTTCAAAATCCAAAATGGTGTGTGCAACCATTGTTCTTGGTTTCTCTCCATCTTTCATCCAATATCCTACATATCTTGCCCATCACATCCCTATGGTCCATGCTTTTGTATAAACCTTACATAATCCACATCATAATCCACATTATAATCCACATCATAATCCACATAATCCACTATCCACCATCCATTCCATTTTCTCCTATCTACCAACATCCATGCGCATAATGCTATCTCCATCTACCCTACAACTATCCAACATAGGACCATCTTCTCCTTGCTATGGAAATACATGCTAGAGTCCCCATGCCATCAAAAAAGAGAATTAAAAAAAAAAAATTCAAGAAAATAGTAAAGAGAAAAATCTATCCAATGGTGAAAACCACTCCTTGTGGTGCCTTGGGCTAATACCATGATGAAAACCCCTTGTGGGTGTCATGCATAATCCCATTCCTATCCATTTGTACCCTATCCTTGGGGACAAAATCATATCCTTCATCCTTTCCATATCTTACCCATCATCCATCCTTATCCTATAATATTCCTATCCACCATCCGCCTATTTATCCTATCATCTCCCATCCATTCTATCTACTATATCTTCCTCCTTAGATCTTGATAAAGACAAGGGGCAAAATATCAACAATATGCTTTGGAAACCTCTCTGCATACATCCCTTTCCAAGCATATTTGTTGAAATGTGTTGGACAACTGAGAGGAGGGGTGAATAAGTTGTCCCAAAAACTCAAACACTTATGCACTTAAATATTAATCACTTATCCACACTTATTATGATTAAACAAAGAATGCATGAAATCAGAAACTTAAACACAGATGCAACATTAAACACAAGAGACACCAAAGTTTTACATGGAAAACCCCAAGGTGGGGAAAAACCACAGAGATGACTAGCTCTCAAATATATTGCAATCTTTGAAGAATGATGTTCAGGCTTGGTCACTCCATGGGCTGGGAACATACTAGCTCATTGCCATGAAGTACAACTAGGTCTAGCAAGCTCACTGAATCAACCCTAAACCTAGAAAGATTACAATACAAGTTTTTAAACCATGAGGACTCTTAAACCCTACTGGCAGCTCACTACCAAAAAAACCATCTTCTTCATGTCTGAGATTAATACATTGAAGTACAATAGTTCCTCTACTCTTCTCTCCCTTATCTCCTCATCTTTTTCCTTATATTCTTATTTTTACACAAGGACTACTTTTCCACAACTTAATTACAAGTATTTATACATTTCATCAACCTTGGAATGATCATCAAGGTCGGCCTTACAATCATCAACCATTGGAACAATCTCCAAGGTTGATATTACAAGCATTTACAAAATAGGTCTTGACCTAATACAAATTATTCTAAGGAATTATAGTATAAATGTATGTGGACCACACCATGCCTTACCTGGGACTCAAACACGATCTTCCACACCACAACACACTTCCATAATCTTCAAGGGATCTCCGCAATTATTGGAATTAACCAAATTGGCTAAGACTAGTTACACGCTACGTTATCTGGGAAAAATCCTTAAACATGATCTGATTTCCTTAATGGGGACCAATGTAAAGGTAGGAACATGATCAAGAGGAATCCACAAGAATGTTGAAATCATTGGGAGCAACTGCAAAAACTCAAACCACTTTAGTCATGAGATTCTTCACACCAGAGTACATGAACTTCACTCTCTTCAACTATCATAAAAGAAAGATAGCTTAGAGACCACCAAAGCATGAACCATTACAATTGTAGGCACTTATCATCATCCTAGACTTCCATTTAGAACCGCAGAGCAAAATGCTTTAATGCGGAGAAAAATACTTTCTCCCTATCACTAGACAATAATCAGAGAAATTAAGTTTTACTCTGGTGAATGCAACTCTCTCAATTCTTTACACCAGAGGCTCAAACTTAGGATTTAACATCTTCAGACATCCCTTTAAATAACTTCCAATCCACAAACCAAGATCTTCAAGAAGAAAGAAATGAGGAGTAATCTATTAGACTGTTCTTCAACATACAACTCACTATCTATACTGCACTTCACTGTAGCTCACTTGTTTCTTCCGGAGAGGCCAATTTTCTCTATATCCTCAACATACAAAGCTTCTAAACAAGTAATAGAATAGGTCATAGTTGACACCAATGACAACAAAGATATGTTGACATCAATGACAACACCGATTAGGCACATAGTTGTAGCAATCTCCCCCTTTGTCATTGATGGGAACATATGATGTGAAAAACTGCAACAATCATCAAGACAAGTTTCTCCCCCTATCTCTTTACACATATGCACTCTTTCCTTCTAATTTTTTCACATGATTTCTCTCCCCCTTAGACATCAATGGTAAATGGTACACACTTTCTATCTTCTGCTCTGATTCAATTTCTCTTTTGAACTCTCTGGCTACTCCCCCTGAGAAGTAGCCCTAAAAGCATCAATTTGGATCTGAGGAAGGAACTCTAAGCACCTCTAGACTAATGCACTCTTGTACATCTTAGTTTAGAGAAGGAGGGGTAATAACCCCAAACGTTTCTCTGAGATACTCAAAAGTGTCCATAGGCAGAGGTTTGATGAAAATGTCTGCAATATGGTCTTTTGAAGATACATATTCCAACTTGACTTTATTCTCTGTCACTTTTTCCCTTAGAAAGTGATATCTTATAGATATGTGCTTTGTCCTTGAATGCATTACTAAATTCTTTGATATGTTTATGGCACTTGTATTGTCACAAAAGATTGTAATTGGATCTTCATACACAACTCTGGTGTCCTTCAATGTCTGGTTCATCCACAACACTTGAGTACAACTACATGCTGCTGCAATATATTATGCTTCTGCAGTGGATAGAGATATTGAGTCTTATTTTTTGCTTATCCAAGATACTAGCCTTTTTCCTAAAAGGAATGCACCTCCACTTGTACCTTTTCTATCATCTACATCTCCGGTCCAATCTGCATCACTATATGCACTGAGAGTGAAATCATTGTCCCTTGGATACCACAAACCATAATCCATTATGCCTTTCAAATATCTCAGAATTCTCTTGACTGCTATCACATGTGATTCCTTAGGTTTTGCTTGAAATCTTGCCACAAGACAAACTACATGCATTATGTTAGGTCTGGTTTGAGTTAGATAAATTAATCCTCCAATCATAGATCTATACCTTTTCTAATCTACCATAGGTAAATCATTATTTTTACTCAACTTACAACCACTTGTCATGGGAGTATTTACCAGTTTAGAGTCTTCCATCCCAAACTTCTTTAACAACTCTTTCACATACTTAGACTGAGAAATGAAGATACCTTTATCTGATTAATTTATTTGCAAACCTAAAAATAAATTCATCTCACCAAACATGGACATTTCAAATTCACTTTGCATTTCTCTAGCAAAAATTGTGCACATACCTTCATTGCCTCCAAAGATAATGTCATCAACAAAGATTGCAACAATTAGGATTTGTTCATTATTGATCTTGAAATAGAGATTGTTATCGATGTTACCCTTGGTGAATCCTAACTGTATCAGATACTTATCTAACCTAGCATACCAGGCCATGTGGGTTTGTTTTTATCCATTAAATGCCTTCTTCCATCTACATACCATGTCACCCTGATGTGATGACTAGAATCTTTCTGGTTGTTCAATATAGACTTCTTCTTCCAACTCTCCATTCAAGAATGTAGACTTTACATCCATCTAATATACCTTAAAATATTCGTAGGATACAAATTCCAGAAACATTCTTATAGATTCAATCCTTTCCACTGGTACAAATGTTTCCTCAAAATCCATTCCTTCAACTTGAGAGTATCCTTTGCATACCAAGCTTGCTTTGTTTCTTACTACTTCACCATTCTCATTCATCTTATTTTTGAAAACCCACTTGGTACCAATTACATTTTTATCTACTGATCTAGGAACAAGATCACAGGTTTGATTCTTTTCTATCTGTATCAATTCTTCTTTCATAGCCTTTACCTAATTCTCATCATTGCAAGCTTCATTCACAGTCTTAGGTTCAATCTTGGAAATCAGATAGAAATTTACTTGTTCTTTTATAGCTCTTCTTCTAGTTAGGATTCCTTTGCTCTTATCTCCTATGATTTAATCTTCAAAATGATTAAGTTTTACATACCTTGGTGTCTTAGTAGTACTTTCCAGAGCTTGATCCTCTTCATCTGAGTTGTCTTCATGTTGAACCACTTCTGAAACATCTGGTTTATCTAATTCGTATCCACTTGATTCTTGAGACCTTTCCTTGCTTTCATCGACCTTTACATTTGTACTTTCAATGATCTTATTCAACCTCTTATTATAACACCAATAGGCATTGCTCTTGGTTGAGTAACCAAGGAAGATTCCTTCATCACACCTAGCATCAAACTTGCCTAGATCTTCTTCTCTTTTGATATAACATTTGCTACCAAAAACTTTGAGATATTTCACAGTAGGAACTTTACCATACCACAATTCACAACTAGTCTTAGAAATGTTACCTTTGACTTGGACTTTGTTTAGGATATATATAGCAGTGTGAATTGCCTCTCTCCAATATACTTTCAGAAGATCAGCTTCGTTCATCATTGTTCTAGTAGCTTCTTGAACTATTCTATTTTTCCTTTCAACAACTCCATTTTGTTGTGGAGTTCTAGGTGCAGATAACTGTCTCTTTATCCCATGTTCTTCCTAAAATAAATTGAATTCATTTGATGTGAACTCTTCTCCTCTATCAGACCTTAAACATTTGATCTTCAAATCCATCTCATTTTCAACCATTACCTTAAAAGCCTTGAACTTATCTAGAGATTCTAATTTGTCTTTCAAAAAGGTAACCCAAGTCATTCTAGAATAATCATCACTAAGCAACATGAAATACATGTCTCCTTGCAAACTTCTTACTCTGGTAAGTCTACACAAATCTTTATGCACTAGTTCCAGTAGTCAATCAACTGATTGGTCCTTGCTTTTGAAACTTGTTCTTGTTTGTTTCCCATATTAACACTCCTTCCAAATAGGATTAGAAGCTTAGGCAAATCTCTAAGAGCGGTGCAATACTTATCTTCCTAATGTTATCAAAATTCATGTGACAAAACCTTCTATACCATAGCCAACTTTCATTAGTCTAAACCAACAAACAATAATTTTCAGTTCCTTTTAACTGATAGATATTACCTCTGGTCTTCTTACCAGTTGCAATGATTATTTCGAAGCATTCCCAAATCTTGCATCTGAAAAGAAGCTAGGTGTGTAGAAATCACTTCCTACACTAATTTAATGAGGAGAGATAAGTGTAAATTCTTTTTAACCTTTACAATTACAGTGTTATTAACCCAACAACAAAGATATTGCAGCAATACACAACACAAAAATGTAAGACAGAAGAAGAGAGAGACAAGATACAATGTGGGGAAACCTCTATGGGTAAAAAACCCCACACCCCAAAACCTACACAATGTATTATCTAAACAACGAGGTGTACAACACACTTGCAATGCAAGTCTTTACAGGAGTCTTCGACACTCGTATCTAGAGACAATCCGGTAGCATAACACTACCTGTCAATCACATAATACATCTCTCCAAGCACCTATTTAAATAGAAGTTACAAGGCAGAAATGGACCTTTCCTGAGATGGGCATCCAACTTGGCCTCATGGCCCAAAATCCATGCCTAGGGACACTTGTCTAATATTGCAGCATGGTCATGACACTTGTCATAATACCCCATCCCAATAAGGTCACCTATTCCCAAGTTAGGCAATGACAGATGCTCTTACGCATCTTACTATTGTCATAGAATCCATCACAACTGACAACACTTACAACTGTAAGAGAATCTGTCATACACTGATTAAAAATAGCATATTCTCTTACAACATGCCATAACACTACTTGGGGTGCCCAAAGATGCCCTCTTCCAAGATGCTTTGTGACACGTCTTCACTTGTCATAGTGTCTTCTATTTCTGACTCTTACGCATCATAGATTCTGTCATAGGAATCTGTCATAACTGTTTCGGTAAAGATTCACTTACATAGTAGTCAAAGTGCCAACACATGGAACAATACATCTACCACTAAGTGGGATGCCTATCTCCTCATGTAAGGAAAAAATTACATGTGGTCACCTTCCATGTAGAATGACACATCACTATGCTAACTCCCACAAGATGACAAACCAAGATTTGCATCCTAACTACATAATAGGTAATAAATATATATATTACAATAAATAAATGCAAGGAATTACCAAGGTTGAGACACCTTAATTACCAACATTCTCCCACTTGTCGAATACCTTGTAAGAGCCAATAGAAATAACAGGATTTAACTACTATAGGCTGAGAGGGCCATAGACTCCGAACACCATCTAAACTTCTCTGTGCCTACTAGTTTCGTCAATGCATCCGTAACATTCTTCAAAGTGTCTACCTTCTCCAAATTCACCTTCCCATCCTCTACAATGTCTCGCACGAAGTGAAATTGTACATCAATATGCTTTGTTCTGGCATGGAAAGTTTGATTCTTTGCTAGGATAATCACACTCTGACTGTCACAACAAATAGTAATCTGTCCTACATCAACACCAACATCTAAACACAATCTTTTTAGCCAAATGGCTTCCTTACAATCTTGAGTTGCTTCCATATACTCATCTTCTATCATGGACAATGCAAACACATGTTCTTGCTTACTCATCCAACAAATAGCACCACCGAACATAGTAAACACATAAGCACTGATGGATCTCCTGCTATCAATGTCACCTGCCCAATTAGAATCTACAAATCTATGAATACAAACAGAATGTGGAGGTCATGTAGGATTACCATGATAGCATATGGAATACTCAGAAGTACCCCTCAAATATCTAAACACTTTCTTTACCACATCCTAATAAACCCATCCAAGATTAGCCATAAATCGACTAAGGACTCCCACTGCTTGGGCAATGTCTGGTCTTGTGCAGACCATAGCATACATCAAACTACCAACAACACTAGCATAAGGTACTCTACTCATGTCCTCCACCTCACTAGGAGATTTTGGACAATCATTAATAGACAACTTTGTCCCCAAAGAAATAGGAACACACAATGGTCTACAATTTGCCATGCTAAACCTATCCAACACTTTTTTCACATACTTACTCTGTCTTAACCAAAGTTTTCTGTTAGCTTTGTCTCTTATGATTTCCATTCCCAAAATGTACCTGGATGACCCTAGATTTTTCATCTCAAACTATGTTGACAACTAAGACTTCAAATCAGAAATCATATTCTTACCATTCCTAATTAACAACATATCATCAACATACAATGCAATAATGAGAATGTGATCATTGTCAAATTTCTAATACACACAATGATTTAATTTTGATCTCAAAAATCTAATCGACAACACAAACACATAAAATTTCATATACCACATCCTAGTAGACTACTTCAAACCATACAAAGACTTCTTCAGTTTGCAAACCAAATTTTCTTTACCTTTCTCTATGTAATGCCCTAGCTATGACATGTAAATCTCTTCCTCTAAATCACCATGAAGGAAAGCTATTTTCACATCCATTTGTTCCACCTCTAAGTCATAAGCTACTACAAGAGATACCAAAAACCGAATAGATGTTAGCTTTGCAATGGGAGAGAAAATTTCACCATAATCAATTCCCTCCACTTGTGAGTAGCCCTTCACAACCAGTCTGGCCTTGTACTTTTCAACACTGCCATCTGCACCAATTTTTTTCTTGAAAACCAATTTGCATCCAATAGGTTTCTGACCATCAGGCAAAGGCACCAAGTCCTAAGTTTTATTCTTTTCCAAAGAATCCATCTCATCTTCCATGGCCTCCTTCCAAGAACTTGAATCTTTCATGCCCATAGCCTCTATCACAGTTCTAGGCTCATCAGCATTAGTAAGCAAAGAAAAAGCACAACTAGAATCAAGCAATGTATAACCAAACCTATCAGGTTGCTATTGGGAATAAGGTGTGTCAACCTTGGTAATTCCTTGCATTTATTATTGTAATGTAATTTATATACTTAGCCTATGTTGTAATTTTGTTGCAGATCATGTTTTGTCATTTAGTGAGAAGTGGAACGATGAGTTGTCACTCCACTTGTAAGATGACTAGGATGGTCAACACACTCCATGTGGAGATAGGCATCACTTTTGTGTGGTAGAGGTTTTTTACCATGTGTCATCATCTTGACTAGTGTGTAAGTCAATCTTGACCAAAACGGTTATGACAGATTCCTATGACAAAATCTATGACTTGTAAGAGTCAGAAATAGAAGGTTCTATGACAGGTGAAGACATGTGTCACAAGGCATCTTGGAAGAAGGCATCTTTGGGTCCCCCAAGGAGGGTTATGACATATTGTAAGAGAATATGATATTTATAGTTTGTTTATGACAGATTCTCTTACATATGTAAGATATGTCAATATGACAGATTCTATGATGGTTGTAAGAGTCGTAAGAGAATCTGTCATTTCCCAACTTGCGAATAGGTAACCTCTTTGGGATGGGGTGACTTGACAAGTGTCAGGAACATCATATAGTGTTGGACAAGTGTCCATAGGCATGGGTTTTGGGCCATGAGGCCATGTTGGACACTCATCTCAAGATAGAGTCATTTTTGCCTTATATTTTCTATATAAGTAGGTGCTTTGAAGAGGAGATGTACTATGTGATTGAAAGATACCATTATGCTGTTGGTTTGTCTCCAGATATGAGTGTCAAAGACTCTTGAGAGCTTGCACTACAAGTTTATTGTAAACTATTTTAATTTTTGATAATACATTGTGCAGGTTTTGAAGTGTGGGGCTTTTCACCCAATAAGGGTTTTCCCCATGTATATCTTGTGTCTCTCTCTTCTGTCTCATTCCTGTGTGTATGTGTATTACTGTAATATCTCCATTGTTGTTGTTAACATTCTGTAATTGTAAGAGATAAAACTAATTTGCACTCTTCTCTCCTCTTTAGATTAGCGTAGGAAGCGATTTTCACACACCTAGCTTCCTTTTAGTAGGTATCAGAGCCTAGCCAGTTTTGGTTCTAGCTACTGGGTAGGGGTTTTTTGAGCTAATCTTAGGTTGAGTGGGAGTTTGTGAAAAGTATTATGTATCTTGTTGCAAGAAGGAGATGAAAACCCCATCCGGAAGAGTAGAGGTGGAGAAGTTCAATGGCACAAATTTTGAGTTGTGGAAACTCAAGATGGAAGCTCTACTTGTTGATCGTGACCTATGGGAAACCATTGATGGAACAAAACCTACGACAATGTCACAAGCTAATTGGGACCTCAAAGATTGGAAGGCTAAGGGTCTCATAAGACTCTGTCTAGCTAACTCTATCCTATTGAATGTCCATGAGGAGAAGACTGCAAAAGATCTTTGGAAGAAGCAGGGATATGTTTATCAGGCCATGTCCTTGGTGAACAAGCTCTTTCGGAAAAAGAAATTGTTTGATCTTAAAATGGAAGACAAAGGATTTGTTGCAAACCATATGAATGCTTTTAACATTATTGTTGCATAGTTCACATCCGTGGGTGTGAAAATGGAGGAGGATCGATGTATGATCTTTCTTTGTTCTTTGTCGGATTCGTGGGATCATCTTGTCATGGCTATCAGAAGAACTACCACCACCTTCAAGATGGATGATGTAGTATCTTTGTTGTTATCTAAAGAAGTGCAGAGAAAGACAACCAAGTCAGCCAAAGATGCTTTTGCGGTTCATGGAAGACCCAAAGAGAAAGGGAAGGAGGACAAGAAAGGTGAAAAGGGCAGATCCAAATCCCATCGGAGATCCAAATCTCCTGGAAAGTCCAAAGATCTCTATTGGACCTGTGGCAAATCTGGCCATTTCCAGAAGGAATACAAAGAGGAAAAGAAAAAGAAAAAGAAGAACACCCCAGATTCAGATTCTAACAAGTCACAAGATGATGGTGATGCATTCATCACAACCTTGGCCACCCATGCATCTGATGATGTGTGGTTGATAGTTTCCGGTGCATCATTTCACATGACCTTGCATTGAGGCTAGTTCACGAAGTATGAAGAGTTTGATGGTGGAAGAGTGTACCTAGGTGACAATTCTCATCTAAAGATTGTTGGTCATGGAAGAGTCTCAATATGATTCCCTAATGGACGAGTGAAGGGGATCACTGGGATTATGCATATCCCAGGCTTGGCATGGAACTTGCTTTCTATAAGTATGTTGAATGATGCAAGTGTGCAGGTTGTCATTTCGAAGGATGGATGCAAGATGACTAGAGGATCTATGGTGCTTACGAAGTGTACTCAGAGGGGTACTCTATTTCAACTAGAGGTATGCACTACACAGTACAATAATTCTTCTGACTCAAAGAAAAGAGCTGCAGTCACTTCATCCTCACCATCTGAATGAGCAGTGAAGAAATCTATTGTAACACATTCTAATGGTAGTACACATGCTTTGGAAGTTAAACTTTCTTCTGAAAAGACTATGTTATGGCATTTGAGATATGGCCACATTGGTGAGAAGGGTCTTACAACACTGAAAAATGAAAACCTCATTGAGGGGTTAAATGATTGTAATCTTAAGTTCAACTTTTGTGAACATTGTTTATATGGAAAGCAAAAATGTGTTTAATTTTACTCTAGTTCTCACAAGTCTTCTAGTGTATTGGATCTTATTCATTCTAATGTGTTTGGTCCTGTTAATGTTCCTTCGATTTCCAAATCTATATATTTTGTATCTTTCATAGATGATTACAGTAGAAGGACATGGGTTTATTCTATCAGAAGCAATACTAAAGTCTTTAATCAGTTTAAATATTTTAACGCTTTTGCTTAAAATCATACTAGTAAAAAGATAAAGTTTTGAGAACTGATAACGGTGGTGAGTTTTATTCGACAGAGTTTGATAAGTTCTATAAAGAGCAATGGATTGAAAGACATAAGACAACTCCATACACCCCACAGAAAAATGGAGTTGTAGAGAGGATGAACAGGACATTAATGGATAAGGCTAGGAGTATGCTTAGTGGAGAAAGCCTCAAACAAAAGTTTTGGGCTGAAGCTGTAGCCACTGCTTACTACCTGGTAAATAGGTCTCCTACATTAGCTCTTGTTGGTAAGACACCTATGGAGGTGTGGTCTGGTAAGAAGCCTTCAATTAGACATCTTTGTGTTTTTAGTTGTGAGGCATTTGCACATGTGCCTAGGGAGAAACAGTCTAAAATGGAGAACAAGGCTATTAAGTGTATTTTCATTAGCTATGGTGTCAGTGTGAAAGCATACAATCTTTGGGATCCTGTGGCTAACAAAGTGTTGTATAGCAGAAGTGTTATCTTTAGAGGGATAACACCTTCTTACATTGTTCTACAGCCATAATAGACAGAAAAGAAAGAAGATGTGGTTTAGTTTCCTTCTACCCCTTAGAAGACTAAACTGATAGACCCTGTGAAACCTCATGATGAGGAGAGCTCTATCAACTCTGAAAGCTTAGAAGAAGAAGCAGAACCTCAGCCTTAGCCATTGAGGAGGTCTACATGAAAAGGAAAGAAACCTAATAGGTTTGGTTATTCATTACTTTATTCTAGTTGTGCTTTTGCCTTACTAACACTAATGAGCCTAGAACTATGACAGAGGCTATGGGCATGAAAGATGCAGGTTCCTGGAAGGAGGCCATGGAAGATGAAATGGCTTCTTTGGAATAGAATAAAACATGGGACTTGGTGCCTTTTTCCTGAAGGACAAAAACCTTTTGGATGCCAATCGGTGTTCAAGAAGAAATTCAGTGTGGATGCCAGTGTTGAAAGTACAAGGCTAGATTGGTTGCGAAGGTGTACTCACAAGTGGAGGGAATTGATTATGGTGAAATTTTCTCTCCTGGTGCAAAGCTGACATCCATTCGGTTCTTGTTATCTCTTGCAGATGCTTATGACTTAGAGGTAGAATAGATGGATGTGAAGACAACTTTCCTTCATGGTGATTTGGAGGAAGAGATTTACATGTCACAGCCAAAGCATTACATAGAGAAAGGTAAAGAAAATTTGGTTTGCAAGCTGAAGAAGTCTTTGTATGGTTTGAAGTAGTCTCCTAGGATGTGGTATATGAAATTTGATTCCTTTGTGTTGTCCATTGGATTTCTGATATTGATATTTGATAATTGTGTGTATTACAAGTTTGACAATGATCACATTCTCATTATTGCATTGTATGTTGACAATATGCTGTTAATTGGGAATGGTAAGAATATGATTTCTAATTTGAAGTCTCAATTGCCAGCATAGTTTGAGATTAAAAATCTAGGGGCAGCTAGGTACATTCTACGAATGGAAATTAGAAGAGACAGAGCTAACAGAAAACTTTGGTTAAGCCAGAGTAAGTATGTGAAGACCATGTTGGATAGGTTCAGCATGGTAGATTGTAGACCATTGTGTGTTCCTGATTCATTTGGGACAAAGTTGTCTGTTAGTGATTGTCCAAAATCTCCTAGTGAGGTGGAGAACATGAGAAAAGTACCTTATGCTAGTTTTGTAGGAAGTTTGATGTATGTTAGGGTCTCCACAAGACCAAACATTGCCGAAGAAGTGGGAGTCCTTAGTCATTTTATGGCTAATCCTGGACGGGTACATTGGGATGCAGATAAGCGAGTGTTTAGATATTTGAGGGGTACTTCCAAGTATTCCATATGTTATCATGGTAATACTACAAGACCTCTACATTTAGTTTGTATTCGTGGATTTGTGGATTCTGATTAGGCAGGTGACATTGACAGAAGGAGATCCACTAGTGCCTATGTGTTCACTATGTTCGGTGGTGCAATTAGTTGGATGAGTAAGTGACAAACTGTGGTTACTTTGTCCATGATAGAAGCTAAGTATATGGAAGCAACTAATGCTTGTAAGGAAGCCATTTGGCTTAAGAGATTGTGTTCAGATATTGGTGTTGATGCAGGACAAATTACGATTTGTTGTGATAGTCAGAGTGTGATTTGCCTAGCAAAGAATCGAAATTTCCATGCTAGGATAAAGCATATTGATGTACAGTTTCACTTCACATGAGACATGGTAGAGGATGGGAAGGTGAATTTGGAGAAGGTAGATACTTTGAAGAATGTTGTAAATGCATTGACAAAACTAGTGGGCATAGAGAAGTTCAAATGGTGTTTAAAGTCTATGGGCCTCTCGATGTATAGCAGTTAAATCCTGTTATTTCTATTGGCTCTTACAAGGTGTTAGACAAGTGGGAGAATATTGGAAATAAGGTGTCTCAACCTTGGTAATTCCTTTCATTTATTAGTTTAATGTAATTTATTTACTTAGCCTATGTTGTAATTTTCTTGCACATCTTGTTTTGTCATTTAGTCTAAGGTGGCACGATGAGTTATCACTCCACTTGTAAGATTACTAGAATGGTCAATACACTCCATGTGGAGATAGACATCCCTTTTGTGTGGTAGACATTTTCTGCCATGTCTGAGCATCTTGATTAGTGTGTAAGTGAATCTTGACTGAAACTTTTATGACAGATTCCTATGACAAAATCTATGACATGTAAGATTCAGAAATAGAAGGTTCTATGACAGGTGAAGACATGTGTCACAAGGCATCTTTGGGCACCCCAAGGAAGGTTATGACATGTTGTAAGAGAATATGCTATTTATAGCCTATTTATGATAGGTTCTATTACAACTATAAGATATATCAGTATGACAGATTCTATGATGGTTGTAAGAGTCGTAAGAGCATTTGCCATTGCCCAACTTGGGAATAGGTGACCTCTTTCGGATGGGGTAACTTGATAAGTGTCAGGAACATCCTACAATGTTGGACAAGTGTCCATAGGCATGGGTTTTGGGCCATGGGGCCATGTTGGACACCCATCTCAAGATAGAGTTATTTTTGCCTTGTATTTTCTATATAAGCAAGTGCTTTGGAGAGGAGATGTACTATGTGATTGATAGGTACTATTATGCTACTAGTTTGTCTCTAGATATGAGTGTTGGAGACTCCTGAGAGCTTGCATTGCAAGTGTATTGTAAACCATTTTTAGTTTTGATAATACATTGTGCAGGTTTTGGAGTGTGGGGTTTTTCACCCGATAAGGGTTTTCCCCACGTATATCTTGTATCTCTCTTCTATCTCATTTGTGTGTGTGTGTGTATTGATGCAATATCTCCATTGTTATTGTTAACATTCTATAATTATAAAGGATAAAATGAATTTGCACTCTTCTCTCCTCTTTATATTAGTGTAGGAAGCAATTTCTGTACACCCAGCTTCCTTTCAGTTGCTTCCTTGTTCATGTACACCTCCTCAAGGGCTGAAGTTGAGGTTCTGCTTCTTCTTCTGAGATTTCAGAGCTCCTGGAGCTCTTCTCATCATCAAGTCTCACAGGGTCTATCAATTTAGTCTTATCAAGGGTAGAAGGAAACTAAATAGCATCCTCTTTCTTTTCTGTTTCATCTGGCTGTAGAACAACGAGAGAAGGTGTTAGCTCTCTAAAAATAACACTTCTGCTATACAACACTTTTTCAGCCACAAGATCCCAAAGCTTGTATCCTTTCACACTGACACCATAGCCAATGAAAATACACTTAACAGCCTTGTTCTCCAATTTATACTGTTTCTCCCTACGCACATGTGCATATGCCTCACAACCAAAAACATGAAGATATCTAACTGAAGGCTTCTTACCAGACCACACCTCCATAGGTGTCTTACCAATAAGAGCTGATGTAGGAGACCTGTTTACCAGGTAGCAAATAGTGGCTATAGCTTTAGCCCAAAACTTTTGTTCAAGGATTTCTCCACTAAACATACTCCTAGCCTTCTCCATCAGTGTCTTATTCATCCTCTCTGCAACTCCATGTTGTTGTAGGGTGTTGTTGTTATATGGAGCCTAATTAGACTCAGAGGTTAAATTTACCCCACCTTTATTAGTGTGGTTTCCCCCTAAATTCCTATGGGATCAAGGGGCAACACCCCTTACAGGGGTTTGGGGGCAGCGCCCCCAAGACAAGGTCAAGGGGCAGTGCCCCTTGCGGGGTCCAGGAGCAGCGCCCTCGCGAGGGCTCGAGGGCAGTGCCCCTGAAATCTTACATGGTTTTTTATTATTTTATTAATGCATCGGGAGTTAATTTTTCATTGGTCAACATAAAAAAACCCTATTTTGTAACCGACAAAAGTTGTGATAAAAATGGCTAAGCATTAGGGTTTCTGTTGATATTGTATTGTACCATTTTATAGTGGTATTGAGTTGCAGGGATTGTTGGTTGTAATTAGTTTGATTTACTAGATAATAATATTGGACTTTTTGTTTGGTCGCTATAGCCCATGTTTGGGTGAACGATGCTAAAACTTGTCTCTCACTATTATTATTTCTGTGTATTTATGTTCCTCTGTTTAATCTTTATTTGCATTTAATTGATATATTCATGCTAGCTAACCCTAACAGGTGTATGGAGTTGTCTTATGTCTTTAAATCCCTTGCTCTTTATAGAACTTATCAAACTATGCCGAACAAAACTCACCACCATTATCAGTCCTCAAACACTTAATCTTTTTACTAGTCTGATTCTCAACAAAAGCTTTAAACTCTTTGAACCGACTAAAGACTTCAGACTTGCTTCTGAGAAAATAAATCCATGTCCTTCTACTATAATCATCTATAAAAGATATAAAATATATAGATTTGGAAACCAAAGGAACACTTATAGGACCCAACACATCAGAATGAATAAGGTCCTACACACTAGAAGACTTGTGAGAACTAGAGTAAAACTGAACACCATTTTGCTTTCCATATATATAATGTTTGCAAAAGTCAAACTGGAGATTACAATCATTTAACCCCTCAACAAGGTTTTTATTTCTTAGGATTCTAAGACCCTTCTCACCAATGTGGCCAAATCTCTTATGCCATAACATTATGTTTTCAGTAGGAAGCTTAACTTCCAAAGCATGAGCACCCTCGGGTACCCAAGATGCACCACCATCAGAATTAGTTACAAAAGATTTCTTCATTGCTCATTTAGATGGTGGGGATGAAGTGACTGCAACTCTTTTCTTTGAGTCAGAAGAACTATTGCACTGTGAAGTGCATGCCTCCAGCTGAAACAGAGTACCCCTCACAAGCACCATAGATCCTCTAGTCATCTTGCATCTGTCCTTCAAAAAGACAACCTGCACACCTGCATCATTCAACATACTTATAGAAAGCAGGTTTCATGCCAAGCCTGGGATGTGCATGACCCTAGTGATCCCCTTCACTCATCCATCAGGGAATCAGATTGAGACTCTTCCACGACTAACAATCTTTAGATGAGAATTGTCACCTAGGTACACTCTTCCACCATCAAACTCTTCATACTTCATGAACCAACTTCGATGCGAGGTCATGTGGAATGAGGCACCAAAATCAATCAACCACACATCATTAGATGCATAGGTGGCTAGGGCTGTGATGAAGGCATCACCATCATCTTGTGACTTGTCAGAATCTGAGTCTAGGACATTCTTCTTCTTCTTTTTCTTTTCCTCTTTGCATTCCTTTCAGAAATGCTCAATTTTTCCATAGTTCCAACAGAGAGCCTTGGACTTTCCAAGATATTTGGATCTCCCATGAAATTTAGATTTTGGCTGCTTCAGAAGACTTTCTTCTTATTTCTTCATATAATAGTGAAGATACTACTTCATCCATTTTGAAAGTGGATGTGGTGCTCCCAATAGCTATAACAAGATGATCCCATGAGTCTTGCAAAGAACAAGGCAAGGTCATACAATGATTCTCCTCCTCCATCATCACACCAACATAAGTTAACTATGCAACTAGCATGTTTAAAGCATTCAGGTGATTTACAACAATTTCTCCATCCTCCATCCTCAGAGAATACAACTTCTTTCTTAGAAAAATCTTGTTTGCCATGGATTTGGCCTAATAAACATCTCCCATCTTCTTTCAAATATCTTTCATGGTCTTCTCCTCATGGACATTTAATAGGATAGAATCAGCTAGATTGAGTCTTATGAAACCCTTAGCCTTCTGATCTTTGATACCCCAACTAGCTTGTGCCATTGTGATTGGTTTTACACTAGAAACGGTTTCCCATAGGTCTCAATCAACAAGCATGTCTTCCATCTTAAGTTTCCATAACTCAAAATTTGTGTTGTTAAACTTCTCCACCTCTAATCTTCCAGATGTGCCTACCATCTCTTTTCTACAATAAGATTATAGAATACTCTACACATAACCCACTCAATCTAAGATCAGCTCAAAAAACCCCTGCCCAACAACTAGGACCAAAGGTGATCAAGCTCTAATACCAACTGAAAGGAAGCTAGGTGTGTGGAAATTGATTCCTACACTAATCTAATGAGGAGAGATGAGTGCAAATTTTTTTTAACCTTTACAATGATAGTGTTATGAACCCAACAATAGAGATATTACAAAAATACACAACACAAGAATCTAAGATAGAAGAAGTGAGAGACAAGATATAACATGGAGAAAACCCTTGCGGCTAAAAAACCCCACACTCCAAAACCTACACAATGTATTATCTAAACATCAAGGTTTAAAACACACTTGCAATGCAAGTCTTTTTAGAAGTCTTTGACACTCATATTTGGAGACAATCTGGCAGCATAATAGTACCTGTTAATTACATAATACATCTCCTCTCCAAGCACCTGTTTAAATAGAAGTTACAAGGTAGAAATGGACCTTTCTTGAGATGGGCATCCAACTTGGCCTCATGGCCCAAAACCCACACCTAGGGACACTTGTCCAACACTGCAGTATAGTCATGACACTTGTCATAATACCCCATTCCAATATGGTCACCTATTCCCAAGTTGGGCAATGACAAATGCTCTTACACATCTTACGACTATCATAGAATCTATCATAACTGACAGCACTTACAGTTGTGAGAGAATCTGCCATACACTGACTAAAAATAGCGTACTCTCTTACAACATGTCATAACCCTCCTAGGGGTGCCCAAAGATGTCTTCTTCCAAGATGCCTTGTGACACATGTCTTCACTTGTCATAGTATCTTCTATTTCTGACTCTTACGCGTCATAGATTCTGTCATAGGAATCTATCATAACCATTTTAGTCAAGAATCACTTACACACTAGTTAAAGTGTCGACACATGGAGAAATACCACTACCACTAAGTAGGATGCCTATCACCTTATGTGAGGACAAAAATACTTGTGGTCACCTTCCACGTAGGATGATACATCACTGTACCAACTCCCACAAGATGACAAACTAGGATTTGCATCCTAATTACACAATAGGCAATAAATAAATATATTACAATAAATAAATACAAGGAATTACTAAGATTGAGACATCTTAATTCCCAACAGCATCCATTGTCCTTGAAGCTTAAGTCATAACCTTTGTCACACATCTAACCCACACTGAAAAGATTGTTCTTCAATCCTTTCACATAAAAGACATCTTCAGTATTATGCTTGTCATCAAAAGAAATAAATCATTTTCCACAAATCTTACTAGCAGTATCATTACCAAACCTAACCAGTCCACAATCATATCTTTCCAAACTCACAAACTTACTTTTGTCAATAGTCATGTGGTGAGAGCAGCCACTATCAATAACCCATTCATCTTTGTCTTCAACAACATGAGCAGCCAAAGCACTTTTTGCTCATTTTTCTTCCTTCACATGGCTGGTAGGATTAGTAGACACGGGTTCTTCTTTAATAGAAATAAACAAACATTCATCACCAGAAGTACTAACATTATCTGGTTCATCATTATCTGATACTCCATCATCATCAAAAGTTTCAACATAATAACATTTCTTTTGGATCCTAGGCCTGTTCTCATATCTTTTCCTATTTCTTTCAATTCTTTCAGGACATCTATAAGAAAAGTGGCCTACTTTATGGTAGGAAAAACATTTAAAAGGTAATTTACCTTTGAACTTACCAGATCCTCTTAGCAGTTTATTCACAAAGTTGGCTTCAATTTCATCAAACTCATCATTAGATTCTACCTTGTACTTTTCTGATTTGGACATTTTCCCAGATGTACTAGCTTTGAAGGTAGTCTCAACTTTTGGCAGGGCATCACTAAACTCTCTCATCTAAAAGGCAGTAAATTTACCAAGCAACTGATCTCTATCAATAGATTTTACTTACATAAATTCTTCAATTGCAGCTACCTTGTGACTGTAGGACTTTTGTAGTGATCCAAGAATTTTCATCACAACTTCCTTATCATCGAGAGTTCCCCCCATACCTTTCATTCCAGTGACAAGTTCATCAACTCTTTGTATAAAGGATGTTATTTTTTCATCCTCATTCATCTTCAAAGTTTCATATTTCACATTCAGACTTTGTATCTTGGCCTCCTTCATAGAATTATCTCCCTCATACAAATTTTTCAGCTTTTCCCATAACTCATTTGCAGTTTCAAGATCCACAACTTTTGTCAGTATTGAGTCATTCAATGAAATTAACAAACCATCTTTTGCTTTAACATCCACTTCATATTCTTGGATTTCATCTTCAGTCATCAAAGCATTTTGAGGGAAGGTGTATTTTGTTTCTGTAGCTTTCCATACTTTGTAACCAAGACAAAGAAGATGACATTTTATTTGTTCCTTCTAGAGAGCATAATTCATCCCATCAAAATGTAGTGCTTCCTTCTTATAAGACATTTTGGATCTTCCTCAAGCTATTAGACTTTCTTCAGAGGACCTTGGCTCTGATACCAATTGTTAAAATGCACCGGACAACTGAGAGAGGGGGGTGAATCAATTGTCCCAAAAACTCAAACACTTTTACACTTAAATTTTAATCACTTATCCGCACTTATTATGATTAAACAAAGAATGCATGAAATCAAAAACTTAAACACAGATGCAACATTAAACACAAGAGACACTAGATTTTTAAATGGAAAACCCTAAGGTGGGGAAAAACCACGGAGAGGATTATCTATCAAATATATTGTAATCTTTGAAAAATGATGTTCAAGCTTGGTCACTCCCCAGGCCTAGAACATACTAGCTCACTACCATGAAGTACAACTAGGTCTAGCTGGCTCACTGCCTCGACTATAAACCTAGAAAGATTACAATAAGGGCTCTTAAACCTTGATGGTTGTTAAACCCTGAGGGATGTTAAACCCTACTAGTGGCTCACTGCCAAAATCACCATCTTTTTCATGTCTGAGATTAATACATTGAAGTACAATAGTTCCTTTGCTTTGCTCTACCCTGATCTGCCTTATCTCCTTGCCCTTTTCCTTATATTCTCTTTTTCATACAAGGAGTACTTTTGGACAACTCAATTACAAGTATCTATATACTTCATCAACCTTGGAATGATCATTAAGGTTGGCATTACAATCATCAACCATTGAAACAATCTCCAAGGTCGGTATTACAAGCATTTACAAAATAGGTCTTGACCTAATACAAATTATTCAAAGGAATTATAGTATAAATGTATGTAGACCACGCCACGCCTTAGTTGTGACTCAAACATGATCTTCCATGCCATAACACACTTCCATAATCTTCAAGGGATCTCTGCAATTACTGGAATTAACCAAGTCAACTAAGACTAGTTACATGCTACATTATCTAGGAACAATCTTCAAACACGATCTCATTTCCTTAATGCAGACCAATGTAAAGGTAGGAACGTGATCTGAAGGAATCCACAAGCACATTGAAATCATCAGGAGCAACTGTAGAAACTCAAACCACATTATTCATGAGATTATTAACACCGAAGCACATTAACTTCACTGTCTTAAACTATCATAAAAGAAAGATAGCTTGCAGACCACCAAAGCATGAACCATTACAATTGTAGGCACTTATCATCATCCTAGACTTCCCTTTAGAACCCCAGAGCAAAACACTTTAATGCGGAGGAATGTGGAGCAAAATACTTTCTCCCTGTCACAAGAGAATAATTAGAGAAAGTAGGTTTTACTCTGGTGAATGTAACTCTCTCAATTCTTTACACCGGAGGCTCAAACTTAGGATTTATCATCTTTAGACATCCCTTTAAATAACTTCCAATCTGTAGACCAATATCTTCAAGAAGAAAGAAATGTGGAGTATTCTATCAGACTGTTCTTCAGCATACAACTCACTGTCTATACTACACTTCACTGTAGCTCACTTATTTCTTCCAGAGAGGCCAATTTTCTCAATATCCTCAACATACAAAGCTTTTAGACAAGTAATAGAATAGGACATAGTTGACACCAATGACAACACCAATTAGGCACATACTTGTAACAATATCCTTCATCCATTTATCTACTACAAAGTCTATCCATCTAAACATGAGCCCATCATGCAAAATTGTAAGCATCACACATACAATGGGGCATGTGATTCCTATGCAACATAGCCTTTGGAGACCATCCCCAACCCCCTCCATCCATCTATCATGAATCTACTCTCTATCACCTTCCATTGCCAATCCCTCCATCTACTTATCATGTATGCCTACCCGATCCTTTATCCCCCATCCTATCCCTTATCCTCGTGTATCCTTCTAATTATCAAAAATCTCCTATCCATTATCCTTTCATCACCAATCCCCTATCCAATCTTATCACCTTATTCACCTTCACCTCTAGATTTGGTGTTCCCTCGTCATTGGTATCTAGCAATAGGATAGATCCAAATGTAATCCAATGCAACCATCTCATAATAAACCATTCCCTATCTAAAATCATAAAAATTAGTGAAAATAAAAAATCTAGAAAATCCCAAAAAATCAAAATATCCACAAAATCCCAAAAACATCCATCCCAAAATCAACATCGTTCCATCAACATCTCGTCACTAACCGAAACATCTTGTCAGCACTCAATCATCCCACATAAACATCATAAATTAGAACTACATATCATCAACACCCATATCTTAATGTGTCTTGATCCCGTGGATACAGGGTATGTAGCGAGTCTAGAATGTGAAGGAAGTTTCCAATACTCAAGTACATAAGATACACCCATCCAACCCACTTGGATGGTCCCTATCCTTTGAGCTTACACTAGATTAAAATGCAATAACTAAAGCATTGCATCACTTATCAAAGCATCTTCCCTTAACAAAAATCATCAACTATCAAATCAACATCAACCACAACTTGTAACCATCATATCTTACACTAATCCTACAACATCAACCATCAAAACCATCCCCTAGGATATATCATTCCTACAATGGGCATGATCCAATCATCAATTTATTCTTTCCTTAGGATATATCATTCCTACAATAGGCAGAATCCATCATGCTATCATCATCCATCTTGGCAAGAGATACAATGGCTATTTGTTGGTTCGTTGGTCTTTTGGTTCTTGATTTTTATCTTTTTTCCTATTCAAAGATCATCTCAAAACTACCTTGATCTCACTGTATCATGGTATGTGGAGAAAACATCTAGAATACGGCATATTCTTTCTTTTGTATGTTGTGCTTGTGGGTTGGTCTCATTACCCTAAACTATTATTCATATTTTGTAAATCGTAGGGTTGGTTCTACCATATTGATCTCCTTTTGCATATAAGGTTCTTCATACCTTTGGTGTATTAAGGGCTTATGCTAGATGAGTCCCCTTCCCTCGTCTAGACAAGATTGTACTATCTTGGGCATGCATGGGATCACCCTCTTGTCTGTGTGTCTAGTCCATGCAAACATTAGATAAATATCATCACCCTGGTCTTCTATAACTTGGTGAAAATATCCACTTTGCAAGCCACTTTCCCACATCTTCACATCACTAACTATCTCTTTCAATTAATTAAATAAATTCATTTTATTTAATTAATTTATCCCTAATCATCTACTCTTAACCATTTATCCCTAATTCATCTCTTGTGATAAATTAATTCATCTAATTTATCACTAGACCTTATAACTTCATCCCAATTAATTAAATAAATATGTTATATATTTATTTAGTTAATTTTTCCATCTCCCTAATCTTGATTAATTAGATAAATCATGTTTATTTAATTAATCTACCCTATCCTATAGCCTAAACCTACCCTAGTTGATTAAACAACAATTATTTAATTAGCTACCCTAGCTTACATGACCCCTAGACCAAAATTAATTAAATAAATCATTATTTAATTAATTTTAATCCTCCATTAGTCCACTAAATAATTTGCTACAGCCACATTAATTAAAGTTAATCCCTTTATTAACTTGGTCAAATCTTACTTAACACCTTCTCCTACATCCCATAAATAAAAAAATACCTTTTAATCAAAATGCTCACATGATCCATCCAACTCACCTTTCCATTTCCATGTAAGAGCTTTTTTTTGTGCAAAGAGATCACACATGTGATTCCCAAAAGCACAAATGTGTCACATGTCCTTTGTTCTACAAATAAATTTGAATTTTTCATTCAACACTCCCCCATGAAATAAATTTTTAATTCATTGACATGTCATTATCCACCCCTTCCAAAGATGAATTTTTAATTCATCTTTAATCCTACTCATCCTTCCCAATTTGAATTTAAAATTCACATTTAATCTCATCCCTCCATCTTTTTTGATAAGATGTCAATGTTTGATCTCATCCTCTCATCTCAACCATTGATTCAAACTTTGAATCTCAACCATTGGATCAAGATCCTCTCCAATTTGCCTATAAATACAAGGCCAACCCAAGCCATTTTAACAACTTCTTCATAGCATCCTTATGTTGTCCAAATATCTTTCTCATCTTCTTATCTTACTCTCACCATGCAAAAATCATAAGTCATCCCTATCTCATCTTTATCCATCTCTCATCCTTATCAAATCTCATTCAAATCTTTAGCCTAAATCCTCTACCCAATCCACATTGCATTGAATCAAAAAGAGCAATCCACATTTACATAACATCAATTTGGGTAAAGCTAGGAGGGTCTTGGTGCTCAACTCTCTGCAATCTTATCAAGGAGTGAGGGGGATCTTCAAAGGTATAAACATTGTGTTTAACTGCATTTTGTTGTCTTATTTCCTTTAAATATCTTTTCTCGTCTTCACATGGTTAACTTTGTATTCTTCCAACTTGGCCAAAAGCTCCATGACTATTTTCAGTATAGTGTTATATTTCCAATTTGATGTGCTCCTCATCCTTACTGCATTATTCACAAATGTTGAATCACCTTCTATTGCTAGCTTGCTTAGACTCATCTTAATTCTTACTTGAAGTCTGAAGATTAGTGCTTGAAACTCAACCATATTATTGGTTCCATGGCCAAGCCTATTGGAAGCTATGCAAATGACATTACTGTTAGAATCTAAAAAGATTATTAACCTATGAAACTAGTGCAAATGAATAGATATCTAAACTATGAAACAAAACGATATGAAATAAAAATAGCAACATAGAGTTAGTCTCCGAGAGTAATGCAAATGCTAGAAGAAAAATAGCATTAAGAGGATGCAAAAGAAAGAGATATAAAATACAAGCTAGGTAGCATGCTTATATAGACCAAGGAGAGGGAGGAGGTGACAACATCAACCAATGAGGAGAAACCATCTATCGGACTAAAGATAGAAAAGTATCTTTCCAATATACCTAATGGATGCTCACATGTAATAAGGTGACACCTCATAATCCTCTCACCTAATAAGACATGCTTTATTAACCTAAGCAATATTAATAAAAGTGTAGGAAAAACCTAGGAATAAAGAGAAAATAAATAACCCAACTAGGAAGTAAAAACCTACACTAACAACCCTCTTAAGAATAGATTAGGTGGATGTAGAAATGGGTCCTAGTAAATCAAGCCTAATGAGGTACCCATGTACATAAAATTCCCCCCAATGACAAGAACCCCCCCAGAAGAGAGAAAAGCCCCCACAAATAAAGAGAGAAGAGACCCGCCCAAAGTAGAGAGAGTTAGGACTCTGAGTGAAAGGATGAATCCCCCCAAAAGATGAAGCATCCCATATCCCTAGCAAAGCTCGCAAATGAAGGAACTTTTTCTTAGTGAAGGGTTTGGTGAGTATCTCACCAACCTACTCAGAAGTCAGACAGTAGTAAAGTTCGATGACATGGCCATGGATGAGCTCTCAGATGGAGTTCTTCTAAAACTTAATGTGTTTGGTCCACTGATGATGGATCAGATTCTATGACATCCAAATGACACTATAGTTGTCACAAATCATGACTGATGGCCGTCTGATCTGGATACCAAACTCGGTGAGAAGATTCTGAAGCTAGATGGCCTCGGTGGTAGCATTCACAGCCCCCTGATACTTGGCCTCAGTAGAAGATAGATCAATAGCAGAATGCTTCTTTTTCAACCAACAAATAGGACCTAAACCAAGTGAGAAGCTATAACCTAAAGTAGACTTGCAATCTTGAGAATCGCTTGCCCAATCTAAATCTATGTAGCCCACCAAGTAAAGATCAATGTCCACTGCATAGTGAATCCCAAAACTGTGAGTACCTTGAATGTAGTGAAGGATCCACTTGGCTGCTTTTCAATGTAGCTCACGGGGCTCTTGCATGAATCAAGAGACCATGCCTACATCATATGAAATGTTGGGTCTAGTATGAGTCAGATAAATGAGACTCCCAAGAAGTTGTCAGTACAAAGTGCCATCAACAAAGGGTGAAGGACAATGAGCCTCAAGTTTGACTCCAGAAAGGTAGTCAGAGCAAGTTTATAGTCAACCATATGAAACTATGAGAGAAAATCTAGAGCATACTTGGACTATGTGATGGTGATCCCAGAAGTAGACTGGAAGATCTCAATCCTGAGAAAGTAATACAACAAGCCCAAATCAGTCATCAAAAACTTGCCATGAAGGGTAGTTTTAATAGCCCCAATGGTGGATGAAGAACTCCCTGTGATTAGCAAGTCAACAACATATAGAACTAGAAATAGGAGTGAACCATCCTGTTGCAAAATGTACACATTGGGATCAGAATGGCCTCAATTGAACCCAACTATTAGAAGGAAGGAATCCATCTTGGCATACCAGGATCGAGGAGCCTTTTTGAGGCCATAGAGAGACTTCCAAAGATGACACACAACTGAAGAATCCTGAATGAACCCCTGTGGTTTCTCTATGTATATCTCCTCCTAAAGGTCACCATGGAGAAAGGCACTCTTCACATCCATCTAGTGTACTACCGAATGATTGGTAGCAGTAATGCAAGAACAAGTTGGATAGAGTTCATTCGGGTAATTGGCGCAAAAGTGTCAGAGTAGTCAATCCTAGAAACCTAAGAGAATCCTTTGGGAACTAAGTGAGCCTTATGATTTTCAACTAACCCATCTGTGGGAAATTTTTTCTGATAGATCCACTTACATTGAATAAGTTTTCTTACCTTAGGAAGAGGGACAAGACCCCAAGTATGGTTCCTCATTTGAAAGGAACTTTACTCCTCCTACATAGTTGTATCCCACTCAGGAATACTAGAAGCCTCATGAAAAGACTATGGATCTGAGGCAATATAAATGAAGACATGTGGAGAATCTTGGAATTGTTAACATGTCTGCCTGGTGTCTGATGGATCCCCAAGCCAATCGCTTGCAGACTGCAAAGTTTATCTAGCCCAAAGTGGACTGGAAGTGGGAGAATGTGGAGAATCGTCATCCTTTGAATGATGACTAGGAGAGGAAAGAGGTGAGTCCTCTAAATCACTCTCGGCATTAGAAGTAGAGGTAGAATACGGCTCAGGTGAATCTAACTCATCAGAAGATCTTCCATGTAGCCCAAGTGACTCCAATGTCAATGTAGAAGGTGGTGGAGAAGTGATAGAAAGTGAGATCGAAGATCCCTCCTCAAACTGAACACTCCCCTCAATGAACAACTCATGTGTAGTAGGGTTGAGCAACCGATAACCCTTCACACCATCAGGATATCCTACAAATATGCAAGGTCTACTCTGCAGATCTAAGGCCTTGCATTTCTTTGCAAGAATATGGGCCCATGCAGGAGAACCAAAAACTCAAAAGTACTTAACTGATGGTTTTTGATTGCTCCAAGGTTCAAAAGGAGTGACTTCCTTCAAGGATCGGTGAGGAACACAGTTCTAGATATAAAAAGCACAATTAATGGCCTTTTCCCAATATTGTGGCGCAAGAGATATGGAGTGAATCATGCAGTTCACCATTTCCTTCAAGGACCTATTCTTCCATTCTACAACATGGTTCTGTTGAGGATTGTATGGAACTGAATACTACAATCAATCCCCTCTAAAGTACAAAACTACCCAAACCAATGGTTGATATACTACCACCATTGTCAATACACAAAACTTTCATGGGTTTCCCAGATTGCTTCTCTACAAAAATTTTGAAGTCTTGAAAATGCTCAAATACCTCTAACTTTTGTTTGAGAAAGTACACCCAAGTATAACAAGAAAAGGCATCAATGAATGTTAGGACATATCTATCCCTATTGAAAGAAGGATGCTGAAATGGACTAGCTAAATCATTTTGAACTAACTCTAGTATCTGTGAAGCTCTCCATGTCTTACCTTTGTCAAACTTTTCCTTAGGATGCTTACCAAGAATGTAACCTTGGCAAACACTACCTGAAAACTAAACTGAAGGCAACCATGTGACCATGCTCTACTGCGTGAGCTACTACAAGTAGTGGTAGTTAAGATGGCCAACCAACTCATGCCATAATCTAATCACATCATTAGAATGAGAGAAAAATAGTTGAACGAGGATTGGAAACAAAGTGAAAAAATAGATAGAGTCATGACTAATGATCTTCTCTCCCAACTATGACTGTAGAACCACTATGCAACTCATGAATCTCCATTGAATCAAGAGTGAACTCAACCCACTTGCCTAAACCTGTGTGAGTGATTTGGTATACAAATAGGATATTAGTTGATAATGAGGGCACACAAAGAACATCATGGAATGTGCCATCCCCCACATCAACAGACCCTCTCCCACAGACCTCTATAGGAGTGTCATCACCCATCAAAATAGAACGCATAGTACATGGCTCCAAAGATGGAAGTTCTTCCTTAGATGAAGCCATGTGGTGTGAAACACTTGAATCAAGAACCCAAGTGGATGGTGAAGAAGCAACTGCTACAAGGGCCTTGCACTTTCCTTTCCCCTTGATATTTTCTTTTTCCTTGTTAGACCCCTCATTAGAACTCTTTTTGATAGACTCAGGAACACTAATATTTTTATTCTCAAGAATGTGTGTAAAGTGATCAATTTGCTTCTTCAAGCACTTATGTTCATCATGACCAGGGCTTTTACAATAACCACATTGGACCTTTTCTTTCTCAGGCTTGTCACCCTTAGAGGATTGGGTCTCATTAGTTGCTTTTGAAGCAACTGGTATGTATTCCTTCTTCTCCTTGCTATTCTTTTGTTTCTTATCCTTACTCTTGTTGTTACTACTTTATCCTTTCTATTCTTTTGTGCCTTGGTTCATAGCCAGGGCATGTGACTTAGAGGACTTAGGAGTGTCCATCTGAGTTACCTTATCTTATTCCTAAGTGGGAGAGATAGCAAACTCATCTAAAGATGGCATGGTGAATTGAGTAACAAGTTTACCCTTAGTAGCATAGAAGGTAGAAAAAACCACAGAATATTCAAAACTTAGCTTAGAGAGAATACTGAGAATCAGTTGTTCATCTTTCTTTTCAATTCCATATTGTTTTACCTATAGCCTTAGTGATTTCAATTTGGTGAAGAAATCTTGGATTGTGTTGAAATTGCCTGGACCTAAACTAATTAGTTCATTTTCCAACATATGACCCCTCATTGAATCTTGTGTGCCAAATAGTGTTTCTAGCTTTGTCCAGATTTCATTTGGTGAATTCAAAGACTCAATGTGAAAGAGAAAATCAAGAGAAATAAACAAACACAATGATCCATATGCCTCATCACATTTGTTAAACCACTTAGGCTTATCTTCATCTTTAGTAGGTTTAGTTTCAAGTCCCATTGTTATCCTATGTAATCTAGTTTTCCTTGAGTAGATTGTCATGCATGATTTCCACTCAAAGTGGTTGTATGGAGTTAGGATGGGCACAGTTGTTTGATCCATGATGAAGAAATGGAGAAAAGAAATGTTGAAAATAAGAGAAGACACATAGGACAACCCCCCTTTCACTCAATCAAAGAACCCCCCAAGCAAAAATGATTTGGCACTTTATAATTAGTGTTTACAACTATCACTAGCAAGAAATACTAAGTGGTCTTGATTTCAATGCCTTACAAAACCCTCACAAATTGGGTGTATGTTGAAAGTACCATACTGGAACTCTTCCAAGAAAAACTAACAACACCACTGTGATCTACGCGAAAAATCATGGACTTTTAAAACAAGAATCACCTTGATATGAGGTCATATCATCCAAAGTTCCAAAAAATGGGAATTGAACAGCATCACCTATGAGAATCTACAATTTCAGGGAAAACCATGTGCTGAAATCAAGAATCGTATACACCACTATGAAGAATGTGGAAAAATAGCAAAAGTCAAAAAAAGAAGCCTAGGAAAAGGAGCCAAAATGAGCTTGAACAGAGTCTCTAAAGTTCAACATCCAAACTAGAAAATCCAACAAAGAGGGGTTTGCGAACAACCTCCATCAAAAACACCACCAAAGTTAGCGGTCCGCCAAGTTTAGAGTCTTGCCAGGTGTCTTTAGTCTTATGCCAAATTGGTCAACTTTGCTAAAAAAATACAATGGCACAATGCTAAATTAAGGCACGCAGGCCTGAGTATCTATCAAAGAAAAAACAAGTGGCATAGAGGCCAAATATAGGCATGCATGCCAAGACCAAATTATATAGGCAATTTTTAATAGGCGGAAATATTTTGAATGGCCAAAGGTCGTACTAGATTTTTAAATGGTAGACAAAATTTTTAGAAGGCCGAAGGTCTGATGAGAGGGGGCGGGGGCAATACGACTCACCCGTGGGCCCCTAGAGTGGGACGTGCCCTCTATAGAGGGCTCAAACCCCTTTATTTTTTTTTTTTTTGAAATTTTTTTATTAAAAAATGTAGGAATCCTACATGGAAATTTGTGTTGAGGCAAAAAATGACCTCTAGTAAAAACAATTTGTCTTTCAGACTCTCGACACCAAAACTGTCCAAATTATATATCAAAATTCACCTGTGAGGCCTCCTGGATGCAATGGCAAGGTCTTTTTGAACTGAAAATGCTCCAATTGAGAGTTGATTTCCATATCTAAGCTTGAAATCTCAGTTCTGTAATTGTGTCAAATGATCTCTAATTTTGGTGATATGAAAGCCAAACTTGACTTTCTTGAGCCTCCTGGACACGTTGCAACAACGAGAAATGCCACCAGTATAACCAAAAATGTTGCAATCACCTAAATATTACAAAACACATACAAACCCCTAAGATCAAACATTTTTCTTCAAACTTTTTTATTCTCCAAATCATCCGAACATGCAAGAGATGAGCATACTAGGTTTTTCAAAAACTTGCAACAAATCTTTATTAGCCCCCCCCAATCTCTCAAATATGGAAAATAAAATCTACTCTTGCACATAGAAAAGCTCTAATACCATGTTAGAATCTGAAAAGATTATTAACCCAGAAAACTAGTGTAAATGAATAGATATCTAAACTATGAAAGTAAATGATATGAAATCAAAATAGCAGCATAGAGTTAGTCTCCAAGAGTAATGCAAATGCTAGAAGAAAATTAACATTAAGAGGATGCAAAAGCAAGAGATACAAAAATACAAGCCATGTAGCATGCTTATATAGACTAGGGAGAGGGTGGATGTTGCAACACCGACCAATGAGGAGCAACCATCTATCGGACTAAAGATAGCAAAGTATCTTCCCAAGATAACTAATGGATGCTCACATGTAGGAAGTGTTGGGAATTAAGGTGTCTCAACCTTGGTAATTCATTGCATTATTTTGATTATATTTATTTATTCATTGCATATGATGTAAATTAATTATAAATTCCATATTGTCATCTTGTGGGATGTGGCATGGTGATGTGTCATCCTACATGGAAGATGACAATTTGTATTTTTGTCCTCACATGAGGAGATAGGTGTCCCACTTTGTGGTAGGAATATTTTATCATGTGTCAGCATCTTGGATGTTGTGTAAGGGAATATTGATCATAACAGTCATGATAGATTCCTATGACAAAGTTATGACATGTAAGAGTCAGAAATAGGAGATTCTATGACAGGTGAAGACATGTGTCGAAGAGCATCTTTGAAAAGGGCATCTCTTGGGTGTCCCAAGGTGGACTATGACATGCTGTAAGAGAATATGCTATTTATAGCCTGCTATGACAAATTCTCTTACAACTGTAAGTTGTAATTGCTATGACAAATTCTATGACAATTGTAAGAGTCGTAAGAGCATCTTTCGTAGCCTATTTTGGAAATAGGCGACCTCTTTGGGATGGGGTATGTGAACAAGTGTTAGAAGTACCTTACAATGTTGACCAAGTGTCCATAGGCATGGGTTTTGGGCCATGAGGCCAAGTTGGACGCCCATTCCAAGATAGAGGCAATTTTGCCTTGTATTTTCTATATAAATAGGTGCTTGGAGGAGAGGATGTACTATAGGTTTAACAGGTATAGTTATGCTACCTGATCATCTCCAGATATGAGTGTCAAAGATTCCTACAAGAGCATTGGCTCTAATTTGTATTGTAATCTCTTTGTTTACATCATACAGTTGAGTAGTGTTTTGAAGTGTGG
The DNA here is from genome assembly GCA_027924645.1 of Cunninghamia lanceolata. Classification (NCBI taxonomy): domain Eukaryota; kingdom Viridiplantae; phylum Streptophyta; class Pinopsida; order Cupressales; family Cupressaceae; genus Cunninghamia; species Cunninghamia lanceolata. The sequence continues at coordinate 2,157,572 of BSBN01000078.1, forward strand.
GGTTTTTCACCTGTAAGGGTTTTCCCCATGTATATCTTGTGTCTCTCTTCTTTCGTCATTCTTTCTAGTTTATGTGTTTGCTGCAATATCTCTTGTTAATTGTTTAATGTTGCTATAATGGTTAGGATAAATTTGAATTTACACTCTCCTCCCTTCATTAGATTAGTGTAGGAAGAGTTTTTCGCACACCTAGCTTCCTTTCAGTTGGTATCAGAGCCTGGCCAGTTTTTAGTTCTAGCTACTGGGTAGGGGGTTTTTAAGCTAATCTTAGGTTGAGTGGGAGTCTTGTGTAGAGTATTTTGTATCTTATTGTAGAAAGGAGATGGAAATCACATCTGGAAGGTTAAAGGTTGAGAAATTCAATGGCACTAATTTTGAGTTGTGGAAACTCAAGATGGAGGACCTACTTGTTGATCGTGACCTATGGAAAACCATATCCGGTGTGAAACCTACAACAATGTCATAATATGATTGGGACCTCAAAGATCGGAAGGCTAAGGGTCTCATAAGACTCTGTTTAGTTGACTCTATCCTATTGAATGTCCATGAGGAGAAGAGCACAAAAGATCTTTGTAAGAAGTTGGGTGATGTTTATTAGGCCAAGTCCTTGGTAAACAAACTTTTTCTAAAAAAGAAGTTGTTCACTCTAAAGATGGAAGACAGAGGATCTGTTGCTAACCACATGAATGCTTTCAACATGATCGTTGCACAGTTGACATCTGTGGGTGTAAAAATTAAGGAGAAGGATCGTTCCATGACCCTGCTTTATTCTTTGCCAGATTCATGGGATCATCTTGTCATGGCTATCAGGAGCATCACTACCACATTCAGGATGGAAGATGTGGTGTCATCACTATTATCTAAAGAAATATGGAGGAAGTCTTCTGAGACAACCAAAAAGGCTCTTTCAGTTCATGGAAAACCCAAAGAGAAAGGGAAGAAGAAAGACAAGAAAACTAAGAAGGGTAGATTCAAATCCCATGGGAGATCCAAATCTCCTAGAAAGTCCAAGGATCTCTGTTGGAACTTTTGAAAAATGGGGCATTTCTGAAAGGAATGCAACGAGGAGAAGAAAAAGAAGGAAACTCCTAATTTAAATTCTGACAAGTCATAAGATGATGGTGATGCCTTCATCGCACCCCTGGCTACCCATACATTTGATGATGTGTGGTTTATTGATTCTGGTGCATCTTTCTACATGACCTCACATCGAGACTGGTTCACTAAATATGAAGAGTTTTATCGTGGAAGAGTGTACCTGGGCGACGACTCTCATCTGAAGATTGTTGGTCATGGAAGAGTCTCAATCTAAGTCCCTAATAGATGAGTGAAGGGGATCACTGGAGTTATGCACATTCTAGGACTTGTACGGAACCTTCTTTCTGTAAGTATGTTGAATGATGCAGGTGTATAGGTTGTCTTTTCCAAGGATGGATGCAAGATGACAAGAGGATCTATGGTGCTTGCAAAGGGTACTCGGAGGGGTACTTTGTTTCAGCTGGAGCCATACACTTCATAATGCAATAGTTCTTATGACTCAAGGAAATGAGATACTGTCACTGCATCCCCACCATCTAAACATGCAATGAAGAAATCTATTGTAACTAGTTCCAATGGTAGCGCACATGCAATGGAAGCTATGCTTCTTGTTTAAAAGACTATTTTATGACATTTTAGATATGGCCACATTGGTGAGAAGGGTCTATGTACTCTGAAAAATAAAAACCTCATTGAGGGGTTAAATCATTATAATCTCGAGTTTGACTTTTATGAACATTACATTTATGGAAAGCAAAATTGTGTTTAGTTTTACTCTAGTTCACACAAGTCTTCTGGTGTATTGGATCTAATTCATTTTGATGTGTTTCATCCTATGAATGTTCCTTCGATTTAAAAATCTGTATATTTTGTATCTTTCATAGATGATTACAGTAGAAGGACATGGGTTTATTTTATCAAAAGCAAGATTGAAGTCTTTAGTCAGTTTAAGAAGTTTAAAGTCTTTGTTGAAAATTAGACTTGTAAAAAGATTAAGTGTTTGAGAACTGACAACGATGGTGAGTTTTATTTGGTAGAGTTTGATAAGTTCTGTAAGGAGAAAGGGATTGAAAGGAATAAGACAACTCCATACACCCTGCAGGAAAATGGAGTTGTAGAGAGGATGAACATGACACTGATGGAGAAGGCTAGGAGTATGCTTAGTGGAGCAAGCCTCGAACAAAAGTTTTGGGCTAAAGCTATTGCCACATCTTGCTATCTGGTAAACAGATCTCCTACATTAGCTCTTATTAGAAAAACACCTATGGAGGTGTGGTCTAGTAAGAAGCCTTCAGTAAGGCATCTTCATGTTTTTGGTTGAGGCATATGCACATGTGCCTAGAGAGAAATGGTCTAAGTTGGAGAACAAGGCTGTTAAATGTATTTTTATTTGCTATGGTGTCGGTGTGAAAGGATACAAGCTTTGGGATCCCATGACTGAGAAAGTGTTGTATAGTAGAAGTGTTATCTTCAGAGAGTTAACACCTTCTTCTATCATTCTATAGCCAGAACAGTCAGAAAAGAAAGAAGATGTAGTTTAGTTTCCTTCTAACCCTGAGAAGACTGAACCGACAGACCCTATGAGGCCTGATGATGAGGAGACCTCTAGCAGCTCTGGAAGTGATGAAGAAGAAGTAGAACCTCAGTAATGATGAAGAAGTAGAACCTCAACCTCATCCATTGAGGAGGTCTACACGAACAAGAAAGCAACCTGATAGGTTTGGTTATTCATTACTTGATTCTAGTTGTGTTTTTGCTTTACTTTCTAACACTGATGAGCCTAGAACTATGAGAGAGGCTATGGGCATGAAAGATGCAGGTACCTGGAAGGAGGCCATGGAGGATGAGATGGCTTCTTTGGAAAAGAACAAAACATGGGACTTGGTGCCTTTGCCTAATGGATGGAAACACGTTGGTTGCAAATGGGTGTTCAAGAAGAAATTCAGTGCAGATGGTAGTGTTGAAAAGTACAAGGCTAGATTGGTTGCGAACGGGTACTCACAAGTGGAGGGAATTGATTATGGTCAAATTTTCTCTCTCGTTGCAAAGCTGACATCCATTAGATTTATGTTATCTGCTGCAGCTGCTTATGATTTAGAGATAGAACAAATGGATGTGAAGAAAGCTTTCCTTCATGGTGATTTGGAGGAAGAAATCTACATGTCACAGTGAAAGCATTAAATAGAGAAAAGTAAAGAAAATTTTAAGAAGTCTTTGTATGGTTTGAAGTAGTCTCCTAGGCTGTGGTACTTGAAGTTTGATGCCTTTGTGTTGTCAATTGGTTATTTGAGATCAAAATCAGATCATTGTGTGTATTACAAGTTTTCCAATGATCGCATTCTCATTATTGCATTGTATGTTAATGATATGCTCTTGATTGGGAATGGTAAGAATGTGATTTCTGATTTGAAGTCTCAATTGTCAACACAGTTTGAGATGAAAAGTCTCAGGGCAGCCAGGTACATTCTAGAAATGGAGATCAGAAGAGATAGAGCAAACAAAACACTTTGGTTAAGCTAGACTAAAAATGTGAAGACCGTGTTGGACAGGTTCAGCATGGCAGATTGTAGACCAATGAGTGTTCCTGTTTCATTGGGAACAAAGTTATCTATTAGTGATTGTCTAAAATCTCCTTGTGAAGTGGAGGACATGAGAAGAGTACCTTATGCTAGTGTTGTTGGTAGTTTGATGTATGCTATAGTCTACACAAGACCAGACATTGCCCAACCAGTGGGAGTCCTTAGTCAATTTATGGCTAATCCTGGACGGGTACATTGGGATGCAGTTAAGCGAGTGTTTAGATATTTGAGAGGTACTTCTGAGTATTCCATTTTCTATCATGGAAATGCTACAGGACCTCTGCATTCAGTTTGTATTAATGGATTTGTTGATTCTGATTGGGCAGGTGGCATTAATAGTAGGAGATCAACCAGTGCATATGTGTTCATAATGTTTGGTGGTGCAATTAGTTGGATGAGTAAGTGACAACCTATGGTTGCTTTGTCCACTATAGAAGCTGAGTATATGGCTGCAACTCATGCTTGTAAGGAAGCCATTTGGCTTAAGAGATTGTGTTCAGATATTGGTGTTGATGCAGGTCAAATTACGATTAGTTGTGATAGTTAGGGTGCAATTTGCCTTGTGAAGAATCTAACTTTCAATGCAAGAACAAAGCATATTGATATACAGTTTCACTTCGTGTGAGACATGGTAGAGGATGGGAAGGTAAATTTGGAGAAGGAAGATACTTTGAAGAACGTTGCAGATGCATTGATGAAGCCAGAGGGCACAGAGAAGTTCAAATGGTGTTTGGAGTCAATGGGACTCTCAGCCTATAGCAAGTAACTCATGTTATTCTATTGGCTCTTACAAGGTGTTCGACAAGTGGGAGAATGTTTGGAATTAATGTGTCTCAACCTTGGTAATTCCTTGAATTATTTTGATTGTATTTATTTATTCATTGCCTATGATGTAAATTAATTGTAAATTCCTTATTATCATCTTGTGAGATCTGGCACAGTGATGTGTCATCCTACATGGAAGATGAAAACTTGTAATTTTTTCCTCACATGAGGAGATAGGCATCTCACTTTGTGGTAGGAATATTTTTCCATGTGTCGACATCTTAGATGTTGTGTAATAGAATATTGACCATAACGGTCATGATAGATTCATATGACAAAGTTATGACATGTAAGAGTTAGAAATAGAGATTCTATGATAGGTGAGGACATGTGTCGAAGAGCATCTTTAAAAAAGGCAGCTTTGGGTGCCCCAAGGTGGACTATGACATGTAAGAGAATATGCTATTTATAGCCTATGTATGATAGATTATCTTATAGTTGTAAGTTGAATTACTATGGCAGATTCTATGACGGTCATAAGAGTCATAAGAACGTCTGTCATAGCCCATTTTGGAAACATCTTACAATGTTGACCAAGTGTCCATAGGCGTGGGTTTTGGGCCATGAGGCCAAGTTGGACACCCATTCCAAGATAGAGGCAATTTTGCTTTGTATTTTCTATATAAACAGGTGCTTGGAGGAGAAAATGTACTATAGGTTTTATAGGTATTGTTATGCTGCTAGATCATCTCCAGATACGAGTATCAAAGAATCTTGCAAGAGTGTTGTCTCTGATTTGTATTGTAATCTCTTTGTTTACGTAATATAGTTGAGCAGTGTTTTGGAGTGTGGGGTTTTTCACTCGTAAGGGTTTTCCCCACGTATATCTTGTGTCTCTCTTCTTCTGTCATTCTTTCTAGTTTCTATGTTTGTTGTAATATGTCATGTTAATGGTTTAACGTTGCTGTAATAGTTAGGATAAATTTGAATTTGCACTCTCCTCCCCTCATTAAATTAGTGTCGGAAGCATTTTTCACACACTTAGCTTCCTTTCAAAAAGGTGACACATCATAATCCTCTTACCTAATAAGACATGCTTTATTAACCTGAGCAAGATTAATAAAAGTGTATGAAAAACCTAGCAATAAAGGGAAAATAAATAACCCAACTAGGAAAATGAAAACCTACACTAACAATTACCTTTCCAATTTCTCACTAAACTCCCTACACTCGATGGTCTTGAATTCCCCTTTGAGGTGTCGTTGAAGTTCAATTTGTACCAACTTGTTTATGGGGAAAGCTGTTTTTCTTCCAAACGTAATATCCAAGACTTATCTCCCCCAACCTCATTAATAGGGTAAATTAGGACTAGAGATGTACCCCTAGGTGACATGCAAATGCCCCACTCCACATGAAATGGGTAAATCATCCTGGGGGACTCTCAATTGTTGACATAATAGAGAGCAACCCCATGAGGTTTGAACCAAGGTTGTTGGCACTAGAAGCAATAAGCCCCACCATTTCACCATAGGGTCTCCCCTTATAAACATGGTACTATTAACATCATATAATATTATCAAATTTTCTAGTAATTAAATTTTAAATTAAAGTTACACAATATTAATAGTTTAAATGTTCCAATACAATCCATAAGATTTTACACACTATATATATAAAACCCTGGTTTAGGGACCAGGGACCCTTCCAAAATTTGGGCAAGCCCAAGAGTCTGATCAGAAAAAATCTAACCAACCAGTGTCTTCAAAAAACATAGACATATACAAATGAATAGGACGAGAAGGGAAAATTACAAGGCCCTCTCCCCAAACTACTAACCACTAGAAATAAACTCACAAAAAGAACCCATTTACTTATCTTCCTTCCCAGTTAGGTCGACCACATCAAACTCCTCATCGCACACACATAAGTAAGTCAGTCATGTATGCTCCTGGACCAGTACCCCCAGCTTCTCTACAATGCTATCCACCATCTGGCTAGTCTCCACTATCCCCAACAACAGATCATGCACATGGCCAAGAATTACTTCATGGTTCTCTACCACTGCCTTGGAGGATTCCACCATATCCTCATGGGATAATACAGAAGCTGCAGTGATATACAACAAGGTACCAACAGTCAAAGATTGCATTACATTGAAGACATTCCAACGACCCCTAGAAGTGCAAGGGTCCAACAACATATTCACCATAGCTAGACATAACTTCTCTCCATCCTTCCCACCCACCTCCTTCACCAAAGAGAGCATATGACATAATCATTCTCTTAATATCAGATTCTTCACCTCCACTTCTACATAATTCATGAAACTAGCCATGGCTTCCTCTCCAGATATTTTCTTCAACCACTTCCTAGGAGCGTAATCCTTCTTCATCCTACCTCCCACCATTAAACTTCCAGACTTCCACTGAATCTACCACCACATAGGATGAATAGCCGCAACCTTGCCTTTGAACCTGCTTCGAGAGCCTTCATCACTACATGACACCCCCTTACCAGTAACACTCCCATCATCTGCCATGGAAAACAACCATAGAAAATGCAAAGGAGATTGTGTTTTCTCGAGAATATCTCTCGTCAAAGGAAATAATCTCACTATGCCACACACCACCTTGGTAAATAATTACTCCAGCTTGGACGCCATCTTCTCTGCACATAGCATTCTCCAGAGTGATGTAACTTAGAATCTACTTAATGAAGATTCCTTTTATCATATATATATATATATATATTAGAGCCCACATTTATTTTCAAATACAAAATCCTTAATTTTAAATAGAATAGCTCTAGTAAATAAATTAAATTTAAAGTAAAATAAATTAATTGTAAAGTTTACTTTGAGTTGTTTTATTTACCATATATAGATTTAATTATAATATTTTATTTATGTTTGTTATGTTGTGCTTATTATTAACTATTAATATATTGACATATAAATGGCTATCAAATTTAAAGTGAAAGGTAAGAGTTTTTGTTAACATGTTCAGCCATTACACTCCTCTCCCCATTAACTACAAAAATTAAATTGGACATTATTAAAGATAACTAGTATAGATATAAAAAAAAAATCTAAGAGATAACAATTTGAAGTCATTTTATTTACTTTGAGTTATTTTATTTTATATTAGGACTATTTTATTTACTCTATACATGGACGCATTAATTATATGATTTATGTATAAATCAGTTTTTGAGAAAATAAAGAATATATTATTTATTTATGTAAAATTTTACATTTAAGTAGAAATAAAATAATAAGTAAAATAAAACATAGCCAACAAATATAAAAAATAAAAATAAAATAAAATAACTTGGAAGTAAATTAAAATTCTTAAGTAAAATAAAATAACTGTTAAATAAATTAAAATTTATGTGTATATTTAATAAAATAATTCTAAAGTAAAACAAAATAACTCTTAAGTAAATAAAAATATAAATAGTGTAAACAAAATAAAATAATTTTTAAAATTCTTTAAATATAAAAAAACTTAAAATTGACTTCTCTCACCATTTCTAGATAAATTTATTTAAAATATTTAAATATTAATATTTTGACATGTAAATGGATGTCAAATTTAAGGTAATACATAAGAGTTTTTGTTAACACGCTCACACCATTACACTCCATCCCTTGTCATTGTAGAATGCTTGTCAACATTAAAAATATAACATATAGCTATAACAAACAAAAAACAAATATATATTTATTTTACTAGCCTTCTTTTGGAAAACTTCAGGTTTACATAACTTTAACCAAGAAAGAATTTGAAGATCAATTTGGCTTCAAACAACTTTACTTTGGCAAAAGAAATGATGGATTTTGGAGATTAAAATCTGCACCAAATTAGTTAGCCCTGTTGATCTATATTCATTTTTTCCTTAGATTTGTATTTTTAAATTTTCTTTATGAATTTGAGTTTTAGTAAAAATAATTGAAAGAAGTTATAATAAAAAAATAATAATATAAGGAAGCCCTTGCAATAATACCTACCTTAGATTTGTCTTTCTTTTTTATTTTCCTTATCATGAATTTAATTTTAATAAAATATCTTACTCTCCTCCGGAGAAATCTTTGTTTAACCTAGTTGAGTTGAGAAAACCCTTGTTTAAGGAAATTTAACTAGAATTTTTTTTATTAAACATGAATTAAATAAAAATAAAAATTTGTGTCCATTTATAAATAATTCCAAAGTAAAATAAAACAACTCTTAAGAAAATAACACAACTTCACGCTATATCTCTTTACTTTTTTTAGATAAATGTATTTAAGATATCTATACTATTTAATGAAATATAAAACCCATATTTTTAAAATTAATTAAAATGTTAAAAAACTTTAAATTTTATTTATTTTTTAATGGTTATTGAAACCTTGCCAACCTACACTTGTCACAAGCTATGCTTCAAAACCGTAATAATTTAATAATGACAATGTTAGACGGCGTGGGAGTATAAGACGAATCTTCATCGGAGGCCCTCCTTATATCTTAATGAATCTTAAAGCCGACAGCTTGTTTTCCCCTTTCTAGGTTTGCTCAGGTATTTTGGGGAGATCTGGTTTAAATATATTAAAAGATAGAGACTTTTTTTTTTAAGTCTGTCCAGAGTATCGAGAAAGAAGTAGCGATTTCGTGTGTAGCAACATTCTCAAGAGGAAGAAATAGAGCTGTAGTATCTCTCTTATCTGGTATTTTCCTCAAGAATCCCTCACAACATAAAGCCACGATTTTTTTACTGTTTCTTTTCCATTCCTTTCTATGGTTGTAAACTATATTCTCCTTCTGAGTATTATGAATGTTGTTGAAGTCATAAAAGCAGCTGTGTTTCAACCTGTATAATCTCCTTGCCTTGCTTTACAACTATTACATTTGACACAGATCCAAAGAGTGTAGAGGTAATAGTTGCTGCCTTGCTCCGAGTATTATAAATGTTGTTGATGTCATGAAAACAGCTGTGTTTCAACCTGTGTAATCTCCATACAAATCCAGCAGATGCACCGTACAAATCTAGATGTAAACATGGTAAAACCTAAATGTAAAAGAAGCTTGGGAGAAAACTAAAGTAAGGAATAGCAAAATTTATTTGATACAGAACCAAAGAGTGTAGAGGTAATAGTTGCAACACAAAACGTATAGTTGTAACACAATCCTTTAAGGAAACAGTCAATCGTAAGGAGACCTAATCACAGCAAATATCATAAAAGAATGCAGATGTCATAGTTTTCGAATGTACTTTGTTTTCAAAGGGTATTATTATGATAATTTGCATTATCCATTAAATAGTAAAACATGGTAAGGTTTCACAGGATCTCAGAGCAAACAATGACTAAATAGATTTTATAATTAAGAGGCTTAGTTCGTTACAGTAGAATTTGACCTGGACAGTAGCAAGCATGCCAAATTTTTAAATTTAGAAATTAAATAATTCTATTTGATTATATTTTTTTAAAAGTAGATTATCTTGTTTTGTAGGTTTTCTCCATCCAGTTTTCTGTCGAAAGAGTTTTATAACCAGTTTGTATTGTGTAAATTCCATATTCTTTCAAACCCCATTCAAGGATATCTGAATGTTATTCAAAGAGTCCTCCTGAGATGCTAAAATATGAGTTAAATGGTTAATGAGAAGAGGCTATTGTTGACCTAGCTAAAGAGTTTTAGATTTCTATTTCCAAATCCTCATACCATCATGCATGATTTCATATTGAATCAGAAACATAATTCCAATCAGTTTCAACACATTTATAGTTTAATTCAAGGAGGTTAGAGAATTTCACACAAAGAGGATTGTGTTGGTCCCATACATCATCTCAAAAAGGAGCAAGGTCAGCCTTCCCCACAATTGAAAAAAGACCAATTTTAATCATATTACTATATGAGAACCCTTGTAAAGGGTTGACATCCTAGAAATGAAAGCACAATTCTCCAAATTCAGGTGCTTGAGCTTAAGAATTATCCTCCATAAAGCCTATTCTTCCACACACCATATCCAATATAATTTGGCAGAAAAAGCCATATTGTTAAGGAGAGAAGATGTCATACCTAATCCACCTTTCTCCTTAGGCTAACAAAATTTACCCCAAAATTAATCAAATGACATTTCATTTTCTTTAAATTTCCTTCTCGAAGAAACTCTCTTTCTATGGTCCAAATCATGAAGGATGCCTTTTGGAATCACAAGAGCTATAAATCTATAAACTTGGAGAGCCCAAATCATGGCTTTGAGGACTATACAACTAGTTATAAAGTGTTATCTATGTGTCCAATTACTAATATGACAAGTTAAACAAAATCCAGCATAACATTCTAGTCTTTTTCCCAAGGCAAGTAGGAGAAATAAGGGCACCCAAATATTTGAAAGGAGGAGAAGCAACCTTGAAATGAAGTATATTAACAATTTGTTCTTGAAGATGAGGGTTCATATGGAAGAAAACCTAATACTTTTGTTCATTCGAGAGTTACCTAGACATGTTGATATAAAAGTCAAGAGATTACTTAAGAGAAATAGCTTCCTCAAGAGTGGCATTGCCCATTAAAAAAAGTGTCATCCACAAATCAGAGATGGTTACGTGGATCCATACTTTGCACAATATATGTGGATCAAGATTTATTTTTAATTGGTTCCATACTTTCCACAATGTAAGTCGATCAAGATTTATTGTTATTTGTTTTGAGTTAATCTTGCAGGTGTAGATTTGAGGTGTAGATTTGATTTGACACTTGCAATTTTAATGTTTTCATGTAGATTCAATCTTTTCATGTAAATTTGAGCTTGCTATAATAAATATTTGGAAATGTGTTTACCTCTAATATCTAAACATGGTGGTTCTAATAAACACTAGCAGATTTTGTTTTACAAGGCTTGGGAGGTAACTTGTTCTCCTATTTTGCCTTAGTCAAACCTTTGGATTGATTTAATGATTTTGCACGAGTTGGAAGATATGCCAAGAAAAATATAGGTGTAGATAATAATGCTTAAGTACTTTTTTAATGCAGATGCTAAGTGTAGATGTCTCCTCCTTATAAGTCATAGATGACCAAAATGAATTAGGATTTACCCTTTTATACAACACTCTAGTGTGCAAATTTGAATATTGCACATTTTAGTCAGTGAGTAATAGTTGGATTCAGTTGGCTTTGACCCATATTTAAATTTAATTCTAGAAATTTAGACATCAAAACCACAGTTACAGTTCTAAACTAGGTTTTAGTACTACACCTATTGGTTTGATCCGAAATAAGGAATAGGGAATCTGGAGATTGCATTGGATCCTTTCTAGGATGTATTGAGTTAGGTTCAAGCAAGGCTTAGGTAATTGTAACTTTCCTATAGAAATATGCCACATGCACACTATAAGTACCAAAAGCATGTCAGGCCTACATGATAGTCTAATGATGAAAAGAGGTTCCTAATCACAACAATGTAGACATGAATTACACTCCTCTAAGTAGCTTCACTCTTAGTACATATCTCTTGTGTTTTCCCCTCCTTAACCATCTTCTTGAACCCCCAAATTGAGTTTCCAAACCTCACATTTTTCTAACAAGTCATTTTAGATCCTCCTATTCTAGGTTTCCCCATAGTTCTTTCGAGTCACTCCATAGTGCTTCTGGGTCACCCTATAGCATCTTTGTATTGCCCGAGTGACCCTAACTAGAAAAAGGGGTGACCCTCTCATTTTGGATGCACTAATTAACTCATAATTTTAGCTTTTCTTCTTGATTTTAAACCCATTTTTGCTCGCATTTTTTCCATTGTGAACTCATGATCAAATCTTGTCTCTTATAAATTGTTTCCATTTTCTCTTTGAGTTCACTCTTATTTTTTTTCTAATCTTTCTTCTTATCCTTTGTCTATTCATGGAATTGTTTCCATTTTTTTTGAGATAACTACTTTTAATCTTATCTCCTCTTTTGTTCCCTTTCATTTCTACCTATAAATACCCCTTCATTATTCATTGTTTATTATAAATTTCATTCAGAAAATCTTCTTTAAAAGCTTCTTCACAAGCTTCTTCTATATATTTTATAGTTTAGATATCTCATAAAAATCTAGAAATCCTCTTCTCATTGAGAAATCTCACAATATTCTTCACAAGCTTCTTCTAGCTTCATCGTAGGCTTTTGAGTCTCTTAGTTTATTTCTTTTAGTTTTAATTTTAGTTTTTGGAAAGATTCAAAGCCTTTTCTTTAGGATATTGTTTTCATGTATTCTTTCCTTAGCCAAGCTTATACATAGTATTCCCTCTAGATTTTAATTCTTGCACAAAGATCACTTGTGCCCCATTTTCCCTGCAAATTTGTTATTGCTTCTAAGCCATTTTTAGCTCCCTTACATCCCCCTTTTCATCCCTATCACTCAGAGGAGGACCCCATTGCTGCAGAGGAGGAGATAACTATTATAGGACCTCTGAGGACACATACTAGCATTGGTGCCCATTATTATAGGTTCTTTATTGCTTTATTAGTAATTAGCTCATATTTTTTTCTTGAAGAAGTAAAATATTGTCTTGTCTTCCTCTTCATAGGATAAAGCTAGAGTAGAGCTATTTACTTTTTAGAATAAATTTTCTATTTTTCATAGCTTGTAGTTACAAATTTACATTAGAAGCTTCAAAACTTGAAAAATACACCAAAACATACTTATATTGCATTAGGAAAAGCCATATAACTTGCATAATTTTTTCCTTTTAATAGTAATTAGATCTTCAAAATCAAAATTGGGAAAAAGTGTATTCATTCATTTAGGATTAATTGTACTAGAAATTCAGTTTTAACTTTCAAACTCATTCAACTTTTGTTACGGGGCATAGAAACAATATTTTCAAATCAAACAACAAACATAGGAAAACATCAAGGAAATCCTTAGTCTCATCATGAGGTATGAAAACTCAACAATTCAACATTCAAACATACAACACAAAAATTCCACTCACCCAGGATGCTCTTCTTTAATGCAGGAGAGTACTCCCCTAAGCCAAACACAAATATTCACTTTCACAAAGACTCAATCTCACAGGCAATCACACTTTCACATTGCCATTCCTCTGCCCCAATTTCACCAGAACACAATTTCGCCATATAGATTGTAGCTAAAGAATCAATGTTTTATTTTATTGAAATTTGGATTCACATACATTCAACAACTCACTCTACTCTACAGACACTCTCTTCATTCCATAGGCTGGCTGCTCCCAAATATACACTAGGATTTCAATACCCTCCTCTCTCTGCCTTTTGGCGCTTCACAGTTTCAAGACTGATTTCAAAAGAGAAGAACGTTTCATTTCTTTGGCGCCTTAGCCCATTCCAATCCAGCGGCTTCCAAAACTGCAACTCCACATCCTCTACTCCTTTCTCTCTATCCCAGGTTTCACTTCTCCACGGTTCTTCTGGCAGTCCTCCTTTTTGTTTGCAACTCAACTTATTTCTTTCTTATTTACCTACCAGGCCGCCCTCCTTCACACGCTGGCTCTCACATTTTTTTATTTTCCATAAAAAAAAATCAATAGCATGAATGCCCCTACGTCCCAGCTGAAGCGGACTGTAATTTTATCCTAAGTAGTATGATTTCATTCAGCACAAATTTGCATTTCAAATATTTAGAAAATATTTCATTAAATGTATATATAGGTCTATGATTACTATTGTGCTAATCATGCCTTTGGTCCAATCTTCCTATGTATAGAGGGAAGATTAATAAAGTTCCTCAATGACAGTGAAACCCTCAGGTTTATTTCGCAAGATCAAAACAAATAAATAAAGAATGTTGGATGTTGAGTATTTACACTAATGCAAGGGCATCGTGCTCCTACAATTTTGGTTTTCTTTCTTTTTGTTTTGGTTTTGGTTTATTTTCCTTAGGAGAATTGTTGTTTTGTCTCCTGTGATTGCTCTGTATAAATGTAAAACAAAGACTTGAAATTGAGCTCCTGTCACCAGCCCTTGTGTATTTTGTAAATCACAGTTTAGTCCAGAAAGGGATTTAAACCGTCATCAGTTATTCTGCACACTCGTGAGATGGAATGCTTAGGAAAGTTGAAAGGAATGGAGATGTGGTCATTGCAGTTAACTAATGAAGGAGTTTCTCAACACTTGGAAAGAGACTGAGCATGCAAATGGTCAGGTTGGAAGATAAAAAAAAAAGACAGCGACTGTTCCATGACAGAAGAGGAAGGCCGACGGTTACAGAAGTAAGAGGAGCCAAATGTTAAAAAGAAGACAGTGTAAAATACCAGAGGGAGAGCCCCAAAAGAATGGGAGAGGAGTTTCATAAGAGGCCGAAGGCATAAGGAGAGAGGCCGATTCGAAGAAAGGCCAGTCTGCAAGTGGTTGACAGAAAGAGAATAAGGAAAGGCCGGACAAAGAAAGAAAGGGCGGATAGAAGGAGGACATCGGTGTAACAAGATAGCCTTGGTCAGCTAGGGCGACGTGGGTTTGGAACAGATACAAAGAATTTATAAATGACTAAAGGAGAAACACTAGGACTGGAAGGATAGTGGAGTCTGAGAGAAGAGTTAAAGGAGATTGAAGATCAAAATTTGGAAGGAAGATTCAAATCAGCGACAACGTAGAACCTACAGAGGGGAAGGAAAAGAGATTTCAAGATGAGGCCTGAAGAAAATGGGAAGAAAGATGATGAGCAGTGCACTGAAAGACAGATGAAGATAGAAATTGGAATCGATTACTATAGATAGAAAGAGGTCGATAGTTACAGGCCAATAAGATATGTATTGTCATGTTTTAAATCTAGAATAGAACATAGAGGAGTCTGTTTTTAGGACATGGTCATTTGTGATTTCATTGTTAATAAAATCTATCTTTGCTTCATCTTGAGCTCCTGTGATTGGTTCTAAATTGAAATTTACTATAAAGTTGTTTGATTTGTTCTGTGAATGGAGAGCATGCCATTAGATTGGTATCAGAGCCTAAAAGATCTGGGCCATAAATATTGAATATGTTATTGATTTTTTTGTTGAAAGTTGAGTGTTGTAGTTTTGTGGCAGATTGACAAGTTGTGGAGAACCCAGATTGAGGTATCACAAAGATGAGAGTAGAAGATTGGAAGGTGCAGAAGCATACTGGGAAAGAGAGTCTCACGAAGCGAGACAAAAGGAAGGAAAACATGAAGAAGCAAAATGCAAATTTTGAAAGAGAGATGGCAGAGTTGAGAAGAGACTTTAAATAGTACATGGGTGCAAGACAACAATGGCTAGAAGAAAGTAACCAGGATTATGTGTGAGTATGGCCAATGACGAGAAAAGCAAAGTGGCATGTAAAGAAGATTGTTGAAGAAAGAAGAAGGCAAAGCGTGAATGCCTTGGAAAGAATGGATAAGAGTGGAAAGTGTACCCATAGAGGTTGGTACAGAAAGGAGTTGCCTATAGAGCAACTTGGACCTGAAGAGGTTAGAGGAGTTCTCATAGTGGAGGACTTAAAAGAAAAAGAGAAAAGAGGAAGTGTAGTAGAAAGCACTTGAAGGAGATTGTGATGAGGTGGGAAGAATGTCCATGAAGAGGGCATTAATTGAGACATTGTGGTCTCTTTTTTTTTTTACTAACATTATGTTTGCAAATTTATATGCAAGTATGAAGGGTGTGTTGAGGAAGGTCAAGAATGGGACCTTGAAGATATCAAGTGAAGGGGTAAGAGTAGCACCCGGTAAAAGAAGTAAAGTTGATAGAAGATTAGTTGCAATAGAGGTACATTGTAAAGTGCCCGAGAATGGAGAGGAGGATGATACTAAAGATTTCCAGTATGATGATGGACATGAAGAAGAAACCCTAGAGTTTCATGATGCCTGAGAAGATGTTGCAGCAGTAGCACAAGATGCTTATGAAGAAGAAAACTTGGAAAGCTGAAAAGCCAAAAGTGGATGCAATGTGGGATAGTAGGTAAAAGAAATTCATAATGCTGTATTTAGTTACGAAGATGGAAATAAAAATATTGATTTTGATCATAAAAGTGAAATTAAGAATATGTTTATGCAAGTTGATAGTGAAAAGAAAGAGGAACATGGTTATATAGTACCACGTTGGCTTAAGGGTTAGTATGGAAAGTGTAAACAAGAAGGTGGATATGATGTGGTTTGCAATAGAAAACAAATATCTAGTATGAAAAGCATGATTGAATTTAAGAGGAGACAAGAAGAGAGGACAAGTTAGCAAGAAAGGAAGCACAAAGAAGAGGTATTAAAGTAGCAATCAGATCGTGGATCATGGAAGATAAGTGTAGCAATAAAAAGCCAGTAACCAATAGCTACAGGAAATAAAGTGTGAATGATAAAAGGTAGGACAACAGCCAATGGAGTTGGTGCAGCAGAATATGGGGAGAAGAAAACCTCTCTAGAGAATAGAAGATATAAAGACAGGAAGGAGATTAAGATGGAAGAGTTAAGTTTGCAGCAGGCTGAAACTTGTAAAGAAGAGTTCAAGAAAAGTGAAGGAACATTGTTAAGCCATGAAGCTATAAAGCAAAATGATGGTGCAAGGAAATTAGAACAACAGAAGGAAGATAATTAAGATACAAAAGCATTGACTAGTGTCATACCAAAGAAGCAAGAGCATGGACCAGCTTGGAGGAAGTTAGAGGAGGATACATGCAAGATAAAAGGTAAGCAAATTGCTTTTGAATCAAATAATGAAGATTTTAAATTTGCAGATGAAATAATTGAAAATAAGAGTTTGATGGAAGAGCATAAAAAGAATGTAGAAATAAATAGTGAAGATGACATATATGAATATGAAATGGAGTTATGGAGTTTTGTAGATGAGAAAGACAGAAGGAGAAGAAAATATAACAAGAAACAAGGAAATAAACAAAAGCAAGTTGGAAAGCTCAAGTGGAGTAAGAGTGATGCAAAACAAAATAAGGTGACAACAAAAGTATTGAAGAATGAGAACCGTGAAGAGGTAAAGAGTGAGATTGTAGCCATCACAAAGGATAAGGATGTGTGGAATGGAAGTACTAGGAATGGTGGAAATCTTGTGGTTGACAAGGGGTCTAGAAAAGAAGAGCAAAGTAAACATACAGATTTAAAGGAAGACGTAACCGGTAATGATAATGAGGAGGATTTATGGGCACAATTTGCAGCAATCGAGCAAGAATGGATAACAAAGATTGAGGGTATGCAAACAAACAAGACAACACAAAATGTGGAAAGAAGGCTAGTATATAATGTTGAAGAAGTAATTGCAACCATGAAGATAAATGTTGTAAATGTTATTGAAGGTTATGATGTGAATGAGGAATCAAAGGAGAAGAACAACACTCAAAAATGGGTAGTAGACAGAAGGAAACAAAAAGATAATGTAGGTCTAGAAATAAGAAGAAATGTTGAGATGGCTTTAGTAAACAATGACATTCATGAAGAAGAGCTCTTAAATATGGAAGCAAATCAGGATGCAGTAGGGAGTAAGACTATTTATATTGGAACAACAATGGTAAAAAATGAGGAAGACAAAATGAAAGTATGAAGAAGACATTGCAGACTTAGGAGCAACAGTCGAGTACAAGGAAGAGGATTTATGGGCAAAGTATGCAGCCATCGAAGAGGAGTGGAATGGTAATATTCAAGGAATACAAACAAGTGGAACGGTGGCCAATGTGCAGATGGAAGTTATGGTTGAGGATTAAGGGATTGTTGCTAAGAAAGAGGTAGATTTAGTAAAAGATTTTGTGTGTTGGGGTGTAAATAATGAAGCTAATAATGGTATAGTGTTGCAACAGTTGGCCTTGGATGATGTTTGGCTAGAAAATGTGTTATGTGAGGTGGTAGGAAGTGAAAATGTGATGTTGTGTACAGCTGAAGTAGAGGTTGATATGCAGATGTATAGAATGAGTAAACTAAAAAACATGGAAACCTTTGAAGACTGGTTACGGAAGAATAGAAGGAGAATGATGAATGGTGGAATTGTTTTCATGAGTGAAGAGTTGAATAATCGACCACGATATTGGAGGAATGTGGCAGCAATGCCATTAAAATGTTGGAAGAAGCAAAATAAAATATTAAATACGTTACAGAAGAATCACATGTGTACGGGCACATGATCTTTTGTCCCCTGGGAGTTTGATGCAGGGGCATCGTGCTCCTACAATTTTTGTTTTCTTTCTTTTTGTTTTAGTTTTGGTTTATTTTCCTTAATCTTTCTATAGTGACTCTTTGTCTCCTATGATGGCTCTGTATAAATGTAAAACAAAGACTTGAAATTGAGCTCTTGACGCCAGCCCTTATGTATTTTGTAAATCATAGTTTAGTCCAGGAAGGAATTTAAACCGTCATCAGTTATTCTGCACACTCGCTAGATAGGAATGGAAATGTGGTCATTGCAGTTAATCGAAGAAGGAGTTTCTCAACACTTGGAAAGAGACTGAGCATGTAAACGGTCGGGTTGGAAGATAAAAAGAAAGGCAACAACTATTTCGTTACAGAAGAGGAAGGCCGACGGTTACAGAAGTAAGAGGAGTCGAATGTTAAAAAGAAGATAATGTAAAATAATGGAGGGAGAGCCCGAAAAGAATGGGAGAGGAGTTTTGTAAGAGGCCAAAAGCATAAGGAGAGAGAGGCCAATTTGAACAGAGGCCAGTTTGGAAGTGGCTGAAAGAAAGGAATAAGGAAAGGCTGAACAAAGGAAGAAAGTGCGGATAGAAGGAGGATGGTGGTGTAATAGAATAGCCTCAGTCAGCTGGGGTGATGCGCATTTGGAACAAATAGGAAGAATTTATAAATGATTGAAGGAGAAATGCTAGGACGGGAAGGATAGCGGAGTCTAAGAAGAGTTAAAGGAGATTGAAGATCAAAATTTGGAAGGAAGATTCAAATCAGCAACAAGGTAGAACCTGCAGAGGGGAAGGAAAAGAGATTTTAAGATGAGGCTTGAAGCGAATGGGAAGAAAGATGATGAGAAAGACACGGAAATATAGATGTATAAAAAAATTGGAATCAATTACTGTAAATAGAAAGAGGCTGATAGTTACGGGCCAATAGGATATGTATTGTCATGTTTTAAATCTAGAATAGAATAGAGAGGAGTCTATTTTTAGTACATGGTCTTTTGTGATTTCATTGTTAATAAAATCTGCTTATTAATACTTCCTGTCATTTTGGTATTCATTTATTAAGACTGTGAAGAAGACATCTTGAGCTCCTGTCATTGGTTCTAAATTGAAATTTACTATGAAGTTGTTTGTTTATTCTATGAACGGAGGGCATGCAATCATACACCTAGTGAAAAATAAGATTAATGATGTGTGTGATCAAATATGTGAATGAAAGATTCTACTAATCAATGAAGAAAGTGTTCTAGGATAATATCCATAAACTCACAAACCTAGACACAATTTTAGAATTTTGGCAAACATGCTAATGGGTAATGACTATATCCTAGGATTGTCAACTTTGGAATTGACAATTTTTAATTTTCAATATGGAGGACTCTAGATCATGTACACAATCTAGTTGCATGGATTACATTGTTGAAGATAAACTTGAGATTCTTGAGAATATGATACTATATTTTGATAGACAAGATAGGGATTCCAAAAAAATCCTGTATAAATAGATTTCATAATCTTGATAATTTCCTAGTATGGCAATCGAACTTGAGCAAGAAGCATCATAATCCATGAGGTTCTTCAAAGATGAAGCAAAGATAGACATTCAAATCAATGATGGTGAAGTTACATTCAACTCAATGATGGTCAAATTAGTGAAAAATAGCTCAATGAATGGGTTTCACAATTTGGAGATTTACTTTAGCCTTTATCAAATGTCTCCAAATCAACTATCTTATTTCATAAGGTTGAAACTTATTGGGCATGCTCTCACATGTTATGGGAGTTATGCTCACTCTTTGGAGATTTAAAAATTTGCACCAATTTCTCTGTGGAATAGTTTTAAGGAGCTATTCAAGAAGTAGTTGTACCCCATTTTCCATGAAGAAGAATAAGTAATGCAATGTCATCATTTGAAGCAAGAGAAAGGGAAAAGTCTTCAAGCCTATAAGAGAAGAAAAAGAGCACTTTAGATTAGGAAGGACATCATGAAGCATGAGGTACTGATTAGTTATGTGGAATGTTTGTCTAAGCATCTACAAAGGGTAGTCAGTAGGGCCAAACCCCAAAATATTGATGATGCTTACGCCCAAGCAGACTATCTTGAGTTAGACAAGAAGGGAGTTCCTTTCATTGCAACAAGGGTAATGATTAGTAGCATGGTGGAAAGAAAAATCCAAAGGTAAAAGGAAAGAAGTGTTGCACTTCTATCTTAAAGATAAGAGAAAATTGCTTTGTTCTCATTGTGATAAAGATGGGCATGAAGAAGATAAATGTTGGAATTTACATCCTAATCACCACCCTAATAGGTTAAGAAAGGTAAAGATAAAAGTATCCAACACTTATCTTCTTCATCAGTAGTAACTATATCTTGGGATTGTTAGCTTTGGAATTGAGATTTTAAAATTTCAAATCTAGAGGACTAGATCATGCCCATAATCTAGTCTAGAGGACCAGATTATATGTAGGATCTAGTCTAGGAAAGATGAACTCCTGAGAATTGCATTGGTGTTGGTATGGAATGGAGGATTAAACATAATACAATGTTAAATACAAAATTAGGGTTATCCACTGCACCTAAAAAATAAATTATATACTAGAGAATATGTTTACAATATCCAAAAAATAACATTAAAACATAAAAGTGGAAGAGAGAAATATACACTTTTTACAATATTATTATTGGATATTTATTTCTTCAATAACCTTTCATTCAACTTATTTATTTCCATAAATAATTTTTTTTTCAGCATAATTAAATCTTTCTAACATCTCCCTGAATTTGACTGACCAGGTAATATAAGTTTAATTTCTTCAACTTTGTTACCAGGCTTAATCTAAGTTAGAATTTGATTCCTTCTAAATAGTTTTACTCATTTTCTGTCTACAATATTTAATTCCTCCTAGACAACTTTAGTTATTTGGTTGGACTACAAGCATTCTTTTATGGTCATGAGTCACAGGCAAATCAACAAATCATAATTACTTTTGACTATATGGTCTTCCTTGTTTTCCCAGCATTTTCTTTTGGAACACAAAGGAAAACAAGAAAAAGGATATTAGATATAAACATAAAGGAAAACTAACAGCACCAATTGTTTTCATGACTGGTTTATCTATCATCACTACAAAGGTCAAACTTAGGAAGACAAACAAGTTGCAAAGAACAGAGTTATGTCTGATAGCAATCTCTCACTACTTCAGCAGTGCTTTGTAATATGATAGTCTCATAGACTGTTTTAGTATGATGAAGGATATTGGAATCTGTCTTATCCATTATATATTCGTGGCCCCAATTTTCTTAAGTGATGTGCTACCTTTTATATAAAGGATAAGGAATAGAATGATTGACATATCCGTTTGCAGTGCTAACTTGCTTTCTTAAATTGTGCAGACATTACGCTAATGGAAAATCTTAACGCCAATGTTTCTCATACTCAAGTTAAAGCTCAGTCTAGTACTGCTTCTGAGATAGCAGATCCTAATGCGGAGGTGAGGCTTAGTGGAACAAAAAGGAAAGGTCACAAAGAGAATTCTTGTGAATTGAATGATATTGGACACGCAGCAAGGATCCTAATCAGTCTCAGTAGAGGGAGGGTTGATCAAGACACAGTTGTAGGAAGTGGTGGTAATAATGGCATGGAAAACCCTAACCCTCAGACATCTCATGGAAATCCCAACATAAATAATAAGGGTAAGAAAAGTGACCGATTCATTGGAGTCACTGATGACCGCAGTGGCCGTTGGCAAGCCAATATATGGTATTCTATTATTTCTCCTATTATTCTTTTGTTTGAAGCTTAACTTTTAATTAAAAAATAATACATTGAACACTATATCTTTCTTCAAGAAAAATGTCTGCAAAAGATTTTGATATCAATCTTTCAGGTTATTTTGTGTGTCTCATATTTAGGGTGATTCCATATCTCTGTACTCCTCCTCTTCAGGGAGTTTTGAAATTTAACATGGAAGGTTCTTCTTGGAGAAACCATGGTCATACTGGTATTGGTGGAGTTGGTTGAGATAGTTTTGGGTCCGTTCAATTTATCTTTTCAATTTATAAGGGTCCTCATACTAACAATTTGATGAGTCTCTTGCCATTTTATATGCGGCTGTCATCTTGGGTGGAGAAGGATTATTTGTGATTGTGATTGTGATTGTGATTCCCAAGTGGTGGTGAATTTGTTGAATAGGAAGCATGTATCAGATGTTAGTTGGAATTTAGCTTTGGTTGTTAAATAGATTCTTAATCTACATGCTTCTTTGGATTCTGTTACTTTCAATCATATTCCTAGAGAATGGAATGGAGTGGCAGATTGTTTGGCCAAATGGGCCTCTGATCACATGCAAAATTGGAACATTGTGGATTGGGGTCAATTACCCTTGGATTTGTCTCAAAAGTTGGACCATTTAGTGGAGCTTGACAGGGCTGTGTAAAGCCCTTGCTTTGTATTTCTTCTTGTTTGAATAAATTTTTACCCTTCTTTTAGTAAAAAAAAAATGTTTTGAGTTCAATAATAATGGATTGTTGAAGTGTCTAACATACAATATGTTTCACTGTATTGAACTCTTTAATAATGTTGAATGCCATTTAATAATATTGGAATGTCATTTCTCTGCAGGCTTATGGATGATAAACGCCAAGTAAGCCTTGGTGAGTTAATAAGGTTTTCTCTTTTTTCTAAAAAAAAAAATTATTTGATACTCTACGTAAGTATCCTCTACTTCAATGGTCAAACAATCAATAGTAATTTTACACCTCATTCACAATAAAAATTGGTAAATATTTGTCCTAATTTTATTGGCCAAAATTGACCTTTGACTGCTGAAGTGGATGATATTTAAGAAGAAATTTTACTTGAATGTCGAGGAGTTTTTTATTACAAAGGGTTAAAAGTAGAAAGATTTTTGTTGTTTTGATAATAATATATGCTACTAAAACTTCTAAAGATTTAAAAATAAAAATTACCAATGGAAAGATCTAATCTACGCTGGCCTAAATTTGCAGGTCAACCCTGTATGTCAAGCAATTTTTTTATGACAATTATTCATTGAAAGGTACTTTTAAAAAATTATGACATTTCTTGGTATAAGTAAAATTATATATATATATCATTACAATTCTATATAAATTTTTGCAGTCTATCTCGAAAATCTTTCCTTTTATATGATACAATCATTTTAAACATTTGATTGTATTTTATAGCAAAAATACCTAAATTGGGTCATACGGCCATCAAATTTAAGCCCTAAATCCAGCCATGTGACCCATTGTCAAGTCAATACCAAGTGGTATGTTGATAAAAAAATTTCTAAGAAAATTTTATCCTAAATCCTTTCAAAAAATTAATATATTACAGAGGTCTGAAATTTTTTATAATACTGATGTAATCCAAATAAATCTTTCTCTTTCTGAACTCTAATCCAAAGCTTTCAAACAGTTATTAATCTTAAATTCTATTAATTTTTTTTGATATTGTTCACTATTGTTTTAATTTTAGGTCGATATTTTATTGCTGAGGCTGCAGCAAGGTTAGTGTTCTAACATCTCTCCTCCATATTTTACCATTAGTATTGACGGCATGTAGTTTATTGTATACCTGATATAAATAATTACTATGCAGGTCCTCAGACAAAGCTATGTTAGTCACACGTAACCAACCATGCAGGAGGTTAAATTATCCTGAAACAGAGTATGACATGAGATGGATAAAAAAAGTAAGTTACCACAAGTTCAAAATAATAAATAAGTATGATAGTTCTTTACATACTAACATAGTCGACCTTATGCATTTTTACTACTTTTGCAGTGGAGAAAGGGTGATGTGAACAAGTTTGTAGAGGAGCTCCAACAACAATCGAGTAACTATTCAGAAGGTTGCATTAAAGGATTAAGTGATGAAGCTGGACATGAACTTTTGAAACTGATAGATGAAAAGAAAACATTGGAGATGGAGGGGACATTGACATTGCAAGAATAGATCTCATGTTGTGTATAGGCGTTTGAATACATGGGTTTTACTTAACATTTGTGGGCTTGCAATCACCTACTCCCAAAAAAGTCTTTTGAAAGTGATATATATTTTATCTACTATAAAAAAAATTGTCATAAACAGATTAAAATAGTTTAAAACAGTTGTTTGAATGTGCTTTTGTTAATTTGATTATATGAACATTTACACTCTATTTAAATATCATCTACTTCAATGATTAAACAGTCAATTAGTAAATATTTGTTCTATTTTTATTGGTCAAAATTCACTTTTGACTACTAATTTCTTGATGAATGAAACTTATTACATGTGACATGCCTTCTATAATTGAATCATATTTGATTCGTTTCATCTTTTGTTTAGAATGTCAAGATCTCAATGCTTTTTTCAATCAGATTTTGATTGGGATCTCCCATTTTTCATTCAAGTTGTAACTACTTTTCTGTGCTCTGGTATGGTTTCATGTGAATAACCAGTATATTGTCGTGCTGGCTATACCATTTTTTAAGTGTTTGCTATTCAAAGACACTACTGGTTATACACGCACATGTGAATATTACTGGTTAAACTCTTTGAGCCCCTTAATTCAGCAATGTACAGCTGCAACCGAACCACTGACTGCATTATCATGCAGAAACAGCTTAATCACTATGAGTTCGACTGGTGAGATTATTCTATTCGAAATTAGGAGAGTGAAGAATGGAGGTCCAGGCAATGTTTTCAATTGGTTAACCGTGGGCAGTGAGCTTGATTCGTTTCGCGGTATTGGGTTGGCTATGCCTAAACTATATAGGCAACGCACATATTAATGTTTTCACTTTCTACCAATTTTACTTGATTAATGTTGAAGTCACACTAGTTAAACTTTCCCCTTTTATATAGGCAGACTTCTTGTTAATATGCTAATTAAACATTTGTAATCTGTGGTGTATATATGCAATGAATATTTGGTGTAATTTATACTTTTATGTTATTGTTCAATTAATTCACTGATTTTATAGGATGTAGATCAATTGTTTTTTTGAACAGGGTCTTAAATAGTATATTTATATTTTAAACCATATATTAAAGTACACTGAGAGATATCTTCTAATGTCTTTTGATATGCCATTGTCTCTAATGTTTCTTTATTTAATTTTAGTGGATAGTGATGGCTTCTTTGAAACTTCCATCCACCTTCCTTTCCATCTATTTGCATTTTATTTTTTTATTTTTTATTTTATTCCTTTCACCTTCTCTTTCTTTATATTTTTATTTTTATAGGAATCTTATAAAATTTCATAGAATCTGAATTTGTTTATGACTCTTGTTCTCCATCCGTACTATGAATGTAATGTAGGAATGCCTCTAGAGTAATTATTTTTAGATTAATTTTGCCTCTCGAGTAATTATTTTTAGATTAATTTTTTGCAACTTGTTAATATTGGAAGCATGAATCTAAGTTGCCTCACCAATTATGCTCAACCAATTGAGCTACAACACTTTGGTGAGATGAGTCGGTTTTAACAAACATTAAAATTAAACTTTTAATTTTCTTTTCTAGGTTATAAACATTTTACTTATTTTTTATTTAGAAGATAAAAGTATGTTTTTCTCTTATAAATTTGGGTAAGGCACCTATGATGCAAGAGCATCCAGTTCCATAAGCGATCCTGCATCGCCCAAATATATTTTAGTTTAATTTTAGATTTAGGGTGTGTTTTGATTTGGTTTGGTGTTTTTAGGCATCTCTTAACATGAGGAAAGTTCAAATTGGCTCAATTTTCGTGGAATCACTATTTTAACACTCCGTAGTGCAGTTTTATGGAAACTATTGTTTCCGAAACTCTATGAAGGCTATGATGAAATACTTTTATAGGGATATTCTTAGATGTATTTGTCATAATGTGGTGAAGGGTTTTGTAGTCAAATTCTTCATCATTTGGGAGAATTAAAAATCAGAAAATTTTCCCCAAGAAGCTATGGAAATAATTAATTTTTAAGATTTTTAAAAGCTAGAGAGAAATTCTTTTATGGGAAGCTTCAAGAGGTTTTTATGCTCAAATTGATGAGTGTTCATGCAAAGATATGAGCCCAGTCAAAAGTTATTAAAAAAACACTTTTTGTGCTTTTTCGGCATTTGAAAGTAAGTAAAGGCTCTCAAAAATGTAATTCTCTTCTTGAAATCGAGGTGTTGTTGTTCTAAAGATATTAAACTATTTTGAGGAATATGAAAAGCTAAACATAGCAGATGAAGTGTTATTTTAAAAAATGTTTCAATAGATCAGAGGTAGATTTCTCAAAGGTAGATTTCAGAGGGAAATCTCCACCATGGGAAGGGTGTAGAGGGGAGAGTGAATACATGTATGCAAAGGAAGCCATGGGAGCTATGTGTGTGCAAGTTTGAAAGAGAGAGAGCATCTATTGAAGACCCTATTTGTAGTGTTATAGAATATGATTGATGTATGGATTTGGTGTAATAAATTGAAATATTGTTTTTTTGCAATCTTGTATTGTTTGTGAGTTTAATTTGTGAGTAGAGAGAGTCTTTGTTTGTGAAAGATTAATTGTGTGTGTTGCAACAGAGAGTGGGAGTATCACTTGCATCAACCTAGGAGCTACAAAAAATAGTATTTCTACTTAGATGCTAGTAGCTATAAGCTCACTAAATTCAATCTAATTTTTTTAACCATCCTAATTTATTATGCATACACCATCATATTGAATAGATCTAATGAGAGAAACTAACTTTCAATGCTAGAAAAGAAATCAACACAACATATATCTAACTTCTTCCTATTATATTGTCACAACCTGGTAAGTCCATATGGGATATACACATTGTTGCCACCAAAAAAACCTTTCAACACATATGACCCAAATATAACATGGCCAAAATACAAAACCAATGGGGAGCGGCAAATTACCAGAACTCTTCCTTATATGTGTTGAGACATGGACCAGCTAGGACTCGAACCTAGGACCTTCCATTCGCTGCTGGAGTGCTCTATCACTGAGCTACTAGCCCCTCTTGGACCAGTCCATCATCGGTCTGGGTGTGGCTTATTTCCAACACCAACACCCCCCCTTAAGCCACACCTCTCATGTGCTTGGGACTCCTAGCCTGGGCCTGGCTCTGATACCATGTTGAGACATGGACCAGCTAGTACTCGAACCTAGGACCTTCCATTCGCTGCTGGAGTGCTCTACCACTGAGCTACTAGCCCCTCTTGGACCAGTCCATCATCGGTCTGGGTGTGGCTTATTTCTAACACCAACAATATGTAGTCATAGGACACAAAGACAAAGAGTAACCATCATTAGTTTTTAAGATTTAATCTATTAATATATACTTTACTTTTGCTATAGTATAAGAGGGGGTCAAGGCAAATTAAGTAGCCCCTTAAGTTGATTTAACAAGATCAAAATAGAGAAACAAATAATGTTGGATGGTGAGTATTTGTGCTTGATGGAAATTGAGACTAATGGCACAATTGATCAAATATGTGAATGTAAGACACTACTAGTCAATAATGATTAAAGTGTCCTAGGATGATATTCTTAACTACACAACCTTGGACATTTAATTTGAAACTTTTGATATGGAACCTCATCAAATATGTAAATGTAAGACACTACTAGTCAATGATGATTAAAGTGTCATAGGATGATATTCTTAACTACACAACCTTAGACATGTAATTTGAATTTTTTGACATGGAACCTCATGGGCAATGACTATATATTGGGATTGTTGGCTTTGGAATTGAGAATTTAAATTTTTAAATCTAGAGGACTAGATCATGCCGACAATCTAGTCTAGAGGACGATTACATGTGTTCTCAAGTCTAGGAAGGAAAAAGTCTTGGGAATTGCATTGGTATTGGTATGGAGTGGAGGATTAAACATACTACAATGTTAAATTTAAAATTGGGTTTATTCAGTATGCTGAAAAAATTTATATACTAAGAGAATACATTAAGAATATCTACAAAAAATAACATTGAAACATAGAAGTGAGAGAATGAAATATACACTTTTCTTTTTTACAATATTATTATTTTTTTAATCGATAAAATGCAGACTACGGGTCTGCTCCATTTTATATTAAAAGAAACCAAAGTTTTAACAAAGTTTGTAGAACCAATAGAAAAACCAGCAACTGAACTAGACAGGGCCAAAACAAAAACCCTATTACTCTCCTATCTACCACTATTACATTCAAACATCAACAAAAAACAACAAACAACACATTTTGCATATATACCTATTCTCACACACACACTAATATCTACCCAGATAGAGCCAACCCTTAAGCATTATGGTTTGTTGCATAGTAAGTCCCCAGAATCTTCTGCATCTAGTCCTCTTTGACGTCAAGAACCACAAGCACTTTTTAGAAATGGTATGCCCCACATCACTCGTCACCTGCAACCTACAATCTTATCAACCCCTGCTTCATCCACAAATGGTCGCCAATTGACTGCATCCCCAACAACGTTAATCTTATGAAATTCCCCTAGTAGTGGAATTCTAATTCTAGGTCGAGCAACTCCCAATAGTTCTTTCCAACCCCCACAAAAATACGATTTCACAAACACCTTCATCAACTTCTGAATCACCACTTTCTCTTTGTTTGAATCCAACAATACTACTAAGAACAGTGATGTGAGGCCAATTATCTAACTTCCCATATTTTGATCATTATGCTATGCAGACTTGATGTTTTATCTCACTGATTTGATACATGTGACTTGATTCGATCATATTGGATGATATGATGTAGTTCGATATATGGGATTTAAATTAGATGTTATTATGTTATGAGATTCTAGTTATTTATGTGATGTGAACTATTTGACATGTTATGGAAAATGCAGTTCAACTTGTAGTTATGTATTGATGTTTATTTTGATTTGCGTGGAGTTAATTTCAGTTGCTTCGACTATGACTTTTCTTACAGGACTGACACTTGATCGAGATGTGCAGGTTTTATGTTCCCTAGCCACTGGAAATCAGAGGTAGGATTCACACCATGTTATTCCCTGTTAAGCCAATCCGTTCCCAAGAGGGATAAGGATCACGTGTAAAATTGAATGATGATTTATTGTGCTTGGTTTAAAATTTAATTATTTTTAAGCCGTAGTACCCCTCCTCTTTCTTATTTTGATTAATATTATGTGTTGTAAAATTCTATTTGATTTTTGTCAATTGGTATTTTTATTATTTTTTTTGTGGATTGGTACACCTGTGTGAAATCCCCTACCTCCCTAGCTCGGGGGTGACTCACTTGCGGGTCTATGGTAGGGAGGAGAGCTTTCCTTTCTCAGTGGCTGTTTTCTTGGTTGTTTCATTGTTGTGTTTTAGTTGCAGGATGTTAGTGAAGAAATGAAGTGTTTTGGAGCTCAAGTTGGAGTTCATAAAACTTCCTTTGTGTGGCCTTTGTAGTACTCCAGTGGCTGATTAAATCATGGCCACGGTGGCCTTGTTGTAATGTAATTATAGTAAGAAGTCACTAAGTTAATTGCCATATAGTTGGCTATAAATGGTTATTCAATGTGACTTACTGTTATTGAGGTTAAAATAGTCTATTCCATTTATCATGAAGTTAGCTTGGTGTAGAGAAAATGCATGGAAAATAAACATAGATGCTTTCTACCTTTGTTCTTTAGAATGTTAAAAGAAAGGATTTATGTATGTGATAGAAGTAACTGATTAGATTTTGATATAAATGAAAGAAAAGAATTGAAATCCCTGGTTAGTTTATGCTATCACTTTCTATTGTGTGGAGATATGAAAGTTGTGAAATAGATGTGAAAAGTATATATATTTAAATTTTTTTGCCATTATAGTTGTCAAAAGAAAATATGTAAGTGTCAAAAGGTTGCTATTCAGATCTTGTTTTTAGATGAAAGATAGAGAAGTGTATTTTCTGTTAGTTTTTGTTGTTCTTTAGTTACTATTTTCAACCTGAATGTAAATAATTTCCCATTTTAGGACTCATCTTGTGAAGATAGTTTTCTAAAAAAATATATATAAGAAAAAAAAAGGGATACTAACTATGTATTTGCTTGTTCATAGACTGTATATACCATTATTATCATTTAATGTATATATATATATATATATAAATAAAAATATATGTATATATATATATATAAATATATATATGTATATACATATAAATAAATATATTTATTTATATTTAATATATAAATATATATTTAAGCTTCAGAATATTAAACTTGCTATTAGAAATTAGGGTTTCAACCCTTTTTTTTATATATTTTAAAGGTTATATTTAATAAAATAAATAAAATAAATAAAAAAATAAAAATAAAAATAAAAATTTATGTATGTGGACGGCGGCGCCGCCCACAGTTTTTCAGAGGATATGGGTTTGGGGGAGAAGGCTTAGCCTCCGTCCACACTCGTGGGTGTGGATGGAGGCTAAGCCTCCTCCCCCACACCCCCATAACCCCAAACCCTATAAACCTCGCGGCCCCGCCGCTTCCCCCACTCCCTCTACACATAGTCCCACACCCCCGAACCCTCACAGACCAGACTCCTCCCACTCTGTTTGCAAACCGCTGCCCGCAGTGGAGACTTCAACCCTGAGCCCCCGAAACCCTCTTCTCACCACCCTCCGCGGCCAAACTACCACCCTCCTGCGCCCCCCTCACAGCGCTACCCCCTCCACACTGGTCCTCTGCCCTTCCCTCATAGGTGGCCTTCCCCACTACTCGGCTGCGCCGCTCGACCTCCTTTCTTCCGCCACCTCATAACACCACCTCCTCCTTGGCCCTGCATCAAAATGTATGCCCTTCCTTGAAAAAAAAATGCAAAAGTAATGCACACAAAAAAAAATATAAATATAGTTATGATGGTACCCCATGACTGTGCATACCTCTGGCCGCCGACTATTACCTCCATTGATGCCCTTAAGCCCTAGGCCAGCAAGAAGAGGAGGCAAAACAAGAAACCATAAGGAAAGAAAAAAGAGAGAAATATGAGATGGGATTAGGGCGTGTGAGGATAGAAAGAGGTTAGGGGAGATTAGGGCAACTAAGAGAGTAGAGATTTTTAAAATGTCTTAGGGCCTTTGTTAGTTTTAGGATTATTATGGTATTTCTCTTTAATGTGAGGATTTTAAATTTTTAATTTGAATTTAATCTCTAACTTTTTTATTAATTTATTTTAATATTCCATTTTACTCCTGAGGGTTTTGACTTAATTGAGATGGGATTAATTTTTACCATGTGACATTGTTATTTTGTGAATTGAGATCACTTGGGAGGGGTTTAATTTAAATCGTGGTGGGAAGAAACTCCCCTTCGTGTTTTTTTTTATCGTTCATATTATTAAGTTCTTTTATCGTTAATTTTTACAAAGTTGGTTACAAACGAATTTATTATTAGAATAAATTTTTTTTGGCAGGGAGGGTTAATTAAACCCTCCTCCCTCAACCATTTAATATATCGAGTGAGACAACAAATAAAATGCCCAAATTATAGTTAGGGATGAACTTAGTTTCCCGGTCAAATTTACTTGACGACTTGATGTTTTTGATTAATGTTATGATATTACCTTACTTCGTTGATTTCATTCTAAGTTTAATTAATATTTATTTGATCGTATTATTTTTGCGTAATTAGTTTTATGTAATTATTTTAATCATTTATTCTATTAGCCCTTCCTATTGGTGAATTATTTGCAATTTTGTCCTTGGGTTTTATGTTAATTTTACTTATGAAGTTTATTCTCTTGTTGACGAATTATTTTAAAATTCTTATTCTTTTCGGTTATCAAAAAAATGTGTTATGCTAGATTCCTAGGATAATTTTAGATGCGAATTTATATAATTTCCATTCCATCTTTCACCTTCAACTGTGTGCCTTCATGACATCATAAAACTTCACCTTTCGATCTAAGTAGTTAGGGTTTGAGTCGGTGAAACAATCTTCACCTAGGAAACTAGGGTTCTGCTTTAAAACAGTCTAACCCTAAAGGTGACACACCTTGTGTCATATACCCCCTTGACAGCCTACACTTCATCTTATTTGTTGTCATGTTTACGCCTAAGGCGCATTGCCACCGAGCATGCAAGCGCGTGCGAGGTGGT
Organism: Cunninghamia lanceolata; assembly: GCA_027924645.1. NCBI lineage: Eukaryota > Viridiplantae > Streptophyta > Pinopsida > Cupressales > Cupressaceae > Cunninghamia > Cunninghamia lanceolata. The sequence continues at coordinate 2,190,114 of BSBN01000078.1, forward strand.
TTTTAGGGTTAGGGAGAAAAGTTTTTTTCATAGTTCGTGTCATGACTACCTAGCAAATGTGGGCATGACACATTTGTTTGTGTGTCATGACCGCATGGAAGATGCGGGCATGACATTTGGTATCAGAGCAGGGTTTTCAAAACACTGGGCTTGTTTTAGGCACATTATTGCTTCCGCAACTATGTTTGACTTGTGGCTACCTCGTTTTGTAGGATGTCTCCCAGACGAGTTCGACGAGCGTAGACCCGCCACACTCCACCCACAAAGGTACACACTAATTCATCAGCTGTGGGAGTAGGTCAGCCAAATCCACAGGGTCAGCCAGATCCACAGGGCCAGTCAGATCCACAGGTTCAGCCACTCCTACAGCCATAGCTAGTTCCCCAAGTACCACAGGCACCACTGGCCCCACCAGATATGGGACCATAGATTTTGCAGGCCTTATAGGCAATTTTAGATAGGCTCCCACCGGCAGTAGCAGAGCCGCATGTCAAGCCTCGCGAGAATCTGCGAGAGGAGCCCTGCGTAGAGCTACGAGGGGCACCACGTGAGGAGCCTTATATCGAGCTACCAGAGATAGAGGAGGTTGGTTCAGCCAACAGGGCCCGTAGTAGGAGCCCCCCACATCGGGCTAGGCAAGATGAGACAGTGTGTGTAGAGTACTTGGGTCACAGGCCTTATGAGTATCATGTAGATGAACCTATCCAGGGGCACAGAGATAGAGGAGATCCCATCAGGGACATTTTGAGGTTGAACCCTCCTACATTCATCGGGACCACAGAGGGAGCTGAGCCAGAGGCCTGGCTGATCAGTTTAGACAGGTGCTTCATGTTGCATCCTTATGAGGGCAATACGAAGGCCCGTGTGGTGGTTCACTTGTTGCGAGATATAGTAGCTACATGGTGGCACACTGAGGAGTGCAAACGCCACCTTTCTTTAGACACTCTCTCATGGGAGACCTTCATTAAGCAATTCAATGTGTGCTATTTATCAGACCACTATAGGCAGCATCGTCTAGATGAGTTTCATGACCTCCAGCAGAGAGGACTTACAGTGGCTCAGTATGAGGCTAGGTTTACAGAGTTGTCTAGATATGCGGAGTATCTCCATGATGAGAAACTCCTGGTGCATAAGTTTATCTGAGGGCTTATTCATAGCATAGCAGGGCCTGTTCAGATGGCAGACCCCCAGACCTTGAGTGATGCTACCGAGAAGGCATACATTGTGGAGGAGATTCAGGGACGAGGGTAGAGTTCTCGCCCTCAGTTTCAGGATCGGGGACAGCAGCAGCATCAGCAGAGTTTTCGTAGACCATCGCAGCCACCCCACAGAGGAGGATTCAGTTTAGCATCTTTACCTCCTAGACCCTCACAACAGCAGTAGCCACAGCAGCAGCAGAGAGCTAGGACACAGCAGAGGTCATAGGGCAGACATAATAGGGGTTAGCAGCAGTAGGGCCCGCGCAGAGATCAGAGATGGTAGGGACCACCTGTAGGACCTGTGAGGTCACAGTAGTCTTATAGGGGTTCATAGGGGTCTACTGGCAGATCAGGACAGCAGCAGTCGGGTAGGACCCAGACTGTACAGGTACAGGTTAGGGGCCCTTGTTATGTTTGTGGTGGAGCAGGACACCTAGCTAGAGAGTGTCCATAAGGTTATACAGCAAGGGGACAGCCTCGTACAGGAGGTTCAGAGCAGACAGTGGGTGATGTGGGTAGATCCCATTGTATGTTTGCAACGGTAGATAATCGTCAGGTAGATTTTTAGGCGTCAGTGATTGAGGCGTCAGGTATGATTGGGGGTAACCCCATTTCTATTCTATTTGAGTCTGGTGCTACTGATTCATTTATATCTCCATCATTAGTGGAGCATTGCAGGCTGGTGGCCTCTAGGTAGGGTGATAGGTGGGTAGTTGAGTTGGCTTCAGTAGCCAAACTGACAATAGATACCGTAGTCCATGATTGTGAGATTGCTTTGGGATCCTTCACTACAGTGTGTGACCTTAGAGTCATGACATTAGGCTCCTATGATGTGGTGTTGGGTATGGATTGGCTTGCGGCTCATCGAGCCAAGCTAGATTATCGCTGAAAGGCGATCAGCTGTTTAGACAATCATGACACATTAGTGGAGATTTTAGGCATGCAAAAGCCCACCGCAGTACGAATGATATCCGCTCAGCAGCTTAAGCACTGCATGCGGAAGGGATGTCAAATGTTCTCTATCACAGTGAGTGACAGATCAGATGACGAGCTAGAGGTGTCTTTGGATGATCATCCCATCCTTAGAGAGTTTGCCAATGTTTTCCCAGCAGAGTTACCGGGGATGCCTCCCTAATGTGAGGTAGACTTTCACATAGACTTAGTGCCTAGTGCCGAGCCAGTGTCTCATGCACCCTACAGAATGACCACACATGAGCTCACTGAGCTTAAGCTACAGTTGAAGGACTTGTTAGAGAAGGGGCACATCCGACTGAGCATTTCACCTTGGGGCGCTCCTGTCATCTTCGTGAAGAAAAAGGATGGGTCTCTTTGCTTGTGCATGGACTACAGGCAGTTGAATAAGGTGACGGTGAAGAACCGTTACCCGCTGCCTAGGATTGATGATCTTTTTGATCAGATGCAGGGAGCTAGGGTGTTCTCTAAGATAGACCTGAAGTCCGGTTATCATCAGTTACATATCGCAGAGGCAGATATCCATAAGACTGCCTTCTGGACTCGTTATGGACACTATGAGTTCATAGTGGTTCCCTTCGGCTTGACGAACACCCCTGCAGTGTTCATGAGTCTCATGAATGGGGTGTTCCATACCTATCTAGATCGGTTCATGATCATTTTTCTTGATGACATATTGATCTACTCACGGACTTAGGAGGAGCATGAGGAGCACCTTCGTTAAGTTCTTCAGTGTTTGTGAGAGCAGAAGCTTTATGGGAATTTGGTGAAGTGCGCATTTTTTAGGACAGAGGTTCAGTATCTGGGGCATATCCTTTCAGGTGATGGAATCTCAGTAGATCCATCGAAGATCAGGGCTATCAGGGATTGGCCAGCACCCACTAGTGTGATAGAGGTCAGGAATTTTATGGGGTTAGTTGGTTATTACCATCATTTTGTTGAGGTCTTTTCTCAGATTGTACACCCCATCACTTCCCTCCAGCGAAAAGGGAAGAGCTTTCTTTGGACTAAGTAGTGTGAGAGGGCCTTCAGGGTCCTCAAGGAGTGTCTTACCAGCGCTCCTATTCTAGCAGTTCTGATCCTGCAGTAGATTTCATGGTTTACACGGATGCATCACTTGAGGGATTGGGAGCTGTACTTATGTAGGGTGGTAGAGCAATCACGTATGAGTCACGAAAGCTCAAGACTCATGAGCTGAACTACCCCATGCACGACTTGGAATTAGTAGCAGTGGTTCATGCTCTAGTCCGTTGGAGACATTTCTTGTTGGGTCATTGCTTTGAGCTCCATTCCGATCATCATAGCCTCCAGTATACCTTTACACAGTCGAATCTAAATGCCTGTCAGTGGTGTTGGATGGAGTTCCTATGCGAGTATGACTTTGATGTCCACTACATCGAAGGGAAGGAGAACGTGGTTGCTGACGCATTGAGCCGGAGGCCCCACGAGCTCTTGACCTTGACTTTGCGTGTGGACTTGAGGGATCGCATTATTCAGCATCTGCCAGAGGATGAGTGGTATCTTGAGGTGCAGCAAGAGATCAGTTCACAGAGGGCCCTTGTGGGAAAGTTTGCAGGGTAACACTCGACACAGATGGTTTACTTCATCATCGACAGTGCATCTATGTACCCCGTGCAGGTGACCTACATACTATAGTGCTATCAGAGGCTCATAGAGCACCATACGCAGCACATCCGGGGGTGAAGAAGATGCATGCCAATCTTCAACAGCTGTACTATTGGGTACATATGAGATAGGATATAGCAGAGTTTGTTTCTCATTGCCTTGAGTGCCAGAGGGTCAAGGATGAGCATCAGCATCCAACAGGCCTCTTATACCCACATGATATACCTGAGTGGAAATGGGACACCATTTCCATGGATTTTATTGTTGGTTTTCCTATGTCTTCGCATCGCCATGATGCCATCATGGTGACAGTTGACAAGTTGACCAAGGTGGCTCATTTTTTCCTATGCGCACGACGTACAATGTGCCAGCTATGGCGAGGGTATTCTTGGATGACATTGTGAGACTACATGGGGTACCCTATCACATCATCTTAGATAGAGATCCAGTGTTCACTTCAACATTTTGGTGAGCCTTACAGCAGGCATTAGGCACACAGCTCAATTTTAGCTCCGCATATCATCCCGAGATAGATGGACAGATAGAGCGGGTGAATCAGGTGTTGGAGGACATGCTTCAGATGTATGTTATGGACCATCAGTCTAGATGGGAGGAGTATCTTTATCTAGTTGAGTTTGCCTACAATAATGGGCATCACAGCTCGTTAGGTATGCCTCCCTTTCAAGCTTTATACGGCAAGCCATGCAGGACACCATTGAGTTGGGATCGGATTGAGGACAGAGTCACCATTGGTCTAGAGCTAGTACAGGATATGGAATAGCAGGTCACACTGATTAGACAGAGGTTGCAGGAGGCATAGGATAGGTAGAAGAAGTATGCCGATGCTAAGAGGATAGATCGGAGCTTCTCAGTGGGAGACAGGGTATTCCTTAGAGTGCGGCCACATAAGAGTCTAATCCATTATGGAAAGGGCTCTAAGCTCGCACCATGGTTTGTAGGACCCTTCGAGATTTTGGAGCGGACAGGACCAGTTGCCTATCATCTAGCATTGCCACCTAGCCTGTCACGTATCCATGATGTCTTTCATGTTTCTATTTTGAGATGATATATATCTGATGTTTCTCACGTACTGGACTGGAGTGCTTTATAGGTAGAGGCAAGCGGGCAGTTGGTGCTAGAGCCAATTCACATATTGGCTCGTCGGACGCTGGGCCTTCGAGGTTGAGAGCTGGACTAGGTTACGGTCTAGTGGGATCGATATGACGAGGTCACGGTGACTTGGGAGGATGCAGCCAGTTTGAGGGCACTCTATCCTCACCTTTTTTATGACTTCCAGGAGGAAGTTCAGTCTTAGGGGGGAGGATGTGAGGCCGATCATTTTACTTCCCATATTTTGATCATTATGCTATGTAAACTTGATGTTTTATCTCACTGATTTAATATATGTGACTTGATTCAATCATATTGGATGATATGATGTAGTTTGATATATGGGATTTATATTAGATGTTATTGTGTTATGAGATTCTAGTTATTTATGTGATGTGAACTATTTGGCATGTTATGGAAAATGCAGTTTAACTTGTAGTTATGTATTGATGTTTGTTTCAATTTGTATGGAGGCAATTTCAGTTGCTTTGGCTATGACTTTTCTGATAGGACTGACACTTGATCAAGATGTGCAAGTTTTACGTTCCCTAGCCACAAGAAATCGGAGGTAGGATTCACACCATGTTATTCCCTATTAAGCCGATCCATTCCCAAGAGGGATAAGGATCACGTGTAAAACTAAATGATGATTTATTGTGCTTGGTTTAAAATTTAATTATTTTTAAGCCTTAGTACCCCTCCTCTTTCTTATTTTGATTAATATTATCTGTTGTAAAATTCTATTTGATTTTTGTCAATTGGTATTTTTTTTTTTTGGGCCATTTATATGTGGATTTTTGACCCCTTCCATGACCCCTAGGGTCCCAAAAGTTACCCTAGGTGGTCAACCATGAGTCTAGGGTCAACATGGACCACCTAACCCTAGTTTTCACTCACCTTAGGTCACCCTAAACCATGGTTGAGTAAAAGTGACGAAAAATGGAAAGAGGGAAGATGAGGGATGAGCCTTGCCTTGGGAAGAACCCATCTCCCATCCTTATGTTTTGGGAAGCATTCCCAAGGAGGACTAGGGAGGTCTCCAAGAGTCCTCCCAAACTCCCAAGTGAGTGGGGGCACCACTCAAGGCCATTGTCTTCTTGAGGGGTGAGTGGGAATCCAACTCACCACTTGTCCCCCTCCCACTTGTGTGGAAGCACAAGTGGATGAAGTGGAGATGGAGGTGGAGGGAGAGGAGGACATTTGTCATCCTCTTACCTTCTCACTCTTACAAGTGGTTTAGGTGGAGGGAAGAGATGGTGACAAATGTCACCTTCTCATTCCCTCAAGGCCAGGTGGATGGCCTATAATAGCTCCTCTTGTAGAGGAGTGGGGGTTCTTCCATTCTATTATATTTCCTTGCATTTTTTAGAGACTTCTTGCTAATTTGGATTTCCTTACTAGTTTGGAGGAGTTAGAGAAGGTTGGAAAATCCTGAAAGTTGGAAGGCTTGAGAAGGCTTGGAGCTCTCCACCAATTCCACTTCCATTGCCAAGGCCTTGAAGGTAGGCCTCTTATCTTGTTTCTTGCTTTTCTATATGATGTTCCATGTTTGAATTTTGATTGTAAGTTTGTTTGCATTGTGATGCTTCTTTCTGCATTTGATGTTGGGTTGGGTGTCATGGTGAGAGCACCTCCAATGGAGGAAATGCTCAACTTGTATGGGTACGGGAGAGGAACAATCCGTGGGGGCTCTCCCACAGTATGTGTTTATGTGTTTATGCCTTCAGGGCTTATCATCATATGAGGAGGAGATATCAAAAACGCAAGAGTGCCATGCATTTTATTGTGATTCTTGTGGATTGTGGTGTTCTGGGATTTTGGCTTGAGGCCAGGAGTTAAGATTTTCTTTCTTTAGGGAGCCCCTTTAAGTTGAGAGGTCTATTTCCTACCCTCATCAAACTCATTTTTATGAGTTGAGTAATGTGTTAATCCTATAGGGTGTTTCTATTTTGTGTTTAGTTGTGTTTGATTCTGTTGTGGATTGGTACACCTGTGTGAAATCCCCTACCTCCCTAGCTCGAGGGTGACCCATTTGCGGGTCTATGGTAGGGAGGAGAGCTTTCCTTTCTCAGTGGCTGTTTTCTTGGTTGTTTCATTGTTGTGTTTTAGTTGCAGGATGTTAGTGAAGAAATGAAGTGTTTTGGAGCTCAAGTTGGAGTTCATAAAACTTCCTTTGTGTGGCCTTTGTAGTACTCCAGTGGCTGATTAAACCATGGCCATGGTGGCCTTGTTGTAATGTAATTATAGTAAGAAGTCACTAAGTTAATTGCCATGTAGTTGGCTGTAAATGGTTATTCAATGTGACTTACTGTTATTGAGGTTAAAATAGTCTATTCCATTTATCATGAAGTTAGCTTGGTGTAGAGAAAATGCATGGAAAATAAACATAGATGCTTTCTACCTTTGTTCTTCAGAATGTTAAAAGAAAGGATTTATGTATGTGATAGAAGTAACTAATTAGATTTTGATATAAATGAAAGAAAAGAATTGAAATCCCTGGTTAGTTTATGCTATCACTTTCTATTGTGTGGAGATGTGAAAGTTGTGAAATAGATGTGAAAAGTATATATATTTAAATTTTTCTACCATTATAGTTGTCAAAAGAAAATATGTAAGTGTCAAAAGGTTGCTATTCAGATCTTGTTTTAGATGAAAGAAAGAAAAGTGTATTTTCTGTTAGTTTTTGTTGTTCTTTAGTTACTGTTTTAAACCTGAATGTAAATAATTTCCCATTTTAGGACTCATCTTGTGAAGATAGTTTTCTAAAAAAAAATATATAAGAAAAAAAAGGGATACTAACTGTGTATTTGCTGGTTCATAGACTGTATATACCATTATTATCATTTAATGTATATATATATAATATATATATAAATAAAAATATATGTATATACATATAAATAAATATATATATTTATATTTAATATATAAATATATATTTAAGCTTTAGAATATTAAACTTGTTAGAAATTAGGGTTTCAACCCTTTTTTTAATATATTTTAAAGGTTATATTTAATTAAAAAAATAAAAATAAATAAAAAAATAAAAATAAAAAAATAAAAATAAAAATAAAAATTTATGTATGTGGGCGGAGGCGCCGCCCATATTTTTTCAGAGGATATGGGTGTGGGGGAGGAGGCTTAGCCTCGGCCCACACTCGTGGGTGTGGGCAGAGGCTAAGCCTCCTCCCCCACACCCTTGTAACCCCAAACCCTGTAAACCCCGTGGCCCCGCCGCTTCCCCCACTCCCTCTACACACAGTCTGAAACCCCCAAACCCTCACAGACCAGACTCCTCCCACTCCATTTGCAAACCGCCGCCCGCAGCGGAGACTTCAACCCCGAGCCCCTGAAACCCTCTTCTCACCGCCCTCCGTGGCCAGACTACCACCCTCCTGCGCCCCCCTCACAGCACTGCCCCCTCCACATTGGTCCTCCGCCCTTCCCTCATCCATGACCTTCCCCACTACTCGGCTGCACCGCTCGACGTCCTCTCCTCTGCCACCTCATAACACCACCCTCCTCGGCCCTGCATCAAAATCTATGCCCTTCCTTAAAAAAAAATGCATAAGTAATGCACACAAAAAAATATATAAATATAGTTATGATGGTACCCCATGACTGTGCATACCTTCAGTCGCCGACTATAACCTCCATTGATGCCCTCAAGCCCTAGGCCAGCAAGAGGAGGAGGCAAAACAACAAACAATAAGGAAAGAAAAAAGAGAGAAATATGAGATGGGATTAGGGCATGTGAGGATAGAAAGAGGTTAGGGGAGATTAGGGCAACTAAGAGAGTAGAGATTTTTAAAATATCCTAGGGCCTTTCTTAGTTTTAGGATTATTATGGTATTTTTCTTTAATGTGAGGATTTTAAATTTTAAATTTGAATTTAATCTCTAACTTTTTCATTAATTTATTTTTATATTCCATTTTACTCCTGAGGGTTTTGACTTAATTGAGATGGGATTATTTTTTACCATGTGACATTGTTATTTTGTGAATTGAGATCACTTGGGAGGGGTTTAATTTAAATCGTGGTGGGAAGAAACTCCCCTTCGTGTTTGCTTTTTATCGTTTATATTATTGAGTTCTTTTATCGTTAATTTTTACAAAGTTGGTTACAAACAAATTTATTATCAGAATTATTTTTTTTTGGCGGGGAGGGTTAATTAAACCCTCCTCCCTCAACCATTTAATATATTGAGTGAGACAATAAATAAAATGCCCAAATTATAGTTAGGGATGAACTTGGTTTCCCAGTCAAATTTACTTGACGACTTGACATTTTTGATTAATTTTATGATCTTACCTTACTTTGTTGATTTCATCCTAAGTTTAATTAATATTTATTTGATCATATTATTTTTGTGTAATTAGTTTTATGTAATTATTTTAATCATTTATTCTATTAGCCCTTCCTATTGGTGAATTATTTGCAATTTTGTCCTTGGGTTTTATGTTAATTTTACTTATGAAGTTTATTCTCTTGTTGACGAATTATTTTGAAATTCTTATTCTTTTCGGTTATCAAAAAAATATGTTATGCTAGATTCCTAGGATAATTTTACATGCAAATTTATATCGTTTCCATTCCATCTTTCACCTCCAACTGTGCGCCTTGATGACATCATAAAACTTCACCTTTCGATCTGAGTAGTTAGGGTTTGAGTCGGTGAAACAATCTTCACCTAAGAAACTAGGGTTCTACTTTAAAATAGTCTAACCCTAAAGGCGACACACCTCATGTCGTATACCCCCTTGACAGCCCGCACTTCATCTTATTTGTTGTTGTGTTTACTCCTAAGGCACATTGCCACCGAGCACGCAAGCGCGTGCGAGGTGGTTTTCCGGGTTAGGGAGAAATTTTTTTTTCGTGGTTCGTGTCATGACCACATGGAAAATGTGGGCATGACACGCGTGTTTGTGTGTCGTGACCGCATGGAAGATGCGGGCATGACAAGTGAGTCTATTTCAGAATTTACCTGGTATCTATTTGCATTCTCCATATAAACCTCCCTCAACACCCATTATTCAATTGTGAAATGAACAATACCACTCTTTGGTTTGAACACCTGTTTCATTTGTTTATCCAAAATTTGCCCCAAGCATAACATCTAACTTTTGTAGCTATCCAACCTAATCAGTGTATCCATCGTTGGCAACAAGGGGAATCTCCAAATTAACACAAGCTCCACCCAAAAACCTCACCTTGCCACCCAAACAAAGCCTCTACCCATGATATAACAATCCACATGCTTTGTCAGCTTCATCATGTCACAAGGACAAGGTTGGATGTCAGATCACTAAATGGGCAAAATCATTAGACAATGCTTCAAAAAGAAGAGCATGCTATGAATAAATATCTACATTGGCTAGCTTATCTGCCTTATTGTTTTCCTCCCTATACACATGATTGATAATCACTCCTTCGAATCCATCCAACAATAGTAATGCTTCTTGCAATAAAACATTTAGTTTCCAATTATGAATCCCCCTTTCCTAATTGCATTGGTTACAATTACGGAGTCACTTTCAATTTCTACCCTTGACACTTCAATTTCTACCCTTGACACTTTAAGTTGATAGCACGAATTGAGACCCATAATAAGAGCCTGAAGTTCAACCTCATTAATAGAGCCCTTAACTAACTTCTTTGATGTTTTTCCTAGGATCCCCCCTCCCAATTGCACACTAAACAACTAGCTCTAGACTCACTAGGGTTACCCTTCTATGCACCGTCAAAGTTTAGATTAGCCTGAACTTTCTCAGGTGGCTTCCACCTAGACTCTCTTCTTATCTTCAAAGTATCAACACCCCCAACACCATTAATAGTGTTCTTTAAAATATTATTATTATTGAATATTTATTTCTTCAATAACATTTCATTCAACATATTTATTTATATAAATAAATTATTTTTCACCCTAATAAAATTTTTCTATCCCTTCTCTCAATTTCAATGATCAAGTGATATAAATTTAATTTCTTCAACTTTATTACAAGGTCTAATCTAACTTAGAATTTGATTCCTGACCAAATAATTTTATTCATTTTTTATCTACAATATTTAATTCCTCCAAGATAACTTTAGTCATTTCATTGAACTAAAAGCATTTTGAAATGGTCATAAGACTTAGGCAAATCAAGAAGTTATAATTGCTTTTGAATATATGGTCTTCGTCATTTTCCAATTATTTTCTTCTGGAACACAATGGAAAACAAGCAAAGGGAAATTAGATATAAACATAATGGAAAAGTCATAGCACCAATTGTTTCTATGACTATTTATTTATCTATCATCACTAGAAAGGTCAAATTTAGGAAAACAAACAAGTAGCAAAGAACAGAGTTATGTTTGATAGCAATCTCTCACTACTTCAACAGTGCTTTGTAATATGATAGTCTCATAAATTGTTCTAGTATCATGAATGATATTGAAGGATAGTGATGTGTTATCTTTTTTTTAAAGGATAAGGAGTAGAATGATTGACATATCTGTTTGCAGGGATAACTTGCTTTCTTACATTGTGCATACTTTACAATAATGGAAAATCTTAACATTGATGTTTCTCATGCTCAAGTTAAAGCTCCATCTAGTACTGCTTCTAAGATAGGAGATCATAATGCTGAGGTGAGGATTAATGCTGAGGTGAGGATTAGTGGAAGAAAAAAGGAAAAAATAGAACAAGAATTCTTGTGAATTGAATGATATTGGACATGTAGCAGGGATGCTAATCAATCTTAGTAGAGCGAGGGGTGATCAAGACACAATTGCAGGAAGTGGTGGTAATAATGGCATAGAAACCCTAACCCTAAGATATCTGTCCACTTTCTGATTATTCACCTAGGAAACTATTCCATTGGAATTCAGTACCAAGAGCAACCAATTCTTAAGCATCAATTCATCGCAATTCATCCACTTAGTATTATAGTTGCTTGACTTATTAACTTTTTGTTAACAATTTTTCACCTACAACTCAAATTGGTAGAGCTGAGACAGTTTCATTATATTTAAAGTATAGGTGAAATCTTGTTGTTGATTAATTTCTGATGATATTTCAGCATGTGGTGAAAAAATGGGCTCCCACAAGCCTTGATCTCAGCATGCTACCCGCAAGTCTTAAGAGGAATGTGTAAACAATCTGAAAGAGCAGCAGTATCACATAAAGACCTAGCAAAATAAAGATAGCAGTTACATGTTTCAGTCATATCACAAAAAATATGATCTGAGTTTTTGAGATATTTTGATAGAAATTAAAAGATAATAAAATGAAAAAACCCTTTAAATTTCTCACCAACCCAGTTTACATTTTTTTTAGGAATAGTTAGAGGCATAATACAAAACAAAATAAATATAACAATCACGTGTTTCAGTCATATCTAAAAAAAATGATCTGGGTTTTTAAGATTTTTGGAAAAAGATTAGACCACAATAAACTGCAAAAACCCTTTAGTTTTTCAGAAACTTTCACAATGGCAGTGCCCAAACTAGAGTAAAAAATGTTAAGTGCCAAATAAAGAACATAATGCAAAAATGTTGTGGCTTTTTCTATAAGGCAATTTTTTTTGCCTTTGATTTTTCCATAAATCAATACCTTGGTTTATTTTTAGATGCTCATCAATATGTATAAAGTATTTGTAAATACCTTTGCATATATTTTATAAACTTTACACATATTGGGAAACTTTCCATATATTTAGAATTTTGCAAGTTGTAAAAGCCAAGGTGGGCCGTCTTTCTTTTTTGCAAATTTGAAACTACAGACAAATGTAAGGCACTATTAAATTAATATTTTATAAATTACTTTAATAGATGTTAAATAAATGTAGAAACTAAATAGCAAGTGCAAAACAATCAATAAGGCAAGTCCAGTTCACTTGCCTTCTTTTTGTGGCTTTTTCCCTTTGCTCAAAAATGACCTTAGTTTCTTTTTGGGTAAGACAACTGGATGAGTTTTTAGAAAGTCTTTTTGTCTTTATATAGGGGAAAGAAACTTAGTTTTGGTAGTTCATATTTGCTTCTTTCTCTCTTGACTATTTGCAGAGAGTTTTGTAAGCCTTGATTTGTAACTCAAATTTGACAAAGTATTATGCAGCTCCTTTCAGATCAATAAAAGTAATAGTGTTCTCCTCTTTTATGTTTCTTCCTCATTTTGCAATTAATGATTTGATGTTTAATTGTGATTCAACTTTCAAATCCTTTTCTATGTCTCGTTGTTGCAAGATTGAATGCATAAGTTTCAAGTAATGCACATTGTGTGTTATGTTTAATTGTTACTAAATTATGTTCACACCTAATTTAGCAAGGCCCAAGTTGCATTTGTAACGAAGGAGATAAAAGAATTTTTTTTAAGTGTATGATCACTCAGTAAAATGTTTGATATCTTGGCAATAGAACATGAAGAATCATTTATCAAGATAATGTGACAGTCCAATCAGAACTGTCAAACCATCCTGATAAGTGAAATATTTGGTCTCAGGACAAGATAGCAGATAGTCAAGGAATGATAGGTATCTAACTAGTTTTATCTTTTAGTTATGATGTTGTTGAACTATTCAGATATCACAGTTCAATGCAAAAAAAAGGTATTTATAAACTATCATTTTACCATCATGTTTTAAACATATATTTCAAATCAGATTCAGTTGTTTTATCATATGCATTTGATTCAGAAAACAAACATACATAAATCATTGCATAAGGTAAAATAATTGATTATATTCAAGAGAATGTTTAAATATGTCCCACACAAGCCATGGAAATGACTAAACTGAGCCACTGCAACTAAGCATTCAAGCTATACATTTGATGATAAAGAAAAGGAAAAGAACACATGAGGAAAGTGGATATCCATCATTGCCTTATCATGAAGGTTGATTCTCCTATCTGGCAGCTTGGTCTTCATGTCTTCATCTTCTTGCTCCTGATCAAGATGATGGACCTGCAAGGTTCGAGAAATGTTTTGTTAGAATCTCTGGTTATACAAATTCATCATATGCTTTATCAGCAGACATATAAACTTGCAGTGATTATGCATTAATACATTTGGATCAAAATCGGACATGTGCAATAAATTAGATCATGATGAGAGAAATCAATCAGCTTCCAAGAGGTATATTTTTTATGCTAACTTGTTTGTTCACTATGGAGGTATAGGAAAAGTTATGTTGCTAATTTGAAGATTTTAAAGCATGTGGTGAAAATGGGCTCCGATAAGGGTTGAGCCCAACATGCTCAAAATAATGTCATTTTGCATAGATATTCAATTGAACAAACAAATAACAGTATTACATCATTATCCTGTTATGCCACAAATCATATCTCACCAATGAGTAAGTGCAAGAGAAGAAGTATAATGATCCAAAGAATGGAGCATAGCCATAGAAGCATCAGGGACAGTCATCATTGAATGTCATAAAAGGTACAACAAATGCAATAAAGAATAGCATTGTAAAGGATTTCAATTGTCTTAATGAACTGAAGACATACATTATGCCTCAAGACTGACATCATGATAGCAAGTGAAGCCAAGTCTTTTCAAAGAAATTATCTTAAGAGGAGCTACAAGAACAATATGTACAGGAGTGACAAAGTATCTATATCATATATTGTTGTCACTGTGTCATCATCAGCTTACATTCTTATGAGAAGTAACAACAAAGAGAGATACAGTCATACTTCTCAAGAAGAGCAGCAAGTGTATGAAAGAGTGGACAGTTTTCATGATGAAACCTCAAGATGACATTCAAAGATAACATTCAAGTCTCTATAGAGGTAAGTTCATCAAAGAAAGTATAAACAAATTCCAAGAGATGATGAGCATGGTGGTCCTTATCACTGTCATAAATGTATCTGATAAAGAAGATTTGAAAAACATAAATGATGTGTTCAAAATGATGCAACAACATAAGAAAAAGTACAAGAACAACATATACAAATTATAGCCATATGAAAAGCCAATTGGAACAACATGAAGAGAATGTATAGAAGGAGATAATAAGTAAAGAGTAGCATCAAGAGGGGACAATTTGCTCATCCAAAGATATACAGTCATACTCCAAAGAAGAGCAACAGATAATAAAGAAAGACTGAGATGGCTTTTAATGATCAAGTCACCAGAATATAGCTTTTATCCAAAAGAGAGTGTAGTCCATCAAGATCAAAGAGCATCAGGATTAAAAAAGATTTAAGTAAATGAATAACATATTATACAAGATCATCCATCAAAGGTACAGGTACAACATAAGAAATAAAAATATCAAATGCAAATGTAGTTACATATGGACAACAAAAAAGAAAATCATATCCACCATCTTTAATACATTCTATTTATTGAAAGTCCATATTCCATAAATGCAATAACATATCAGATACAGGATAGCATAGGAATGTCAAGGTACACTGTCAAAATCAAAATGCAATCAGCTTGTTCAAAAGACAGAAGAAGAAGTATATACATATTGTTCTCAGTTACAAATGCCAAGAGAGTCTCATCATGGTTTCATCTTCTATAGACTTCATTATATAATGCAACATGTACAGGTAATGGAGCAGTCTTGATACTGTCTTATAAACAAAAGAATATAGCAAAATTTCTAATATATAGAAGGAAGATAACCTACATATGAAAAAGGAAATGAATTTCTCGCAAACCCTAAAAGGGTTTATAGTAAGTGAAAACTATTTACCATCTCTTTTGTCAAATATATGTCCTGTATGAAGAGCCATGGCAATCTTCAAAAGAATAAAGCATTTCACTTCTTTTATCAAACCCACATGATGATACAAAAGAAGAAACATCTTGCAACTAAAAGAGTACAGAGTTGTGTGTTTTTGCATTTTCAAAATAGAGTAAGAACAAGTACCACAGTGGAGCAAAAAACCAAAGCATTAATCCTATAGGAGTAACATATCTCTATCATGGGTCGAGCTTTTTATAGAACTAAATAATGCAGAGATGGTCGAAACTTCATTATACAGTGTGTCTTTTATCTTTTGCAAAAAATGAAGATAAATAGTGCTCAAACCCTAAGCATTTTATGCTTTTCCATTACAATGCAAAACTTATCTTTTTTATGCAGACCTAGGAGGGCATAGGCCATGGCCTATAAAGAACAAGGTTTCTTGAAGCTTTTTGATAAAACCCAGATGCAGAATAAAGACACATATACAGTTAGAGGCTACTACAAGACCGAGCAAGGAAAGTTTATTCGAGCCATGAGGGTTTTGTAGACAAAATAATGAAACCCTAAGCATTCATAAGTTACCCAATACAATGAAAAGAGTTTGTTCTTATGCAGACCCAAAATGGAAGGCCACGGCCTAGTTTTTCACATCAAAGTTCTTTTGCCTTTTTCAAACAGCATAAAGAGAGAAAAAATGTACATGTATTTCGTGCTTTTGTGTTCAAGTCAAAATACAAAAAGAGGACAAGAAATATGCAGAAGCCTTAACCTTTTGTGCATGTGAGGAGATTTTTAGAAGTGATATTGGTTCTTTTTGTTAAACTTTTTCCTTATGTTTCTTCCAAGCAAGCTCAAAATTGTTCTTCCATGGCGGCACATACAAGGGAGAAACAGTGGTGAAGAGAAAAAAGATCATAAAATGCTCAAAGATAACTATGTGGCCATGGCCAAAATAGCAAAAAATAATGAAGAAAAGTAAAAAATAGCTCAGAATCAACACAAAGAAACTCACCTTTAATTCCCTGTCAAAGATACAACTAGAACTGCATCAGGGAACCATAGAAGTGTGCAGAAAATAATGAAGAAACCTCCAAACCCTAGAAAACATGGCGGTAGCTCGAGAGGAGCTCCAGAGGAGCAAAAAAAATAACAAGTCAAAATGATGAATTAGGGTTTCAAAGCCCTATTTTGGAAGCTCGAATGAGTTTTTCTTTTTCTTTTTTGACTTTTGTTTTAACAAATCAATGCTATCCATCTATTATTCACTGAGGTAAAGACTTGAAAGTCTTCCAACCTAATGATGAAGGTAAATAATGCCATAGGGGCCCATGAGGCTGAAGTTTCTTTATACCTTTTTTCATTTTGATTTTGCAAAAGTCAAAACAAATAATCATGTAAAGGTAAGGCTATATGCCTTTATCTATTTTTCTTTTTCATGAAGATCGAAGATCAGCATGGGAGAAATATTGAAAGCCTTATAAATATAAGGTAATGATAAGGCATAAGATATGATGGGAGCTATAAGGTGATACCTTCTATCTCTTTAAAAAGGTAGAATATATACAATTGATGCATCAGTTGGTATTAGGATTTGTGATACATAGATTTTATATGCATGGGAGTTAGAAGGTTGAGACATATGCATATATTATTTTTAAATGCATAATTTAGTTTTTGCATGAGGAGATCTATATAGTGCATGGGAGACATAAGGGGGAAGATATTTTTATCTTTTGCATGCATGTTGGCCTAGTTTGTTCTTGACATCATTATTAATGCAATTATGCAATTCATGTAAATCAAAGTGAAAGCTAAAGTGTTGTTTTGTTCTTTTCATCCAAATTTGCATGTTTTTACAACTCAAATAATGTAAACAAATAGTAAAGTAATGTACTTATGAATTACTATATTATTTTGTCATAACATGTAAAATCCAGAAAATAGAACAACATGTAACTCATAATAAAGTAATTGTCCCAAATTACTTTATTCTTTTCCCACATTAGTTGTAGTCCAAAATCATGCAAATTTAGAGGAGTGGAGTTAACTAAGGACTTTTTGAGTTCATTGTATGGCTTTTGGGGTCAAAATTGGAGAGTTTGGTCAACGTTTTGGTCAAACATATATGAGGAGAGCAATTTGCAGCTATTTTTGCTCGATTTCGGATAGTTATAGCCCTTATTTTTAGGGATTTTCTTGTTTGCTTGTGGATCAATTTTGAGAACTTATTTTTAGAGGCAGTTGATTGCAGTGGATTTTTCTAGGTCTCTTGGATAGATCATATTATATATTGTAAGAAAATCATAGGTTTTTCTAGTTGTTGCCTTTTTTGCTCTTTACATTTGGAGAGAGAAAGGAGAGTTTGTAACTCACTTATTGCAGATTTATAGAGATTACAACAGGTTACAAGTTATATACTTTGTCTTTTATGCAATTGTTCCTTTATTTTTCAGCTTAATCAAGTGTCTACCTTTCCATTAATGCAGCTTTTGTGAATGATTTGTTGAAATTTTATTGTGTTTGAACACCATAACCTTTAAAGTCTTTGTCTCATTTGTACTTGCATGTGTTAGTGTTGAAAATCATAGGTCTTAGGCTGTGTAATTGGAGTAATTTTCTTTTATGTTGTGAAAAAGCCTTTTTCCTTCAAGAAGAAAATCATTTCCAACCTCCCTTAGAATTATTTATGTGATCAAATTGCCAAAAGTGGTTTGTGTGGATAGATTTTCTGAGATATATTGTGAGTTAGATTGTCAGTTTCTATCAATTTTAGGTTCATCACCATACTTTAGATTATAGTTTTAGTGCTTTTAGTAGATCCTTATAACCCTTTTCCATATCAAAGTTATAGATCCATTGAATATTATAAGGGAACCGGCCCATAATCTGGAGGTTCAACCTTGCCATAGGTCACCCACAGCCTAAGTTTGATCCCATGTTACACAAGATTGCTGAGCTTCATAGCTCTGCATAACGGGTGCAATCCTGCTCAGCATTAGTTTTTGGCACGCCTGGTGGGACCTTTGAAATGATTTTCATTTCAAAAAGAACTTATTTTTTCTACTGTTTTGGTATGATCAGCGGTTATTACAGTCTTTCAGAGGTTTTTATTTCAAATACCTGGCGACTCTAACTTTTTGGTTTAACAAATCAATTTTTTTGCAGCCTATGAGAAGGATTCACAAGATTAGGTGCTATTTTATTTCAAGTAATTCTAGTTTTAGTTGTTCTCCATCTTTTCAAATTAGTAAACATGTCTATCCTTCATGGGAACATGTCATATCATCCATCATATCATGAAAATGCTGCTAATCCACCATCTTATCAGCCATATCAAATCAACCATGCTTTTGGTTTTAGCCCAAACTCTATGGGTTTTCAAGAAAATCAGCATGTTTAGTACTCTTACCACCCACCCACCCCTGCTCAAACTTCTTATCAGCCTACATTTGTTCAAAATCAGCCCCAGAATGACAATTTTGTTCCCATTTCTGTTGATAGCATTCAAAATTTTGCTTTGAATTTGTAAAGATAGTTATATGAGATTGAGAGAGAATGAGAGTATAACATGCATTGGGAGGAACTAGATTATTGGGCCTATCTTCATGATCAGAAATTGGAGGTGTTGTGATGTTCACAACACGCCCCATTTTGCTCCTTAGCAAAACGAGGACCCCTGCTAGTGTCTTGCTTTTTGCTTCTGCTTGTGTTTTTTCTGCTTTCTGGCGGTCTGGTAAAAATGAAGGTCAAGTGCATCATCATCATGATATATGATAAGGTAGGTCATCATCATGAGGTCTGTTTGTCAAAATTCATATTTTGTTTCTGTGACCTCATATTTTGAAAGAGCTTGAAATTTCATGCAGGTTTTCCTTTTACTTCACTTGAAAATTCGACCATATGTGGAAGTTATGCACGGTCAAAGTCTTGGTCAAACCTGATATTCGCAGGAGGATCATCATTTTTTATTCTAAGTCATGTTGACATCATCATCATGATCTTCGCATTATGCAGCATCATGATATCTTTTAGGAAGGTCATGTTAAAAACTCGGTTTTGCTGAAGAGCGTCATCATCATCATATTTTAAACGCACCCCCCGATAATATCCTGAGGTTCGAAATATCATGATGACATTAACTTTAAGTCAAGGTAAGTTCCCCCCGTCGAGCGGCCTTTGTATCGCGAGTATCATCATGATATCCTTGCATCGCCTGATCTTAAAATATCATGCTGATCGTGTAAGATCACCCTGACTTAACAAAATCACCTTCGGCATATTTGCATGTGCATGCTATAAACCTATCGCAAGGTCATCATCATGATATTTGCTGGACTTCGAAATATGATGATGACGGCTTCTTGATCATCATCCTGATCTTTCACAGAACATTCGCTGAAATTCGCTAAGTAGTGAAGACATCATCATGATAATTTCAAAGGAGGATCATCATCTTCATATCCTCCTGATATCCGTTTGCCGAAACATCATGATGATCAGCCTATCTATTAAGATGGGTTCGATATTGCATTTCTTAAACAGCATCATCATATTTTGTAATATCACCCTAGCTGAAATATCATGATGACCAACTTATCCTTGTGCTTCGAAGACAAAATATCATGATGCCGTCATCATGATAAATCGATGAGAAGTAAATATCCTGATGATCAGCATCATCATATTTTACAATATCACCCTAGCGCGAATATGATGATGACGTCATCATCATTCTTTATCCTGTCCTGATTGTCAAGATCATCATGATCTTGTTTGTTCGCCCGATATTTCGCCAAGTCCTCCTGCCAAATGTGCAACCTTTTGAGAACATCCTGATCATCATCATCATCATATTTTTATCTTGATCATGATCATGATCATAACATTTTCCCTTCGGCAGGATTTTTTCTCAAACATGATCCGGTTGGCGAAATATCATGATGACGTCATGTTTCAAGTTTAACGAAGGCTCCGGATATCATGATGACGTCATCCCGATCTGAATAACGAGGAAACAAGTATCCTCCTGATGGTCATCATCATCATTTTTCCTTCGAACAGGATATTTTCCAAAACCCGATCCGGTTCCCAATTATCATGATGACGTTCTATTCCAAGTTCGACATACGCCCCAAATATGATGATGATCTTCATCATGTTGATTTTTATCGAGAGGGTTGCCTTGGCCGCAAAAGGGTCATATTATGCTCATCATCCTGATCATGCTCCTTAGGTGACCCGATATTGCAATTATCCCCCTGATCTTAACCAAACATGACGATGACGTCATCCTTAGCATTTCAGTGAAGCCCGAATATCATGATGACGTCACCATCATCTTCCTTTCCTCGGCAGCATGATTATGGTCGCATCCTCCTATTCTCCTTCAAATATGATGATGATGTTGTTGTTCGTTTCTCCATATGCAGAAGTCAAATATCATGATGACGTTCATCTGAACCTTCAGGAGGGAAAGCATCATATTTTCCGAAATATCATGATGATGAGGTATATCGACTAACCTATTTTTTTTGACGCACCGACAGGGATAATCATGCCGATGGGCGGGAAATGAAGCGGTGGAGTTTTAAAGTGTTTTTTTTGGCGCCTCTGGCATTTTCCCGGTCAGCGATGATTGAACCATCAATTTTGAGCAGCTTGGGCGCATTTTTCACGCGTTTTGAGCGGATTTTGGATCTGATTTCCGCGATCTTGCGCAGTCACCTGTATTTAAACGCTTATTTTGATTTTCATGCTGTTTTGTCATAAATGGAGTACTTATTGCTTGTCTTGTCTTGCAGGCTTGCAGTTGAGGAAGCAGCTGGAAAGTCAATACAGTGACCTCATGGAGGCAGAAGATCAGATCTCAGGAGCAAGAAGATAGAGATGAAATGCAAAAAGTCAAAGCCATTCAAGTGAAGAGGAAGGTCGCAGCTGGAGGTATTTCTGCAAAAGACAAACAGAAGTTATTGCTCAGCTGCTGGAACTTCTCAGAAGGGGCAATATTTCGCCCAGATTTGACCATGGCTCTGAGATATTTTTGAGAACTGGTTCACCTGCATTTATTGCTGTAACTAGAGGTTTGAACCAGGGGGTCAGTTAGGTTTTTTTGCTGTAGTGAGGACAATCAGGATGTTATATATTGTGCCTCTCTACACTGTAATACTTTACAACAGGGGCTACACACAGAGATTTTAGGAAAATACAGCAGGATAGCTTAGCATAGTTTAGAGTAGAAGAAGGAGGTCGCCTGTTTGTCTGCAGTAAGGTGCGCGTGGAATGTCTGGCTGCCTTACTGTATCTGTAAAGCTTGTAAGTTCTCTGTAGTATGATCAATGAAACTAAGAGTCATTCTTACATTGTAAATCATGTATGGCTATTCGTTTCTAATGCAATAGAATCTGGAGTTCTGCATCTATCTTCTGAGTGTTCTCCTGCTCTTCTTTGTGTTTTGAAATATCTTCTTTGAGAGCTTGCAATTTTAAATGTATGTTTGTGAAAATGCTCAGGACTTACATTTAAGGTTTCTACTGTGGATTTGATCAGATTACTGTGGTATTTACATAGTGGATAACAGAAACACTTAGATCCTTCGGTAGATTAGATGAAGTATAGATTAGATCTCTCTAACTTTTCCCAACCCATCTGAATTATCTAGCTAAAAACGCAGAAATCTAAAGGAAATTGTCTCAAATCTGAAGAAGCATGCATAACAGAGTCTAAGTAGACAGTTTTCATAAGTACATGAAGAAGGAAGCTGCATAAATCAAAGAAAAACATCTGAAACTTGCAGCACAGTAGCACCTTTATGCAAAGGAATGAAGAGCATTGACCTATCTCATGACCTCTTTGCATATTCTTAGGCCAGTAAACCACAGAACAAACCTAAACTACGTAAGGCCCCTTGAACATTACAGCTTCACATTGACCAACTGAACTTGACCAACTGAACCATTGTAGACTTGGGATAAGTTGAATCACCAAATGATTCCTTCTTGTCTTTCAAGTATAGTTTCAGTTCATGTCATGTGAATTTTAACTTATTGTTATGATTGCATCAAAACAGTCATCAACAGTTTTCTGGCGCTAGAAGGAGGGCCTGCCTGAGTTAGGTTTCATTTCAAACTGGCTAACGACAGTAACAGAGTGACTAGGTCTAGGTCCAGTTCAGGAGATATATTTGTGCAACTACCTGATACAAGGCGAAGTAAAAGCCCTTTAATCTGGAATCCAAAGATATCGCAAGCAGGAAGTTCATCTGGAACACCTCCTGGGTCACCTTTTAACATCTGTAGTATTATAAGTCCTGATAGATCACTGTTCAGATCTTTAAATCTTGGTTCAGGCACTTCTGGAGGTCTCAATCCTCCTCTAAATCCTAATCCACCAATCAATCCAGGTATTTCTGCAAGTTCAAGTCAAGCTCAAACACCTACAATGGCTTATTTCGATGTCAATTCTCCCATATTCTTCAATGATTATCATGACATGCCAAAAAATCCAGAAAAGATATGTCCCAAATACCAGTTGCATCAAGACCCAGAAGATCATATTAGAATATTTAAGGAAGCATGTTTTAGGGCTATGTTAGAGCACGAGGATGTTGTGTGTAGGTTGTTTCCTTACACCTTTAATGAGCAGGCCTCTAGCTGGTATGTAAACTTACCCAATAGTTACATTTCTTCCTGGGCACTTATGGAAGAAGCATTTCTGTCAAGATTTAGAGGACCCATTGACCCTTGTGCTTTGTATCATAAGTTGGCTGCTATAAAACGAGGTGAGGGAGAGTTAATTGATAATTTCAATGACAGATTCCAAAAGGCCTATTCTAGGCTAGCAGCCCCTTATACCATAGCTGATGCTCCCTTGTTGGCTATGTACTATGCTGCTTTGGATCCTTTAACTGCCATGTTTGTCAAAAGGAAACCTGACATAGATTCAGTATCCAAAGCCTATAAAGAGGCAGCCTCAGTGAACCAAGAAATGAGACATATAGCCTACAGTCCATTTGGAGGAAATTTTGGGGTACAGAATCAGGCACACCCATGGAATGGAGTCCCTGTGCAGCATGCTCCACTAATAAATCCGGTTCCTTCTTACACACCTGTGTATAATCCTACTCCAATCCAGGCTATAACTCCTTACACGGCTAGTACTTCCAATAACAGTCAAAATAATGGTCAGCCTTTCTTCCAACTTCCTAGGGATGTAACTGTGGCAAAAGCACAAGAGGATAGGGAAGACATCAAAGAGATTACTGCACATTTGAAGAGATTAACAACCGAAGTGACACAGCTAAGAAATGAGAATCTCTATGGCAGAAGCAACCAAAACTACAATCCACCTCAAGGTCACAACCAAGGCCAAAATCAGAATTATAGTCTCAACCAGAACCAGCAGTACAATCAGAACCAAAACTACAATCAGCATCAAGGCCCCAGTCAGGGGCAACCAATGCAAAATAGGGGGCCAGTGATAGATAATAGGACCTGGGGCAATAATAACAAGAACCAGAATCAACCTAGGCCACCCAAGACATGGAACACTGGGCCCAACAACGGTACTCTGGCTTCTCCTTTCGAGAATACGGATAATCATGGTGCAAAACAAATAACTAACATACAAATGGCCAATACAGCACCCAAAAATTGGTGCAGATTTCACAATACTAATGCCCATGCTGAGCATGACTGTCCACAGTTCCACTTGGCAGCTAGTATCTTCAACGTAGATGTACAGCCTCCTACCTCAGAATTTCTCATTCCTAAGGGTAATGAGGTAGTACCCTCAGAATATGACACAGCATTAGTCTTAGAAACGTTTACCTTTGCAACTGCAGAAGAGAGGGAGGATGAATTGCTAGAGGATGAACCATACTATTGTGAAAGTCTTTATCCCGAATCAGCCTTTGTGTTAAATGCTTTTCAGTTTCCTTTTGAATATGAAAACGAGATATTAAATGAAACAGAGGAGGTGCAGGCCTTTCAACAGACAAATAAAAGCCACACCTACAATTTGAGGAACAACCCTAGGCCGGGAGGACCTTTCACCACTTCCACTCCTCCGAATAACATCAATACACCCCCAGATCAGAATGCTAGCAACAATCCTGCCATACTTAAAGCTAGTCAGCACACAAATAACGGAACAGTAGTGCAAAAGGATCAAACAAGTAAGACAGAAGCAGTAGAGACAACAAGACTAATGAATTACTTGTCAGAGGAAATAAAGAAAATGAAGGTCAACATACCTCTAAATGAATTATTGAAGACCCCAGGGATTAGAAATGCTTTTTTAAAATCCCTGGATACATCCATAACAAACATGGTGTCTGCTGATATAACTGTTCCTAGTAGTGATTCACCACCTAAGGAGAAAGGTAAGAAAGTTGAGCAGCCTTCCAACACAAATGTAGTAATACATGCAGATAAGAGGGATACTCAACCTTTCTTGTTAACTGTTAGGTTGTGTGGGAAGAATATACACAATTGCATGGTAGATTCTGGTGCTTCAGCCAACGTAATGCCCTTAGGAATATGTAAAACTCTCAGGCTGACTCCCACCAAATCTGCCAAGGTTGTCACACAATTAGATAAGACCGAGGTTAGTGTGATAGGAGAACTCATGAACATACAGGTGCAGTTAGCTTCAGACCCTAGGGTGAGCCAAATCATTGACATCCAAGTAGTGGATATACCCGTAAATTATGGAATGTTGCTGAGTAGGGATTGGTCCAAGACATTAAACGGATATATGGCTACTGACTTTTCGCACATGTGGTTACCATGGAGAGGCATCCCAAACCAGATCAGAATAAAGGCAGAGCCCAGAATGAGACATATGATAACAGAGTATAATCGAACTAATGAAATCTTATATGCTGCTGTTGAGCCAGGTGTCTATAGAGTTACCAACAATGGGACGCAGATTGAGGAGGTTATGATGTTAAACAGTAGAAAGAAGTGTGTCAGCAATAGAACAGCACTATTCATTAAGTCTGACGGAAATTCTTCAGATGAGGAAAACAATGCAATAGACAGATTTGGTCATGACATTAGACAAGAGGTGGAAGAGTGCGTTACATACAATTTCCCAGTCCAATATGTGTATAAGGCTGAAAGTTGGCAAGGAAGTGAGGAGATTATTAGGCGACAGGAGGATGCAGCAGCAACGGTCGTTAAATGTGTAGAGGATACAACGATGGAACCAATGCTAGGAATAAAGGATAATAAAATCTCTCTCCAGGAGTCATGTGATGATTGTTGCAGGTTAATAGAAGCAGACTCCACACTGGACGATAACTGTGGGTCATCTGATGGACAATTTTTGAAAGAGGAGGGTACAGAGGATCATGTAGCTGCTGTGCACAATCAGACATCACCCCCATACCATGTTGAAAATAAAACAGGGGAGTATTCCTATCAATCAAAAGATGTCATCCCACTTTTACTCTCAAGTGATTTAGAAATGATTAATTTCTGTATGTCAGATTATGATGATGAAGATACTTACTTAAGTGCTGATGTGCAGGAAACTAATGAGAACATTGAGAGATGTGCTAAATTTGAGGATAAACTGAACATCCAGAATGAAGGAACAAAGCTGGATGAAGATGAAGAAATGATACATCTAGAGTCATTCATCTTTCAACTTGAAAAAGGACTAGACATAGAGCTGGGCAATGAAAATGCAGAGCTAGATGAAGAGCCAGCTACTAATAAACAAGTGTGTTCCACAGAGCTAAAGGCACATCAGGTTGTCTCTTTCCTTTCCTTAGTAAACAATGATAAATGCTATTTTGATTATGGAAATTCAAGAGATAAGACATGCATATGGATTAATCATAAACCTGATGAGCAGCCTCAGTTACTAGTTAAGAGCTATTCTGATAAACACAATGAATCTAGAATATCAGATTTTTTTTCAGAATTCAAAGATAAATCTGCTAGGATGAGAACCATCACCAGTACCCTGTTACTCCTGCACAACCTAAAGAAATATGCAAGTAGGGGTGTTCTTGGGTCTTTTTTCCTGGGTTTCAGTTTGCCTTGGAGAGGCTGGTATATAGTCTGATGGGGTAGTTGTTAGTTATTTTTTTTTGTGTGTTCTTCTTTTGCTTTTTTCTTTTTTTAGGTTAGTTGTTTATAGCTTGTCTTCCGTTTGTTTTGTTTTTTTATTTCTTTCTGTTTGTACAGTTTTTTCTTTTGTTGTGTTGTTTGTACAGCCTGTTTGCTTGGTCTGTTTGTTGTCTCCTCAGCAGGGATCTTTATTTTACTGTAGAGTATTAGGGAGCAGAACTAGCAACCATTCAAAACAGTATATAATTTAGGATATTCAGGTTAACCATTTGCAATTTACACATAACTTGTCACTGTCATGAATGTAGAGAGTTGTTCATCTTCTGAAGTTTCGTATTCAATAAATGTGATTGAGAATTCGAAGCAGGTTTCTCACGATGACACACCTAAAATCCTTGGGTTTGTTGAACCTACCAGTGTAGATATTAGGTGAAAAATCAGAGGTCACCCTTGCTACCATTACAATTCTCAGCTTAATTTCAGCAAGTGTCCACTCCTTGCATCATCATGAAGTTACAAATTGCTATACCTTATGAGATCTTTCAAAATTAGAAAACAAAAAATAAATAAATAAATAAATAAAGCGGATTATACTGAAAATCCAGATTAAGCCATCTAAGTAACTCTACCGGGGCTATGGACGCTCGCTGGCAGTGGGGCTCTACTTAGGAGAATTGTAACGATAACCTTGCCGGGGCTATAGACGCTCGCTGGCAGCAAGGCTCTATCCGGTCGGCTATGAGGGAATATCCTCACCTACGTAGGCTAATGTCAGTCACTGGTGTGTTCAACCGATCTTCAAGATGAGGATAATTAATCACATGCACACAACTAAACTGAAAATGGAAATTCATGCATCTTTATTGAACACTTTGAGTCTCAAGCTGAATAGTAATTTGCAGGAAAAGATAGTTGGAAGTTATGAGTTCATTACATCTAGTTTCCTTGAACACTCTGAATTTAATTGTTTTGTTTTGGTTGCTAGTTGTTGTGATGTTCACAACATGCCCCATTTTGCTCCTTAGCAAAACGAGGACCCCTGCTAGTGTCTTGCTTTTTGCTTCTGCTTGTGTTTTTTCTGCTTTCTGGCGGTCTGGTAAAAATGAAGGTCAAGTGCATCATCATCATGATATATGATAAGGTAGGTCATCATCATGAGGTCTGTTTGTCAAAATTCATATTTTGTTTTTGTGACCTCATATTTTGAAAGAGCTTGAAATTTCATGCAGGTTTGCCTTTTACTTCACTTGAAAATTCGACCATATGTGGAAGTTATGCACGGTCAAAGTCTTGGTCAAACCTGATATTCGCAGGAGGATCATCATTTTTTATTCTAAGTCATGTTGACATCATCATCATGATCTTCGCATTATGCAGCATCATGATATCTTTTAGGAAGGTCATGTTATAAACTCGGTTTTGCTGAAGAGCGTCATCATCATCATATTTTAAACGCACCCCCCGATAATATCCTGAGGTTCGAAATATCATGATGACATTAACTTTAAGTCAAGGTAAGTTCCCCCCGTCGAGCGGCCTTTGTATCGCGAGTATCATCATGATATCCTTGCATCGCCTGATCTTAAAATATCATGCTGATCGTGTAAGATCACCCTGACTTAACAAAATCACCTTCGGCATATTTGCATGTGCATGCTATAAACCTATCGCAAGGTCATCATCATGATATTTGCTGGACTTCGAAATATGATGATGACGGCTTCTTGATCATCATCCTGATCTTTCACAGAACATTCGCTGAAATTCGCTAAGTAGTGAAGACATCATCATGATAATTTCAAAGGAGGATCATCATCTTCATATCCTCCTGATATCCGTTTGCCGAAACATCATGATGATCAGCCTATCTATTAAGATGGGTTCGATATTGCATTTCTTAAACAGCATCATCATATTTTGTAATATCACCCTAGCCGAAATATCATGATGACCAACTTATCCTTGTGCTTCGAAGACAAAATATCATGATGACGTCATCATGATAAATCGATGAGAAGTAAATATCCTGATGATCAGCATCATCATATTTTACAATATCACCCTAGCGCGAATATGATGATGACGTCATCATCATTCTTTATCCTGTCCTGATTGTCAAGATCATCATGATCTTGTTTGTTCGCCTGATATTTCGCCAAGTCCTCCTGCCGAAAATGCAACCTTTTGAGAACATCCTGATCATCATCATCATCATATTTTTATCCTGATCATGATCATGATCATAACATTTTCCCTTCGGCAGGATTTTTTCTCAAACATGATCCGGTTGGCGAAATATCATGATGACGTCATGTTTCAAGTTTAACGAAGGCTCCGGATATCATGATGACGTCATCCCGATCTGAATAACGAGGAAACAAGTATCCTCCTGATGGTCATCATCATCATTTTTCCTTCGAACAGGATATTTTCCAAAACCCGATCCGGTTCCCGATTATCATGATGACGTTCTATTCCAAGTTCAACATACGCCCCAAATATGATGATGATCTTCATCATGCTGATTTTTATCGAGAGGGTTGCCTTGGCCGCAAAAGGGTCATATTATGCTCATCATCCTGATCATGCTCTTTAGGTGACCCAATATTGCAATTATCCCCCTGATCTTAACCGAACATGACGATGACGTCATCCTTAGCATTTCAGTGAAGCCCGAATATCATGATGACGTCACCATCATCTTCCTTTCCTCGACAGCATGATTATGGTCGCATCCTCCTATTCTCCTTCAAATATGATGATGATGTTGTTGTTCGTTTCTCCATATGCAGAAGTCAAATATCATGATGACGTTCATCTGAACCTTCAGGAGGGAAAGCATCATATTTTCTGAAATATCATGATGATGAGGTATATCGACTAACCTATTTTTTTTTACGCACCGACAGGGATGATCATGCCGATGGGCGGGAAATGAAGCGGTGGAGTTTTAAAGTGTTTTTTTTGGCACCTCTGGCATTTTCCCGGTCAGCGATGATTGAACCATCAATTTTGAGCAGCTTGGGCGCATTTTTCACGCGTTTTGAGCGGATTTTGGATCTGATTTCCGCGATCTTGCGCAGTCACCTGTATTTAAACGCTTATTTTGATTTTCATGCTGTTTTGTCATAAATGGAGTACTTATTGCTTGTCTTGTCTTGCAGGCTTGCAGTTGAGGAAGCAGCTGGAAAGTCAATACAGTGACTTCATGGAGGCAGAAGATCAGATCTCAGGAGCAAGAAGATAGAGATGAAATGCAAAAAGTCAAAGCCATTCAAGTGAAGAGGAAGGTCGCAGCTGGAGGTATTTCTGCAAAAGACAAACAGAAGTTATTGCTCAGCTGCTGGAACTTCTCAGAAGGGGCAATATTTCACCCAGATTTGACCATGGCTCTGAGATATTTTTGAGAACTGGTTCACCTGCATTTATTGCTGTAACTAGAGGTTTGAACCAGGGGGTCAGTTAGGTTTTTTTGCTATAGTGAGGACAATCAGGATGTTATATATTGTGCCTCTCTACACTGTAATACTTTACAACAGGGGCTACACACAGAGATTTTAGGAAAATACAGCAGGATAGCTTAGCATAGTTTAGAGTAGAAGAAGGAGGTCGCCTGTTTGTCTGCAGTAAGGTGCGCGTGGAATGTCTGGCTGCCTTACTGTATCTGTAAAGCTTGTAAGTTCTCTGTAGTATGATCAATGAAACTAAGAGTCATTCTTACATTGTAAATCATGTATGGCTATTCGTTTCTAATGCAATAGAATTTGGAGTTCTGCATCTATCTTCTGAGTGTTCTCCTGCTCTTCTTTGTGTTTTGAAATATCTTCTTTGAGAGCTTGCAATTTTAAATGTATGTTTGTGAAAATGCTCAGGACTTACATTTAAGGTTTCTACTGTGGATTTGATCAGATTACTGTGGTATTTACATAGTGGATAACAGAAACACTTAGATCCTTCGGTAGATTAGATGAAGTATAGATTAGATCTCTCTAACTTTTCCCAACCCATCTGAATTATCTAGCTAAAAACGCAGAAATCTAAAGGAAATTGTCTCAAATCTGAAGAAGCATGCATAACAGAGTCTAAGTAGACAGTTTTCATAAGTACATGAAGAAGGAAGCTGCATAAATCAAAGAAAAACATCTGAAACTTGCAGCACAGTAGCACCTTTATGCAATGGAATGAAGAGCATTGACCTATCTCATGACCTCTTTGCATATTCTTAGGCCAGTAAACCACAGAACAAACCTAAACTACGTAAGGCCCCTTGAACATTACAGCTTCACATTGACCAACTGAACTTGACCAACCGAACCATTGTAGACTTGGGATAAGTTGAATCACCAAATGATTCCTTCTTGTCTTTCAAGTATAGTTTCAGTTCATGTCATGTGAATTTTAACTTATTGTTATGATTGCATCAAAACAGTCATCAACAGGAGGCACAAAGGTTATAGTTTGAAGAAAGTATTAAAAGGGAGGTTGCAACCAAAGAAACACAAATATAACACTTGCTTACACAAGTACAAAGGCAAGAGATCTAGACAGTTGCATTCATTCTAGATCAGCCTGTTCAAAATGAGGTTAGTAGGTATCAAAGTCCAACTTTCAGAAGTTCTGATTTTGCTCAGGAACCTGTTCGCATTAAAAATTAATCCACTAATCCTCAATGTCAATCACATCAACTACCTGAACCAAGTCATCAAAGTTTTCAACAACCACGGCAGCTTTCTTGGACCAAGTATCCTGATTATAAAATGCCAAATCTTGTTAAGGCTGCCCCTCCCATACCAATCTAAAATTAGGAAGGGGAAGATGTAACAACATCTGAACCAATCAAGATTCCAAGTTTCAATCCAAAAGCTAAAGTTCCTACTATTTTACTATGTCCCTAGATGAAAATGAGCATAATGCATGTGTTGAAGAATCTGACTCACATTTGATATGAAATCCTTTGCATTTCGATTCATTTGAAAAAAATTCTAATGCTATTTATAAGATGAATAAACATAGAGTACAGAGGTCACAAGGTGAAAGTCTTTAGTTCCAAAGATAGGATGACCAAGTTTCATTGGAGAAAGCCCCACATAAGGAGGAGGAATTAGTTTCCTTGTTTAATGATCAACTACCTACTTTTATTGAACCAGATGAGGAAAGCATGCTCATACCAACATCAATTTCAGAACAACAAGAAGACATCAAACATTATGAGGAATTGCTGATTGAAACTAAGTAGTCTGATAATCTTATCTTGGATCAAGTAGAAGAGTGTGAAGGTAAACATATCATACAACTTATAGAGCTGGTTCAGGGATGTTATGAGGTAAAACATAGACCTCTTTTATCAGAAATCCAAGAGGAATGTGATGAAGTTTTATTTTGGGATGATCTTGAGTCCTTTCTGTCAAACTTAGATGGTAAACAAGATTAGATTGACCATGTTTTTGTAAAAGAAATAGAGATAAATACAAATTTTGTGCACATTGAGCAAGACCAAAACTAGGATATTACTTTCTAAGTAGAGGTCGAGTCTCAGGATTTAGCTAATTTGTTTGATGAACTTCTTGAATTTATGGATGAAAATGAAGATATCACATGCACCCTAACATCTATGCCTAGTATTGAACAACTGGATGATATACCTCATTTGGATTCAGTACAAGATTATGAGTCAGATGAGAACATGTTTTTAGGTATCATAAAAGTTTTTGTTCTAACATTGATGATCAACTAGTATCATATGAGCCAACAGTATGTGATTAGCATGTTCATGTCAAAGAAGCAAGCTTTCCTTCATTTCATTCATGTGAGCTAAATTTTTCAAATTAGGTTGGGACTACAAGTGAAAACAAGACGACAAATCTTAATAAAGAGAACAGGAGTATTAACCAAAAGTTCATCATTGCAAGAGGGTGTCCCATCAGGGATTTAGCTAGCAAAGAGCTTAAAAAGGAGATACAGATTTTTGTTGTACCCAAAGAGAAGATTGCAAACTTAGAACAACAAAATTAGATCATTTCTTCACCATATAATAGTAGTGTCAATGATCATATTCAGATGGTGAGTGAGTTTGTTTGTGTTCTTCAGAGAGTTTTGCAACATTCTATAAGGTATGTCCTTATGAATCATATCTTATCAGTGGCAAATCACCTTGCAGAACATCCTTTCTTAGTCAGAAAGGGAAGTTATTTTACAAACCTGGTGAATAGGTTTGTTTGACAGTGACCATGGCTAGTTAGTATGGGGTAGGTTGGGATTTCAGTTTAGCATTTTTTTTTCCAAGAAGTGCACATGCACATTTTTCTATCCATGTCCTAAATAGGTTAGAATAGTTTCAATTTTATTCTTGTTTTGCTGTTGTAGGTTTCTATCAGTTTGACTTGCAAGAGGTTTTTTCAATGTTTTAGGTAGAAAAAGACTCATATGCCCAATGGATTTGCAAGGCTAATGGTTCTATTTTGTTTAGCAAGCAAACACCCCTGAGAGGTCACCAAAAATGTTACTAAATTATGTTCACACCTAATTTCACAAGGCCTAGATTGTAGTTGTTACAAAGGAGATAAAATAATTTTTTTTAAGTGTATGATCACTCAGTCAAATGCCTGATATCTTGGCAAGAGAACATGAAGAATCATTTATCAGGATAATGTGACAATTTAATCAGAACTGTCAAACCATCTTGATAAGTGAAATATTTGGTCTTAGGACAAGACAGCTGATATTCAAGGAATGACAGGGATCTAACTAGTTTTATCTTTCAGTTGTGATGTTGTTGAACTATTCAGATATCACAGTTTAGTGTAGAAAAAAAGGTATTTATAAACTGTCATTTTACCATCATGTTTTAAACATATGTTTCAAATCAGATTCAATATGCATTTGATTTAGAAAGCAAACATACATAAAGCATTGCATAAGGTGAAATAACTGATTATATTCAAGAGAATGTTTAAATATGTCCCACACAATTTGTGGGAATGACTCAACTAAGCCAATGCAACTAAGCATGCAAGCTATACATCTGATGATAAAGAAAAGGACAAGAACACATGAGGAAAATGGATATCCATCATTGCCTTATCATGAAGGTTGATTCTCCTATCTGGCAGCTTGGTCTTCATGTCTTCATCTTCTTGCTCCTGATCAAGATGGTGGACCTACAAGGTTGGAGAAAGGTATTGTTAGAAGCTCTAGATATACAAATTCATCATATGCTTTATCAACAGACATATAAAATTGCAGTCATTATGCATCAATACATTTGGATCAAAATTAGACATGTGCAATAAATCAAATCATCATGAGAGAAATCAATCAGCTTCCAAGAGGTATGCTTTTTATGCTAACTTGTTTGTTCACTATGCAGGTATAGGAAAAGTTATGTTGCTAATTTGAAGATTTTAAAGCATGCGGAGAAAATGGGCTACCATAAGGGTTGAGCCTAGCATGCTGAAAATAATGCCATTGTGCATAGATATTCAATTGAACAAACAAATAGCAATATTACATCATGTTCCTGTTATGCCACAAATCATATCTCGTCAATGAGTAAGTGCAAGAGAAGAAGTACAGTGATCAAAAGAATGGAGTACAACCATAGATGCATTAGGGACAGTCATCATTGAATGTCATAAAAGGTGCAATAGATGCAATAAAGAACAATAGTGTAAAGGATGCCAATTGTCTTAATCAACTAAAGACATACATTATGCCACAAGACTTACATGATGATAGGAAGTGAAGTCAAGTCTTGCCAAAGAAATATTCTTAAGAGGAGCTACAAGAACCATATCTATAGGAGTCACAAAGTTTCTGCATCATATATTTCTATCACTGTGTCATCACGAGCCTACATTCTTATGAGAAGTAACAACAAAGAGAGATACAGTCATACTTCTCAAGAGGAGAAGCAAGTTTATGAAAGAGTGGACAATTTTCATGATGAAACCTCAAGATGACATTCAAAGATAACATTTAAGTCTCTATATAGTTAAGTTCATCAAAGCAAGTATAAACAAGTGCCAAGAGATGATGAGCACAGTGGTCCTTATCATTGTCATAAATGTATCAGATATACAAGATTTGAAAACCATAAATGATGTGTTCAAAATGATGCACCAGCATTAGAGAAAGTACAAGAACAACATATAAAAGTTACAACCATATGAAAAGCTAATTGGAACAACATGAAGAGAATGTACAGAAGGAGATAATAAGTAAAAAGCACCATCAAGAGTGAACAATTTGCTCTTGCAAAGATATACAGTCATACATCAAAGAAGAGGAATAGATTATAAAGAAAGACTGAGATATCTTTTAATGATCAAGTCACCAGAATATAGCCTTTATCCAAAAGAGAGTGTAGTCCATCAAGATCAAAGAGCATCAAGATTACATAAGCTTTAAGGAAACATATAACATACTGTACAAGATCATGCATGAAAGGTATAGGTACAACATAAGGAATACAAGTATCAAATGCAGATGTAATTACATATGGACAGCAAAAAAGAAAATCATATCCACCTTATTTAATACTTTCTATTTATTGCAAGTCCATATTCCATAAATACAATAACATATCAGATACAGGATAGCATAGGAATGCCAAGGTACAGTGTCAAAATCAAAATGCAATCAACTTGTTCGAAAGACAGAAGAAAAAGTATATACATATTGTTCTCAGTTACAAATGCCAAGAGAGTCTCATCATGTTTTCATTTTCTATAGACTTCATTATATAATGCAACATGTATACGTAATTGAGCAGTCTTGAGACTGTCTTATAAACAAAAGAATATAGAAAAATTTCTAAAATATAGAAGGAAGATAACCTAAAGATGAAAAAGGAAATGAATTTCTCGCAAACCCTAAGAGGGTATATAGTAACTGAAAACTGTTTACCATCTCTTTTGTCAAATATATGTCCTATATGAGGAGCCATGGCAATCTCCAAAAGAATAAAGCACTTCACTTCTTTTATCAAACCCACATGAAGATACATAAGAAGAAACATCTTACAGCTAAATGAGTGCAGAGTAGTGTGTTTTTGTATTTTCAGAATAGAGTAAGAACAAATGCCACAATGGAGCAAAAAACCAAAGCATTAATCCTATAGGAGTGACATATCTCTATCACAGGTCGAGCTTTTTATAGAACTAAATAATGTAGAGATGACCAAAACTTCATCATACAGTGTGTCTTTTATCTTTTGATAAAATAAAGACAAAGAGTACTCAAACCCTAAGCATTTTATGCTTTTCCATTACAATGCAAAACTTATCTTTTTTATGTAGACCTAGGAGGGCATAGGTTATGGCCTATAAAGAACAAGGTTTCTTGAAGCTTTTTGATAAAACCCAGATGAAGAATAAAGAAACATATACATTGTTGTGTTAGATGCTACTAGAGGACCAAGAAAGAAAGTTTATTTGAGCTGTTAGGGTTTTGTAGACAAAATAATGAAACCCTAAGCATTCATAAGTTACCCAATACAATGAAAAGAGTTTGTTCTTATATAGACCGAAAATGAGAGGCCGCGGTCTAGTTTTTCACATCAAAGTTCTTTTGCCTTTTTCAAACAACATAAAGAGAGAAAAATGCACATGTATTTTGTGCTTCTATGTTGAAGTCAAAATACAAAAAGAGGACAAGAAATATGCAGACGCCTTACCCTTTTGTGCCTATGAGGAGATTTTTAGAAGTGATATTGGTTCTTTTTGTTAAACTTTTTCCTTCTACTTCTTCCAAACAAGCTCAAAATCGTGCTTCCATGATGGCCCATACAAGGGAGAAATAGTGGAAAAGAGAGAAAGATCATAAAATGCTCAAAGATAACTATGTGGCCGCAACCAAAATAGCAAAAAACTAGTGAAGAAAAGTAAAAAAATAGCTCAGAATCAACACAGAGAAACTCACCTTCAATTCCCTGTCAAAGATACAAAGAGAAGTGCATTACGAAACCATAGAAGTGTGCAGAGAATAGTGAAGAAACCTCCAAACCCTAGAAAACATGGTGGTAGCTTGATAGGAGCTCAGGAGGAGAAAAATAAATGACAAGTCAAAATGATGAATTAGGGTTTCAAAGCCCTATTTTGGTAGTGGTAGCTCGAATGAGTTTTTCTTTTTCTTTTTTGACTTTTGTTTTAACAAATCATTTCTATACATCTATTATTCACCGAGGTAATGAATTGAATGTCTTCCAACCTAATGATGAAGGTAACTAATGCCATTGGGGCCCATGAGGCCAAAGATTCTTTAAACCTTTTTTCATTTTGATTTTGCAAAAGTCAAAATAAATAATCATGTAGAGGTAAGGCTATATGCCTTTATCTATTTTTCTTTTGCATGAAGATTGAAAGTCACCATGGGAGAAATATTTAAAGACTTATAAATATAAGGTAATGATAAGACATAGGATACGATGGGAGATATAAGGTGATACCTTCTATCTCTTTAAAAAGGTAGAGTATATATAGTTGATGCATGAGTTGGTATTGGGATTTGTGATACATATATTTTATACGCATGGGAGTTATAAGGTTGACACATATGCATATATTATTTTTAAATGTATAATTTAATTTTTTGCATGAGGAGGTCTATATAGTGCATGGGAGACATAAGCAGGAAGATATTTTTATCTTTTGCATGCATGATGGCCTGGTTTGTTCTTAGCATCATTATTAATGCAATTATGCATTTCATGTAAATCAAAGGGAGAGATAAGGTGTTGTTTTGTTCTTTTCATCCAAATTTGCATGTTTTTACAACTCAAATAATGTAAACAAATAGTAAAGTAATGTACTTATGAATTACTTTATTATTTTGTCACAAGTTGTAAAATCAAGAAAATAAAACAAAATGTAACTCATAATAAAGTAATTGTCCCAAATTACTTTATTCTTTGTCCACATCACTTGTAGTCCAAAATCATGCAAATTTGGAGGAGAGGAGTTAACTAAGGACTTTTTGAGTTCATTTCATGGCTTTTGGGGTCAAAATTGGAGAGTTTGGTCAACTTTTTGGTCAAACATATAGAGGAGAGCAGTTTGGAGCTATTTTTGCTCGATTTGGGACAATTATAGCCCTTATTTTTAGGGATTTTCTTGTTTGCTTGTGCATCAATTTTGAGAACTTATTTTTAGAGGTAGTTGACTGCAGTGGATTTTTCTAGGTCTCTTGGAGAAAGCATATTATATATTGTAAGAAAAACTTAGGTTTTTCTAGTTCTTGCTTTTTTTGCTCTTTACACTTTGAGAGAGAAAGAAGGTTTTGTAACTCACTTATTTCAGATTTATAGAGATAATAGTAGGTTACAGGTTCTATACTTTGTCTTTTATGCAATTGTTCCTTTATTTTTCAGCTTAATCAAGTGTCTACCTTTCCATTAATGTAACTTTTGTGAATGATTTGATGAGATTTTATTGTGTTTGGACATCATAACCTTTAAAACTTGTCTCATTTGTACTTGCATGTGTTAGATAAAATTAAAAATCACAGGTCGTAGGCTATGAAATTGGACTAATTTTCTTTTATGTTGTGAAAAACCCTTTTTCCTTCAAGAAGAAAATCATTTCCAGCCTCCCTTAGAATTATTTATGTGATCAAATTGCCAAAAGTGGTTTGTGTGGATAGATTTTCTGAGATCTATTGTGAGTTAGATTGTGAGTTTCCATCAATTTTAGGTGTATCACCATACTTTAGATTATAGTTTTAGTGTTTTTAGTAGATCCTTTTAACCCTTTTCCATATCAAAGTTATAGATCCATTGAATATTATAAGGGAACCATCCCATAATCTAGAGGTTCAAGCTTGCCATAGGTCACCCACAGCCTACATTTGATCCCATGTTACACAGGATTGCTAAACTTCACAACTCTACATAATGGATGCAATCCTGCTAGTCAACATTAACCTTGTTGGTGGGTTGAAGTTGTGATAAAATTTTATTTATCCTTCATGCAAACCTCTAGCTTTAAAACTTTCATGCAAATTACTTATGTATTGCATTGTTTTAGTGAAATTGTGAGGACAAAAAACATTGTGAAGTTGATTGTGAGTTGAATTAGTGAATGGATCCATAAAGTTCTAGTGCATCACCCATTAGGTTTTAGTATTTCATTTCAAGTAATCTTTCTAAACCCATTTCCTTAGAAAGTTTTGTAGTTTAAATGATTTGCCAGGGGAACCAACCTGCTCTAGAGATTCATTCTCACCATAGGTCACCAACAACCTAAGAGTGTTTCCATGTTTTAGAGGATAGCTAAGTCGAATCTTAGCTAGGGTGCAATCCTAATTGACAACATTTTTTGGCACACCCTGTGGGACTTTGAAACTTGTTTTCAGATAATTTTTTCAAGGTTTTAAGCTACTGTTCTAATATATGCAGTAGTGTTTCTAGCCTTTAGAGGTTTTAAGTTATACTTGGTGAATTGGTTCTCTAATTTTGCATGTAGATCTAAGTGCTAGTTTATTTCAAAAAATCTAATTTGCACTTGTTTGCCATCTTTTCAATGAATGAATAGGCCTATGTTTCATAAAATATGTCCTACCATCCATCATACAATGAAAATGTCACTTATCCATCTCCATATCATCCATATCAGACCAATCATGCCACTGGTTTCAATTCCATGGATTTTCAAAACAAGCATGCCTGATATAATTATCACTCGCACACCCTTACTTAGCCTCCATTTTAGCCTTCATATACTCAATGCCAGCTCCAAGAGCATGAAAAGGAGATTGCAAGCATAAAGGGTATGTTGTTTGACTTCATGCATGACTTCACAAAGCAGGTAGAGGAGATTAAGATGCAACATGAGTATCATCAACAATATGAAGAGATGCCTTATCAGGCCTATCTCTATGAACAAGGGTCATAAACACAAAGGCATGAAGCCCAAGCAACTCCTGTAGTTCCAGATCAACTTGTTCAAGAAGAGGTTCATAAATGTAAGTTTCCAAGTTTTAGACAGAACGAGCCTCTTAGTATACCTAAAGTTGAGATTCCAAGTTTTAGGTAGGAAAAGGTCTTTAACTCCCCAAACCAGTCTCTTAAGCCTAAAATCCCAAGTTTCAAAAGTCTTCATCCCTTGCAAGTTGAAGAAAATAATCAGTTTTAGCCTAGGATAGTAACTAACAGCCCCTTGAGAAATAGTCTTCCTCGCAAGAAACCCAAGAAGCTCCCCCAATTTCCCCACCTGATGAATCTAAGGAGGAACCCTTTGATCAAGATGTTGCACTCCTCTGGGAGAAGATTAGAAGGGTAGATCTATCACTTTTGACTATGGAATGTTCTCAATTAGAACAACGAAAGATTGAACAAGAAAATATTTCCCATTTAATGAGTCATTGTTTGTTTTTATTGATGAGCTTCCTGGTTTTATTGAAGAGGATGAAAATGTTTTAGTATTTATCTCAAAGGATCAAATAGTGCAACAGGATATTGATAACTATTTTGAGTTATCCAGCTGGTACAGTAATGAGGAAGATGAAGAGCAGGAAGATGTCAAACATTATGGTGAGTTGCTGAGTGAACATCATCAATATGATAGTAGAACCTTGGATCAAGAGGAAGGGAATAAAGATGAACGTATTTTGGAGCCCAATAGGTTTAGTGAAAGCTATTAGGAGGTAAAGGACATTCCCTTTTCATAAAAAAACTAGGCAAATTGTGAAGAGAATTCACTTTGGAATGAACTTATGTTCTTTGTTACAAACTTAGATAATCTACAAGAAATTGATATCGAACCTTGGTTTCTAGTTAATCTATTTGATGAGCTTCCTAACTTTGAGTATGAAAGTGAAAATGGCATGGCTATGCCAAGTTCTGACCACCATAGTGATGAGGATCATTTAGATGAGGTGTTGATCCAAAAACAAATATGTGAAAGAAGACCTGATTTAAATGATCAAGAGCTTAAGGAGGATCTATTTCAAGCTAAAATTGAGCTTTTCTGCTCACACTTAGATGTGATGCCAGCATCTTTGGAGGAAGGTTATTTTGATCACCAAAAGAAAGAGGTGGAAGTGGTTGTATTCCCAAATGAGTCACTGGTTATGGGGCAGCCTAACCAGCAGCATGATCTTGATTGGTTGGAGGTGTTGTCTTTCTATTGTATACAGGAGCTTGAAGTTGATGCACAAATTGGTGGTTTGTTGAAAGAGGCTAGCTCAATATTTGAATGCTTGCCTTCATTCATTGAAGAAGAGACTATTGTTTTGGAGTGCACCTCCCTGACTAATAATGAGTATTTTGAGCCTAATCCAACTCTTACTAAGAGCCTTCCAAGAGTTGATAGCTTTGATGAGCTATAAGCTACCCTAACGAAGAACAATGGCCCATTGACAATGGAGGAGGAAGCAACATGGCTATCATGCAAAGTGAAGGTGATGTTGTTGTTTCCAATAATTCAAATTACTTTCTCTCTACTCCAAAGCTTTTGAGGGGGTGTCCCATTAGGCATCTGGTTGGGTTGAAAGCCAATAAAAAGGAGCAACCTCATAGTGACACTGATCCAAATCATCAAGGAGGGCATCAAGCTGAGCACAACCAATCTACTTGCTCAATTGATGAATTTGCCAAACAAGTTAGGTGGGTAAGTGACTACATTTTCCTTCTTGGGAAAGTGTTACAACAGTTTGATGTATATTTGATTTTTCTCCATATCTTCTGGTTGACTCACAAACTTATGGAGTATTGCAGATTGCAAAGGAGAGGTAGTTATTTTCTTGAACTAGTATATGGTTTTGTTTAGGTAGCCTTTCTTCAGTTAGTAGGCTAGGTTAGTGTTTTCTACTAATAAGTGCTTAAGGCACATTTATTTATCTTGTTTTCTTTCCCTAAGTGTTGCTGCACATGTTTTCTGGCCAACATGGCCTTTTAGTTTGCTTCGAGTTTAGTTCTGTTTGGTTTTCTGCTACTGTTTGGAGTATTTGCAGTTTGGTTTTAATGGTTTTTTGAGTGGTAGAATTTGACTCTATGCCCAATGGATGGTTAAGGAAATTGGTCTATATGCTTAGCAAGAAAGCATTCAACAAAAATTGCCAGAAATCTTACCAATTTTTCACCTACAACTCAAATTGGTAGAGCTGAGCAGTTTCATTATATTTAAGGTATATGTGAAATCTTGTTGTTGATTCATTTCTGATGATATTTTAGCATATGGTGAAAAAATGGGCTCCCACAAGGGTTGAGCTCAACATGCTGCCCCCAAGTCTTAAGAGGAATGTGGAAACTGTCTGAAAGAGCAATAGTATCACATAAAGACCTTGGAAAATAAAGATAGCAGTCACGTGTTTCAGTCATATCTCAAAAAATATGATTTGGGTTTTTGAGATGTTTGGATAAAAATTAGAAGATGATAAATCAAAAAACCCTTTAAATTTATCACCAACCTAGTTTGTAGCTTTTGAGGAGTAGTCAGAGGCAGAATACATAGCAAAATAAAGATAGCAATCGTGTGTT
Organism: Cunninghamia lanceolata; assembly: GCA_027924645.1. Lineage (NCBI taxonomy): Eukaryota > Viridiplantae > Streptophyta > Pinopsida > Cupressales > Cupressaceae > Cunninghamia > Cunninghamia lanceolata. The sequence goes on from BSBN01000078.1 coordinate 2,232,260, forward strand.
TCAGTCATATCTCAAACTGATGAAGGGGGTAAATCATAAAACACACAACATAAATTACTAATAGAAAATAGAACTTTCTTTTATTGATTTGGACAACTTATTACATTACAGAAACTCAAATACAATCAGAGGAATCAACCCTCCATAGGCTACAACACATTACAACTTCTTCTCACAAGACTCTGGAATCATCTGCCTTCTGTAACCCCAAATCAGCTAGTGTTTCTATTTTCCCACCTATTCTTGACTCTACACTTACCTCTTTAACTCTACTACTGCCCAGGGTTCCCAAAAATGGTTATTAGTAGCCTTTTTAGTGGCCAACAACTTAATTTCAAAATTTGCATCTCCCTCCAAAAATAGGTCAACTTCCAGGAGCCATAACTTTTGATTCAGGCGTCTGATTGACAAACTATTTTATGCGTCAGAAAGCTCATGGAGTTCTCTACATGCTAAAAACTAGTTCTGCTAGTTTTGGTCCTTTTTGGGCTGTATGGGGCTGTTTAGTGCCTCAAACCTTAGTTTAAATAATTTTCAAGTATTTTTCAAGAAATGAAAACTTTAATATCTTTCAATTCGTAAATAATCTTTGTGCAATTCCTTTTCCAAAGGTCTTATTTTTCAGTTATGAAGCTTCGTATAAATTTGCATTTCAATCCATGCCCAAATACAAACTTTCTAAAAATAACATGTTGCTATTTTTAGCAGTTTGGAAAAATTGAAAGTTCTACATCATTATTCAAGTGATTATGGAACTAGAACCACAAATTTTGAAAACAAATGGAAAGAACATCAATAATTTTGAAACACATCTTTTTTTGGGTGATGCAAGATTGCCCTTACACCACTGGATGCTCCTGCATCAGACACCTAGGGTAATTTGAGAAGTGACCCTGTCATGTCTCATGTGTTTGTGTGAGGAAAACTCAAATGGTCAACCTTTGCCTTAGGTAACCAAGAAGAATCTTCAACAGGCCTTCCTTTCCATTTCACCATATATTCTTCATATTGCATATTCTGAGTACTTCTTCCCACACGGCTATCCAAGATCTCTTATATCTCCTCAGTTGAAGTAGATGCTGGAATACTCCACTATTCCTCTGTTGGTCCATCCTCTGTTCCACATTCATGATATTCTGATAAATCAACAATGTTGAAAATAGGGGAAATGTTGATCCCACTTGGTAGCTCTACCTCATATGTATTTCTCAAATCATGTTTCTTCAAAATTCTACATGGTCTAAATTTTTTCATTTTCAGCTTATTGTATGTTCCAATTGGGAACCATTTTTTTCTCAAGGGAACCATGACTTCATCTCCTACATGGAATTCCTTATATCTACTCTTATGATCTGCCTTAGCCTTGTACTAAATATTCATCTTATTAATGTGCTTTCTCACCTCTTCATGCAAATTCCTCATGTGTTCTACAAAGTCTTCAGCCTCGACACTTGTCTTTTCTCCTTTGTCTAGATTCCTTAACTCTGAAGCATTTCTTGGACTATTCCCATATACAATCTAGAATGGTAATTTACCAGTACTCTTATTGACAGAATTGTTGTAAGGAAATTCTGCCTATGGTAAAATCAAATCCCATTGCTTGGGCTTATCTTCTACTAAGCATCGTAGCAGGTTACCCAAACTCTTATTCACCACTTGAATCTGTCCATCAATTCGTGGATGGTGTGCAGAACTGAACTTCAAATCTATCTTCAACTTCTTCCACAATGTCCTCTAGAAATAACCAACAAACTTGGTATCTCGATCTGAAACTATGCTCTTTGGTAGATCGTGTAATCTCATCACCTCCCTAAAAAATAACTCTGCAATATCAACATCATTAGTCTTCTTGTAGGGAATAAAATGTGTCATCTTTGAGAATCTATCCACCACCACAAAAATGGAATCATGTCCTCTCCGTGTCCTTGGTAAACCAAGAACAAAATACATACTAATATCATCCCATGGCTTCTCTGGTGCAGGTAATGGCTGATATAGACCTGTATTCTAACTTGCTCCTTTCACCATCTGACATACTCTACAACTTTGCACAAGTTTCCTCACATCCTGCTAGAACTGTGGCCAATAATTATTTTTACCAACAATAGCAATGGCCTTATCTCAACCAAAGTGTCCAACCAATCCTCCACTATGCTTCTCCTTAATCAGGTTCTCTCTCATGGAACTCCTCGAAATGCACAACTAGCTTCCTCTAAACAACATGCCATCTTGGATTATGAAATCCAACCATTTTTTCCTGTCCAAAGTAACAGGTTCCAAACAAGCTTTCCAGGCCTATCCAAAATCTAGATCTTCAGGATACAAACTTTTGATCTCATCGAGCCCAACAACCTCTATCTTCATTTCTGTCAACAAATTTTTCCTTCTGCTCAAGGCATCTACAACTCTATTGGACTTCCCACTCCTATGCTTAAAAAAAAGTATAGCTCTACAAAAACTCAACCTATTTTAAGTGCCTCTAGTTCAACTTTCCTTGACTATTAAGATACTACAAAGCCTGATGATTAGTATATAAAACAAACTCTTTTGGCAACAAATAATGTCTCCATTTCTTCAAAGCCTGAACTATTGCATAAAATTCCTGATCATAAACAAAATACTTTTTCTTGGCACCATTAAGCTTCTCACTAAAATAGGTAATGGGCTTACCTTCTTGACTCAAAACAACTCCTATAGCACTGCCACTAGCATCACAATCTACCTAAAATACCTTATTGAAATCTGGAAGTGCCAAAACAGGTTGCTCTGTGACTTTCTACTTCAATGTATCAAAGATTTTATCTGCTCCTTTAGTCCATCTAAACTCTTTTCTATCCCCTCTCATTGTCTCAATTAGGGGTGCACAAATGCTACTAAAATTTCTGATAAACTTTCTATAAAAACTTGCCAAACCATGAAAAGATCGTACCTCTATGGCACTCCTTGGCATAGGCCATTCAAGGATAGCTCTCACCTTCTCTAGGTCCATCTTAAGACCTTCCTCTGAGACAACAAATCCTAGGTATACCAACTCCTTTGCAAAACTACCTTTCTTCATATTAATTAGTAACTTCTCCTCCCTCAGCTTCTCTAAAACTCTTCTGATATGCATCAGATGCTCATCTCAACTGTTACTGAAAATTAAAATATCATCTAAATAAACAATAACAAAACTTCCCAAAAGTTCTTTTAGTACCTCATTCATGGGCTACGTGAATGTGCTTAGTGCATTGGTTAGCCCAAATGGCATGACTAACCACTCATACAAACCCTCCTTCGTCTTGAAGGCTATCTTCCATTCATCTCCTTCTTTGATTCAGATCTAGTGATACCCACTCTTCAGATCAATCTTTGTGAAGTACTTGGCTCCACTCAAACAATATATTATGTCATTCATTCTTGCTAATGGAAATCTGTACTTGATCATGATCTTATTTATGGCTCAAGAATCTGTACACTTTCTCCACTCTCCATCTTTCTTTAGTGCTAGTACTGCAGGTACCGCACATGGACTTAGGGTCTGTCTTATCAGCTCCTTCCTTAATAGCTCTTGAAATTGTCTGTTCTGCTCTTCACTCTCTGTAGGGGTCATTTTGTGGGCTGCCTTATTCAACAAATTGGCTCCTGATATCAAATCCATTTGATGACTTATCTTCCTTACTGGTGGTAAACCTTCTAGTACATTATCAGAGATAATGTCCTAAAATTCTTCCAACATATCTGAAACTTCTACTGGCACATCTTCACATTTCTCTTGACTAATCTTAGAAATCAATTCAAAGCAATGACACTCATGCTTCATACCTTCCAAAAATTTTCTACCATCTACAAAGCAAATTCTGGCAGTATTGCATACCTTTTCTTCCACCTCCTTCAAGGGCTTTAACTTATGACAAACTCCATCCTTTGTTAGGGAATATGTGTTTGCACAGCCATCATAGACAACACTCCTATCATATTGCCATGGGCTCCCCAATAGCATATGACATGCATCCATCGGTATGATATCACACAGTACCTCATCATGGTAGTCTCCAATCTTGAACTTCACTAAACACTGCTCATTGACCAAAGCTCTGTGGTCCTTCTGCAACCATGCAATCAGATATGGATGTGGATGCTTTCTTCTTGTCAACTTCAACTTGTCAACCATCTCCTCTGAAACAAGATTGTCAGTGCTTCCACTATCAATAATAATATCACAACACTTACCTTCACATTTGCACCTTGTGTGGAATAAACTCTTCCTCTGATTTGGTTCTTTCTCCTCATTTAGGAAGGTTCTTCTGACAACTAGGGTTTCTCCCCTTTCAATATCTTCAGAATGCTCAGAATGTGCATCTTCATCTACATGTGTAACTCGTACATTACCTTCAGGTCTTCTATTTGTCCTTCCTTGATGTTTCAGACACTCATATGCTCAATGCCCTTCTTCTCCACATTGGAAACAGGTTCCTTTAAAACCTCCTCTTCCAGGTCCTTGCCTAGGTCTACCTCTTCCTCATCCTCTTTGTTCATCATTGTTCTGGTCACGAGGGCAGAAGGTATTATCTCCTCTTTGATTTCGACTGGTGCCAAATTCTTCACTTTTCTTTGAATCTTCATTTCAGCCTCCATAGGGTCTTCCACTAGTCCTTCCACGTTGACCTCTTCCCCTTTGCTTTTTGTCAAATCTTTTATTTATCTTCTCTTCCACCTTAGGAAAAAATGGTATGCATCTTCTACGGTGGTCATTCTGACCAAACTCTGCTCCTCTTGAATACTTGGCCTTAACCCATTAATGTAACGAGCTACCTTCTCCTTATTAGGCTCTGCATGGCCTGTCCTAATAGTAATCTTATAAAACTCTTTTGTATACTCCTTAACAGACTTGTTATCTTGCTCTAGTCCTTGTAGCTTCTTCAGTAACTCCATCTCATAGTCCATAGGAATGAACTGCTTCTTCAGTTTCTCCACCATCTGATCCCATCTAGTGATCTTTCCTTTTCCTCTTTTGTTCCTCTCTAATTGCACCTCCTTCCACCAAATACTAGCGTGGCCCTTCAACTTTATTTTTGTAAACTTGAATCGATATGGGTCCTCCACATCTTCATACTCAAAATACTCCTCCATGTCATTGATCCAATCAATAAGTTGTTCCAGATTCAAATCTCTAGAATATGTAGAAACTTCGATCCTGGGCCTCTTTCCAATTTTTGAAATGACCTTCAACAACCTAACTTCTATAGGATCTCCTGCAGCTTCTTGTTCTTCCTTGGATAGCTCTTCTTCAGCTTCATCCTCAATTTCTTCTCTTGTTCTTAGATCAAACCCTCTCCGTAGCTCCTCTTGCAATGCATCAATTTGCCTTTGCAGGGCTCTAAAACCTTCTTCTGTCAAAGCATTCCTCCCAATATGATCTCTTCGTGGAGGCATCTTGATCTCCACAGCAAACCCACAACCTTACGTCCTAGTGCAAACTGCCTCATAGTCAGCAATCTGTCTACACACTCAGGAACCCTTGCTCTGAAACCACTCGATGAAGGGGGTAAATCATAAAACACATAACAATGTAAATTGCACATAGAAAATAGAACTTTCTTTTATTGATTTGGACAACTTATTACATTATAGAAGCTCAAATACAATCATAGGAATCAACCCTCCATAGGCTGTAACACATTACAACTTCTTCTCCCAAGACTCTAGAATCATCTCCCTTCTGTAATCCCAAATCAGCTAGGGTTTCTTTTTTCCCACCTATTCTTGACTCTACACTTACCCCCTTAACTCTACTACTACCCAAGGTTCCCAAAAATGGTTATTAATAGCCTTGTTGGTGGACAACAACCTAATTTCAAAATTTGCAACTCCCTCCAAAAATAGGTCAACTTCCGGGAGCCATAACTTTTGATCCGGGTGTCCGATTGATGAACCGTTTTATGTGTCAGAAAGCTTGTGGAGTCCTCTATGTGCTAAAAACTAGCTTTGCTAGTTCTAGCCATTTTTGGGCCTATACAGGGCCGTTTAGTGCCTCAAACTTGTGTTTGAATAATTTTTAGGCATTTTTCAGGAAACAAAAACTTTAATTATCTTTCAGCTCGCAAATGATCTTTGCGTGATTCCTTTGCCAAAGATCTTATTTTTCAGTTATGAAGCTTCCTGTAAATTTTCATTTCAATCTATGCCCAAATGCAAACTTTCTAAAAATAGCAGGTTGCTATTTTTAGCAGTTTGGAAAAACTAAAAATTCTACATCGTTATTCAAGCAATTATGGAACCAGAACCACAAATTTTGAAAATAAATGGAAGAACATCAACAATTTTGAAACACATCTTTTTTTGGGTGATGCCAGATTGCCCTTATACCACTGGATGCTCCTGCATCACAAACAATATGATCTAGGTTTTTCAAGATTTTGGATAAATCTTAGGAGACAAAAAAGTGAAAAAATCCTTTAAATTTCTCACCAACCTAGTTTGTAGTTTTTGAGAAATTTGGACAATGGCAGTGCCCAAACTGGAGTAAAAAATGTTAAGTGCCAAATAAAGAACAAAATGCAAAAACGTCGTGGCTTTTGCTATAAGGCATTTTTTTTTTCCTTTGATTTTTGCATAAATGAATACCTTGGTTTAATTTTAGATGCTCATCAATATGTATAAAATATTTCTAAATACATTTGGATATATTTTATAAACTTTACACATATTGGTAAACTTTCCATATATTTAGAATTTTGCAAGTTGTAAAAGCCAAGGTCGGCCCTCTTTCCTTTTTGTAAATTTAAAACTGTAGACAAATGTAAGGCACTATTAAAGTAGTATTTTATAAATTACTTTAATAGATGTCAAATAAATGCAAAAACTAAATAGCAAGTGCAAAACACTCAATAAGGAAAGTCCAATTCACTTGCCTTATTTTTGTGGCTTTTTCCCTTTGCTCAAAAATGAGACTTTAGTTTCTTTTTGGGTAAGACAGCTGACTGAATTTTTAGAAAATCTTTTTAGCTTTATATATGGTAAAGAAAATGAGTTTTGGCAGTTCAGATTTGCTTCTTTCTCTCTTGACTATTTATAGAGAGTTTTGTAAGCCTTGATTTGTAATTCAGATTTTAGGAAGTATTATGTAGCTCCTTTCAGATCAATAAAAACATCATTGTTCTCCTCTTTTATGTTTTTGCCTCATTTTGTAGTTAATGATTTGATGTTTAATTATGATTCAACTTTCGAATCCTTTTCTATGTCTCATTGTTGCAATCTTGAATGCGGAAGTTTCATGTAATGTAGGTTGTGTGTGTATGTTTAACCTGGTTAGTGGGTTGAAGTTGTGATGAAACTTATGTTTGTCCTTCATGCAAACCTCTAGCTTTCAAACTTTCATGCAAATTACTTATGTATTGCATCATTTCAGTGAAGTTGTGAGGACAAAAGACTTTGTGAAGATAATTGTGAGTCGAATTAGTGTATAGATCCATAAGGTTCTGGTGCATCACCCCTTAGGTTTTAGGATTTCATTTCAAGTAATCTTTCTAAACCCTTTTCCTCAGAAAGTTTTGTAGTTTAGGTGATTTACCAGGGGAACCAACCACATCTAGAGATTGATTATCACCATAGGTCACCCACAACCTAAGAGTGTTTCCATGTTTTGGTAGGATAGCTAAGTCAAATCTTAGCTAGGGTGAAATCCTGATTGACAACACTTTTGTCATGACCACTTCAGAAACTACTGTCTAAATCCCTACATACCTTTTCGACTGACAATATTTTTTCCTAAAAATCCTAAAGTTCCTTTCACACCATATATGCCATATCACCATAGTTTAGGGCTTATTTCCCACATGCACGTAAAGGTGGATTCTAAACCAACTTTTGAAGAATTGTAGTAGTGATTCCAGTAATGGTGTGACCCAATTTAGTTATTTTAGGAGCCAATACCAACACTCCCTATTATAAGGACATTAGAGTAGAAGATGGTCAAGGCTCTCTTCTTCCTCGCACAAGACACATCTAAAGCTTGTCCCAATGGACTATTTTTGAATTCTATCCCTAGTGAGATTTCTTCTATATAGTACCAACCATGTGAACACTCTAGCCTTAGGTAACTTTGCACCATTCCAACATAGGTGTGCTAGCCAATCTAATCTTTTATTTGAAGATAAGTTTATGTGCCCTTGTTTTAACATATAAGTACCTGAGTTGTCTACTACCCAAATTAGCTCATCTTACTATCTTCACAATAGTACAATTCTTGATATTAGGATGTCTTGAAGTAAGGCCTTTTGGTCTTGGGTAAAGTAACATCCCTCTAAGCTCCTCTATCTTACTTTATGTGTATAAAGACCTGGCTCTGAATGATAGTAATCTTGGACCTTAGTTCCCCAACATTGTTTTAGATAGGTCTCTACTTCCTTCAATTCTCCCCTTGAAGATAGTTTTGGCCATCCATTCTAAGAGTCCTCCCAGAAGTTTTCTTTCACCCCATTGTGGATTATCCATGTTATGTTTGGAAATAGAACTTCCCTACTCCTTATGATAAAGTTCCACATAGACGAGCCCCATGGAGGATTTCTTACTATAAAAATCCTCTTCCTCTGACTATTATCTAGGCATTTGGATTGCAACAATTTATCCCATTTGGATTATGGTCTCTTATACATGCTCCATGCTAGCTTAGCTCCTAAAGCTTGGTTTTGTAGCTTTTGATTTAGTATCCTAGACCCCCTTGAAGTTTTGGTTTACAAACCTTTTCCCAAGATAATAAATGTATTTTCTTTTTGTGTGTGGATTCTTTCCATATGGATTTCCAGTAAATTTTTCCCATTTTTGATGTTATACCTCTAGGAACTTGTATGGTAGACATCATATATGTAGGTATAGCTATCAAGACCACTTAAATCAAATTCTATCTACTTGCTAAAGGAAGCCATTTTATTTTCCATGTTCCTATTTTGGTCTTCAGATTGGTTATAACATTCTTCAAGAGCTCCTTTCAATGCCTCCAATTAACAACAAAATCCCTAGATATTTCCATGGTAATATGTACACTTTGAAGTTGAAGAGCTTGGAGATTTCTACCTGAGTGCTTAAATCTAAGTGAAAAAGATAAATCTTGGAGTTTTAATCATTCACATGTAGGCTTGAGGTAGCACAATAGTTGTTGATGGTTTCTTTGATAATATGGGATTCCAGTAATGAGGCTTGACCAAATAAAATGGCATCATCTACAAAGAGTGTGTAGGTAAATAATTCTTTCGTGCTTCTTATCCTTATCCCTTGCCATCATTTCCTTCTATTTGTGTCTCTAATTGCCCATGTCAAAGTATCTATCATTAGAATAAAGAGGTATGGGGAGAGGGGCCCCCCTTGCCTTAAGCCTATAAATGATTCAAGTGAGCTTGTCTCCATACCATTGACTAACATTCTGAATTTGGTCCCTATGATGCAAGCTAGAATCCATTTCCTACATTGTTTAGAAAAGCCTAACTTGTCCAGCATGTTCATTACGAAATCCCAATTTACAATATCATAAGATTTTACCATGTCTAGTTTTATTACCATGCAAGGACCTTTTCCTTCTTTGATTGAATGGGGAATATCATGGGTTATAATCACTCCTTCTGCTAGGTCTTTCCCTAGTACAAGGCCTCCTTGTTCCTCTTTGATTATCTCTGATAGAATAGTTGCCAGTCTTATTGCTACCACTTTAGTGACAATTTTATAAATAATGTTGCAAAAGGAAATAGGTCTAAATTCCTCAAATGTAAGAGATGATTTAACTTTGGGGATGAGAATGATCCTAGTATTCTTTATTTCTTTGGGGATATTAGTAAATTTTCTTGGCTCTTCCAGTACTAAAAAGACATCTTTGTACACTCAAAATCATGACTTTAGTTGCCTGGGGCTGTAGGGTCAAATTTTAGCATGCACACAGACCCTTCCCTCCTTGCCACAGGGCGATCTGCCATGTCACTCTCTCTCGTGGAAGTAGCCATTCAAGAGGAGGTGAGACACGATGGGGGTTTGGCTTCTTGGAGAGTTGGACTTCACGAAGAGGGTGTTGGTGTAATTAAATATTTAATTACACTTTAATAAGTTCACTTAGGGCTTATTTTTAGTCTTAGGTTAATATTAAGTCATATTAGGGTTTTATTTAACTTTCAAATATAAAAGCAAGTTTTCAGATGTAATTCTCAATCCATTTCATTAATTCATCCAATATTGTGCAAATTATTCCTCTTTGTTTTTTTGTCTTGTGGAAGGTAAATCTTACGTTTTGCAGATGATCTTTGTGGCTTGAGTTAATTATCAATTTCAACATGGTATCAAAGCTCTAGATCCATAAGCCCCTTCTCAGATCTAAGAAAATTTTGGGCAAGAGCTTTTGTAAGATGCATTTTTTAGAAAAGCAAACCTCACCATTGCGCTTAGAAGGCCCAAAAACCCCTATTTTCATATAAGGCACTCTATATTTTGCTAACAGAAATATTTTGTGTTTTTGAGGGTTTCAAAAAATTTGGTTTTGTGAAATCTGTACGACCTATACAGAATCCATATGTCACCTTGATTTCCATGCCATTGTTATCTGAGCTAATTTTGATTTTAGAGATACGTCAGTTTGTGTGCCATCTTCATTTGTGTGTACTGGTACTACTAAGTTTTTTATTAATTTCATAATAGAAAAGGAATTTTTTATTTTTTAAGGGCTGGCCCCTAGGTTTTTTCCACTGATCGCATGGGTGACCAGTCCCTATCTTCCAGGTGCTAGCCCCCAGAGACTCAGCTCCTAGTCATATGAGTGACCAATGCCCTAGTCACCAGCCCATAGAGACTAAGCCCATGGTCACATGGGCATCCAGAAGCTTCAATATTGCTTTTTTTGGCCTCTTTGCCCTAAAGAAGAAGTTTTGGTAAATTAGGCATATCTTGAGCATACAGAGTCAAATTTTTGGAAACAAATAGGTGTCGAAAAGCTGGTTCCAAGCACAATCTATTGGTGAAGATATTTTTTCCATATTTTGTAGATTGGTACAATTTATTTCTGTTTGAATTCTAGATAGAGTTTTTAGCTTTCGAGCACATATCATTTTGCCACAATCTCCATTTTTTGCTATTCTTGTGGCATTGGAAAGGTATTGAGGAGCTCTACACAGAAATCTATCAAATTCTTCTAGATTGTACCCCAAGTATTTTTTATTTAGTTTTCTAGTTTTATGGCTTTTGTTTGATATTGTGGACATTTTGGCACCTCGAGAAGTTTTGTATGTTTTGTTGGGCTTCATTTATCAACATTAATACATATTCAAATTGTTGATCTCTGATCTAATTTATTTGAGGAGATATAATGGGTTTTTCTATTCACCCTTTTGTGGTTACATTGGGTAAGGATGATTATGAGTCTTGGCAAAAGGGCATCTTGACACATCTCAGGTGGCTTAATCTTTTGCCTTATCTTTATGGACTCATACCTAAACCAGATACACATGGGAGGAAATCTGTATGGGGAAATTATATTGATCATATTGTAGGATTGACTGGTTCTAGTGTTTATTATGACACTATGTGTTCTATGTCACATATTGAGTGCCCACACGCTCTTTGGATTAGCATTTGGCAGATCTATGGAGACCCACAGATCTCTTCATTCCTAGATGATCTTGCTATGGATTGTCACATACCCCTTGATGATGCAGATTGCATACCTTTTGATGATGATACAGTTGAGGAGCTTGAATATTTGATAGGTCTTGCTAGCTTAGATGACACAGATGTAATGCCCACTCCAGAAAATATCAACCAATATTAATAACTTAATGAATTGGTTAGAAATGATAAAAAAAATATAGGATAAAATTCCAAATATAAGTTTGATAAACATCAAATAATAAAACATAATTATGGCATCATATGTGAATTTCATAAATTTTATCATTAGATATAACATTTCTTTTACAATATACACATTTGACAAATAATTTCCTCCATTCACCAAATGAGTAGATGCTCTGTTAGCTCCATTACCTTGCACAGTTAGCTAACCTATAACTGTACAACTAAATGCAGACATTAGTTCCACAAAGTTCATCAATAAATATATCACACAGTAATATACTAGTCTAAGGTCCTAAGGGGCCAACCCAATGTCTCGGGGGCTCATCTATGATGTCCTTGCCTATGTATGCATAGCGTAGAGACTTCATAGTTTTCAATAACTAGTCTTGCAACCATAAGGTTGACTTAGATATTTTAACTCATAAGGGATCTAGTTCATCACATAATATTTTCTAGAATCAATAAATTAATTAATATACACATCCATATTGTTCTAAAGATTAAATACACCATAAACTAACTAAATCATTCATGTTCTAAAAACTGCATGCAACAATTAAATTTATAGATAATCCCTACAGGATAAAATAGGGAAGTTATAACAACAAAAATATTCCAACCATTCTCTTGGATAAAAAAACATAAATTTCCACAGACAATTACTTAGATTGTAATAAATAAAAAAATCTAGGGTAATAATGGAAATTATCATCTTATATCCAAGTTCTAAATAAAATGATCTATAGCACTATTTCACAATATATATTTTATCATTAACAAACACATAAAACCCTTATCGACACCTTACTAATGCATGCAATATCTACTCACTTAGAATAGATGAAAGAACATCCTTTACACATGCTCAAATAAAGATGACTAATTTAATCATTATTTTTGGCATTCAACTTCGTACAATGCATCAAGCAAATAAAGCCATAACTTATCACCATATATTCACTAATTCATTATATCATCCTACACTTATTAAAAGAATGAACCCATTATAGTCAACCCTACACCATACTACAACAAATGTATTAGAACATAATTATTAGAAATCTAAGAACCTATATGATATTAATAAATTAAACATAATTTCAACTTATAATTTCTACCTACTCATTTTCATGGACATTGCTATGAAACACACTTTCTATTATATTTCTCTCATCCTCATCTATACTATAAATTAAATTTTTAGCCTCATTCCTAAAGTCTAATCTACATTTATTTTATCCAAACACAAGTAAAATATAGATTAAGGTATTCAATGAAGAGCCTAATAAGTTTTCTATTTAATAAGAAAACCTCCAATTCATAATTGATTAGAGCAATGCACAAGTATCTCAAGAGTTCTATTCTCTCATACATGGCTAGTTACACATTAAATATTCTAAAAAAATAATTCAATCTACTTAATTAAATGAGATTCTCATTTTTCAATTATTGACCTATATAAATCAATTTCAATTGTTGACAAAGCATTCTAGATGATTGAAAAAATGAATTAATTGAATAGAAATAGCCTTAACATGAAAAACCACCCAGTAGTAAATCTGTTATAACTTTCTTATTTTTTAGTGTAGTTAGAACATTAAAGATATTTTGGAAAGGTTAGAATAAGGGGAACAAAACCATCAAAATAATTAGAAAATTTCTATAAGATGAAGAGGTAGTGTTTACTACAATCATCTCTTTCTTTCAAATCCAGATTTAATCCAAACTTGATCGTAAATTGAAAATAATTTGATAACTCAAAAGTATTCCCTATATTATAATGAATGATAGAAATAATAAAATATAAAAGATCTATTGTTTTTCTTTAATTTTGACATTCAAATAACTATGCAATATGTGTGTGTGTGTGTGTGTCTGATCTAACAACTGTTCTTATAAACTAATCAAAATAAGTGTTTAATCGACCTTCTTGTACTACAAGTATATACTTGATTGAATCTAATCTTCTTGGCTAAAACTAAATATATGAAAGATTATCTAATCATACCCATTCCAAGAAAGAAAATAGGAGAATTAATCTAACATACTTATGTAATGAGAATAATTTATTTCGAACAAAGTAAACTACCAACAAAACTCTAGTTTTTTAATTTTTTCTATAGTAGTGGTAAAAATGCGATAACTTTAAAAACACTTAAGGAAATCTAAAACAGTAAAATGTTTTAGAAATCATAAATAAGTATTCACATAACCCAGAAACAATTTTACAATCCCTATCACATGTAGAAAGCAATTTGTAAAACATCAACAGTGTTTACAGCAGGGTTGCAAAAGTACTAAAATCATAATAATTTCCTAATACTTAAACTTTAAAATCGTAAGATGTTTCAGAAATCTGAAGACATGATTCTCAAAACCTAAAAACCTTTTTATAAACTAATTCATATGATAAGATTATTTTTATGAGACAACAACAAGTTTTCTTAAAAGAAATTTTAGAATAACTTTAACATAAATAATGGTGAGTTTTCAAGGAAATACCTCAAGGATTTAATTAATGAAGAATACCTCCAAATGCATCTGAAGAGAAAATCCAAGATTCCTTAATGTGAGAGCTTCCATATTATTCAGTTGAGTTCTTCCTTTCTTCTACCTATAATTCTATTGTCCTCCTCATAAAATTTTAAAAAAAATCATCTAACAAGTCACCGTGGATGTATGTTTTCTTTGCCTCATCAAAATGGTTGTAATTTCCTTCAATAATTGTCTTCAACATTAGATATGAACGTCCTCTTGATGACCTATAAAAATTAGAAATAAACTTGGGCTCTTCTCTTGATTTCCTCATCCTCTTTAAAGCCAAACTTCCATCTCCTTATAATATCTCCTTTTGCCAAGTTTCATATTCTTTTTTTGGGCTCCAACGACTCCTTGTATTCCTCTTCTTGATTATAGTATTTGTTTCTCTTCAAAGAAAATGTGATTCTTCATATTTCCTTTTATTTTATTTTTCTTCCTGACTTGGATGCTTGAAGACTCTTCAAGAGAAGATGACTCTTCATCTACCAAACTCGTCACTTATTTTCTTGTGCACTAAAAATGCATTAAAACAACTTTAAAACATATTTTTTTATGAATAAACAAGTACCCTACCCATAGGTGATTGACCTATGGTCTTAATTTTATCAAAAATAATGATAAAATAAATCTTATTCCCCACAACACACAAGAATAATTAATGTAAATCAATTAACTAAACCATATCAAGACCTTACTACTAAATTACATTCTCTTTATAACATATATCATATTTCATAAACACATCTAAAATTAGATCCACTAACTTGAAACTATAAATAAATATTAATTATTATCAATAAAATATCATAATTAATAAATAAGTTTCAATTGTGCCTTACATTCTTCCCCTCTATGAATGGACTTCCTCCTGGAAGTCATCAAGAGAATGAATATTTACTAACTTCATCACATCCATCAAAAGTTAAATTTCATCAAAACATTTACTAATTCAACCTGAAACTTGCATCACCAAATGAATAAAAATGTAGAGAAATCCAAATTAGCTCTTCGATAGTAGTCTTTATATTACAAGAAACAGATTTAATCGATAAATTACATACACAAAATTATATCAACCTAGATTAGCTTACCTGATCTGCAACCACAAAGTTAATAACAATCTAAATTTGCTCACTTGATCTACAACCACAAAGTTAATAACAATTCCATATTTGCTCTCCTTATCTACAACCACAAAGTTAATAACAATTCCATATTTTCTCTTCACCCAACCATAGGATTCATCAAATCGAATCCACCCCTGAGAAATTAAATAGAAACTTTTGCTTGATGTTCATATTATCAATCAGATTCAATTTCATTTAAAAGAATTCTAATTCACAAATTAATTTCACTTCCAATCACAATAAACAAAATCAATAAGTCCCTTAGTCCACAACTCCTAAATTTTCCCTTAAACAACTCCCAAATTCTCCCTTATATATCAAGTCCCAGAAACAATATTCATTCAACTCCCATTAAACAAATTTTCTCTTGGGAGTTTTCTATAATAATATTCACCCAACTTCCATAATACGATTTTTTTTTCTCTTGGGGGTTTCATATAATAGTTATCACCCCAAAATACCATAAACATTAATCTCTCAAAATACCATTAACAACATACTCCCAAAACCTCCCAAAACAAGTCAACTCTCAAAGCATTATCATTTCATATATCATAAACTCCCAGTTATGCTTTCCATCACAACACCAATTCTAGGAAACATAATAATAATACTCATATAAAATTTCATCATTCATGACAAATTTGACCATGCAAACAATAAGAACAGTTTTTTTTTCAAGATTTAACAGTAACAAAAATATAGTTCATTGTTTTCTTACCTTAGTTGTCCAGATTAGTCTCAACCCATAAACTTTCCCAAGCAACTCACAACAATTAGAAAATACCATTCATTTCATTATAATTCTATAATATCATCATAATATATCCCAGAGCATACTTTTATCATCTAAATATCACTCATAATCAAATTCATTACAACATGTTTTGTTATAACAACTCTTGGCATTTAAGCATCACAAATATCATTTCCATACACCATATATAATGTCAATAGAATTGGAATGATTAGTGTCAAATAGACCATAATTCTATAGAATAGATCTCACACAATTTTATAGTGTACTTTCCCTAGGCCATATACTCCCCTATACAAACTGCCAATGACTTCTTATGAGTATGGAAATCTAAACAATTCATATTACTTCAACAACAATCAAAACTTATAACCCCTCAAAATAAAGAAATTTCAATAAGTAAAATTTTTAACTAAAATCATTAAATAAAACAAATTAAATAGTGAAAAATAATAGTCCAAACAAAAAATGGAAACCTTAATAATATAGTCCTTGAGGTAAAAGGACAATTTAGTAATTATGATAAACCAAATATCCAAAAGAAATCTTCAAAACCACTATCTTGATAAAACAAACGAGATAATGACAACATAAAATTTCCAAAATTTTTCATAATATTTTTACATTACAATTCACTACATGACTTCAAACAAGCGAGCTAATGGGAGGAGGGGAATGTGGTGGCCTCATACCACATGGAATACCATCATAAATTATCATATCATCATACTTCATATGTACCATATGTAATCACTAACATTATTCTAATTTTTAATTTTACATACACAATAATTACTACAAAAACAATCTTTATTTTACAATAGAATTTTAATCAACATTATCTCCCTTCAACTCCCGATACTCCCACAACAACTCCTCGATCTCCCATAAAATAGATATAACTCCCAAACTCCCAAATCATGATCAACAAAATAGAGATCTCTTTTAATTTATAGCATGCTTTTATAATCAATAGATCATACTCCTCGAGAGATTTCATATCAACAAACCCCATTACACCTTCACCCATACACCCAAGATTTTAACATTCACAATTTAAATCACTAACAATATTTAAAATACTCAAGAACTTTTTACAATATAATTTCCTTTCTAGATATCACATTCATAATGCATCTTTTAATATTCAAAAGGAATTAAACAAGTTTGATTCCATACATTGAATGTACAATTAAAAATCATCTCAAAAGTTATTCTGCCATTCTTCCTTCCACAAGAAATACAACCCTGTTTTCTTAAAGAAAAAATTATCTTCCAAGTTCTACAATTTTCTTCTTGAATTTCTAAAAATTTCACAAATTCACAGCTACCTAGTAACAAAAATTCGGTATTCCCCAAAATTATAGCTCTTACTTGTTAGAGAGAATATGAAAAATAACTAACTTTTTTTGTATTTCTTCTCATAAAACAAACAATATGATAGAAGAAAAATATAGCAAAACATTCATAAAACAATAGCTCCCTTAAATAATCTTTCAAAACTCCACAAAACTCCACAATACATCTCCCAAATTTATTTTCAATTCCCATTAAACCAACAATTCCACACTACAATATATACTCAACATTATGAAGCACAACTTAAATAGAAATAAGATTTAATTTCCATATTGTTGTGCCTTGCACACACACCCCATTTACCAAATTGGAGACCCCTTCATTTTCTTTGGCTTGAAGTCTCAATCTTTGCTACTTATGATGATGAGAAGGTGAATTTGTGCTTAGAATGCAAGATTTGCTTCAAATTTGTGTATTTGGCTTGTTTGAAGGGATTTGATGTTGTGCATGATTGATTTGGAAGTGTCTTGAGTAGTCTTGTGCCTGAAAGATAGCCATTTGTTGCCTTTTGTACTGAAATTGGGTGTCGCTGCATCTTGCTCCAAAATCCCCTGTCACTGGATATTGCCCTCGAAATTGCTTCTACAGGATGTTTCATGTTGAAATTCTTAGTTTCCAGGTCTTAGAATTGCAAAATCATGCCTAATTCCACAAGATTTCACTAAGGGGTTCACATACTTTCATTTTGTCACATGGTCTTGATGCCCTGATTTGGCTAAGTCTGAAATCCTAAAACTCCTAAAAAATGGCTAAGTCTAAAATTTGGTGGAACCTCAAAATTCTAGAATCTGTATATGAAATCCTATGGATCTAGAACCTATCTCAAAACATCCTGAAAGTATATTTAAAAATATTTAAAGTATAAGAAAGTTTATACTTAAATATGTTTTTAAATATACTTTCATCCTGGCCAAGTCAAAATCTAGCACTAAAAATGACCCCAACTACACTACACTAAAACTGCCTCCTATCGGCCTTAGCACTAAAATCCTTCACCACTAACTAGCACTAAAAAATGCACTCATTGTACATGTGCAACAACAAAAAAAAGATGCGCATCACATGCTTAGTTATAAAATGTTTACCCTCTAACTTGCACTAAAATCGACCCTTACTAACTTTGTATAGTAGAAGCCAAAACCCGCGCTGGTCAGAATGAGTTGAAATCCCTGCCAGAAGATTTAGCGCTAAAAGTTAAGGGTCCTGACATGCGCAAAAAATGCAATGCACTGCCTTTTGTCAGCAGACCCCAAAACCAACTTAAAGTTAGTTAGACCCAAAAGTAGTGCCAAAATGTTTTGACCCAAAACTAGACCTCTTCGACTTTGTGCTAAAATCATGTCCAACTACTTTTAGTCAATGACCTCAAAAATTAGTGCTAAAGTCAGTAACACCCAAAACCCACGCTTTTTGACATTTTGGATTAGAATATGAGTTTTTCAAGGTGCAAATTGGATTTTATTGGTGGATTTCAATTGCACAACTAGATGTCACATCATGATGAACATTTTTATCAAGTTTGTGTTGATTTTGGGTACGTTTTACAATAATTAATGCCACTGCACATGAAAAGCCCATGACCCCCAAAAATCCCACTTTTTGTAGAAAAGGCTAGAAAAACATGAAATAAATGTCTCCAAATGGATTCTAATGACCACAAAAACTTCCTAAATAAATATATAGGCCAAATGAGTACTTGAAAATGGAAAAGAATGCAGAAAATCATGTGAAGATCACTAGATTTAAGAGGTTGTTCATAGAAAAGTGACATTTATAATAAGCTTTCCTAAACTAATCCATGGCTGCAGATGGACATATTTTGATTCAAAATGATGGGAAATAACTTTTTATGATAAAATTGATGCTTGGTCTTGTTGATTGTAGGTCTAAGAGGACAAAGGAGCTTGTTGGAGCTAATTGGAGTTGTCTTGGAGGATGAACACACAGAGGTATCCTGCTGACCTAGAAATGCAGAATTGACATTTTATCAACTAAATTGCTATTGTACCTAAAAGAGGAAGATAGTATGATGTCCAAGATGATGGAAATAAGTCCCAGAAGGTTGAAAACACTGAAGATCATGCCTATATCACTGTTGTTCATGCACTTCCAGTCCAATGCCCAAGACATGCATATAGTTGTTCCAACAACCCAGTCATGCAATGACGATCCGGCAAGCATCCAGTTGGACATGCCTTCATAAAAAATGTGCTACATATTCTTCTTGGAAAGTCAACATTTGAAAAAGTCATTTGTCCCATTAGACAACTCAAAAAGTTGTTATTTCATCTTATTCTCATGAGCTAAAAAGCTTTTTTTTGTCTTTTTCCTACAAGACAAGGACAAATTTAGGATTGTAACTACCCACCAACCAAATTAAATGCCATGCAATTAGGACCATTGGTGTTGAGTTGTTCTCCACCATCCATTCAAAAACTCGCTATGGTGCCTTGTCTATAAAAGGGCCATCCTTTCTCTCATTTGTAAGTAAGATTTAATAATGAATTGTCGAGACTCTGCCAAAATTTAGTCAATACAAAATATGTTTTGCAAGTTGCCAAAAATTTGTGTTTATATGTTGTCTCATTTTGGATTTCATGGTTCATGTCAATATGAAATTAGTTGATATTTAGTTGCATTAGTGATTAGCTTTTCAGATATTGGATGGATTTCCTGTCCATACCATTAATGGCTTGTTGATTGTATGTCATTGTGCATGGTTAGTCTGGGCATGTTATATGAGCTAAGTTTGATTGTGTGAATTCATTGAGTTGCACTAAGTGTTGTTTGTTTGATGAACCCTCCATGATTTAGATATCTTCTCATCTCCTTAGAAGATTACACATTCTCTGTAGCATTGTGGGTTGCCTAATTAAGCAGGGATTTGTTTACTATTGGGAATTTGTCTATCTGTCTGATTATCATTTCTATAATTTTCTATAGGATCTCGTATCCATTTCTCTCTCTCCCTTTCCTTTTGTATTTTCTTAACATAAAGTTTTATAGATTTAGGGTTTGAGCAGCATTACATTGATCATCTGCTGAAGAATTTTAAACTTTACACTCTGAACCACCTAGGGTTTCTACATATATATTGTTGTCATATTCCATAAACCTTGCATTTTATGTAAGACCCCTTTGTTGGCATAGCTAGACATACCATTGAGTCATTCCAAGCAAGCTAAGACCTAGTTGTATTATCCTTGGGGCAGTCCTACCTTGGATAGGATACCTTTTTCAAGAGAGGTGTGATCCCAGCAATCATACCTATGTTGTTGTGTGCTAAAAACACCATCAATACATAGCTAAACCAAACTGGAAGGTTTTGAACATGATTCAGTCAAAAAAACTTTCATCTTTCTCCAAATGCACTTCAAACTAATATTACTTTATCAATATGTATAAATGTAAACAATTAAAATCAATAACATCCAAGTCTCCTTATACTACAAATTAATCATCAATAGACTTATTTGCAATACTGAGACCATTATAGTGTACCTAAGTATGGAAGGATTTTTTTTAGCAATTACAACATCCTCCAACCCTCATATTCCACCAATTCTCATTTACCAATACATTATCACCAACCACACACAAGTTTATTAGTATCATCACAGAATAAGGTACTTGATAAAAGTCAATATTTGACATTACAAAAACCTACAATTCCAAGAATACATCTATGAACATACTTATATATGGTTTAAAATTACTTTACTAGACATCCATTCAACTTAATCAATAAAAAATTTACCTCTACTTACCAATTTGAGATTCTAAAAATGGATTTACATTACTAACATTCTTACCCCAAAGCTCCCAAGTTTTGCAACCTGGGGCTCTGATACCTATGTAATGCCCACTCTAGAAAATCAACCAATATCAATAATTTAATCAATTGGTTAGAAATAATAATAAAATATAGGAGAAAATTTCCAAATATGAGTTTGATAAACTTCAAATAATAAAACATAATTATGGCATCATATGTGAATGTCGTAAATTTTATCATTAGATATAACATTTCTTTTACAATATACACATTTGACAAATAATTTCCTGCATTCACCAAATGAGTAGATGCTCTCTTAGCTGCATTACCTTGCATAGTTAGCTGACCTGTAACTGCACAACTAAATGCATACATTATTTCCACAAAGTTCATCAATAAACATATCACATAGAAATATACTAGCCTAAGGCCCTAAGGAGCTGAACTAATGTCTTGGAGGCTCATCCATGATGGCCTTGCCTACATACGTGTAGTGCAGAGACTTAATAGTTTGCAATAACTAGTCTTGCAACCATATGGTTGACTTAGATATTTCAACTCATAAGAGATCTAGTTCATCATATAATATTTTCTAGAATCAATAAATCAATTAATATACACATTCATATTGTCCTGATGATTAAATACACCACATGCTGACTGAATCATTCAAGCTCCAAAAAGTGCATGCAACAATTAAATTTATAAATATTCCCTATAGGGTAAAATAGGGAAGTTATAACAACAAAAATATTCCAACCATTCTCTTGGATAAAAAAACATAAATTTCCATAGACAATTACTAAGATTGCAATAAATGAAAAAACTCTATGCTAATTATGGAAATTATCACCTTATATTCATGTTCTAAATAAAATGATTTATAGCACTATTCCACAATATATATTTTATCATTAACAAACACATGAAACTCGTATTGACACCTTACTAATGCATGCAATATCTAATCACTAAGAACAGATGAAAGAATGTCCTTTACACATGCTCAAATAAAGATGACTAATGTAATCATTATTTTGGCATTCAACTTCCTACAATACATCAAGCAAATAAAGACATAACATATCACCATATATTCACTAATTCATTATATCATCCTAGAGTTATTAAAATAATGAACCCTTTATAGTCAACCCTACACCATACTACAACAAATGTATTAGAACATAATTATTATAAATCTAAGAACTTATATGATATTAATAAATTAAACATAATTTCAACTTATAATTTCCTACCTACTCATTTTCATGGACATTGATATGAAACACACTTTCTATTATATTTCTCTCATCCTCATCTATACTATAATTGAAAGTTTTAGCCTCATTCCCAAATTCTAATCTACATTTATATTATCCAAACACAAGTAAAATATATATTAAGGTATTCAATGAAGAGCCTACTAAATTTTCCATTTAATAGGAAAACCTCCAATTCCTAAGTCATTAGAGCAATGCACAATTATCTCAAGAGTTCTATTGTCTCATACATGGCTAGTTACACATTAAAGATTCTAAGAAAATAATTCACTCTAATTACTTAAATGAGAGTCTCATTTTTCAATTATTGACCTATATAAATTAATTTCAATTATTGAAAAAACATTCTAGATGACTGGAAAAATGAATTAATTGAATAGAAATAACCTTGACATGAAAAACCACCCAGTAGTAGATCTGCTATAACTTTCTTATTTCTTAGTGTAATTCTAACATTTAAGATGTTTTGGAAAGGCAAGAATAAGGGGAATAAAAATGAGAAATCAATTAGAAAATTTATATAAGATGAAGAGGTAGTGTTTACTACAATCATCTCTTTCCCTCAAATCTAGATTTAATCCAAACTTGATCATAAATTTAAAATAATTTGATAACTCCAAAGTATTCCCTATATTATAATGAATGATAGAAATAATAAAATATAAAAGATCTATTATTTTTTTTAATTTTGACATTCAAATAACTATGCAATATGTGTGTGTGTGTGTGTGTGTGTGTGTGTGTGTGTGTGTGTGTGTGTGTGTGTGTGTGTGTGTGTGTGTGTGTGATCTAACAATTGTTCTTATAAACTAATCAACATAAGGGTTTAATTGACCTTCTTGTACTAGAAGTATATGCTTGATTCAATCTAATTTTTTTTTATGCAACTAAAGATATGAAAGATTATCTAATCATACCCATTCTAAGAAAGAAAATAAGAGAATTAATTTAACACACTTATGTAATGAGAATAATTCATTTCTAACAAAGTAAACTACCAAAAAAATGCTAGCTTTTCAAATTTTCTACGGCAGTGATAAAAATCCGTTAACTTTCAAAATACTTAACAAAATGTAAAACCATAAAATGTTTCAGAAAGATTAAATAAGTATTCACATAACCCATAAACAATTTTACAATCCCTATCACATGCAGAAAGTAATATGTAAAACATTAGCAAGGTTGCAGTAGTACTAAAATCACAATAATTTTATAATACTTAATAAACTTTAAAACCGTAAGATGTTTCGGAAATCTGAAAACATGATTCTCAAAACCCAAAAACCTTTTTATAAACTAATTCATATGATAAGATTACTTTCATGAGACAACAACAAGTTTTCTTAAATGAAATTTCAAAATAACTTTAACATAAATAATGGTGAGTTTTCAAGGAAATACCTCAAGGATTTATTTAATGAAGAATACCTTTGAACACTTCTAAAGAGAGAATCCAAGATTTCTTAATGTGAGACCTTCCATATTATTCAATTGAGTGCCTCCTTTCTTATACCTAGAATTCTATTTCCCTCCTCATGAAATTTAGAAATTTTTCATCTAACAAGTCACCATGAATGTATGTTTCCTTTGCCTCATAGAAATGGTTGTAATTTCCTTCAAGAATTGTCTTCAACATCAGATATGAACATCCTCTTGATAACCTGTAAAAATAAAAAATAAACCTAGGCTCTTCTCTTGATTTCCTCCTCTTTAAAGCCAAACTTCCATCTCCTTATAATATCTCCTTTTGCCAAGTTTCATATTCTTCTTTTGGGCTCTAGTGACTCCTTGTATTCCTCTTCTTGATTGTGGCATTTGTTTCTCTTCCAAGAAATTGTGATTCTTCAGATTTCCTTTTATTTTATTTTTCTTCCTGACTTGGATGCTCGAAGACTCTTCAAGAGAAGATGACTCTTCATCTACCAAACTTGTCACTGATTTTCTTGTGCGCTAAAAATGCATTAAAACAACTCTAAAACATAATTTTTATGAATAAACAAGTACCCTACCCATAGGTGATTGACCTATGGTCTTAATTTTACCAAAAATAATGATAAAAGAGATCATATCCCCCACAACACACAAGAATAATTAATGTAAATCAATTAACTAAACCATATCGAGACCTTACTACTAAATTATATTCTCTTTATAACTTATATCATAATTTCATAAAGACATCTAAAATTAGCTCCACTAACTTGAAACTATAAATAAATATTAATTATTCTCAATAAAATATCATAATTAATAAATAAGTTTCAATTGTGCCTTACACTCTTCCCCCTAAGAATGGACTTCCTCCTGGAATTCATTAAGAGAATGAATATTTCCTACCTTCATCAAATCCATTAAAAGTTAGATTTCATCAAAACATTTACTAAGTCAACCTGAAACTTGCATACCTGAATGAATAAAATATCATAATTAATAAATAATTTTCAATTCTGCCTTACAACAGAGACTTAACTTGCTTCTCCTTCTCCTTTTATTGAGATCACATCTATATTACCTATTGCTACATTAGATTCTTTGTAGTAGAACATTATCAGTCTTCCAGAGATAGCTCATTAGGATACATATCTACCAGACATATCATTGTTGTTTGTAGAGGCTCATCTTGCAGCTCTGGAGGACCACAATGTGGACATATGTCTTCTATTTGATGATAGCTTTGATGGAGTTGCATCACCATCATTTTCTTTAGAGGTTGTTGTTTATCCTCCTCTTCTTTAGTCATAGTTTGGGAGTGGATTGGAGATATTTGAGCAATTTTCAGGAGCATCATTGTTGTCTTTGGATCATGTGTAGAGTTTAGAGACATTTATTCTTCTTCCTATATTTTCCTATCCAAAATTAGAAGACATTATGCACACATCTGTAGTTCTAATTCTTCCCAAGGGGAGGAATGTTGTTTGATGTTAATGGGTCCTCATCTTTATTCTATGTCGAGCATCTTCCGGCACTGCAGGAGTCATCTTGAGGAGTGGCAGCATGGTCTCTCTTCTCATCTCTATTTTGAGAGGGAGCATTTCCTTGCATGGGGTTTCATCCTTCTCATTTATGGGGGTGCTAGTAGACCTTCTCTCTTCTTCATCTCTTATGGGGGGCATTCATGATTGTATTTTTGTGATGGATTCAATTCTTGGGGGGTCTTAGTGTTAGTCCTCCTTCCATCACATGTTCATGTACTTGTTGTTTTTTCTTTTTTTTGGAGGGGGGTTTTGATGAAGCAAGTAAATCATTAAACACACAACAAAAGAAATTGAACACAAAAAATAGAATATTTATTTATTGATCTAGGCAATTCATTACATTACAGAAGCTCAATTACAATCAGAGGAATCAATCCTCCACAGGCTGCAACACACTATAGGTACACATCACCAGGCTCTTAAATATTCTACCTTCTGTAACCCCAAATCAGTTAGGGTTTCTGTTTCCCACCTATTCTTGACTCTACACTTTACCCCTTATCTCTACTATTGTCGAGGGTTCCCAAAATAGTCATAAAGAACACTTTTTGGTGGCCTCTGGCTAAATTTTGAAATTTACAACTCCCTTCGTATGTAGGTCAACTTTCGAGAAGCATAACTTTTGATGTAGGTGTCCGATTGACAAACTATTTTAAGTGCCAGAAAGCTCGCGATGTGAAATATCATTCTAGAAATCTATAAACAAATTTCCATCAACTTTTTAGGATGTTATGGGATGTTTTAGTGCCTCATATCTCATTTCAAAAAAAATCAGGGACTTTTTAGAAAACAAAAACTTTAATATATTTTAGCTCACAAATGATCTTTGCCTGATTCCTTCACCAAAGCTCTTATATTTCTATTATGTATCTTTTTGTAAGTTTTTTTTTCAATCCATGCTCGAATGCAAACTTTCCTGAAATCATAGGTAAACTTTCCAAAACTGGGAGTTTGCTATTTTTAGCAGTTTTAGAAAACTAAAAGTCCTACATCATTATTCAAGAGATTATGGAACCATAAATACTAATTATGGAAAGAAATGAAAACAACTATAATGATTTTGATTCAAGATTGCCCTTACACCACTAGATGTTCTTGCATCAGATTTTTCCCCACATGGTTTTTCTCCTTTTATGAGAGATTCTTGTTGTTCATGGGTACCTAACATGGCCTTCTAGTTGGGACCCATTCTTGCATGGTTTTCATTTCTCCCTAAGTTGCACTTATGGGGGGTGTTGGTGTAATCAAATATTTAATTATACTTTAATAAGTTTACTTAGGGATTATTTTTAGTCTTAAGTTAATATTAAGTCATATTAGGGTTTTCTTTAACTTGCAAATATAAAGCAAGTTGTCACATGTAATTCTAAATATATTTCATTAATTCATCCAATATTGTGCAAATTATTCCTCTTTATTTTTTGCTCTTGTGGAAGGTAAATCTTAGGTTTTGTAGGTGATCTTTGTGGCTTGAGTTAATTATCAACTTCAATAGATGGGTTGGCAAGTCTTGTGGCCTTTGTTGTTGTGTGCTAAGTTGAATGTTTCGCTCAATAGTAGTTGTTGACATAACTCTATGACCCGAAGGGTCACTGATTTTGCTTCTCTTGTTGGAGTTTCTTCTATTCCACCTTTGTGTGGATAAATGGTTTCTTGCATTTATGTCCTCTTGTCTTTCTATGTGTTGAATGAGTTCTCCTTGTATTTGAAATTGTCTAGTTTCTTCTAATAATAAGAGGACAAATGGGTCTCCTTGTGGTAGAGTAAATGTCTCTCATTGTTGTTATTAGGAATTGCTTGCAGAAGATATCAATTAAATGCAAATAAAGATTAAACAGAGGAATGGAAATACATAGAAATAATAATAGTGAGAGACAAGTTTTAATGTGGTTCACCCAAACCTGGGATACATCCACCAACAAAGAGTCCAATATTATTATCTAGTATATCAAACTGATTACAACCAGCAATCCTTGCAACTCAATACTCCTGCAAATACTACAATACAATAATAATGAAAACCCTAACCCTTAGCTGATTTTATCAAGCCTTATGTCAATTACAAAAATAGGGTTTTCTTTTTTATGTCAGCTAATAGAAAACTAGCTCCTAATGCCTTTATAAAATAATCAAAATCCTTGGAGATTTCAGGGGCGCTATCCCTTGGACCCCATAAGGGGTGCTGCCCCTTGACCCTGTCTTGGGGACGCTACCCCCAAACCCCTACAAGGGGAAATGCCCCTTGACCTCGTTAAATAATTTGGGGGGAAACTGCATCGATAAAAGTGGGGTAAATTTAACCTCTAAGTCTAGTTAGGCTCCATATAACAACAATTATTTTGGATTGATCTCCTCAATCTCATCACGGATAGCCCTCATCCACTCTCCTCTCACTCCTAGGCACATTCATGAGCTAAGATAAAGGTAAATGTGTGATGACCAATCTGTAACTAGACTTAGGGTTTTGACCTAGGGTTTGGCTATGTTTTGACTTATTTTCACCTTGTGATGGGTCATCCCACAATAATGGGTTACACTTTTTGGCTAAACATGACATTGAAATCAACATTTTGAACTAAAACTTCACTTTCTAACACCTATAGCTGCTAAACCGATAGGAATTTGAAGATGATTTGAACTAGTGATTTGTGAGATTTTGTTTGTAGATTCTAAATATAGTTTAAAAAAAAAATTGGAGTTAAATTGTAAAAAAATTTGTGTCTCCTTTGATAACTAGTTTTTAATAGTAAACATTTTTTTAAGGTGATGTGTATTCTGTAGTACATAACTTTTTTTGGCAAAGGATAAAATTCTAATTCTTTTAAATTAAGAGTGGTAACACCAATATATAGGGCATGCATTTTGTTTTATAATTTTTTTTGAATATTTTTTTTAATTAAGTTTTTAAGTCAAACCAACTATAATTTAGACATGGGTGTATTCTGTAAAACATAACTTTTTCTGTATGTATTGAAATTTAATTCTTTTTTTTTTGTTGAAACAAAGACATCAATACCTAGGGCATAGATATTTTACAAAAAAAAATTCACTAATTTACTAATTTTCCATGTGTGTAGAACAAAGAACTTGATGTTCGGTGAAAAAACCTACATTCACAAGAAATAAAAAATAAATATAATAATCAAATTAAATATATTTAAAATTATACTGGAAGCTTATAATAAGGACTACATATTTACAATACATAAATTTTAAATGAATTCATTTGATCCCTCAAAAGGTAAATCAAAACTGGTTTTTTATCATCATTTTGATAGGTGTAGAGGAGACTCCATTATAGGTATGGTTTAAAACTAGTGCGGTTCTATCCAAGGGGTTTTGATCAAACTGACTTCACTTAAAATCCTTTAAATGGAACCGTTCAAGGCTTAAATCATTATATTTTCTAAAAATATGTGATTTCAACAAAAATTAGGATACCCTAGAAAGTGCAACCCATTATTGTTACACCACCCTGATGTGATCAAGGGTTTGATTGAACCATTTAACTGTGGTTACCTTGTGATGGTATTGAGGGTTTGCAATTTTGTCTTTTCTAGGGTTTCTATATGCATGCAAAGATAAATGATATGCAAAAAAAAATTTGTGCTTTTTTAGTATTTCGGAAATGAACAATGCTCTTTAATCTATGAAAGGGAAATATGAATGCAAATTAATATGATTTTTCCTAATGCAAGTTTAATTTATGTTTTTGGGTTTTCAATTGCTTTGAAGTAATCTAATCTAAAAAGGGAAATTGCTTCTTCAAATAATCTAGATCTAGAAATATGAAAACAACTATTCTAACATGCCAGATCTAACTATCAAGGAAAAAGCAAAGATTTTCTATTCATAAGAGGAAATTTGGTTTTCTAATTACTATGAATTGATTAAAGCAATCAAGGAACCTGAAAGAAATGAATATTTGTGTGACTCCGCTACCCTAAGAAATCCTTGATGTTGGCAACCTCGAGTCCTTTTGAAGTAATGGGAAGACCTCTTGATAATAAAATGACACAAAGAAGCAAAAAGAACCTTATTGAAGCTTGAAAGAGCTCAATGAGAGCTTTGGTTGAGCACAATGGAATTGAATGAAGTAGTGTAATGATACTTGGTTGAACAATGAATAAAGCAAAAGGCACCTTCATCCTATGAGAGCATTTGAATGCAAAGTTGGAGAGCAAAAACTGGCAAGAGCTATGTGCACAATGATTTTGCCTCCCTTTTTGATTGAGGGAGGGGGTATTTATAGGTTTGAGCAATGGGATTGATTAAGAAGTTAGCTCATTTGATTGATGAATTAACAATGATTGATTGGGGACTTAACAAGGTTGATTACCCAATGAACTCAACTAACTATGGGGTGATAAATCAATAATAGCTTATCACTGAAGAGGAATTAGAGTTGAGAGGATGCATTAGATTGATTAAGTTGTTAATTTTATATCAAATGGAGCTAATTATGCATGTGTGGGTGCATGAAATAGTCAACTCCATATTAGGCATCAAAAATCATGCAAACTAGAAGAAAAATAGGTAAAAACAGAGCTAAAATGAGTGAGAAACTCAAGTTTTTCTGTGGCTGAAAACATGACAAGGTCGCCCCTTTTGCCAGTAGGGTCACCCGGGGGAGATCCGAGCTGGATAGAATTTTATAGGAAAAAGAAGGGTTGGAGATGACAAAAGAGAAGAAAAGGAGGGGTTTTGCCTCCAGAAATAGGTTAGTCATGTGTAAGAATCCAAATCTCCACTTGCACCTACAGGATCTCCTGGGGAAGTTCTACAAATAATAGGGGGAAATTTGGATTGGTTGAGTGGAACTAAAAACTGAAAGTGGTAGATGGATAGGGGAGACCTCTAGAAGGCTTCTAGGGGGTGTAGAGGATGAAGAATAGAGGGGAAAGGTGAAAAATCACCTACAAGATGCTTACACGGCTTAGGAGTAAGGTTGAAAGCTCAGAAAATGTAAATCGACAAGTGTCTCAAAAAGTGTCACAAATGGGGAGACAAAAATTAACAAAGAGGAAACAATACAAGACAACAAAGAAGACACATCATAAAGAGGTTTGCTACTTAAAGGACACTATTTCATGCTTACATGTACATGACAAGGATTAAAATCATCATAGGGTCCTCGTGGAGGCTGTGTGTGATTTTTGTGCTTACATATTTGACCTGTTGGGGATGGTAGTCTACATGAAGGGTAGGTACCATTCCCGCATTAGGCCTTACCTATTTGTCAATTCTTCCACAATTGTACTTGCAATAACTAGTGTTAGTTTGACATTTAAACTAGAGTGGTAGTAGAGAGTGAAATTGCAAACGATCATCTAAACCAATACTGCGTTCAATCACCATTATCACCCTAATTACAGGTTAAGGAAGCATTCATAGGTATGTATAAAGCTTTATCCCCTTGGTTATTTCACAAAGTCATGTCACAATCATATTAGAGAAAAGGTAAATAATGAAGTATGATAATGCCTATGCCATGTCTAGCTAAGTTCATAAGATTCAAATGTATTTGCTTCTTTCAAAACACAAAAAATTGATATGTGCTAACCCTAGATAGGTATATGCTATTGTTTGATACTAGTCCATTTATTTTGCAGGACAACATGTTGCAACCTAGGATGGACAAAAGGGATGTTGAATTCAAATACGTCCTATTCCCTAAGACACGCAGTGTATACAACAAGTTGGGTTTTACAGAAGATAAACATTCAGGTAATACAGACATTGAGGCATTCTGAGCCTGGTCGATGCCTAACAAATCCATCTTATCCTAAAAAATATAGTCACTCCAGGGATGTACTACGCAATAGGTTTTCCTTATGCTACTGATCCCCTAGAGATGGTGATTGAGTGTGCCCATAACTATGATGTTGCCACTAGGAAAGTAGAGAAACAGGGGAGGGTGTATGCAGATTTGAGGTAGATGGAATAATCAAGGCATTCAATTTCTATTGTCCAGAGGGATTTTTGTGCCTAACTTAGATGCCCTAGCTAAAGAATATGACACCAGTTAGAAGACATGCAAAAAAGTAATTTAC
This sequence comes from Cunninghamia lanceolata, assembly GCA_027924645.1. Classification (NCBI taxonomy): domain Eukaryota; kingdom Viridiplantae; phylum Streptophyta; class Pinopsida; order Cupressales; family Cupressaceae; genus Cunninghamia; species Cunninghamia lanceolata. The sequence continues at coordinate 2,263,938 of BSBN01000078.1, forward strand.
CAAGGATGGAGAAATTTGACTAATATAGCCAAGGCCATGGCTAAAATGCCACAACATTTATATAAGTATTGTTGGTTGTTTTAAATTCCCAACCTGATCTCAAGGAAAAAACACAGATCTGTAGAATAGCCACTTTCTAATAACTAACCTTCCTTGAGGGACTAGCCAACGAACATGAAGTAGGGGTTTTCAATCCCTCTTTCGTATGCACTTTAGGATTTGTGAAACCAAGGAGGGTGTTCCTATTTTTTGGAATCTTTCCCTTTTGGGGAAAGCAGTGTTCTAATCAAATGGATGGGGGTCCCTAAAATACCTGCTAAATAACACTACTCCAAAAATAGATGTGTTCCTTTAAGATTGCTTATAGAATGTTTGATTAGGAAAGAGATGGGCTAGATTCTTAAGCCTTAATCATTTTCTTGGTAGAGGAATGCTCAAAATAAACTTAACTCCTAAGATCTATTGCTAGAATGGAAAACGTGTTAATTTTCTATTTTTAAAATAATGAGGATAGTTAAAGGGATGCAAACTTAGTACTATATTCATGAAAAGATTAGTGCATGTCCAAGGGCCATAGTGTCAAGAATCTTGCAGAAACCTTAATGGACATATGATATAAGAAAACCTAGTTTACTATAAAGATATAGTAATGCCTTACACTAAAATACCTTACTAATCTTGAAACTAACCATGCTTAGTTATCACTGCAACCAAGACTACATTCCATATTCATCTTGCAGCTAATTATTTTACTACTTGAGTAAATGCCACAAGAAAAAATATACAAATATAAGAAAGACTGTGACGATGAATAAAAATGATCCTTAATCAAATATATATTCATAAATGCAGAATTGTATACATGAAGTAGGAGACAGTACACTTCAAGACTCAATAGGATTTGTAAAGTAAACTATTCGGTAAATTATAAGATAGCCTTTATACTTCTATCAAAACATCTTGAAACTTAGAATGGAAACTTGAAAAAATAGACAACTAAATCTATTGCATAAAACAAACTATTTACAATTCCTCCTTAACCATATTGATCTCATATTTCAGACTAAGTCTGAAGACATGACCTTGAACCAATGTCTTTTCATAAGCCCTAAATTCCTTTTTATAGAGATAAGGGAGCAGACAAGCTTCAGGCTTAAGACAAAAGAAGTTATAAGTTTTCAATAACCAAAAGATGTAGCTGCGAGAGGAGGTCGGTGCAACCGCTTCACAATTATATGTCCTACTATTTTGGTAGGGAAAGGAACTAGGATTTTGATGATTGTTGCATTGTTGGATGCCGTTGGAGCCAGGCACTCCTTAAATGCCATCAAAGTATTCAGTGAGAGCATTCACTGCTCTACCTTTCCAAGCCGCACACCAAGAAATGAGAAAACATGCAAGGAACATCATCGAAAGGAACCCATGAGTTCTAAACCTCCTTCACTATTTCTAGGTTCCATTGCACAGGTGTGATCCCACCCTCCTAGTTGAGAAGCTTCTTGCAACTTCAACGGAGCAGAAACTTGGGGTATCCACACCTAGCTGGCTTCAAAAGTGTTGGAAGCCATGCCAAGAGAATAGCAGCAATAGTAACAATTCTCCTCTCATCCCTTATCTGTATCATCCTAGTGAGCAATCTCCCTACACCTAGAGTTGATGCTATGCTAGTAAAATTAGATGTAGGGGAGGGGTAGAGGAAGCTAAGAAGGTTCTCTATAATAGAAGGGAATCTACCAACTCTTAGAAATAAGGAACTACTAGAGCTGGGACATCAACCCTCAGGACCCACCATCAGATGATATAAGAGACTGGAGAACAAATCATAGAGGTACAATGGATGTTGCTACTGTCCTCAAATTTTCCCTACACCACCTATTCTAAAGGAAGAAAACTCCAAGTCTCGTAATTCTATAAGGACAAGTTAACAGCCATGAGAACAAGGAAGAAAATTTGATAAAATAGGGGAGAAAACAGAACACATAGGAACAAGGGAACTCCATATTGCCAGCACGCTTTGAACAGTATAAGGGGTAACACCAACAATTATCTATTTATAGAAATTATGGGATGCAAGCATACATCCGCACATCTTTGGTTTAATAAATTCTAGTCATTTCGAAGCATTCCAGTCATAAATGGAAATCTTGTGAAGATTACTATAAATGAATAGAGAGATTGGATCTCATAATTCTGCATAATTGAGAACATCACTTCTTATATTGAATATGCTAGTTTAATTGTCTTGATTTCCTTAATTTAGCCTTGTCATCATGTCAAATGTCATAACACGGTAGATGAAATGTCATTCTTGGTAGCAGCATAAACTTCCAAAGGTTGAGCTTACATAAGACAAATCTTTCTATTAATAAATTCCTTTGTAGTGGCAGTGATGGAGACTTTACACATGCCTGAGTAGTTAATGCTTGCAATGAAGCATCATCAGAAAAAGTGCCAACTCATCTCCTTGTCACATTTTTAAATTCTGGGCGTCGATCATGATCCTAACTGGCTTGACTTCAATGGCACTAATTTGGCCCTTTACATAGTAGGAGGGTCGTGCCTTCTTTTCCCAATGACAGCTTGCCACTTGGATAACTCTCCCAACCATGATCCCAAGAAAATATCCCCTTTGTAGTTTAGTTAAGACCGCATTCTGCAATTCTGCATGCAACATATATGGCTAGAGATATGGTCTCGGTAGAATGGCGCATGACTATTGGATCATCTACACGTGATCAGGACAACTCTCCAGCAAGTGGCCACGTCAATAGGACTATGACATGTCATGTTCTTTATTCAATGCACTAGTCCCATCTTTTTTGAATGCCACATGTCAAGATTTCTTCCATTCCGCAATTACCCAAGATGATCCCTTGGTGAAGTATGGTAGAATGGCAAAAATAATAAAGAAACCATTTTACACCATCTGGGGCCCACCATCCTTCCCTCCTCAATAGTCACCGACCAGCTGTCATTCTTTCTAGAATTCCGCAGATACGGACTCTATTGATATTTTATTGTTGGTAGAATGGTATAAATGGAACCACCACTGCCACCTGTCACAAAAAAAAAATTAGTAGGACTGGACATGGGCATCTATTCTTTTAAAAATATCCTTTTCTTCCTAGGGAAAGAGGGGGCCATTGTGTCTAAAAAATAAAGCTTTTTTGGGGGCAGGCTAGAAAGGGTAATTGTTCAGCGAGGATCTCGTCAAAAAACATTCAAGGGTACATAAGGGAACAACATAAATTCTGGGTAACGGGAGACAAGCGGTCATTGAAGAAATATAACGAATATGGCCTTTACATTTAACTCTAGCATGAGGGCTTAGGGTTTAATGTTTCTTTTGGTATGCAAAGAACCCTAAGCCTAGAAATTTTCAACCTAATGACATAATCTTGAGGACAAAAATACTAGAACAATGAAATTTTTTTATATGGTTCCATCTCTGGCTCTAGTTGGGGACACCTATTCAACCTGAACGGGGTAAGATCACAGAAAAAACTCTGGAGGAGCAAACCAAACACATAATATCTCCAAGCTATTATGTAGAGAAGAAGCAAAACCTGCTTCTGTCAAACATTTTGTTCTCCAGTGACTTCATCAGGAGGCTTCTGAAACTTTGCTGAAATTTAACTTATTTCTGCCATAGACACTTGGATAGCCTTTTGGATAACTATTTTCTTCAGATTCTCTCTAATTTCTATGAACCATAGACATTTGAAAAATACTGTCAAAAAGATAGTCAGCATCTGGTTCAATTATATCCAACAACTTGAGATAACTACTTTCCTCTAATTTCTTCCTTTTGGCATATATCTGAAAAATAAAAGTAGTCATAATCTATTTCATAATTGGTAGTGAAAGAATTTTTAGATTTTGCTGAGTTAGTGTCAAACCTAAAACAATCATACTTAGTTTCTTCTTTAAAACCTGATACCCTAACCTTATTTTCTAAAATTTTAGCTGGCCATTCCATTTGATGGTTAATATGGGATTTGGAATCACCCAAGTCCTAATTATTTAATGAAGTTTTTACTCCCCTAGATACTTTTGTATGTTGAGCTAATATTATTTGTTAGCCTCCTTAGGATCCTCTTCAAAAAGTGGATTATCTATGTATCCACAAGGCCCCATATCCTTTATTGATGACAAGTCCACAGGCTCATCAAAAAGTGGGTTATCTTTTATATGCATTGTATTTGTATACTCTCCAATATCACCATCTTGATAACTTGTATCAGTATCTGACTTAGAGTTTCCACAACTCTAGTTGAGCATTCTGATAACTACCTACCCCTTTCTTCATTGTTGATAGGAACCCATTCCTTTTGACATCCAAACTCAAAAGAAGTTGTTTCTTTAGGAAATGAAATCTTGTTATTTGATACAAAACATACATCCTCATAAATAGGGGAAGTATCCTCACAACTTGCTACATATTCACAAGATAGAGGAGCTTCCACAATTGATACTTCTTTATGCACTTGGGTATTAGTTACCTCATAAGTTGTCCTATAAAGTTCTAAAAATTTCCTTTTATTTTGGTAGTAAGGGCAAGGAAGAGCAATAGGATTGTATAGACTTTGAACCTTTCTATTTTGATCACAACCTCTATCCCCCTTAATACAATTAGTTATAAGTGTTGATTGACTTGATATGGGTTTATTTGAACTATCCAATTTGCCTCCCACTTGGAAAATGGGGGAGTAGATGGATCCACTCTTCCTTTTGTAACTATTTCCCACAATTTTGTAATCTTTTATCATTGAATGCTTTAGATTATTTTCTATATTCATGGCCAAAGAATATGCTTGCATCATAGTAGTAGGGTTTCTATCTCTTAGTTGATAACTATCCTTTTTACTAAATGCACTTAGATATATAATCAAACACATGGCCTCATTAGGTCTAATATTTCTAGGAATATCCCTTACTGTTTTGGCAACTCTTAAATTGAAAGCTGGGATTGATTCCTTATATTCTTTCTCAATCTATATGGGCCTTTTGATTAATATACCGACATCTATTATTTCCCCAAAATGTTCCATAAAAGACAACTTTAAATCTTGCCATGAAAGAATAAACTATTTGGGTAAACATGCAAACCATTCTCTAACTTCTCCTTTAAAAGATTGAACAAACAACTTTATGACAACATCCTCATGATCTATTTCATAATCTCCCATTAAGTCACAAAATTCTTGTAAATGGATGCTAGCTATTTTGGATCTGTCATTATTGAACTTTGTTATTTGACTCCTAACTTCATTTAGCACATGGTTTGGAAACCCACAAATATTACTGAAATCAATAGCCTTATACCTTTCCATGACAAATCCACCTTGATAAAGGAAATGTCACTATTGAGAATACACCTTTAAATTTCTAGGGAAACTTTCTTGAAACTTTGTAAAATACCTGAAACAAACCCTTTACCACTGGCACAAACTTCACTTTTATTTTATGAAAGATCAAGAACACCAAACTACATCACCAGACTTCTTTATAGAGTTGTCGCCTCTGCTTATAGAGGAATAGAACTTGAAAGCATACTACTCCCTTCTAAAATCAACTTTTGAATCTTGTTTCATAGTAGAGTCATGTAGAACATTCTGGGATATGAAACTTGATGTATTGCATTTGTATCTACCTCAACTAGAAATGAAAAAATACAGTAGAGTCGCCATCCTTTTCTTGTAAGGAACATGATAATCTGACCTTTGACTCTTCAATGTATAGGGGGATTTACTTAGCTAAGACCTTAGGATAAAACATAGTTTCACCTTCATGTTCTAGTAGAGTCACAAATATGTGGGTGGCTCAACTAGACAGAAACTTCTTGATCCTTAGCTAAAAGAATGTTGGCACTTGCAAGGGAACATATACTTTTTTTGATAACACACAACTCTTATTTCAGTCCCTAGTAGAGTCGTCAATCTGTTGGTAACTCGAATGGGCAAACTGTCACCAGAAACTCTAGGGTAGGATTTCACAATATTTTCACTTCAACTCCCCACTAGAGTTGCCAATCTATTGTTTTAAATTCCCAACCTGATCTCAAGGAAAAACCATAGATCTATAGAATAGTCACTTTCTAATAACTGACCTGCCTCGAGGGATTGGCCACTGAACATGAAGCAGGGGTTTTCAGTCCCTCTTTCCTATGCACTTTAGGCTCTGTGAAACCAATGAGGGTGTTCCTATTTTTTGGAATCTTTCCCTTTTAGGGAAAACAATGTTCTATTCAAATGGATGGGGGTCCCTGAAATACCTACTAAATAACACTACTCCAATAGCCAATGTGTTCCTTTAAGATTGCTTAAAGAATGTTTGATAAGTAAAGAGATGGGCTAGATTCTTAAGCTTTAATCATTTTCTTGGTAGAGGAACACACAAAATAAACTTAACTCCTAACATCTATTACTAGAAGGGAAAACATGTTGATTTTCTATTTTTAAAATAATGAGGATAGTTAAAGGGATGCAAACTTAGTATTGTATTCATGAAAAGATTAGTGCCTATCCAAGGGCCATAGAGTCAAGAAGCTTGCAAAAACCTTAAAGGACATATGATATAATAAAACCTAGTTTACTATAAAGATATAGTAATGCCTTACATTAAAATACTTTACTAATGTTGAAGCTAACCATGCTTAGTTATCCCTACAACCAAGACTACATTCCATATTCATTTTATAGCTAATTATTTTACTACTTGAATAAATGCCACAAGAAAAATATGCAAACACAAGAAAGACTATGACGATGAATAAAAATGATCCTTAATCAAATATATATTCATAAATGTAGAACTATATACATGAAGTAGGAGACAATACACTTCAAGACTCAACAGGATTTGTAAAGTAAATAGTTCTATAAATTCTAACACAACCTTTGTAGTTCTATCAAAACATCTTGAAACTCATAATAGAAATATGAAAAAATAGATAACTAAATCTATTGCATAAAATAAACTATTTAAAATTCCTCCTTAACTAGATTGATCCCATATTTTAAACTAAGTTTAAATATAGGACCTTAAACCAATGTTTTTTCATAAGCCTAAATTCCCTTTTATAGAGATAAGGGAGCAAACAAGCTTCATGCTTAAGATAGAAGAAGTTACAAATTTTCAATAACTAAAAGATGAAGCTATGAGAGGATGCCAGTGCAACTACTTCACAACTATATGTCCTTCTATTTTGGTGGGGAAAGGAACTAGGCTTTTGATGATTGATGCATTGTCAGATGCCGTTGGAGGTAGGCAGTCCTCAAATTCCATCAAAGTATTCAATGAGAGCATTCACTGCTCTGCCTTTCCAATCCATGCACCAAGAAATGAAAAAACATGCAAGGAACAACATTGAAATGAAACCCATGAGTTTTGAACCTCCTTCACTATTTCCAGGTTCCATTGCACGGGTGTGAACCTGCCCTCTTAGTTGAGAATTTTCTCACAATGTCAACCGAGCAAAAACTTGGGGAGTCTACACCTAGCTGGCTTTAAAAGTGCTGGAAGCCAAGCCAAGAGAATAGCAGCAACAACAACAAATCTCCTCTTATCCCTTATCTGTATCTTCCTAGTGGGCAATCTCCCTACACCTAGAGTTGATGCTCTATTAGGAAAATTAGATGTAGGCGAGGGGTAGAGGAAGCTGAGAAGCTTCTCTACTCCAGAAGGGAATCTACCAACTCTTAGAAATAAGGAACTATTGGAGTTGGGAGATCAACCCTTAAGACCCACCATTAGATGAGATAAGAGACTGGAGAAGAAATCACAGAGGTACAATGGATGCTACTACTATCCTCAAATTTTCCCTGCACCACCTATTCCAAAGGAAGAAAACTCCAAGTCTCCTAATTTTGTAAGGACAAGTTAATAGCCATGAGAACAAGGAAGAAAATCTGATAGAACAGGGGAGCAAATAGAACACACTAGAATAAGGGAACTCCATACTACTAGCACACTTTGAATAGTATAATGGGTACCACCAACAATTATCTAGTTATAGAAATTTCGGGATGCAAGCATACATCCACACATCTTTAGCTTGATAAATTCCAGTCATAAATAGAAATCTTGTGAAGACTACTATAAATGAATAGAAAGATTGGATCTCACAATTCTAGATAATTGAGAACATCACTTCTTGTATTGAATATGCCAGGTCAAGTGTCTTGATTTCCTTAATTTAACCTTGTCATCATGTCAAATTTCATCACACAACAAATGAAATGTCATTCCTAGTAGCAGCACAAACTTCCAAAGGTTCAACCTGCATAAGCCAAATCTTTCTATTAATAAATTACTTCATAGTGGCAGCAATGGAGACTCTGCACACACCTGAGTAGTTAATTCTTGCAATGAAGCATCATCATATAAAGAGCCAACTCATCTCCTTGTCATATTTTTAAATTCTAGCCATCGATCATGATCCTAATTGGCTTGAATTCAACAGTACTGATTTGGCCCTTTACATAGTAGGAGGGTCATGCCTTCTTTTCCCAATGATGGCTTGCCACCTGGATCAATATCCCAAGTACGATCCTCAAAAAATATCCCCTTTGTAGTATAGTTAATACTGCATTCTGCAACACCGCACATAATGGTTATGGCCAAAGATATGGTCTCAATGGAATGGTGGATGACCATTGGATCATCTACACATGATTAGGACAACTCTCCAGCAAGTGGCCTCATCAATAGGAATATGACATGTGATGTTCTTTATTCAATGTACCAGTCCCATCTTTTTAGAATGCCACATGTCAAGATTTCTGCGATTTTGCAATTGGCCAAGACGATCCCTTGGTGAAGTATGGTGGAATGGAAGAAATAATAAAGAAACCATTTTACATCATCTGGGTCCCATCATCCTTCCCTCCTCAATAGTCATCGACCAATTGTCATTATTTCCACAATTTAGCAGGCGTGAACTTTGTTGATATTTTATTATTGGCAGAATGGCAGAAATGAAACCACCACTATCACCTATCACAAAAAAAAAGAATTAGTAGGACTAGACTCAGGTGTCTATGCTTTCAAAAATATCCTTTTCTTCCTAGGAAAAGAGGGGGCCAACGGGTCTAAAAAATAAAGCTTTTATGGGGGTGGGCTAGAAAAGGTAATTGTTCAGTGAGGGGCCGGTCAAAGAATGTTCAAGGGGACATAAGGGAGAAAATTAAACTCTAGGTAATAGGAGACAAGCGGTCATTGAAGAAATATAATGAATATGGCCTTTACATTTAACTCTGGCATGAGGGCTTAGGGTTTAACATTTCTTTTGGTATGCAAAGAACCCTAAGCCTAGAAATTTTCAACCTAATGACATAGGCCTGAGGACAAAAATACTAGAACTATGAAAAAAATTTATATGGTTCCATCAAGTATGATATTAATGAAGAAGTACAACACATGATGTTCTTGTTCAGTAGAATCAAAGGAAGACTAAGATGTGGAGATTTCGAATCATAGATGTTTGGGTTGATTGAGATGGTTGTCGAGAATGAAAATGCAAAGGTCCAATAGGCCAAAATTATTAGCGACTCTATGCATGATCAGAAGGTAAAGTGGAAGAATTGTAAGGATATGGTCTTTAGGATGACCTCCTATTTAGTCAATGCTTCTTCAGTAAAAGGCATATTTAAGGGCCTACAAATAGTGGGAAGGATGGGCAAATTACCCCATGACAAGACTTCCTTGGAGCATTATCCCTAGCTAGAGAGGAGGTTATCAATTCAACATTATAAGATGGTGAATGATTGTTTCACTATGCATATAGTTAGGCTCATGGAAGGAGATAGAGCCAAAAGGTTTTTAGTAGAGGCTACCAAGATCATAAGTGGATATGGTTCTTTGTTTATCAAGGCCAAGACATACTCATATATCTAGATGGAGGGGTTTGGTGGAAACCCATTTATGTTACCAAGGTATCCTTCTAATAAGGTGGTCCTGATGGAAATGATGAGACAACATCTCTTAATTTTTGAATTATCCAAAAAGGAGGGGAGGCCATATAGAAAGTTTCCTATAGATATCAATTGGTTATTGGTAGGATACCTAGATAATACTAGGAAGCGTGAGGCTTATCTGAAGAGTTTGAATTTACAATTATTTCCCTTGTCTTGAGATTATGATCCTTACCATAGGATTGAGAAACGATTCAATAAGAAATATAGGCACATCATGCACCTTGAGGATTACTGGGTAGATTGTGATGATGAGCATGAGGTCAGAAGAAGTAAATACCAAAGACTCACCTTAGATTAGATAAGGACCATTAGACAACCAAATGTCCCCCCTTAGCTAAAAAGGATGATGATGCTGTTATGGATCCTAAGTATGAGGAGAATAAGGTGTATAACGATGCATTGGCACCTATAGTCTGGACCCAGAAAAAAGAGACTTCTATTGATGTCCTTAAAACCAAACTCCTAGCAAGGACTAAGAACTAGGTAGCTCAAAATGTAGATAAGCTGAAGGCAAAAGGTATCATAGTTACCTTTGATAAGAAAAGAAAAATGAAGGAAAGAGAGGAGCTTGGATATGATGACTTCTTTATACGAAAGAGACAGGTCCTTGGGACCATAGCAATAAAGCCTAGTTCATCAGGAGCTACTAAGTAGCTTACAAGTGAGGGGGTATCACTAGTATATGCTCCACCCTCACCTCCTAAAGGTGCACCACAAATGGTCATCCTAATATCAGTCCCTCAAGTATCAATTGCATAGGGGGAGATATTGGAAGATCAAGAACAAAGTCTGGTTAATACTATTGTTGATGAAGATGATAAGAGAAAGGTCATGTCCCAATTGAAACAATATTGGGGACTGAGAGAGACCTACTGCAAGGAGTAAAGATGCCAAAGCAAAGTAGATATCAAGGCCCTCATATGAGAGGCGCAATATCACCTCATGTAGTTGTATCACAACAGATGGATCCATCCTTAAATATAGTCAAGGAGTTGCAACACAATATGCCTGTTGAAGGCATCATCAAGGTAAAGTCTGAGATGGGGCAAGAAGCCATAAATAAATCCTTTTATAAATAGGTAAATAAGCCACTCCCATTGAGTGATACAATTGATTTAATTGATGATGATGTAGTCTAGGATGTGTCCAATCATCCTATTGAGACCCTGCTCCACCACACTAAAGCAAAGGTGGGAAGTTGGGATACAAAAATAAAAGTGAACATCGATAGAGAAGAGTCTCCTGAGGTGGATGTATAGATGGGACCTCTTCATACTCTGATTGAAAATGTAACTAGCTTAGTAGCAATAGATTTGACATATCAGACCAAGAAAGGGGATAAGGAAGAAGAAACTGATAAACAAGATTAGGGATTAGAAAATATCCCTATGGATATTGATGGTACAGGGAAAGATGCCCAAGATGAAGGGCCACAATAAGATGTCTCAATCGATAAAAATGAACAAGGGATAATATTGGAATAGAGCACTAATACTAGGGATACTAATGTCAGAAGTAGATTAGGATGGTCAAGAACTGATGCCTGATAATACTCAAGTAGAAGATATGCAATAGGAATAGGCTCAGGATGTGCTTAAGGATGTGCATATAGAGGATAATATTCTAGAAGAAATGAAAGATACACCCAATCTAGATCAATCCTTGTCAGAACAACAAAAGGTTCAAGATGATGGTAAGGATGATCAAAATAAGGAACAATAGATAGAAAACCCTCAGGCAATCCCACATCAGTAGGATAAGGATGGAAATCAGCAAGAAAATACACAAGTCCCTACTTAGGGTGACCAGGCAAATAAAAATAAAGAGATATAGAATGCTCAAATTGAGCAATCAGTCAAAGGAGGATCAAATTCAACTGCACTCGCATGGATGTCATCAGAGGTGGCACCTCCATAAGAAGAGACTGAGCCTTTTGATTTCAAATCACTCTTCACATTGGATCTAGTTAAATAGAAGACAAGGGCAAGGACAATCTCCACAATGAAATGATATGCAGCTATAGGAAGGAGGATAGCTCAGATCGTTGTGCCAAAGGTGGATAAGGCCAAAGGAGAAATAAGGCTTCAAGAATTCCAAATAACCACTATTGACTTGGGCCACAACACAAATGAGTAGGAACTCTAAGGATTAAGGGATTGCACTAATGCTATTGAAGCTAGGATAAAGAAGGCTAAATCCAAAAAGAAGATCTGTATAAAGCACAAGTAGCCCAATTACATGCTTTTGTCAAAGGATTGGCAGCACCAACCAATATTCAAATAATAGAGGATATTGCATTCACATTGGTAGATCAAGAGGAGATTGCCACTTTGGATGTGTAAAAGCACAAGGCACAAATAATGGACAATTGGTTCCACAAATTCTTAGTCAATGGAGTTCAAACAATAAGGATTTCATTATCCAACTGGGAATTGCTAAGTAATTTGAGGGAGGGAAGACAAAGTGAAAAGGGATGTTAACCAAAGGTTAATAAAGAGTGAGAAACATCTAGATACCCTTAAGAATATGAGGAAAATAGATTCAAACATCCTCATAACAAAGAATATCTTGATAGCTCAAACATTACCTCAGTTGGATGACTGGTATGAAAATATAAGATCTGAGGTAGATGTCTTGAGGAGGTGCAATAATAAAACTACAGATGTTAGTGCTAAAGTTCATGATCTAATGGTGGATGAGATTGAAATTTTGGAAGCCCTTAAGGGAAAAGTAGAAGGGAAGGTAGAAAACCAAGACGAGGACTTTTCTACTAATGCATTCAGAGACAATTTCAAGATGGTAGCAGAAGAATCTATCAAGCACTTTTCTGAAGATACAATTGATAAGGCCATGAGGATGAAGGCCAAGATAGAAAAGTATAAAGAAGATCTGGACAACAAGATAAATAGATGGATATCTATACAGGATCTACTAAAAGCACAAGAGCAAGCATCTAATAGGATAAAAGTAGTAGATATTGCAAAGATAGAAAAGCTTGTTCATGCATATGAAGTCATCCAAGGCACCAAATGCAAGGTAATGGAAGATGAGCCTTCTACTGATGAAGAAGATAATGAGGATGCAGAGTTTGATAGAGACAGAGTATGAGTTCTGATGGTCCATATTTCTCTGTAAGATGATATCATGTCTTGGAGTTCTAAGGGTAAGATTGGGAATGTGTAAAGAGTCCTTGATATGATTCTGAAGGTGTTTTGTGATCCTCAGTAAAAGTTGTAAGTCAATAGATGAAGTTGTTAAGAATGATCTTAAGGAAGAGGCTAACAAGTATATTAATCACTGCGCAGAGAAGAGTTAGTGTTGGGAGGACCTATGTAAGTAATTGAATGATTAGAGCTGACCTATATGAACATGTTTGGGAAAATATTTGGGTCCGCATAACTTTCAGCATATTGGATTGAACCGACAAGCTACATCTTTCTATATACACGTTTCCTTCTTAGATGCTGACCTGACTATGAATCAAATTATGATGCTGATATATAAGAGAAATGAATTTTAGTTGAGTGTGTGTGTGGCAAAGAAGTGTGTGTGTGGTTTGAGAATGTGAATAGAAGAGTAGAGTTAGAAGAGAAGCAGTGATGAAGACTTGGAATTCAGAATTCAGTTGCTAAATGACTGCACCCTGGCATAGTGGCAGATGCTTAAGCAGTATTCAATTTTCATATGCAATATGATTAGAAGCAAGATTTCATCATCAAGGTAGTGAGCTAGAAGTGAGCATTCAATAGGGTTTAACAACCCTTATTGTAATCTTTCTAGGTTTAGGGTTGAGGCAGTGAGCCTGCTAAATCTAGTTGTACTTCATGGTAGTAAGCTAGCATGTTCTAGGCCTGTGGAGTGACCAAGCCTTAACATCATTTTTGTAAAGATTACAATATATATTTGACAACTAATCCTCTCTATGGTTTTTCCCTTTTTGGGTTTTCCACATAAAATCTTGGTGTTATGTGTCATGCTTTTGTGGATGTTGTTTAGTTGTATATATTGCTTCTATTTGATTATTATTTTGAAATGGTTAAAAGGAAAAGTGTAAGAAAAGATTTATAGAACACTGATTCACCCCCCCCCCCCTCTTAGTGTTCTTGACAATCAACAATTGGTATCAGAGCAAGGTTCCTTGGAAAAAGTTTAATAGATTAAGGAAGATCTACGGTAGTATGATCATGCCAGGAAGAAGGTATGGAAATTATGAGAGATACAACCAACTAGAAGAAGCTCTTATGGATCTTGAAGATTCTGAAGTAGAGGTCAAGGATCTAAAAGAAAACTTGCAACAAGCTGATGAATGTATCTTAAAGCTGAAAAAGCAAGTCAAGAAATTTAAAAATAAATACAAAGAAGTTAGTGACCAATTGTTGTCATCAAATGAAGCCCTAAATAATTTGGAAACAAAAGTTACAAAAAGAACAAGAGTAGAAGATGATCTAAACTTGATTGTGAAGAATAGATCAGAAGATTGTGTAAAACTTGAAAAAGAAATTATAAGTTTAAAAGTAGATTTGGAAAAGGCTAGAAGTTTTGAAGAAAAAATTAAGATAAGTACTGCAAAGCTTGATGAAATGATTGCTAGCCAGAGGAATGCTAATGACAAACATGGTTTAGGATTTGAGAAAGAAGAAAGTTCAAACTCTGGTCAAATGAGCATTGAGTTAAGGGAAGACAAAGGATACCAGTTCAGAAATCAAAGAAGAAGACCTAGAAGACCTCCGGTCAGAAAACCAAATAATCAAAGGTACCCATCTTTCATTGGTTATTGTAATTCATACAATAAGTATGGTCATAAGGCTACTTGGTGTAGGAACAAAATAAATCAAGAAATTTCATCATTCTCTAGTCAGTGTTTCAATTGCAATAAAATTGGTCATAGAACAAATGAATGCAGAAATCACATCAGAAAAAGTTTCAATAATGGGAGGAATGAGCACTCATTCAAAGGTAAATGCTTCACTTGCAATAGAACTGGTCATAAAGCTATTGTATGCAGAAGTAAAGTAAGTCAGAATGCTATCAGGTGCAATGCATTCTATAAAATGGGACATAGATCAAATAAATACAGAAGCTTGGTAAGAACTAACTTACAAAATACAAGGAACAACCAACCATTCGATGGAAAGTGTTTTGCATGCAATAGATTTAGACATATGGAAAATCAATGCAGATCAAATTCAATCAATGGAAGGAATCAAGGTCAAAAGAATGTGATGTGCTTCAATTGCAATAAATTTGGACATGTAAGATTTTGCAGAAGTAGAAATGTGAAGAGAAATCACTATTCTAAAGAAAGGAAAACAGAGAAAAGAAATGATAAGGGAAAAGAGAAAGTTATTTTAGATGAAACCAAGAAAGAAATGGGCAAGGTATGGATCAAGAAAGAAGTAATTGAAGAGAGGGATCAATCTGCACCAGTATCTGGTATATTTACTTCATCTGGGAAGTAAATCGAGAGCTCTGGCTCAGGGGGAGCAGTGTTCAAAATTGAAACCCCCAGCCAGAAAATGGGTGCTAGAATCTGGCATGAAGGTATATGATAAAATTTGATGTGACACATCTCTTAAAGGAATAACTGGAAGAAACAGAGTCAATACGACATATTGCAGATCAATCCTAATTGACTATATTCTATAGTAAAGGGTTTTAACATCTTTTTGGAATGGGCATTCAATGACGACTAGGTCAAATCACGTGGAGGATAAAAAGGAACTTTTTTTTATCTCTTTGCATTTGGCGCAACTGTGTATTGATCTGCTATGTGAACTATGGGATTTTTCAACCTATACCATGGAGGTTGTTGTAATTAGGGCTAACAACTGAGAGGGAGGGTGAATCAGTTGTCATAAAACTTTTAGAGCTTGCTATAGTTAATTCTTCTTTACCACTTCTTAACATATTAATGACATAATCATGAAAAGAAAAATTTAATAATACATGAGAAGAAACATAAAAAACACACTTGACACCAATATTTTGACGTGGAAACCTGGTTAAGGGAAAAACCACGGTGGGGGTTAACCCACAAAGATTATACTCTATTAAAAGTATTACAAAGGTGAAGGCACATGCCTTCGAGCTTACTACCCAGAGCTCACTACTCAAGAGAGGCTCACTGCCTACAAGAATGATTATAAAAGGATTATAGGTTGTTTGAACTAATGAATAGCATCTGCTAATGCAAGAATTTAGTTCTGGTTAAGCATAGAATACTAATTTTATACACTTCATCTTTGTTCTGCTCTATTTACTGCTCTGCCATAATCCTGACCTCAGATCTCTTCTCTTTCAAACTTACTCAATATTTGTATCCCTATCACACACCACATCACTCAAATTCATCGGTTATATATATCTGCATCAACAAACTCAATCATCTATCAATCGGCCTTATGAAGAACTTAACAAATAATACAAGCACTCTGTCCTGTCAGCTGAATCCATACATCAATATTGATGCATACCAGAAATAACACTTGTAGGTCACCATTCATGTTAGCAACGAACATTATATCGCATACACAACTCACTAGAACACTTCTACTAGATCCGCAAAAGGATCTAACACAAGTTGGCATGTTCTTCACTGAACTGTCCTATCATATTAGGACCTGATACTCAGATGCTCATAACTTTAAATCCCTTTGTCACTGGAGGCTGAAATCTTGGATTTGGATTGTTCTAAAATTCCTCTACACTTCCTCAAATTTGCAATATGTAATAATTAACTAGAGAGATCCACTGACCAAAATACTAAACTCTGCCATATACCCTATTCCTATCTATCTGGAGTGGATAAATCTTGGAACTAACTTCTGGTATGAACTGAAACTATACTGCGGATGTGTGGAATGGTCTTAGTTGCCATCAATGAAAACACCTATCATGCATAGTAGTGTTTCTTGCCAACAGAGGTTCTCCTCTGGGCTAAGGATAAATGATTCTATTTGGTCACGCATACATATAAAAGCCCTTGGAAGGTCATATTTGTAGTAGTAAATCAAGCAAGGACTATGGTGAATTTTGAGAATTTGTTGTTGGAGGGAGTAAGTAGAATAAATTCCCATAATGGAAAACATAGGAATCAAGCTCCAACAAAGAGGAAGCAATCCGATTCCTTTTCAGATGATAGCAGTGATTCCAATTCTGATAATGGGGATGATTCTGATGATAGAAAGACATCTAGGTCAAGAATTCCTTTGAAGAAGAGATTTGATTCTAGTGAAAAAGATAATGATGATGTGGCTGGAGACATGATTCAGACAATGATGGATTATCATTTAGGAGTGATTTATACAAAGATGATGAAGATAGGGAACAACTTTGAAAGATGTCTGAGATGATTTTAGCAGAAAGAGCAGAGGCGAGGGATAATTTCCTTTTTGGTACAGAAGAGGGCTGAAGCTTAACAAAATGAGACTAGGAATCAGAGGGTAAAAGATGTATGGCCACCATCTTCATAGATGTGCTCTTCTATGAAATCTACTAGGATAGTGAAATAAAATGCCTTAAATGAATTAGTTTCAAGGAGATAGAAGGCACATGATTTAGATGTGCAAAGGAAGCGAAGGGACACTACTGAATTACCTAAAGGACAGGATTTTTCACTTGGTAGATGAAAATCTCATGCTAGTTCTAGTGTTAGTCCATTGTTCTCTAGCAACAGGGATCTGAATCAAAGCAGTCATAGAGATCCAAATGATAGTAATGAAGGTACAAATTTTGATATTCCTTCCTTTGGAGATATTAACAGTATAACAATCTAGAAATCAAAGCTTGCCAAGAGGTTCATGGAGCCATTTTTTGAAAAGAGCATTGTGGGCTATTTTCTAAGAATTGGGATTGGTATGTCAAGGTCAAGAAAGGGTATTTACCATCTTTGCATAGGTTAGAAATTTAGACGCAACCAATGCTGACAAGCATTACAAATTTGAGAATAGGATTATCCACAAGTACTTGGATTGTGTTTGGAGTAGTAAAGCTAGTGCAAATAAATGGTAGATGGATAGGGTGTTTGATTCACCACCTCTTGAGAAAGAGTTTAAGGAATGAGAACAAGAAGTAGAGTGCACTGAGGGCTAAATTTTTGGTAGAACTGATGTGGAAGAGAAGAAAAATGCATTGAAGGAAATAAATAATTTTGTCTATTCTGCAGAAACTATAAAGCAGATGCTATAGGAGAAGAAGATGGCTTTTGGAAGACCATCAAATCTTGGTACTAAGAAGGATAGGCTGAGGAAGGAGATGAAGCTTACAGAGAGCATACATGATTATTAAGAAGTAGACAGGATCAAAACAAGGTTGAAAGACTTAGAAGTTCTTTCACTTCAGAGAAAAGGTCAAATTGGGTATGATCCTTTCTCTCATTGCTGGACTAGATCACAAATTATTACAGTGCAAAGAGTAATGCTACAGGAGTAAACACAGAGGTAATATAGGAAGAACTGAAATGAATCTATCTCCTGAGTATCAAAATGAGGATGTATAAGATAGGGAATAGTTAAGGAGCCCTACAGAGGAATAAAACACAAAACAACAAGAGAATATGGACATAAATCATCTAGAATGAAGTTGAGAAGAAATATCAGAGAAAGAAAGAGACACTACAGATGTCTTAGTTGGTGCTAGAAGAGAACAAGTTGTAGATGAAGCCATGAAATCACTTACACTAATTAACACGCCATCAGATGTATAGAGGGCAAAAAAGCTAGTTTTTTCTAAATGGCCATGTCCATATCCTAGAAAGTGCAAGGAACAGATGGAATAGAGAAATAGCTCTAATAAAGACTATCTATAGTGAGATTTTGCCTTCAGTCACAAATTAAGATAAAGATTGCATTTATAAATATGTGACAGGTACACACATTTTTTAAGTTTTTGAAAATAATTTTTTGTATTCTGGGCTACAACCTTTGCTATTGATGTTAAAGGGGGAGAAGAAGATCAGTTAAAATTTGATAAAACATCTCAAGGGGAGTAGGAGAATGAAGTGCATATAGTGAGGGGGAGTAGTCAAGAATTTTTCACTAAGTGTTGCCATCAATGCCAAAGGGGGAGATTGTTGGCAAGAGACACTACTCTAGTATTAACCTATATGTTGCCATTGATGGTAACAAGGCTTAGAGATCCTATCACTATGACAGGAAGAGATGTCTCTGGAAGAACATATTGGATCTTAGGTCCGATTGACAGAAAATGGCTAAGTATGAAAAGTATTCTAAGTAGAGGACAATAAGTCAGATAGTATGTCTCTACAGATGATGATCAATTAATGTAGTTCAAGTTTGATATTCTTAGTTGTTTGATAGTGGTATGTTTCAAAGGTTAAGTCCTGATCTCCTCCAGAAGTCACCTTGAAGAATTGTCTAAGTTTAGATAAGCAAAGGTATAGTAGGAACAGTGAACAGGGTCGAGTGCAATGGTCTAAATTCCTCTATAGATAAGTATTTTTTTATGCAGTTTCAAGGTAATGTAAACACTTATATGAAGTATCTTATTCCAGAGTTAGGAGATTTGAAGTCCACAAAAAGGTTAGCTACAAGCTGTTAAGTATCAGCATAGTATTTGACAGAGTTTGACTGAGACAAAGTATGAGTTCTGATGGTCTGCATTTCTCTACAAGAATATATCATGCCTTGCAGTTCTAAGGGTAAGATTGGTAATGTGTAAAGAGTCCTTGATATGATTCTAAAGGTGTTTTGAGATCCTCAGTAAAAGTTGTAAGTCAACAGATGAAGTTGTTAAGCATGCTCTTAAGGAAGAGGCCCACAAGTATATTAATCATTGTGTGGAGAAGAGTTGATGTTTGGAGGACCTATGTAAGTAATTGAATGATTAGGGCCAACCTATATGAACACATTTGGGAAAAGATTTGGGTCTGCCGACCTGACTATGAATCAAATCATGATGCTAATATATAAGACTGATGAATTTTGGTTGAGAGTGTGTGTGATGAAGAAGTGTGTGTGTGTGGTGTGAGCATGCGAATAGAAGAGCATAGTTAGAAGAGAAGCAGCAATGAAGACTTGGGGATTCAAAATTCATTTGCTAAATGACTGTACCCTTGGCATAGTGGTAGATGCTTAAGCAGTGTTCAGTTTTCATGTGCAATATGATTTGAAGTAAGATTTTGTCATCAAGGAAGTGAGCCAGAAATGAGCATTCAATAGGGTTTAACAACCCTAAGGGTTTAATAGACCTTATTGTAATCTTAGTAGGTTTAGGGTTGAGGCAATGAGCCTGCTAAATCTAGTTGTACTTCGTGGTAGTAAGACATCATGTTCTAGGCTTGTGGAGTGACCAAGACTGAACATCATTTTTGTAAAGATTGCAATATATATTTGAGAACTAATCCTCTCTATGGTTTTTCCCTTTTTGAGTTTTCCATGTAAAATCTTGGTTTAATCTGTCATGCTTTTGTGGATGTTGGTCAATTGTATATTTTGCTTCTATTTGATTATTCTTTTCAAATGGTTAAAAGTAAACGTACAAGATAGGATTTATAGAACACTAATTCACCCCCCCTCTTAGTGTTCTTGACAATCAACACTCCTCTCCTTGTCCTATAAAAGGACGTGGAGTCTCATTTATAGATTTGTTGGGTGAATATTTTGTCACTTAGCTAACTACTAACAAAATGGTTATATTGCCATAGCTATGATGAGACTGATTCTCTCCTCTCGGCAAGGGGAGGTTCCCTCTAGATAATGAGCTCTTTCTAACAAACAACTTTTAATACTTAAATAAAATAAAACTATTCTTGGGGTGTTTTCATTGCATCCTATTCTCTTTTTTCAGAATAGATGTTTCTCTCTTACAAAATAACAACTTGACAAAAGATGATATTTGACAATTCTTGAACCGAGACAAACCATAGAAACGCAAAGTTTTCAATCGTTTCACTTATTTCTCACAAACAAACTTAATTGAATTCAAATTCAGCCTAAAGTCTCCACTTTCACTCAATACGATATAACTGACTTGAACACAACAGTTTACAGCACAAAGTCTCTAAACAATTTTCGTTCCCACAAATACATACAAACTCCCACAATGAGAAAAATAGCACAAAGTCTATTCAACCAAAACAAGAACACTCCTCTCAAATCTCAATAAACTCCATGATTCCAACAATGATTCAATACAATGTAACACTAATGACATAAGAACATTGATATCATAAAACAATGTGATTCAACTCAAAGTTTGATATTCAAATTGTCTTCTTGTATTGATATTCACTTGAAAATATGATAAACATAAAAAGCTCGAAGTCTTGAAATGTTTTCCAATTTTGCAGAGTTTCTTTGCAATAGAAAAAAGATAAAATTTACAATGGAGGCCCTCTTTATTTATAGGGAGGAGCCTGGAGCAAAAATAGGAAATTTACAACTATTTTGACTTATTCAACAAAAGAGTCCTATTTGACTTGGGACTTCCTTTGTCTCACATGTAATTACATTTTGGAAAATTACATGTGGATATGTCCACAACAAAATTCAAATTACATATCATATACAAGAAAAATAAACTAAGGCACTAGCTTCCTCCGTCATTCTTCTTTAGAAATTCCTGGTACATGGCCTGTATGGCTGCTATCTCACATGCATCTAGTTTAGTTGTGTTTTCTGAGATGGTGCGGGCCTGAAGAATTGCATCTTTTACCGCCTTTATTGCCTTTTCATGCTTGTCCAGATTGTCCTTCAATTTTTCTAAAGTTGAATGTTGATCATATAGATTATCCATGGAAAGCACTAAGGACACTTCCTCTTCAAATTTCCTTTGAACCATCTCTTCAAAGGAACTTACCATCTCCTTTGCTGAAAGGAACTTATGATCTTCCCCTGTTAAGATGCATGGAAGTTCTTCTAGCCAGTGTAGAAGTGTGACATCACTATCTTCACTGGCTTCTCGGGCTTGACATAGATCTTCAAGTAAACCCTTTATTATGTGGCTACAATGAGCCAAAGTCTCCTTGGTCTTCAGATATGATTCTCTATTTGCAATGACCCTGATGGTGATCAAGTTCTTTATCTTAATCTTTTTCATATCTATCCACTCCTCCAATCTCTCTTCTTGATCTTGCAACTCCTATGAGAGTAAATCAACCAGATTGTCCAGCTCAGCTTTAGCTTTGTCCATCTTCTCTTTTCTTTCCATAGTGCTTTTCAGTAGAATTCGCCCTTGAGCTAATAGGCATTCCACTATATCTCCTACCACCCTTCCTCTGGTTTGTGCTTTTTCAACCTTCTAGATCAAGGGATCTTCTACAGTCACTGCCATGGGTTCTACAATTTCTGATGAGATTACTATCTTTTGAAGAACAGCAGCAAGTTGTTCTACTTTGGCCTTATACGGTTCCTTCTCTTTTTTGACTTCATCATGCTTTTCAAGTAAAGTGCTAGTAGTAGTTTAAAAATCTCCCAAACTCAACCCTTGAAATGACATAATCACTCATGTCAAAATTATCAATGGTGGCATCTTCAGGTGGTTTAGTAATTTCAGCATATCTGATTCTTTTCTCATTGACAAGCCTAGAAACAGTCTTAGGCTTCTTCTTCTAAGTCTTTGCTTTTATAGGTAATAGCTTTTCAATATCAATCTCATCAGGAGAAATAGCTTGCTTCTTCCTCTTTGGAGTATATGCAGATAACCATGGGGGAAGAACAGAAGTGCCAACAACCAGACCACTTGTTTTGCCAGATCCATGTTTATACCTGTTATAGTCACAATAGGACTGGTGTTGGTAAAAACCACACCTGTATCAACAACCTTTTCTGAAGCATCCAGAAGATTCTCTAAAATAGATTGTTCACCAATATCAAAAGATGGAGAAGATAAACTTGGAATGGAACTAGAAGAATCAAAAACGGTCCCAAAACTAGTTTTCACAGAAGCAAGGGTATTATCAGATGAAACAACAAAGATAGGTGAAAGGGGAACATTTGAAACCACTAGGAAGCTACCGAAAACTAGAGTATGAGGAAGAGGTGTAGAAACTGATATGGTGTGGAGTCTGATCAGTCTCCAAGTGGGAGATTGTTGTTACATGGAGCCTAATTAGACTTGGAGGTTATATTTACCCCACTTTTATCGGCGCGGTTTCCCCCCAAATTCCTACGGGGTCAAGGGGCAGCGCCCCTTGCGGAGGTTTGGGGGTAGCGCCCCCAAGACGGGGTCAAGGGGCAGTGCCCCTTGCTTGGTCCAGGGGCAGCGCCCCCGAAACCTCACACAGTTTTTTATTATTTTATAATGCACCGGGAGTTAATTTTTTATTGACCGACATAAGAAAACCCTATTTTGTAACCGACAAAAACCTTGATAAAAAGTGGCTAAGGGTTAGGGTTTTGATATTGTATTGTAGCATTTTGCAGCAGTATTGAGTTGCAGGGATTGCTGATTGTAATTTGGTTTGATTTACTGGATAATAATATTGGACTCTCTATTTGGTGGATGTATCCCGAGTTTGGGTGAACCACATTAAATCTTGTCTCTCACTATTATTATTTCTGTGTATTTCCATTTCTCTGTTTAATCTTTATTTGCATTTAATTGATATCTTCTGCCAGCTAACCCTAACAGAAACATGCATTTCAGTGGGAAGATCTTTCTCAAGAGATTGAGGTGGATCACCAAGTTGTTCCTTTTCTGCATCCTCATCTTTTCCTTGTTTAGTTTCATCTTCTTCAACAAATTTATTAGATACTATTGTATGTTGAGCATCCTTAGACTTCTAAATATTTTACTCTTCAGCCTCAACATCTTCAGTCTCCATTTGATCAATGTTAGTATCTTCAACACCTGATTCAGTGATATTGGAAGTTTCTGCAACTTCCTTCTTCTTCCCTCCTTTGGACACAAACTTAATTTTTGGTTTGCGTATTTTAGAAGAAGGGGCATCACTCTTATTCTTGGTTCTGTTCTCTACCTTCTTACCTGTCTGCTTCTATGTTTCATTCTCTCATCCTATGAGAAACTCTTTCAATTTAATCCCTTTACTTTCCAATCATACATTTGTGTTGGCCAGTATTAGTTGAAATCTTTTCCTTATGGATGTTTCTTCTTTGACTAAACATTTTACTTCCGAAAGAGGCAAGGATTCAACATTCTTAGTATTATATCTAGGATCCTACAGTAGTCTAGCTTTTTGATCTCGTTCTGTGTCCTGAGATCAACCCAAATATCTTCAACCATTGGTATATGAAAGGTTGATTTCCTTTTGATCTTATCTTGAACTCTTCTGAAGTCAAAATGGTCTCTTTTCTTGTAGGTTCTCATAGTAACCAACTATAATTCAAAATCAACTATTTTTGCTTTATTAGCTGATTAAATTGAATACCTTCCAATCTCAATGGGGAACTTTGTCCCTGACTTCTTCAATTCCATCTGTTTATTGTGCAGTACAATCAACTATCTGCATAGCTCCATAAGAACAATACGATCACTAGGATACCATGGAAGAATATAAGGGTAACCGGGATAATACCCTATCCTAAGATATGTGAAAGTAGAGAATTGCAGGAACAAGCATTCAAAAGAGTTCACAACCTGACAAGCTTCATCTGAGACCCTTTTCTGAACAAGTTCATTGTCCCACAAGCACATGAATACTTAAAAGAAGGCATCATTGACCCTTCACAAAATGATGAATTGATCCCTTCAGAATAATCTAAGGGTAATACTCATATATAGGGGTCAATCTCCTGTCTCCTACCTGAGTCAAACTTGGAAAGCTTCTCACGCAAGCAGCAACATATACAAGATATGAGGTCATATAGAATTGGAATGTTGTATTGACCTTCACCAGTTGCTCATGCAATGCATTACTAATTTGCTCTCCCCAGAATATTCTCTGTGTACCTCGAAGAATCACCTTGGTGTTAGTGTACATCCATTCTTGGAACTTGGAAGCAGAAGGGAGTCCTCTGATGTGACTCAAAAGAGTGATCAAATCACAAACTTCTTCAATGAAGTCACTCCTAGGAAGATCCTTTGGCCATCTGGTCAAATTACTTCTAGGGATTTTCAACCATTTATTGTTGATGTACCTTCTGGTAGGTTCTACATCTTTATCATAATCCTGTTGCCCTAAGCAAAGTCAATCCGTCCAATATTTTCAATGGGTGGACACATGAAGATTTTATCTAGGAATTCTGCATTCAATCTCATGATCAAATTCCTGTGAGAATCTATCACAACTCTAGTGTCCTATTGTAATGACTGGCTACCTGAAGAACAAACATAGGATTGTGTGCAGAAACTGGAAATAATGCAACCAAATGAATATTACTATCAATGATTTTTTGCATAGGTTTGGAATGATTTCTCTATTTTGTTCTTTCCACAAATTCTGCCATGTCCACATGTCCAATTTTCATATCTCTAATTTCATCAATATTTGATTGCACTGTTGTCACCAGAAAGACACCTTGGTACTTGTACTTCATGATTTTTGCTTTGAACGGAGATGGCTCTGACATCAGCTTTAAAATTGATATCTACCACGAACACTGGTTGAGAACTACAAAAGGCCGTGATCTCGTAGTTAGGGGAAAAATGGATAAACTAGGATAACTGCGATCTGGTGATCATGGACAGGAAAGCATGCATTGAAGGGCTTGAGTGAGTGCAAATCGAGGAAAGTGCGAAAGCGGGTTAATAGGCCTTGAAAGGTGAATTTTCCCATTGTTGGAAAAAATCTAGGAAAAGATGCATGAGCAGTCAAAATGACCTCTCTTACATGAGGAAGTACTTGCACATTTAAGGGTGAATGTTTTAGCCGCTAGTGCATGTGTTGGGAGGAATTTTTCATTATCATGCAAAGTCAGTGAAAAACACTGACATTACATGTGTTCTCTTTTTTTTTTTGGAAAAATGTTTTACATGTAAGGGTGGTCAAAATGACCACCCTTACATGTGGGTATTCTAGCAACTTTAAGGGCACGTGCATGATCAAAAATTTCAACCACTTCTGCAGGTATGTTGAATTGCATGATGTTTTAGCTGCAAAAAATACTGACACTGCATGTAGGGGGAGTTGTAAGTGTTCGAGCAGGGGTTTCAACTGACTCTGCAACTTTGGTATTTCAATCTTCTGTGTAAGCACACCGAATTTTGCCGCCCATACACCTTGTGTTTGGATAAACTTTAAAAGGCTTAAGTGGCAAAAATACCGACTTCACATCTGATCGCAAGCTTATGGAATTGTTTGATCAGCAATTGTAGCCGTCACGACATCTTTTGAGCACACAGACATCAATCCTCTCATGAGACAAAAACTTGGGGAACACTCACAAGAAAATATCGACCAAAAGGGTTTAAACAAAAATAGGGTTGTATGAATGACACAAAAAAGAAAAGAAAGACATAAAACTTAAGATTTTGTTTTGACCAATATACAAACAGTATAAACCTTGAAGAACAAGGGTTTAATTATTTTAACAAGAAATGGAAAATTTGAAGAAAGAAATAATAACAACAAACACTTACCTATCAAAAGGAGGAAACCCTAGGTGCACCAACTGCAACTCAAAATCCATTATAATCCAAAAGCACATGATCAAATAGTTAAAGAAGGGATATACAAATTGACTAGAAGGTTTTTGAATAAAAGAAATGATGAGAAACAATGGGTTAATAATATAAAAAAGGGTCAAAAGACGTGATCTAAATGCCAACATGAGTGGCAATTAATGCCACTAGAGTTTGCGATCTTAAAGATCTTGTATAGGTGGTGATTTCAGCCGACCTTATATGTGTCTCACAAAAATGTAAAAGCGGCAAAAACTGCTGACAATGCACATGCAACTTAACCTTTTTAAAGAGAACATGCAATAGTGGTGAAAAGTGCCAATCAGGCATGTGGGAAAAGAAAAACCATGTAAAAGCGGCAATTTTTGCTGACACTACACATGTATACCAAAAGATATGCAAAAGCGGTGAATTTGGCCAACTTTGCATATAAAGACTCAATATTTCACTAACACCCTAAAAATGACCAAAATTGATATTGTGGTCAGTTTACAACCGAATCAATTTGCACAAATATCAAGGAATCAATTTGAGGGAATGTTGTAAACTAGTTTTGGATGCCATATGACTTCGCACAAGACCAAAAGAATCTTGTCTCGATTTGTGAACTTATAGTGTAGATTACGAAATAGACAAGTTTCGTAGGGGTTGTCTACAAAAATGAGCGTAGCTGATTTTGAGAACAATAGTTGGCTCTAACTAGGGAACTTCCTTCGATCAAACTTTGAAACAATCGAAGAGAGAAGAATCCAGTCCCTAAGTGCCTTCATCCATGCCATTGGGCTATAGAGTCAAGCTAAAAAGAAAAAGACACAAAAGACCAAACAAAAATAAAAACATAAAAATATACAAATGTACAGATGAACTTATCTGATACTTCAAGGATTGATGAACTTATCTGATACTTCAAGGATTGAAGTGTTGTAGATGTTGTCCATAGTGAGGTAGAAAGAATGGTGTTCCATCCTAATATTCCAGCAAGAAGCTATTCTCACCATAGAACTGATGAATGGTGAATGGACCTCTCCACAAGGAATCAAACTTTCCATGCATTCCTTTTGGTTCCCTCCTCTTGTCCCATAACAAGACTTGATCTCCAATCTGAAACTCACGAGTCCTTGCTTTCTTGTCAAAGAGTTTCTTTACTTGACTTTGATGCTCAGTGATACAATCCACTACCATAGTTTTCTACTCCTCAAGTTCAGTTAGGCACATAATCCATTTATCAATAGAACTATCAAAAGTTCTATCTTCCACTGCCTTTGCCAACTTTAGTGCTGGCAATTCCAAGGTAATTAGTATCTCCGCATTCAGACCATACAGAAGCTGAAATAGCGACATATGTATTGCCCTTTTGGGGGTAATCCTATCTACCAATAAAGCATCAAACAATGCTTTATGCCAAGTTCTCTTATTCTCATCTATCAGTTTCCTGATAATAGTAACCAGATTCTTATTACTTGATTCTGTCTGACCATTCCCTTACAGATAATAGTCTGAAGAATGGGAAAGAATGATCCCATGCTCGTAGCAGAAGTCAGTAATCTCATGGGAAGAGAAACAAGTAGCATTGTCTGCTACAATCTTGTTTGGAACTCCAAACTAGGAAATAATGTTTTCCTTGAGGAAATTACATACCACTTTAGAAGTAGCATGCTTAATTGGGATGGCTTCCACCCACTTGGTAAAATAATCTATCGCGGTGAGAACATAGTTATATCTCAGGCTTGACAGTGGATTCATCATGCCAATGAAGTAAATGCCCCATTGCTGAAAAGGTCCTTCAATCACCACCGGCTTGAGAGGTAATGCGGCCAACTTCAGTTTCCCAACAAACTGTTGACACAACTCACATCTACATACCCAATTGTACACATCTTGAAATAGTTTGGGCCAATAGTATCTGGCTCGTAGAATCTTGTGAGCTATCACAGGTGTAGAAAAATGTCCTCCACAAGCCAGATTGTAGAAAGACTCCAGAAGTCTACTTTGTTGCACTTTATCCATGCAATGGAGAAATACTCCATCAAGGCTTCTCTTGTACATAGTTAGCTACCTTCAACTTAACATTTCTTTTCTCCTTATAAGATAGATGGGTAGCACACTCACCATAGGTAAGAAAATGAGCAATATTCAAATACCACTCATTAGTAGTAGTGACGAAAAGAATAGTTGGCGTATCCTCAACTTCTTTCTTCGTCCCCTGTCTCTTTTGGTACGTTATTAGCGATCAATTGACACAAACCTCTTCCGCACACAAGATTAGTAGGTTTGATATCAAGATCAAACTCTTGGATCTTAAGAATCCAATTGCATCTTTTGGTTCCAAACTCCTATTGAGTTAGAATCGACTTTACTATTGTATCAGGCACGAAAACAACAATATGTGAATTCAGAATATAGAACTGGAAATGCTTTACCACCTTGACCATGGAATAAGCATGCTTCTTCATATTCGAATATTTCAACTCATGAGATTTGAGAGGACAACTCATAAATGATATGGGGGATTCCACACCTTCTTCATTTTGCTAAACCAGAATAGTTGAAAGTGTATGTTCTGAAGCGTAGCTGTAAACTATGAAATCTTTTGTATGGTTAGGACAAACAAGAACTAGAGCATGAGCAACAACCCTCTTGATATCCTCAAATGCAGCTTTGCCTTCCGCAGTCCAACAGAAAGTAGCATTACCCTTCATCATTTTGACAATGTGACAGGTTTTCTCTGCAAATTCAGGAATGAACCTTCGCAGAAAATTCACCTTTCTAAAGAAAGAATGAACCGCAATCTTACTAGCAGGTAGAGTAAGACTTTGAATAGATTTGACTCTTTCTGAGTCAATTTTAGTGCCCTCTCAGGATATAATGTGTCTGAGAAGTTTACCTTTTGTAACCCCAAAAACTGACTTCTTAGGGTTGAGAGAAATACCATTTTGTCGACATCGTTCCAGCACTTGTCATAAATGGTGCACATGATCATGACGATGTTTGGAGAAAATAGTCAAGTCATCAAGATACACCACAATGAACTTCCCCATCTTATCTCTGAAAGCAAGGTCCATGGCTCTCTGGAATGTGGCGCCAGCATTGATCAGACCAAAAGGCATTCTGTGATATGCAAATGTGCCCCAAGGTGTAGTGAAAGTAGTTTTATACTGATCTGCTTCATTGACTTCCACTTGATTATACCCTGAAAAATCATCTAGCATAGACAACATTTCTGAACTAGTTACTATTTGCAACACTTGGTCCATGATGGGTAGGGGGTAGTTATCCTTTAGAGAAGATTGGTTGAGATTCCTGAAATCAACATAAATACAGATTTCTCTATTCTTCTTCTATCACGCCTACATCTCCTGCATGGATGCAACACACAAACACCCGTGTCATGACCGCATTCGCCATGTGGTCACGACACGGTCTGCGAAATTTTTTTCTTTCCAACCCTAAGAAGCCCCTCACACGCGTCTGTGTGCTCGGTGGCAATAAGCAAAGGTGTAGACATGTCGACATCATCGCTAAGGTGAAGGCTGTCTAGGGGGTATGTGACATATAGTGTGTCGCGTCTAGGGTTAGACTAGTTAAATCTGAACCCTAAGTTTCCTAGGTGAAGTCAATATCAACCTCAAACCCTAACTGAACTCAGATCGATAAGTGATTATTTAGGGTGTCATGATGGTGCAAGATTGAAGTGGAAAGATGGATGGATGTAATTGAAAAAAAAAATTATCAAAACAACCATAAAATAAGCCCTAAAAATCTAACAAAGTTTCGGTAGCATAATGCGTTTCGATAAATACAAAAAATGAATTAACTAACATCCAATAGGAAAAATAAATAAAATGCACAGTTAAATAGTAAAATCAACGAGATAAATTTTAATAATAGAAATAATTTAAAACATCAAGACATTGACTAAATATCAATCGAGGAACTGAGTTCGTCATTAAACATAATTTCGGCATAATGTTTAATATCTCACTTGAAAAATAGGTTAGGTGAGGTAGGAGAATCTAATTTATTCACCCTGTAAAATTAATGTTTAAATCAACATTAATTAAAAGTCATATAAATTTCTGCCCAAGGAAAAGAAAACAATAATCTCATTAGGAAAATTCAACACATGAAAGAAAACAACAAAAAAAAAGAAAACACTTAGAAGGAAAAGTAGTTCTTGAATAAAGGAATAATTAAAACTTTCCCAATAAACTCCTCACAAAAGAAATTACCTTTCAAGAATAAAAGAAAATCAAAATACTTCCTAATAAGAAAACCCTAATCCTATTTACTTGTTTTCTATTTTCTATTATGCCCTAATGTATGATATGTTATTTCACATTGAGTTGCCCTAATCTCTTCTATTGTTCTATCTTTTTTTTTGTTGTTTTGTTTTCTCTCATGTGACCCAGGTTAGGGTTTTGGATGAAAGAGGTAGCCTTAGATGCAGCTATCAACCACCTTTCATGGAGGTATTTGCAGTGGTTTTGAAAGGTATATTCATTTATTTATTTATGGCAGTGTTTAAAAAGGTGGAAAATGCTGATAATGTGCAGGTCTTAGAATAGGGTGGGCCACCGCCAACGGTGGCATGACTGGCAGAGGTGGAGTAGTGGTGGAGGTATTGATGTGGGGCAAAGGTGTGGAATGGTGGAGAGGTGGTGGTGTGTGGGAGGAGGTGTGGTGGAGTGTGGAGGATGGCACTCAGTGAAGGGGTGAAGGTGGCGTGTAGGGAGCTCGGGACTGTGGAGGCCGTGGGGAGGGCGGCGCTGCGTGGGGGTCACGACGTTGTCTAGGGAGGGGGAGGTGCTATGTGTGTGGAGGGGTGTGGGGGAGGCGGAGCCCCCACCCACACTTGCGGGTGTGGGTGGAGGCTCTGCCTCCCCCACACCCCCTGTGACTGTAACCTCTGTCGGACTGTGGGTGCTGCCCACAGTCCGACCCCCTCTTCTTTTTTTTTGTGTTTTTTTAAATTAATTAATTAATTTATTTATTTATTTTAATTTTTAAATGTATAATATGTTTATTCATATATAAATATATATATACCTATATATTTATATAAATATATTTGTGTATATTTATATAAATATATGTATGTATATATATTTACTAGAATATATATTTATATATTTTTTTTGTCTTTATTTCAGCAACATATATAAATGTATTATATATATATATATATATATATAGTCCAAAGTGTATAAACAGTTTGGTGAATAACAATGTTATAGAATTTTATTTTTCCTCCATCATTTTATTATAAATATATATATATATATATATATATATATATATATATATAAGTGTGCCCTTGTTAAATAAATTTATGTATATATAAAAGTGTGAATACACATCTTACAAAAATAAGCAGCAAACTTATGATATATAAATTTCTCTTACATTTCATTTTTCTGTATACATACAGTGGCAAGAACATTAAAGAACAACAATTAATTTTTTTTTTTTGGATATGCAACAAACAAGCATGTTATGAGTTATAAAGGAAAATGCATACTGTGTATATTCCAAGCCCCTTTTTTTTTGTTTAATGTTAAAACAGAAGATGCACTTTTTTTTTATCTAAAATAAGATCTGAACAGCATCCTTTTAACAAATGCATATTTTCTTTTGATAACTATAATGACAAGATATTATAAATATATGTTTTCACAAACATTTCTCAACTTCACAATCCACAAAATAGGAAGTAACAACATTAAATAACCAGGGAATGCAATACTTTCCTTTCATTCCCATCAAGATCTAAATAGAAACTTTACATCACATGCATATTTTGTTTAAGAAAACAATGGCAGAAAAAGATATTTATGTTTATTTTTCCATACTTCCCTCTACACAAGGCTAACATCGTAATAGAGAGTATAATTATTTTAAACCCAATAATAGAAGTCACATTGGTTATTCATTTGCAACCAACCACATGGCAAATAACATAGTAGCTTCTTATAGAAAATTACATTACAACAAGTCAAAATAACCATGGCTCCAACAGCCAAGACAAGAGACTATATGAACACCAATTGAGCTCCAAAACATCTCATCTCTTCACTTAATGACCTGCAACTATTCACAACAACAAGACAACAAAAAGACTAGCCATTATGAAAGGAAAGCTCTCCTCCCTACCGTAGACCTGCAAGAGGGTCACCCCCGAGCTAGGGAGGTAGGGAATTCACACAGGGTTTCATTCCACAACAACAATCACACACAAAACACAAAATAGAACAACCCCATAGGTTTAACACATAACTTTACTCATGTAAATGAGTTTGGTGAGGGTAGGGAATGGACCCCTCAACTTAAAAGGGCTCCCAAATGAAAATAAAATCTCAACTCCTAGCCTCAAACCAAAATCCCAGAACACCACAATCCACAAGATTCACAAACAAATTGCATGGCACTCTCGCCATTCAGATATCTCCTCCTCAAATAATAATAAGCCCTCAAGGCATAAACACATACTGTGGGAGAGACCTCAAGGAGGTTCCTTTCCCCTACCCATACAAGTTGAGCATTACCTCCATTGGAGGTGCTCTCACCATAACACCCAAACCAACATCAAAAGCAAACATCACAATGCAAACAACTCACAACCAAAATCCAAAGCATGGAACATCATATAAGCAAAGTAAGAAGCAAGTTAAGAGGCCTACCTTCAAGGCCTTAACAATGGAAGTAGAATTGGTGAAGAGCTCCAAGCCTTCCCAAGCCTTCCAACTTTCAGAATTTCTCCAACCTTCCCTAACTCCTCCAAACTAGAAAGGAAAACTAAAATTTGTAAGAACTCCCCAAATTGCAAGGAAAATGACCAGAAAAAGAGAACCCCCAATCCTCTACAAGAGGAGCTATTATAGGCCATCAACTTGGCCATGAGGGATGAGAAGGTGACATTTGTCACCATCTCCTCCCTCCTCCAAATTCCACTTGTAAGAGTGAGAAGATAAGAGGATGACAAATGTCCTCCTCTCACTCCACCTCCATCTCCACCTCATCCACTTGTGCTTCCACACAAGTGGGAGGGGGACAAATGGTGAGTTGGATTCCCACTCACACCTCAAGAAGACAAGGGTCTTGAGTGGTGCTCCCACTCACTTGGGAGTTTGGGAGGACTCTTGGAGACCTCCCAAGTCTTCCTTGGGAATGATTCCCAAGCTTTGGGATGGAAGATGTGTCCTTCCCAAGGCAAGGCCCATCCCCCATCTTCCTCATTTCTAAAATTTGTCACTTTTACTCAACCATGGTTTAGGGTGACCTAAGATGAGTCAAAACTAGGGTTAGATGGTCCTGACCCTAGACTCATGGTTGACCACCTAGGGTAACTTTTGGGACCCTAGGGTTCATGAAGGGGTCAAAAATCCACATTTAAATGGCCTAAAAAAAATAATAATATAAATACCAAGTGGTATAATGCAAATAAAATTAGACAACACTTATTATTAATCAATTTAAATAAAAAAGGGTACTAAGGCAAAATAAATAAAATTAAAATCCATCACAATAAATCAATACTCAAATTCAAACATGATCCTTATCCCTCTTGGGAATGGATCGGCTTTATAGGGGATAACATAGTGTGAATTCTACCTCCGATTTCCCATGGTTAGGGAATGTATAACTTGCACATCTTGATCAAGTGTCAGTCTTGTCATAAAACCTCATAGCCAAAGCAACTGTAATTAACTTCACGCAATCGAAATAAACATCAATACATAACTCCAAATTAAACTGTATTTTCCATCACATGTCAAATAGTTCACATCACATAAATAACTAGAATCTCATAACAAAATAGCATCTAATGTATATCTCGTATGTCGAACCACAACATAACATCCAATATGACCGAATCAAATCACATACATGGAATTAGTGGATAAAACATCAAGTCTGCATAATGAAACATAGTCACTAAGGTCTAATAGTGTCATCTACTGAATAGCATAATGACCAAAATATGGAAGGTAAAATAGTCGGCCTCACATCTTCCTTACAGGAACTATGTTTGCAATCTAGGTGGAATGATGAATTGGAAAAATTATCCTTGCATTCAACATCTTCTGAATTTCAAAAAGGATAGTACTTGATATTTTGGGGTTGTATTGCCTTTGTTTCTTCTTGTGAGGCAATGACCCAACTTTGAGGGGAATTTCATGCTGAATTTCCTTAGGTCTGAAGGACTTCAGATCATCATAAGAATATGTCAAGACATCAATGTAATGGTGAAGGAGTGTAATGAATTTGAACTTCTCATCAGCAATGCAACATTTCCCAATGTTGACCATTTTGGGATCTACCTCCGAACTCAAATTTATTTGCTCAAATTCCATAGAGGAACTTGAATCCAACTATTGTTGTTGCTTGATATATCTATCATGCTTATCAAATAACTTCTCAAGGGAAACCAAACCTTTTGGAATCTTATTCCCTTTCAGTTGAAGAAACTCTTTGCCAGTTTGTGAATCTATTTCAGAAACGTATTCCTGTGGTGGAGATTCACTACCTTTAAAATAGAGCTCGATAAAGTTGTCCATCTTTTCCAAGAAATCAATGATTTGGTTATCACCATTGAACACCTACCAATGGTCATCATTATTAGGTACACTTGGTCGGAAGACCAGCTCAATAGTGTACTTGTTTCCTTTGAAATCCTTATGAGGAACCATGAGAGTGGCAGAGATAGCTAATGAATCTGCACGATCATTAAACTCTCTTGGCACTATAGAAATATTGAAAGCATCAAAACTTTCAATGTAATCCCATACATGATTGCGATAGTGTCTTAATCTTTCATTTTTGGTTTGGTACAAATTTCTCACTTGACAAACCACTAATTTGGCATCCCCTTGAGCATGAAGAATTTTAACACCCTTGGCATGAGCAGCTTCCAATCCGAGTAACAATGACTTGTATTCGGCAGTGTTGTTGGTATTGTCAAATTGTAATTTGTATGAAAAAGGGAAGATATCACCTCGTGGGGATATCAAAACAAATCCGGCTCTAGAACCGGTAGAGGAACAACTGCCATCAAATTCTAAAACCCAAACCTCATGAGAATTTGATTTTTTGGAATTTCATTGATCAGAAGATTCCTCTTCATCAATGAGGGAAGAATTTGGCATTATTATACTTTCACCTGAACTTTCATTTGAAAACTCTTCTGATTCTCCATCTGAATTATCTAAGCTATTACCTGATGAACTCTCATCTCATGAACTAGAAACATCTTCGGTGGATAGGAAATAATTACCCATTCTCGAGGATTCAAACAAAATTTGAGCTTTGGGATTTACCGTTTGGGTAACAATATATTTTGCCTCCTTCTCAGGAAGCAACTTTTGCATAACACCTTTAACAGGTATCCTTGCTTCAGATAGATCCATGTTCAATGCCCCACCTACATCCTTGCAAAAATTATGTCCAAGCATAATGCCATAGGAAGCTGGAATATTAGCTACTAGGACTGTCATCTTAATTCTCTTGTCTGGAAAAGTTGCAAATGCAAATTGGGCATCTTTGATTTGACCCAAAAGTGGTACTTGCTTTTTTTCCATGGAGAAACATCTCCCAAAAGTTTTAGTTAAGGTGAGGCCAAGGGAGTCTGCTACTTTGGTGAGCATAACATTATCAGAAGCTCCAGAATCTATTATGCAGTTACTCAACTTGTGACCATTTACCAATAGAGAAACATAGAAAGGTTCTATTTTTCCAGAGGAAACAAGGGGAGTAGTGACAAGATTATTTTGGGTAGGTTTGCTTTTTGATGAATCATGGGCAACTTTTGGAAAATCTTGTCATGTAGGGATGGTCTTGTTTTTGACGTATTTAGCTAAGCTATCAAACTATTTAGGATTAGCTTGTAAATACTCAACTTTAGACAATTGGCTAGCATGATTTATTATATCAAATAACTGGAATGAGCTAGAAATAGAAGAAGGAAATCCATCATTCTAATTTTTATTTGAGGTAGTACTGGTCTGAGGGATAGAAGCAGAAGATATAGGATTGTTAGAGGTACTTACTTGCTTATTGCCCACTAGGTCCTTTGATTGGAAAGGTAGTGGAGTTCCCCATTTAGCAATTAAGATCACTGGTTGAGGTTGTTCTCTTGCTTTTCCTTTATCAACTTGCTGAGTTGACTCATTTTGGGATCTAGTGAAAACAACATATGCTCCATCATACACTTCTCCTTCTTTTTCAGCTTCGTCTTGGTAATTTAGAAAGCTGATGGTAGAGTCACTAGCTAATTCTTCTTCTCCTTCTGCAAATATATTAGCATCATTCTCCTAGTCCAACTCGGGTTGGAAAGAATGATCATGTTCAGCTTCATAATAGCTAACTGTTGAGTTGACAGGTACTGCTTGAATGGCAAGCTTCCCCTGTGTAGGTGGAAGACGATTGGGTTGCCCTTGATTTTTAGCAGTGTTGCCTTGATATGAATTGTTAGAAAATGTCCTCCTTGGTATATCCCGATAAGAAGGAGGGACAGACATACCTTGGGACATTTGACTTTTCAGAGCTAGCAATTCATTTGCTAACTTTTGCACCATAGGGTTCGTGGTGCTTGTGGAAGAATTCTCAGTAGAAGAGGAACCTTTATTTCTATTAGAATCTCTTCTTATCTTACCTACAAGGATAAGATCATCTTCAACTTTGGTAGTCAAAATCTGAGCTGCAAGAAGATTTGCAGGGCTAGCACACCTTAACAGAAAACTCACTTCAAGAAGTTGAGTATTGGTAAAGAAACACTTAAGATTCTCTGTTGCTGGCTAAGTGGTTGCAGGAATCCTATTTGTCAACTTATTGAACTTAGCGATGAAATCTCGCATAGGTTCATGAGGCTCTTTCTTCATTTGTGTAAGCTGAGCTAATAAGGCGTGTGCATCTTCTGCAGGTTTGAACCTAGCCTCAAACTTGGTTTTGAGAGTGTTCTAGTTGGTTATAGTCTGAGCTTGAAGATGATAAAACCAATCTGTAGCAACACCTTACAGTGTTTCCACAAAAAGCCTTACTGCTACATCTTCATGCTCAACACCTATCACACCACAAGCTATGCAGAAAGCTACAATGTGTTCATCAGGGTGAACTTTCCTATCACCATAGAATTTGGGAAAATTCTTTCTTGAACTATGAGGTAGTTCATGCAATGGTGGGGTTAAATTTAGAGGACCAAAAGTGTTACCCCAAGGGCCTTGGGCTGCCATGATGTTCTAATTAAAAGGCAGGATAATAAACCTTTGTGGAGTATGAACAGACAAAAATCTACTAGCACTAGAACTAGAAGCTTCACCTGGTAGTGGAGACCTGGCGTTGGTAGGAGGAAAACTCTTGGTTCGCTGAAGGTGAGGTCGTAGAGGTAAAAGACCAAAAATATTTTGCTGCATCAACTCAAATATAGGATCAATAATACCTTGAGCTCTCTTGCTTCTTGTATACCGTGAATCTGCCAGAATGTAGTATACTCAACAAAATTTTGCAACAAATGGAAAAGAACTGAAAATACTTCAACTTGGAGCATGAGGCTTCAAGTTGCACATGTCTTCCCTAGTGGAGTCGCCAAAAAACTATTGGGTGAATATTTTGTCACTTAGCTAACTACTGACAAAATGGTTATATCACCACAGCTATGATGAGACTAAGTCTCTCTTCTCGGTAAGGGCAGGTTCCCTCTAGATAATGAGCTCTTTCTAACAAACAATTTTTAATACTTAAATAAAATAAAACTATTCTTGGGGTGTTTTCATCGCATCCTATTCTCTTTTTTCAGAATCGATGTTTCTCTCATACAAAATAACAACTTCACAAAAGATGATATTTGACAATTCTTGAACCGAGACAAACCATAGAAATGCAAAGTTTTCTATCATTTGGCTTATTTCTCACAAACAAACTTAATTGAATTCAAATGCAACCCAAAGCCTCCACTTTCACTCAATACGATATAACTGACTTGAACACAACAGTTTACAGCACAAAGTCTCTAAATAATTTTCATTCCCACAAATACATAGAAACTCCCGCAATGACAAAAATAGCACAAAGTCTATTCAACCAAAATAAGAACACTCCTCTCAAATCTCAATAAACTCCACGATTCCAGCAATGATTCAATACAATGTAACACCAATGACATAAGAACACTGATATCATAAAACAATGTGATTCAACTCAAAGTTTGATATTCAAATTGTCTGCTTGTATTATATTCGCTTGAAAATATGATAAACATAAAAAGCTCAAAGTCTTGAAATGTTTTCCAATTTTGCAGAGTTTCTTTGCAATAGAAAAAAAATAAAATTTACAATGGAGGCCCTCTTTATTTATAGGGAGGAGCCTGGAGCAAAAATAGGAAATTTACAACTATTTTGACTTATTCAACAAAAGAGTCCTATTTGACTTGGGACTTCCTTTGTCTCACATGTAATTACATTTTGGAAAATTACATGTGGATATGTCCACAACAAAATTCAAATTACATATCATATACAAGAAAAATAAACTAAGGCACTAGCTTCCTCCGTCATTCTTCTTTAGAAATTCTTGGTACATGGCCTGTATGGCTGCCATCTCACATGCATCTAGTTTAGCTATGTTTTCTGAGATGGTGTGGGCCCAAAGAATTGCATCCTTTACCACCTTTATTGCCTTTTCATGCTTGTCCAAATTATCCTTCAAGTTTTTTAAAGCTGAATGTTGATCATATAGATTATCCATGGAAAGCACTGAGGGCACCTCCTCTTCAAATTTCCTTTGAACCATCTGTTCAAAGGAACTTACCATCTCCTCTGCTAAAACAAACTTATGGTCTTCCCCTGTTAAGATGCAAGGAAGTTCTTCTAGCTGGTGTAGAAGTGTGACATCACTATCTTCATTGGCTTCTCGGGCTTAACATAGATCTTCAAGTAAACCCTTTATTATGTGGATACGATGAGCTAGAGTCTCCTTGGTCTTTAGATATGATTCTCTATTTGCAATGACCCCAATGGTGATTAGGTTCTTTATCTTAAT
The DNA here is from genome assembly GCA_027924645.1 of Cunninghamia lanceolata. Taxonomy (NCBI): domain Eukaryota; kingdom Viridiplantae; phylum Streptophyta; class Pinopsida; order Cupressales; family Cupressaceae; genus Cunninghamia; species Cunninghamia lanceolata. The sequence goes on from BSBN01000078.1 coordinate 2,303,483, forward strand.
CTTTTTCATATCTATCCACTCCTCTAAGCTCTCTTCTTGATCTTACAACTCCTGTGAGAGTAAATCAACTAGATTGTCCAGCTCAGCTTTAGCTTTGTCCATCTTCTCTTTTCTTTCCATAGTGGTTTTCAATAGAATTCTCCCTTGAGCTATTAGGAATTCCACTATATCTTCTACCACCCTTCCTCTGGCTTGTACTTTTTCAACCTTCTAGATCAAGGGATCTTCTACAGTCACTACCATGGGTTCTACAATTTCTAATGACTTTACTATCTTTCGAAGAACAGTAGCAAGTTGTTCTGCTTTGGCCTTAGACTGTTCCTTCTCTTTTTTGACTTCATCATACTTTTCAAGTAAAGTGCTGGTAGTAGTTTAAAAATCATCTTTTATGCCCTCGTGAGTTAGCTTACCCAACTCAACCCTTGAAATGACATAATCACTCATGTCAAAATTATCAATGGTGGTATCTTCAGGTGGTCTAGCAATTTTGGCATATCTGATTCCTTTCTCATTGACAAGCCTAGAAATAGTCTTAGGCTTCTTCTTCTGAGTATTTTCTTTTATAGGTAATAGCTTTTCAATATCAATCTCATCAGGTGAAATAGCTTGCTTCTTCCTCTTTGGAGTATATGCAGATAACCATGGGGGAAGAACAAAAGTGCCAACAACCAGAGATGAGTCTACCACTTGTTTTGCCAGATCCATGTTTATACCTGTTATAGTCACAATAGGATTGGTGTTGGTAAAAACCACACTTGTATCAACAACCTTTTCTGAAGCATCCAGAAGATTCTCTAAAAGAGATTGCTCACCAATGTCAAAAGATGGAGAAGATAAACTTGGAATGGAACCGAAAGAATAAAAAAATGGTCCCAAAACTAGTTTTCATAGAAGCAGGGGTATTATCAGAAGAAACAACAAGGATAGGTGAAAGGGGAACATTTGAAACCATTGGGAATCTACTAGAAATTGGAGTATGAGGAAAAGGTGTAGAAACTTTCGTTTCAGTGGGAAGATCTTTCTCAAGAGATTGAGGTGGATCACCAAGTTGTTCCTTTTCTGTATCCTCATCTTCACCTTGTTTAGTTTCATCGTCTTCATCAGATTTATCAGATACTATTGTATGTTGAGCATCCTTAGGCTTCTGAATATTTTGCTCTTCACCCTCAACATCTTCAGTCTCTATTTGATCAATGTTAGTATCTTCAACACCTGATTCAGTGATATTGGAAATTTTTGTAACTTCCATCTTCTTCCCTCCTTTGGACACAAACTTAATTGTATCTTCAACACCTGATTCAGTGATATTGGAAGTTTCTGCAACACGTATTTTAGAAGAAGAAGGGGCATCACTCTTATTCTTGGTTCTATTCTCTACCTTCTTACCTATCTGCTCCTGTGTTTTAGTCTCTAATCCTGTGAGGTACTCTTTCAATTTAATCCCTTTACTTTCCAACCATACATTTGTGTTGGCTAGTATTGGTTGAAATCTTTTCTTTATGGATGTTTCTTCTTTGACTGACCATTTTACCTCCAGAAGAGGCGAGGCTTCAACATTCTTAGTATTATATCTGGGATCTAGAAGATCTCCATCATCCTCTATTCCATCTGGAATATCAACGAGGCCCAGCTCTTCAATCTAACTCAGATGAAGTCTGTAGTAGTCTAGCTTTCTGATCTCATTCTGTGTCCTGAGATCAGCCCAAATATCTTCAACCATTGGTATATGAAAGGTTGATTTCCTTTTGATCTTATCTTGAACTCTTCTAAAGTCAAAATGGTCTCTTTTCTTATAGGTTCTCATAGTAACCAGCTGTAATTCAGAATCAACTATTTTTGTAATATTAGTTGATTGAACTGAATACCTTCCAATCTCAATGGGGAAGTTTATCCCTGACTTCTTCAATTCCATCTCTTTATTATGCACTACAATCAACTATCTGCATAGCTCCATAAGAACAATACGATCACTAAGATACCATGGAAGAATATAAGGGTAACCAGGATAATACCCTACCCTGAGATATGTGAAAGTAGAGAATTGTAGGAACAAGCAACTAAAAGAATTCACAACCTACCAAGCTTCATCTGAGACCCTTTTTTGAACAAGTTCATTGTCCCATAGGTACATGAATACTAAAAAGAAGGCATCATTAACCCTTCAGAAATGATGAATTGATCCCTTCAGAGTAATTTGAGGGTAATACTCATATACATGGGTCAATCTCCTATCTCCTACCTAAGTCAAACCTGGAAAGCTTCTCATGCTAGCAGTAGGATATACAAGATATGAGGTCATATAGAATTTGAATGTTGTATTGAACTTCACCAGTTGCTGATGCAATGCATTACTAATTTGTTCTCCCCAGAATATTCTCTATGTACCTTGAAGAATCACCTTGATGTAAGTGTACATCCATTCTTGGAACTTGGAAGTAGAAGGGAGTCCTCTAATGCGACTCAAAAGAGTGATCAAATCACAAACTTCTTCAACGAAGTCACTCCTAGGAAGATGCTTTGGCCATCTAGTCAAATTACTTCTAGGGATTTTCAACCATTTGTTGTTGATGTAGCTTTTGGCATCTTCCACATCTTTATCATAATCCTGTTGCCCCTGAGCAAAGTCAATCCATGTAGTATTTTCAATGGGTGGACACATGAAGATTTTGTCTAGGAAGTTTACATCCAATCTCATGATCACATTCCCATGAGAATCTGTCACAATTCCAGTGTCCCTATTGTAATGCTTAGCTACCTGAAGAACAAACTCAGGATTGTGTGCAGAATGTCACAACTCAATATTTTTGAAAAGTGAATTATGATATGTGTTGTAAGATTTGTTGTTTGGAATTTCATTTTTTAATTTTAAATTTTTGAGACCCTTTTACTTGTGCTTTAACTTGACCCTAGGAGTCCTAACTAAGTTTAAATTGACCCTAGGTTATACCCCATGGGTCTAGGGTCACTTTTGACTTGGGTAACCCTTGGTTAACCTTCATATGGTCACCTTAACTTCACAGTGAAGTTAACTGACGAATTTGGAGGCATGGGAAGGATAGGATGAGTGGGACCAACACTCAAGCCCATCCTTTCTCCATTTTCAAGGCTTGAAATGACTCCATGGTCCACCAATAATGGAGGGGCTTATCTTCTTGTTGCCTCACTTTTGGTGAGAGTCCCCATGAAGTGGTGTGGTCCTTCATGAGTGGGGTTATTTTTTAATTCCACTTGGGATAGTGGGGATATTTTTTAATTCCACTCGAGATAGTGGGGATATTCTTTAATTCCACTTGGGATAGTGGGGATATTTTATTAATTCCACTTGGGATAGTGGGGATATTTTTTTAATTCCACTTGGGATAGTGGTGTTATTTAAATATTACAATCCCAAAAAAATTAATTTTTAATTCATCCACTATGAATTTAAAATTCACAAATAATGTGAGCCCTTGATCTCAACTCTTGATCCTCACCTTCCATTTCCTTTTAGAAAATCTATAAATAAGACCCTTCTCTAAGCAATTGGAGACACATGATTTTTTCAGGGGAACTTGACTCTTACAGGGGGACTTCATTCTTGCATTCTTATCATGCCTAATTTCCTCTAGGAAATCTTCTTCTGGTATCCTCATAATGCCCAATTCCTTCTCTATTCTCCTCTTCATAGCCTCATAATGCCGAAATTATTCTAGCCATCCTATATTCCCCATTCATTATCCCTTTCTTGTGATCATAGAGAGAGTGTTTTTGAGAAGGGAGATTTGGAGAGGAGGTTGGAAAGGAACTCTACATCAACTTCATCCATTAAAGGGCTTTTTAAGGTTGGATTTCATGGCTTTTCCTTTGTATTTCTATTTGTTGCATGAAGGATGTGTGAAAATTATTTATTTGCTTGTGTTGTAAATTTTGCTTGAGAGTCAAAATATGTGTTATTTGGCTTGAGAGTCAAAATATGAACTCCTTGGAATCTTTGTTGGCAAGTTGGCTTGAGGCCATGAGAAGGAAACTGTGTTGAAATTCAATTGAAGGGTGACCCTTTAGAGTTGAGTGTGTCCACTCTCCTACCCCTCTTTAAACTCACAGTGGATGAGTTTTGTGTTGTGTAAATATCTATGGGTGTATTTGTGTTTTGGTGTGTTGTGTTTATCTTGTTGTGAAGTGGTGTTGAATCCCCTAGGTGTGTGAATGATCTCCCTAGCTCAGGGCTGACCCTCTTGTGGGTCTATGGTAGGGAGGAGAGCTACTTGTGTGGTGTTTTCTTTCCTTGTGTGTCATGCAGGTTTTCATGGAGCTTAAAGTGGAGTTGAAGAGTTTTTCTGTTTTGGGAAATATTTTATTTTCCTTTAGTCTTAAGGGAGCTTGGTCTTTTAATAGCTTCATCCTTGTTGATTTTACAAGAGGAGAATATTCTCTCTCTTTCGTTGTATAATTTGGTATTTTGAAGTTGTGAGAAAATCCTCTCTTAATGTGTTGTTAGTTGTGATTTTATAGTTCATTAAGTTTTACCATTTAGAAATGAGAAGAGGAAAAGAAAATTTAATTTTAATAGGATATTAAAATTGTCAAGTTCCTTCTTCTCCTACTCGCAAAGTTGAGAGTTAGTTGATGTCTTAATTAAATTTGTAAAAGTATTATTTTTGTGCAATCTTAGTAGAAATATTAGTTTTAAATTTTGTTATAAGTCAAGTTGTAATTTTGTTACCATGAAAGAAATGAAATTTGGGTTGCAGTATTGCTTTTGAAATTACCGCCACCTTAAGGGTCTCTTCCTAGGATGGGGACCATTTCACTTTTTACTATTCACTATTCACTATTTATTTTCACTATTCACTTTTACTATTCACTTTTCACTATTTACTATTCACTTTCCACTAATCACTATTCATTTTTACTATTCACTATTTATTTTTACTATTCACTTTTCACTATTCATTTGAAGGCAAACTATATGTAGTTTAAAACATTTGACTTGAAGTAGAAATTTTAATCGAGGAAAGTGGGATTTATTTATGCATAATGTATAATACGAATTGAATAGATGTTTAAACTCAGAGTTGCAATTCAGAAATACATTGTTTATACAATTACAATTTAAAAAGAGCATAGGTAAATATATTTAAATTTTAAGGAAGAGTTTCTCAGAAGTTTTAACAATTATCCCAAATTAAATGATAGGAAAATGAAGAGGAAAGTATTATCCCTTCATTTACAAAGGACACTGAAAATAAACATAAACAAGCCATCACAGGCATTCCATGAGTGGCCATTTTAAACTCAACTGTAGATTTAAAGAAGTAGCATTAGTATGTGAGTTTCTAATTTAGTAAATCATAAATTCACATTATGAGATTAGTCATACATTTATGTCATATTACATGGAATAAAAATATATATATGGGAATAGTACCTTCCATTAGAGGAGTTGTTTATAACAAATAAGACCACTTGTCCAATTGCATAAATATGACTATATGTTCATAACATGCTTAGGCTAAGATTATTAAGGATAGAGTATTGATAGGGCTAGAAATGTTGCAAGAGAGGAACTTACGAAGTTAAATATATAAGTTTTCTTCACAAATATGTGTTTAAGGATTCAAGTGTTTGTACATAAATTAAAGTTTGTGATTTACATTTTCATGACTATTATATGGTACTTTCTAATAGAGGAATTAATTTAGCATTTTCCTTATTATGTGATGATTGGTTTCATTTTATGGTGAGAACAACATCTCTCGATTACTCAAATGTTTTGAATTGATCAATCAAGAATTTTATTCCTTTCATTGTTCCCTTTTGAGTTATTCTAATTTTTCCTTGCAAATAGCTAGGTAAACTTTAAAGAAACATCCAAAAACTCAAAGAAATCGCAGTGTTCAATTTTTATGGTACCTCTGTGTCACGTTTATGGGTAATGTTGTCACGTTGAACCAAGTACCTCGCACCTAACATAGCTGCAATAATGACGTCTGGGCACCGTCCCTCTAAATCATCGGGGAGAAATAAGGAACATGTATAAGTTAAATCCACAGGAAGGGAAAATCTCCTCCGATACCTGACTAAAAAGATTAAGAAAATAAAAAAGGTGAGACTATAAAAAAAATTGTTGTAGGATGATCAATGAGAAGACCTCATCGGGGAAATATGCGTGATAGGTAAATTAATCACACTTGAAAATTCAAATGCCAAACACTCCCGGGAGGTGTGTTTACAATATTAGTTTCTTTGGAATTCTGTCTCTGTATCATATGAGTGAATGGGCAGTCGGTGAAGAACTGTGTACCAACCACAGTTACATAAACATAGTGCAAGATAGAACTACATGTTCACATTCGTCGTGTAGATCACATCCGAAGGAGGGGACCTTGATCCGTGGATACAGGGTATGTAGGCAATTTGGACAGCAAAGGATGCCCCCAGTACTCAGGTCCCCTGGATGTAGGGAGTCCTACAATTAACATCGTGATCTTATTTCTCTAAGTAGTGATTACTGAGTTGTGTTAACAAGAGATTGTTAAGTTAATTTTGTGCAGATGATAAGGATACAGTTACTAGAGGAGAAGCAAGCTATCGAAAATGAATGCAGGATGTAATGCATGACTTAAGTTATGAACTGACCCATTGTTCTTTTAGGTTATCTTACATAATGTACCTTCTCTCATAATGTACTCTCTCTTCACTAGATTTAAAATTGGTGATCTTTTAAGAACCTGATTATTCTAGGAAACTAAATTTCAAGTTTCATCGCATTACTATAGCATACATTAAGTACTTTTGGAAGAATTTCACATTTCCTACATCTACCAGATCAAAATTTTTATTCATTGGTATTTTTGAAATCAGAGTTTAATGTTATTTGATTTAGGATGAGTCGGGTCCTTACATGTGGTATCAGAGCTTTTGGTTCAGACACTAGGCCTAAAGGTCCGCGAACCTAAAGCATGGTCAGAATTAAGACATAAGACTAATAGTATTCCCCCTCTTGCGATCTAATGATCGTCCAGTTAATGATAAACATGGATAGAAACCCTCCCTAGAAGGTGAAGTGGATAGCTTGACGTCAGTAATGGCATGTGTAACGGAACAACAATAGTTGCGTACATGACAACCGTAAGACTTGTGAAGTGAATATCATATTCCGTGGCTAATTCCTCTTGTGGCACATCGTAATCTTTTTAGAATGGCATGCCCTGGGTTGTATGGGGTCAGATGACTATTCATTTGGAGTTTTGATATAGAAGTATGATAAGGTTGTTTCAAGTTTTGTGGCGAATACTTAATGTGACATGGCAATTATCATTGTTCTCTATGTGGTTTAAGACCACTGTACGATTCAGCTATTTGAGCGATAGAAGTCCACCAAGTTCTGTACTCCCCTTAGGTGGTCTTGTTGTAAGGCTACACGGTGCTTGTAATGTGCAAATTTTTTTGAGATTGTTGCATTATTTATTCTTGTGTTAAAGATTTTACTTAAGTGTTAAGCCGCAGTATTATATTTCTTTATTTAAATTTTGAGATGGTCCTTTTGCCTCAAGGACTTGTTCTTTGTTGAACTTGGGATGTTGTAATAGTTGTTGTCTTTGATCTTCACTTCTTCTTGGCTTGTTTTATTGAGGATTTAACTTATTGACTTGTTTCACTTAATCTTTCTTGATTTGAGGCATTTTTAATATTACAACTACTGGCATGTGTGGAGTAATGTGACTTCTGTAAAACTGCCATATATAGGTAGGTCCTTGGCAGGTTGTATGGGGGAGTAGGTGACCTGGGGAAATTCTATTGTGAGGATGGGGTTGCAGATGGGACTGGTATGGGATAGTCATAATCCATCCATCCCCCTAGATCTATGTGTTTATTTCTTGCATATCTCCCTCTTGGAGGATAACACCTTAAACAAATGCAAGGTATTAGGAAAAGTGTGGAGGGGTTCTTGAGAGGGCCCTGAAAACCATCTTTTTTTCTCGGTTACTTGGCACTATGAAGACCATGATGAAAACCCCTTGTAGGCATCATGCGTAATCCCTTCTCCATTCATTTTGTATCCCTACACTTGGGGGCAAAACCGTATCCTTCATCCACATCCAAAATATCCTTGCACATCTTATCCACTATCTTATCCTTATCCTATCATATTCTTATCTACTATATCTCCCACCTTAGATCTTGATAAAGACAAGGAGCAAAATATCAACAACATGCTTTGGAGACCTCTTGGCATACTTCCTTTCCAAGTATATCCTCCATTCATCTATTGCAACCACTTGAGCAGGGACAGTTGATGTCAAAAGTGTCCCTTTCAATCCTTCCTCTAATTGCTCATTTTCCATTTCCTGCTCTGATAGCTCCTCAGCAATATCTCAATTTTCATAAACTTTAGTATCTATAACCCACAGATTATCCCCAAGGAAAACATTCAAGTCAGCTAAAGTGGCCAATTCATTGACCCATTCCATTGTGCCTTTATGAAGCTTCTGATTTTCCTTCACCACACCAAGGGACTCCCACACCATCATCTTCAATTGATACACAGTTGTGCATCCAGAAACTCTCAAGTTAATTGAGCTACCATTTGTCGATGTCTTCCGAGACCTCTTTGATGTGTGACATTCAACATCAGATAAAGACCCAGAGGAAGCTAAAATGGACCTAGGAGGTTCTTTACATCGAAAAAGATGTATACGAATCTCCTCATTTCTATATTCCAATTTACGCATAAATTCACAGCTTTCTTTGTCCTCTATGCACTCTTTACAGATCTCTAGTTGTGTTCTTAGAGTATGGATTTTACTCATCTTACACTCCTGATCATCAACATTTAAGTCCTCCTCTGTTATTGGCACTTCCTTGCAGCTTCCATAAATCCTTGAGACTATATGATGAGTACTAGAGACAGCTATTGACTTTTGAGAAACTGATGAAATTCATGGACTCCTATTTTGGGAAGCTACTATCAATTTTGGGATGCTATCACTACTTTTAGATAACAAGCCCTAAGGTGGCACTAATTGATGTGACAGTCGTGAAGAGAGATGGATGGAAAGTTTGGAAGAAGTTTGTGATAAATCAGCATGCATGATCACTAGAATTGTTAGCTTTCACTTGAGTCATGATGTGTGTGCTTGAGCATGAATTCATTTTAAGAGCAATGTCTATATGATATCAGAATAATTGAAGTCACTGGTACTCAAAAGAATCCCCGAGGTGGATTACTTGTACCGGCTTTGCCAATACTGAGGTGTGTACAAGTCGATATTGTATTCCCTGGTTGACATCCTCAGCACAGTGCTTGGGCGGACTGTGGTCTCCAGGAAGTGACTCATGGATCCGAATTGATCCCGAAGGAGTCAAAAGTCTCTGGCCAGAGCATAATGATTCCTATCCTCGTTAGCCCGTTTGGCTGTTATGTTATGCATCCCAGATTGGAGCATAATGATTCCTGTCCTATTTAGCCCGTATGGCTGTTGTGTTTTCCTATTGGATCAAGATTTGATCCGTTTGACCAGTGTAGGCCGTTTGGCCATTATTTTGGAGAATTGTGTAAAGTCAAAAGGTGTAATTCAAAGTTGTTGGAAACAGAGAGAGGAACAGAAGATGGTTTGAAAGAATTCAAAAGGGAGAATAGTAATAGGATTCAAAGAACATGTTAATCAGTTTGAGAAGTCACTTGTAGCATGCAGAAAAGAAAATGAAAACTTGAAATCTAAGCCTGAACCTTGTGATGTTTCATAATGTTGCAAAAGTTTCTTTAGAAGATGAAAGTGAAGATAACAGTGGGACTGAACTGCATTTACAAGTTTGCCCAAAGGACAGAAGAGTCCGGTTGGCTTTATTTTAGTATGTCCCATTTTGGACACTTTAGCCCAAATTGGCTATTTCCTGAGTACTCAGATTGACTAAGAGAATATAATTCTTCTAATCTACAGTGGTGCATCACTACTCTTGGATTCTAGCACATGTTGGAGTAAACTTTAAATGTAACTAAAATTTTTGATAATGATCTGGATTACCAAGGGAGAATCTATGAACCTAAATTTTTTACCGCACTTAGAAAGTTGAATTATCTTTGATGATGGAAATTTTAAAGTGAATGACAAGTGTTACCAAGGGAGAATCTATGAACCTAAATTTTTTACCGCACATAGAAAGTTGAATTATCTTTGATGATGAAAATTTTAAAGTGAATGACAAGTGTTTATTCTAGACACAGAAAAATTCAAATGAACATTCAACATTTCAGACTCGAGGACAAGTTACAAGGATATGCTCAATCAGGTTTGAAAAGTTAAAAATGTTTCTTAAACTCACAATGTCATGATAATACATGGATACTTTATCATTTTGGAACTATTGTGTGGTTACACAACACGCCGCATTTTGACTTGGCAAAATAGGGACCCAACTTCTTTTGGCTTGGTTTGTGTTGCTTACTTTCTGGCAGTTTGGTAAAAATCAGTCATGTGCATCATCATGTGGAGTCAAGATGAGGTAAGTCCCCAATATGAGTTCAGTTTGTCAAAATTCACATTTCATATCTGTGACCTCATATTCTGAAAGAGCATCAAAATTCATGCAGGTTCGCCTTTTGCATCACCCAGATATTCCTCAGGATGTGAGAGTTATGAACGGTCAAAGTCTTGGTCAAACCTGATATTCGCAAGAGGGAGGATCATATTTTATAACCTTAGTCATGTTATCAAAGATCATCATCATATTTGAAATATCCCCTGATATATCCTGTGGCTCAAATATCCGAACGTCAACTTTAAATGGTAGTAAGTCTTCCCGTCAAGCGGTCTTTTATATCGCGAACATCATGTTTTCAAATGTAACCCGATATTTGTTAATATCCTCTTGACGCGAAATATCACCCTTAACAAACATCCTGATGACATCATCATCATATTTACATTTTGACAGGATATTTTCCAAACATGATCATGTTCGCCTAAAATGACGATGACGTCATGAGACATTTCTGATACAAAGAACAAATATCATGATGACGTCATCCTGATGTTCCAAGGAAGACAAGTAAGTTTGTCTCGCCATCATCATATTTTGAAACATCACCCAATAAACTGAAATATCCTCCTGATGTGCTAAAATATAAATAAAAGGTGCTTTGTCACCCGAATCCCGTCGCGATAACAATTTCAATGCTAAGAAGGATGATATCGAAACTCAACCCGATATTTGTGAAATATCATCCTGCCCTCATGATATCTTGTCATAAGGATATCCCCTCGCTCCCTTTGCCACCATTGTCATTAATTGCGTGCAGATATGGTAGGTGATTCCTGCCAACCCCGGAACCCAATGAAACAGCTGGCGAAATCCTGTGTTTTCGCACGAATGATCAGAGAATACAATCTAACTTGTCAGAGTTACCCTAAATTCACCCTAACTGTGAGGTTAAAAGGTAATTCAACTGCCATTGTTATGTTTACCTTGCGATAAATTTGTTTTACAGAGCACCAGCCTCCATATCTGCATAACAGCTACCGTTGCGCAACTGGAGCTCACAAATTGAAGGAAGAAAGCGATCATCACCTGAATTAAGAGCGTCATTGACAATCCATTGGTATATAGGAGATATCTGCATAACCAGGTAAGTGAATGAAACCCTCATCATGTTGTTTCTATTCTGATATGATGCTATAAGTTCTGGTTATGTACCCATATGAGTAAGTAATGCTAAAATTGATGCAATAGGCATGATGATTGCAATATGTATGCATGTATGTACCTTTTTGTGAGAAGAGATTGTGTTAATGGTAGGTACTCATGGCTGAAAAATGATTAATCAAGAGTCAGGAGGAGTTCAGTAGGCCAATGTTCTCTTCTCAGAGAGGGGTCATGTTCAAATATGGGGCAATTACAGACACCCATCAGGGAAGTACAAATCTGGAAGCCTGGTCAGCCAAGCTGAATGATGGGCATGACAAGTGTCCGGTACTAGACGTAGTGTTTGTATCAGGTATGTGGAACGCTGCTGGTTTCCCATACTCTATGGAGTCTCCGAAGCTTTTTATAGAGTGCGCCCAGAATTATAACCCTCAGACGAGGCAGGTGGTGAAGCATGGGAGGGTGTATGCAGACCTATCCATCAAGGGTCTCTCCTGAACATTTGAACTGCCGATGGGCAGTAAGGTCAAGAGCGTAGACTTGAAAAAGTCTGAAAGAGAATATGAGGCCAATAAGAAGTCAGCCAGAAAGAACATGTATGCTTGGCGGGCCGAGAACAGCACGTATAATGCAGCGGCTAAGCTCCCTGTGCACCTGTTCAAGTATGATTTCAGTGAGGAGTATCAATACATGATTGCCCTCCTGAACAGAGTGACTGGCCAGCCTGATGCTGGTGATTTCAGAGATTGGATGTACGGAATAATAATGATGTGTCTGTATTCAGACATCAAGCCACTGTGGGGCCAGATAATAAGTGATGCTCTGCATGAGCATTTGATGAACCTGGGAGGTTCAGAATGTACATTCTACATGACATCTTATATTGTTTACTCTTGTACTTATAGAGGCACTTTTGATGCCTTGGTTACAGATGGGAAACTGACAGGCACAAATGCTGCATATATCTGGGATCATCATCCCCAGTTGCAAAGAACCAGCTATCTCAAGGACTACAAACTGGTCAATGATGCATTCTCTATGCATCTGGTAAGGACCATGGAAGATGACAGAACCAAAAGATTGAGCATGGAGGCTCAAGAGGCAATGTACAGGCATGGGGCATGGTACATACAATTTGCAACCTCTTCCTATATCAGGGTTGAAGGTTTTGAGGGGCATCCCCTGATGCTGCCAAGATATCCTACGGATGCAGTAGTGTTAATGGAATTTATCAGGCAGGGCTCCACCATGATACAGATGTATAAGGATGCCAAGAAGCTGCCACTAATTTTGTTTCCAGTCAGCATTGGCAACTACATGTGCCCTGACTCTGACAATATAAAGAAGGTGATGGTCACTCTGAATAAGATGAATTTACTGCCTTTCCCAATAACAAGACCATATGATCCTTACAGCAGGATACAGAAGATTCTAGGGAAGCCTATTCACCAGAGGCACCTAGAAGATTTTTGGGCTGACTGCGAAGATGAGGCAGAAGCCAGGAGGAGGAGGTATCAGAGGTTGACTCTGAACTAGATTAGGACATTTGACTGCATCTCCCTCCCTCAACAGCTGAAGAATGATGATGGCAGGATAATGGCAGATGAGTATCAGCAGAAAAAGATTTATAATGATACCATCTCTGCACCTGACCTCACCATGTAGGAGGACATGTCCTTAGACCCATTCCTTGCTAGAACCCTACACTTGAACCAAGCTTGGGTGGATGCACAGGTAGAGGCATTGAAGAAGAAAGGTGTTACCATCACGATGGACAACAAGAAAAAGGGGCAGGACATCCCTACAGATGAATATGACGACTTCCTACTGGAGAAGAGGAAGACTAAGGGAGAGAGGATCCCTCAACCACAATAGCCAAGCAAAAGACCCCCAAGGGGCAAGAAGGTGGAAAAGGGACCAAAAGGTATAATAATTGAAAGGGCAGTGTTTGCAGCTGAAGAGGCAGCTGGATCAGGATCAGAGTCAGATTCTCCTCCAAAGCCCAAGAAAAGCAAGACAGCAGAGGCTAGAATCATTGAGACCCAAGAAGTGGGTCAATCCTCTACACAACCAGGAGGAAAAGATATTCTCATGGAGGAGGAGCCTGAAGAAGAAGAAGCTCCACTGATAATAAGAAGAAAGAGGAGAGCTCCACAGGTGTTGGTTCCCACCACACCTAAGAAACCAAGAACCTCCATGAGAGGTGAGATAAGTCAACCCCCTACACAATTACAAGGGGCAGGTAGTGAAGTGCAGAAGGAACTTCAGCACAATGTTCCACTTCCTACCATTGTCAAGTTCAAAACTGAACTTGCTAAAGAGCAACAGAAAGAGGCCTCTCAGACACAAGCAGAAGGACATGTCTCACTGGAAGAGACAATCAACCTGTCTGATGATGAGGTTGTGCAGGATGTGTCTGCACAGAAGATGGAAACACTGGCTGCTGGTACCAGCATGACTCCTCACAAGCTTCCATCCGTTCAATCTGTGCTTGAGGAGATGAAACAAGCAGAAGAAGAGCCAGAAAAGAGCCCAGAGCAGGTAGCTCAGGACATAGGGCTAGAAGCACTGATCACAGAGGTGACAAGTCCTGTAGTGGTGGATTTGACAGAGAAACAGGATGCAAGTCTTGAACAGCCAGCAGGATCACCTGATAAGGGTCACCCAACAGAGGAGATAGAGATGGCAGAATCAGAAGGCCATGCTCATGAATTAGGCCAACAAAGCCCACAGGATACATCAAGAGGACCTGCTATAGTAGAGGTCCAAGAAGCAAAGGTTGATGAGAAGAAGGAAGCACTAGAGGATCCTACTGCTAAGGCACAAGAGGTAGATAGTGCAGGCACAGAACAAATAGCGGCCGCAGAACAGATGCCCTCACTTCAAGCAGACCTCGCAGCATCCGATACGGTGGACATACCACTAGAAACAGAGAAACCAAAGGAGGATGATCAACCTCCACAAGGGGAAGAACTGGGGACAGGTGAAGTAATGACGGAGAAAGATCATGATCATCATGATCTACATACAGATGCACCGCAGGGTTCCCCACACCTAGAAGATGCTCCCCCAGAAAAAGAAATTCCTCAATAGGAGGAGGCACCACAGGATCAACAGCAAGGTGAGCATCAAGAGGGAGAAAAGGAAAAATCACCATCTCCACAACACTTGTTGATAGAAACGGGAGATATGGGTGAACAGCATCATGATGCCGAAAAGCATGATCAGGTGCCTCCATGGTTAGAAAAGGAAGTAAATGTTGAGGAAGAGATTGAAATTCAAGAGTTCGACGTCTCCACCCTATTCTCCGCGGATATAATGAAGCCCAAGAGGAAGGCCAGGATGACGTCGGCCATCAAAAGAGATCTAGCGACAGGGAGAAGAACCGCACAAATTGCTATACCTGCGGTGGAGAAAGAGAAAGGTAAAATCACTGTCGATGAATTTCAGATCAGTACAGTTGATTTAGGTTTTGCTAATGAAGATCAGGAAGGTCAAGAGGGTAAGGACATCATAGACTCTCTAATTCAGAAAGTGAAAAGAGAGAAGGAGAAGAATAAGCAACATAAAGAGCACATTGCT
Organism: Cunninghamia lanceolata; assembly: GCA_027924645.1. Lineage (NCBI taxonomy): Eukaryota > Viridiplantae > Streptophyta > Pinopsida > Cupressales > Cupressaceae > Cunninghamia > Cunninghamia lanceolata. The sequence continues at coordinate 2,318,690 of BSBN01000078.1, forward strand.
CAGTTGCACGCCTATATCAAAGGCTTGACTAATCCTAATGATACTACAAATGAAGCTGCAGTCCCATTGACTGCCATTTCTCAGGAGGAGGTAAATAAATTGGACCTCATGAAACATGAAGCAACCGTAATAAGAAAATGGATGTCATCCACATGGGATGATGCTGTAGAAATAATGAAGGCCTCTTTGAAGAGGTGGAGCATATTAAGTGACTCCAAGACCAAGGTAGACAAATTGTAGATGCAGACCAGAAAAAGGTCTTATAAACTGGAGAGAGTCCTCAACCTGTTGGGAGAAATAAGGAAGATAAATCCACAACTGCTTATCAGTAAGCAGATACTAAATAATAATACTGCACTATTAATAGACATCTGGTACAAGGATGTGCAGTTTGAATGCAGAGTCCTCAAGAGATGCAACAATAAGCTGAGGGAGATCAGCATGAAGTTGCGGGACCTAATGGGAGTTGAAGCAGAGATGCTAGAAACACTAGAAGGCAAAGTAGAGGGAAAAATAGAGAATCAAGATGAAGACTCTGCCCTTAAAGCTCTGTACAACAACTTCCAAATGGAAGCAGATGGTCCACTCATCCACTTGACAGAAGAAGTAATAAATAAAATAATGAGAATCAAAGTCAAGATGGAGAGCTATAACGAGACATTGCAGGATAGGAAGAATAAGCTGGACAATAGCAGGGATAAGTATGAAGCACACAAGCACACCATTATCAAGGCAAAGACTCAAGATGGCAGAGGAATAGATCAAGTTGTGTGGTCATACGAACAGATCCGGAGCAACATGCAGCATCATCATCAGGATAGCGAAGGTTCAGGAAGCGATGCACATGATGATGACCCGCATGAATCAGCTAAAGAACATGATGGAGATACATCATGAAGGGGGATATTTGCATAAGCAATATAGATAGTTGCCAGCTGGCAACTTGTGCCATTTTGGGTGAATTGACGAGTCAAGGAATGATAACCGTGGATTTTGTATTGATAAATCAGGATCGTGGATCTTTTGTAATGGATTCCTCACCTTATTATATAAAAGGTGGTGGAATGCCTTGTTGTAAATATTCAAAACTTAATTGAAATCTGTTTGCTGAAATATTCAGGGCTCATTTCAAAGCTGCTGTATATGTACATGTCTTTTGCATACCTAATGAGAGAGAAGAGTATTCTGATTACAAATCTTCGTAAATCTTGAGTAATCTGTGTTTGAATTCTGGATATATGCTTTGATTAGCTACGTCCTTTGGAGTGCTTATCATGTTGCATGTATTGTTTTCATCCATTATCCTCTGAAGTTTGCATCAACTGTATCTAGCTGTGGAATGTCCTGGTGAACATATGGTTTGATTTCTTCTCCTCATGATAGTATCAAGCATGTATGTGGATCAAAAGCTAAAGGTTCAACATAATTAGAAGTATTTCCTTTAATTTCTTTCAATTTCAGAGCATTTCACTATCACAATTGCAAATAACTAATCATCCTAAGCAAACAACACAAAATATGCAGACATCTCGTAGATAATCGCAAATATTTAGCATATTTGAACACTAAGCATGCACAATTGAAAATATCATGCAAAGATTGAGGTATTTTTACATCTTTTTCATCAAATAACTGCATAATTTGACTTCTCTATAAAGAATTTTTGTAGGAACGTCATGATGATGGCACATTTTCACGTAAGACCCCAAAATGGAAACAGCAACTCACATTAACCTCTGAGTAACGTCAGTCAATTAAGACCTAATCACCGGAGACTTGGGATTATGAATTCTCTGAATTCACTGTATCTTTCAAGATGAATAAAGGTTAATGTATACTTTTATTCTATGTTTGTTTGTGACTAACATCATGACCAACAGGAACCTAGTAGAATTTTAATTACAAACTATAACTTCAATTATGTTTAGATGATACAGACAATTATACTTAGATGATAGACTATTTTGTTGTGGGATGGACTATGAAGGTAGGCAAGCATACTGATAGTAAACAATGCTTTCTATGGACTTTTATATATGTTTTGACCTTATTTCTAAGATACATCGGGATGATGCATAAATTTAGGGGAGAAGGATGTCACAACTCAATATTTTTGAAAAGTGAATTATGATATGTGTTGTAAGATTTGTTGTTTGGAATTTTATTTTGTAATTTTAAATTTTTGAGACCCTTTTACTTGTGCTTTAACTTGACCCTGGGAGTCCTAACTAAGTTTAAATTGACACTGGGTTATACCCCATGGGTCTAGGGTCACTTTTGACTTGGGTAACCCTTGGTTAACCTCCGTATGGTCACCTTAACTTCACAGTGAAGTTAAGTGACGAATTTGGAGGCATGGGAAGGATAGGATGAGTGGGACCAACACTCAAGCCCTTCCTTTCTCTATTTTCAAGGCTTGAAATGACTCCATGGTCCACCACTAATGGAGGGGCTTATCTTCTTGTTCCCTCACTTTTGGTGAGAGTCCCCATGAAGTGGTGTGGTCCTTCATGAGTGGGGTTATTTTTTATTTCCACTTGGGATAGTGGGGATATTTTTTAATTCCACTTGGGATAGTGGGGATATTCTTTAATTCCACTTGGGATAGTGGGGATATTTTATTAATTTCACTTGGGATAGTGGGGATATTTTTTTAATTCCACTTGGGATAGTGGGGTTATTTAAATATTACAATCCCAAAAAAATGAATTTTTAATTCATCCACTATGAATTTAAAATTCACAAATAATGTGAGCTCTTGATCTCAACTCTTGATCCTCACATTCCATTTCCTTTCAGAAAATCTATAAATAAGACCCTTCTCTAAGCAATTGGAGACATAGGATTTTTTCAGGGGAACTTGATCCTTGCAAGGGAACTTCATTCTTGTAGGGGGATTTCATTCTTGTAGGGGGACTTCATTCTTGCATTCTTATCATGCCTAATTTCTTCTAAGAAATTTTCTTCTGGTATCCTCATAATGCCCAATTCCTCCTCTATTCTCCTCTTCATAGCCTCATAATGCCGAAATTATTCTAGCCATCCTATATTCCGCATTCATTATCCCTTGCTTGTGATCATAGAGAGATTGTTTTTGAGAAGGGAGATTTGGAGAGGAGGCTGGAAAGGAACTCTGCATCAACTTCATCCATTAAAGGCTTTTTAAGGTTGGATTTCATGGCTTTTCCTTTGTATTTCTATTTGTTGCACAAAGGATGTGTGAAAATTATTTATTTTCTTGTGTTGTAAATTTTGTTATTGTGGGGAAATTTTATTGGGATGTTGACAGAGCTTCTTCCACTTGGGAGAAATGCTCATCAAGTTTGGGGTAGGGGAGGAGTGATCCTCCTTGAGTGCATGCCTTGTTTCTTTTGGGATGTTGAAAGCCTTGAGGGCATTTGTGTGACTTTGAGAAATTGTGTTATTTCTCTTAAGAGTCAAAATATGAACTCCTTGGAATCTTTGTTTGCAAGTTGGCTTGAGGCCATGAGAAGGAAACTGTGTTGAAATTTAATTCAAGGGTGACCCTCTAGAGTTGAGTGTGTCCACTCTCCTACCCCTCTCTAAACTCACAGTGGATGAGTTTTGTGTTGTGTAAATATCTATGGGTGTATTTATAATTTGGTGTGTTGTGTTTATCTTGTTGTGAAGTAGTGTTGAATCCCCTAGGTGTGTGAATGATCTCCCTAGCTTGGGACTGACCCTCTTGCAGGTCTACAGTAGGGAGGAGAGCTGCTTATGTGGTGTTTTCTTTCCTTGTGTGTCATGCAGGTTTTCATAGAGCTTAAAGTGGATTTGAAGATTTTTTCTGTTTTGGGAAATATTTTATTTTCCTTTAGTCTTAAGGGAGCTTGGTCTTTTAATAGCTTCATCCTTGTTGATTTTACAAGAGGAGAACATTCTCTCTCTTTCGTTGTATAATTTGGTATTTTGAAGTTGTGAGAAAATCCTCTCTTAGTTGTGATTTTACAGTTCATTAAGTTTTACCATTTAGAAATGAGAAGAGGAAAAGAAAATTTGTTTTTAATAGGATATTAAAGTTGTCAAGTTCCTTCTTCTCCTACTTGCAAAGTTGAGAGTTAGTTGATGTCTTAATTAAATTTGTAAAAGTATTATTTCTGTGCAAGCTTAGTAGAAATATTAATTTTAAATTTTGTTATAAGTCAAGTTGTAATTTTGTTACCATGAAAGAAATGAAATTTGGGTTGCAGTATTGCTTTTGAAATTGCCGCCACCTTGAGAGTCTCTTCCTAGGATGGGGACCATTTCACTTTTTACTATTCACTATTCACTTTCACTATTCACTTTTACTATTCACTTTTCACTATTTACTATTCACTTTCCACTAATCACTATTCATTTTTACTATTCACTATTTATTTTTACTATTCACTTTTCACTATTCATTTGAAGGCAAACTATATGTAGTTTAAAACATTTGACTTGAAATAGAAATTTTAAATGAGGAAAGTGGGATTTATTTATGCATAATGTATAATACGAATTGAATAGATGTTTAAACTCAGAGTTGCAATTCAGAAATACATTGTTTATACAATTACAATTTACAAAGAGCATAGGTAAATATATTTAAATTTTAAGGAAGAGTTTCACGAAAGTTTTAACAATTATCTCAAATTAAATGATAGGAAAATGAAGAGGAAAGTATTATCCCTTTATTTACAAAGGACACTAAAAATAAATGTAAACAAGCCATCACAAGCATTCCATGAGTGGCCATTTTAAACTCAACTGTAGATTTAAAGAAGTAGCATTAGTATGTGAGTTTCTAATTTAGTAAATCAGAAATTCACATTATGAGATTAGTCATACATTTATGTCATATTACATGGAATAAAAATATATATATGGGAATAGTACCTTCCATTAGAGGAGTTGTTTATAACAAATAAGACCACTTGTCCAATTGCATAAATATGACTATATGTTCATAACATGCTTAGGCTAGGATTATTAAGGATAGAGTATTGATAGGGCTAGAAATGTTGCAAGAGAGGAACTTGCGAAGTTAAATATATAAGTTTTCTTCACAAATATATGTTTAAGGATTCAAGTGTTTGTACATAAATTAAAGTTTGTGATTTACATTTTCATGACTATTATATGGTACTTTCTAATAGAGGAATTAATTTAGCATTTTCCTTATTATGCGATGATTGGTTTAATTTTATGGTGAGAACAACATCTCTCGATTACTCAAATGTTTTGAATTGATCAATCAAGAATTTTATTCCTTTCATTGTTCCCTTTTGAGTTATTCTAATTTTTCCTCGCAAATAGCTAGGTAAACTTTAAAGAAAAGTGCAAAAACTCAAACAAATTGCAGTGTTCAGTTTTTACGGTACCTCTGTGTCATGTTTACGGGTAATGCCATCCCATTGAACCAAGTACCTCACACCTAACATACCTGTAACAACGACGTCTGGGCACCATCCCTCTAAATCATCAGGGAGAAATAAGGAACATGTATAAGTTAAATCCACAGGAAGGGAAAATCTCCTCGGATACCTGACTAAAAAGATTAAGAAAAAGAAAAAGGTGAGACTATAAAAAAAATTGTTGTAGGATGATCAATGGGAAGACCTCATCAAGGAAATATGCGTGATAGGTAAATTAATCACACTTGAAAATTTAAATGCCAAACACTCCTGGGAGGTGTGTTTGCAATATTAGTTTCTTTGGAATTCTGTCTCTGTATCATTTGAGTGAATGGGCAGTCGGCAAAGAACTGTGTACCAACCACAGTTACATAAACATAGTGCAAGACAAAACTACATGTTCGCATTCGTCATGTAGATCACATTCGAAGGAGGGGGCCTTGATCCCGTGGATACAGGGTATGTAGGCAGTCTAGATAGCGAAGGATGCCCCCAGTACTCAGGTCCCCTGGATGTAGGGAGTCCTACAATTAACATCGTGATCTTAATTCTCTTAGTAGTGATTACTGAGTTGTGTTAACATGAGATTGTTAAGTTAATTTTGTGCAGATGATAAGGATACAGTTACTAGAGGAGAAGCAAGCTATTGAAAATGAATGCAGGATGTAATGCATGACTTAAGGTATGAACTAACCTATTGTTCTTTTAGGTTATCTTACATAATGTACCTTCTCTCGTAATGTACTCTCTCTTCACTAGATTTAAAATTGGTGATCTTTTAAGAACCTGATGATTCTAGGAAACTAAATTTCAAGTTTCATTGCATTGCTATAGCATACATTAAGCACTTCTAGAATAATTTCACATTTCCTACATCTGCCAGATCAAAATTTTTATTCATTGGTATTTTTTAAATTAGAGTTTAATGTTATTTGATTTAGGATGAGTTGGGTCCTTACATGTGAAACTAGAAATGATGCAACCAAATGAATATTACTATCAATTATTTTTTGCATAGGTTTGGAAGAATTTGTCTATTTTGTTCTTTCCACAAATTCTGCCATGTCCACATGTCCAATTTCTGTATTTCTGATTTCATCAATATTTGACTACACTGTTGTCACCGGAAAGACACCTTGTTACTTGTACTTCATGATTTTTTCTTTGGACGAAGATGGCTCTAACATCAACTCTGAAGAGAACTCTGAAATTGATATCTACCAGGAACACTAGTTGAGAACTGTAAAAGACCATGATCTCGCAGTTAGGGGAAAAATGGATAAATTGGGATAACTGCAATTCAGTGATCATGGACAGGAAAGCATGCGTTGAAGGGCTTGAGTGCATGCAAATTGAGGCAAGGGTGAAAGTGGGTTAACATGCCTTGAAAGGTGAATTTTCCTAGTGTTGGAAAAAATTTAGGAAAAGATGCATGAGCGGTCAAACTGACTGCTCCTGCATGAGGAAGTACTTGCACATGTAAAGGCAGATGTTTTAGCCGCTAGTACATGTGTTGGGAGGAATTTTTTATTATCATGCAAAGTCAGTGAAAAACACCGACATTACATGTGTTCTCTTTTTGTTTTTGTTTTTTTTTGGAAAAATGTTTTACATGTAGGGGTGGTCAAAATGACCACCCTTACATGTGGGTATTCTAGCAACTTTAAGGGCACATGCATGATTAGCAATTTCAACCGCTTCTGTAGGTATGTTGAAGTGCATGATGTTTTAGTGGCGAAAAATGTTGACACTGCATGTAGGGGGAGTTATAAGTGTTCGAGCGGGGCTTTCAACCGGCTCTACAACTTTGGTATTTCAATATTCTGTGTAAGGGCGGTGAATTTTTCTGCCCATACACCTTGTGTTTGGATAAACTTTAAAAGGCTTATGTGGCAAAAATGTCGACTTCACATCTGCTCGCAAGCTTATGGAATTGTCTGATCAGCAATTGTATCCATCAGGACATCTTGTGAGCACACGAACATCAATCCTCTCATGAGATGAAAACTTGGTGAACACTCACAAGAAAATATCGGCCAAACAGGTTTAAATAAAAATAGGGTTGTATGAATGACACAAAAAAGAAAAGAAAGACATAAAACTTAAGATTTTGTTTTGACCAATATACAAATAGTATAAACCTTGAAGAACAAGAGTTTAGTTATTTTAATAGGAAATGGAAAATTTGAATAAAGAAACAATAACGGAAAACACTTACCTATCAAAAAGAGGAAACCCTAGGTGTGCCAACTGCAACTCAAAATTTGTTATAATCCAAAAGTGCATGATCAAACGGTCAAAGAAGGGATACACAAATTGACTAGAAGGTTTTTGAATAAAAGAAATGATGAGAAACAATGGGTTAATCATATTAAAAAGGGTCAAAAGACGTGATCTAAATGCCAACATGAGTGGCAATTAATGCCACTGGAGTTTGTGATCTTAAAGATCTTGCACAGGCGGCAATTTCGACTGACCTTACATGTGTCTCACAAAAATGCAAAAGCGACAAAAAATGCTAACAATGCACATGCAACTTAACCTTTTTAAAGAGAACATGCAATGGCAGAGAAAAGTGTCGCTCATGCATGTGGGAAAAGAAAAACCATGTAAAAGCAGCAATTTTCTTCGACACTACACAAGTATACCAAAAGATATGCAAAAGTGGTAAATTTGGCCGACTTTGCATATACAGACTCAAAATTTTACTAACACCCTAAAAATGACCAAAATTGATATTTTGGTCAGTTTACAACTGAATCTATTTGCACAAATATCAAGGAATCAATTCAAGGGAATGTTGTAAACCAGTTTTGGATGCCATACGACTTCACATGGGACCAAGAGAATCTTGTCTCAATTTGCAAACTTAGAGTGTAGATTATGAAATAGATAAGTTTCGTAGGCGTTGTCTACAAAAATGAGCGTAGTTGATTTCGAGAACAACAAGATTATTAGAAGCTTAATTTAGATTGGATTGTTGAATGTCATGGTTCATTCTCAAGGTCAATTGTAAATGTATATTTAGTTTGCATACTTGAATGAAGACAAAGACTTTTAATTACAAATAATCGTAAATCTTGTGTAATATATGGAGGGTAAGTGCAAGAAGATGGGGGGCCAATAAGGGGTCTTAAGTGGCCACTTTTTTTCTGAAATCAGGAAATACTGGCCTTGGATGAGAAATTGAGCATAGTTACACTCAAAATTTGGAGATGCAACCAAAACAATATTCGTAGTGCTCCGAGTCTACTTTCTAAACTACTATTTTTTTTTGAAAATGGCATAGATTAAGGGGTTCAAAAGAGGGAGCCACAGAAATTTGTGTTGTTTCTGTCAAAAAAACATAACATAGCATGTTTTGTGGCTCCCTCAAAAGGTCAACTTATTTTCGGTATTTTTAAAATTGCTTCGGTGAGAAATTAGCTAATAGCATGTAGTTTATGCCCAATTTTTTTGATAATTTTTTGATGAATATTTGATTTTTTACTAATTTTTAAAGTGGACACATCCTAAAAAATAGAATTTTGGCCATGCTACCCCTATAAATTTTGAAAACTAATTGAAAATCATTTTTTTATTTTTTTAATATTTGTAGAATGGAGTCTAGTTTCTAAATATGTAATTTTTTTGAAATTTGAATGAATAGTTATTTTACAATGAAAAAAAGACCAAACAGTGGTTTTTGCCTAAAAACAGACACACAAACAAAAGAAATTAAAGATGAAAGGCTTAACATTGTTAAAATGTGAAAAAAATTACATCGTCAAATAGCTAAGAGAATGCCTAACATTACCCATGTGTTTGATTTGTTTGACCTTGAAACACGTGCAAATCTGAGGGTTAGCACGAACGAAATTATGTGAAATTTTGAAGAATATAGAAAAACACGTCTGTGACTGTTCATAAGGCACTCCAAGCCTTTGGGTTGGAAATCCAAAGCAAATCCCAAGCCCAAGGCTTGGGATTCCCAAAGCAAGAAATAACGCGCTCGCGTTATGTATTGCCTTGCATTTTTCTTTCTCGCAAGTCTGTCTTTTGTCATGTTTGACATAACGCGACCGCGTTATAACGCGCTCGCGTTATGTCCCACTCAATTTTTTTTATGTTCAAGGCTATTAATCATGAGGGTTAAGGGATAAGGGATAGAGTTGGAGGGTTTAGGGATAAGGGATTAGCATTTAAGGTATAGTATGGAGCCCGTTGAGGGTCTAGGAATAGGGATAGCATTTAAGGTTTAGGGATGAGGGATGACAGATTACGGTTGAGGGTTTAGAGTTTAGGGATAGGGTTGAGGGTCGAGGGATCAAAGCTAAGGGTTGAGGGATTATGGTTTGACATTGAGGGTTGAGGGTTGAGGTTCAAGGGTCAAGGGTTTAGGGATAGGGTTTAGGGTCGAGGGATTAGGGTTAAAGTAGAGTGTGGAGGGTGTAAGGATTAGGGATAGGGTTGGAGGGTTTAGGGATAAGGGATTAGGGTTTAAGGTATAGTATCGAGTCTGTTGAGGGTTTAGGAATAGGGATAGCATTTAGGGTTTAGGGATAAGGGATTATAGTTGAGGGATGATGGATTAGGGTTGAGGGTTGAGGGATTAGGGTTTAGGGATAAGGTTTAGGGTTGGGGGTTGAGGGATTAGGGTATAAGGTATAGTGTTGAGGGTTGAGGGTTGAGGGTTTAGGATTAGGGTTTAGGGTTGACGGATTAGAATTTAATGTTGAGGTTAGGGTTAGAGTGTCGAGGGCAGAGGGATTAGGGATAGGGTTTAGGGTTGAAGGTTTAAGGATTGAGGGTTGAGGCTTTAGGGATGAGGGTTTGAGGCTTAAGATATAGTGTCAAGTGTTGAGGGTGTAGGGATAGGGTTTAAGTTTTAAGGGTTAAGGGTTGAGGGATAGGGATTAGGGTTTAAGGTATAGTGTTGAGGGTTGAGGGATCAGAGTTAAGGGTTGAGGGATTAGGGTTTGACGTTGATGGTTGAGGGTTGAGGTTCGAGGGTCAAGGGTTTAGGGATAGGGTTGAGGGTCGATGAATTAGGGTTAAAGTAGAGTGTGGAGGGTATAAGGATTAGGGATAGGGTTGGAGGGTTTAGGGATAATGGATTAGGGTTTAAGGTATAGTATCGATTCTGTTGAGGGTGTAGGAATAGGGATAGCATTTAGGGTTTAGGGATGAGGGATTAGAGTTGAGGGATGACGGATTAGGGTTGAGGGTTGAGGGATTAGGGTTTAGGGATAAGGTTTAGGGTTGAGGGCTGAGGGATTAGGGTTTAAGGTATAGTGTTGAGGGTTTAGGGATAGGGTTTAGGGTTGAGGGATTAGGATTTGACATTGAGGATTAAGGGTTTAGGGTTAGGGTTAAGAGATGAGGGATCAGAGTTAAGGGTTGAGGGAATAGGGTTTGACGTCGAGGGTTGAGGGTTGAGGTTTGAGGGTCAAGGGTTTAGTGATAGGGTTGAGGTTGAAGGGATTAGGGTTAAAGTAGAGTGTGGAGGGTGTAAGGATTAGGGATAGGGTTGGAGGGTTTAGGGATAAGGGATTAGAGTTTAAGGTTTAGTATCGAGTTTGTTGAGGGTTTAGGAATAGGGATAGCATTTAGGGTTTAGGGATGAGGGATTAGAGTTGAGGGATGAGGGATTAGGGTTGAGGGTTGAGGGATTAGGGTTTATGGATAAGGTTTAGGGTTGAGGGTTGAGTGATTAGGGTTTAAGGTATAGTGTTGAGGGTTGATGGTTTAGGGACAGGGTTTAGGTTTGAGGGATTAGGGTTTAGGGTTGATGAATTAGGGTTTAATGTTGAGAGTTGAGGGTTAAGGGTTAAGGGTTGAGGTTGAGGGATAGGGTTAATGGTCAAGGGATTAGGGTTAAATAAGAGTGTCGAGGGTAGAGGGATTAGGGTTTAAAGTATAGTATCGAGCCTATTGAGGGTCTAGGAATAGGGATAGCGTTTAGGGTTTAGGAATGAGGGATTAGAGTTGAGGGATGACGGATGACAGATTAGGGTTGAGGGTTGAGGCACTAGGGTTTAGGGACAAGGTTTAGGGTTAGGGTTGAGGGATTAGGGTTTAAGGTATAGTGTTGAGGGTTTAGGGATAGGGTTTAGGGTTGACAGATTAGAGTGAAGGGTTGAGGGATTAGAATTTTACGTTGAGGGTTGAGGGTTTAGGGATAAGGTTGAAGGTCGAGGGATCAGAGTTAAGGGTTGAGGGATTAGGGTTTGATGTTGAAGGTTAAGGGTTGAGGTTCGAGGGTCAAGGGTTTAGGGATAGGGTTGAGGGTCGAGGAATTAGGCTTAAAGTAGAGTGTGGAGGGTATAAGGATTAGGGATAGGGTTGGAGGGTTTAGGGATAAGGGATTAGAGTTTAAGGTATAGCATCGAGTCTGTTGAGGGTTTAGGAATAGGGATAGCATTTAGGGTTTAGGGATGAGGGATTAGAGTTAAGGGATGAGGGATTAGGTTGAGGATTGAGGCATTAGGGTTTAGGGACAAGGTTTAGGGTTAGGGTTGAGGGATTAGGGTTTAAGGTATAGTGTTGAGGGTTTATGGATAGGGTTTAGGGTTGAGGGATTAGAGTGAAGGGTTGAGGGATTAGAATTTGATGTTGAGGGTTGAGGATTTAGGGATAGGGTTGAAGGTCGAGGGATTAGAGTTAAGGGTTGAGGGATTAGGGTTTGATGTTGAGGGTTGAGGGTTGAGGTTCGAGGGTCAAGGGTTTAGGGATAGGGTTGAGGGTCGAGGAATTAGGGTTAAAGTAGAGTGTGGAGGGTATAAGGATTAGGGATAGGGTTGGAGGGTTTAGGGATAAGCGATTAGAGTTTAAGGTATAGTATCGAGTCTGTTAAGGGTTTAGGAATAGGGATAGCATTTAGGGTTTAGGGATAAGGGATTAGAGTTGAGGGATGAGGGATTAGGGTTGAGGGTTGAGGGATTAGGGTTTAGGGATAAGGTTTAGGGTTGAGGGTTGAGGGATTAGGGTTTAAGGTATAGTGTTGAGGGTTGATGGTTTAGGGATAGGGTTTAGGTTTGAGGGATTAGGGTTTAGGGTTGATGAATTAGGGTTTAATGTTGAGAGTTGAGGGTTGAGGGTTGAGGGTTGAGGTTGAGGGATAGGGTTAATGGTCAAGGAATTAGGGTTAAATAAGAGTGTCAAGGGTAGAGGGATTAGGGTTTAATGTATAGTATCGAGCCTGTTGAGGGTCTAGGAATAGGGATATTGTTTAGGGTTTTGGAATGAGGGATTAGAGTTGAGGGATGACGGATGACAGATTAGGGTTGAGGGTTGATAGATTAGGGTTTAGGGACAAGGTTTAGGGTTAGGGTTGAGGGATTAGGGTTTAAGGTATAGTGTTGAGGGTTTAGGGATAGGGTTTAGGGTTGAGGGATTAGAGTGAAGGTTTGAGGGATTAGAATTTGACGTTGAGGGTTTAGGGTTTAGGATTAGGGTTGAAGGTCGAGGGATCAGAGTTAAGGGTTGAGGGATTAGGGTTTGATGTTGAGGGTTGAGGGTTGAGGTTCGAGGGTTAAGGGTTTAGGGATAGGGTTGAGGGTCGAGGAATTAGGGTTAAACTAGAGTTGGGAGGGTATAAGGATTAGGGATAGGGTTGGAGGGTTTAGGGATAAGGGATTAGAGTTTAAGGTATAGTATCGAGTCTGTTGAGGGTTTAGGAATAGGGATAGCATTTAGGGTTTAGGGATGAGGGATTAGAGTTGAGGGATGAGTGATTAAGGTTGAGGGTTGAGGCATTAGGGTTTAGGGACAAGGTTTAGGGTTAGGGTTGAGGGATTAGGGTTTAAGGTATAGTGTTAAGGGTTTAGGGATAGGATTTAGGGTTGAGGGATTAGAGTGAAGGGTTGAGGGATTAGAATTTGACATTGAGGGTTGAGGGTTTAGGGATAGGGTTGAAGGTCGAGGGATCAGAGTTAAGGGTTGAGGGATTAGGGTTTGATGTTGAGGATTGAGGGTTGAGGTTCGAGGGTCAAGGGTTTAGGGATAGGGTTGAGGGTCGAGGAATTAGGGTTAAAGTAGAGTGTGGAGGGTATAAGGATTGGGGATAGGGTTGGAGGGTTTAGGGATAAGGGATTAGAGTTTAAGGTATAGTATCGAGTATGTTGAGGGTTTAGGAATAGGGATAGCATTTAGGGTTTAGGGATGAGGGATTAGAGTTGAGGGATGAGGGATTAGGGTTGAGGGTTGAGGGATTAGGGTTTAGTGATAAGGTTTAGGGTTAAAGGTTGAGGGATTAGGGTTTAAGGTATAGTGTTGAGGGTTGAGGGTTGAGGGTTTAGGATTAGGGTTTAGGGTTGATGGATTAGCATTTAATGTCGAGATTAGGGTTAGAGTGTCGAGGGCAGAGGGATTAGGGATATGGTTTAGGGTTGAAGGTTTAAGGATTGAGGGTTGAGGCTTTAGGGATGAGGGTTTAAGGCTTAAGATATAGTGTCAAGTGTTGAGGGTGTAGGGATAGGGTTTAAGTTTTAAGGGTTAAGGGTTGAGGGATAGGGGTTAGGGTTTAAGGTATAGTATCAAGTCTGTTGAGGGTGTAGGATTAGGGATAGCATTTAGGGATTAGGGATAGGGTTGGAGGGTTTAGGGATAAGGGATTAGGGTTTAAGGTATAGTATCGATTCTGTTGAGGGTGTAGGAATAGGGATAGCTTTTAGGGCTTAGGGATGAGGGATTAGAGTTGAGGGATGACAGATTAGGGTTGAGGGATTAGGATTTGATGTTGAGGGTTGAGGGTTTAGGGATTAGGGTTTGACGTTGAGGGTTGAGGGCATTTTCTATCATGAACTTGATTATGAGGGCTTGCCCCTTCATTGTAATGCCTATCATATGGTGGAGCATATGGCAAGCCCTTGCAGGATAAAGATGTGATCAATGCAAAGGATGTGATGAATCTATAGCAAGACAAAATGCGAGCGGGTTATACCGCGCTCGTGTTTTGTATTTCTATTGAAACGATAAAAAATTGGTTACCCCTGTGATCCAGGCCCACATGCTCTATTTTCTTACTAATTCTGCGTGTGCTCCGACAAAAAAGAAGTGCTTTCATGCTATTGGGAAGTTCACATGCACATTTGACACATTGTACCACCTTTGCATGATCTGTCCACCACCTTTTCTGCTTTGCCAACTTGAGAAGGAGGAAATAACATAGTTTTCACACCAAGTTTGATATATATCTATTCAAGTTTCAATTTTTGTAGTGTTGCAATGTTGATTGTGATTCAATTTTAGGAATTTAACATTGAAAAGGAAGCAAGTGGTGAAAAACTCAAATTGTTGAGGACTTTGATGCAAGAAGATAAAAACACTACATAATTGGGTACTCTCTCCATTCAAATCTTCATTTTTTAGGTATGTCAAGTCCTTACATGCATGTTCTTTACATTTTCCTTATTTCAGATTGAATTACTTTATCATGCTTTATCATACATGTTTAAAATAAACACATTCCCAATCAAGAAAGCAACCTACAATCTCACATGATGTCATGCATATTTTCTACACTTGGGCTCTTTAATAATTATGTGTAATAAACAAACCTTATTTCATACCATGATGTCAAACTATACAAAAATAAATCCTTACAACATAAAAAAAATACAATCCCACTATTATCATGTATTCATTTCATAGGAACTAATATTGGTCTCTTTATCATGCTACAGACAAATTCTCCGTCATGCCGAGGAAATGATCAAGAATTAAACCAACATAGGAAGAGATAGAAGCTAAGAATCCAAAGAAAGTAATGGCTATGAGGGAACTTCGTGAGAAGAGGAAATTGGACACGATAAATGAAGACATACCAATTGAAGAGGAACCACAACCATCACAAAGAGATATGGTATTGGCAGCACAAAGAGAACGAATGCAAAAACTTCGTGGTACGAGAGATTTGAATACCATAGTTGGAGACACGTCCTTTACCGCAAGTCAACATGTAGGGACATCATCTACCACATCTCAAGTTGATAGTACATCATCACTCACATGTGATGAAGGAGGTATGCCATCATTCCCGCCTCAATCTTAAGGTATGTCATCTATTCCATCTTCGATCGAAGGTATGCCATCTAACCCATCTCATTTAAATATTGATGAAATTCCTAATGTTGAGATGAATTTACCTAACTTGACACCACCTAGAATTTTGCATAGAAAGCCAAAGTATTTGATTGATATTGATGAGAATATTTTGCAGCCAATGGAAGGTAAGATTCTAAAATGCACTTGTAGAAGATATGCTAATAAGATTTGGAGATTGTTCTTTGAAAAGTTAAATGAGACTGCAAGATGTCAACTATTCGTTGAAATGATGCGAAGTATAAAGTATAGGTCTATCATGAAGATTCTTGGGTTGAGAAGATTAGAGGGTTCAAGTGAAAAATCTATTGTCAAGAATCTAATGAGTGTGTATGAGAGTGTGGGTAACACCTCATGCACAAAAGATAGTAATGCAACACAGTGTGTGATTACATCGACTATAGTAAGTAGTCAAACGAGGAAAGCTCGTCTCATTAGAAAGACAAGTCAATAATTGAGAATTAATAGGAAAACTTTATCAAGAGCCGTTGGAAGACGCCAAAGAATTGAGGACACTAATGCCAATGAATTATGGACATTCTCGGGGAGACTACCACGAAAAGATAAACCAATTGTTGAAGCATTGAGATCACTAATTGAAGACTTTTGGAAGAATTACACAAGGGTATCTCCGAATCAAAGGGATGTGGTAAAAAGGAGAATCAATAGTCAGAACCGCGAGCCACATCCAAAGCATTTTTTGGATGAGACTCAAACACAGTTTTATGGTAAATTTCTAGAGAAGTATCCTCAAATTAAAATTTGTCAAAGATATTTTAAAATGCTAAAACCTTTCTATGTTACAATAAATCACACACGCACTACTTGTTGTTGTAGATTACGTATTGAATTTTCTAACCATTTTGATGCTTATAGGTCTATATGTTTAGATATGCATACTAACAATGATTTGTAGGGTTGTACCATATGTGCCCCACCAACATCTTCAAGAGACTTCATATCAAGAATTTTATGTGAAAGAGAGGAGGGTCAAATATTCTACAAGAAATTATGCTTGGATGGCACATGTCATGGTTGCAGTGGCTTGCAACATTTGCCAATATGTGAACATATGGAAATAACACATGCAGTTGGAAATGAACTAGTAGAGTTTGGCAAGTATAAAATAGTGGCATACAATACAAAAGATCGTAAAGAAGCAAAGAGGTGTGAATTAGTTACTAAAAAGATTCCAGTGTATCAGTTTATGCCTATATTTCGTGACAGCATAGTGTATGAGTATGCAAGACATGCCCATAGAACTCGATGGTTGGACTTGCAATTCAAGTTATGCAAGGACACATTTCTAGTTGGTAGCATTGTTTTAGTCGTCGACTTTGCAGAGAACTATAGTCTACAGCCACAGCGTGAGGTGCAATCACAATATTACAACTCCACATAGGTTTCTATATTTGTGCACATCGCATTCATTCATGCGAATGATAGTACAGAGGATGACAGAAAGATCATAAGGGAGTATAATTTCTATATTAGTGATGATTGCACTCTACAGAGTTCGTGCAAGGTTGCTTTCAGGTGTTCTACAATGATTTGGGTAGAAGGGGCATATCGTTCAGTCAGCATATCATATGGTCGGATAATTGTGCGTCACAATTCAAGAACTCATGGAATTTCTATTGGTTGAGTAGGAGGCATAATTTTACAGGTATTCAACATATGTGGAACTTTTTTGAGGCCGGGCATGGAAAGGGCGAGCATGATGGTGCAGGAGCACGTATCAAAAGAGCCATAGCATGAGAAGAGTTAAAGTATAAAGACAATGCAAGTTGACAGATGCAAAATTGATTGTCAAGTGGTGTAATGCTTCCATAGGTCTAGGTAACAAAGGTAAGTTTTTAGTTCGTAGATTTTTTTGGTTGATAGATGCTACTAACATTGCACCATATGAGGATTGTTGTACACTGACAGGATCAAATGAGATGCACTCTTTCAGAAGCTCAATTACAGGTTCATCGAGTATCCATACATGAAAGATGTCATGCTTTTGTTCTTCCTGTACAATTCAAGTCTGGGATGAGTGCGAGTCAAAGGAGTGGGTTGATGAATGGCAGTTAAGTTATCTTAGCCCACTTGACACGTATCGACCCCCAACGGCACTGGAACTAACACAGATGGAATTGTCAATTGACTTTGACCACATATCAGATTTAGTTCAACCAGGTAATATAGGGCACGTATATGCATCTAATTTCATCTAGTTGAACCAAGTAATGTCATCTTACTTTGTAGTGTTTTTGTAATGTTGACTAATTTCATCTAATTTACTACACATATCAATGTAGGGCATGTATACGCAGTTATTGCAGATGAAGATAATGAAGAGGGAACAGATTATTACTTATGTCATTGTGTTGGGGCCAAAAAAAAATTAGACGCCCCTGTTACAGATGGAGAAAACATTGAATGCCCTACAGGATCAGTGGTTATTACTGGAACATGGCTTAGAAGGTACCCACATAAGAGTGTTAATATTTGGCTATTTCAGGACTTTGACATGCATCAGAAGATTCTTCATTACTCGAACCTTGTCGTGGCATCCAATGTTCATTTGATAAAGTATCAGGGTAGACCTTTGAACAAAATATTGTGGAATGTGCGTGAGTCTGACCATGAAGTAATACTTGACACAATAAAGAGTAGAGCAGACCTAGATGGTTCATTGGATTAATTTGTAAGTATTCACATTGATTTTGTAAAGTTATGTTACATTGAGTTGTAAGTATGCACATTAATTTGTAAGGTTTGTCTTTTTTTATTTCCTCCTGCATTTTTACACATATGTACACATTTTGACATCATCATGTTATGCATTTTTGGTGTCCTACTCCTGATGCGACCAAACTCATAACTCACCCTACTAGACACCATTTGATGATCTCTCTAACACTCTGGATCCAGGGCGCCCAATCATGATGATGACCTATATACCATTCTCCCAAGGCGCTCATAATGAATGAAAAGAAGACCAAGGGCGCCCAAGCTAAATAGACTTATTTCTTTCAATTTTGATGATCCAAACTCTTGCAATATGACATCCACTTTCATGCCTTTAGATCTTCCTTCACATATAGGGCACCAAATCAAGTTGAAAAATCTACATAAGGGTGCCAAACTGGATGAAAGGAGACATGAAATGCACCTTAGGACTCCATTCTAAGGTACATTGGGCACCAAATCAAGGTGATTTTAAGTCACTTTGAGTCATTTGGGGTCAGTTTGAGTCTTTGAGTCATGTTTCAAAATAGTGTCAATGTTGTCAAGTTGCACAAAGCAACTTTTGCATTTTTGGTGTCCGGCTTGTGATGTGACCAAACTGACTATTCCAACGCATCTGGATGGGTACATTTACACTAGGCATGGTCCTATTTTTCACCCAAACATGTCGAAACAGTCTGAGCTACATTGTACCAATGATATCCCTAAAGAGTCCAAAGTGGAAAAAGGCAGCAATCTTTGACGAGATGTTACTCGAAAACTGTGTCACTTAGAAACATTATGTCTGAGGCAACGTTATCAAGTAAAGTGCCTCTACAATAACCTCTCTTAGTTTTTTATATCCCTAAGGCATTTGTCCATGGTGAAAGGTTTTCTGCTGCCCCAAAAATCGTCAGAAGGAGGCAGTGTAAAGTTGCAAAGGGGTGTAATTTTTGTCCTGCTCCTGATGCGATCAAACTGACTATTCCAACACATCCAAATGGGTACATTTACACTAGGCATGGTCCTGTTTTTCACCCAAACATGTCGAAACAGTCAGAGCTACATTGTACCCACGATATCCCTAAAGAGTCAAAAGTGCAAAAAGGCTGCAATCTTTGACAAGATGTTACTTGAAAACATTCTGTCTGAGGTAACCCTATCACGTAGAGTTCCTCTACAATAACCTCTCTCAGTTTTTTATAGCTCTGAGGCATTTGCCCATGGTGAAAGGTTTTCTGCTGCCCCAAAAATTGTCAGAAGGAGGTAGTGTAAAGTTGCAAAGGGGTGTAACTTTCATCCTGCTCCTGATGCGACCAAACTGACTATTCCAACACATCCGAATGGGTACATTTACACTAGGCATGGTCCTATTTTTCACCCAAACATGTCGAAACAGTCAGAGCTACATTGTACCGACGATATCCCTAAAGAGTCCAAAGTGTGAAAAGGCAGCAATCTTTGACGAGATATTACTTGAAAACCGTGTCACTTAGAAACATTCTGTCTAAGGTAACGTGATCATGTAGAGTGCCTCTACAATAACCTCTTTCAATTTTTTATAGCTCTGAGGCATTTGCCCATGGTGAAAGGTTTTCTGCTGCCCCAAAAATCGTTAGAAGGAGGCAGTGTAAAGTTGCAAAGGGGTGTAACTTTCATCCTGCTCCTGATGCGACCAAACTGACTATTCCAACACGTCTAAATGGGTACATTTACACTAGGCATGGTCCTATTTTTCACCCAAACATGTCAAAATAGTCAGAGCTACATTGTACCGACAATATCCCTGAAGAGTCCAAAGTGCAAAAAGGTAGCAATCTTTGATGAGATGTTACTCAAAAATTATATCACCTAGAAACATTCTGTCTAAGGTAACGTGATCACGTAGAGTGCCTCTACAATAACCTCTCTCAATTTTTTATAGCTCTGAGGCATTTGCCCATGGTGAAAGGTTTTCTTCTGCCCCAAAAATTGTCAGAAGGAGGCAGTGTAAAGTTGCAAAGGGGTGTAACTTTCATCCTACTCCTGATGCGACCAAACTGACTATTCCAACGCATCCAAATGGGTACATTTACGCTAGGCATGGTCCTATTTTTGACCCAAACATGTCAAAACAATCGGAGCTACATTGTACCAACGATATCCCTGAAGAGTCCAAAGTGCAAAAAGGCAGCAATCTTTGATGAGATGTTACTCGAAAACCATGTCACTTAGAAACATTCCGTCTGAGGTAATGCGATCATGTAGAGTGCCTCTACAATAACCTCTCTCAATTTTTTATAGATCTGAGGTATTTGCCTGTGGTGAAAGGTTTTCTGCTGCCCCAAAAATCGTCAGAAGGAGGCAGTGTAAAGTTGCAAAGGGGTGTAACTTTCGTCCTGCTCCTGATGCGACCAAATTGACTATTCCAACACATCTGAGTGGGTACATTTACGCTAGGCATGGTCCTATTTTTCACCCAAACATGTCGAAACAGTCGGAGCTACATTGTACCGATGATATCCCTGAAGAGTCCAAAGTGCAAAAAGGCAGCAATCTTTGACGAGATGTTACTCAAAAACCATGTCACTTAGAAACATTATGTCTAAGGCAACATGATCACGTAGAGTGTCTCTACAATAACCTCTCTCAGTTTTTTATAGCTCTGAGGGATTTGCCCGTGGTGAAAGGTTTTCTGCTGCCCCAAAAATTATCAGAAGGAGGCAGTGTAAAGTTGCAAAGGGGTGTAACTTTCATCCTGCTCCTGATGCGACCAAACTGACTATTCCAACGCGACCGAATGGGTACATTTACACTAGGCATGGTCCTATTTTTCACCCAAACATGTCAAAACAGTCAGAGCTACATTGTACCGACGATATCCCTGAAGAGTCCAAAGTGCAAAAAGGTAGCAATCTTTGATGAGATGTTACTTGAAAAATGTGTCACTTAGAAACATTCCATCTGAGGCAACGCAATCACGTAGAGTGCCTCTACAATAATCTCTCTCAATTTTTTATAGCTCTGAGGCATTTGCCCATGGTGAAAGGTTTTCTGCTGCCCCAAAAATCGTCAGGAGGCAATGTATTAAGTCAAGATGAAAGCCTATTCACTCTAGGCACCTGTTTTTGACCAAATCACACATGCGCCTTGAACAAGTGATGCTACAAGTGGTGAACAAAATGGGTGCCTTGAAGAATTGAGCCCTCCAAGACATCTTGCAATTGCCTAAAAGTCCAAAATTTACATAAGTGAGTTAAGGCGCCATTTTCCATCTCCAGAGCCTCCTTTGAGTGCCTTAACATGGAGTGAATATTTTAGTCTATGAAAGATTGCGCCTAAAGAATATAACAACCCCTTGAGTCACTAGGATGAACTAAGTTAACAAAAGGAACTTCATTGAGGGAGGCGCACTTGTGCATCTAGACAACTCCAGTTTAGTGCCTGAGAAAAAGCATGTTTAGAGACACCCCTCAAATAAACCCTCTATAACCAATAAGAATCTTCTCTAGGTCTCCTTGGTCTTCCTGCTAAAACCTCTAAAGGGTAACCATCTCAACAAGTGTCTCTAATCCCAAGAGAACTCTAGCCTCACCCAAGTCTTGAAGTATGTATGAGAACCTACAACCAATCAATCCATGTTAAGCTCCAAATGCAACACCACATTATCATGAAGCTCCCAAGCACATGACCAATGTACTCAATACCAAGAGAACCAACAAGACCACTGTCAAAACTCCAACTACAAAATTAGGTATCCAAACATGACATCATGATCTAACATCTCCTCCTAGAAGATCACATGCACCAATACAGACATCCTAGTCTCAAGAGAACTTGTATCATACAAATACTCTAATCTAGAATCAAGAGTCCACCAAGACACACTACCAAACACCTCTAAACCAAGGATCAACATCTACAACCACATGAAGATAACCATTACACCCAACCACTATATAAGATCATCCATCACTAGGTGATGAATACACATCACTATCAAAGCAACATCCATCCTCTCATCCCAATGCAACATACCAATGCGCAAATGAGCATAGACAAGGAAAAATAACAAAGTCATCCCGTGGATATAGGCAATATGCATTCAAGTCATCCCACTACAATCAATGAGGTGTGCATCCCAAAAAAATGCATAACTTGTAGATCCCAACCATTGAAAACATGCAAAATCATCATCACATTAGTAATCACAATCACATTAGTAAACATCATCACATTAGTAAACTAGTAAACATCATTTGCATCCATACTTAAACCAATCTTATTGTTGTGTTTGATGTGTCCTCTTTCAAACAACCATTTAACAAAATTTGAGTCCAAACAATAAACATTTACAACAATAAACATCTCAAAGTCCAAAATCCAAACATTCTATCATTCTTAATCATTTCCATCATGGACCCTTGGTTTGAAAAAATCATTATGCAAGATAAAAACCCTATGCCTATTACCTTGTCCGAGGCTCATGCAAAACCCAAAATGATTAGCCTAGTACCATGTGTCATGTCCCCGTTCCTGGCTTGATCATCAAGTGTCTAATGGATTAGCCTATTCCTCATTCTCGGAGGCTAATTCCAAATGATGAGGGAATGAATTGGTTTTAGACTAACTCTATCTATTTATTTTGCAGGAACAAGGTTAGAACCCTAAAATTTGACTAAGTATGGAAGCTTGGGAGCCTAGGTGCCCATTTCACTCTAGTTTTCCTTACTAAGCGCCTAGCACAAGGATCATCCAAATTAAGCGCCTAAGAACCTCAAGGCGCCTATACATGTTTCTAAGGATCCTCCAATTGAGCGCCTAGCATAGATGGATGAAGATTGAAAGTTTTCAAGTTAAAGATGTCCTTTGGGTGAACTCACAGCACTAGGCGCATGTGTTGGTTGGAACTCCTTGGATCTGGTGCCTAGGATTGAAAGCCTTTGATGAGGAGAGAAGTCTCAAGGCCTGGTCTGGCACCCTCACTTGCCTACCCTACCCTAAGAATGCGCCTAACCTTCATAAGGCATTAACACTCTATTTTGAGTGCCTAGCAGGGGGTAATGGATAGATTGAAGGCTTGGGAGCTAAGGAAAGTCACTTAGATGAATAATCAAGATTGAAATGAGAAATTCCTAGCCAAGGCACAAAATTCCTCAATTCTGGCATCCAAAAATCAAATCTAAGTAAGGCGCTCTTTCCATTTGCCAAAGGCTCTATTAGCACCCTTGGTCGATGATCTCTCCAGACACTTGAAATGGCGCCCAGTGGATCTTTCAACTTGTATTAGGAAGAAGGGAAGCATTCTTAGTGTAGTTCAGATAATCTAAGTTGTAATGTTAACAAGGAATAGAGCTAGAGGACAAGGCACACTTATTGGTCTCCATCACCTTAGAAATGCGCCTAATGCAATTGGTGTCAACTTCCCTCTTTCTAGCCTCCAAATGGCACCTAGAGTCAAAAAAGGATTTCACTAAATAATGTTAATGTTTTGAGCATCAAACTCTACTTGGCACATACCTATGCTCTTGCAACCTCAAATTGGCACCTAGGGTTCAGTCATCCTCCTAAGGCGTGGTTCTGCTCCTCCATAACCCTGTTTTGGTGCCTAAACTTGGAAGTACCTTGAAGACTTGGATTAAGATGGAATTCACCTCCAGAATGTTAGGCGCTTGATAGAAGATAAAGGTGCTAGGGTAAAAGAGCTTCAAAAGTTTGATGTCAAGTGTGAATTGAGATAATAGGAGCTGATACCAGTTGACATTACTACAAACATGCGCCTAAGAGAGATGCAAGTCCCCAAGACCAATTTTGGAACAAGGCGCTCCATTAGAGGGTAAGATGATAATCCTTGGAAGTCAAGTGTTTCAAAGATTCTTTGAGAAATTGACAAGTTGTAACCTAGGCACCAAAACCCCTGAGAATCCTCCTATCTAGCACCTAGTTAGAAGAACACTAATATTGTGCCTAAGTGAATTTGAGTGTCAATATAGAGTCATCAAACCCCACCAGACGTTCATCCATGTCTCTACCACCTCAAGGAAGCGCCCAGCTTAGGATGGCGCCTAGTCTGGTCTCTACTACCTTCAGTTGGCGCCTAACCCTAAGAGTCTTGCAACTATGATGTTCATCCATGCAACAAACAAGGTGATGCTCCCTTGTGATATTGTGAGGTGTTGACATTCAGTTGACATCATTGAGTTTGATTAAGTTGATCAAGTGTAGACGCCATTGTAAACATCAAGGCTTCAAGGCCTTTCTTTTGTATCTCCATTGAATAAGTTGTAACTTCATGCTATTGAAAGCATTATCTATGTAATAAGACATTGCAAGTTGATTGAGTCAAATAACTAGACAAGTACCCAACTCTAAGGTTGATTCATTCAAGTAGTTATCTTTGATGTATATCTTTGTGTTGTTGAAGTAGTTGATGAATTGATAGCAAGTAAAATTGTTTAAGTAAGGAAAAATTTTCATAGAACTAGTTGGGTATCTTACACCATGCCTATCCATCAAACATCACAATGCAATCAAAATCCTAACAACATGCCCATGATCCAAGATCAAATGCAATCATGCAAAGATATTATCAATCACAAGCCTATTAAGAATAAACTAGAGTCTTCTAGTACCATACTTTTCCATTAAACACCATCATGTAATCCATGGCCTATCAAGCCTATCAAAGAAAATGTAAACATCCTATGTAATACAATCGGACTTTAAATATTTGAAGTAGCCATCTACCAATATCCATTCAAAAGTGGATTTATAATGGAAGTATGGACGCCATCAATAAAAAAGATTTGTATTAACCAAATATCCATATAGGCATACATCAATATCTGTTGATATAAGTATAACATATATACAAAATAGCCATATAGGCTTACAAGAATGCCATATAGGCATACAATGTCAACTATGTACAATACAAAATATATGTCCACAAATGCCATATAGGCATACAACAAAGGAACACAATAAAAAGTCATTCCCCTTTGGCTGGTGAAGAGAATAAATCACGAGCAGCCTTTGATCTTCTAGGGGATGGAGACATGCATGTGGGTGGTCTACTACGAACCCGAGGGCTACTCCTCCTATTTAGTTCTTCCTGCACCTTTACCTGTTACAAAAAAAAGTATAAACATTAATATATAGAAATTACATGTTATAAAAAAATGAAACATTTAACAAAATAATCACTTACCGCTAACATATAATCTGTCTCCTCACTTGCCTTAGTAGCAGGAATAGGCCCTGGTGATGTCATGTCCTATAGAAACCATCCAGATAGAAATTAAACTTCAAATCAATAATCTTTTGATTTTTCAAAAATAGACAACTATAACAATGAATGTAAATTGAAATTTACTAATCTGCCTCATACCCCTGTCAATGCCATGGAGCTATGAATCGCAGAGGCCACACCCTGCTCCATTGCCCTATGAACATGGGGAGGTGTCTCCGCAGCCTGCATCATCTGGAAATAAAACAACATTATTCAATTATGAAAACTATAATAGTGATGCAAATCATGGCTCCTAGCATACACACACGTTCATCTAAACATGGAAGTATACACAATAAAACACACAAATCACATACAAAAATTTAGTAAGTACAATTCATTCATTAAACTATTTATTTTATTACCTCCGTAAAGCTTTGAAGTCCACCACCGCTGGCAGGTGTTGCCATGAAATCTATAGTATTAATCTATTCAACATCCAAAATCAGAAATTAGAATACCATTCATATAACGATGCTATTCACATGTAATATTTATAATTGTTTACTAGTTACATACCTCGACAGTAGATGATCTAATAAAAAATGTAGGTGGAGAACCACTGAAAACTGCATCGATGCTATGACCCTGAAATTTCATTAAAATCATCAATTTAAATTAGTTAATTTTGTATTTCAAAAATGAAATTTAATAAATTAAATTCAATAAACTTGCTAATATTTACCTAAGTATCAAGGCCGAAAGTCTCACTCAGGAGGGTATCTATCATCACCATCTACTCAGCTCCAGATGTAGCCTCTGCACCTGCGTCCTGACTGTCCATGGGGTCATAACCACAGGCTAACCTGTAAGCCTGGCAAGTATGCGGTGGGACCCTACTCCTCGCACTATCTCCCAACCCACTCTGTGTTGCAGGATCGACATGCTCTATGATGCTCTGGGTCAAGGTACTAATCGACCTCAGTGTATCGACCTCAACACTCTCCTTCACAATGGAAGGGATAGAAACATGCTCGTGGGCTGGTCTACTGATTACTCATCACACTACCCGCTGTGGGTCAAGACGTGCCCCTGGTCTATCCTGTGCTGAGCCCCCACCTCTACCTTGGAAGTCCCTCATATCAAAATAGTTTGGCACTTTATTGAGGACAAACTCGTAGTAGAGTTTCCTCAAAAAGTATTGCAGGACCTCATTATTATTGCATGGAGGATGGTCAAAAACCATCCACCACCTCTGCCCAAAATTATCCCTTATCGCTTGGTTGTTGCACCAATGGATAGGGAACCTCTTGCATGTAATGGGTGTAGGCTGATTTGTTTGTGGGTTTGTGAAAATTGAACACAAGTCTAATTTTGTAATTTGTAATTTTTTGACATCTTGGAATGACAATTTATCTGCATAGTAATCTCTAAACTCTCTCTTTTTATCGGTCCAACTAGTTATTTGCTTGCTAATTGAATTTACATTTGATAACATAGACTCAAGAGATTCGGCAAGCGTGGACCTATGCAAGGTTGAAGTGGAAGGATCTTTCAACTTTGCAATTATATCTTCAATTTGTTTTTTGTTGTTTTCAATTTGCCCCATTATATTATCTTGTGTTCCAGGGGCATGTCGAGGAATGAATGGAGGAGGTTGTTGTTCTATAGGTATTTCCTCCTCAGGATTTTGTGGATTTTGAGGAGGAGGAGGAGGAGGAGGTGCATTAACATTTCCTGACAATTAATGAAATATACATCAAAAATCAATAAAAACCTACCTATTTAGAAAGAAATTCAAACAAAAAAACAAAGATAACTCACCCCTTTGGCATGCTTGATGTTGTGGCAGCACTTTGGCGATGAATTGATAAGCTTTTTGTGTTGATTGGCATTTTGCAGAACGTGAACGCATTTTTGAGGGTTTGGAAGCCGCGGGCAGAGGAGAAAATGAAAGTGAAATGAAATTCACTTGCTTTTTTTTTCATTTATACTCGGTCATAATGCGAGTGTGTTATAACGCGAGCGTGTTATAATGCGCTCACGTTATGGCTTGGTAATGACGAGCCTGAGGTTTGTCATTACCAAGCCATAACGTGAGCGCATTATGACTTAAATTTTTTTGAAATTATTTTGGCCCCCCATCTTCTTGCACTTACCCTGGATGATATCTTGACATTACTCTGATTTGCTATATCCCTTAGAGTGCATTTTAATCTGTGAATGTTGTTATCATCCTTTCCTTTGAAGATTTGCATCAATCATATGTAGCTATGGAATGTCTTGGTGAAAATATGGTTTCATTTTCTTCTCTTTCATGAAAGTATCAAGGATATATGTGGATCAGTGACCGAACTGCACTCATTTTAGTAGAGTTAGAATTTAATTTCAATTTCTTTAAATTTTATAAAATCACCACCATCACAACTGCAGAATACATAAAATGCTAAGCAAAACATAAAATATGATGATATCCATAAATACATGAAGATCATAGGCATATTTAGACAAAGTGCATGTAGAATAATAAATATTATGCAAATAGTCATAAATAATGATAGGAATCATGAAAATATCTACTTGTAGGCATGCTATTTAGAGTAATTTGAAGTGTAGAAGCAAAATTAAGCAAAGATTAGTTCAAATTCAAGTAAATTGAGGATAGTTTCAGAAGAACTAATCAAAATAATCATAAATAATCTTAACCAGAGTGATAGATAGAAGAATTGATCAAACTTATCATAAATATCTGCATGATCTGATTAAATATTGTAAGATTTGATGTCATTTGATGAGAATTTATAGAGAATAGGGAAAACAAAGTAATATCTACACATTAAGACATTAATACTTTAGAATCATGTATAAGTCCCCTAATGGAAAACAACAATTCACATCAAACCAACAAAGAGATTATCAAGGCTTAAATGAACTAATCAATGGAGACTTGGAGTCATCAATTCATCCTGAATTGATCATACTTTTCAAGAAGATAAGGTTTGCTTTGTGAATTTTATCATTGTTGTTATGACTAACATTATCATCAATAGTGATCTTGAAAGGATATTTATATGGTAGAGAAGATTACCATCAACTAAAAGATAAGTATACATGTCATTGCCATAGTTATTAGGACAATTATAATTACAATGAGGTTGTCTTGAATAGATAGTGACTTTTCAAGGAGTTATTAGATAGTTAAGGAAGAGAGAATATTTATATTAGTGGGTGTATAGCCTTTTCATGATTTAATGAAAGAGTCATGCATCATGAAGTAGTAGTTAAGAGCAAAAGAAGCACACCAAATTTGGTGAAGCTACAAAAAAAACTAGATTTGACACTTGACTATAATTTCACAACCAATTTGACTAGGAATAAGAGATGGATTGGATAAGGGATTTATACTAAATAGGAATGAATATGTTGCATCTTTAATCTAACTTGTAATGTTTTTAGTTCTTTCATTGATCTTGACTCAAATCTTTGTGTTTCATTTTCTATTTATCTCAATTTTTTGCTAGCTAGTAGGAGGTTACTCTACATAAACTATTTTAACAAAAATATGATAGAGGAAGAATGTAATAAAAGAGAACCTAAGACAAGATCAAGAAAACTATTTGAGAAGATATGTTAAGAAAATTCTAAATTAACCTATAGATTGTACCTACCACTATTTGTAAATGTTGACCATATCGTGGCCATTGATATAATGCTAAAAACTTAGTATTGCTATGATACATTCTTAAATACCATCTAAATGATGAATGTTAGTTGCTCCAAGAAGTACACAAATGGTATGATATATATCATCTTTCCTTTTAATTCCAATGTTATCCCAGCTTAATCTTGATTTGTAAAAGATTGCTAGTATATGGCATGTGTGTGATCTTTATGTTTTGGGTTGGACTAGCCTAGGAAACTATAAATTTTTAGATTTATAATCATTTATTCACTTTAATTATATGATTATATTTTGAGATAATTTGTGTATGAGATTACTTTACTCTATTGTACCAAGATGGACTAGTTTATCTATTTCTTATTCATGATGCATAGAGAAATCAACATCATGCTGAGGAAATGAGCAAAGACTCTAACTCTAGAAGAGGGTGAAGATGAGAATGAAAAGAAAAGAGAAAGAATGAGGTGACTTCATGAAAGTAGGAAATCGTCAACCATAGAAGAAGGCATGCCACCAATTCAAGAGGAACATGAATCATCTAATCATGTTAAGAGAGAGATGGAATTGGTGATACAAAGGCAACGAATGTAAAACCTCTATTCAATGAGGAAATTGAATCTTGAAGTTTGAGGCACTACATCTTACATAGGTCAAGATGAATGTACACCATCATTCTCTTCTCAAATTAGAGGCACTCCATCTTTCACAAGTGAATTTGAATGCACAACTTTATTCTCTTCTCAAGTTGGAGGCACTCCATCTTTAATAGGTCAAGATGAAGGTATACCATCATTCTCTTCTCAAATTGGAGTCACTACATCTTTCACAAGTCAAGTTGAAGGTATACCTTCATTCTCTTCGCAAGTTGGGGGTACATATTCATTATCATCTTAAGTTGGAGGAACACCATCATTCACATGTCAAGTTGAAGGTAAACCATATTCTCCATCTCAACTTCAAGGATTTTCATATTTTCCATCTCCAATTGAAGGCATGCCATCTACCCCATCTCAAGTAATTATTGAAGAAATTCCTAATACTGAGACAACTTTGCCATTGAAAATGTCTCCTAGAATTTTACATAGAAAGCCTAAGTTTCTAATTTATATTGATGAGAATGTTTTGAAGCCCATGCAAGATAAGATTCCAAACTATAGTTGCCAAAGATATGCCAATAATATATGGAAATCATTCTTTGAGAACTTAAATGAAACCAAAAGATGTCAACTATTTGTTGAATTGATGAGAAATCTAAAATTCGGGCCCATTATGAAGATTCTTGGCATAAGAACATTAGATGCTTCAAGTAAAAAAATTAATTGTAAAGAATCTAATGAGTGTTGGGATTGTTGTTGTATGGAGCCTAATTAGACTCGGAGGTTAAATTTACCCCACTTTTATCGATGCGGTTTCTCTCTAAATTATTTAACGGGGTCAAGGGGCAGCACCCCTTGTAGGGGTTTGGGGGCAGTGCCTCTAAGACGGGGTCAAGGGGCAGCAGGGTCCAAGGTTGCAATATTATTTTATAAAGGCCTCAAGAGTTATTTTTCTATTGGCCGATAAGAAAAACCTATTCTTGTAACCAACATAAGGCTTGATAAAAGTGGCTAAGGGTTAGGGTTAATGTTGATGTATTGTAGCATTTTGCAGCGGTATTGAGTTGCAAAGATTGCTAGTTGTAATTAGTTTGATTTACTGGATAATAATATTGGAGTCTCTATTGGTGGATGTAGCTTAGGTTTGGGTGAACCACGTTAAAACTTGTCTCTCACTGTTATTATTTCTATGTATTTTTCATTCCTCTATTTAATCTTTATTTGCATTTAATTGATATCTTTTGCATGCAATCCCTAACAAGTGGTATTAGAGTGGGTTGTGTTTGATTATCGTCTACAGGAAGGTCTCACGATTTAGTGGGAGCAATGGCAGACAAGGGTAAATTGAAGGTAGATAAATTTAATGTGTAGAAATATCAATTATGGAAGATGTAGATGGAGGATTATCTCTATCAGAAGGATTTATGGAGGCCATCGAAGGAATAGCCAAGAAATCAGTAGCAATGACTAATGATGATTAGAATATTTTGGATAGAAAGGCACTAGGAACCATTCAGTTGTGCCTGGTACCATTTGTGGAATTCAATATAACAGAAGCGACGACAACAAGTGAATTGATGAAGGCTTTGGCTAAATTGTATGAAAAACCCCCAGTCTCAAATAAGGTATTTCTTATGAAGCATTTGTTTAATCTGAAAATGATTAAAAGTGGATTTGTGATAGATCATTTAAATAAGTTTAATACGATTACCAGTTAGTTAACTTCTTTAAAAATAAAATTTGATGAAGAGGTGAGGACTCTCTTAGTTTTATGTTCTTTGCCAGAAAGTTAGAATTGCATGGTAATGGCTATAAGTAACTCTGTCTCTAGTTCAAACACTTTGAAATTTGATGATGTTGTTGGTGTTATCCTTAGCAAGGGAATGCGATGGAAAAGCTCAGGAGGGTCCACATTAGGTAGTGTTTTGAATGCAAAAAGTAGGGGTAGATCAAAGGAGAGAGAAAAAGGTTCTGGAGGTAATGGGAAGTCACGAGGAAAATCAAAGGATAAGAGATCCCAATCTAGAGGATAGAAAGATTGCTGGTACTGTGGGAAACCAGGTCATCTAAAGAAAAATTGCCAGTCTCAAAAGAATAAAGGAGACAAATAAGAAGGCAATAAGGAGGCAAATATGGTAAGTAACAAATCTGAAGATGATGCTTGGATTCTTTCCCTAGATAATGCTGATGATT
This sequence comes from Cunninghamia lanceolata, assembly GCA_027924645.1. Classification (NCBI taxonomy): domain Eukaryota; kingdom Viridiplantae; phylum Streptophyta; class Pinopsida; order Cupressales; family Cupressaceae; genus Cunninghamia; species Cunninghamia lanceolata. Next base: position 2,350,568 of record BSBN01000078.1, read on the forward strand.
CATGGGTTTTAAATTTAGGGGCCTCATTTCATGCTATGCCCCATAGAAGCTATTTTCTTGATTATGTCCAAGGGGATTTTGGGTTGGTTTATTTTGGATATAACGAAGCCTGTCAGGTTGTTGGAAAGGGAAGAATCAAGATTAAGTTGCAGAATGAGAATCATTGCCTACTGTAAGAGGTAAGACATGTTCCAAAGCTGAGTAGGAATTTAATTTTAGTAGGGTAGCTAGCTAATGAAGGTTGCATTGTTACATTTACTAATAAAAATTGGAAGGTTTCAAGAGGTACCTTAATAGTAGCAAAAGGTGTGAAAGTAGGCACCTTATATCTTTGTACAAGTCATACTATTCCTTCTACTTTAGTTACTACAAAGAAAAAATAAACAAGTTTAGGAATAGTTGATGCAGGTTCATAGGAAGAGACTAAAATAGTTACTGCAGGTTCTGAGATAACACTGTGGCATAACAGACTTGGGCATATGAGTGAAAAAGGTATGAAGGTACTTCATTCTAAGAAAGTTTGACTAGGTCTGAAATGTATTAATATGGATTTATGTGATAGTTGTGTGTATGTCAAACAAAAGAGAGTAAGTTTTCTCAAGGATGGGAAGCAAAAGAAAGATGAAAAGTTGAAGCTTGTGCATATAGATGTATGGGGACTAGCTCAGGTATCATCTCTCGATGGCTCTTGCTATTATGTTACATTCATAGATGATGCAACTAGGAAGGTTTGGATTTATTTCCTTAGGTAGAAATCTGATGTATTTGAAACATTTAAGAAGTGCAGAAGCTTGGTTGAGAATGAGATGAGTAAAAGATTAAAATGTATCAGATCTGATAATGGTGGTGAGTATTGCAACAAAGAATTTGAGGATTATTTTCTTTAATGTAATTCATAGGCAAAAAATAGTTTCAAGGACTCCACAAGTCCTTCAGTTCCTTTGGGCTATGGTATTCCAAAGGAAGCATGGATAGGTAAGAAGGTGAGTAATTTTTTCTCAAAACCTTCAGATGTGAAGCATTTACACATGTAAATTCTGAAAATAGAACCAAGATGGATGCAAAATAAAAAAAAGTGTACCTTAATTAGATATGGCATTGATGAATTTTTTTATAGGCTTTGGAATTTTGAGAAAATTGTGAAAAGCAGGGATGTTGTATTCAATGAGAAGGTGTTGTACAAAGTTTAGTTGCAACAACATGAGAAGAAAGAAAAGGACTATGTGGTGCTAGATGATACTCCAGATAGTGATATTCTAGTGGTTCCTCATGCTCTACAACAACAAGAAGAAATACCACAAACTCCAGTGAATGTTAGATCGTCAACAAGGCTAAGTAGACCTCTTGAAAGGTTTTCTCCCTCTTTGTATTCTATTTTGTTAATAGATGTTGGTGAACTAGAATGGTATGATGAAGCTATGCAGGTGGATATAAAGGTTCAGTGGAAGCTTGCAATGAAAGAAGAAATGGACTCCTTGCTGAAAAAATAGACTTGGGAATTATGTAAGTTACCTATAGGTAAAAAGGCTTTACCAAACAAATGGGTTTATAGGCTCAAAGAGAAAGACGGAGGTATGAAAAGATTTAGAGCTAGGTTAGTTGTAAAAGGATTTGCGCAGAAAAAGGGCGTTGATTTTGATGAGATTTTTTATTCAGTTGTTAAGATGACTTATATTCATACTATTTTAAGTATTGTGGCTGCTGAAGATTTGCATTTGGAGCAACTAGATGTGAAAATTTCCTTTCTCCATGGTGATTTGGAAGAGGAGATATATATGGAACAACCCCAAGGATTTGAGGTCAATGGTAAGAAGAAATAGGTGTACAGATTGAAGAAGAGTTTGTATGGCCTAAAACAAGCACCTCGGAAATGGTATTTGATATTTGATAGTTTTATCGCTGAGCAAGGCTACAACCCATGTAAATCTGACCATTGTGTTTATTTTAAGAGGTTGGATAATGACAACTACATTATTTTATGTTTATATGTTGATGACATGCTTGTAGCAGGGTCTAACATGGATCACATAAGAGAGTTAAAACAATAGTTAGCACAATCATTTACTATGAAGGATTTGGGGGCAGTAAAATAAATCCTTAGTATAAAAATTTGTAGAGATAGGAAGAACAACAAATTAACTCTATCTTAGGTTGATTATGTTCAAATTGACTAAGGAAATGTGTCCAAAGACACAAGAGGAGGAAGACAAAATGTCCAAGGTACCATATGCTTCAGCTGTATGAAGTTTAATGTACACCATGGTATGCATGAGACCAGATATTGCACATGTTGTAGGAGTCATAAATAGGTATATGAGTAATCCTAGATTGGAGCATTGGAATGCAGTAAAATGGATTCTTAGATATTTGAGAGGTACATCCAATAAACACTTATGTTTTGTGGGCTCTAATATTGATTTAGCAGGTTATGTAGACTTAGATTTGGTAGGGTATATTGATACTAGGTGAAGTACTACAAGTTATGTCTTTACTGTAGGTGGGACAACAGTGAGTTGGATCTCACAGTTGCAAAAGGTGGTTGCTTTATCCACCACAGAGGCAGAGTATGTAGGTGCAACAGAGGCAAGCAAGTAGATGATATTGTTGCAATCTTTCATGGAAGAATTGGGAAAACAACAGGCTAACAGTTACTTGTTTATGGACAGTCAGAGTGTCATACATCTTGCAAAGAATTTTGCCTTGCATTCAAAGACCAAACACATATAGTTGAGGTATCACTTCATTCAATCGGTGTTGGATGATGGACAGTTACAGCTAGAAAAGATCCATACAGATGAAAATCTAGCTGATATGTTTAGAAAGGTAGTAACAAGGGAGAAGCTGAGCTCCTCTTCATCTTTGATTGGTCTTCAAAACTAAAAAAACAATAAAACTAGATCAGCAGAGTCCAGGGACCTACTTATTTCCAGTGGGAGCTATAGGGTCAGTGGTGTTATGATCACTCTCCCATGTGGAGTCTAATTAGTCTCCATGTGGGAGATTGTTGTTATATGGAGCCTAATTAGACCCAGAGGTTAAATTTATCCCACTTTTATTGACGCGGTTTTCCACCAAATTATTTAACGAGGTCAAGGGGCAGTACCCCTTCTGGGGGTTTAGGGGCAGTGGGGTCCAAGGCCACAATATTATTTTATAAAGGGGTTAGGAGTTATTTTTCTATTGGCCAACATAAAAAAAACCTATTTTTGTAACTGACATAAGGCTTGATAAAAGTAGCTAAGGGTTAGGGTTTCTATTGATGTATTATAGCATTTTGCAGTGGTATTGAATTGCAAAGATTGTTGGTTGTAATCAGTTTGATTTACTAGATAATAATATTGGACTCTCTGTTGGTGGATGTACCCCAGGTTTGGGTGAGCCATGTTAAAACTTGTCTCTCGCTATTATTATTTCTCTGTATTTTTCATTCCTCTGTTTAATCTTTATTTACATTTAATTGATATCTTCTGCATGCAATCCCTAACAGGGATATGGTGTTATACACCATTGCATATTTTTGATATAGTTTATAATGTTGTAATTAAATAATTATTTAGTTGTGATGCACCTAGGTAGTGCGGTTAATTACACTATGTAATTATTTGGGTCCACTTTATGTTGTATTGTAACATTAGGACATATTATTTGTATTATTTGATTAATTGGGAAAATGTAGTACCAATAGTCAAATGTGGGGTCAAATGATTTTATGTTACCCACGGTTTTGGGGCACATGGTTTTATCAATGTAATGTGTCAGCTTGTATTATAAAAGCAAGCACAAGTTTATTATTTGAGGTTGGCTGGATTATTCGTTGTAGGTGAACGGGGGATTTTTGAGAGGTTGTCATTATATTGAGCTCTCTCCTCTAAGTGTAGATTGTGAAGCATTGCAGGTGATGTATGGATTCATGCTTATACATGTGGAGGCTACATTCGAGGTGCTTGATGGTTCAGGAGTATTCATGGAGGCTCAGATATTGTATTGTAATGTTTCATTGTTGAATAATACATCTAAGCATGGATGCTTTTGGAGGATAGGTTTTCCCTGCAAAGGGTTTTCCCAGGGTATATCTTGTGTTCCCTTGTTTCTTGTTCATTGATCTTTTGCATTATGGTTGTTTCGGCATCTTGTTTCTCCTATTGGGTTATGTGGAATTGGTTTAATTAGACTTGCAAATTCCTAACAGTTGGTATTAGAGCCATGTTTATGGTTGAGGGAGATGTGAGCTCCATGGATGTGTATAACCCTTGTGTGTGTAGATCAGGTGCAAAATTGAAGCCATGGTAATGCATGGAAGGATTGAAGGCATTACAAGGTTTTGTGCATGTTGTATTACAGATTGGGGGTTCTGGGTATTGGTGATTTGTTGTGCATGTTGTAGATCTAGTGATTGAAAAATCATGATTGAAGAGGGTTTTTAGGTTTTGGCTTCATGAGGGTTTTGAGGATGAAATTTCATATATGACCTACTGGGACAAAACGTACCTCATCATTGAGTCTAGGAGGCCTGAGAAATGAAGAATCATATAAAATTTGACCTATTTCAGCCACAGTGAAAAAAATGCAAAATTTTTTACCCCTTGGGTCACCGGTCCATACAGCCATAGGTACGCTCTGCAAGAAAAATAAGATTAAAAAAAAATTCTTGTGCAAATGCTTTGATTTTCTATAGTTTTGTGAAAAAAAAAATCAAAAAAGTTTAAAGCTATAGTTGAAAGAAAAAAAATCAAATTGCAAGATATGAAAAACACAAAAAAAAAATAGATTGGGTAGTATGGGCCTGCAGACCCATAACCTGCCCCTGTGTAGTGGGTACCAAAGGGTACTGCCAGCATAGAGCTGGTTGCCCCCACCGGCCACACCCCCATCGTCCTCCCATCAACCTTTAGATGGTAGCCCTTTAACGGGCTTTTACAACCTAAAAAAAAATTATTTAAAAACCTTTTTAAAAAGTGAGCCTTTTAAAACTTAAAAAAAATCTTATTTAAAACTTTTTTAAAAGTGGACGGTGGAAATTTTTTCAAAATGGCAGCAGTTAAAACTTTAATAAAATATTAAACATCCTTTGATACTTTTGGAGTCTAGAGAAAAATTAAACAAATTGGAAAATGTTTTAACCTACGTCGGTCAAAGCCCAGTCAAAGACATATGATGATGTCAACGCCAAACTAGCACCACATCACCTATCTTTTTTTGTCCATTTAGCATGATGAGATCATCAATGATGTCATGCCACATCATCAAAGTACAGGTATCCATTAAGGGTCCAGTTTTAGCCCTAGGAGTGCCTTTTCTTCCGGGGGGCATAACTTTCACATACAGTATCAGTTTTTCAACTTTGTATAGGTGTCGGAAAGCTCTCTCCGAGAACTACGTAGTGGTATAGGTTTGGTCATCATATTTTCATGTTCATATCAGAACTTTGTGCCTAAATCCTGCTTCACTCTAGTATAGTTTGATGCTCATAACTTTTGCATACGGCGTCAAATTTTTTATTTCGGATAGGCATTGGAGAGATCTTCCAGTGTACTATAGTTTGGCTTGTGTAGATTTTTAGTTTGGTGTGCAGAGAGAGTTTCATGCTTGTTTGATCACTTGTAGGAGCCTGAGATTCAGAGTGTGTTTACGAGTGCATTCAGCTAGATTTTTGGGATAGACTTGTGGGAGTACTTGTTTCTATGAGACCATCAGCACAATATAGCAAGTTTTCAAATTTAGTGCTTCATGATACAAGTTTATAGGTGTTTTTAGAGTTTATACTTTGATGGAGATAGCTATAGGTTGTCTTCTAGTTTGAGGACATGGTTGATACTCATGTGAGACTTGGAGTCTCATTTCAGTGGGAGTTGAGTACAGGTACAATGATGATGATTATTATGGTTTCATGGATATGTAAGTACACTTTTGCATTGGCATGACATGATCATGTATGCGATTGATAGGTATGGGCTATGATGTTCAATTCATGATTACAGGTGGTGTTGTGGTGTTGTTTTAGGGGATTGTTCTTATCTCCTAGATGCTTGATTAGTTCCTTGACTATGGTTACTCATTTGTGGACTTGTTGGCAAATTGAATTTAGAGTTGATTTAGTGTTTGAGTCTTGGAGTATACATGTTTTCTTCTTTGCTATCTCAGTTTCCATATTACTAGTGTGATGATGAGTTTGCATGTTACATATGTTTTGGATCTATGAGTTATGTAGTTTTGTAGGCTGATTAGCTATTTAGCTATAGTGGGATAACTTAGATGTGGACTATCTATATCCACCAAATTGATTAAGTGTTTATGTAGACTTTGTTAGTTGGCCTTGTCTATGGTCATTTGTGCATTGGTATGTTGTTTTAGGATAAGAGGATGGATGATTAGAGTGCCTGGATAGTCATTTGTTGGGACTTGCAACATATTTATCACGATGTCATGGAGAGCTTGGATACATGGTTCTATGTTAGCTTTTGATAGTGATGGTTTTATCTTCTTGTTTGGAGTTTTTTGGTTCACTAGACCTTTTGGGAGCTGTTGATGTTATAGTGGGATTCCTTGATTGGTTTGGAGCCATGGATAATCTTCATTTAAGAGATGGTTATTTTGTTTTCATGGATATCTCGATCTCACGGTTCAGTGGGAGCTTTGGCAGCATGTTGGATTCATCATACATGATGGATGATCTTTTGCAGTAGATGTTGGTGTCATGGAGGAGCTCTTGGCTTTGAGAGTTCTTTGACATTTTCAATTTTGTTGATAGTAGATTGTTATCTTCATATGATTGGAGATGTTGACATCTTGGTTTACCATGGAGGACTCCTTTGAGTCTTTGGTTGAGGTGTCAATTTATAATTTGTCAGTTTGACATGTTTATCCTTGATTTAGAGGTGTTGACATTATGTCATGGTTTACTCTTGATGCTAGCTTAGAGTATTGGCATGATACATGTTCTCTTGAGACAGGATGTATGCATCATTGTATGCTTTGTTGCATGTGATCTTTTTATGAAGAGATGGTTAGATCATGATGTCATGATGGGCTTCTTTATTATGCAGATGTCTAGTAAGAGCATTGACAGTGGTCTTGTTTGTTCTCTTGGTATTTAGTACTTTGATCATTTTCTTGATTACTTCATGTTGGTGCTATATTGCATTTGGAGTTTGGCATGTATTGGTCAGTTACAGGTGCCCATGGATACTTGGAGAATTAGGTGAGGTTGGAGTTCTCTTGTGATTAGAGACACTTGTTGGGACAGTTACTCTTTGGAGGTTTCAACAATTAGACTGAGGAGCCTTATACCTGGATATAGAAGTGAGTTTATTTTGGACCTAGAGGAGATTGTTCTTAGAGAGAGTCTATGTGGCTTGGTGTATCTTGGAGGAGCTTTCTCATTCCCCACTCTTGGTCTACTCAGTAGGTTTATCATCTATGAGGTATTGCCCACCCTTTTAGATGTATTTTACTTTATGTTTCATCTTCTCATAGATATGGATCCTAGGCTACAGTTATTGGTTCTAGAGGGTTCATTTGAGGGATGTTAGCATGGTTATATCCTTGTTCATATGGTTTGATTTATGATGTTAATTATGAGGAGTTTAGGAGATGTGATTGGGCTTATTCTTGGTTATGGAATGTTTATGAGTTTGGTCTACCTTGATTAGAGAGGCTTACATCCATGTTGGTTACATGTTACATATGTTCATTTAATCTTATGAGATTGAATGGTTGGGTGTTGTTGAGGCTTTTCATTTGGGGTTGTAGAGGAGATCATACTTGACACAGCTTAGCACACTGAGGTGTTTGTGGAAGGACATTATGATTTACATGTTTTCTCTCTTTATCTTATGGCTACTTCCTGGAGGATCATATTCATATGGTTGGACATGGGATAAGTTATGGTGACATGTTGTGAGAGAGTATGCAATGACTTATCATGCATGTGTGGATCATTACGATTGTTCTTGATACTACATTGGCTTGTTGATTAGCCACACCTTGGTTTGTGTATTGTTTGATAGACTTGATATGCCTTGGATCTATTTTTAGACTTTACATTACCCTTGTAGTGGGAGTTCCTGGATGTATGTGTTCTATATTGATAGGTTTGATACATGGAGCTTGTTATTGCAGTATATGGGTTGGATATGTTATTGGCATGATTTTATTGATGTTGTTGATACCTATGAGGTATGGATGGTTGGATGTATTAGCATATGATGTGGGTGCTATTTCCAATCATGTGGGCTTTTTACCTTTGACAGCAGCCTAGAGACTTATGTTATCACTTGGATTTGATGCTTGTGTTCTTTGGATTGGTCCATCTTCACCCTGGCATGTTCCATTTCTTCCATAAGTGGCACGTTGGAGGATGATAGGAGTTCTTCTTTGAGATGGTGGTTACTTTACTTTGTTGCAAATATCTTGTTGGAGCATGAGAGTATTCTAGAGATTCATGTAATTTTATGTTTGCCTATGATGATGTATTTCATGTATTGAACCTTATGCAATGTATACAACAAGTGGGAGAATGTTGGGATATGGTGTTGTACACCATTGCATATTTTTGATATATTTTTTAATGTTGTAATTAAATAATTATTTAGTTGTGATGCACCTAGGTAGTGTGGTTAATCACACTATGTAATTATTTGGGTTCACTTTATGTTGTATTGTAACATTGGGATATATTATTTGTATTAGTTGATTAATTGGGAAAATGTAGTACCAAGAGTCAAATATAGGGTTAAGTGGTTTTATGTTACCCATGGTTTTGGGGAACATGGTTTTCTCAACGTAATGGGTGATCTTATATTATAAAAGCAAGCACAAGGTTATTATTTAAGGTTGGTTGGATTATTCATTGTAAGTGAACGGGGGTTTTGTGAGAGGCTGTCATTGTATTGAGCTCTCTCTTGTAAGTATAGATTGTGAAGCATGGTAGGTGATGTATGGATTCATGCTTGTACACATGGAGGCTGCATTGGAGGTACTTGATGGTTCAAGAGTATTCATGGAGGCTCAGATATTGTATTGTAATGTTTCATTACTAAATAATACATGTGAGCGTGGATGCTTTTGGAGGCTAGTTTTTTCCTTACAAAGGGTTTTCCTAGGGTATATCTTGTGTTCCCTTGTTGCTTGTTCATTGATCTTTTACATTATGGTTGTTTCTGCATCTTGTTTCTCCTATTTGGGTCCACTTTATGTTGTATTGTAACATTGGGATATATTATTTGTACTATTTGATTAATTAGGAAAATGTAGTACCAATAGTTAAATATAGGGTCAAGTGGTTTTATGTTACCCATGGTTTTGAGGCACATGATTTTCTCAATGTAATGTGTAAGATTATATTATAAAATAAAGCATAAGGTTATTATTTTTGGAGGCTCAGACATTGTATTGTAATGTTTCATTGCTGAATAATACATGTGAGCAAGGATGCTTTTGGAGGCTGGGTTTTTTCCTACAAAGGGTTTTCCCAAGGTATATCTTGTGTTCCCTTGTTGCTTGTTCATTTATCTTTTGCATTATGGTTGATTATGCATCTTGTTTCTCCTATTGGGTTATGTAGAATTGATTTAATTAGACCTACAAATTCCTAACAATAAGTGCATATGAGAGTGTGGGTTTCACCTCATGTACTATGGATAGTAATGTCACACAACATGTCATTATGTTAACAATAGTAACCCATCAAACTAAGAAATCCCATCTCATTAGAAAGACAAGTGAAGCATTGAAAATAAGTAGAAAATCTCTAATGAGAGCCATTGGAAGGTGACAAAGAGTTGACAATCCAATTACCAATGAATTGTGGGCATTCTCTAGGAGACTCCCACTGAAAGATAAAGCTATTATTGAAGCCTTGAGATCCCTCATTGAAGAATTTTATAAAAATGATGCAAGCATATCTCTTAATGCAAGAGATGTTGTAAGAAGGAGAATTGGTTGTTGAAACCATGAGCCACATCCAAAGCAGTTTTTGGATGTGAATCAAACATAGTTTTTCAAGAAACTTCAAGAGATATATTCTCAAATCAAAATTAGTCAAAGGTATTTTGAAATGATAAAGCCTTTTTATGTCAAAATAAATCACACATGCACTAATAGTTGGTGTACAATACATATTGAGTTTTCTAATCATTATGATTTTTATAGATATATATATATGTGTAGATTTGCATTGTAATGATCTTTTGCAAGAGTGTAATATAAAGTGTCCACCTAGATCTTCAAGAGATTTCATATCAAGAATCTTATGTCAAAGAGTGGATGGTCAATTATTCTACAAAAAACTTATGCTTGGATGGCACGTGTGACCATTGTGGTGGCTTGCAACATTTGCCAATTTGTGAACATATAGAAAACACACATGCAATTGGGAATGAACTAGTAAGTTTTGGCAAATATAAGATAGTGGCATGTAGTCTAAAAGATGGTAAAGAAGCAAAAAGGTGTGAATTGGTCATTGAAAAGATTCTACTATATCATTTTATCTCTATTTTCTAAGAGAATATAGTTTACGAGTATGCAATGCATACCCATAGAGTTTGATGGTTAGACATACAATTCAATTTATTCAAGGACACATTTCTACTTGGTACCATCGTTTCAGTTGTTGACTTTATAGAGAACTACACACTACAAACACAAGATGAGGTGCAATCATAGTATTACAACTGTACACAGGTTGCTATATTTGTGCATATAGTATTCAATCATGCAAATCATAGTATAGAGGACGACAAGAAGATCTTGAGGGAGTGTCATTTTTATATCAATCATGATCACACATATTCTATAGAAATCATGCAAGACTACTTTCAGATGTTCTACCATGATTTGGCTAGCAGGAGCATATCATTTGATCGGCATATCATATGGTCAGATAATTGTGCATCACAATTCAAAAACTCACATATGTTCTATTGGTTGAATGGGATGCATAGGATGAATGGTGTTCAACATATGTGAAATTTTTGTGAGGCTGAGAATGGAAAGGGGGAGCATGATGGTGTAGGACTATGTATCAAAAGAGCATTAGCACAAAAGAGTTGAAATACAAAGATAATGCAAAGTTGAAAGATGCGAGGTCTATTGTAAAATGGTGTAATGCTAGAATGGGTCTAGGTAATGAAGGTGAGTCTACAGTTCATATATATTTTGGGTTGGTTGATGATACTAACATTACAAAATATGAGGATTTCTATATATTGATAGGATCAAGTGAGCTACACTCTTTTGGAAGCTCTAATGTAGGTTCATGAAGTATTCATATGTGACAGATGGTATGCTTTTGTTCTTCATGTATAGATCAAGCTTGGTATATGATTGTGACTCAAAGGAGTAGGTCGATGAATGGTCTACAAGAAACCTAAGCTTGGTTGACACGTATTGAATCTTGACATCACTACAACTCACAGAGATTGAATCACTAGTTGACTTTGACCATGTTTTAGATCTAGTTCAACCAAGTATTATCAGCAATTAAATTTAATAAAATACAATATTCCATCTTATTTTGTTGTTTTTTTGTATTGTTGACTATATTCATCAAACTGAATATACATATTAATGCAGGGCATGTTTATGTAATTATTGCAGCTGAAGATAAAGAAGAAGGAATAAATTATTATTTGTGTCATTGTGTTGAGGCCAAAAAAATTAGATGCCCATGATATAGATGGAGAAAACATCAAATACCCTATAGGATCAGTGGTTGTTATTGGAACATGGCTTAGAAGGTACCTAGTGAAGAAGTTTGATGTGTGGTTGTTTGAGGAATTTAACATGCATAGGAAGATTCTTCATTACTCTAACTTTGTTGTGGTATCAAACATTTATTTGATCAAATATGGGGATAGATGATTGAACAGGACCTTGTGGAAGGTTCATGAGTGACCATGAGGCAATAATCGACACAATAAAGAGTAGAGAAGACCCAGATGGTTCATTAGGTTGAATTAGTGGAATGTCAAAAAAGTATGTTATTTTTCTTTGTTATCCTCATTTCACCTTCTTTTTTTTTACACCTATCTTACCTCCTTATATGTTCTCCTTGGTCCTAGTTGATTAGCTTCATTTCATTATAGAGTTCATTGGTGTACACATTTTAGCTAAATAGTGCAATTGCATTTACATGCAGAATTTGAGTATGATGGAGGTAGGCATAATCCTTATGAAGTTGCCTTTGGATGGAAAGTAAGGTAGGTTTTCATGATTATTTCATGAAGATATGTCATTTAGTTACTATTTCATAATGAGTTTTAATGATGGTACTATGAGTTTTAATGACAAACCCTCATTTGTTTCATCACATTTGGTGATAACAATTGATAATAGTGGTAAGGATAGCCTTAATTGATGCCCTACAACACATTGGATCAAGTGAGAACACCTTTATAATACTGAATTTTCATCTACTCGAAATGTATTAGGACTAAATTTTTACATATGGCATCTCCTAGGGCCAAACAGATGGTACCAATGCATCCAAGTGGGCAGGTAAATGATAGGGGAGATATTTTCAATTCCATAACTCGTGGGGTTGAACTTACTACACAAAAAGAAAAAAATAAACAGAGCATTTCAATACACACACACACACACACACACACACACACACACACACACACACACACACACACACACACACACACACACACACACACACACACACATATATGCCATCATATGCATTTCATATGTGGCCATTAAACCTGTAACCAAAAACACAACCAAAGGCAAAATGACAGAAGGAGATAAAAAAAAAAGAAGAGAAAATAAAGAGGAGAAAATGAGAAAAATATTTTAATAGATAGAAATTTTAGGGCTTGTATTTTAAAATTGCCTTATATTCTTTTCCCATTCTCTTTACTATTTTCCTCCTTTTGTTTTAAAATTTGTTTTTTACTGGGTTATTGTGGTTAATTAAATGGATAAAACTATGTTCTAGTTGGAATATTATTTTTATTTGTTAGTGGATATTATTAAATAGATTAGATCATGATTATGAGGAATTATATTTTATTGATTTTTAATTTAATTTTTGGAAGAAAAAGATTTATTGTTTTTATTTAAATTTAACACAGTTTTAAATAATGAGAGGTATTTATTTTAAAACAATCGGATTAAATCTTAGATTATAAAACCTAACTCGATGAGGATGATTTAAACCTACATTGTTATTAATTTAAATTTAATATTCTTTTTAATCTATTTGGGGCAATTTAATTAATGAATTTAAATTAGACGTTGATTTATTCCACTTCAGAAATCTAGTAAACTATTTAAATGAAGTTAGTAAAACCTGTTTACAAGATCTAATCTACCAAGAAATTAGGAATAATGTAAATGATGCAGAGATAACTCTGATTGATTGAAAACATGAAGAAGAACAAATCAATTGAGCTTTGTTGAAAACCTTTTAAATTTTAGAAAATGTGAAGGAGAACAAATTGATCAGACTTTGTTGCAAAATGTTCAATTAACTTATAAAACTGTTTTACCAATTCAACTAGTGAGACATAGGTAATTTAACACCAATCAGTAAACCTTTTGATCAAATTACTTTTAGTACAATAAACCCTACTCACACCTGTGAGGCATTATGCTACCGAATTTTTCTAGAATTTAGGGTTGAGCTAGGTTAGTGAAGTTTAACCCTGTTTGGGATTATAATATTGTTTGCCAAGTATTATCATTTGAATTTTGTACTTTATCATCCTGTCATACTTTTAAAAGTCTTTTGTCTATTGATTTTGACTTATGTCAAAATCCCTTTATTCACATAGGATAACTTAGGGTTTTTGATCGTTGATCCTAACCTTATTGGCGATGTTAACTGCGTCACGATGACCCCCTAGTTAGCCTTCATTGCAGTTGGTATGCGCATGTGAATGCATTAACCTGCATTCAACTGTATTGTTTACACCTTAAGCGTAACGCCACTGACCACACTTATGCATGCAAGGGGGTTTCTAGGGAAGCATAGAATTTTTTTTTATATTTTTTGTCATGACCACATGACAAATGTGAACATGACATGTGTGATGCGTGTCGTGACCGCATGGGAAATGTGGGCATGACAACCAATGCATCAGGGTGGGTAAGTAAATGTTAGGGGATGTCTCATTTTGTGCACCAAGTGTCCTAGTTATTCAGGGGAATAGGCTACCAGCAAGGTCACTTAAGATCCCTAAGAGCAAAAAGCTTCCAAACTTTGATGTAACAGTTCTCAAAATTCATGGTAGATGGGGTCCATCCACAATAACCTCTCTCAATTTTTATCAAATCTAATACATTTGACCATGCCAAAGTCAAATCCATTCTTGCAAAATGCTTTAGTTTCATGCAGTGGAAAGTTACTAGGAATAACATTTTGCATTCCATAGTTTGTGGGGCCAAACCAATAGTGCCAATACATCAGGGTGGGCATGTCAATTCTCAGGGAGGTCTCATTTTGTGTAGTAAGTGTCCCAGTCATTCGAGGCAACAAGCTACCATCAAAATAATTTCCTCAATACATTCACCATTTGTTGCGCTTTGCACACACGCCCCATTTTGCCAAATGGAGACCCCCCTCTTTTGCTATTTTGGCTTGGTCTCAAATTTTGACATTCTTGCTTGCAGAAAATGAAGTCTTGGTTATTTGATGGTTTACCTTGTACTTGGACATTTTGGCCTATTTTAATTTCCTTTGATGATTGAATTTGAAGTAATTTGGTTGCATCTAAATCCAAGGAAAGTCCCCTTAAGTTTTTTTACACTAAAATTATGTCTCACTGCAATTTGCACTAAAATCTTGTATCACCAGATGTAGCACTAAACACACACGTCACCTGACTTTGCACTAGAAAGTCACTTCACAAGATAAGTACTAAAATTCATTATCACTAGGTATATCTCATGACCTGAAAAAACTCTAGCGAAGCCATACTTAATGAAAATTTAAAGGTAATCAGGCATTTCTCTCATCACCAGATATTGAACTAAATAGTGTCATCACAGGATATGTCCTATGAAGACACCTTTTCTCGCATATCTTGTCCTAAGGATTTCCCTAGCTTTTTTGACCCTAAGTGCTTAATACTCTGTCTACTGACAAAAGCATTAATGGCACTATCAAGGGGGTTAAAAGGCTTGATTTTGTCATTAATCCTCACTTGCATCAAAATTACCTAGCAAATTTAATCTCTAGTGACTTTGAAGCAAACACAAAGCAATCCCCAACAAAGGATTTTCTATCTTTTCAAGTGAATGTGAGAAAACCTTATCATCGGCTTGCAAGTTTGTATAGCTAGGTTAACACACACAGGTTAGTTTTCACCTCTGTTTCATTAAATTTCATTCAAAAACATCTTTTTTTACCACATTGATTTCCTATGTTTTGCTTGTCAATTTTATTCCACTTGGATCAACCTGTTTTAATGTGTAAGAAAAATCCTAGCCCTTCATTTTTCTCTATGTTTACTTCAAGAAGTTAGGGTTTGTGTGTTTAAATAAGGGGAGAAGTACTTTGTTTTGGAGTTGTTTTGATGATTGATTGGCATACGTGTTTAGAAGGCTATTTAAATTAGGGCATGATGTTTAGTGGTTTAGAATCTTTAGAAATTTCATTTTGTAGAGTGTGCCCTAGGTAGAGTAATTGGGGTTCCACAACTTCAAGACCTCAATGGATATATCCAATAGGCTCTAGAAACCCTATCAATCTGAAGGGATTCACATAATGAACTCAATACTTAGAAGATTTCAACATTTAGGTCATCTATGCAAAAATTGCCTTTCTCTGGACTTGATCATGTGACCTTCATTTTCTCACTCGGCCCATGAAGTGCTTGTGGCTTATTTTTATACTTTAAAGTTCTTTAGGATATTTGTGCTAATTTTATACATCACTGGACCCCTTTGATCGTTTTGTCAACTTACGACCCTTAGCACTAAAATGTCATTGCATCAGATATGTTTGGTGATTACCTAATTCTCTATTATCTGGTATGGTGAGTTTCCCCTGCTAAGAAGACTTAAATTGCTTTTAGGAAACTTTGTGCCAAAGCTCATCCTCACAGGGTATGTCCACTAACCTCAGATTTCTCCACTCATTTAGTTAGGTTAGTTTTACCCACAAAATCCTTAGTACCTTTCTACATTGGATGACCACACTAAACATTACATGATGAGATATATCATGTGAGCCTTGATATACCCACAACTCTAGTGAGGGCCTAAAAGCCTACCTATCCTATGATCCATAAAAGTCCTACTTTGTCCTATTAAGGCCAATAGACCTACTCTTGAGTGAGAATACCTAATTTAAATAAAGATCTTGGTCTGCATTTCATCAATTGTATCATGTTAAGTATTTTCATTATGCTTGGTATGAATTTAGAACATTTTTTAGTGTTGATGTTGATTGTTAGTCAAAACAACATGAAATAAAAGTTACACAACAAACCTTTATTTATCTTGAAAGATACGATAAAAAATGAATTTATGATCCCAAGTCTCTGTGCATTAGTTCATAATGATCTGATGTTACTCAGAGGTTAATGTGTGTTGTTGCTTTCTATTCAGAGGCCTTACATTTTTGGTTCCAAGAAACTCATGTCTAGATAGTCTTTTCTCACTTGCTTTCTGTAAATTTCTTAGTAAACAAGGTTAAATCCTACTATACTTAACCAAATGAGGCAGATATTATATAAGTTTGATCAATTCTTCTGCATATCAACTTATTCTAATTGGATTTTATCTCTACACTTGTAAATATATTAAAATAATGTGCCTACAAGCATATATTTCTATGATTACTATTATTTCCCATGTTTATTTGCATGATATTTATCATTTCAACATGCTATTTTCTCAAATATGCTACTAATGTTCAGTTATCTACAAGATATCAGCATATTTTCTTGTATTTGCTTAGAATTTTATATATATTTGCAATTGTGAGAACAATCAAATGAAATTAAAGAAATTTAATTGAATGCTTTCTAATTTTACTAAAATGAGTGAATCTTTAGCCATTGATCCATGTACATTCTTGATTTTGTCATGAAGAGAAGGAATCAAACCATATGTTCACCAAGGTGTTCCATAGCTAGATATGATTGATGCTAACTTCGATGGAAAGAGAATCAAAACAACATGCACAACATGAAACACACACCAAGGGACATAACAAATTAGAGTACATATCCAGAATCCATTCATAGATTACTCAAAGTTTACAATTGTATGTAATCAGGGTACTTCATCTTAATTAAGTATGCAAAAGAGTGTAGATTTAGAATTAGCCTTGAGAATTGGTCCTGATGCTTCAGCAATCTAATCTTAATTAAGTTTCAATTGAATTACAATGTGCACTCCATCTCCTTTTATAGGACAAGGAGAGGAGGCGGTTACAAAAGATCCTATGATCAAGATTTGTCTTTAAAGATCAATGGTCCAGAACATTCTCTGACCAAGTCAATGGGTAGTATGTGGCATAGGTTGCCAGCTGGCAACCATTTGGTGACATAGAGCTATCCTCCTTGACTCATTCTGCATATGACCTTGTCACACTATATCTTACCTATTCCTTTTCCTCCTCATCTATAGATGGATCTTCTTCTTCCTACACTCTGATAATCCCCTTGATGGGTTCATATGCTTGAACAATTGTTTCTATTGCTCCTCCATCTTTTAGCTTGGCCTTGGTAACTGCATGCCCTTATTATTGGAACTGGGCTTGTAATGCAGTCCACTTGTTCTTCCTTCTATTTAACATTTCATTATATTTCTCTACTTTATCCCTCATCCTCATGGCTTTATATCTTGTCCCTTCAAGTAAGTGGCTAAGTGGGTCTTCTCATGCAAGTTTGAAATTGTCTTGAAAATCCTTGATTGCAAAATCATCATCTTGATTCTCTATCTTTCCTTCAACCTTCTCCTCAAGGGCCTCTAGGATTTCTACCTCCTTGGACAAAAGCTCATGTAATTTAGCACTAATATTCCTGAGCTTAGCATTACACTTCTTCAGGACATCCACCTCAAACTGGGTATCTTCATACCCTACACTCAACAACTGTGATGTCTGGTTGGTTAGGATATTATTGAATATTAAGACATTCACATCTATATGCTTCATTTCAGAGAGGACAGTCAAATGTTTCTCAAATTTTATCGACCTCTGTGTAATCTCCTTTTGCAATTTATCCACCTTGCTCCTCAATGTACTGAGTAGATCCCAATTAGCAAGGGAAGTCTTTATTACCCTTTCTGCTTCAATAACAAATTGGATAAACCATTTATCCATCACATGTGACTTATGCTTCATGATATCTAATCTTGAGATATTATAGTCAATGGGGTGGATGTGCTAATAGGAATATTGGTAGGTGCCAGCAATCCCTTTATAAATGTTTGCATTTGAGAAATGTGCTCTTTATGCACTTTATTTTTATTCTTCTCTTTCTCTATTTCTGCCAAGAATGAGTCTATTATGTCCTTGGCCTCCTAGCCTTCTTGTTGCCTAAGGGCAAATCCCAAATCCACAGTGGTTATCTAAAACTAACTAGCACTTATTTCTCCCTTGGCTATGTCCACAACAGGCACAACCACTTCAGTTGTTCTTTAGCATTTAACCAGATCTCTCTTTATTACAGAGGTGGGCCTAGACCTCCTCTTTGGTTTGGCTATATCATCCAAAAATATGGTGGATATATCAAAATTTGAAGAAATACTTTGTGGAGGAGGATTTACCTCATGTTGTAGCCAATATGGCACATCAGCTCTAGACCCTTCTTTGTTTGTATGTTTAATGTGAACATTTGGTGCTCCTATGCTTTGTTCCACCCTTTGTAGTGATGGTTCCTTCTCTTCTTCATTGTGAACCTCCTCATGTGTTACCTTTGCATTTTTTTCATGTTCATTCTGAGGTGATGGGTTCACATTAGGGTTTTGGTGGCCCAGATCTTGGACATCTTGATGATACTCCTAGCTACCCTTGTCAACATTTTCTCCTTTCTTGCTATTATCATCTTCTTGTGGACCTTGTTTCCAACCTTTCAGTATCTCAGCATCTTTAGGGCTTTGAGATTCAACTATCTTTTTCTCTATCCCTTTATCATGCACTTGCTCACTATCTTGAACATTAGGCTGATTAGGTACTCCCTCATCTTCATCCATGGGTGTATTTTCTTCCATTTCACCATGCCCCAAAGATGTGTCCTCATCTTTCTTTTCATCTTCATTGTCCCGATATGCTAGGTCAATAGCTATCAGGCTAGTAACCTTATCAACTAGTCTTGTCAGGCCTATTTTTTGCTCTATATTCTCAGGACTATCCTCTTCTATATCTTCTTCTTCCCTCTCCTATTGCATAGTGGGAGTATTCTATGGTGTCATTGCTGTGTTTTTCTTGAGTGTTTCCATAGGGCTAGTGGACACTTCCCTCACCACTTCATCATCAGAAAGTTCTACTATTTCATTTAGTGAGAGAGACTAATCACCCCCTCTTTTCTTCATCTCTTCTCTATTTTCCTCAGCCATTTCAGTTTTGAACTATACTATAGTAGGGATGGGTACATTGTGCTAGAGATTTCTCCTTATTCCCTCACCTCCTTTTCCTTTCAACACAATATTTGGGTTCACATCTAATGACCCTCTCATTGCATGTGCTAGATTTTTCTTTTGTGGCACCTCTTGAGTTTTCTTTCTCTTCCTCCTTATGAGGAGATCATCTTCATCTATGATTTCCTCCACGTCCTCATAAGTGATAATAGGTTTTGTGACAAGCTTCTGATGTTCTGTAGGTGTTTGGGATATTGTAGTAGCAGAGGTTGAAGCTGGATCCTTTTTGGGTGGAGGGTGATGGACGATTCTTACACCTACATTTTGGTTCTCTTTCTTGGACCCCTTAGGTGTATCTCCCTTCTTGCTTTCCCCTTTGTATGCTCTCTTTTCTTTGAGGAAATCATCATATTTCTCATCTCTCAGGTCTTGGCTTTTTATCTTTTTTTCAACAGTGAGGGCCACTCCTTTATTCTTGAGTGTAGTAACCTCCCTGTCCACCCACTCTTTAGTCAACTGCATGACCTTTTGAGTTATTATTTCTAATGAGATCTCCTTTCATTCATCATAATCAGGGGATGAGATTGTTTCGTTATACACTTTCTTGTCTTCATATTCTTTTTATAGGGTAACTTCATCATCCTCATGTAGTTGTACTGGAACTAGTAGGCAGTCCAATGTGTGGATTTGTCTTAGAGTAAGCCTTTGGTATCTTCTCTTTCTTACTTCTACTTCATCATCACAATCAGCCTAGTAGTCTTCAAGATGTACTTGATGCACCTATTTCTTGAATAATGCCTGTATCCTGTCATAGGGATCATATTACCTAGATATCGGAAAAGGCTGCAAGGAAATCAATTGTAACCACCTTGTTGCTTATTTGGCACTTTCCTTATCAGGACACATATACAACCCAATGATGAGTGGGAATAGGACATTGGGTATCTTGTTTTTCTCAACAAAAGCTTCAAATGAATGCAGTATCTGCCTAGCCATCTCCATCAGTATGACCTTATTAGTTGGGTATCTTGGCAATATGAGAGGTTGCCCAATGAAACCTTCTATTCTGATATATGTGAATGTGGGGAATTGGATAAACCAAGCCCCATGCTTGTATATCATGACCTAACCTTCCATGCTCAGCCTCTTTCCTCTATCCTCATCCATGGTCATTACCAAATGCATAATAAATGAATCATTCACTTTTTGGTAGTGTTGGAGAGATTCTCTCTACTTCAACTGTGGGTAATGGTCCCATATGTTCATATCCCCAAGGTTGAGACCAACCCTACCAACTATCTAAAGTTTATTAAATATTCATCAAGATGCACATGCATAAACTACATAGGAGGTCATGTGAAACATGTTTGCCTTTCCCCGTAAATTCCTCATGCCTTCATCTAGGCTGTCAATGATAATCTTCACCCATTGTGGTTTCTCATCTGTTGTTTCCACCATTCTCATAAGACCATACATCCAATCCTCAAAATATTCTGCATTTGGCCTTGCTCTCATATGGGTGAGCATAACCATCATATATTGATACTCCGGGACAAAGTCGAGTTTATATAAATGTATTGGTAATTTTGTAGAGGCTTTGTATGTACTATTACTTTACCTCCATGAAAACATGATCTTCCTACAGTCTCTCTGGCTACCCTTGTATTATT
This sequence comes from Cunninghamia lanceolata, assembly GCA_027924645.1. Taxonomy (NCBI): domain Eukaryota; kingdom Viridiplantae; phylum Streptophyta; class Pinopsida; order Cupressales; family Cupressaceae; genus Cunninghamia; species Cunninghamia lanceolata. Next base: position 2,371,780 of record BSBN01000078.1, read on the forward strand.
TCTCTAACCCTTCCAAATCTATTTTCATATGCTTGGTCCTGATGGAAAATTGAATGCTAAGGTGATGCCCACGATTGAGAAATCAGCATACACCCTACCATGTTTTTCTACCTTCTTGTTGTGAACATTGTAATTACAAGCACACTCAACTACCAACTTGATGGCCTATGTTTCATAGGGAAACCCTCCGGCATGCCACATGCCTAAATTGTATATGTTGATAAGCAGGGGTATCCCATTGCCCTTTTCTAATCTCGTTGTCCATTCATCCAAGTCAATGTTCCCTGAAAGTGTGTCATTTATCTGGCCATATTTGAATGATGTCCCCTAGGGTTGTATACCCATGAGCTTTAAGAATTCTATATCTGACCTATTTTTATGGACATCCATCGTATCCTGTGATAAAAGCATATGTATGTCTTACCCTACATGACTTATGTGCATTCAAATTTAACAATTATATGAATATCATGATGTTTTTATTCTTATACAACATAATTCACACATCATCATATTAATTTACTCTCATAAAAATAAAATTTACATGTTCATTTATCTATAAATGATAAAAGAGGGTTTTGTCGTTACATACCTAATATTCAATACCTTTTAAACTATTTGATCTATATCTAGATATGCATGTTCACTCTGTAGTTACCCTCCTCTATTTTCTATTTGAATGTACACCCCATTTCTTGGCATTCACATGTTACTGTAATGGCGCCTTAATTGCACAAGAGCTCTATAATTTTCTCTTAAATACGTGATAAGTTTAAAATGAACTTGTTATCACCCAGATTTGCACCCTTTGCCGCAGCTGTGAAACTTCAACAATATGGAGTAACATGGGAATGATCTCAAACTGTGGGACCTTGCAAAATGAGATCAGACCTCTAGAGAAGGCCAACTTCCTCTTTCTAAGCCTAAAGCTCAGAGAAAAAAAACATCTAAACCTAGTGCTAATGCTTGCAGGGAAAAGGGTTAGAAGGAATGCTGAAATGAAATAAAAGTGATACACTAGATTTAAATGTGTTTGGCTACAACTGAATAGACACAGTAATAATCTTATAGCTGGAAAGACTTACACAGACTCATATTAATTCTACAGAGGTCCAGATAGAATAATGGAGGGATTAAAGGGAACTTTGTCCACAATACGCAGCCTACAGTGATCCAAAGAGCAGACACAGTGCTAAAAATAACAAAAGAGAGGCAAAAATACCAGTTTATATTGATTATAGAGGCTAAGTAGCCATTACCAAATGGCCCAGAACAACAACCAACAACCATATACGTTTGTTTTACATGTATATATAGCATTTCATTTTTGACCTCAGTCGGTTACAACAATTTCACCCATGGGCGCTGTCAGGAAAAATATCTCCGCTGAAGGGACATCCATCTACCCTACAGTTATGGCGTAAAAGATCTAAAAATAGAGCAGATGAAAGATATTTTTCATCTTTAATGTGGTCTGTAGAGTCATCGATTTGAACTAATGAATGAAACAAATATCTTCAGCTAAATATGCAACTGTCATTGCTGAAACGTCATGTTGGCCAAGCGTGCAACACCAGATCCAATTTTTGAAAGTGGAAGAAAACCCCCCAAAAATCCCACCAAATGAAAGAGGAGGCAAAAATATGCACTCTTGCCTGCTACAGAATGTAGAAATTCACCAGGATGGAAGAGTTATAGGTGGTCAAAGTTTTAGTCAACTACTTGTATATATTGCTTTGCATCTGTGTATATATTTCTATTTGAATCGGCCTCTAAAATGTCTTTGTCTGTGCAAAGCAATTTGTATGCACCAACATGCAAGCACAGGCTTTGTCTTTTGAAAAGGCCTTTATATATATGCTTGTATCTTCAAATGTATGTAACCTTCTATATACAATACAATGGCCACATACAAGGGCGGGCCCTTTTACTTCTCTATCACCTTTTACATGTATGTCCCCTACCACGTGGCACCACCTGATTCATCACTGAAATGAAGCTTGGGCCCGTCGCTGAAAAATTGCATGTTCCTCCTTGTATGTTGGCCTTGTATATCGCGATTGTATATTGTATATACAATTGCATGTATACATACAATGCGGACTCCAACATTTATCTGTTGTATTTGATCTCCAATCAGATCTGGACCTTGTATCCCCCCCCTTTGTATATCACAATATGCAATGCAAAATATACAAGCCGCGGACCTGAACCTTGTATTTTGCCAAAATTGACTTTTGGGTCAGGTCCAGCTTCTATGTATCCCTTGGTATATCATCTTGTATATAGCAAATATACAATGCACTTAATATACAAGTCGCAAACTTTAGGAGACTATCGACTACTTTTGACTGCTGAGTCAGGTCTGACTTGTATGTTGTCTTTGTATCTTCGCCTCTTATATCACAATATACAATCACCTTATATACAATTGGCGGGCCCCACCAATTGTATCTTTTTTGCGAACTTTTCTTGTATGTGCCCGAGATACATTCTCCTTTGTATATGGCCCTTTGTATATTGCTTGCATCTTTTTCCTTGTATATCGCATTTTATATACGAATATACAATAGTGATATACATACAACGCGTGGGCCCCACCATTTGTATCTCCTTTGGTATCATTGCTTGTACCTTTGGTGGACCCCACCAATTGTATCTTTCTTTGTATGTGCAAACATAGATGCAACTTTCCTTGTATCTCGGATTTTCTTTTATATGTCCCTTGTATATGCATCAGCCTTTGTATGTGTGGACCCCACCAAATGTATATATGACCCTTTGTATGTGCGAACATACATGCAAGATATACAATGGAAAACATGCATACAAGCCTCCTTGTATCCTTTCTTTGCATCTTTTCACACTTGTTTATTTTGCCAATATACATTTGACTTTGTATCTCTAACTTCTATGTTGCCGATGTATTCTTGTACTATTCATTCACTCTTGTATGTATGACTTGCATATACAAACTGATTTGCATATTGACCTTGTATATTTCGATATACAAAGGCTTTTGTATGCATCTCTTTGTATTTGCCTGATGCATGTCGAATATACATTGCCCTTTGTATGTCCCTCCTTTGTACATCGCTGCCGATGTACACCAACTATAGCCGATGCATATTATCTTTGTATATCGGCCTTGTATGTTGGACTTGTATGTTGGCGATATACATTCCACTGTACTTTCTCACTTGTATGTCAACCTTGTACATTTGTTGATTGCATCTAGGCCTTGTATATTGCACTTGTACATATAAACAAACAATTGCGAATGTATATCCAAATATACATTCAAAACTGCATTCAAAATACAAGCATGAAACTGAGAAATCCCAGCGATAGAAAATACTTGAAGCAAAAAGATTTCTAGGTTTTTCTGGGTTTTGTGCAAAGATTTTCAAGGTGAGATTTTTGAATTTTTTTGCAAGGCACAACATGAGTATTTGAAAGATTTAAGCCTTGTAGGGGTCATTTCTAAAGGATTTTCAAGGAAAATACAAGACAAACTATTTAACTCTAGGCAGAGGAAAATAGGTCAACAATTTGGCAACTTCTATGGGATGTTTGTCTGCTAAACAATTAGATTAGTGGCCTTATGCATTCATTGGGCATGGAGTCAAGCCTAAAACATGCTGAAAAACTGGGAACTACCTCCAAAATGCAAAAAGGGGAAAGGGCCTGCATTCTCCTAATGATAATGTAGCCTGTGCAGAAGCACTTAGGAAAAGGGAAAACTAAAGCAGAAATGAAACCTACTCTAATCCTCAACTAATCAGTCAGACATGACCTTAAACAAAGCCATTAACTAGTTCTTGAAAATAATTGCCCTTTCTTAACAATTTACAATGTTTTTCGTGCATATGGGTAGTTAAAAAGAGATGAGGGGGGAATAGGCATATGATAAATTGATAAAACACCCCCCACAAAAAGGAGATAAACTCACCTATCCACCTGGACTGATTGCTGATGTTGCTAACTTGTGGTGAATAAATGGGTTGATCCCACTCATTTTGATGCTCAAATTCATGCTTATAGGTAAGCATGACAAGTGGTGACTCCTCTTTATGTATCTCCAGCTGAGCTAGATGCCTGATTGGGCATCCCCTTGAAGGTTTGCGATTGGTTGCTTCTCGTTCCTCTTTTGGCATGATGGTATCCTCCATTTGACTCTCATGTTGCTATTGTGTGTGAAACAGCTAACTTGGGACCCCATGGTTTTCTCCTTCTTCCTTCAAAGAACCCAAGAATATTGATATAATGTCATCATGGCTGCATTCTTCCTCTTTTTGCTAGTCTAAAAATTCTAGCTCCTATGATTTTACTACAAATATGGCTTCCTCCAGCTTATGAACAACATGTTCATGATTTTCTGACTTAGGCTCAGAAAATGAGCCATGCACATTCTCAAAAGAGAAAACCTCCCCACTAAGAAGCTGATATCCTTGCTAGATAATAAAGAACAAATCTACAATTTGCTCTTGACCATACTCAGTCTTCTCATTATTTTCAATATAGCATGGATGCTCCTCCAGCATTTCAGCATAATCAGCCTCTGCATCATCTATCATAGGGCAATATGCTTGCCCCTCTTTATGATTTGGAACCTCACTATCATGCTCAGCCTCAACCTGCAGCAATTTGTCATTACTTTCATTGTTCTCTGGTTGCTGCATATTCACAACTGGCTGCACATATTCTTCATCTTCAACATAATCAGGTAGCTCATGAAGTAGGGTAGCATCTTCCATTTCTAAAGTGACCTTAGCAACTTGTTTCCCTATGCCTCCATCCTTTGAATGCAGCTCTTTTGGACTTTGGTTAAGTTGTCTCTGCAGCTGAAGGCTTTCTCCATGCACTCTTTGCATTTCAACCTTATTTGCTTGATTGGATGCATGAGAAAAGGATTTAAAAGAACTAAAGTCTAGAGGACTCAATCCCTTATTTGAGTTAACAGTACTCATAAGTGCAATAGGTTCAAACAATTATATCTTTGTGAGTGTAGGAAGAAACTGCTCCTCATTAGTTTTATCTTCCTCCACCTCCTTCTTAGGCTCATCTTTCTAATTATCTTGGAAGACAACAGTCCACCCTTGAGGATTGAATTATCATCAGGGAAAGAGGCCTGAAAATATTCCTAAATTTCTTGGAGGGGAGAGGGTTCTAGACACATTTGTTCCTAGGGAGTGATAATCTGAGTTTGCATAGGAACAGGGACTTGTGAAGGGATAAAAGCATTGAAACCTAGTAACTTGTGGAGTCTAGGTTGTTCTTGGTTAAGTATAGGTTGTTAGGTTGGAGAAACACCCCTAAAACTTGGAATTATGTTAGGCTTGGATTCTACAACCTTTTCCTCTGCCTAATTTTGAATTGGTATGAGACGATTGGCCTTTTCAATGTTTGGCATTTTGTAACCAAGATGCTCGATCCAAGAAGGCTGTCATGATAGAGAAGTTTGAGCCACTTTCATGGATTCACTTTGGTTTGAAGGATGGACTTGTTTGAAGCTAGGAATAGGCTCATGTGAAGGCTGAGGGCCTCTAAAACTTGGAATTTCAAAACTGGGAAGCATTTTTTGAGGTACAGATGGATTATCCTGCCTGAAACTTGGAATTTTAAAATTTGGGGCTTCTTCAGCAGTAGGCTGAGCAAGTGTCATTCTTATAGCAAGGTTTTCCTAAAAGACCCCATCTTGTGCCTCTCACTACTGGTCACCTTTTAACATTTCTATAAATTCATCAGCCTCCCTATTTAGATTTAGAGATAGCTTCTGGAGACCATACATGCTTATGATGCTGAGATCAAAAAATGCTAAGGCCGACTGTACCCTAATGCTCTTTTGGCTTTATCTAAATTTTTGTCCAACTTTAGAAAACCGCTCATGAGCTCATTAAAAGCATCAATATTCTTAGGGGCAACAACTTGAGTCAGATTAAGAGGGTAAGCATCATAAGGATGCTGATACTCTACAGCAACAGGGCTGTATGGCATAAAATTTTGACATTTTGACATTTTATAGCATCTAAATGCTAGATAATCGTAGAAATGTCAAAAATAGAGCAAAAAGGTCTGCAACCAAGAAGAGACTAGATACATACTAGAAAGGGAGTCGCCAGGTGATTGAAATACTTTCGGAAGCTGAATAGACTAGGAAAACCACCAAAATCCTGATCTTTGATGAAATTTTAGGCGCTAGGGCTGCTTCCATAGTAGGTTTGTTTAGTAGAGTCACCATGGTGTTGTGTATTGCCTCCAAATGCTGGTAATACTAAGAGAAACACCAAATCTCTTAGTACTTTGATGAGACGTTCATCAAACTTGTCCCACCGAGCATGCCAAAAGCTATTATTACCTGATTTGCAACCTTTACCGCAACTGTGAAACTTCAGCAATCTAGAGTAACATGGGAATGATCTGGAAGTGTGGGACCTTGTAAAATAAGATCAGACCTCTAGAGAAGGCCGGCTTCCTCTTTCTAAGCCTAAAGCTCGGAGAAAAAAAACATCTAAACCTAGTGCTAATGCTTGCAGGGAAAAGGGTTAGAAGGAATGCTGAAATGAAATAAAAGTGATACACTAGATTTAAATGTGTTTGGCTGCAACTGAATAGACACAGTAATAATCTCACAACTGGAAAGACTTACATAGACTCATATTAATTCTAGAGAGGTCCAGATAGGATAATGGAGGGATGAAAGGGACCTTTGTCCACAATACACAGCCTACAGTAATCCAAAGAGCAGACACAGTGCTAAAAATAACAAAAGAGAGGCAAAAATACCAGTTTATATTGATTATAGAGGCCAAGTAGCCATTACCAAATGGCCCAAAAGAACAACCAACAACCATATACGTCTGTTTTACATGTATATATAGCATTTCATTTTTGACCTTAGTTAGTTACAACAATTTCGCCCATGGGCACTGTTAGGAAAAATATCTCCGCTGAAGGGACATCCATCTGCCCTATAGTTATGGTGTAAAAGATCTAAAAATAGAGCAGATGAAAGATATTTTTCATCTTTAATGTGGTCTGTAGAGTCATTGATTTGTACTAATGAATGCAACAAATATCTTTAGCTGAATATGCAACTATCACTACTAAAATGTCAGGTTGGCCAAGCATGCAACGCCAGATCTAATTTTTGAAAGTGGAAGAAAACCCCCAAAAAGCCCTCCAAATGAAAGAGGAGGCAAAAATATGCACTTTTGCCTCCTGCAGCATGTAGAAATTCACCAGGATGGAAGAGTTACAAGCGGTCAAAGTTTCGGTCAACTACTTATATATATATATATATATATATCACTTTACATCTATGTATATATCGCTATCTGAATCAACCTTTGAAATGTCTTTGTATTGGTGTAGGCTTTGTCTTTTGAAAAGGCCTTCGTATATATGCTTGTATCTTCAAATGTATGTCACCTTGTATATACAATACAATGGCCACATACAAGGGCGGGCCCTTTTACTTCTCTATCACCTTTTGCATGTATGTCCCCTGCCATGTGGTACCACCTGATTCGTCACTGAAATGAAGCTTGGGCCTGTCAATAAAAAACTGCATGTTCCTCCTTGTATGTTGGCCTTGTATATCGCATATACAATTGCATGTATACATACAATGCGGACTCCAACATTTATCTGCTGTATTTGATCTCCAATTGAATACAGACCCTATATCTACCCCCTTTGTATATCGCACTATGTAATGCAAAATATACAAGCCGCAGACCTGAACATTGTATTTTGCCAAAATTGACTTCTAGGTCGAGTCCAGCTTGTATGTATCCCTTGGTATATCGGCTTGCATATAGCAAATATACAATGCACTTAATATACAAGCCACAGAATTCAGGAGACTATCAACTACTTTTGACTGCTGGGTCGGGTCCGGCCTGTATGTTTTCTTTGTATCTTCACCTTGTATATCACAATATACGATCACCTTATATATAATTGGAGGGTCCCACCAATTGTATCTTTCTTGTGAACTTTTCTTGTATGTGCCTGAGATACATTCTCCTTTGTATATGGCCCTTTGTATATTGCTTGCATCTTTTTCCTTGTATATCACATTGTATATGCAAATATACAATAGCAATATACATACAACGCGTGGGCCCCACCATTTGTATCTCCTTTGGTATCATTGCTTGTGCTTTTGGTGGACCTGTTGAATCTAGGGCATACAACTGAGAGGGGGGGGTGAATCAGTTGTATGAAAACTTGCTTTCTACTTCAAACACTTAATTCTTTTTGTTAGTTAATAGCATATTAATTAAACATCCATGAAAGCTTAATGCATAAACGCAAGAGTAGGTAAACATCAACACATTGAACACCAAGATTTTGATGTGGAAAACTCGATTAAGGGAAAAACCACAGGGTGATTAACCCAAGGATTATTCTCTGTTAGAAGAATAAGAAAAAGAATGGCACTTGCCAATTAGGGCTCACTGCCTGAGCACACTGCTCACAAAGAGGCCCACTGCCTACAAGGAGACACACTGTCTACAAAGTGATAAGAATCACAATCTTGAACTAGAGAATGACATCTCTACCATGTCTGGATCAGTTCCATTTAAGCCCAGAAACTTCTGTTCTACCTTTCGCACCTTTCTTTTCTATGCCACACTCATCCACTAAATCCACACACCAAAATGAATTCACAAACACTTATTTATACAAGACATTGATTTAGGAACAATCATCTAAGTCAGCAAACAATCATTAGGACATTCGCAAGATGATTAATACATCCGGTCGGCCACCACAGGAACATTCGCAAGATGAACAACTCATCCGGTCGGCTAGTCTAAACAAGAACTTCATTCGGAAGAATATCTTCAATTCCGGGCTCTACCACCAATGCGGATCAACAACACAACCTCAACACGATCCAAGAACCTTCACAAGCCTGCCTGAATGACCAGGTACATCCGCATTTCCTCTACTCACTGGAATCTCTTGTCTACCTCATCCGGTACTACAAGAACACAGTCTGTCCCCACTGTCATAATGCAAGAGGTACTTCCAGACCTCAAAATCATACACAACTTGAGATGACACATCACAAGGACATCCCAAACACTCCTTCCAATCTGTAGATTAGGATAACACAATTCCGGACCTCACCAGACCTTTCTGTGATCCTCTGTCACCTCTGAACCCTTACCGGAACCGGTTCCACATAGACAGCCACAACTTCTTCAGATCTTCATGTGGACCTCTGAAATCTTAGCTGAAGCATATCAAAACTCATATCTACAAACCCTTTAATCCGCATCCTCCGGTTCTCAACTTATACACTATATTTGCCTTCTTCTCATCACTGTTCTTCACTGTTTCTGACTAAGGCTAATTTTCTCAATATCCTCAGCACACAGCTCATCCAATCCTTCTTGTCAATGCAATATGAGTATGTTGACATCAATGACAACATTGGTTCACCTCATACTTGCAACAATCTCCCCCTTTGTCATTGATGGCAACATATGATGTGAAAAACCATCAAGACAAGAACTTCTCCTTTCTGTCACAGCTCCCCCTATCAGCAACATGTCTTCTCCTTATTTACTGCTTCCCCTTTGATCATCAGCTGCTTGTTTTTCACATGTCTTCTCTCCCCCTTTGACATCAATGGCAAAGGGCTCATACTTGCAATTCTAACCCATCAGAATCATACCAACTGCTCCCCCTTAGTAGCAGCTCCCCATCATCAATCCGGATCACAAGATATGACTGTGGTATCCACCAGACTAATGCACATTAGTGCATCCTAGTTCATCACCGAAGGGGCCATGACCCCTAACTTCTCCCGGAGATATTCAAAAGAGTCCTTGGGAAGAGGTTTAGTAAAGATATCTGTAATCTGATCCTTGGAAGGAACATACTCCAATCTGACTTCTTCCTTGTTCACTTGTTCTCTCAAAAAGTGAAACTTGATAGATATGTGCTTAGTCTTAGAGTGCAATACCGGATTCTTAGAAATATTAATTGCACTTGAATTATCACAGAAAATTGTGATAGGCTCCTTATATTCAACTTTAATGTCTCTTAACATCTGCTTCATCCATAAGATTTGAGTGCAACTACTTGCTGCTGCAATGTATTCTGCTTCTGTTGTAGACAGAGATATTGCATCTTGTTTCTTGCTTAGCCAAGAAACCAATCTTTTTCCCAAAAAGAATGCTCCACCACTGGTGCTCTTCCGATCATCCACATCTCCTGCCCAATCTGCATCTATGTAAGCATGAAGAGAGAAATCCGGATCTCTAGGGTACCATAGACCATACTCAACTGTTCCTTTCAAGTACCTAAAAATTCTTTTGATTGCCATAACATGAGATTCTCTAGGATCAACCTGGAATCTTGCCACAAGACCAACAGCCTGCATTATATCTGGTCTGGTCTGAGTGAGATACAACAATCCACCAATCATTGATCTATACATTGTCTGATCTGCCTTTGGAGAGTCGTCATCTTTGCTCAACTTACATCCGGTTGCCATGGGAGTGTTCATTGGTTTTGAATCTTCCATACCATATTTCCTTAACAATTCTTTCACATATTTGGTCTAAGAAATTAAGATTCCTTTCTTTGTTTGAGTAATTTGCAGACCCAAGAATAAATTCATTTCACCAAGCATAGACATTTCAAACTCACATTTCATCTGATTTGCAAAATTTTTGCACATACTATCTCTTCCTCCAAAAATGATATCATCTACAAACACTTCAACAATCAAAATTTTTTCATGATCAATTTTGAAATATAAGTTACTGTCAGCAGTACCTTTACTGAATCCAATCTGCACAAGATGCTTATCCAACCTTTCATACCATGCTCTTGGAGCTTGTTTTAATCCATACAATGCTTTCTTTAACTTACAGACCATATCATCATTGTCAGATAATTGAAATCCATCTGGTTGTTCAATGTAAACTTCTTCTTCCAGATCACCATTTAGGAAGGCAGACTTGACATCCATTTGATATACCTTGAAGTCTTTGAAGGTAGCAAATGCAAGAAATAATTTGACTGCTTCAATTCTTGCCACAGGAGCAAAGGTCTCTTCATAATCAATTCCTTCTATTTGGGAGTAGCCTTTGCAGACCAATCTAGCTTTGTTTCTGATTAATTTACCAGCTTCATTTAATTTGTTCCGAAAGACCCATTTGGTTCCAATCACATTCCTGTCTCTAGGTCTGGGAACAAGATCCCAAGTATGATTTTTCTCAATTTGCATTAATTCATCTTTCATTGCTTTAGTCCAGTGTTCATCATTGCAGGCTTCATTTACTATTTTAGGTTCAATCTTTGAAATCAGACAACATTCATCCTGATTTTGAGCAACATTCCTTCTAGTTTGCACACCTTTGCTTCTGTCACCTATGATCTGATCTTCAGAGTGGTTTAGTGTCACATACCTTGGAATTTTGGGAGAATAAGCACCGCTACTTCTTGATCAGGCTCATTCAAACCTATCTCTTCTTCCTGATTTACCGGATCAGGCTGACTCTGTCTCACCGGAGAGGATTGAGTTCCTTGAACACTGTCTTGGTCATCTTCATCAGATTCATAAAATCTTGAGGGCTTCTCAATTCCTTCATCAACTTTCACATTAGTGTTTTCTATCATCTTCCTCAGTCTCTTATTGTAACACCGGTATGCTTTGCTTTGAGTGGAGTAGCCCAAGAAAATTCCTTCATCACTTCTAGCATCAAACTTTCCTAGATCTTCATCTCTTTTGATATAACACTTGCTACCAAATACTCTGAAATATTTCACAGTGGGAGTGATCCCAAACCAGAGTTCGTAGGGGGTCTTACCAGTATTGTTTCTGATTTGAACTCGATTTAGAGTGTAGACTGCAGTGCTGATAGCTTCTTTCCAGAACATCTGAGGAACATTTGCTTCCAACATCATTGTCCTGGCAGCTTCCTGGATGGTCCGATTCTTTCTTTCAACTACTCCATTCTGCTGTGGAGTCCTAGGAGCAGACAATTGTCTCCTTATACCCTGCTTCTCACAATAGTCAATGAACTCTCCAAATGTAAATTCACCACCTCTATCAGACCTTAGACACTTTAATTTCAATCCAGTTTGATTCTCTACCAAAGCTTTGAAGATTTTGAACTTCTCAAATGCTTCTGATTTTTCTTTTAGAAAGGTAACCCACATCATCCGAGAATGATCATCAATTAACAACATGAAATATCTATCACCTTGCAGACTCTTGATTCTTGTCGGACCACAGAGATCAGTATGTACTAATTCCAACAATCCGGTAGAAGACTGATCTTTGCTTTTGAAAGAGACTCTGCTTTGTTTACCTAGCTGACATTCTTTGCACAAACTATTTGTAGGTTTCATCAATTTTGGAAGATCTCTTACAGCCTGAGTATTGCTTATCTTGATGATGTTATCAAAATTTACATGACACATTCTTCTATGCCATAACCAACTCTGATCAATTTGAACAAACAAACAACTTTTATTTGAACCAACCAGATGAAAGATATTACCTTTTGTCTGAGTATCGGATGCAATTTCAGTTCCGGAGCTTGTAAAGATTCTGCATTTTCCATTCTTAAACCGAAGATCATAGCCTTTGTCTACTAACTGACCAACACTGAGAAGATTGTGCTTCAATCCTTCAACATATAGTACATTACCTGTTTTGCTCTTTCCATCAAAGGAAATAGTTCCCCTGCCTCTGATTCTGCCAATAGAATTGTCACCAAACTTTACCATTCCTCCTTCATACCTTTCCAAATTCAAGAACTTATTCTTGTCACCAGTCATATGGTGAGAACATCCACTGTCAATAACCCAATCATCCTTTTCTTCCACTTGAGCAGCCAAAGCTTTTTCAACAACTTTGTGATTGACAGATTCAGAGAGTATTGAATCTTCTTCCTTGATGGCAATAAACACCCACTCATTTCCGGATTTGCTTCCTAGTTCTGATTCATCATCTGTTACTCCTTCATTGTCATCTTCTTCATGAACATAATAGCAATTCTTTTGAAACCTTTGTCTGTTAGTATTAGACCTTGCAGATCTTTCCGGACATCTTGAAGCAAAATGACCAATCTTATTGCAGTTGAAACATTTAAAGGGTAGTTTTCCTTCTTACTTACCAGATCCTCTTGGTAGTCTCTTTGTAATGAGGGCTTCAAGTTGAGCTGTTTCTACTTCTTCTTCTTCCATGTCTTTTCTTGCTTGATCATACCATGACATCTTCCTTGAAGAGTTTTCTCCCAGATCAAATCTTTGTTTGCCTTTCACATAGGCACTGGCTTTGAAAGTAGATTCAATCTTGGGAGGATCATCTCCAAACTCTGTCATTTCAAATGCAGCTAGTTTGCCAGCCAATTGTTCTCTTGTGATAGTTGTGTGAGCTCTAAATTCATCAATGGCAGCAACTTTGATTTTGTAGGCAGCAGGAAGGGATCTGAGAATTTTGCAAACAATCTCATTTTCATCCAGAGTTCCACCAGCATTTCTAATTCCACACATTAGCTCATTCACTCGTGGCATAAAAGTAGTGATGTTTTCATCATCTCTCATCTTCAATCTTTCAAATTTCCCTTTCAGACTTTGCAACCTTGCACTCTTGACAAACTCATCTCCTTCATACAGAAGTTCCAGTTTAGTCAGGATCTCATATGCAGTTGGTAGGTCAATAAAATTTGAGAGATCTGAGTGATTTAGTGCGCTTAGAAGAGCTTCTTTGGTCCGCAGATTGTTTTCAGCATCTGTGATTTCATTCAGAGTTGTCAGACCACCTTGTGGAGGTACATATGGTTTTGAGACCATGGCCAGGTATGCTTTTCCCATACATTCCAAGTGACATTTCATGCGACCTTTCCAAAGAGTGAAGTTGGTTCCATCGAACTTCAGACTATCCTTCTTGTATGATGACATCCTGGATCTCCTCAAGCGGTTAAGCTCCTTTCAGAGGAACTTGGCTCTGATACCAATTGTTGAATCTAGGGCATACAACTGAGAGGGGGGGGGGGTGAATCAGTTGTATGAAAATTTTCTTTCTACTTCAAACACTTAACTCTTCTTGTTAGTTAATAGCATATTAATTAAACATCCATGAAAGCTTAATGCATAAACGCAAGAGTAGGTAAACATCAACACATTAAACACCAAGATTTTGACGTGGAAAACCTGATTAAGGGAAAAACCACGGGGTGATTAACCCAAGGATTATTCTCTGTTAGAAGAATAAGAAAAAGAATGGCACTTGCCAATTAGGGCTCACTGCCCGAGCACACTGCTCACAAAGAGGCCCACTACCTACAAGGAGACACACTGTCTACAAAGTGATAAGAATCACAATCTTGAACTGGAGAATGACATCTCTACCATGTCCGGATCAGTTCCATTTAAGCCCAGAAACTTCTGTTCTGCCTTTCGCACCTTTCTTTTCTATGCCACACTCATCCACTAAATCCACACACCAAAATGAATTCACAAACACTTATTTATACAAGACATCGATTTAGGAACAATCATCTAAGTCGGCAAACAATCATTAGGACATTCGCAAGATGATTAATACATCCGGTCGGCCACCACAGGAACATTCGCAAGATGAACAACTCATCTGGTCGGCTAGTCTAAACAAGAACTTCATTCGGAAGAATATCTTCAATTCTGGGCTCTACCACCAATGCGGATCAACAACACAACCTCAACACGATCCAAGAACCTTCACAAGCCTGCCTGAATGACCAGGTACATCCGCATTTCCTCTACTCACTGGAATCTCTTCTCTACCTCATCCGGTACTACAAGAACACAGTCTGTCCCCACTGTCATAATGCAAGAGGTACTTCCGGACCTCAAAATCATACACAACTCGAGATGACACATCACAAGGACATCCCAAACACTCCTTCCAATCCACAGATTAGGATAATACAATTCCAGACCTCACCGGACCTTTCTGTGATCCTCTGTCACCTCTGAACACTTACCGGAACTAGTTCCACACAGACAGCCACAACTTCTTTAGATCTTCATGCGGACCTCTGAAATCTTAGCTGAAGCATCTCAAGACTCATATCTACAAACCCTTTAATCTGCATCCTCCGGTTCTCAACTTATACACTATATTTGCCTTCTTCTCATCACTGTTCTTCACTGTTTCTGACTAAGGCTAATTTTCTCAATATCCTCAGCACACAGCTCATCCAATCCTTCTTGTCAATGCAATATGAGTATGTTGACATCAATGACAACACTGGTTCACCTCATACTTGCAACAAGACCCCACCAATTGTATCTTTCATTGTATGTGTGTTGATAACTGAGAGGGGGGGGTGAATTAGTTATCTTAATTATTTCTTCTTTTGAACTTTCTTATTAATCAATGCAGCATTGAATCAAACAAACAAACATTACCATGAAATGAAAAACACATGACACAGTAATTTTTGACGTGGAAACCCTGTTAAAGGAGAAAACCATAGGGTGATTAACCCAAATATTATTCTTTGTTAGAAGAATAAGGAATTACAAAATGGCACTTGCCAATTAGGGCTCATTGCCCGAGCACACTGCTCACAAAGAGGCACACTGCCTACAAAGAGACACACTGTCTACAAAAGAATGTTATACAATACTTGAACTGATTGGAAGCATCTACATATGCTGGAGTTCAATTCCGATTAGGCTGAGTACACTGATCTGCTGCACTTCATCTTTCCTCTATTCTTTAATCTGCTTTCCTTTCACATACCGGATCTTTCTTACTACTTCTGCTCTGCTCTGCACTTATTCGCATACACCATCACACAACTACACATCTCACAACAAAATTCATCCTCTATATATATCCGTACTAGTGATTTCATTATCTTTCTAGTCGGCACCTGGAATAGTCTATCTTCTAACAAACTTTGATTTGTCGGCTGAATCCTTGCATATCAAGTAATGCGGATCAAGCATATACTTGTAGATATCATTAATCATGTCGGCCAAACATGATTCATGCCTTCACAACCTTTACCATCAACAGTAATACATCCAGAAAATAGTCTGATGTTCTATCAGTCAGTTCTTCCTCTGTTCTCACTGTCACTCAGGAATCTGGTACTCAACTATTCATAACTTTTTCTTTGTCCATCATCAGAGGCTAAATCCTTTGAATATACCACTCAAGGTAGTCCTCTTGACTTCCCCAAATCCGCACTGCACCAAGACACTTCCTCTAAGAGATCCGGACCAATCTGTCGGACCTTGCCACATGCTCTATTCTTGTTCACCGGACCACAACAATCTTCATTTTGACTTCTGGTAGAGACACACCATGACTTGCGGATATGTGGGATGACCTTTGTTTCCATCAATGACAACAACCATGATTCCATATAGTGTCTCTTGCCAACAATCTCCCCCTTTGGCATTGATGGCAACACTTAGTGAAAAATGACTAAGTGTTTACACTATGCTCCCCCTTGGCTGATGCTCTATCTTTATATACAATTTCTGGAACTCCTCCTTGGTTGGATTCCTCATTTTTCACTACTCCTCACTCCCCCTTTGACATCAATGGCAAAGGGTAGGGTCCGCATACCAAAATTTTCAAAAATTTACTATACTTAGCCGCATATTACATACTCACATAAATTGAAGAATGTCTGCAAAGGATGTCTTCAATTGGATCAGTTCTGTAGCCCAACTTTGCTTCATTCTATCCAAAATTGAAATGTGACCACTCAACAAAAATGCAAATGCATCTTCCCTTTTTAGATCTTTCAGATCACTTGTCTAGGTGGTGATTTGAGCTTCTGCTATGGCCTCATGCATGGCCTCTAGCTTAGGGACAATTAACCCCCTGAGCTCACTCAACCTGCTTATTCTATTTTTCCTTTCCTTCTCCAATTTCTTGATTTCACTCAAGACTGCAATAGTCTGACATTCTTGATTTGTTATAGAGGAAGAAAGAGGATCAAAACTTTGAGACAAGCTTAGTAGTGTGTCCTCTTGCTCTTTTATTTTCTTCTCAATGTCCACTGTTACCTTGGACCAGGAGATACAAAATTTGTATATTTCACCGCCATCCTTAAGAGCATTTTCTAATATCTTTATCCCAATGTTCATGTTTCTCCTATCATTAATGATCAAACCCTGTACCTCAGAGAACCTTTTATCCAAAAACTCCTTCCGGACCTTTTCTTCAGCTGATTTTTCTAGAGATTCAAAATGTGTACTAACACTACTGACTAAGGTTTTGAGATTACTGGAAGAGGAGGCTGTGGGATCCTTCTGAAAAGATGGCATGATCTTTTCTAGCACTCTGGATGCTACCTCCATAAGCTCACAGTCTTCCATGTGAGATTTTAGTAGTTTCTCTTTGACTTTCTCATTTGCAAATGAGGCTATTTTCATTGTTTGCACCAGTGACAAAGAGTCAAAATCTAATGGTCCTTTCAGCAGGTCCGGTTCATCAATTTCTATAGTGGCTTTTGTCAAGAATTCTTGAACAGTTTGTGCAGTGTCTCTTGCCAGAGACAGATGTTTCTTCTCTTCTGCAGTTTTGTCCTTTGGAATCTTTTCTCCTTCCACACTCTTACCACTTTCAGTTGTGGTTTTCTTTGTTGAAGTCTTCTCTTTCTCTGCATCCTTGGTGCTATCAACCTATTTTTCTTTTACTGCTGCTTCTTTCTCCTGTAGTTTCTCTTCTTCTTGGGATCCGAAGACTGTAGGGGAAATCGGAGGAGAGATGTTAGTCTGTTCAAGGGCCACTTCTTCCGGAGCAGATGATTCCAAGTCCACAGCTGTTTCTGCACCTAAGTCCTCTACAATAGGAAGATTAAACCTTTTGAAGGTTTTCTGGAGAATCTCTTCAGTGTCCTTGGCTACCTTGTCGGTCTCACCAAGCATAAGCTGATTCATCCTTGCTTTGCTCCTAAATTCATCCTTACAGTCTTTGAATACCATGTTCATTGTTTTGTGATCAATTGAAGGATATAGCTGAATAGCTATCTGTTCTATGATCTCAAGGTCTTTTGCCATGGCATTGTTCTTTCTTATTTCTAGTTCCTTCTCTAGACTCTTAGGAATTTCAGAGATAATCTCAATAAAAGCTTTATTGTAAATGTTCAGGTACCTGATTGTAGCTTCCTGCAGGATCTTTTGATCTGCCTCATTGTAGTCATCATAGAATTCAGCTACTGGTTGAAGGTTCCCATCCACAGTGACTGATTTGACTACACTGTCTAGGGACAGAGTGGGCTTTTCAACAAATTCCTCTACCATTTCTTCCTTGTCTTGGCCTGTGGAGGGTTTACCGGATCCTTTCTTCTTCTGCTTCTTTATTTCTTTTACTCCCTCATCTGACTCAGTTTCCTCTTCATCCTTTTGGCTTTCATAAGCCCTTGTGGCTTTTGTCTTAGATCTTTTACCAGATGCCTGGACTTCCAGTTTTGAACTTTTGGTTGTGGGAGGTGCAGATCTTTTTGATGATCTAGTCCGGGTGGAAGTTTCAACCGGAACACTTTCTTCACTTTTCTTTTCTGCCTCTTTCTTTTCTTCCTCAGCCTTTCTCCTCTTTTCCTGGTTGGCATCAAGTGCCTCCTTTGGAATGCCTAGGCCTTGAGCAATATGCTCTACTTCTTTTCTCACCTTCCTTTTGATTTTCGGTTCTCGGAGTTCAACATGAATTTTGATACTTAGTTCCTCAAATGTTCCGAACCTTTCTGCCTTTGGATCTTTGGGCTAACTTAGCATGTGTTGAACATGCAGTTCCACTATCTGTTCATCCACTTCATACCCCATGGGCATGATCCACACAGTTCTTGGTTCTACTACCTCCATTAGACATTGATCTGTTTCTACCATAAAGCATACTGTGTCTTTGTACTTTTCAACAAGGGATTAGGGTATTCTTTCTCTTGCATGCATCATGCTCTGGAAGTTCTTGAAATATCCCCATAGAGCTATTTTTCTTGCTTTGGCATCCCCAAGTCCATGCAAATAATCTCTGATTTGAATGGCAACCGGTCTGTCATTCTGCCATATCCATCCATTGGATCCGGGAAGCTCATTCATGTAATAAAAGAAGAGACAAAGGATCAAATTGCCATACTTGAAGGAGTTTTTCTTGTCCTTCTTGATCTTCTGCAGATTTTCAAAAATTTGGTTTACAAGAAGCTCACACAAGTCATAGTTTGCATTCTCCTTTAACATTTGATAAGCTGTGTAAATTACAGTTTCCGGTACTGAATTTTCCCTACTGGAGTGATAGATCTTGTACCCAATTATCATAGATGCAAATTTGACATCTGGTTTAGTGATGTCTTCGATTGTCATAGCTCTCTTGTTAAACTTAGATCTAGTTGCATCACTAACTGTCTGATTTTTGACAGACTTGAGAACAGGTAATCCATCGGATGAGTGCAGACCGGTTACAACCCTAATTGCATCTTTGGTGATCTTGAAGGGCTTGTTCAACCATAGGAAGCTATCATGCACTCTACTTAGTACATACCGGACCCATTCATCTTCTTCAAAACAGGGGAAATGGATGTACTGTGCAAAGTGTTTATCCTAGATGGCTTTGTATTGAGGTTTAATCTCAAAGGAGTCATCTATCAACTGTTTGTGATAGATATCCATCAGTTTTGATTTTCTAAAGTCTTCAAAACTCGTATGAATGTAAACCCTAATGTCCTCCGTATGCAATACACCATGCGGAACACTAGAGAAGGCTCCTAGTGGATCTACCTCCAAAGATTTGTATGGATGTTTCTTGAATGTGGGGCGAGGTCTATCAGAGATCTTAACTATATTTGGAGTAGCCATTTTTCAAAGATTTGCAGTGAGATATTGAAAATGGAAAAATACCTTATGCGCCTTCGGTTATACAGAGTGGTTGGATTGATTTCCGTATGTAATAACTTCTGCAAGTGATCTTGATGAACTTGATGAATTTTGTTGCAGAGCTCTGCTTTTCGCTTCTTCTTGGGTGTGGAATGATCAAGTGATTATTGAGAAACCCCTTATATTGTTTCGCAAACCCTAATATCTGTTTGCAATAAATGCTTGACCTACATTATTCCGGTTTGCCTTCTTCGGATAACTTGGAGAACCGGATCAGTCCTGGTCTATGAACATCATGCGGAACTTCCAACCATGAACAAATCAAGATAACACATCACAAGGATATCCCAAACACTCTGTCCAATCTGCAGAATAGGACAATGCACTTCTGGATCTCTCCGGACCTTTTTGTAATCCTCTGTCATTCCGGAGCATCTCCCAGAACAGGTCTTACTTGATCGATCACAACTTCTTGACATCTTCATGCAGACCTCTGAAATCTTATCTGGATCATCTCAAGACTTATATCTTCAAACCCTTTACTCTACATCTTGTGCCACATCCGGCACCACTTGATTGGCTGGGGGAACAAGATTTTCTTTGAGTCTCCCCCTGAGCCAAAGCTCACCTTTTAATTTTCAAAAGGAATATCAGCACCAGAGTCTGGTGCGGATCCAACTTCTATATTCTCTGAACTTTTCTTCACCCAAATCTTGTTCATCTGATTCCTAACTTCATCCGCATTTATTTTTTGTTTACCCTTGTCTTGAATCTGATTACACACCGGACCTCTTTTGTCCTGATTCTTGCTTCTGCAGACTTTTGTATTATGACCAGACCTATTACAGATTTGGCAAATAACATTTCCTTGCATATTTGACTGATAACCTCTTGATCTGCATTGATTAGCCATATGACCTACTCTATTGCATGCAAAGCATCTACCATTGAATGATTTGTTTATTTGCATATTTCTGCATTCATGAGACTTGTGTCCATACCTTTTGCAGTTAAAGCACTGTCCGGAGAAGGATGAATTGGTCTGATTCATTCTCTTTCTGCACTGATTAGCTTTGTGACCAAAGTGATTGCAGCTGTGGCAGTATCCATTGAAGGATGGATATCTTTGAGCATTGGGCTGTCTTACCGGAGATCTTCTAGGCCTAATCCTTGGATTTTCTGATCCAAAATTCTTTTGACTGGATCTGGAGCTTTCTCCTTTCTCATATCCCAAACCATACTTGTCATCTGTCCTCTTTTGACTTCCAAGAAGAACTTCAAGTTGAGTAGAACTTATCTTGAATTTCTCTTTATATTCATTTTCTATTTGAAGGTCTCTTTTGAGAGAGACAATTTGATCCTCAAGTTTTTCTTCATTATCTTTGGCATCTTCAAGATCAGATTCAAGATGTCTGATAATTCTGTCCATCTAATGGCATTCTTCTGATTTCTCCTTAAGAGATTGTCTTAGATTGTCTTCAGCTTTTCTTTTTTCTTCAATCTCTTGAGTAAACTTTATAACTCCTGATTCCATTTCATGTCTTACCATAATGACTTCTTTTGATAACTTTTCACATAACTTGGTTTTCTCAGTCAATTCTTCATTTGTATTGCTTTCTTCACTTTGTCTTGCCAATTGTTGGAGCAGCTCCTTTCTCTTTTTCATAGAGAGACTTAATTTGTCCTTTAATTCTCTCATGAATTTATCAGCCTGTTTGAGTCTTTCCTTTAATTCATTGACTTCAGAGTTTGACTGTTCAAGATCCTCAAGGGCAGTCTTGAGTTTCTCCTTTAAACCATATGCATCCATTTGAACTCCTAGATCTTCCTCAAGTTGTTAGGCTCTATTAGGAGGAACTTAGCTCTGATACCAATTGTTGATAACTGAGAGAAGGGGCTGAATCAGTTATCTTAATTATTTCTTCTTTTGAACTTTCTTATTAATCAATGCAGCATTGAATCAAACAAACAAACATTACCATGAAATGAAAAACACATGACACAGTAATTTTTTACATGGAAACCCTGTTAAGGGAGAAAACCACAGGGTGATTAACCCAAAGATTATTCTCTATTAGAAGAATAAGGAATTACAAAATGGCACTTGCCAATTAGGGCTCACTGCCCGAGCACACTACTCACAAAGAGGCACACTGCCTACAAAGAGACACACTGTCTACAAAAGAATGTTATACAATACTTGAACTGATTGGAAGCATCTACATATGCTGGAGTTTAGTTCCGGTTAGGCTCAGTACACTGATCTGCTGCACTTCATCTTTCCTCTGTTCTTTAATCTGCTTTCCTTTCACATACCGAATCTTTCTTACTACTTCTGCTCTACTCTGTACTTATTTGCATACACCATCACACAACTACACATCTCACAACAAAATTCATCCTCTATATATATCTGCACTAGTGATTTCATTATCTTTCTAGTCGGCACCCGGAATAGTCTATCTTCTAACAAACTTTGATCTGTCGGCTGAATCCTTGCATATCAAGTAATGCGGATCAAGCATATACTTGTAGATATCATTAATCATGTCGGCCAAACATGATTCATGCTTTCACAACCTTTACCATCAACAATAATACATCCGAAAAATAGTCTGATGTTCTGTTAGTCAGTTCTTCCTCTGTTCTCACTGTCACTCAGGAATTCGGTACTCAACTATTCATAACTTTTTCTTTGTCCATCACTGGAGGCTAAATCCTTGGAATATACCACTCAAGGTAGTCCTCTTGACTTCCCCAAATCCGCACTGCACCAAGACACTTCCTCTGAGAGATCCGGACCAATCTGTCAGACCTTGCCACATGCTCTATTCTTGTTCACCGGACCACAACAATCTTCATTCTGACTTCCAGTAGAGACAAACCATGACTTGCAGATATGTGGGATGATCTTTGTTGCCATCAATGACAACAACCATGATTCCATATAGTGTCTCTTGCCAACAATGTGCAAACATACATGCAAATTTTCCTTGTATCTCGGATTTACTTTTGTATGTCCCTTGTATATGCATTGGCCTTTGTATGTGTGGACCCCACCAAATGTATATATGACCCTTTGTATGTGTGAACATACATGCAAGATATACAATGGAAAACATGCATACAAGCCTCCTTCTTTGCATCTTTTCACACTTGTTTATTTTTTTGATATACATTTGACTTTGTATCTCTGACTTGTATGTCGCTGATGTATCCTTGTACTGTTCATTCACTCTTGTATGTATGACTTGCATATACAAACTGATTTGCATATTGACCTTGAATATTTCAATATACAAAGGCTTTTGTATTCATCTCTTTATATGTGCCCGATGCATGTTGAATATACATTGCCCTTTGTATGTCCCTCCTTTGTACATCGTTGCCGATGTACACCAACTATAGCCGATGCATATTATCTTTGTATATCGGCCTTGCATGTTGGACTTGTATGTTGGCGATATACATTCCAATGTACATTCTCACTTGTATGTCAACCTTGTATGTTTGCCGATTGCATCTAGGCCTTGTATATTGCACTTACACATATAAATATACAATGGCGAATGTATATCCAAATATACATTCAAAATACAAGCATGAAACTAAGAAATCCCAATGATAGAAAATACTTGAAGCAAAAAGACTTCTGGGTTTTTCTGGGTTTTTTGTAAAGATTTCCAAGGTGAGATTTTTGGGATTTTTGTAAGGCACAGCATGAGTATTTGAAATATTTAAGCCTTGTAGGGGTCATTTCTAAAGGATTTTCAAGGAAAATACAAGGCGAACTATTTAACTCTGGGTAGAGGAAAATAGGTCAACATAACTCAAACCCTTATTTTTTTCCAGTAACACTTGCAAATTAGGGTGTAATTAATGTTAAATTTCTCATATCCATGTATCTACACCCTAAGATTTTGATATTTTAATAGGTGGCATGATGTTATTTGAAATTTCAAATGTTCACCCACTATTGGAATAGCATTTAATACGGGATCATCACATTTGCTAATGTTAGGGATATTAAGCAATATGCATGCTCTTTTGAAATGCCTATGATGTAAGCATGATGATGGTCAACTATTGACCACCCATCAAAAGATCGTGTCACCTTACTTTTGTCTTACCATCATGATATTATGGTGTGTTGCCATGAATTAGTTAGTGTACCACATGGCAGGATATTATTGGTTTGCAGAAACCTATGTGTTATGTGTTTGAAAGGTGGATAGAGGGATATTAAGAAATGTCTGAATGTTCAATTATGCGTAATATCTCCCCTCCTTCAGAAGATGAGGATGACTTATCATTTCTATTAATGTATCTAGTTGGTTGAGGAGGTGATGTCATTGTCACATTGGCGAAGATTAGGGATCTTCATTAATATACCAGATATTGATATTTGCCTTCATATTGCATTGGCTCTAGATATTAATGAATGAGAGGGTCTTTAGGGAATGTGATGACCCTTTTGATGTCAGGGATCATGATGATGTCATCATCATATTAGGTCTTCATTGGAATAGAACAAGATGATGTCATCTTCACATTAACAAAAATCAAGGATCTTAGTTAATGTGATGGATATTAGGAAATGTGCCAATGTTTGGTATTTATGTTATACTTGAGCTAAGCTCGCACACTAGTGAATATCAAGGATATTAAGAAATGTACATCTTCTAGGAATGTGCACGAGTATTGACGAGTAGATGTTTCTAGAGTTCAAATTTGACATCTGCATATTATCAAATATACAAATATAGGGATTTTCTTTGTTAAAACCTATGTTTGGGATATTAACGAATATCAGGGTCCTTAGGGAATGTGATGACCCTCCCATGAGTGACTAATTTGACCAAAATTTGACCAGACCTAACTTCCTATTCTTATTGAATTTTGGGGTGATTCAAAAGCCAAACCTGCTTAAAATTTTTCGTTCTTTTATCTGATGAGGTTTTTTTAGAAAAATCTAACATTGGCACTTGACCCCTTTTTATGAGGTCTCTGCATGCTTAGGGTGATATCCTATCACTGCATCTGATACTTAACTTTTACCATACTGCCCAATGAAAGGGAACGAAAAAAAGCTAAAAATGTTGGGTCCCTATTTTGCAGAGGCAAAATGGGACATGTTGTGTAACCACACAACAACTTGCCACCAAAGAAAACAACAAAATTCAAATAATTCAGGAGGTGGGGACAAATTTAAACATAATATTCTAACTCTTGTTAAACATAAGAATCTTAATCTTATTGAATGATATCATTTTCATTAGTATAACAATGCATTGAGAAGAGATCGAGTGTGTGCATGTGACTAATATCCCGCATCTTGAAGATGAGTTGAACACATCAGTGACTAGTGTTAAGCTACATAGTTTGGTTCATCCCCCATAGCCAACTTGGATATATCCTTGCTACTAGTAGGCATCCATAGCCACAACAAGGTTATCATTACAATTCCCCTAAGTAGAGCCCCACTACTAGTCAGTCAACTATAGCCCCGATACAGTAACTTAGATGACCTAATTATCTCTTTTGGATATTCAATATATTTCTTTTTTTTCTTCATAAGATATCATGTAAGGACATTTTGCAAGGTGTGATCACTTGCTATTTAGGATGAGAATTACAATAGTAGAAAGGACGACCTTTAGATTTTTCACTTAACACTACACTAGCATGTTCAACAAACCCAAGGCTGTTAGGTGAGTCATGTGAGGATCTCCTTGAACAAGAAAAGGTATCACTAATGAACCAGATATCATACACCCGATCAAGAATACTTCTTCTAACATGAGTTACAACCTATGTAATAACTTGTGTTCAATTCTTGAATTCTAACAATTTCAATGCTTTTTTGAAGTGAAAAGATGCAAGGAGAATTGGACAAATGACATGTTTGGGTTGGATGAGAAAGTTACCCAAAGATTCAAGGGATGATCAATGGATGAGAATCCAAGTTTGAATGAATGGATGGTTAGGATTGAGTAGGTGTATGACATGTAAGGACTCATTTATGAAAAGGTAAGGCTTGGATTTTGTGAGAAATTTTAAATTCCATGGAGAGGACAAGTGGAATTTAAAATTAGAGGAATAGTGTTCAAATAGTGCCACATGGAATTTTAAATTGAGATGAATAGTGACACATGGAGTGGGGTGGAAGAAAGAGGATAAATGTACTCAATTTGGAAGATTTGCCCATGCTTTCAAAGTACCACTTGTCATGTATATGTGTGTACATTGGATGACAAGTAGACTTCTAGAAACATGGGGGTTTGTAATGATGAATTAATTAAAATTAATTCATGTGCATACAGATAAGAAGAAAATAATCATGATTACAAAAAGTATTCAAAAGTACACAAAATAGGGAATTAAATAAATATGCTAATTTATTTAATTTTTTGGGATGAACTATAGTCAAAAATATTTAATTTTTAAAATATAGTAGAAGAATTGATTTTTATGACATGATAAAGGTGTAGAATAAATTAATTAAATAATTAAAAATTATTTAATTAATAATTGGGTTGGATGAAGTGATGTAGGTGGATTAGGGTTGAATGCGTGAGTGGATGAAGTTGGTTGTGACCATTTTCAGGTGTCTACGTTTTGCCCCTCTTTGAGATGATGTTCGAGATGATAAGATTTGTGTCAAGTAACATCATTTCAAAGAAGCTAAGAAAATGGATAGCAGAAAAGGATAATAACATTTGAAAGAAGCTAAGGATTGGGATAATGATGCCCACTCGAGAGGATAGGTGGGTTGGACAAACACAGGTATGCTCTCAAAAGGAAACATATCTATCAAAGGTGAAAGAGGTTGGAATGGATATTGAATGACGAAGCTATGAGTAGGCTGTGATTATGATATGATGTAGAATGATAGTAATAATGATTAGGATGTCGATTAGAATGAAGGTGTCAAGAATGAATGTGTTGGTGGGAATGTGTAGAACAGTTAGAATGAGGGATGACTAGGAGGATCTACTCCCTTTTGCTTCATTTTTCAACTTTGACTCTACCAAACAAAACTTGTCAATTGTGGGATGCTATGGGGATGTCAATGTGAGGTGATGAGACCTAGACAATGATAGAGGTGAATGATAATAGTTTGCGAAAAGTCTAGCTCCAAGAGGGTACTCTTGTCTACTAATAAGCTTGTCAAAGTATAAATTGGAGTTATCAAGATCTTGAGGTGTGAATGAACTGATTAATTAAAGCAAAGCCATGAGTTGTAGACTTCACTTGGAAGGATGATAGATTATAGTGAACCCATGAGTTTCAGAATTCACTTGGGGGGATGGACTTAAACTATCCTTGAGGTATTAAGCCCAAGTTGTGATTGATTTGAAAAAGGATATCAAGGTCTCTTGGTCCAGATTTGTACTTGTGATAAAGTCAAGCTTTGATAGTTTCTCCTGATGTTTCAACCTTAGGAAGACTATGTTTGGGGACCTCTATTGATGTCAAGGACTGAATGAGATGGAATGTTGTAATGAAATTTGATCATAAAGGAATAGGATTGGATATGTAGGCGATGGCTTTGACATAATTGCAATTGGATTTGATAGGGACATTAGATACTCCAAATTTCCCTATGATTGTGGAGAATGGCGATTGGGAATGATTAGGATGAAATTAATTGGATTGGAATGGCAATGATGATGTGAAATTATGAGATTAGAGGATTTAGATGGATTGGAAAGAAGTTGATTTGATTATGAATGAAGATGATTATGTGTAGTGAGTAGATTAGATGATTTGGATGATTGAGATGATGATTATTAGATGGAGGTGATTAGGGTTTGATATGGATGACTAGGGTGAAATGATTAGGAATGAAAAGTAGAGTGATTAGGATGATGTGTAATGGTGAAGGATGATGATTGGGATATGATTAGGATGAGGTGGAATGATTAGGATATGATGATTAGGAGATGAGTAGGATGTGGTTGAATGAGGGGGAATGATGACTAGGATATGATTAGGATGAAATGGAATGATTAAGAATTCCCAATAGGATGTGATTAGGATGAGGTGCAATGATTAGGAATGATGAATTATTATGAATAAGATATGGTTAGGATGAAGTGGAGTTATGGAGATATGATAAATAGGAAATGATAAGATGATTTGGATTGATTAGGAAATGATTAAGATGATGATTGGATTATGAATGGAGAAGATTAGGGTTTTGACTATGATGATTAAGATGATGGTGATAGGATGAGGATGTCAGCATGTAATGATTAGGAGTGATGAATAGGATATGATTGGGATGAGGTAGAATGATGAGGGATGATGAAGTATGATGAATAGGATATGATTCGGATGTGGTTTGAATGATGAGAATGATGA